>CM062920.1:70189047-71439047 GCA_031878705.1 Tapirus indicus
ATTTTTATTCCCCCAAAAAAGTCTTTAAGAAGTTAAAAGGGGGTTGGTGTTTGGGTTAAAACTAATCAGCAGTCTCCTTGGCCTATATGCCCAGCCCTTTTTACTTTTACAAGTTACTTACTCTCCCTTGTGCCTCAGTTTTCTCATCTGAAAAAATGGTAGCCCCTTCCTACATTGCTGTGAGGATGAAATGAGTGGATATATGGAAAGTATTTAGATCGGTCCTGGGTACCTAGTAAGTGCAACATATGAGGAAGCTATTATTGCCCCACAAACCTTATGTTGTGATTTTTTTTCTTCTCATTTTCTATTTTTTTAAAATAATTTGTGCCATGGCATGCCACATAGATAGCATGTACGGCTGCAAAATAGAGAAAGTCCCATGGGAAAAAAAAAAGACAGCACCTCTTCCCAGAGCTGAAGATTTAAAACCCTTGAGATGAACCTTCTAAATCGGGAATCAAAATATTCAATTTCTTGGTAGTGCAGCCACAGATTGAAGTAAATACTTTGCAGAATAGAATCAACAGAAGAACCTTGGAATTCTAAGGGTCTCAAAACTTTGAATGACTCAGTGTATATTTTGAAGCACCAATTGTGTTGTTATAGAATTTTCTACCTGGCAGATAATGAACTGATAAGAGATCTTTCTGGCTGCCAAGCGTGGGGTATCAGGAGGGTCCCGATTACTGGAGGGGAACGTGGCCTTATCTGCTACAGGTGCCGCCTGGTCAATAGCCACCTATTGTACAGGAGGGTGGCATGCTGCCAGTCGATTCTCAAGGTGTTGAAAGGGCCTCAGCTGATGGAATATTGATCTCAGGCCCGTTGGTTTCAATGGAGTTCGGGAGTGAGTTGCAATAAAACAAGCTCATATTTAGTTTTCTAGATAGTTGTCATCCTGTTAATTTCTCTTTGCATGTAACTCTGCCTTCCGTTTTCAGAAAACATATGTTGCCTTTCTTACAAAATAGACCCTTGTGGAACTGTGGGAAAATGTGTTAAGGGAAATACATTAGACCCCCGGTGTTCTGTCTGCGAGCACTGCTAGGAATAGAAAGACTCTGGGGCAGCAATGATTTTCAAGCCAGGTTGTAACCAAGGCCGTGTGCTCACTAGATTGGCTCATAACTGCAGTGAGATATTTCAGATGTGAGGTAATCAAATCTGATTCAGGAAGAAGAGTTTAAACTTCTAAATTAGGCGTCATACACGCTCCCTGTGTCTCTGAGACTCCCGAGGTGGGACTGAGCTGAGTGGATTAGAAGCATGCTTCACTTTGTTTCCTGGTGTACTATCAATTAAGCAATTTCCAGAAGCAACAGCACGGATTGCATTTTACTTAGTTTTATAGGGTAGTTTTCTACCCTTTGATATAAGGGGAGATGAAAGCAGGTGGCAATAAGGTTTTCCTTATTACTCTCTTTGTACTTTCTTAATGAGCCTACTTTGCTTCCACTCTACGTCTTCCTGGCACAGAAAGCAAAAGCATTTTCTCTTGCCAGGTTCCATACTCAACCCTCCTTCTATCCTCATTTCTGATAAAAGGTTTAGCACGAAATCATAGAGTGTTCTTTAAAGGCTAGCCCTCTAAACTAGACCCACATCTACAAGGTAAATGGGCTTGATGGGATCAAATATTCATCTTAACTTTTTAAGATGCATCTTAACAGATATGCATCTGCTATGGACTGATTTGTGTCCCCCTAAAATTCATATGTTGAAGCCCTAACCCCCAGCGTGTTGGTATTTGGAGATGCGGCCTTTGAGACGTTGTTAGGGTTAAATGAGGTCATGAGGGTGGGGCCCTGATCTGATGGGATTAGTGTCCTAATAAGGAGAGACAGAAAGCTTGCTCTCTCTGCCCTTCATGTGAGGACACAGTGAGAAGGTGACAGTCTGCAAGCCAGGAGGAGCGCTCTCACCAGGAACTGACCGTGCTGGCTCCTTGATCTTGGACTTTCCACCCTCCAGAGCTGCTAGAAAATACATTTCTGTTGTTTAAGTCACCCAGTCTTTGTTATTTTGTTATGGCAGCTAAGGTAGCATCTTATGTGTATATGAATATAAACGTAGCATAATAAAGCCACCTTGCCAGTGCTGGGTCAGGGTATTCCTAACAGACAGAAGGAGCAAGCGACTCTCACTTAAGGCCCTCCAAGCCCTCCAATAATTTTCCCATCCTATGCCACAATGTCTTCAATTCAAACTTTGTAGTTCATTGCTTTGGGATTATGGTGATTGTCCTCTTTTCGGTTGGGCTTTTTTTTTTTTTAAATTTAAAATTGAAAGGTGATACATGCACATGGTTAGCACACAACAACAACGCTACAGACTGGTGGTGTGTGCAAAGAAAGTCTCCTTTCCCACCACAGATCCTAAGATCTCCAGTTTCCTCCCCAGAATCAACCACGGTTGTCAATACCTTTGTATATTATTCAGGTATTATAAGCATATATGTATATATCAACCTTCCCTTTTTTTACGCACATGTATGCCTACTATTTATATTCGCTTTTCTGTATCTTACTGGTGGCGTTGAGAAATGTGGAAACTCCTGGTTGGTTAACACATCAAGTCTCCAACATTTATCTGGACAGTTACTCCTCTGACTAAAGGGACCTCTCAGTCTAAAGAGAGGTACAAGGGGACAAAAGGAGGGTGAAAGCGAAGGTGAGGGATGTCAAAGACAAAACTCAAAGTCTTCCTGAGAGTTGGCCAATTAGACCTGAGTAGATATTTTAGAAATTCTATGGTAATGTTATAGTTATATCTCATCACCTTCACATGACTGATCCTTTTTTATCTCTCATGTCTCACCTTAAATGTCACATCCTCCGAGAAGCCTTTCCTGACTGATCTTCCTAAAATAGCTTCTCCCACTGCTCCCGCCAGAGGATTAGCACAGCTTTCTGTGAAGCCTCTGCCTAATTTCCTTTAGTTTAAGTAAGAGACATGAGTAATTTTGCATCTTGCAAATGTAAAATTATTTTATAATATTGGAATATACTCTTTCTAACTCTCACCTTTCCTCACCAGCAGAGATTTTTGCATTTGCTACCTTCTAAGGTTCAGTATTAGGGGCTAGCTAGACCCTGAGCTCAGTGAAGATGGTGACTAAATCTTACTTGTTTTTACATCTTCAGTGCCTCACCAGGGTTTCAGTAAACCTCTGTTGAATAAAGAATAATGTTGCGAAGCTTTTCCCCTATGTTTTCTTCTAGTGGTTTTACGGCTTCAGATCTCATGTTTAAGTCTTCAGTCCATTTTGAGCTGATTTTTGTATATGGTCTGAGACAAGGGTCCTCCCCTTCTGCATGTAGATATCCAGTTTTTCCAGCACCATTTATTGAAGAGTCTATCATTTCCCCATCGTGTGTTCTTGACACCCTGGTTGAAGATCAGTTGATCGTGGATGCATGGATTTATTTCTGGAGTCTCTATTTCTGTTCCATTGGCCTAAATGTCAGTTTTTATGCCATTACCAAACTGTTTTGACTACTGTAGCCATGTAATATATTTTGAAATCAGGAAGTGTGATGCCTTTAGCTTTGTTCTTATTGCTCAATATTGCTTTGGCTATTTGTTTTTTTGTGTGGTTCCATATGAATTTTAGGATTGTTTTTTCTATTTTTGTAAAGAATGCCATTGGGATTTTGATAGGCAGATTGAATTGGTAGGTATCTTTGGGCAGTATGGACATTTTAACAGTACTAATTCTTCCAGTCCATGAACACGGGATGCCTTTCTATTTATCTATATCTTAATTTCCTACATCAATGTTTTATAATTTTCAGTGTACAGGTCGTTCACCTCTTTGGTTAAGTTTATTTCTAAGTATTCTATTCTTTTTGTTGCTATTGTGAATGGGATTGTTCAATCCTTTTCAGATAGTTCATTGTGTATAAGAAATGTAACTAATTTTTGTGTCTTGCAACTTCACTGAATTCGTTTATTAGTTCTAACAGGTTTTTATTCTTGTTGAGTCTTTAGGGTTTTCTACATATATGATCATAAAGAGAAAGATACAGGAGAATGCAGCTTATGATAGTAAACAAGCTACGTGAAACCTGATTGGTGACCTGAGTGTGGTCCTGACCCAACCCTTTCAAGGTTCAGTGCTGTCCCCTGTGGGCAGAGACAGCCTCACATGGGGCAAATAAATCTCACACATGAAACTTTTGAGGAGGCCACTGTTGGTTTCTTCTGTACTCCTGTTCCTCTCCATGGCTTTATCTTAACGGCTTTCAAGATGCCAGATGAGGCCTATTTTGACTCAGCATTTGGAGCATGATCTCGAGGGATGAAAACATCAGGTACACAGCCAGTGCTCTTACCATGGTTCACTGGGTCTCAGTCACTGCTTGATCTAGCAGGGCTGGCATCAAGCTGGAGTGGGCTCACTGTGTTTCTTGTTTTGTACCTAAAAAGAGAAGATTTTTGGGTTTCTCTGTGGCTTTCACTAGGTCAGGAGTGTCCCCCAGTTAGTTGTTCTGGGGTAAGAAACTTGTCTGGAGCTCATCTCTGGGAAGACCTCCGATTCCCAGGCACACTTACATTTTGTTCATATGAGAGAATTAACTGTCTGCATCTTCTTCCTTCTTTAAGTAGAATATATTGAAGAAAAATTAATACTTTTACCTTTCCCGCTCACAATATTTTTCTGATCATGAGATTTACCCCCTCTATCTAAAATCTCTTCTGATTTCAAATTTTTTGAAACCTAGAAGCAATTAAAATGTGATTTTTACATCACATGTTTAAAATTACCAATTAACTACCTTAGAGAGCTTGAAGTTCAAATTAAAAAGCAGTATGACTTTTACCCTGCTGAAATTTATATTTTGACTATATTTAAAGAAAGATCATTTTCAGAAAGTTTTAATTTTTTTTACTGAGCCCTACCGTGGCTTTTTCATACCCTTTTGAAGTTTCTTTCTTCATGTTGTCCATGATTGAGATGAGAGAGGAAAACCTCCCCCACCACCGAGAAAAGACCTCATAATTGGACCTTTTCCAAACCTGGCCATCATCCTTGTCATGTGGTCTCTGAGAGGGAGAGAGACATGTAGCTAAATATTTAGTTTATTATCTTCCTGAAAGTTCCTGTCTTTAATTTTGCAGGAATAAACAAATTGAGTGAAATGAATTCCAAACTGCTCATAACATTATATGGTCCTAAATTATTCTTTCTCACTGCTGGAGAGAGAGAATATATTATTTTAATTCATTAAGATGGCAATAATTGGGAGTCTCAATCCTTGCAGGAAATGAAACAATTAAGAAATCACAAAATCAAGGACAAGTAAGATGCCTAAATAGATTGAGCAGCAATGAATCCAGAGTGGCCACTGCTGGGGTGTTCGTCACTAAGATACTGTAGCCACATACACGTCAGCTAACTACAGAAATGTGGGACTCACACCTGCCAGGGACCGAAAGCATACATACATTTTTTGTTCTTATACATTTTAACCAGGAATTCCTTCAGGCTTTTGGAAAATTGCAGACAATCTTCTCCTAGGCATACTGGATGGTATAAGGGTTCAGAGATTTAGTTTTTTAATCTGTTCACTTATCACTAAGTCCCTAAGACACTTGGTCCTTGAAGAATGGGTAGGGGCTTGCCAAGCAGACAATGGGGAGAGGGGCATGTAACAGTTCACATACAAGGCAGTTCCCATATATGCTCAGCGTTAGCTGGAGGTGAAGCTGGAGAAGTCTTTGATGCCACCCAAACGTGCTTGAATATTAGACTTTAGCCAGGGAGGAGCCACTGTGGTCTGTAAGGAGGAAAGAGATGTGGTTGGGTGATTTAGAAGGGATTTGGGCAGCAGAGTAGAGGAAGAATGAGCCCAAGAGAGAATGGAGGCAGGAGAATGTGGGGAGACTATGCAGAAGAGAGGTGAAAAGATCTTGACAAAGAGGACTCAGCACAGAGATTGAAACAACCACAAGATTTCAGTGGCAGGTTGCCTATGGATAGTGAGTGTGTGTGTATATGAGAGAGAGAGGCAGACAGAGACAGAGACAGAGAGACAGAGAGGAGAAAAGGAAAGAGGAGGGTGGGGAAGGAGGGAGAGGGGCAGAAAGGAAGGAAGGGAAAGAAGAAGAGAAGGAGGAAGAAAGAGAGAGTTCTGAGATTCCTGCCTTTGGTAAATAGTTGGCTGAATTATTCCACTAACCTTGCTTCTCTATTTGGACACACATTAGACAAAAAATCTGCTATATGCAGGAAGGACACCTTATCATTTTGCTCATTCATATATTTTTTAAAGGGTTTGTTTAATCAGATTAACATGTACAATGACTTCTTACTGTGGAATCTCATCTCTGACTTTTCGTCATTCCATGTGCCTCTAATTTTTAAGTCCCGCGATTCATTGTTTATTAACAAAAGTTTAAGCTGTGCTTACTCTGTGACAGGCACTGTACTGGAGGCTGGGAATATAACAGTGAAAAAAACAAATAAAATCCCCTGGACTCATGGCCTTTTTGAATCTTAGATTTTTTATTTTTGCATCAAAGTCATGTTTGCACATATCTGACCATTGCTCTATTTTCCTGAGAAGCAATTAAGACCTAAAATCTGCTGAAGACTAAATCCATCCCTAAATCACTCCTTTCGGGTTTTCTCCCAAAGGACCTCCTTTATGATACTCAGGACTCAGAGCCTCCCTGTGGCCTGTGATGTTCGCAATAATCAGGAATTAGCCCAGAGTCCCAGAGAAGAGCAGAGAGTTTACTTTGTGGCTGGTTATTTCTCCAGTAGGAGGTGGGAGTTCCAGTACAACTGGGATGAGGAGAGGTTTCTCTAATCTCTTCTTCCACTCATCTAGGGAATAATTTTGTTTTGCTTTAATTTAAAAAGTGCTAAGTTTTCAAAAGACCTTTGAAAGAGGGGCTGAACTAGGACCGGGAGGCCAGTTGTTCTAAATGATGGAGGATCACTGAAGTTGGTAGAGAGAACGTGGGAGGAGGGTGTGTGGGGACCCAGGGGTGGGAGGTGTGTCTCTTGATAAACTGCAGAACCAGGCCCCGTGGATGCTTTGTAAATATATGAGGGAAGCAAAGTGTGATGAACTGAGGTGCCTGCTGACGTCCCTGGCACCTGATGAAATTAGAGAACATTTTTCTATTTCTCTTAATGTTTCTCTGCAAGTTCCATCTCATTTCTTGCTTTAATGAGGACATCCTTTATGCCTAAACAAAACCCCTACTGTTAGAACTCAAACTTGTTACCTCCACAGCTCTTCTCTGCCAGAAGGAGAGGATGAAAGAGGAGCTTCTACCTGCCGTGGGATCCAGGACTGTCATCCACCTGGGGCCCCCTTGCCCTGACTGACAGCCACTGGTTTGCCCACATGATGGAGAACATCACTCCCCACTCCCTCTCCCACTTCTCCAGGCTCCCAGATTGTGCCAACATCATGTATCCACTGACGAGGCAGCTGGATTTATTTTGGTTCATTGCAATTCTATGCACTTTCCCTGGGCACTATGCCAGTCACTGACTTAGGTGAACAAAGTGGTGTCTAGTCAGTGGGTCAGTGAAAGATGGAAAGCTGTATCGACACATAGTAAATATTACCATTAAAGGAATGTATAAAGTACAATGGCAAGATGGAAGGAAGAATGATTAATTCCACTGAGAGGTGTAGATAAAGGTCTAGCAAGGAGGTGGCCTTTGAATTAGGATTTGAGGGATGAGTGGATTTGCCAGGAATATGAAGAAGGAATGGTATTGCAGATTGAGAGAACATTAACAAATGCTCAGAGGTGCCTGATACATTCAAGACTATCGATTAGTCCAGGAGCTAGTATATCATCTTCATGTGGCTGGGGCTAATAAGAGAGAGCTTGAAATATAGACTTGAGTGCCATGCTGAAGAGCAGCATTGGATTTGGTATTTAATGGGAAATCAGAGGTTTTTAAACTGTTGAGAAATGGAATTGATTCTGGTTTTAGAAATACTTCTCTGGTAGGAATGTGGAGGGCAATTGTAGAAAGTAGAAAATTGGGGGCAGAGAGTCCAGTTATGAGATCAGTGCAGTAATGCAGGCAAGCAATGATGTGGACCCGTGCTAGGGTCACATCTCCAGCCTAGACCTCCCTCCCGAATTCCAGCCTCTTTTATCCAACTGCCTACTTGATGTCTTCACTCACATGTCTCATAAACATCTCAAACTCCACATGTGCGAGACGGAACTACTGATCTTCCCTTCTCCAAACCTGCTGCTTTCCAAGCCTTCCCCATCGCGGCTGATGGCAACTCCATCCTTTCAGTTGTTCAGGACAAAACCTTGGAGTTGCCCTTGATTTTTCTCTTTCATACCCCACATTTAACCAATCATACATCCATAAGTCCTCACCATCTCCACTGCTACCAGCCTGATCTAAGCCTCCATCACATTTTGGCTGGATTATTGCAATAATATCTCCCTGCTTCAGTCTTTGCTCCTTCAGTCCTTGCTCAAACTTCATCTTTTCAGGGAAGTCTACCCTGTGCACCACATCTAATGCTGCCACCTGCCCTTCCTTAGCACAGCCCATACATTTACCCACTTACTATCCATTTACTCTGCTTTCTGTTTTCTATAGCACTTATCACAATTATACAGCACACTCTATAATCTTCTTATTTACTTTATTTGTTGTTTTTCTGTCTTTCCACATGCACACGTAGCTCTGCGAGGGTAGGGTTCTTTGTCTGTTTGGTCATGTAGGGGAGGAAAAATAATTTTCCCTCTACCTTTCTAGGTTCTTGGCTGAGACTCCCGTGCAGTAGAAGAGATTAACAGAAGAAAAACAAACAGAAGTTTAATAACATGTATACCTCTTGTATACATGAGGGATACCCAGGGAAACTGAGCAACTCCCCTGAAATGGCCCAAGCCATTATCTTAAATACCTTCTTTAGCCAAAGACCTAGGATGTTGAGGGTGAGGGAGAGGCTAGTTATGGGAGGTGACTCCATGGGTGGGAAAAGCACAGTAAATGAGGGTTAGGTTTTTATGCAGATTTAAGTCTCTGTCTTCTCTGGTGATAAGAGTTTCTAGAGATTTAGAGTCATCCTTTTCTCCTGGTACAGAGAGGGAGACAACTTACAAATGGAGATTTCCCTTATAAATGTAAATGTCTCTTACAAAAGGGTAACTTCTACTTGATTTTCAGAGCTTCTCCCGCATCTGTGGTTTTTTTTAAAAACAACCAGTTCAAAATAATCTTTATGCCAAAGAGGCATATTTTGGGGTGTCACATTCTGCTTCCTTTCACTCACTACTGTATCCCAAATCACTTAGAAAAGAGCCTGGCACAGAATAGGGACTCAATAAATATTGGATGAATGAATGAATGGGAGGTTTGCTGGTAAGAATGGCAGATGTAGGTTAGCAGAGTAGAAATTGCAGCTCTTGGCATCCTCTTGCTTTGAGAGTGGAGACAAGAAAAGAGTAAAGAATGGTTCTGGGTTCCTTAGCTTGGGCTGATGTCTTTACCTGATAAAGAGAAGGCAGGAGAAGAAATATATCTGGGAGAAACTAATGAGTTCTACTTGGGTTTTGCTGAGTCTGAATGCTTGTGAAATATCCAAGTTCAGTTACTTTGCATATGGATTTTGCTCAACGAAGAGGTCAGGCTGGAATTAAAGTTTTGGTAGGCATCAACGGTGGAGTGGCTGAGATTTCCCAGAGAGAGGGAACCAAATGAAAGGGAAGAAGGAGGTGGAAAGATGCCAGCAGACACACACCTTGATTTGTAGGACACACCCAGGGCAAGCCAGCACATACTAGTCAGTATTCTTGGGTGCACAGTTTAGTCTCCTTAGCATACTTGGACACCTCTTTGGAAGAGAAAGAGGCAAATGTGTGAAGAGGCAAAGAGTGAGATGATCAAGCACCTTTTGTCACAGTCTTGGATGAGTCTGTATAATGCTTGGGTTGCTTCCTAGGCCCCTGTGCCCTCCAACCATCCTTGCCCCCCGCTTCCTGAATCCTACCTGCAGCATCAATCCCAAGCTTTGGGGTGATTCCTGTATCAAGATGGCAGACAGCAGAGCTCTAGCCTAGAGCATTAAAAGTGCCAGCAATTGTTTTCTTCACTGAGTTGTCATAAAGGCAGTCCTGCCTAAATTGTAGGCATTTCACATTCCATGATCCATTTGAGACAATTCGCTATAAGGCTTCAGATTCCAATTTCTCAGAACAGTCAGAGATCACTTAAATGAATTTTGTGTGTTTGCAAGAGCCAATGAGGCTTGCTCCGCCAAATGACTCTTTAAGGAAATTCAAACAAAAAGCCATTTTCTTTGCTTTGCTTTTTTTTCCTTCTTCTTCTTCTTCTTTTTTTTTAGAAACTTCTCAGGGAAAAGGCAGTGAATGTATATGCAAGGCTCTAGATTAGCCTCAGAAACAAATGCCGATTGGAAGTCTAGGGGTTTTGAGCTTGCGTTTAATAATCACCACTGCTGAAAGTCAAGGACCCCAGTAAGTGACTGTATTTGCATCTTAATGCTATTGGCAGCTATTGTTAAGCTGGTTGTGCCCACTCAAGTCTGTGAGGACCTTTTGAAATGGTTATTTTAAAAAAGGAACTGAATTGATTTCTTCACTTCACGTGAAACTGCAAAGAAAATATGGGGTGTGTGTCTCTTCTTTGGCTGAGAGAGGATTTTCTCAATGTGATAGCTGTACCTTCGATGCAGGTCCTCCACACCTTTGTGGGCTAAACAGGCAATGCCTTTGGGTCTCCCCTTCACCAGCATCTCCTTTAGGTGTCTTCTTTAGAGGCCTTCCACTTAGGCACTAGGGATGCCATGGTGCCCTCTATCTTCCCAGCATAAGCACAGCTGCTGCAAATGGACAATGTCATGTGTTTGAGGTCTGTCTCATGGTGAGAGCAATGACAGAGTGGTGACAGTGCTGTTATTGCTGCTGGGGATTGTGGAAGTATCTGTTATTTCATACTACAATAATGCTGCATAACAAAGCACCCCAAACTCAGTGGCTTAAAATCACAGCCATTTATTCTTGCTCACCTATTGATGAGTTGCCTGATGGTTGACTGTTCTAGGTGGGGCTAGGCTAGGTGGCTGTGCTTCAAGGGCAGATCCAGCTGGCCTTGGCCCCTTACTGCAATTTGGGCTCAGGGCTGCTCCAAATGTGTTTATTCCACATTCCAGACTAAAGGAGCAGCAGCTACCTGGGGGATAGTGGGAATTCTTTTCATGGCAATGATTGAATTATAAGAGGTAAGCCACATTATACAAGTCTCTATTGCAACAACTCTGTCTATGTCCCATTGAACGATGGGATGTAGCAAGTTACTTGGCAAGCCCAAACTCAAGGGCTGGGGAAGCATAATCTGCCATCATAAGGACAAAGAAAACCGTATGGCCAAGTCTAGTGTAAGTCAAGCAAGTAAGTATATTTCTTGAGTGGGATGGAAGGAGGGAATGAATATTTGCCAAACAGTATTCTATTCTTCCACAACCATCTATCATTTGAGGGGCATGTGCAAGGTCTCAACACATTCATTCATTTGCCTGTGCAATCAACTAATACTTATTGAGTCCTTACCATGTGGCAGTCACTATGCTAAGCACCGAGGTTGTATTAATGAAAACATGGAGGAATTTGGAGCACATAGATCCTGGGATCCTGTTAGGAGGCCCCGCTGAGGCCTGATCTGGTGGGCTGGAAAGAGAGATTGGATCTTGGGCTTTGGGAAGGGAGTAGGTTTAAGGTTTTGGAGGTCCTATATCCTGGGGGCAGTGAATGCAGTTGACATTTCTCGTGTCTCAGAAACTAAGCTCTTTCCACCAGACTCTGGCCTTCTGAGAGACACCAGGTAAGATTTTCCTGGTCTAGAGAGAATATATGTATCTGGGATCCTGAGTTCAGAAAAGACTCAACATCAATGAATCAGGGAGACTGGCTGCACCAGATAAGGGTTTCTGGAACCAATGCCTTGTCAGATCCAGGCATCAGCTGCCAGGATTCTAAAAATGGCTGCCATCTCAGAGAGTTCTAGGACTTGGTCAGATTCAACCCAATGGAATAAGTGACCCAAACAAAAGCTTCCAGTAGTCATGGAAACAGTTGACAGGATAACTGGGTGGTGGCGGAGCTAAGCCTCATGTCTGTATTTTCTGCTGTTGTGGCTGGCTGACTCATATAAACCTGATGACTGATGCACAAAGGTGTCTTTAAATTGATTCATATACATGTTGCTGGTAGCCATTCCGACTGCATTTCGCAAGAAAGCAGTGAAACTACCTAGGTGAATGTTTTGTCCTCTTGCATCAGTGGGGCACAAAGTTCTAAGACCTATTTCAAGGAGAGAAGCTCTCCTAAAGAATAAAGAAACTGGAAAGTGAAATAACTAATGAGCTGGAAAGGAAGCTTTCATTCAATCTCTCAGCAAAGGGATAAGCAAACCTTGGTGGCTATCCCAGGATGGCAACAATTGTCATCAAAAATACAATACACAAATATGATGGAAGCAGCATTGTTTTTTACTGATTTGGTCAGTATTGAGTAGGCAGTCAACTAATTTTCAAAGTTTCACTGAATTTGGGCCTAGCAGGTCCAGTGTTAGCAGATAAGTTTTATGAGCCCTTGACGTTTCATATGTTCGACTCCACAGATGGAGTGGACGAGAGGAAACATTGCATTATCATTGTGTAATCTGTTATGTCACCATGCTATTTGTCAGCCATTGCAGTAAAGAAAAAGAAAAAAAAGCTTTTCACCATGGCAATGACTTTTAGAACCCCCCCTATGAAGTTTTCTCCTTATGGAATTTCCTGAAGCACAAATTCAGCGGCCATTTCTGAAATTTATCATCTAAGGTTTCTATAGGGCAAGCGTCAGCAAACTTCAACATGAGAGCAAAATCTGTCCTGCCAACCTGTTTTCGTAAATCAGATTTTATTGGAATGTAGCGCTGCTCATTCTCTTACATACTTTCCCTGGCTGTTTCCATACTACGGCAGCAGAGTTGAGCAGTTGCAACACAGATCTTATGGCCCACAAAGCCTAACATATTTACCATCTGGCCCTTTACAGAAAAAGTTTGCTGACTCCTGCTGTAGAGAGTAGACCAGGTGAATTGGCATGCACATAACCTGAGGACATGAGGCAAGAACTCTTTTGGCGTTAGTGACAGGATCCTTTCTTGAGTGTGGGTCTGGAGACCACAGGTGTGGATGGGGCTTCAGTTAAGGCTGTATCATGGGCTCAGAGGATGTCACCAGGACTCTTATTCTCTACCTCTTGCCTCTGCTTTCTTCTGTATTGGCTTCATTCTCAGGCATGCTCTCTTTAAGTGGTAGAAAAGATGGCCAACAGCAGATCTAGGCTTATATGGTCCTTAGTTCTTATAACTGCCAAAGAAAAAAGACTCTCTTTTCCCCAGCATCTATTGTAACCCCTATCCCCATTCATAGGGCTCTGATTGAGCTGGGTGCCCAACTTGGACTAATTTCTGTGTTCAGGAGGGTAGAGGGCTCTGTATTGAGCATTTTGTGCACCGTCCCTCCTCCACTAGTGGAATGGAAAAAGAACGGCCATGTGTTTGCAGCCCTATCAGCTGGGGGAAGAGGAGATCCCAACAGGAATCAAAGGGAAACTAAGAATTGTTGGGAAGTTTGGAGATAGCCTAGAATCTAAGAGTTCTTTGGGAGGCTTCTGTTTCTACTGTTTTACCTCTCACTGTGATTTCTTCCAGCTATTGAATTTTCTACCTCTGTGCCCTATCTTGCTTCTTGCAACTCCTGTATTCTTCTGTGACTACTTTGCTTTGTGCTGCTTAGACATCTATTCTTTCATTCCCTTCATGTTCAATTACAGAAGGCTGTTGTGTGGTGCAGACTTTATTGTAGGCATGCAGTATTTGAGGGCAAAAATAACTCAGCACAGTACAGTAGAGACAACTTAAAATTTAACATCAGTAATTACTCCCAGGAAGACTTATCAACCATTCCTCCCCATAATGAATTTTTTTCTAACCCTGTGCCCCACTAATGTCCCAGTTCACCACATATCCTTGGTCAATTCTTCCTTTTAAGACTTTTCCTCTCACTGGACTCTAGACTCCAACATCCCAAAGTTTGTGACATATTTTGCTCAGAATGGTTTTACTTTCTCTACACTGCCTCAAAGTAGGCTCCAGAGCAATTCATAACCAAGCTTACTAAGGAGTTCTGAGAAATAAAATGCATCCTTGCAAGGTCATCAACCTTATAATACTAGCCAAAGTTTTGAAAGCATTGTACATTGTCACACTGGTTGTAGTAGAAGGGAGAAAGGAAGGGAGGAAGGAGCTAGGGGTTTTATTTGCTTTCACATGCAAATTATTATTTACTTTTGGAAATTACAGTCTTTGTAAATGTTCTTTCCTATAAAGAAAACTTTCCTTTATTATTAGGAAAATGTATAAGGCTCATGTGGCCAAAATCAGGGGTCATGTGACTTTTTTCTTTTTTTTTTTTGGTGAGGAAGATTAGCCCTGAGCTAACATCTGTTGCCAATCCTCCTCTTTTTGCCAAGAAAGACTGGCCCTGGGCTAACATCCATGCCCATCTTCCTCTACTGTATATGTGGGATGCTGCCACAGTGTGGCTTGATAAGCGGTGTGTAGGTCCATGCCCAGGATCCAAACCCATGAACCCCAGGCTGCAGAAGCAGAGCGCACGAACCCAAACACTGTGCCACCAGGCCGGCCGCCTCCTGTGCCTTTCTTTTGTAATGAGAATAACATGGCAGTTACTGGTCCAAGAAGGTAAGAGATATGTGGAGAAGACCTGAACCCAACCCACAATCTAGAGCCAAGTCCAGGAGTCTAGGAGGAACATATTCTAGGTCAGCTAAAGCCCAGGTGTCCTGCAGAGTGAAGAAAATGTTGGTCATTGTAAGTTATTAAACTTTCAAGGATGCTTGTTACATCGTATTATTGCAGAAGTAGCTGACTGATACATTGAGGCTGAGATTCAAAGCCAGCCTGTGTCCATAGCTCTTGCTCTTGGCTATACCACACCTTCTTCTGACCTCTAAGGGCACTTATTTTTGTCTTAGCTTATTAATATCCTTTTCTCTTCCTTCTGTTAGACTGTCAGTTCCTAAAGGACAGAAAATTCCTCTCTCCTCTGCCCCCCAGTCCCTAGCATAAATCTTTGTACCTTGTTGCTGTTCAATAAAGATTTTTGGATGAATGGTAAATTTGAGCCTCTTGTTGGTGATAGCCACAGATGGAAATTATGTCCTAATTACCTGCTGGTAAATAAATATCACTGGTCCCAGGTGGAACCAGATGAGATTTAGAAGTGGATTTGCACAAACTCATCTCCCTAATAATGACAGAACTTAGACCTGACAGCAGAAGTAGTGAGGTGAACCCCAGTAATTTGCTTGTACCACTAATGGTCTCACAATTATTTCACCTTAGTGCATGGTGAAAGGTATTTTTGGATCCACTTGAAAGGGTTTGTAATTATAGTAAGCGACTGCATAAAATGGAAATAGTTTACAGATAATATTCTCTGCCTTCCCAAGAAAAGCCATTCTGTCTGCTGAGAAAATTGGGGAGTGTTCTTGTTTCTGTTACTTAACTCTTTTTATTTCCTGGTTTTAATCAAATGTGGTTCTTTAAAATGGCCAAAAAGCATGACATATTGGTATGTAATAGGCCGCTACACCTGTGTTGTTTTATGACTTGTCGTGGTATTTAACTTTCTAACAAAAACATATATCTAACTATAAAAAATGGAAAGAAAATGTAAAAGAACACTGTGGTAACTTGCTTATTCTCAGAGTAACACATGAATAAAGTATTCAGCAGATCAAGGTGAAAATATTATAGGTCAAAGATGGGTGGGTGTGCAGTGACTAAAAAAAGTCAACCCATCCAGAACATTGTGTGATGATTCTTTGTCTTGATCCTGAAATAACTTTGGCTGGTTTTAGTCAAATGGTAGTAAAAATAGGGAAGGCTATTTCAGACAAAAAGACTCAAAATAGGGCTGTGATCATCTCTTGTCATGTGATACCAGAGAGAACAGATGTGGAAATCTCCAGTATGTTCAAACTGTCTCTGCTTTGGCAAAACCAAAGGACCTGGTAGGACCTCAGAAAACAGAGAGGATGAAATAGTTTTAGCATCTGGCCAGGGTGTAAGAGGAGATTAAATGTGTCTTGGCTATGCCTAGGTGAAGACTCCTTAGAAAAGTTATGCAGTGATGTCCATTTGCAAGAGAACAGGCATAAGGTCTAAAACATGTCACTGTGACCCTTTATGTGACACAAACCCCTTTTACTCCCCTCAGCATCTTCAAGGGTAGAGTTTGGTTCAAGGTGTCTGAGTCTGAGGCAGAGATTTCAGGCATTTCAAAGAAGCCTCCTAGAGTTGTTAGAACACCCCACGCAGGTCAGTGGTCTACCTCCCTGTCATACTACAAGATGCTTCATCTCAGTGATTCCACTAGAGTCCAACTTCTGACCCTCAGCCTTGCAGAATCAGAAGTTCACTCCTATTGCTGACTCTTGGGGACATTAATCACAAACATACTGAGCCATTAAAATCTTACTGTAAATGTATGAATTTATATGGGGAACTAGGACAGTCAGGGAGATTAAATATTCTTATTTGCCTCACCAGCACATCTCGAAATCTCTGATCCATTCATGTCATTCTTTCAACAAATATTCACTGAGTGCCTGCTGTGTGCCAGGCATGCAGGAAACCATGCTCGAAGCTGGGATGTTGTGATAAACAAAACAGACTGACCTGTGTCCTTGGGAAGCTTATATCCTAGGAGATTGAACAAGTCAATAATAAATAATTCTGAATAGTGGAAAACAGTAAAAGTAATTAAAAACAGCATTATGGGAGTGAATTATGAGAGTGAATGGGGTGGGGGCTGGGGGTTGCTCCCTGTGATTCCTGATGGTATTCTGGTCCCTGGTTCTCTTCGTCCCCGAGGACCTGTTCTAACCCTACTAATAGCTTGATTATGAGAGGGGTCTGAAAATCCCTTTGTTTGCTTAAGCTAGTGTCAGCTAGGTTTCTGTCATTTCCAGTCAGAGCCCTGACTAATATACTTTGTGATTAACAAAGCAAAATCTGGCTTCCTGAGCCTGGCATTTGAGGCCCCTTTCAATCTAGTCCCAATTGACATTTGCAGCCCTAATTCCCACTGCACCTCCAAAATACATTCCACTCCTCCTGCACCTGCCCTGACACACCTTGTCCCCTTCTGCCATGCCTTCCTTATATAGAACAGAGGAAGTGGTTTGGAAACTTCTACTGGGACCCTTTGAGCAGTGTCCAGTGTCTAGAATTCCCCCTGCCCCAACCCCTGGACAATGTCCACTTGTCAAAGTGTAAATTGTGCCTCAAGGCCCCATTCATATCTTCCCTCCTCCAAGAACATTTCAAATTCTTCAGCTAAAATTAATCTCCCCCTTCTGATTGCACATTGAGCCTCTGTCAAAGCATTTAATAAAATTTGCCTTGCAGTATAAATACTTATATTATGGATCTAATTGCGCCACTAGCATATGAATCCCTGAAGAATGGAGTCTATGCCTTTTTTTATTTTTTAACTTCGCATCGTCCTCAATGCTTGGCAGCACAAACTGAATTAGTCTTTCTGATATGGAAGCATCCTAGAAGGTGTAAGTTGCTGTACAGAGGAGGGGCATTAAAAACAGGAGCACCCATGTTGTGTATGCTTACTCTGTGTCAGGCATGGTGCTTGGTGCTTGAGATAGAACATGCGATCCTTGTTTTGGCTAATGTAAGATAATCTTCTCTAACAGGCAAACCCTGAAGTCTCGGTGGCTTAGTATGGTAGTTTATTTCTTGCATATTCATGAGTCCACTATAGGAATTTGACAGATCTCCTCTCCCAAATGATTGAGAGACCAGGCGTCTTCCACTTTATGGTCTGGCAGCTGGTAGAGCCTAAAGCCATGTGCTGGATCATCTACATCAGGAGGCTTGTTGTGTGTGAGTGTGGAGGACCACACGGAGGTTCCTGGGGGCCAGGCCTAGAGGTGGCGGATATAGCTTCTGCCCAGTCTGTTGGTTAGAACTCGATCATGTGATCCTGTCTACATGCAGAGAGGGCTGGGAAACATGGTCCCTGGCTGAGCAGTGCTCCCCAGCACAGCTGTACTCTATGGACAGGGAACATTTCTGCTATAATCATTATAACAACCCTATGAGATAGATACTGTTTTTACCCCCCCTCTTATGGATAAGGAACTCAGAGAGATGAAGCGACTCAAGGTATCCCCTGGAAAGTGCAGAACTAGGATTTGAACCCAGGTCTCTCTGACTTTCAAAAATCACCTTGGCATTGACACACGAGGAAGCATCATTCCTCTTTGCTGCTCATTCTGCTACATTTCTCAGACTAAAAAATAGTTCCATGTCAGCCTTCTACTATGGAGCATGATTATTAATCCTTCTGGGGTCTCTCTCCAAGCATTCCATTGTTTCCAGGTATTTCTGTTGTCTCTGAGCGTGGTGGGACCCATTATTCTATCCGGGGCCAGAACTGTACCCTTTCTCATCGATTCCTCTGGGTGTGATTTATGCTTGCAGGACCAGGTGTCCAATAGCTGTGGATCTGCCCCTCAGAATAAATAGAGGGGTTGGAGTGGGGGCTTTTGAAGCAAGGTAATGTGTCTCATTTTGGGAAAGGATTGAGGGGGTGGTGATACAGAGGAAGAGACTGGGAGAACGAGCCTGCCTTTCTTTTCCAGGATGAAGTATAGCTCAATCAGTATTGAAGAGTAAACACGGAAGGAAAAAATGGACACAGTTCAGCTTATAGCTTGTAATTGCTGTTCCAAGAAGGAGAATTGGAACTAGGAATCACTGTTGGCTCTTAACTTTCATATAAGAAACCATCAGTGGATTTATTATTTTTACTGAGAATATTCTCTCTTTCCCCATATTCTGTGCTGTGGAATATTCAGAAGGGCTTTTATTAGTTAAGGTCTTGGCTGACAGTCCTTTTGGCGAGTGAAGCATCTGTACAAAAATGACAACAGGTGGATGCATATCACCAAAAAGCATGCCATGACTGTGAGTGTTGTTGGTGGTCAGAGAAGAGAGGGGTCTGTGTGGATGGAATTAGTCAGCAAAAGCTGCTGGAGAGGTGGAATGGGATTTAAATAAGTGGAGAAGGAATGACAGGGCATTTCTGGCTAAGAGAAAAGCCTGAACAGAGTCACTGGGGATGAATGAGTAGAGGCGCAGCCAGGGTTATGGAAGGGTGGAGATGAGACCCACCCAATTGCAGCAGAGGCGGAGGCTGTGGTTGGGGAAGAAGTGGGGGGTGGGGGGGGAGACTGAAGAAGGTAGAGTGGTCAGAGGACAAAGTGTCTTTGGAAGGCAAAGGGAGAAGTTTCAATAACTGGGTACAGGGTCCTACCAGCTGCTACTTACCAGTGAGGGCTTATTCTTCCCTGATACATGAGAGGTGAGGACCAGGGGCCAGTTATAAAGCTTGGCTTGTTCAGGACTTTGGTGGGCCTTGAAGGGCCAGAATTTAAGAAGAGTTCTTCATCTTGTGCCCCTGTAACCCTTGTCCTTCTGTCCTTCTCTGCCCTGAACTGTCACCATCACCATCACCCCTGCAGATAACACATCCCTCTAATTCCCAGTCCTTGGAACATTTATGCATGAGGTGAGTTGTGACAAAGAACGGCACTCTCCTCTGCTTTTGCAGACTTTTTGTACAATCCTAGGGACAGGTTCTCAAAAAGTGACTAAGCTTGAACATATGTCCAACCGGTTGGGTGAGTGCAGAGCTTAATTACATTTGATTTAGCAAAATGAAGAAATATGCCACATCTTGCCTTTTAGCATCTTAGGGTAATTTGTGTTGCTTCCATCATGTACGAGGGGCTGATGCTGGGAGTGCACTTCCTCCAACATCCCTTCAGATCCCTTTGCTATTTTTGACCACAGTTGCTTCCAGCCAGACTTCCCTCCTGACCCAGGTTTGCTTTCTCAGGAAACAGACTCTGAGGCAGGAATTGAGAGCTCGAGGTTCACTGGGGAGGGATTTTGGGAGCCATATCTGTGAGAGAGCCAGGGAGGCAGGATTGGGCACAGGAAGGACTCACCCACAGGGTAGTTGCAGGGAGCTCTGGAGCAGGAGTGGCCCTTCAGAGCTGACCACAGGAGGCCAGCGGCCAGATCGTACCCCCACACTGACCAGTCATTAGACGCAGCTACCTCCAGCAGGGGGCGTAACCTTGGGCAAGGCTGCTCCCCGGCCAAGGGCAACTCCTGGGCAAGATTGCAGCTGGGGAATGAGAGCCTTGGACCTGAAAGGGAGAAGGGTCTGGGGAGGACAGCACAGCACCCACCACGGCTCCCAGCAGCCAGCACCTGAGCTTATTCAGCAGAGACAAAGAGACCCTCAGGCTGCTGGACCCTCTTTGCCAATTCCTTCAGAAAGCCTGGAAGTGTCTGGGAATTTACAAGCCCCAGAGGCAGCCCTTAACCAATGACTGATATAAACACCCAGCTTCCTTCACCCCCACAGGGGCAGTTCTGAAGTGTGGTCCACGCTGTCTCCAGAGGCCCCCACTGGGACTTGAGCCACATCTCCCTCCACAGGAAGGATATTTGTGTGATATCCCTCCCTTGTTTAGTCTCCTTACCTTCTGGGTCCCACTTCCCCACTCAGAGAGTTACTGGTTTTTTCTGGGAATGCTTCATCATAACACACTTTCCCTTAAGTTGCCAACTCAGTGTTGCCTCCTTCTGGAGAAATCAATCAAGACAGCCAGCTTCGTGACCCTTGGGCATATTATGTAACTCCTCTAAGCCTCAGTTTCCTGATCTGCCAAATGAGCATAACAATAACAATGAATCTATGAGGTTGTTGTGAAAACTGAGAAAGCCCCTGGGCACAAAATATGTACTGAATAAAGAAAGCTATTAGTGGGAGAGTAATAATGTCCGGTGTTGGAGGGAATGGGACCCCCAGAGAGCGCATCATTCTGGCTGGAAAGCCAGAGCTTTGTGTTCTCTTCAGTTGGCACCCACAGTCTTTTTCTGCCTTGTTGCAGCTTCAGTTCCAAGCATCGGCCACAAATAGATTGCTGGAAAGGGGCTTTAAGGCACTGCCTGCATTTTTAAAAAAATGTAAATGGAGGCAATCCCTAAAGGAAAGGTTCTGAGAGTTCTTTTGAGTTTCTGTATATTGAATGTCCTGATTAGCCACTCCTTATAAAGTACCTCTCGAACTAATTAAATTAATTTGAGATGAAACTTTGGCTCATTTTCACATGCCACTCAAGTGGAAGTGCCTGATATTTAGAATGTAAATTGCACTATGTTTTTTAACTATATTTTTCACCGGGGATCTTGGTGGTTGGAGGTTTCACTTGGAATCCATGGGGAAAAGAAGGGCTCCTCCCCTCTGGGGTTACCTCTACCCTGGATCCAGCTCTCCTGCCCCCTCCTGTTGATAGGGTCCATTGCTCTGCCACCATGGCAAGGTGACAAGGAAACCATGAGCTACCCTTCAGGTTTGCAGGACCACCGTTGGCTGCAAACCTGCACCTCAGCTGTTGAGAGCAGGTCTGACACATAGACTTGAACTTGCCAAGGGAGCTCTGCTCTGCTGATTGTGGCTGCCTGAAGAACTGTGTTAAAAAGGATTCTGAGTTCCTCTTTGGCCTCAGTGGAAAAGAGTGCAGAGGTTGGTAGTAATAGCTGTCGTGGATATTGGAGAGGAGATTATGGCATGCGTTTGCCAGGCAGGCCTAGAATGCCACGTTTCTGCAGAAATTTCAGTTTTTCTATGGGTAAAAGTTCCCTACTACTTTTATATGTATTACTATAGTACATACTATATACTGGATTTTATTGTAATTTGGAATATATGTTTATACATATATTAGAATCTCAAAAGAGGAGGAATATGAATAATATCATCCATCGGTATCCCCTTGAACCCTCTTCCAAATCCCTATTCTCGAAGTGAATTCATTTATCAGCTAAAATGACCTCTACTTACAAGCTGTATTAACTTTGACAACTTATTTGATTTTTCTGTGACTTGGTTTCCTCCTGGGTTAATGGAGGTACTCAAAGGATCTGCCTCCTAGGGCTGCTGGGAGAACTAGATGAGTTGTATCTACGGTACTCAGAACAGGGCCTGGTACACAACTAGATGGTGATAGGTTAGCTGTTATAATATTAAAATTGTGTTCTTGTTTAGCACCCACGCTTTGCCATCAACCAGTGTTCTGTGGAGGCTGCTCTTTGATCTTCAAGGCTGCCCACTTATCTCCCTTTTCAATCAGGAGGAAGAGAAAACAATTTTAATTTTTATGTCAGCACTGCTGATTTCCTGCTGAAGTTTCCAGGGCATGGAAACCCCTGGGAAAAGGCTTCTTCAATAATGCTGAGAGCAAGTGAAAGAGCATATATGACAGAGTCCGAATATTTTGTTTTAAGGCCTGGAAGATGAAATTAAAAGCTTAATTTCTTTTTTTTTCCCTCTATGCCCTAATGTTGATGGAATTTAGCTATTAAAAATAACTTTTTAAATAACTTAGCTCATCTGATTTTCCCAGTTTTATTTATAGGGATCATTGTTAGTCAGTCTTGCCTTTGCAAAGCAATGTGGGATTATGGAAAGAACCAGGGTTTTGATGTTGGACAGAGGTGGCTTCGAATCCCAGCCACACCATGAGTGATCTGTGAAACTGTAAGCAGTTACTTGACCTCACCCAGCCTCCGTTTCCTCAGCTGTAGGGTGGAACACTGGCCGGCCACTGCCAATCATTGGGTCTCTGCAAATTGGTGCTTTGGAGCCAGCTGTTTGGTAAGGGTTGTACTTCACAATGAAAGTCCTTCAAGCTTCTAAAGTGCCTTCTGAACCTTCAGAGAAGAAATTAAATTATATCTAGCTGATCTCAGATATAATGTATTGTACTTTAAGCATCAATAAGCCTACATAGGCGGATGCGGTAATTTTGTTCAGGCTACAGGACCATTCCTGACCTAGGACAGGTCTCCACAGCCTGTGCTGGTTGGTTGCTGGATAACAGAATTCCTTTTCCCATAGAAGCAATGTTAGGCCTGGGTTAGCTGCCCAGAATAGCCCACAAATTCCCATTCAACACATAAACCCCTGGGAGTATAGAGTATAAAACAACTGCATTGGGTTATATAATTTTCAGCATACTTGAGTTTAATTCTAGCTCTGTCACTTGCTCGCTTTGGGATCTTAGCTTCTCTAAGCCTCAGTTTCCTCATCTGTAAAATCAAAATGGAAACATATTCATGGAGTAGTCGGGGGATATCAAGTGATGTTTGGCCCACAGTAACTGTTCATTCAATCATAGTTGGGGCTACTGTTCTATTGTTGTTTTTCTTGTTTGGACTAAACATTTTTTGTGGAAAATGTATGAGGAGAATTTCAACTTCAGATTTCAGGAACACATCTTCCCACACCATGTTGCTCTGGAACCGGTGTTGCCCCAGATCTCAGTCTCTGATGGTGGCTCCTACCATCGGGGGGAAGTGTCCCAAGGGAGCTGAGATTGGGAGATTAAAAGAACAGGGTGGGATTTAAGGATGTAGAAGCTGTAGATGGCCTGGCCATGGAATGAGTACCATTGGGTTGAATCTCAGCTCCACATGGCACAATCGCTGTCTTTCTCCTTCATCAGCTCAGAGACTGGTTGGTCTCCTCTCCACCCCTCCATGAAGATTCCTCTCCCTGAAGCCCCAAGAAAATTACTGGGAATCTCAGGGTTTCCTCCTACTCTCCTGCTCCTCAGGCAAGCGCTAGACTCATTCAAGGTTTCCTTAAATGGTTTTATTTTATATTAAAAAATGTTTAAATTTATTTTTAAATTTACATATGGTAAAATTCACTCTTTGTGGCACACAGTTTTAACATAACATAACAAGTTTTGGCAAATGCATAGAGTCGTGTAACCATCATCAAAATCAAGGTACCGAACCTCATCCCCTGAGGATCCCCCACGCTACCCTTTTGCAGTCCCCTTAGTGTTTTACACTCCTGATGAGGAAAAAAAGAAATTCAGGCAGGGGATAATAAATAATTCTCTTTTGCAACTTACTTTTTACTCTTTTTTCACATGAAGACTTTTGAGAAAGACAGAGTCAGAGTCCCCTATAAGATGCTACTGGACCACAGGACTGTAATGGGTGAGTCCAATGCTTTCTAGGTTCTCCAAGACCTCTCATGGGAGCCAAAGCAGGGCTGCATGTTCCAAAGCAAGGGGTTCCTCGGGGCAGGGGGCCCAGATGGATCAAGGAAACCACCGGGGCTTAGATTAAGGGAGCCCGTGGTACCAAGGAAAAGCTCTGAGAATTTTTCTCCCTCTACTCTCTCATCACACATCAGCCGGCCATGAAAAACCCTGTACTATGATGGAATGAGCCAAAAAGCAAAGACTGGCTCAGAGCAGAGGATACAGGACTGAATGGGGAAGAGGGAATAGGAGGGGAAAGGAGTATTAGGTGGCTGAACTGGAGAGCAGAGAAAAGTCCCGTGGTTGTTTGCTGAAAGGGATTCCATCAGGACCCTGCAAGCCCATTGTCATCTTTGTGTGAATGAGAATGTGTAGCCCTCTCCTCCTCTCACAGCCCTGCACCCACTGCTAGATGAGGGAAGTGTGGCCTGGGTCTCTGCCCCCACTTGTCCCCTCAGCAAGGCATCCTTGAGCAGAGCCCAACCTGAATATCCTTTCAGCAAGAACATCCATTTGGGTTCTCACACGAATCAGGAGTATGTGTCCAATGAATCATCCCTCAATTACCCAGTATGGCAGAAATTTTGCTGAATAAAAAATTATTTGTGGAAAACACACAGGCTTCAGCCATCAAACATTTTGGCAGAAATATTAAAAATGCAGTCAAAAATTTTCCATTAGGACACTGGTTGTCCATATTTCTTGATGAGATCTTATTATTGAACCTGAGGTAAGTGCTGTACTTCAGTAGCTGGCAGCAATTCCCTGCCTTTGTGTTTCAAATTTCAGTAAAAAAATCTCAAATGTCAAAATGTATGTCACTCTCTAAATAAAATTTTACACCAGAGGATGGGAGAAATGTTGCTGTTGCGTCATTTGATGCCATGCCTGACAGGAATACTGATGACTTGAATGAGCAGGTTGATGAAGACTGAGGGGGAAGTGGGAATGTTTTGCTAGGCATGAGATTTGAGATTTGTGTCTGGCAGCGCCGAATTTTCTTCACTTGCTTTTGTACCCCCTGCAACAAAATCACACTCTGGATCAGAGTTCCTGTGTGTAAGGTGTCTTCATCCTGGTACAGCATCCTATTGGCTGGGACTGTGGATGGATGTTTTATTACCTGGAAGTCTCCAGAGAGTTTTAAGCTTTGTAAAGATGATAATTTCCTCCTTCTTTTTTTTTTTTTCTCTGATACTCCATGACAGCTAAAATTTGGGGCACTTAACAGTTACTCGATACCTAAATCTACTGAGTTGATGAATTGAATATGCACGGCAATAACATAGAACAAACATTTTTGTTTTTATAAATATTCCATAGCAATGCTAATTCTTCACTGCCGTGTTGGTAGATAGTGTGGCTTAGAGGAAAGAGACCAGGCAATGGATCCGGGTTCAGATCCATCTGTTTTATGCTTCTTACTATTTGTGTAACTTTAGGAAAAGGAAAATTTCATGAGTCTTTTTTCTCTTTTGTAAAATAGAGATACGAATATCTACTTCATAGGGAAGAGGATCCAAGATAATATATATGAATATACTTAGCATGGTAGCTAAAATATAGCAACTGCTCTATAAATTCTAGCCTTTCTTTAATTGCTTGGTATTTTCAGGGAACAAATTGTTATACGTTAGTAAATATTAAGGTAGATGACTCTTTGTGTAAGATATTATAAAGCGGATACAGTCAAAAAGGGTAAAACCAATTGTGATAATCATATATGGCTGTTCACCAAATACCTTTGGGTCTTCTCTTTGCAGGTACAGGGTAGGATTCTATTCTGCTATATCATTTTAGGTTAGGTGTGGCCATGAGACTTAATTTGGCTCCTCTGTCTTCATCAGCCCCACTCATTACTATAGATTTGTATGGTCCAATATGGTAGCCACTAGTCTCATGTGGCTATTACACTTAAATAAAATTAAACATTCAATTCTTTAGTTACACAAGCCACATTTCAAGTGCCCCAAAGCCATATGTGGCTAGCACATATACAGAACATTTCCATCAGTGCAGAAAGTTCTATTGGACATCCCTGATACAGACAAGTGAAATTCTCTCAAGCATACGTAAAGTTCTACACAACTGAAGAATCTCTTCTAACCACATTGCCATCCCTTAAGCACTCCTCTGTAGAAATTGATTGGCCACTGCATGTTATCCTCCAGTCGAACATTCTGAAAATGCAAAGGAAGATTGCTTTAGGCTTTCCAGAGAAAATGTACTCAATACCCCCAAGGCTGTAAGTGCTAGTATAATAATGAGCATTATTGCTGTTTGAGGCTAGGAAATTGATATTCATCGTCTATTTACAAGGCACAGTTCCCCCACAGAAATAAAGAGGTAATTTGAGGTAGTGAAATAAAAATGAGGCTGAATGATTCTTATTTAACAAATGGCCTCTCATAGTAGGCAAGTGTTATGCTCTTTTTATATTGAAGTTTACAAGATCTTTGGACAATAATCCTTTCCCCAGGCAAAACTGACTAGGATAATCACCTCTCTCAGTTATCATTAAACTTAGGGGTTAAATTTGCATATATTAGTCAGGATATCTTCAGTGCCACTGCTGTAACAAACCTCAAGGTTTCAGTGCCTAGGACAACAAAAAACCACTTCTCACTTATGCAAGTCCTCTGAGATCCAGGTGGCCATCCCGAACAGTTCTCCATTTTCCGTAATCCAGACTGCCTTCCATTTCCACATGAAGTCTCCTCCCTGATCACTGCAGCAAGAAAAGGTGCTAGAACATTCCATACCATCAAATAAGTGCTCCAACATGAAAGTGACGTGTGTTACTTCTTGTCACAACCCATTGGCTGGCATTGGTCATACGGCCCTTCCCACATGCAGGGTGGGAGTCAGGGTAGTGTAGTCCTTCCATGCACCCAGAAAGAGAGGATAACTAAATATAAGTGAACACTAGAAGCCTCTACCACAGTGTGGGAAGTGCATTTTTAACCAAATTCATTAAATGTGTAGGTCTCCAGAGAGCCAATGGCTGATGTTTTCCAGAATAGTGTTGGAGTGTTGGTAATGGGATCAGATTTCCATAGTTCCAAAATATTTTGCCAGCTAATGAGACAAGTAAGAGTTGATGTCTATGATTTTATGAACCTGAGTTTTCACTTCCATACCAAGCTTCCATCTACTACCATATTCTTTGGGGCAGCTAGAAAAAGGAGCCATAGCCCGTGACTTTAAACAAGTTACTTAACTTTTCTCTGGGGATGTAAAATGCAAGATTAGATTATCCTTTGTCTCTCTGCAACACTGTTCTGGTTTCCATAGATTTTCATGACCACTGTTAGCTGTCCTGAGAGAGAGCCGTTCTGAATAGACAGGGGACTGTAAATGCTAGTGTAGACTTGACCCTCCTCTGTTTTCTGCACCACTCATAAGCACAAACCCTCTCTTCATATCTCCCTTCCATTCCTTTTCTTTTCTAAGAAATTTGGAATTAATGCTCTTGGCAATAGAGAGCATCCGTTTCTTTTTAAAATCAGGTCTATTAAGGTATAATTTATATACAATAAAATTTGGCCCTCTGAGGTGTGCAGTTCTACACATTTTGACAAATATATATACAGCTGTGTAACCACCATTGCAACTGAGATATGGAATATCTCTCTCCAAATTCCCTTTACCTCACTGTAGTCAATCTCCATCTCCCAACCCAATTTCTGGCAACACTGATCTGATTTCTAGCCTTACAGTTCTTCATTTTCCAGAAAGTCATAGAAATGGAACCAAAGAATGTGTAACCTTTTGAGTCTGGCTTCTTTCACTTAGCAAATTGCACTCGACAGTTATCCATGTTGTTGCATGCATCAGTAGTTTTTTATTGTTGAGTAGTACTCCATTGTACCACAACTTGTTTATTCACCACTGATAGACATTTGGGTTGTTTCCAGTTTGGGGGCATCATAGGTTTTTAAGAGGAGAATCAAAATATCTTATTGTTTGGAGGGTGGCTGGGACCAGTCAGGAAAAGACAGTAAGTAGGGCAGTGGCTGTGGATTTGAGGAGATGTATATCAGCAGTCTTTATCTTAGGTATGTGAAGGTGTTTATACACAGGGAATTAGAGGCTTATGTGACAACTAGAAGAGGAAGAGTGGGGACAAAGGTATGGATGGAGATCTGATGATCTCAGCTTACAGCTCTGATCCAACTAGTTTTCAAGAGTTCATCAGGAAGCTACTATGAATTCCTTGAACCTTTGGGAAGCTCCTCCAGGTGTCTCCATCTATAAAAGTGATTCTAAATATGCGGTCTCCCAACCTGCAGCATTGTGTCACTTGAGAACTTGTTAGAAATGCATATTCTCAGGCCCCACCCTCCTGAATCAGAAACCCTGGGACGGGGCCCAACAATCTGAGTTTTAACAAGCCTCTCGGGATTCTGATGCATGCTAAAATTAGGGAACTACAGGTCTATAGCGTAAGTACAGGGGGTCCTCAAGAGGCTCACCCAAGAGCTGCTTCAAATCTATTGTTTACCCACGCATCTGCATGCAATGCTTCTGCCTTCCAAACCTCACACCAGAGCCTCTCATTGTCTAATCCAACAGTATGAGGAGGGAGATTATGGGAAATGTAGTTCTCAGCTTCTCTTCTGAAATCAGAGGAGGCTCAAAGAGAGTGGAAGTGATGGTGAGTTGATAATGAATGGTCTAACACGGTATGGGAAAAGTTGTGGAGTTGACAGGATTTTTTGAGTAATGGATGTTGGTGGTAAATAACAGTGAGCCTTCTGCAGTGCTTCTAGCTCTAAAACCACATTATCATTCCACTTGTTTCTTCCTTCTGCCTAGTTAGGTAAAACCTCACTGAACTTTTATCTAAATACTCCTGGATTCATATGCAGTAGATTTAGTGTCTACTCCTGGAAATGTGCTATTTTCAGTTTCTGAGGCAATTACGTCATTATATAAATGTAGGCAGGATTACTATTCCCAATAAACTAAGGTGGATCCTTCCCGGTCTGTATAAAATTCAGTCACAGTATACCTATGGATTTTCAGCTTGATATTTTAAGCCAAAGAGAAAGGTAAATAATATTTAAGGAAGTTGTAAACCAAGTGTTTAACCATTTTGCACAATTCATGGTTTTATTTAATGAGCTTCAGTACCACGGGATGAGAGTTGTTCCCAAAGGGCCTCAATCAACTAGACTATTGAAGAGAAATGCAGAATGTAAATTGGGTTTTAACTAAAATCATACTGCTATTACTTTTTATGGAACCCATAATTTCTGGTAGAGAGCAGGCATATAGAAAACTGTCATTATGGAAATGCCTTCTGGGATTTGGCCAACTGCGTTTGGAGTGTGAATGAGTACTTGGAGGGTTGATTTGTATGCTACTACTGGTTGTGGGGCTAAATAGATGCCACATGGTCCTTAATAATGCAGCTCTCATGGCTTTGTGGATTCCATGCACTGCCTTTTAGATCCATTATGCTCATATTTATTTACTTATAATTTCAAAACCAGAGGGAAGATGCTTTTCTTTCATTTATGTCTTCAGGGTAGATCTTTTCTTTGAGAATGATGGTGAGATATTTGTTTCGAAAACATGGAGAAAAGGAAGACAAGCCATATGATATTTTTCTTCTGGCAACTGAATATAAACAATTATTCAAGAATGAATTTCCCTCTTCCTTTGTACTTACCCCTGGGCTGCTGTGGACTTCGCAGTTCAGAGTGAGATTGATAACCGATCAATACTTGCACGACTGATTTCAAATATTACTTGCATGCCGACAGTTCCCAAATTCCAAAGCTCCAGATACAAATTCTTATCTGCCTCTTGGACATCTTTTTCTGGAGGTTCCAAACTCATGCATCAGACCAAACTAAGCAGACTGCTTTCTGTGGTACAGGCATTAGTTCTACCTCCCCAGCAACAGTGAACATTTCTGGAGGACAGCGTGCATTAATCGTCATTCTCTCACAAGTCTTGGAATATGGTACACAGTTGACAAATTCTGGTTGATTGAAAAATAATGATGGTGAAATCAAGTGGTCTATAGCATGGAAGGGAGCTGATGAGGATATTCAGAATCTGTAGGTTTATAATATCTCCTGTAGTGCACCTCACATAGCCAGAATCTACTTTTAGCCAACAGTGTCCTGTCTACTCCAGGGCCTAATAGTAAAAGTAGAAGGCATGTGTATGTTAGAAAGAGCACGTGTTTTAGCAGCTACGTGTCATATTCTGAATCTGCCATTTAGAATTTATTTAATAACTGACTCTCAGCTGTGAAATGAGGCTAATAACATTCACCTTGGAAGATTTTGAGAGCCTTGAAGTTGCTAAAGTATATGAAGTGAAGCTTGGTACTTAGTGGATGCTCACTAAATGATGGATATGCTCATGCTCCTTCAAATGTGTGTGCTCTCTTGTGGTTAATAAGGGATTCTCATGCATTTATTTCACTTGGTCCTCACAAACAAGAGGTGAGTGATGACTGTGATCTCTATTTTGTAAGTGAGGAAACTGACGCCCAAGGGCCCTCAGTAAGTGGGGAGCTAGAACTGGGAACTGGACTTTTTTCTGACACCAAATCCTCTGCTTATTCTCTCACTTTACGCTGTCAGCCCTTTGCAAAAGCATCCCGATTCTACACCCAAGGCAGCATCAATTCCTGTTTTCCTCTCCTCTGCTTCTAAAGCTCCTTCAGAGAACTCTGTATGTGCTGCTTTCCTAATCTTTATTGCATTGCCTTGTGATTATATATGGTCTGAGTTCCTGAAAGGATGTGAGCTCTTTAAGGCAGAACCATGTCTGTTTTACCTTGGTGGGCACCGACTCTGACACATAGTAGGTACTCAATACAGGCTTGTTGAATTGGTGAGGGCAAGAGTCAGAATGCAGCAGAGTCAAAAGGTCCTCTTAATTAAAGAAAAAGAGAACTAAAAACATTGTTTGGCATATTATTCCAAAGCCAGCATGTGAGCGAACAAGACAGGAAGCATCCATCTGCAAGTAATGTGCACAGCCCACCCCACTGAGAATGTTAATTATGTTTTTAGAAGGAGACAGGAGCCCTGGGTGCTTTTGGCACAAAGCAGTGGGGAGAGGGATGGCCCAGGGAAGGAATGCTAAATAGTTTCTCTGATTTGAGTTGCCAGCTCTCTGTGCAGCTCCTGGAAGGGAGAGGATTCCTGAAAGGTAACTGTGATGTCTCTTCAGCTGGAAGAGAGATTTCATCCCTGTTGTTCTGAAGATGGTTCCACAGGTACCCGCCTTGCCCAAACATCTTTTTTTTTTTTAAACTGAGAGGGGCATTTACCAACCCTTTCTGTTTTTTTTTTTGAGGAAGATTGGCCCTGAGCGAACGTCTATTGCCCATCTTCCTCCTTTTTATTTGCTTTCTTTCTCCCCAAAGCCCATTAGATAGTTGTATGTCATAGTTGTGCATCCTTCTAGTTGTTCTGTGTGGGATGCTGCCTCAGCACGGCTTGATGAGTGGTGCGTCGGTCCACGCCCAGGATCCAAACTGGTGAACCATGGGCCGCCGAAGCGGAGCGTCCAAACTTAACCACTACGCCACTGGACCGGCCCTGCCAAGGATCTTTTTTAGTACCTCTCCTTATGGCCTTGCCCATATCCTCTCCCGATATGAAGTCCTACCTGTCCTCTGGAACTCGGCTCTGTCCAGGGCCCCTCTCCACTGTTGTATACTCTTTGTGGAAAATGCAAATAGATTCAACATATTTTCAAGGTCAATTTTAAGATGCACTGTCAACATTTTAATGTGCCTAGATTTTGACTCAGTAATCCCACTTTTAGGAATCTATCCTACAGAAATTCTCCCACAAGGAAGTAAAAAAATATAATACATGCATAGGCTTATGTGCAATAATAAAAATTAGAAATATCTGCAATGCTCATCAGTAAAAGCTTGTTTAAATAAATCTTGCTGTAGCCATTTTACGTAACTGTTAAAATGACTAAGGTAGATCTCTATATAAGGATATAGCTATATTAGCTTGAAAAAGAAAGTTGTAGGATAATGTATATTGTAAGACTTATTTTTATGTACAGAAAAATCCAGAAGCATGTGCAACATTCATTTACTCAACAAATATTTACTGAGTGTATACTATGTCCAAGGCAGAGAACAGAAAAAAATATGCCTTTGTAGCGCTTATATTTTCATCCAGGGAAATGAATAATAAACATCATAAATAGGAGAACTACCTAGTATGGTAAAAGATAATATGCGCTTGTGGAAAAATATCGAGTGGACAGAGAGAACCTCTGAGACTGAGTGTGGAAGGTCATGGAGGAATGGGGCAGGGCTTTCATTTTTCAGCTTTATTTACTTCTGTATTGCTCAAAGGAGTCTGTATTATTTTCATTATTTTTTAAGGGGAATTTAAAGAGTTTCCTCCTCCTGTGTGTTCAATTTCTCCCATTCAGTGAGATCTTTCCCTTCCACTTTCAAACACTAGAGTTTCTCTTCCATCTTAAAAATAAAAATAAAATAAAGCAAAATCCTCCCTTATCCTTAAGTCCCCCCTGGTTACAGACCTATCCTCTTCCTTGCTCTCCCTTCCTACCAAAGTTTTCGAGAGAGCCCTGGATGTTCAGGGTCTCTAATTTTTTACCTCCCATTCGGTCCTCCACCCAGGCACACCTGGCTTTCAGGCCTCCAAGCTGCTGAAACTGCTTGCACTTCATCAGTGTGTTCTGAGGACACACCATCTCCTCCTGCCTCTCTGGGTGGTCATGCTCAGAGTCCCCCGGTGTCTCCTCCCTTCCCTGGGGTTCTCCAGGGTTCTGGCCTAGGACCACTACTTCTCCTCCTTCACTCCTGCGTTCTCTCTGGGTGGCCATATCAATCCTCATACCTCAGTGGCCTATTTTTCTAATGTCTCCCAAGTTTGGATCTCTTTTTGAACCTTTCTTCTCAGCTTTAGATACCATGTGGCTGTCCATTTGGGACTTCAAACTGAGCATATTTAAAACTGAATTTATAATCTTCCTCTAAAACTGCTCCTTCTCCTGTATTTTGTTCGTGGTTGGGGGCAGTGCCACTGAACAATCAACTAAGGCTGAATGCTGAAAGTCACCTGATATGGGAATGTGTCCTACTAGTCTCTATAGCACCAGCCCCAGACACAGTATCTGGCAGCAAGGGGCACTCAATAAGGGTTTGAAAGTAGGAAGGAGGGATTAACTGTGGCTTTGTGGCAGAGGTAACACCATGAATTTACCACACTGTTTCATTTTCTTACTGGGCAGAAAGGAATTGGGTATTTCTGTTTCTTTGGGTCTAGATGGGTTCTCATGACTAATTCTAGACAGTGCAACATGGGCAGTAGTGATGTCTAGCAATTCAGTTCTGGCCATAAGACATCCCATCCATGACCTTATACATGCTCTCTTTCTTTCCCCGTCTGCATGGCTGAAAGCAAAAGACTCCAAAGCTTAGAAGGGAATAACAGATAAGTGGAAGGAACTGGATTTCGTCATCATTCTCTGTTGGAAGAAAGCCGTGCAAGAAAGCCACTTGTCCAGGAGTATCTACATTAGACTCAATCCTTATTGGGTTAAACCACTAAAGTTATGAGGTTGTTTGTTACAGCAGGTAGCATTAATTAGTATAGGCTTCAAAACTCAGTTCTGCCGATGCACAAATTATGCTACTTAGCAAGAGCATGTGCTCTTTAGACATGATTATAGTAACTCATTAGCACTGTATTTGGCAATCTGTGACACAGTCCTATCGGGGTGCTTCCCAACACTTTATCCTAGGAATAAGTCCTCCATTTCTTTCAAATCTCAAATTCTGGCATGCCTTGAGCTATGAGTTCATCCAGTTACTATATATACAGTGGTTGGTCCATCTTGCAGGCTGAGATCAGTTCACATTAACCTTCAAAACGTCCAATGGCTTCCACTCTTCCCTAACAGCCTGCTGGTCTTCAGCATCTGCTTCCTCAACTGTTTCCTCACAGGCCCTTTTTGGGAACGTGATATTATTACCCAGTGTGATATTATTAGATATCAGTTTTATTATGGTAAGCCCCGTGCTACTATTGAACATCTTTTTATCAGCCATTGTGGGTAAAAACTTCACCAGAGAGGAAATAAATAGAATAGAGGACACACCGTGCGTTACACTGTGCTTACTCAAGACAACGTGGCACAGAGCTCGTTGGCTGAGAGTGTGTAGGACAGTCTTGTATGGTAGCTTTCTATTGGATGAGAGTATACAGAAAAATACACATCAACAGTATACTATTATAAAGTGCTATGTACATGAATGATATGTATTAGTCAGGGTTCTGCAGAGAAACAGCCAATAGGAGATATATATATATATATATGTATTATATATATGTGTGTATGTATATATATAGTATATAAATATAGATTTATTATAGGAATTGACTCTTGCTTTTATATAGGCCAAGAAGTCCCATAATCTGCTGTCTGCAAGTTGGATAACTAGGAAAGCTGGTAGTGTAATTCAGTCCAGGTCCAAAGGCCCAAGATCCAGGAGCACTGATGTCTGAAGGCAGGAGAAGATAGATGTCCCGTTTCAAGCAAAGAGGGTAAATTTGCCCTTCCTCCACCTTTTTGTTCTATTCAGGTCCTCAACAGATTGGATGATGCCCACTCAAATTAGTGAGGGCGATCTTCTTTACTCAATCTACCATTCAAATGCTAACCTCTTCCAGAAACACTCTTACAAACATACCCAGAAGTAATGTTTTACCAGCTGCCTGGGACTGCCTTAGCCTAATCAAGTTGATACATAAAATAAACCATCACACAATATTTAGAAAAATATTTCAGGGGCAAACAGCTAAATATCAAAGTGGTAGTGGTGGGTATTAGTTGGAGATATCGGTATCTCAGCTACTTTGCTCTAGCGTCACAGCCAGGAAAGCCAAACTTGGTTGTGAATCTGTGTTGTAGCAGCTACATCTGGTCATGAATAGACTTGGAACGGGTTCTCAATAGTGTGAAAAAGCACTGGCACTTGAAACAGGGCTGCCCTATAGAGGGAAATGTTGCCTGGTTCCTAGACTTTTGTCCACTCTTGAAGAAATTTGGTTAGCCTGGGAGCCCCAATGTGAGTTTGAATTTGAAGCATGAATTCTTACAAAAACGCATTTGTGTGGACTTTGTGATGTAGATCGCTTAGGTCAAGTCCATGGCTTTAATAACTGAGTCTTTTCTCCTTCCTGAATATCTCTTCCCCTTGTGGGATAAGAGAGAAATTAGAACACTTATACTTTGCACTTTATTGGGGTTATGAATGAATACTGTTGATCATGGCTATTACAGACAGAAGGGAGATTTCTGAGCGTGATGCCTTCCTGGATTTAACTGCTGTTCCAAGCTCTGTGCAGAAACATGAAAAGATCTAAGGCCATAAAGACTCTCCCTACCTCTTTCCTCACGATTTTCTCCTATGAATTGCCCAGCACCTCTCCATATTTGATACCAAACTATACATGATGGCCCCTTACATCCTTAATTTATTGCTTTGTCCATCCATTTTCCTCTCTCCTTCTCTAGTTTCAATTTTAAATTATCTTGGATCAGTGGAACTCTAGGCAAACACAGGTTTCATATAGTGCACCTATGACTCTACATAACAATATTCTTTAAGAAAAAAGCTCATCTGTTTGGGTGATTTTTATTGTCTTCTTTTTGCTTAAGTGTATCTTTTGAATTTTCTAAATTAACTATGCATTTTTTGTTACTATAAAAGTTTTTTTGAAAAAGATTACTTAAAGAGAAATAATTTTGAAATACTTAAAAAGAAATAAACAAAGCAGTCTGTCTGGATCTTGGTCAAAATGCTAAGAAGGGACACTATACTCACCATTTGAGAAAAGGATACAGATATCCCAGTGAAGTGGAGATGAAGAGATACTGCAGTTGATGTGTAGCTCATGGGAGAAGGCATGGCACAGTGATCTTTGAAATCAAGCAGTCCCTGGGTGTCACTCTTGGTTCTAGATTTTCTCTTCTGTATAGTAGGAATGATAAATGGTGCATAAGATAAAGGTGAAGATTAAATTAAAATGATGTCTAGTGCCCATCCCTAATCTACAGTAGTCAAGGGATAGCAGTCATGTGGCATGTGTGCCATGCTTATCTACCCAGCTCTCACTCTGATCCCATGGCAAACACAAATAATTGATCACAATGTCTGTCCCATTGAGCTAGAATTCAGGCTCAGAAGCCTTCAGGCATATACTACAAGTCAAATGGAGTTGGATTGTGATGTCTTGGTAGCCATGATAATGGTGGTGGTGGTGGTAGAGGTAGTAGAGCCAGGTATGACTGAGTAAGCTCTTTTTAAAATGATCTTCCCACAGATGACAACCATAAAATCTAGACAAAATACACAATACATCTATCTGAAGGCACTGGAGAAAGAGCAAAAGCAAGCAGATTCTGGATGGGAGCTAATGCTTAACAGAGAACAGCATTGGGTGATTTCCCATTTTAATAGCTGCTAGGCTGAGGGCAGGTCCCAGTCTGCATCAGGAAGGATAGAAAACTCACAATCTTTCTTGCTGGAAGAACCAGAGGACAGAATTTGGAGCAACAGCAGGCACTGGAATATGAAGAGATAATCCTGGAAAGAGAGATGCAGAGAAAAGGGGATCCTGTAGTGTAAACTTCAAACAACCAAGCTAAGGGTAAAAGAAGTAAACTGAAATTTGAACTTATGTCCAAGAGATAGAATTTGCAGTTTGAGCTCAAACAAAAAATCCAACACTCTTCAGAGAAATATAACACCATATGGGCTTTCCATACCATAACAATTTAGACTCTCTGACTGATTTCAAATATCCAGGATAAATCCAAAATTACTCAGGATATTAAAAACTGGAAAGTATGACCTCTTCTATAGAGAAAAGACAATTGGTGACAAAGAGATCAATGGGACAGAATAGAGATCCCAGAACTAGACCCACACAAATATAATCAACTGATTTTTGACAAAAGAATAAAGGCAGTTCAATGGAGAAAAGACTGTCTTAACAAATGGCGCTGGAACAACTGAACATCTACATGCAAACCAATGATGCTAGACAAAGACCTTGCAGCTTTTGCAAATAGATTAACTCAAATAGATCATAGCTATAATGTAAAATGCAAAATGATGAAACTCTTAGAAGATAGCATAAAAGAAAATCTAGGTGACTTGGGGTTTGTTGATGACTTTTTACATACAACACCAAAAGCATGATCTATGAAAGAAAAAACTGGTAAGTTGGACTTCATTAAAATTAAAAACTTCTGCTCTGCAGAAAATACTGTTAAGAAAAGAGGAAAAGAAGCCACAGATTGGGAGAAAATACTTGCAAAACATATATCTGATAAAGGACCTGTGTCTAAAATATACGAAGAACTCTTAAAACTCAACAATAGGAAAACAAACAACTCGATTAAAAAATGGGTAAAATATCTGAGCAGACACCACACTAAAGAAGATATACAGATGGCAAATAAGCACATGAAAGGATGCTCAACATCCTATGCCATTAGGGGACTGAAAATTTCAACAACATGATACCACTACACACCCATTAGGATGGCTAAAATCAAAACACTGACAACACCAAATATTGGTGAGAATGTGGAGCAAAAGGAACTCTCATTCATTTCTGGTGGGATTCAAAATGATACAGCCACTTTGGAAGACATTTTGGCAATTTCTTATAAAACTAAGCACAGTCTTACTATAAGATCCAGCAATCATTCTCTTTGTTATTTACCCAAATGAGTTGAAAACTTATATCCAAACAAAAACTTGGACGTGAATGTCTATAGTAGCTCAATTCATAATTGTCATAGCTTGGAAGAAACCAAGATGTCATTCAATAGGTGAATGGAAAAACAAGCTATGGCACATCCACGCCATGGGATATTATTCAGTGATAAAAAAAAAATTTGAGCTATCAAGCCACAAAATGACATGGAGGAAAATTACATGCATATTGGTAAGTGAAAGAAGCCTATATAAAACTACATTTTGGATGATTCCAACTATATAACTTTATGAAAAAAGCAAAACTATGGAGACAGTAAAAAAGATCAATGTTTAGCAGGAGTTTGTGGGGACGGAGGAAGGGATAAATAGGTGGAGCACAGGGGATTTTTAGGGCAGTGAAACTTCTCTCTATGATATTGTAATGGTAGATATGTGTCATTTAACATTTGTTGAAACCCACAGAATATACAACAAGAAGGGTGACCCTAATGTAAACTATGAACTTTAGTTAACAATAAGGTATCAATATTGGCTCATTAATTATACCAAATGTACCATACTAATGCAAGATGTTAATAATAGGGGAAACTATTTGTGTGTGGGGGAAGTGAGGGGCCATATGGGAATTGTCTGTAGTTTATATTCAGTTATTCTGTAAACTGAAAATTACTCTAAAATATTAAGCATATTAATTAAAAAAAAGACAATTCAGAGTAATATCAGCCAAAATGGCAGAGCAGGGATCTCTGGAGGCTAGTCCTCTCCAGAAACACCAAAAAACTTGGCAAAACCTGTCAGAATCAAGCTTATCAGAACTCTGAAAGCTATTCAAAGGTTTAAACCAACCAAGTCAATGTTTAGCCAGGAGAAAGGCCACTGAAGCAGAGTAGGAGATCCTTTTTGCATTTTAACTTACCCTCGCCCCCTCCCTTCCGCATGATAGTCTCGAAGATGGCTTGTATTCCCCGTGTAAGTACCTGGTTCTGGAGGGAGCAGAGTGGGTCTGGTCACCAAGAGATTGTGCTTATCTGTTTCGACCTTACTGGGATTTCCCTGAAGGATTGCTCTAAGCCGCTTCCCTTTGGTTCACCTAAGTTGGAACTCCATCTGGGCAGAGTATCTACAAAGTCCTCAAAAAAGAATAAAAACACCGAATAAATGAACAAGCTGCTGCCACCTGGGGTGAAAAATAACAGTTGGGGAAAACAATAAACACGCTGACATCCTGGAAGGAAAAGCTGGGGAGTAACCTGTTTTGGAGGGAATAGGGGCTTTGAAAATCTACCATGTATATGGGGAATCTAGAAAGACACATACATGCTCAAGGCAGGACATATGCTCAGGAAAGACCTGGGAAGACCATTAGTTTTTCCCTCTGGCTGGTCTTTAGGCTCCGAATGAGTGAAGACTAAGGCAGAGTTGTAGACGGCCTAAGTGTTGATGGAGTGCCTCAATGCAAAGCCAGTCTGCAAAGACCTGGAATAGGCTATTTTTTCCTTTCCTTTTTCTTTTTCTTTGCACATTACAATATCCCAAATGTTCACTTTTCAATGAAAAATTATGAAGCATACAAAGAATCAAGAAAGTAAGACTTATTTACAGCAAAAAAAAATAAATTAACAGAAAGCATCCCTGAGGAAGCACGGACATTGGACTTACTAGACAAAGTAAGGATGAACCTTGAACACATTCTGCTAAGTGAAAGAGGCCAGACACAAAAGGCCACATATGTATGATTCCATTTTTATGAAATGTACAGAACAGGGAAATCCATAGAAACAGAAAATGGATTAGTGGTTGTGCTGTGGGGAAAGGGTAATGGGGAGAAGTGGCTGCTTAATTGGGGTAGGATGTCCATTTGGGGTAATGAAAAATTCTGGAACTGGATAGTGGTGATGGTTGTACAACATTGTGAATGGACTTAATGCCACTGAATTGTACACTTTGAAATGGTTACAATGGTAAATTTTTTATGTGTATTTTGCTACAATAAAAAGTATAGAGAAGAAAAGAAAAAGAACATATAGTGGAGTCAATGGAGATCAACTCCAAGATATTGGAAATAGCAGAAAAGGATTTTAAAGTAGCTTTATATCTATGTCCAATGTCTTAATAAAAAAATATGCTAATAATGAATGAAAAAGCAGTGTTAAACCTAGACGACTAGTCAGAAAACTAGACCTCAAGACAATTCAATATCAAGAGGGTTAAGATAATGAGAAATTAAATAGTCCTTAGTATGAATCTAAGAGATATCATTAGGATGTTACAGATCTCTATATGGGAAGGAATAGAAATGGTTCTTCCCTGCTGTGCTGAAATCCACAAAAGGCCTTGCAGCTGGTTTTGAGACTAGTCTTTTTCACCCTAGTAAATTTAATGCATTAACATCTACTTTAGGATGCTTGAGACTGAAGATTAGAGTGAGATAATGTCAGAGAGGGTCTTTAGTGTCCCCGTCTGGGCTTGAATATATTCAGAGTTAAGCCTTCAAAAATGAGTGTGGTTTCCTGAAGTCACCTTTTCTGTTGTGAGTCTTACCTTAGACTCCCAAGCAGGGATCATGACACTGATATGCTTGGGGTATCCAGGAGTCCCTTCTTGCTCAAGCAACTACCAACTTTTTACCAGGTATCTGGTGATAAAAATTTGTCATTGGCTCAATTTCTATTGTTATTTTGAGGTTGAACATTTAGTTTGCATTACTCCTTAATAGGTTGCACAAATGCTAATTTTGTTCTTTTATTTTCTGACCAGAAGCCATATGTTACATTCTGGCTGGTGACAGAAAATATTGAGCAATAAAATGTAGAGCTGCAGTTATCAAAGCAAGAATAATACTTTTAAAATATGCACTATTGAATTCTAGAATAGACTGAAATTAGTTACTGCCAGGCATGAACTCACTAAATGAGCAAAAGGTTGTTAACTTTTTCTGCAGGACAAAAAAATAGAAAAATCTGACTTCATACATTGTCCCCTACAAACTAGTAATTTGTCCAATTGATTTCTTTTGTTCAAAAAGCTGAAAGACATCTCAATTGAAAATCCAGCCTTTAAAAATTATTATTATTATTCACTTCATATATAATGATGCCTAAAGTTAAAAAATAACTAGACCTGGTTATGGATCTTGTTATTTGGCAAATGAATATCAGATTTAAGACAAAGACTACATAGCTTAGATATATTTCCCAGAGGGTTAGGTTGTAGTTTGTGATCTGTCCTAATTCATAGTTGGCCACTAAGGTAAGATTGTTGTGCTCATGTAGTGACATATAATTCCGCCTTTTAAACTTAAAAAAAGAGATAAAGTAATACAAAGGAATTTACTTTAAGGATACGTCTCTTATAGCTAGAATTTGAAGTGGGAAAAGCAATAAACACATTTATATTCCCAAAACCCTATTTTCTGACTTGTTCCCCAAGCTTTATACCAGGAGCCATATAGTCTTCTGATGGTTTATCTACAGCACACTAAAGATTCTGCCGGAGAAAGCCCCTAGTTGCTTAATAGTGCTACTAATGCCTTTATTTTCTTCTATTTATTTCCTTTGAAAAATATTAACAGCTTACCACCATTTCTCATTGCAGGTGTGGTAAACTGTATTATTCATAATTATTTGCTTGTGCTCAATTTTTGATTCACTTCCCTATAGCCTTAGTATATTTTCTGCCTCATCGACATTCAGCTTGGCCATGTGACCTTTGGCCAAAGGAATCTAGCTAACAGAAGCTTTAAGTGGTCTGGCTTTGCACCTGTTGTTCTTGCTGTCCACCATGAGATCAGCATGTTCCAGAACATGGCTTTTCCTTCAGCCCGGAGACTAGTATGAGAAGGCATGTGGAGCTGAGTCTAGCAGAGCCACAACCAATAGCAGCCCTTATGTAACATGAGCAAGAAATAAATGTTTATTGTTGTAAATCATTGAGATGTTGGGATGTTTGTTACTTGGCAAAAGCTGACTAATACACCAAAGAATACCAACAAAATAAAAGTTCTCCTTGTCACATTATCTCCTTAGTAGACACATTTTTCATCAAAAACAGTGGGGGGGGGGAGATAGATTTTCCCAGAAATTGTGACTTCCTTGATAGCGGGGTTGGGGACCTTCCTATTCATTTGGGTATCCCTGGTACTTAACATAGGTTAAGACGCAATGAATATGGATGAATACTTATCCTGAGCCGCACAGTCCATCTCTGTGCTCCCCAAAAGTATCTTTTTAACTTCCAACTGGTTCTTCCCAACCTATCACCCTGAAGTCTCTTGATTATATTCTGTACAATCTCAAATTAACTTCTACATAAGAGATATGGAAAGAAAATGCTATAGAGAGATAATAATAATACTATTAAAAACAATAGCATATATAGACTTAGTCTTTACTATGTGCTAAATGCTGGGTTAAGTAATTTAATCTGTTTTCTCATTTAAATCTCACAAATGAATCAGTGAAGTATTGAATATATGAAGTAAATTCAAGTATGTCTTTTTTCTTCTTTTTTGAACAGAGGAGCAAGTAAGTTTCAAAGTCTGAAGCTGGTAAGTGGTTAAATTTAGGATTTTGAGCCCAGACACTCTGATTACAAAATTGAATTCTTAGCCTATTATATCATCTTCACATATTCTATTTCAGAGATAAATTGAATCTAAAGTTTGCATGATCTGACGTTTTGTATGCCCTCAGAATAGCTTTCTACAAATTGACCAGGGAACAAGTTTCAATCATGTCAGACTTCCCTAGGTTGGCAGTGTCTTGGGTCACTAAGACAGAGGACATCAGAAATCTTTTGCTTTTCCCCTTCTCTTGGGTTCACCCTGACTAGCAGGTGATCTTTGAGGAAAGCTTTTGTTCTTGACAGTGTTTTTTTTTTTTTTTTTAAATTCTGCAAAGTGCATAAGGATTAATGAGACAATTGCCTGCAAAGTGCTTTGAGCTCTGGGGAGCCAAGAGGTGATTTAAGTGCAAGGAATTATTCCCCTACATAAGTCAGTGCTGAGGTTTTTAATAGAAATCCTCTTTAAAGAGTAATTCTAGGGTTGTGATGAAAAATCAACAAGTGCCAAGCAGTTCAGTAAAGGTTAAATGTCTCTCACTGACACTGAGATGTGAGAGGCTGGCAAAAGAGAATCATAGAGTCTAAATCTGAGTCAAGAATGACCTCAGAGGCCATCAAGTTTAAACCATTTATTTTGAAAAAAATGAGGAAACATGTCCAAAGTGCAAAACTAGTCGGGTTAAGTGTCTTGCCCAAGGTCACACAGCTAGTTTGGATTAATGAAGCAGAGAGATATTGATGTATGGTGGATACCAATGACATGTATCGTCAGATCAGATCGCCAAAGAGAAGGATGAGGGAGGGCTGGGATGCTGGGTGGATGGGGATAACTTCAATGAAAAGGTGGAACTTGAGCTAAGTCTGAAGGACCGGCAGGATTTGAATAAGTGAAGGAGTGAGGGAGATGTCATGTCATTAAAACTATGTGATCTTGAGTTTAGAGGTTGGTATATGCTTGGTAAGAAAAATCACAACACCTAATACTATAATTTGATGTAGATGCAATAGAAGATGCAAGACCCATAATTTACTGATGTTTTCTCAGCCTCTTACTCCAATTCTCTCTCCCTTCTTTCTGCAAACACAAATAGTATCTTGTGCGTATGAGGCATTGGACTGAGTCCTAGCTTCTTGGAAAAAGAGTGCAAATAAAAACTAATATATTATTCCCTACACCAAGGAGATAAGAAACTCTCTATCTGCTGTCTACCCATCAACATATACTCCCTTGTTACTGAGTAGAACATGAGAACATAGGAGGTGGAGAATGAATGCCTTCGTTGTTCAGAGAAGGCAGAGAATGATTCTGGCAGGAGAGACAACAGTAGCAACCATAACCAACATTTATATTGGATTTACTATGAGTGGGACTATATTTAAGGGCCTTACGTGTGTTGCTTTATTGAATCCTCCCCACTATCCCATGTGGTAGTTTCTATGTCAACAGGAAACTATCTATAGCTCTTGGCTCTGTTTTCCTCTGTCTTGGCTGAATTCTTGGTAGAATCTCCAGAGTGGTGGCAGAGGGGTAGTGTCGTGCTGAGCCTAATCGGAGCCTGAGGAAAAACAAACAAATCAATATAAATCTGATCCTGTCTTTATTTTAAAATTTGACATATTTTTATCATGGATATTTTGTGTTATTTTTGATTTTTAAAAATCAAAATAGGGAATTAAAATATTATTCATCTTGATTACTGAAATTAAAAAAAAATGTATATATTGTGAAAGGATTCCCCCATCTAGTTAATTGACACATCCATCATCTCTCATATTTATTTTGTTTTTTTGATGAGAACATTTAAGTCTACTCTCTTAGCAAATTTCAAATATACAATACAGTATTATCAACTATAGTCACCATGTTTTACATTAGATCCTCAGACCTTATTCGTCTTATTGCTGAAATTTTGTACCCTTGTACCAACCTCTCCCTATTTCCTCCATTCCTCAGTCCCTGACAACCACTTTTCTACTCTCTGTTTTTATGAGTTGGACTTTTTTTTTTTTTCTTTTGGTTCCACATATAAGTGAGATCAAACAGTATGTCTTTCTTTTTCTGACTTATTTCACTTGGCCTAATGCCCTCAAGTTTCATCCATGTTGTCACAGATGACAGGATTTCTTTCTTTCTCCTGGCTGAATAATATTCTATTTTGTGCATGTGTGTGTGTGTATATAACATTTTCTTTATCCATTTATTCATTGATGGACAGTTTTTTCCATATCTTGGTGATTGTGAACAATGCTGCAATGAACATAGGAGTGCAGATACCTCTTTGATATCCTATTTTCATTTCTTTGGATATTTACCCAGAAGTGAGATTGAGTAGTTCTATTTTTAATTTTCTAGACCCTCCATGTTTTCCATAGTGGCTGCACCAATTTGTATTCCTAGGGTACTGAGTTTTTTGGTAATCCGGCTTAGATTTTGCTCCTGAGGCAAGCGTCTTCCTCCCCTCCCCTCATCCCAGCCCTGAAGAAAGGCCCCCACTGTTCCAAAAGAGCTTCCTAAGGATAGTTCCACCAGATAGGGCTGTCATTGGACTGGCTTTGGTCCCATGCCTATCCCTGAACCAATCATCCTGCTTAAAAGGAATGCAGTGCTCTGATTGGGCGCTGGAGCTGGGGGTGGGATCAGTCCCTTTCCACAACTGCTGAGAGTGTGGGGCAGGGGTCCTTGCTTATGGCTTCCTGGAAGCAGAGCCTGAAATGGGGATTCCTATTCAATTGATTTTGTTGGGTAGAGGGCAGGGGTTGTGCTCAGGAGAAGAGGAGTGAGGCAGTGGGAAAATGCTAAACAAGAATGTGGCTTCAGGTAAAGACTGGCTTCAGTGTGATCCCCTTCCGTGAGGCCAGGGAACCCACCTTGGGTACCTCTGTGCTGATCAGTCATTGGCTGAGGCCTGGTGGTGGTGGAAGGAGGCAGCTTTGGCTGAGGACACTTCTTTAGAGAATGGGGCACGTGTGATCTGTTATCAGCCAACACACACAGCAGCCAGGAATGGTTGCACAGGGCAGTGCAAAAGGGTCTGGCCGGGGCCCCACCAGTGTCCAATACAAGGGGTGGTCCTGAAAGATACAATTACCAGAAGGGGAAATGGATGCTGCTCAGGCATCAACGGATGTTTTGCTCCTTAGCCAGGGAAACGGAATTGATGGTCCCTTAATGACATCTATTTCAATGAACAAAAGATATGGCACACACATGCTTTCATATATCCTGATCTGGAATATTGAAAAGCAGAAGCAGCTGCATGGGCTGCCTCCTTGCTGCTTGGCTTGTAAGTAAAAGCTTTTAGCAGAGAGTTGACACGCTGTGCTGCTCACCTGAGCTCACCTCCCTGCTTTCACAACAACCCACCTGAGTCGCGGAATGCCAATGAATCATGCTTACAGTCCATGTGCGGGCCCAAGAGTGGCTCAACAAGACAGCATTATGATGAGCAAAATGGACTCCTTACTTGAAAATTCCATTAGAGGAGGTGTCATGGCATTTAGAGGTTCTGTATCCTGTAGTGGGGAAACTGTGCTGGTGGAGTGAACTGCAGTCGGGAGATGAAAGAAGAGCAACCCACTGTCAGCAGCATGCCATACCAGGGAGCCTGCATAAATGCTCCTCTGTCAGCGAGGAGGGGAGCCCTGTCATCCTTTCATTAGAATAATTGAATGCCTACAGAGGCAGTAATTACAAATACCAGCCAGGACTCACAGGCTCATCTGTCTTTGTTTATCATCACAGTAAGGGTATTGATCATTACTAGGGCCCTTCTTTCCTTTGCATAGGGACAGGGAAATTGGATTAATAAGGCCAGGCTTGTACTGTGTAACACACGCCTGCAGGGAAGGCAGATCAGAAGTACTGAGAAATGGTGAGCGCTTGATTTCCTGGCGTGTCCAGGCTGCTAACACTCTCGGGTGCTTCCTTTACAGGGGCTTATCCTCAGGTTCTCCATCACCCTAGCATCCTTGCTTTTGCTGGAGCCAACACAGCACCACAGATATGGAGCAAACTGAGTGCCTCCTGAATGAATGAATGAACAAATGAGTCAATGAATGCACAAGTAAATAAAATAAAGATGACTGGGGAACCAACTCATTATTCTGAAAGCTGGTAATAAGGGGACAGAGCCAAGCATTTAACTGGCTTTTGATGTATGAACTGATTCAGGGTAAGAGTTGGTGAGGGAAAGTTTCTCTTTATAGAAGTAGCCCAGCTGATCAATGAAGAAGAAATGGTAGAATTAGAGCGATGGTTCTCAGATGCCAGTGTGCGTAAGAATCACCTGGAGAGTGTGTTAAAACACGGATGCTAGACCCCACCCCAGAGTTTCTGATTCAGAGGTTTGGAATGGGGCTGCAGAATCTGCATTTCTAACAAGTTCCCAGGAGAGGCTGCTACTGCTGGTCCGGGGATCACACCTTGAGAACCACTGGATTAGAGCATGCCTGTTGTGCAAACCTTGCTGAAATAACAGGTGTGGGCAGTGATCATCAGTGACTGTTAATGTCACAAAAAAAGATCAGCTGAACAGTTTATGCCTCCTGGTGGAAGTGCACAAAGCCGCCTATGGGTGTGGTCAAAATGTCGATCTTGATAAGTCAAGTCAGATATAACTACCGGTCTGCAGGGGATACAGGGGACAGAGAAGCAAGTTAAACAGCATCGCCACAGGGATGCAAACACCTAAATCTGGACTGTGGGAAACTCTTCAAGACAAAAAGCCACTTATTACTTGGAAGAAAAGAAAAGAGAAGGAGAATAATATTTGGATTCTAAGAGACTCGAGAGATACGTGGTCCCAATGACTGGACCCGTTTGGATGCTGATCTGATCCAATGAACAGTGAAAAAGGAAATTGTGAGGCAAGCAGGGAAACTTGAAAGCTGACCAGACATGTGATGCCGTCAGGGAATTTTCACCATCTTCACCCTTCACGTGCCTCCATTCCTTCTCAACCTTTATTTCTCAGTGTAAATATCATCTTTTCAAAGAGGTTTTCATTGGCCATCTTACCAGGTAGCTCCCCCTTCTCTTGTTAGCATCCTGTTTGTTTACTGCACAGAAACAACCACTCATTTTTATTATGGTATTTATTTATTTGTTTGTTTTGTCTGTCTGTCCTACTAGACTGTAAACTCGTGTAAGAGGCCCATGTCCATCTTAGCACTATTACCTCCCCAGTGCCTACCACATCGCCGGGGCCACAATAAATGCACAGTATTTCCTGAATGAATTATGAGTAAATCTTGGGGAGTTCTAATATTTCTCATACCTGCTTCTAATTGTTTTATATGACCTTGTCAGAGTCTTCTAAGGTAGGTAATAATATTGTGCCACTTTTTTGGTGATGTCAAACGTGTTGAGTGATTTTTTTCAAGATCATAAATTTTGCTGAATCAGCATAGCTAGGACAAAGGCCAGTCTGACTCCAAACCTGATGATCTTTCTATTTCAACGAGTTTTCATTCAGAGGGTCTGAACGTCTAAAAATAGTCATTTTAACAGTTATACGGCACTTGATGGTCTTGATGGGGGGTGGGGCTCTGTTTAATGGTATGTTCCATCTCTCTGTTCATAGAGGCCCGGGGTAGTGAGCACCTGAGATACTGCACATTTGGCTGACAGAGGTAGTATTGTGTATGGCAAGTTAGCATCCTTGAAGTGGGTTGGTTTGCCTTCCCAGCTTGAAGATAATCATTTCGGTTCCTTGAATATTCTGGAGTGCAGTTGGCAGCTCATTTCCATCAGCATGCTAACATATTTAGGATCTCCCATCTCTCTCTCTCTCTCTATCTCAATTTCTCTCTTTCTATCTCAATCTCTTTCTCTCTCTCTCTCTGTCTCTTTCTCCATCTCTGTATCTCTCTTTCTTCATCTCTTTTTCTATCTCCATCTCAATTTCTATCTCTAACTTTCTCTATCTCTATCATTTCTTTCTCTATTTCTTTCTCTTTCTCTATCTCTATCTCTTTGTCTCTCTTTCTCAATCTCAATCTCTATCTCTCTACTCTTCCCAGCTTCTGCTGTATTGTTTTCTGCTCCCCTTCACAGAAAGCTTAGTAAAAGAATTGTCCACAGTGTTGCTTTCCATTTCTCACCTCCTGTTCTTTCTTCCATCCACTCTAATTTGACTTCTCTTCCCTCCATTCTGCTCAAAATGTCTGACACAATAACTGACAGTTTCCATATTTCCAGATCCAATGGTCTGTTCTCACGTTACTTGATCTCAGAAGCTTTAGATACTGACCATTTCTTCCTCATTGAATTATTATTCTCTTGCTGTATTAGTCAGGATTGATTAAATGCCATAAGAAATAATCACAAAATCTCTGACTTAATACAATAAAATTTTATGTCTTGCTCATTACACTATCCATTGTTATAGTAAAGGGGAAAAGAATGGGGAGGATTGTGTGGGAGATTTTTATGAGCCAGGCTCGGAGTAACATATATCACTTCCACCCACATTCCATTTGCCATTCCCTTGATCCTTCCCAGATGCAAGGGGTGCTAAAAAAATGTAGTCCCTGGCTGGGCACCTGGTTCCCAGCAATGATTCTATACTTTGGAAAGTGAGTGTGAGTCTGTGGTGGGCAACTAACCCCTCTTGGCCATAGGTGGAGAGGCAGGCAGGTGCCAGGTCATGGATGTATGCCCCAGGACTGCAAAGCAGTGCTCAGCATGCTCTCTCCCCACGCCTCTGCTTTGGGCCATGGAGGTCACTTTTCCCAGGTCACTGTGCTTTTCCCCTAGTTGGGGTCTTATCTCCTTGTGAAGATACCCCACAGATAGATATTTCATGGGGCCCCCAGATCACTTTTGTACCTAGATCTTCTGTAGAAAATGGGCCATTTAATCCAAGATACCCTTTCACAAGCCCCCAGTAGAAGCTTAATTGTCCTAATGCAAGGGAACTGGATTTCTCAATGGGAGACACATATTTAGTAGTTTCCTATTTAATGGGTTCCCTGTGCTCCTTGGGCCTGGTGTATACTCTGGGGTCATTTGAGCCATAGAAGTAACATCATTATCTGGCTTTGCATCATAATTATGCAATTCTTTCTCTATCATGTTAGAAAAAAATCACATATTACAAGTACAACGTGTAGACAATTACTGGCTTTATTCCACATGAATGCTTAAGGCTTTTTATTTTATATGCTCATAAAAATCATAAGTGCTCTCACCATGCTTCTCTTTTATCTAGAGGAAGACTTGTTATGTGGTAGATCTCTTGATAGCGTCTCCTTTTCATCACAAAGGCTGGCTCAGAGTCAAACACATTCTGGGGTTCTCATGGGGAAGTGAGCACTGGACACTCAGGCCAGGCAAGCCCTTTGCATAAAGAGCCCCCCAAATGGGGTTGCAGGGTGGAGACTACTGTGCTGCGATCCCACTCAACCCTTGGAGAAAGTCTCCTTACAGGCTGCCCAAGTCTCCTGTCTTACAAAATACTTTACTCCAAAAGATTTAATTGATAGGGAATTACATCAACATAAGATCTGTTGTCTGTTTGTGATGACTGAGAATCGTGGAGCACTCCACTGCCTCCCAGAATTCTTGAAACAGTATTAGCCCAGATCAGTCACAACCATTGCACCATAATATCCGAGAAAATAGAGGTTGCATGGAGTAGGGAGCCTGAGGCTGGAGTACACCAAGGCCCATCTCTGGCAATATTCTCCTTGGTGCAGAATAATTCATTTGAACAAATTTTCACTGAACACTTAATATTCTATACCCGGTACTAGGTAATTAGGGATATAAACAATAAATAAAATGATATAGTGGGTGCAATGAACCCCCTTTAAGACTGAAGGACTTAAGTCCCTGTTGTAATGAGCATCCTGGCTGACAGCCTTCAGCTGTCAACTGTTTTCAGGGATTGACTCAGCTAGAGAGAGCTGCCTCACCCAAGGTTGCATCCCTTCCCATGGCAGCCCATATATGATGATTGGCGTGAAAGTCGAACCCTGAAGGGCCGTCCCAACTTCAGAGCTCCCCATCAGGCAGGCTGAGGCCTTGGTTGAAACTGTGTTGCAGCCCACTGTTTCCTTTGCCCAGTTCTGCTTTCTCTCCCTCCTTTGCTCAGGGGGTATTCTCAAGAGTACTCAATAAACTTCCTGCATGCTAATGTCTATCTCAGGGTCTGCTTCCCAGAAACCCCAACCTGAAACAATTGGATACTGAGGGACCCTCAGATTGAGGAACTCACAGTCTAGCTAGGGAAATAGATACATAAGTAGCTAACTGTAATCCATCATTTAAGTGCTGTATTCCAATTGGAACGGGAGCCAGTGCTATGAGAACAATGAGGGAGAAGCAACATGTAACTCTTCTGCTCTTATCCCTTTCCGTCAAGAAAAGAAAGTATGAGTCCCATCCTAAATGAGAGCAAAGATGTGGGATAAATATGATTTTCATAGTCAGGACCTGAAAGGATGTTCAAGGGCCATTTATCCTTTTCGTCCCTCTTTCACAGCTTCTTCCTCTTTACACTTGTATAACGTCTTGATTTTCATTTCAAATGGTGGATGGGGCTTTCAAGAACTGCCAGGAAGACATTACATATTCTGCCATGGATCTAAAAGGCCAACCGTCAAGTAATGGGTTTTGAAAGATCAATAACCAAGTTGTTCCCAGACTTGCTGAAGCAGGTTTTACAGTTATAAAGTAAAAAACAAAAGGGTCAAAGAAAGAAGAGAGTTCCTATAAAGAGCTAGATTACATCATTGAATCTTTAATTAACCTGATGGCTTTGACTTAAGAAAATCAATGGAGCTTTCTCACTTGTAGGAAAGAATAAGCTTAATATTTCACGTACAAATATTTATTTTTTTCTATTTTAGCATGCAATTTCTTTGTTGGGCATCTGTTGGGCTCGTTTTCTCTTCAAAGTTTAAAATTGTAAACTTTTCCCCCTGAAATGTGATAACTATATTTGGAACAAGAGTTTAAAAAGGCCTTAAAACTTAAAAAAAAAAGAAAAACTTGACAAGAAGTAAAATGCCTAGTGTTTTGATTTAAAAATCCTTGTGTGTGTGTGCACGTGCACGTGTGTGTGTAGGGGGTTAGGGGGCTTGAAATTGTTTTTACATGGATATAATTAGGTTCAAATTTGTCCCTTTGGGAGACTTAAATTTCTCTGTCAAATAGTTTATTTCCATAGGAGTTCACTGGGCAACAAAGTACTGCACTAGGTACTTTGAAAAGACCCCAAAGAAGTGCTCACCTGTGCTTCTAATTCAATTAGTTTAACTCTACCTAATGCTCACTTAGCTGAGGCTATACCACCCTGTTCCGTGTTCAAGGGCACCGACAAGTCTGTTAGTACATACAAGTTACTAGTAAACAGCATGAATTAATCCTGCCTGCACCAGCGACGCCTTAAAATTCTGCTTCCATCGCTGTTCACTGGTAGGGATTTGATAGTTATCTTAAGAGCTTGCGTGTCTATACATAGATTTTCCTTCCTTTGGCCTAACTTTATGATTCCAGCATTAGTGAGCATAAAAAAAAATTCTGCTTAGGATTGAATAAATCAGGTTTAGTTTTAGGAAATATAAACTATTCTGGCTTTATTTGGCAGAAATTCAGGGAATTGGGTATTTACAGTCTCACTGGAAGGCCTAAAGGGTCAGATTCAAGGCTACACCTGGAGGTGTAACTCCCAGGACCATAGTGGCATCAACACACAAATAATTTGAAGGGCAAGGACTTACCTTCTTTAATGGGTCAGAGAAAGGAAAAAAAATAACTGTAGACACTTATATATTAATAATTGAGTTTTGTTCCAAAACATATTAAAGCAGAAAAATGAGTAATCCGATTGAGTGTACTTGCCACCATTTTTATGTGACTAAACTGCGGTGGTGAAAGTAGAGCCTTTTGTCCTGGGAATGTGATGACTTGGCTACACGGTCATCATTTCACAGGGTGGGGAGAAAGCAGAAGAGCAAGAGTTAATCATTCTAGCTGGGAGCAGGGATGTTTATAATATTTTGGAGGGAAGAGCACAGGACTAGTAATGGTGTCTAAGGGAAGGTAATGAAAGGAAATAGTACTAAAAAGTATTTTTTATGGTATTTGATATGTACATAAAGACCTTGAAGGTATTTTGAAATTATGCTTTGGTTATTGAACATTTTTTAAAACCTTAGTATTACTGCTCTGAGCTGGGCCATGTGGATTATGGCTTTGATATGTTTACAAAAATAGGACCACAAACCCAATCCTTAAGGATTTTTATATTTACTCCTCAACACCTCAATAGTGCTCTTACTTTTTTTTTTGATAGATAATTCACGTTTATGTGAATTTTCACATCACACAGGGTAACCTGAGCACATGGCAGCTGACCAAAGTGAATTGGAGGAGGCAAGCCCTAAAAAGCCATCTCTTTTGGGAAGTTTCTCCCTGCTGAGTTCTCCTTGATATCATCTCATTGATTTCAAACTTAGCTATATTATTTTCAGCTCTATCTTCCAGGTATTGTGATAGATGCTGGGGAGACAAAATGATAAAGACAACTGTGAGCATTCACAGCAGCTAATAGTTCAATAGAGGGCTAATGAAACTTTCATTTACATAGTTGTTCACGCAGATTACTCAGTGCCCACATACCAGGCCCTGTGGCTGTAATGATAAATAAGGTAGGCATGGTTTCTGCCCTCATGGGGCTGATAGCCTAGTTGGGGAGACAGATCGTTGACCAGGTGATTACCACCAAACGTGTTATGTGCTACCAAAGAATAAGTATAGGTGTAATGAGAGCACAAAATAGGGGCAATTCACCTAGTCAATAGGCTTTCAAGGTAATAAAGTCATAAGGTCAATCAAGGCCTTTAAGAGGAATTGATAGATACGCTGAGGCCACAATAATGAGTAAAATTAGTCCAGGAAAAGGGAAATGGAGAGGGTAGAGAAGTATATTGAGTAGAGGAAACAGTATTTAGGAGGCTCCTGGCCAGTGTCAGCCAAAAGGAACAGCATCTCTTTGTGGACCTTGCCTGGTCCCGTTCTTGGCAGAGACTGCTAGTTGTCCCTATGTGTTTCCTTTCTTCTCTATTAATAAGACCCTAGACTTTCAGCTGAGCACATGGCCACCAGGAGTAAAGACTACATTCCCACCCCCTATGATCAGGTCACGTGGTATTAGCCAATGGAATAGAGTGTACGTCGTGACTTCAACTTCTGGGAAAAGTCCCTAGAGAATATGCTCTCCTTCCATTTTTTTCCTCCTTGCTGACTGGAGCTGGTGGAACCCTCTTGGGCCGTGAGTGTGTGCCGTTTGTTGAGGGGGACTGAGCAACAAAGTGGAAAGAATCTGGATTCTTGCTGTCAATGATAGAGCAGCCATATCCATCTTGGATTTCTTACCTTTCATTTGAGAGAAATAAACCTAAACCTTTTAAAAGTCTCCGTTGTTTGGGATTTTCTATCATAGCCCCAAAATAGTCCTATTGAATCCATTTTTTGTTGCTGTGTCTACCTCCAACTGGCTTCTGAAAAAGCAATCGTTCAATTTCTGACTCTTAATTATAAGTTGACCTGATCATCCACTTGGTGATGAGCTAGGATGGTTTTCCTAGGTGAAGCCTTGAGCTGTTGAGAACAGGGATATGGTCTTTGGGATTTTTCTCTTAAATTAAATTGTATGTCGTTTCAGATCTTTGCCCCAATCAACATACATATTCGATACCTGTGTACTTCCATTATCTCCCATCTCCTTCTTCCTTTCTCTAAGGTAAAGAAAGAAGTAGGGAGTGGTAGTGCTGGTATGTGTACGTTGGTTGAATAAACAGACAATCTAGAATAACAGACTTAGGAATGAAAGGGGAATGGGAGGTTGGGAGAGTTGGTTGGTATTGTTAAATCAAGTAGACAACAGCACCATTTCCAGGGAACACCTCCACCGATCACCCTTTTCCTTAAACCCTTTTATTTTAGAAGTTTTAGAGTTGCAGAAAAATTGTGGGGCTAGCACAGAGTTCCTATGTATCCCACATCCAGTTTCCCCTCTTACTAATATCTTACATTAACATGGTACATTTGTTATAGTTACTGGACTGATGTTAAAACATTATGATTCACTAAAGTCCATACTTTATTCAGATCTCCGTGGTCTTTACCAATGTCAGTTTCTCTTCCAGGATCCCGTCTAGGATACCACATAACGCTTAGTCGTCCTGTCTCCTTTGGCTCTTCTCGGCTGGGACAGTTTCACTGACTTTTCTTGTTTTTGAAGACCTTGGGAATTTTGAGGCATACTGGTTAAGTGTTTTGAAGTATGTCCCTCAATTGGGATTTTTATGATGTTTTTCTCACTATTAACCTAAGGTTTTAGGTTTTGGGGAGGAAGACCACAGAGATGAAGTGCCATTGTCATCACATTGTATCTAGTGTAAGTACTATCACTATTTATCACTGTTGCTGTTGACCTTGGTCATGGCTGAGGTAGTGTTTGTCAGGTTTCAGCACTAGAAAGTTACCCCTCTTTCCCCCATCTCTGTACTGTACTCTTTTAAGGAAGTCACTATGTGCAGCCCACGCATCAGGTATGGGGAGTTATGCTCCACCCCTTTAAGGGTAGAGTATCTCCATAAATTATTTATAATTCTGCATGGAGATTTGTCTCTTCTACCCCGTTTAATTCTTATTTGTGTATTCAACCATTTATTTGTATCAGCATGGACTCAGGGATATTTATTTTATACTTTGGGTTATAATCCAATACTATGTTTTTTTGCTCAAACTCTTCCATTGGGAGTTCTTTCAGTTGGTTCCTGGGTCCCTCTGACTTTTCACCATCAATGTGGGTTTTATTTTTTTTACTTCTTTTTGTTTTGAGATGTAAGTGACATAACATTATATTCATTTCAGGTGTACAAGGTAGTGACTCTATATTTGTATATGTCATAAAATGATCACCACAATGAGTCTGGTTAACATCCATCACCATAGGTAGTTACAAAAAGTTTTTTTCTCATTATAAGAACCTTCAAGATCCACTCTCCTAGCTACTTTCAAATATGAAATACAGTATTATTAACTATAGTCACCATGCTGTACATTACATCCCCATGACTTACTCATTTTATAACTGGATATTTGTACCTTTTGACCCCCTTCACCCATTTCTCCCACCCTTCACCCCCCATCGTAGGCAACCACCAGTCCATTCTCTAGATCCACGAGCTCAGTTTTTTGTTTTTGTTTTTCATTTTTTTTTAGAGTCCACACATAAGTGAAATCACAAGGTATTTATCTTTTTTGATCTGACTTATTTCACTTAGCATAATGTCCACAAGGTCCATCTGTGTTGTCGCAAATGGCAAGATTTTGTTCTTTTTTACGGCTGAATAATGTTCCGTTGTATATATGTAAATATCACATTTTTGTTATCCATTCATCCATTGACAGACATTTAGGTTGTTTCCATATCTTGGCTACTGTAAATAATGCTGCAATGAACATGGGGGTGCATATCTTTTTGAATTGGTGTTTTCATTTTCTTTGGATGAATACCCAGAAGCAGAATTGCTTGATTATATGGTAATTCTATTATTTAATTTTTTGAGGAACCTCCGTACTGTTTTCCATAGTGACTGCACCAATTTCCATTCCCACCAACAGTGCACAAGGGCTCCCTTTTCACCACATCTTCCTCAACACTGTTATTGTTTTGTCTTTTTAGTAATAGTCATTCTAACAGGTATGAGGTGATGTCTCATTGTGGTTTTGATTGACATTTCCCTGATGATTAGTGATGTTGAACATCCTTTTATGTACTTCCCAGCATCTTTATATCTTCTTTGGAAAAATGTCTATTCAGATCCTCTGCCCACTTTTAAATCAGATTATTTGTGGTTTTTATTGCTATTGAGTTGCCTGAGTTCTTTACGTATTTTGAATATTAACCCCTTATCAAATATATGACTTGCAAATATTTTCTCCCATTCCGTAGGTTGCCTTTTTATTATGTTGATGGTTTCCTTTGCTGGGCAGAAGTTCTTCAGTTTCATGTAGTCTGACTTGTTTATTTTTGCTTTTATTGCTTTTGCTTTTGATGTCAAATCCAAAAAATCAAAATCACCAAGATTGATGTCAAGGAGCTTAATGCCTATGTTTTTTTCTAGGATTTTTATGGTTTCAGGTCTTACATTCAAATTTTCAATTTATTTTGAGTTAATTTCTGTGTATTGTGTAAGATAGCAGTCCAGTTTCATTCTTTTGCGTGTGACTATCCAGTTTCCCCAATACCATTTATTGAAGAGACCATCCTTTCCCCATTGTATATTCTTGGCTCTTTTGTCATAAATGACCATATATGATTGGACTTATTTCTGGGCTCTCTATTCTGTTCCATTGATCTACGTGTCTGTTTTTATGTCAATGCCACACTGTTTTGATTACTATAGCTTTATAATATAGTTTGAAGTCAGAGAGTGTGATGCTTCCAGCTTTGTTGATCTTTCTCAAAATTTCTTTGGCTATTTAGGATCTTTTGTGGTTCTATGCAAATTTTAGGATTGTTTGTTCTATTTCTGTGAACAATGCCATTGGAATTTTGATAGGGATTGCATTGAATCTGTAGTTTGCTTTCATTTGTCTGAAGGTATTTTTTGATTTCTTTTTTGACTCATTTGTTGTTCAGTTGCATGTTGTATAATCTCCATGTATCTGTGAAGTTTTTAGTTTTCTTCTTGTAATTGATTTTTAGGTTTTTTAAAAAAATTTTTATTTATGTATTGATTTCTAGTTTTATACTATTGTGGTCAGAAAAGATGCTTGATATGATTTCAGTCTTCTTAAATTTATTGAGACTTGTTTTGTGGCCTAACATATGATCTGTCCTGGAGAATGCTCCATGTACACTTGACAAGAATGTGTATTCTATTGCTCTTGGATGGAATGTTCTGTATATGTCTGTCAAGTCCATCTGGTCTAATGTGTTGTTTAAGGCCAATGTTTCCTTACTGATTTTCTGTCTGGATGATTTATCCATTCATATAAGTGGAGTATTAAAGTCCCCTACTATTATTGTATTGCTGTCTTTTTCTCCCTTTAAGTCTATTAATATTTGCTTTGTGTATGTAGGTGCTCCTATGTTGGGTGCATATATATTTACAAATATTATATCTTCTTATTGGATTGACCCTTTTATCATTATGTAATACCCTTCTTTGTCTCTTATTAAGTCTTTGTTTTAAAGTCTATTTTGTCTGATATAAGTATAGCTACCCTAGCTTTATTTTGGTTTCCATTTGCATGGAAAATCTTTTTCCATCCCTTCACTTTCAGTCTGTGTGTGTCCTTACATCTAAAGTGAGTCTCTTGTAGGTAGCATATAGATGGGTCTTTTTTTCTTTTTTTAATCCATTCAGTTACTCTATGTCTTTTGATTGAATTTAGTCCATTTACATTTAAAGTAATTATTGATAGGTATGTATTTATTGCCATTTTCTTAATTGTTTCCTGGCTACTTTGTAATTGCTCTGTTCCTTTCTTCTTTCCTTACTGTTTTTATTTATGATTTGATGATTTTCTGTAGTGGTATGCTTAGATTTCTTTCTCATTATCTTTTGTGTATCTACTATTGGTTTTTGCTTTGTGGTTACCATGAGGTTTACATAAAAAAACTTTTATTTATAACAGTTTATTTTATTTTTAATGGCTTCCAGTAGTTGAGAGTGTGCCAAGACCTGTCAGTGTCCCAAAGGGGAGAATCTCAGTCAGCACCTAGATTCCCCCACTGGCGACCAGAGCCAGGCGATCTGGAGGTGTCCCTTGGGCGGCAGTTACAAAGATCCAGGCCCCAGATGAGTGTATAAGCTCCTTTCCTGTAGATATCAGTGAGCTGTAGTGAGGCAGAGGGAGAGCATAAAGATGGTGTCCACCAGCCTCTATTCTCTGAGATGACCTCCTTAGGCCCCTGGGTGTGTGCCACACCTGAAGCCTGCCCCTAAGGCTCAAGCTCCGGGACAAGCAAATAGATCTCTTTCACAGAAAGACTGGGGGTGTATTCCAGTCAGCTGTCTGTGCAGTGCCCTGGGGATGGTAGCCTGGCAAGAATTGTCTCTCTGATTTTTTTAGTCCCACAGGATCCAGGAACACAATCCCCCTGTCCACTAGAGCCAGATGATCAAGAAGTCTCCCCTGGGCAGCAGCCACAAAAACTGGGGCATCAGATGCATGTAAGAGCTTCCCTCTGAGAGATACTGGTGCTCTGGAGCAGGGCAGAGGAAGAGTGTGACGATGGTGCCTACCAGCTGGAACGAGGCAGAGGGAAAGCATATAGATAGCACCTGCAGGAAGAAAGAGAAAGAAAGAAAAAGTCTAGCATTAAAAAAAAAAAAAAAAAAAAAAAAAGATGGCACCTGCTGGCTAGAGTGAGGCAGAAGGAGAGCATGAAGATGGTGCCCGCCATCCAGGAGGCCCCCAAATGTGTGTCAAGTCAGATGCCTGTCCCTCAGGCCCAGGCTCCAAGACAAGCAAAGGAATCTCTCCCAGACAAAGTCTGGGCACCCTTCCATCAGCTACTTCTGTACTGAGCCCTGAGGTAGGTGAGTCCAAGCATACAAGCCCTTTAAGAGCAGTTTCTCCACTTTGTGGGTCTCATGGACACAAGCCCTGTTGGTTTTCAAAGCTAGATGTTTTGGGGGCTTGTCTCTCAGGTGCAGGTCTTAAAAGCTGGGGTGCCTGATGTGTGGTTCAGACCCTTCACTCCTCAAGGAGAAGCTCTGGGTCTTGACTGTGAGTTGCTGCACTGGGTGTGGAGTTTACTGCAAGATCGTGTCCCAGCCTCTCTTGCCCTCTTCGATGTGGGTCTTCTCTTGTTTGCCCAATGTGTGGGAATCGCCTGGGGAGTGTTTAGATTTTTTTTTCAGAGAAAGTTGTTCCATATGTACCTGCAGATTCGGTGCAGCTCTTAAATCATTTTTAAAAAATTTGCATATGTTAAGGTTCATTCTTTGCGCTCTATAGTTCTATGGTTTTGACTAATGCATGGTGTCATGTGCCCACCATTACAATATCATACAGACTAGTTTCACCATCCTGAAAAATTCTCTGTGCTTCATCTATTCAATCCTTGTCCCCACCTCCTGAACCCCTGGCAACCACTAATCTTTTTTTTTTTTTTTTACTATTGCTATGGTTTTGTCTTTTCCAAAATGTCATATAATTGTAATCAGGCAGTATGTAGCATTTTTACAGTGGCTTCTTTCACTTAGCAATATGTAATTAGTATTCATCTATATCTTTCTATGTTTTGATAGTTCACTTCTTTTTATTGCTGAATAATATTCTGTTATATGGATAAACCACAGTCTGTTTATCCGTTCACCTACTGAAGGATATCTTGGTTGCTTTCAGTTGTTGGCGATTATGAATAAAGATATTGTGACGATTCATAGGCAGGGTTTTGTGTAGAGATAAGTTTTCAAATCAGTTGGGTACATACCTAGGAGCGTGATTGCTGGATTGTATGGTAAGACTATGTTTAGCTTTGTAAGAAACTGCCAAACTGTCTTCCAAAGTGGCTGTACCATTTTGCATTCCTACCAGCAATGAATGAGAGTTCCTGTTGCTCTACATCTTTGCCAACAGTCAGTACTGTCAGATTTTTAAAAGAAGCAAAACTATTTTAATAGGTGTATAGTGGTAACTCATTGTTGTTCAAATTGCAATTTCCTAATGATAAATGATATTGAGCATATTTTCATATGCCCTCTTGCCATCTGTATATCTTCTTTGGTGAGATGTGTGTTATCATCTTTCAACTACCTGATCAACTTTTCAGATTCTGTAAATCCCTCTTTGCTTGCTGCTATGGCCCTTGTCTGATTTTATTATTGGCAAAAACACAAAATTCTTGGAGATGTTCAAGAGTGTTATGCACTTAATTGGAATGAACTGGTAGAAAGAACCTGTTTGTAACCTGATGGTCTGAAAGTAAGAATAGGTGCTGAAATTTAGTTTTTGGACCTAAAGGTAAAAAGGATGTGGATCTAAGGTATGTAAGACTTAGAAAGATCTCTGGGTGATCCCAATACCTTCTTTCCTCAATCTCCATCACTTTTGTATTCCATGGCATTTGAGTCCCTATTTATCAGTTGGGGATCACTTGGCCATATATTATCGTGGTCAGGAGACCCATTCTGGGTGCATATAATCCTGACTCAAGACTTAAGCAGTGCTAGAATTTGAACTGTCTCCCATGAGAAGATGTCCAGCATTGAGAAAATTATTTCAAATGACCCAGGTATTATCCTTCCTTTCGTATTTGTAGAGAACCTAGTGTTTGGCACATTCTCTCTTAGTTCTAGTTTGATGGATTGACTTGCTTAAAACCTGGCAGGACTATTCAAACTCCCTGGCAGCGATGAGGCTGTGACTCTCCGTGGAGAATACAGGCTGGGTGGCAAAGGAAAGTCTTGGCATGCTGCTTCACTGAGACTTGTAAACAATAATTAAATGGACCTATGCATCCTAATTCTACTGTTTTATTTCCTTCTTTCAAAACACATGAATGAGTTTTAGTTCTGGATAATAAATGAGAAGAATCATAGCACTTTGCATTTAAACCAAATGAGCTCAATGAGGGTATACAATTCTTGCAATTACAATTTTACTGTTTTGTATATATTTACAATAGAAGAAGAAAACAAGGAAGCACAAGCTTCTTGGTATGCTGAGAGCTGGGAGCTCGTAAAAGGCTTTGTGGGACCTCTAGTTGTCAGGTCTTTTGGAACCCAGTCCCAGCTCTGCCTGTGACTGGTTTTATGATCTGGGGCAAAGCTCTCAGGACTTTGCCATTAGTCCCCCTGTTCAAAATGAGTGACTGGAGGCAGATGCTATCTGATTTACCTTTAGATGCAATACGTGATGATAATAGATTCTAACCCTGCAGTTTTTGTGCAAAGAGGAGAGCAGAAGAGCTCATGGTGGGACACCTGTTAACTGCCTCATGAAACTTGCATTGACTCTAGTTGGCCACCAGGGCACAGCTACAAATTAGCTGTGTCTATAGCTCAGAGTTGTTTATAAATCAAATTTCTGTAAATCGATCCCTTCTTTCCTATTGACAAAATTTCAGAGATGTGTTCCCTCAGGAAAACAGTGGCTCCTAGAGCAATAAAAATGATGCTCAAGGATGTAAACAGTCTTAACAGCAGTATTTAAAGAGAACATATTGACTAACATATCTTTGATATTATTGTGCCTTACATTAAATTGGATTTGTGGTAAGGCAGCAATTTTATGTTTATGGAAAGAATTTAATTCCTTTTGGCTATGGATAGTTTAATGTTTTTCTTTTTTTTAAAATGCAAATATAGAATTGTTACCTCTTAATAATACATGGTCATTTTATCACATTTACCTACCTCATCTCTCTATTGTTTAGTGCTCATGATGGGCAAAGGAGGAACAGTGCATATGATCATGGAATGATAGGGCTGGAAAACCTCTCAGAGATCATCGAGTTTAGTCCTCTTATTGTACTGATGAGGAAACCAAAGAGAGACAGATGAAATTATTTGCACAAAGTCATACAAATAATTAGATTGAGTTGAAACTACTATATATGATTATTCCTGATGTCAGTAGTGAGGAGCATCAGCCTCCTCAGAGTCAACCTAATAAAATATATGCACAGTGGATGGAATTATCCCTCTGAGGGAGCAGACCAAAAGATGAAATACAAGTGACTGGGAAGTTTGTGAAAATCCAGTCAAGGTGGCTTGCATTTCTCAGGAGGTAGGATAGAACAATGACTGTAGTGTAGTAAGTGGAGATATGATCAATTATACATGGAGGGAAAGAGATTGTAAGAAGAAGGAAATGGTTAGTAGAGCTAGGATAGAAAACCAAGAATTAGATGTTGGCAGTGTGTGTCCAGCACCTTCCAGTGGCAAAAATCAACTCTTACTGCAGGTCAGGGATGGTTCATGAGTTCTTACCATGACCTTAATGAAATTGCCCTCAAAAAATTTCCACCCCTTTGTTCTGAATCCATACTCTGTAATATTTCCATATATGACTCTACTGCTGATGGATCTGGTCCAATATGGTTTCCCATTTTCCATTTATGGTGTAGTCAAAAGCAAACATGACAAAGCCAAATCCCAAACAAGAAAACATTAATGATTGAACCAAAGGGATCCTTTGCTTTGTGAGAATACTCTATCAATCAGCAGAAAATTTCAGTGGCTTCAGAGGCCAGAGTCCAGCCTAATATTGGCCTTATTTGATATTTGATGTATATTTGTTAGTTGATTCAGTATACAATCTTTAGAATGCAGTCAGAAGGGCAGGTTGTAAGTTAGTGCTCTAATGATCAGGCGACATGAGGATTTATCATCCTTGACCCTGATGAGGTCTGTAGATTCTTTGTTTAGTCCAGAGTTGTAGTTTCTATGGAAGTCATTTAAAGTGGCCAGGTATTTAGACATTGGCCAGTCCATTCATGTAAATGGAAGCATTATTCCAATTGCTCCTGAATCAGTGGGTGGGATGGTGATGAAATCAGCTACTGATGAATCCTCAGGTGGCAGAAAAATTCAGGTATTTTGAGCATCACTAAGAATCTCAGATCCTGTAGGAGGCAAGAAATTAAGATGAATGAAGGAAAAGAAAATGTCTGTTTATTTTAAAGAGAAACAACACATTCCTGTTTTCTATTTCACTGAGTCTCCAGTGTCTTCTCAGACTGGGACCAAGGTGATTTTCGTGATTGCTGGGGCAGGTTCGACATGCCATCCCAGGCATTTAGAATTGCAATTGTCAAGTTCTGTAGGCACCTAGCATTGGAAATATAACTTTCAGTCTGTGACATAGCAACCTTTTGACATCTCAGTCTTCTGAATTCAGAAGAGGGGGACCTAGACGGGGGACTAAGATTTCTAGTGATTAGAACATGATAAACCCCATAGGAAACTAGAAGATTGGCTTGTGATCCATGTGCTTCAGTCCCTTACATTTGATTGGCATGAGTCAGCTTTCCCATGTCAGCAACTCTGGGACTTTGGCCAGGCTGAGACTCAGACCCTGGATAATGGTTCATCCACTCAGGAAGCCTCTTAGTAGAGAGCTTTCTACTCTTCAGAAAATCTCTCTGCTCTCCTTGTTGACTCTTCATTTCATCCATCTAGTTCCCTTGACTTCTCACTCAAGTTTCCCTTTTCACAACCATTCTGCCAACCCTCTTATACAGGCAAGTTTATTTCGATGTCTAGCTCTGGATGGCAACCATTCTACTTGCTTACCTACTCTGTCTGGACTACCAGAAATTCTTCCAAGACCCCATATATGTATACTCTTATAGTTTGGCACTTTGTATCTTGGTGATCTTCAGTAATTGTTGACTGAACAAAGTGAAGTGAAATCAAGCAAAGAAAAATAATTAAATGGACAAAAATTAGACTAAATGGCTGGTGGATGTAAACCTACCAAAGAAGTCAGAGCTTTAATGTCTTGAGAAGGTAAGCAAAAAAGGAGGATAAAAAGGAAAAAGGAGGAGAAAGAAAGTAAGGAGGAGGAGAAGAAGAAGAAGAAACTATAAAGAGAAGACTAGTGATAAAATTTAGAAATAGACCCACATGCTATCCTGGGCTTCTAGTTAGGAGAGAAATCACAAATATTTGCAGAACATGATGTGAAACCATAGTTCATTTATTGCCAAACACTTAAAATTCAGCCTTTGTATAGAGATAGGTTCTTTACTGGTATTGGCTTTGCTTATCAAATAAAAAATAATAAACAATTCTGTTTGAAGTAGTCCACAGTAATTATAACAGGATGATTGGGCCAACTTTAGAAATCAAAAAAATTTGTAATTTCAAGTATAGCTAGCTGATTATTACCCAGTCTGACCTGGCTGAAGTCCTAGTGAAGTGTTTCATGGCGGCATCCATTCTGATTAGTGTGATGTCTGTCTGATTGAGCAATGCCTTGGCTGTCTTGTCTGTTACATATTTTCAATCTCATCCCTAGTTTTGAGTAAAATATACTTTATCTACATCTTTCTCTTAGAGAAGGCAGCTAACATTTATTGATGACCTACTGTGTACCTTCATTTCATCCTCATAGCTTCCTTATAAAGTAGGAAGTATTAGCCTCAGCATACACACGAGCAATCGAGGGTTCTATAATGTCAAATATTGCCCAAAGTCACACCTGGCGGAGGCCAAGTCAAGAACTGAAACCCGGCCTGGTCAGCTTATGCTCTTTTTACCCCTCTCCTTAAAAAATCATCTCCCTAATCTTCCCTTACCTTTTTATGGGGATCCAGAGTTAGGAACTCTTGCAAAACTGTGAATCTCAGCTTAACACCTTTAATTCATGCTGCCCCACGGAAGGCATAAGGCAAAGGCATAAAGCAAAATTATAGTCCAAAAGCTTTATGAGTAAAGTCACTATATTTTTTGTCTCTTTGGGATGTTTATCCTAACCATTATCTCTCTACTTAGAAGAGAAAAACCAGAAAGAAGAAAAAGAAAACTTCCCAAAACAAATAATGTGACTACTTTCTTCATTTCCTTTCTCTCTTGGTCTTTCCTCATGTGCTTTTCTGAATCTTTTCAAGCCTACTCCTTGAATCATGAGTTAATTTTGTGGCAGCAACTGTAATTTTGCAGTTTATTTAATCTTTTACATTATTTATATTTTAAACTTATCACAACCTACCCTCGAGTAATATTATGGGACCACGCACAGTGCAAGAATCCTAAAACAGTGCACGTCCAATTCCTCCCTCCCACCTTTTGTGTGATAGTCATCATACAGTTTTGCTTTTGTCTATGTTATAAATGACACAAAACAATGTCATCAAGTTTGCTTTAGAGAGTGTATTTTCTTTAAGAGCCATTAAAAGTAAGAAAAAAATTATGTTTACCTTTATTTGGATCATTTTCAGATCTCTTCATTTATGTAAACACAAGTTTCTATCTGGGATCTTATTACTTCTGCCCAAAGAGCTTCCTTTGCAATTTCTTGGAGCACATGTTTGCTGGCAACAAAAGTGTCATTTCATTTGTTAGTCTGAGAAATCCTTTGTTTTGACTTTATTTTTTAACAAACTTAATTTTAGATAAACAGCCAAAATATGAAGATAGTACAGAAAGTGCCCATCTACTCCATACCCAGTTTCCCTTATTATTAACATCTCACATCAGTATGGTACATTTTGATATAATGTTGATACATTATTATCATTATTTACATATAAAAATTACATGTAAAATATAAACTATACAAAAAGTATTATCATTATTACATTGTATGGTACATTTATTAAAATTAATGGATCAATACTAATTACATTATTATTATGGACTAATCTCCTTAGTTTTTACCAAAATCCTTTTTCTGTTCTGGGATCCTATCCAGAACACCGCATTACCTTTGTTTGACCTGTCTCTTTAGGTTCCTCTTGGTTGTGACAGTTTCTCAGACTTTTCCTGATTTTCATGGCATTGAGAGTTTTGAGAGGTTCCGGTCAGTTGTTTTGTAGAATGTCCCACAACTGAGATTTCTCTGATGTTTTTCTCATGATTAGATTGGGGTTGTGGACTCTTTGGGGGCAGAGCACAGAGGTCAAGTACCATTGTCGTCACATCATAGCACACCAAGAGTACATGCCATTAACAGAACTTTTCGCTGTTGCTGCGGACCATCCTCTTGGCTGAAGTAGTGTTTGTCAGGTTTCGCACCATAAAGTTACTCCTATTTTCCCCATGTACTCTTTTCAAGGAAGTCACCACTTGAGGCAGCACACATTTAAGTTGTGGGGAATTATGCTCCACCCCTTTGTGGGTAAAGTATCTACACAAATTATTTAGAGTTCTGCACAGAGATTAGCCTCTTCTCCCCCACTTATTATTTATTTTGTGTCTTCAGACACTGATTCTGTCAGCGTGGACTCATGGATGTGTATTCATATGTCCACCCTCAGCTTTCACCTCCTCCCACACGCTTGTGGCACAGATGGCATCTCCAGGCTCTTGCCCTTCCTCCAGCTTAAGACTGCTGTTGCTCCTTCCTCAGGTTTAGCCCCCAGTGGGGGTAAGAAGGGTCTTTTTGCCCTCATCTGGCCTGAGGTTTACACTGGCCCTGTGCACCTGGGCCTCAGGAGTGACGCTGTCTTCACATTCCTCCCTCCTCCACGTGAGAACTGATCTCTGACTTGTTGTTGGTCTTAGGTGGGAGTTTCCCGCCTCATCGTCAGTCACAGCAGACTTCTGCTTAATACAGAATTTTTGACTCAGGACAGTTTCCAGTTCTTCCCTAGAGGTGGAGCTTTCATCTACTATTCCCCATCTGCAGTAGTTCTTTGCCTGTGCCCTGGCAGTGACAAAGTTTCTTGTCCCTCTCCTAGCAACTTAAGGCCTTTATTTTGTAGGAGAGAGAGGTCTGGAGAAGTGGGAAGGGCTTTATTCCTTCCCCCCAGCAGCCACTGGTCGCCCCCTGCATTGGGATTCTGTACCAAGGGAGACTTTCTCTGGGATCCTTTTCTATCCCCAGTATTTCTTGTGAGGCCCCAGGAGAGGGCTGTGGGCAATAGCTTGTGAGTGAGTTTGGATTCCTCTTGTGTCTGGGGCCCCTAGGTCTCGCAGACTGACAATTAACCTTTAATGAATTATGAAAATTTTAGCCGATTCATTTTTACCCACTTGTATGGTGGCTGCCTCCGTGCCCATGCTCCGCCACAGGTGAGGTAGTTGTGTGTTCCATCTCTCCTGGAAGGAGCCAACCTCTCCTTGCTCACTTATTGGCCTGTATTTCATACCTGAAGGTGGGGACAAAAGTGTGAAGACATATGTGTCTTGGCTTTTATTTTCATGTTCAGTTCTTCGTATTGAATCTAATTATCTTAACAAATGTGATGTTTCCCTATGGTATTATTATTTACCTGAAGTGTCTTCCACACTCATCACTTTTTTGACCAATTTTGTAGAGGGATTTCTTGACTATCAATAGATTAGACTTCATGAAAAGAAGTCCTTCTGTACTTGTATAGACTTACACACAAAGTAGAGAAGGAAATGTCCATCGGCTGTACAGTGCAGGTGTGGCATCTCCCCCGAGGGAGACGCATGGTACAGAGTAGAGTGAGCATCGTGTCAGAGATCCAGAATTAAGGTGTCTGTTTCTTCTAATTGTTGTTGAAAAAAAAATTACCTGCTAAGTGCAAAATAGATACCAATTTTTCTACTACAAGATTATATTTTCATGCAAAATCAGTTAATGAATGCATAAGAATGAGATGAGGACTTGTATATATGACTTAAGTAGTTTTATAGGTAGACACGTATGAGTGTAGGAAGACTGTATATGAAAGTGATGACTGGTCTGAGGGAGAGGATGTAGGTAGGGAAAGGAATGGATAAGGATCAGAATATAATTTCTCCTAGTTACACAGGTGGGTGGTAGCTATTGATGTGTTATCATTTCAAACTCCTTTCTCCCATTTTTATCTATCTTGACCTCTGAAATTCAAGTAGGGGTGAAATCACCTGCTTTCTTAAGGCTCAAAATGTAAATAGATTTGATGGAAAGATCATGGATTGTAGGGTCATTGGGCTTGGCTCTGAGTCCTAACTCTACCACTTTCTGGCTTGTAACTTGGATCAAATTCTTTAACTTTTCTGAGCCACTGTTTCCTCATCTGAAAAAATCTCAACCCTGAAAGAAAAATAAATCAAATTATGGATGTGACAAAAGCGCTCTTCAACTCTAAATTCTGTAAAAATTTTCATTTTTGTTGTGGCATCACAGTCTGCTTCCCTGGAATACGTGGGCCTGGGTAATAGACCTGTTTAATGTTGAGAACAAATTTTCTCTCAGTGTTCAAGTGTGCTCATTCCCACAGTAAGTAAATAAATTTGATCAGTAGCTTAGTTTGTTAATCTGTGTCTTGAGATATTTGCCTAAGATGATTTTCTTTTCTTACAAGGTGAGAAATGGTAAATTAGAAAGGTGTAGGATCACAGACTTAAAACAGAAGTCAGTGGAGGAAATGTGAACTCGGTATGGATACTGCAGAGGTGTAGCAAAAGCTAGAATATTGGAAAGCAAGGGAATTATAGCCTGAGTAGAATACATATTTGTATGTTTTCAGAAGACTTGCTAGTCCCAAATTTACCTTCTGGCTGAATGGTTTTACGGTGTGAAGATTAATTTTCTCTGCTATTTTTAAGTAACTCTCTGGTTTTAATCTTCAATCTAGCTCCATGCTGGTTGAAACTAAAATTTCCAGCATGCAAATGATACACGAGAACCATGGCCACAAATCCAATACTGCACTTGGGGTGCCAGTGATGCGATGAACCTTTCCTCACAGCTTGAGGGACTGTCTTCTTTGGTCATAATTTTCATGGAGTCACATTGATATTCATATATTTCTGTCTGTTCTTCCTTTTGACCAGGAAAGTGTTACAATTGAGAGGTGTGTCTGCGTGCACATGCGTGAGAGTACATGCAGAATATGCATGAACATCTATGTTGGGAGACAAAATTTGCATTAGTCAAGTATTGAAATTCCTTCTTTTATCCTTCAATTCAGCCCCAAAGAACTTTGTTTGTGCCTCAGTATATCATCTCTTAAGCTCACCTGTCTATCCCCCCAGAAAAATACGTAAGGTTAGAGAAGACCTCATCTTTTCAGTATACCATCGAAGGACCTAGGAAATTATTTTGTTATGTAGCAAGTGCTAACTAAATAGTGTGGCCATATAATTTATCACCCAAACTGGGATACCCTTTCCCATTATAAATTACAGAAAAAAATTAAACAAAGACTTTCTTGGGAAAACCAGGGTATATGGTTACCCTTCAACAAACATTTGTTGATTTTTGAACTATATTAAACAATTTATGACCTCTGTCATGGTTTTATAATTATAAGAGAACAATTTCTTTTTGGTGAGTGTAAACAGTTATCCTGAAGATCTGTATTAGTCAAGCTTCTTTCAAATGATAGCGATAGAAACTCATCTTTACTTAGCTTACGCGTAAAAGAGAATTTATTAGCTCAAGTACCAGGGAGTCCAGAGGCATAACTAGTTCATGCATAGCTGGAACCAGAGAGTCATTTAATGTCAATTATTCTCTGTCTCAGTCTCCATCTCTCTCTCTTTCTCATCTCTTTACTTGTCTCTGTTTATCTTTGCATGTGGCCTAATTCTCCAATGTCACAGACAAGCTGTTTTCATGTGGTGGGAAAGATGACTGTCCTGTGGTACCAAGCCTAAGTTATAACACCTTTTGAGTCTCCAAAAAGAGATATAGCCTTCCCTGATAACGTGTTTTTTCCCTCAGAACTTAATGGAACACTTAACCTGCCCCCCCCCATGTTTGATTGGAATAATAATGTGAACCAAGGTTTACTGAGCTCTTATATGCCAGGTTAATCTCATTTAATCCTCACCACAACCTCTGAGATATGTGTGTCTATTTTCCTCCATCTTATAGATGAGGAAACTGAGGCTCAGGGATATTGAATAACTTTCCCAAGATTACACAGCAAGGTTCAAAGTGCTGGCTCTGGATTCAAACTACCCGAGTTTGAATCTCAAATACAAATGGGCATGCAAACATAATTCAAAAAATATCATGAGCATCCATGAGATGATGTATTCGAAAGTTTTTGAAAATGGTAGATTAATCTATAAATGTGAATTGTATACAAATGTGTGGTCCAATGCAAGATATAGTGCTACAGCAGTGATTGATGGGAGGTGATTCTGTCCCCAGGCAAATTCAGCAATGTCTGGAAACATTTTCAGTTGTCACAACTGGAAGGGAGGTTGTTGTTGGCATCTAGTGCCTAGAATACAAAGATACTGCTATACATCCTGCACAGGACAGCCACCCCCAATAAAGAATAAAGAATTATCAGGGCTGGCCTGGTGGCGTAGTGGTTGAGTTTGTGTGCTCTGCTTCAGCAGCCCGGGGTTTGCAGGTTCAGATCCTGGGCATGGACCTAAACACTGTTCATCAAGCCATGCTGTGGCGGTGTCCCACATATAAAATAGAGGAAGACTGGCGCAGATATTAGCTCAGCGACAATCTTCCTCAAGCAAAAAGAGGAAGATGGGCAACAAATGTTAGCTCAGGGCCAATCTTACTCACCAAAAGAATAAACAAAAATTAAAAAAATAAAGAACTATCTAGCCGCAGTGTTGACTTGGAGAAACCCTGTGCTAGATAAATAGAGATAATATGTGAACCTTGGTTTTTAGAAGCTCACAGTTTAGCTGGGGAGACAGACATGTAGGCAGATATTAAAAATACAATGTAGTAGTTCAGTAGAGTTGGAGACATTCAGACTAATGAGAGAGGAGGGACATGGTCACCATTATGAACTATTTAAGGACTGTTCTGTGAAAGAGGGAGAGGTCTTTTTATGTGTAACCTGAAGTAGCAGTCAGATTTCAGCTCTAGAGAAGATGAGCAGATAAGTTCCTTGGGGGCATGGAATGTGTGTGTCTCCCCCACTGTTACATCTCTATGTCTCGGACAGTGCCTGGCAATGAATTAATGCTTAACTAACGCATGCTGAATGGATAAATAGATAAATTAATGAACTCAAGCATCTGAGGATGGGTTAAACAGTTAGGATCCTGCCCCATTTGGAAATTCTTTGATTCATGACAGTAATTCTCTAGGAATTAGAGGACAGAACTCTTCTTGGTGGCTGGAGTGACCAGGTACGGCTTTGAGGAAGGGGGAGGGTGGAGTGTCTCACCTGCATCAGATAACATCATGAGCAGAGATGCTGGCCTTACAACACTGGAGGTGCAGTCTGCAAGGTGAACCCTAAAGAGAATTCTGGAGAGAAAAAAGAGGCCCACTTGGTATGGGTATGATGATAGCAATTTTTTCTCTCTTGCCAGTTTGCTTTCTGTGGAAACAGAAATCTAGCTGAAATGAGCAATAAGGAGTAAAAAATGTATATTTGTGTATATCAAGGGAATCACTTTCTGTTATTATCATTGTGAATTAGTTATCATCACCAGGTGTGGTAAATGGAAACCCTAGAACATTTTTTCAGCATTCACCTTTTACCTTTTCTCAAGCAATTATTGTCAAACACAAAAATAGAATGGTAGATTTGATTAGTGTTTCATGGGAAAAAAGTTGTATGGCCATAGTTATAAAATCCACCTATTGAAATTATAGTGTCTGTATTTTTAGTAAGTGCAGTTGGAAATGGTATAATATCTTTGTTCTATATAATAGGCTTGGCTGTTTTCCATTGTGCAATATGGCACTTTATGATACCTATTGCTTACTCACTCAACATCCCCAAATGCTTGTTTTTTTTAGTAACTCGTATCTTTGATTTTGTTGTGAACGTGTAGAGTTCTACAGTAATATATTTTTGATGTGTGAGGATAGCTTGCTGATTGCCGTGTTGAACAGTAGCCTAGGGGCATGCCAAACTTTGATGTGAGCTGGTATTTTCTCTAGTATCTAAATGATCAAAGACTGTTCTTGTCTTGCTCAATGTGCAGCAAAAGAGTGTACTTTGTTAAAAGATCAGAAGTAAATGAAAATTAAAATATCCAAATATTGACATGTTCAAAGGACAGTGTGATGTGTGATTAGTGTTCAATACTGGAGAAGGTGTCATTACCTGCTTTTGTTTTAAATGGTTTAGAATTTACAAATTTAATACATAAGTGAAAATAAATATTTAATATATTTCAAACTATAAATTTATAAACACTTGAAAACACAAGCAAAATATAAATTTTTGAAAATAAAAATATTATACAAGCATATTTATTTCTACAATTAAATATTAGCCATACCGCTACTCAGCATCCTTCAACTTCAGTCCTTAGCAGTTTTGATTTCTCTCTCTTGGTTGACCTTAAGGGTTGTCTCTGCCCTTAGTCCCTATCTTCCCCTAGCTTGGGTGGATATATTTGCATGCTTTTCAGGGCTTCTCCCACCAGCTTTTTTTTTTTTTTTTGGTGAGGAAAATTGGCCCTGAGCTAACATCCATTGCCAATCTTTCTCTTTTTGCTGAGGAAGATTAGCCCTAAGCTAACATCCGTGCCCATCTTCCTCTGTTTTGTATGTGAGATGCCATGATAGCATGGCTTGATGAGCCATGCATGGGTCTGTGCCTGAGATCTGAACCCACGAATCCCGGGCCACCTAAGTGGAGTGCGTGAACCTAACCACTATGTAACCGGGCTGGCCCCTACCACCAACTTCATTTTTAATTTTGATGATGATGATGATGTTGATGATGGTGATTGATGTGGTGGTTATTATTATTAGATAGAAAGTCAAGAGAAGATGGAAGGACGCAGAGAATTGCATGAACTCAGTGATACATAGGGGCTGGGAAAGTTTGTGGTGAGAGCACTGGGAATGGGAGTGAGGGGGCAAGGAGAGGGAAGGAGATAAGGATTAAAGAGAGGACCAAGAAATATCAAGAAAATAATTTGCCCATGTCTGAAATAGTGGTATTACACTAACAAAATTCCTGCCATTGTTATGCTAAAATAGCATGGGTTGAATTTTGGTCCAAACAAGATGTCATAGACCCACTATCTCTGCTCCTCTCTGCTAAGCACAACTACAAACCCTAGAAATGATGCAAGAGACAGCCAAAGGAGAAGTCTGTTAGGTGGTAAGAGGAAGTTGAGCTAGTTTGGGATCTTAGGTCTGGAAGAACAACATAGTGGCATAGTTTGTGTCCTCTCCCCCAAAATAAGAAGGTCACCCGACCTTGCATTTCCTGACTCCTGATCTAGCAACAGAAGAGAGCCCATGGAGGCTTTTCTCCCCCTGGGTTGAACAAAAGTCCCTATGAAAACATCAGGTGAAGGACAGATTAGTGGTTGCCTGGAGTACGGGTTGTGGGTGTGGGGGTTGGAAGAGAGGTGGATGTAGTTATAAAAGAGCAACCCAGGAACCTGGTGGAGTTGGTGTTGTTCAGTATCTCTCCTGTGGTGTTGGGTACACAAACCTACACAGGTGATAAAAATGTATAGAACTTAATACACACACACAAACACACATGAATACAAGTAAAACTTGGGAAATCTGAATAAGATTGGAAACGTGAATAAGAGAAGTCAATGTCAATACCTTTGTTGTGATATTATACTAGAGTTTTGCAAATGTACGGGATATCTCTTCATATTATTTCTTATAATATATGCGACTCTACAAATATCTCAATAAAAACTTCAATTAAAATAAAACACAAATTTTAAAAGGTCATAGATTATTAGATGTCTCCAAGCCAGTATTGCAATCACTAAGGCAGGCATTTGGTATGGTGCGAACCAGTATGATGAGGTGGGTGGGAAGGTGCTGGTCAATGTTGAGATCAGAATGGTACATGAAGGACTGATTACGAAGACCCTCGTATGCTCTGTGAAGGATCTTGGATTTCGTCTGTTAGGCAATGAACAGCCAACAGAGGTCCCGGGGGAGGGGAGGAGGTGGAGGGAGGTGGGACTCTTTTTTCATGTAGATAAGTATCTTGATATAGTAGAAAGGACACCAGACATGGATGTAAAAGGTGTTTGACCTTCCAGCTGCGTGACTTTGAGCAAATCATTTAATCTGTTTTATGCTTTGTTTTCTTGGCTATAAATTGGCTAAGAACATATTCTCAGACTATTTTATAGGTATTGTGTGAGGATCCAAGACTATGGTGTGTACAGAAGTGTGTTGTCAACCATTGTGTGCATTTCTCATGTAATGGATGGATGTTGTCTCATTGGTACAGGTTTCCATGGTTCAATTAAGATTCTATTATATTTGTCAAACTTGACATCATACATAATATGGTCATTAATAAATGACTTGATGATTGTCTAATACATTAAGTGGTTTCCTTTAATTTTTAAAGAAGTGCACAACGCCAGTGCATAGCTGATTTTGTTCCTGTCTTGTGATACTGGCATATGAAAGGGAACATTTGAGTTTAAAGAAAATTAAAAGAATTCATCACGTTTCTCCCTCTTGGCTGGAAAAGTTTCTCTACTCAGATTTTTCACTTTGCTGCAATGAAGTTTCGTGAGGGTTGCCCCATCACAGCAAATGTTTGTTGCTTATTTCCACACATAACGGGTTATGCTTTCATTAACACTCCAGCTGCTGAATTTCTCTTCTGGCTTTTTAACGTCTGTAAATTCATATCTTTACATGTTCTTGGTATATAGATTATGTTCTCCAAAGCCATAGAAGTGCAATCTGTTTCTAAAATTCCAAAGTAATTTTAATGTGGACAGAGGCATATTTAGGATAATTATATTGAGAAGTTTGCTCCCTATGTATTATTGTCTACAGTTATTTTTTAATGCACCCACATCACTATCCTTGTTTCACAATCTTTGTTTATCCACCTCTCCCTCATATTCCCTTTCGGTACAATTAGGTCCTTTCCGTTTATGTTCACTTCCTTGCGAATCTCAACTACTCCTTCGTCTGGATGGCCCTCAATTCTCCATATTCAGATCCGGCCTTTCTCCCAGATGTTAATCAGACCTTTCCAACTTCTAGATATTTCTGCTTGGCCAATCCACGTTCATCAAATGTACCATAAGGACCCTTTATTATATACAGCACTCTTTTCTTTTCCCACCTTCCAAATTAACTCCACACCTTTAAACAATCCGTGTCACCCAGAGCTTCAGCTTGTATAATCTGAGATATCAGAATCATCTTGGTCCTGTCTTATAGCTTTTCCTGCCTATCATCATCATTTCCAGTCAGTCATTAAAGTCCTCTTAGTCCAACCTTCAACCAATCTCCCCAGCTCTTCATTCTCCTCAATTACTATTGTTACATTGTAGTTAACACTCCCATTACAGTATACCTGAACTTCCACACTAGCTTCTCAAGTCTTCCAACCTCTAATCTCTGCCCTGCTAAAATGTTTCCACGTTCTAGCACTCTGATGCGCAAAACCTTCAATGGATTTCTACTGCCTGGACCACAAATTAAAAACTCTGTGGCTGGCTGTGGTAGATTGGACTACTGTTTCCAATTCTTTTTTTTGTGTGTGTGAGGAAGACTAGCCCTGGGCTAACATCTGTGCCCATCTTCCTCTATTTTATATGGGACACTGCCACAGCATGGCTTGACAAGAAGCATGTCGGTCTGTGCCGGGATCCGAACCCATGAACCTTGGGCAGCCGAAGTGGAGCGCGCGAACTTAACCACAACACCTCCAGGCCGGCCCCTGTTTCCAATTCTTCATGATAGGATTATAAATTACAGTCTTTGCAGGTAACTTTGCAGTACTTCTCTACGTAAGCAGAGTTTACTTTCCCACTCCTCTGATGCCGAACTTGACCATGTGGCTTCCTTTGGCTGAGGGAAGGTTAGTGAGTATGATGCAAACAGAGCTCTGCTTGCGTGGCTTTCCCTCTCTGTGACCTACCAGGAGAAGAGCATGTCCCAGGCAGCCACTATTCCTTTAGCTAAGGCCCTAGAATGAAGACACATGACTGAACCTGAGCCTAATCCACAGTTTGAGGCAGAACTGCCCTAGCTGATCCAAAGACTCAAGAGCAAGAAAAAAATGAATGTGTTGTTGTAAAGCCCCTGGCATTTGGGTGTTGTGTGTTACACAGCATTATTGCAGTAATAGTAAACTAATACACTGACATTCAGGGACTTCTCAAATGCTCTTTCTCATCTTATAAACACTCCCATATATAGACACTTAATGCTGGTCAAGTGGTCTCTATATGTCACCTTCACTTTTTTGACTATCTTCCTCACGTTTTGTCCTTCCACTTGTCCTTCAAGGCCCAATATCTTTCTTCTCCAGTCTCTTCCTCTCTGATAACCACAACCTACTGGGAAGTCTCTCTTCTTCAGACTCCTTAGTGTCTGTATCTTTTGTTTCATGCCTCAAACTTTGATGTCGTTAGTTATGTAGAAGCATGCATCTGATCACGTTACTTCCCTGTTCAGATTCCTCCCAAGAGATCTCCGTGCTCTCAGGATAAGGTCCAAGCTCCTCACTAGGAACCACAAAGCTCTAGCCTCCTTTGTCCCTATTCCTCTACCCACAAATTCTTCTATATATGTATAAATAAATATATATAATATAGAATATAGAATAATGAGTCATTTGCATTTCCCCAAACACAGTCTACTCTCTGTTACCTCTGGTCCTTCTGCCTGGACCACTCTTCTCCTACCCCTCTCTCCCCAACACACACCTGAATCCAGATATATGAGACATTAAGCTGCAGAGACTCTTCCTTACACTCTACAGCTGGACAACGTTCCTTGTCTCAGTCAGGATGGGCTCTGCTGGGCTGCAGAAACAAATCAACACCCAGAGTCTCAGTTGCTTTACCACAAATGTTTGTTTCTTGTCTTCATGTCTAACATGCTGATTGCAGGAAGTTGGGGAAGCTCTGCTTCACACAGTCACTTATGGGTCCAGGCTGTAAGGAGCTCTGCCATCTTGGAGTTGCATCATCTAGAACACACGGCCTTCTACCCTTCCACTCAGTCTACAGCCCCAACTCATCTCAAGACCCAGTCTTACTGCCAAGGAGGCTGTGAAGTTTAGTGGGGCACACGGAATATTTGAGGAACCCTAGCCATCTCTGCCACATGTTTCCCAGATGTGCTTCTATGCCCGTCCAGAGCTTATCCCTTACCACACATAGTATCATGCATCTCATCATCTTGTCTGTATTCACATGAGCTTAAAGATCCCGAGGGCAGAACTGTATCTGGCTTCACGTCATCTGTCCAGAGGTGAATTCAGGAACTGATACACACAAACTGGTGTAGAAGTATCTGTTGAATAGATGTCTCTCTGTTCTCTCAGCAGACTCCATGCTCCTTGATGGCAAGAATCACCTCGTATCTCCCACAGTAACTAGTCAGCATCTTCCAGAGAATAGACAACCAATATACATTTGTGGTACTTTTTGAAATTGCGTAATGTAATTTTCCAACAGCTAATAATATGTGATCACTCTTCTTTACATAGACATTTCTATAGCATACATTTAAGTCTTTCCTATCATTCCACATGGTACACTTGGAAGATCTTTAGCCAAGTTTGCTTTGTGTGTAATAAAGAAAAAAAAAGAGAAAGATATCCTTTGCTAACTTTTTGGGAACTGCTCCAGCCTTTTCCCAGGTAAAGGAAGCCTCTTTCCTTCCAGACTGGGTCTCAGAGCAATGCTTCAAGAATCAGCAAAGCCACAAGAATCATTCATCTCTTCTTCTCTGAATATTGATGTATCTCTCTGTATTATTTATCTACTGCTGCTTAGCAAATTATCCCCAAACTTAGCCCCTTAAGACAACAAACATTATTTTACACAATTTCTCAGATCAGGAGTCTAGGAGTGATTTATGTGGATGGTTCTGGCTCAGGGTCTCTCATGAGGTTGCATTAAGTTGTCAACTTGACTGGAGCTGAAGGATTTACTTCCAAGCTCATTCATGTGGCTGTTGTCTGGAGATCTCAATTCCTTGCCACCTGGGCCTCTACATAGGACTGCTTACAACATGGAAGCTGACTTCTCTTAAAGTAAGTAACTCAAGAGAAAGAGCCACTGAGATGAAAGCCACAGTGCCATTGTTATGATCTGGTCTCTGAAGTTACCTGTGGTGACTTCCGCTTTATTCTGCTCCTCCTTAGAGGTGAGTCACTAAGTCTAGCCCACCCTCAAGGGAAGGGACATTAGGTCCTCTTGTCCAGAAGGGTATCAATTTGTGGACATATTTTTAAACCACTGCACCCTCCTCTGGACAGACTGTGGAGATGAATGCCATTTTCATGGCCCTACCTTCCCTGGTTGCTCAAGCAAACATGCCCCTGTGCCTTTTTTTTTCTTTTTGGCTTCAGGGTGTTTATTCCCTAAACATTGAAATGAAACAAATAGCTGAGATTTAACATAAGTAACATGCAAACAGAAGGGGAAAATTTCATAGATCTCCAAGCATTCCCAAAGCCCCTGACCAAGGTCTGTGGTCCATGACTTTCTTTCTTAGATGAATGTCTCATCAACCTTGGGCTCTCTGCTTTCATTCCTGTGCAAGTCCAGGGGAAGCTTTGGTGCTCCCTTTGGACCCACCCTCTCCTGGGTCAAGATCTCTCTCTTCTGCCCATTGTCCTAGATGCAGATAATGCTGAACACAGGGTGAGTGGAGGCTCTGGAATAGTCTTTTTGTCTCAGCTGAGTCTTCTTCATCCTGAGGCCCTGAGCTTTCTTCATCCTGAAGCCCTGAGCTCTAGGTAGCATCATCTTCGTAATCCCCTAGCACCACAGTAGGAAGGTAAACTTTTCTTAGCTGCCTCCCACAGAAGGCAACATGGCGTACTGGAAATACATGAGCTGTGGAATCAGACAGACACTGGTTCAAAATGCAGCTCTACTACTGTCTGGGTTTCTGAATTTGGGCAAGTGATTTAGCCTGTCTGAGCCCTCAGTTTCTTCACCATTAAAATGAGGTTAAGGTGAGGATTGAACGAAACAATACGTAGAGGCAAATGGCACAGTGTCCGGCACATAATAGGCATCAACAAATGTTCATTCAATGAATGAATGAATGTGCTTCAGAGATACCTGCAATACCAATGGAAGATTATGATCCTGACCATCTCTTGCTTGGAGAAACTGACAAAGAACTGGATTGTATATTTCCGGGGCAGCGTCTTGTCTATTTGTATTACATGATTCGCTGAGCTCCTTGAATACATTCTCTTGGAAGATTTTCTTTCTGTTTTGCCTTTTGTGACAAAAAATTGCAATTCATTTTGTATTTGAAATCTCTGACAACACAATGTGAAGACAATCAGAAAGAGTTTTTTTTTTAATTCTCTCATATTTTAAGCAAGCTTCTAAGAAATCGAACCTTGGTTTCTACGAAGTATGTTTTTCTAATGACTCCTCTCTCTTATCTATTTTGTGTAGAGATTTTCTTAGGCAAGGGAGAGTGGGGTGTGGGATAAAAGAGGTGGAACTGAGCAGAGAGAACAAAATGCCATTCCTGATACTTGTCTTCATGCTTAGGGATCTTTCCCTATGTATATATTTTCTTCTTTTGCACTCTCTATGCAGATAATTGCCCCAGCCTGATGGATGACACCATGTAATTTGCTTCTCTTGCTTTCTTCCCCATAGAGATGCGTGGTTTCACCTTAATAAATTCAAGGGCAGCCTTTGCTGTGTCTGGATTGGCATTTGTGAAAATATAATGTAGAGAGTTTAACTCTTCTCTCAGATTTAAAAAAAGTGTAATGTGTTAAGGTGTTCAAATACCCCCACCCGAGGAGCAAGAGATCAAGCTGCATTTGACATCTTTCTGTATGATAATCACGTTCTCTTGATTTTAAAAAATGAATGTGTGATGCTTTGCTGTGTGCTGCACAGAACCTCTGCAATGCTCACTACCATTCCTCCTCAGTTAGTTTCTGAGAGATTTGATGTTCTCAGCAGCGTTAATTGTACCACGGTCTAATAGGCTGTAATTAATATGTTCAGACCTTCCTTTGAAAGGCTGGAGCAAGTGAATGGTAGACGTCTCACCGTACAGAGGCAGAGATGATAACCAGAGGAACTCAAATAAATGATCAATAGCTCTTTATATAACAAGCAATACCATAGCCTGATGACTGTATGGACAGGTCATTTTATCTTCCTAAGTATATACTCTGCCATCATCTTCCTTAAGTTGTTTGAAAAAAGTACAAGAGCTCATCTACGATAACTAGAAGTACTCCAATTAGACAGACCACCAATATGAAGTGTCAAAAGACTTTTCTCCATTGTAACAGTGAGGAGTTTTGGCTTAATGATATGTACTTGACACCACCATTGATCAAAACAAAAGGAAATGGATTAAAACTTTTGCATAAAAAGCTTAAGTGAGACAAAAGATAGGACTTTCAGAACTGAAGGTTATTCACTGTAGTAAACATTTATTATTTTTGCAGTCCTTGTCCTCTTTTTTTGGTGAAAAATATTGCCTACTTTTACCTGGAGAACCACCCCTCACCCACTCTTAACTCATGTGATTTAATCTCCACCAGTCCCCTCCACTCCAGCCAGGGATGGGCCCAGATTGTCTTACGCCAAGTATCATATCCCCTTCCTCTGAGGATGATTGGCATGGCATGGTAGATGGCCCAAGTCTGGTCAGTTAGCATTATACTCAAGACTCATGCTTGATCATTGTGGGAAGAAGAGTGTTTCATCCCACTGGTTGGACAGCTGAGAGGAGGTAAAGTCTGGAGCTTTGGCAGCCACCTTGAGACCAGGAGGAGAGAGACTGAGTGAGAAAGAAGTCACATGAGGAGGAGAACACAGCTGATCTCAGAGACAAAGAGAACAAAGTTCTTGGGAAACTGTTTGAGCCTCTGTCTCAAGCTGAGTTTAAATATATTGCTAGCCCTAGAACTTCTTGGTTCAGAAGTCATGAATTTTCCCTTTTCCTCAAGGACAGTTTGATTTTCTCTTACTGGCAAATTAGAAGACTTCTAAATGAGTCAGGCACCAAGAGGACTAGTGCTCGCCCTCTGCATTGGTGGGGCCCATCTTTGAATGGGCGTGCGTTCATCTGGCATGATTTATTTGGTTTGGGCTACCTGGCACTTCAAGGTCTCTTTCTATGCAGTGATTTCTACCTCCTTCTCTCCTAGTGATTGCAGTTTTGCACGTGATTCAGTCTCTCAACATGTTTTTCTAGTTCATCATTTGTTTTTTGCAATAGTAAATTCTGGTCACTGATTACCAATATTCAGCACCCTGCATACTTCTACTCTTTAAATCTTGTCCAAGCCTGAAGTAAAAGAGGAAATTTCATTTCAACAGCTTCTATCATATTGTCTTTTTATCTTCTCCTTTCCATATCCAAGTTGCTCTGCCAAATTTAATAATCGGCTTTGTGACTGTATTATAAATCTCCTTTAATGTTCTTCTTTATTGTAATAAATTTTAATCTCTTAGCTTCAGGATTCCTTCCCCTCCTGAGCTAATGAGATTTCCCAGGTATTTAAAATGATTCACCTGCTTGACTAGTTTATTATCCACTACTCTATATTTTCCCACTCCCCCTAAAGAACCATAGGTCTTTACAGATATTGGCATATTATTATTTATATTGTCAGGTTTTAAATTCCTCTGCAGGTTGTTTCCAGAGTTCACGCAATGTTGTGACATTGGCATATTAATTTGTGAACAATTCAAAGCTACCCCCAACACACACGCGCGCGCATGCGCTCCCTCCTCCATCATTCCAGTTTTACAATTGCCTAAGTAAGCTTCCTTAGGCAGCTATTCTCTGCCTTCACCTCTCTCCTTGTGCTGCCTGGAAGCCCATATGGTTCTCTCATTACTTATCTTAGAACTTCCCATATGTGAGTGGGTCAGGCAGGACCTAGAAATGTCATTTTTTTCCATCCCTCTGGCTCTATACAAATAATGACTTAAATAAATCCAAGAAGAAGCCTATTCCTACCTGCTTTGAAAAGCTGCCAGAAATGGAAATTCAAAATCTTTCTTGAGGATCTACTGTGTTGCTTTATTACACTTTCATTTTCTGTTGTCTCCACTACTCCCTCCATTAAAAGAGCAATTTCCTCTCCTGACTTCTGCATCCTGTGCCTGTCTCCATTTTTCAGCTCTTCCACTGGCCCTACTACTTTGGTTCAGTCTAAAATATAGGGGCATCCCCAGGACAAAAACTGCATCTCAATTGTAGAGGGCCACACCCAAACTTCCAACTTTAAATTGAATGTACCCACCAGGGTATTTCATGGGTAGCTCAAACTCAATGTGTTCAAAGAAGTCATTGACTTTCTACTCTCCTTGACCCCCAAAGATAAGTTTGTTTGTCCTCCTGTGTTCCTTGCTTCAGTTAGTGGCCCTGTCTTCAACCTAATCACTCTAGCTTGACCCCTAGGTGGTATCTTGACATCTCCACTTCCTCACACCATCCCCTGTGATGTCTGATATGTGCCAGATGTCATCCTTTCCTCAAATGTCTTTCCTGTCTATTCTCAGCTTTATCTTAACTTCTCCTAGGACAGGTGCTCCAATGGCTGCTTAACTGGTCCCATTGTCTCTAAATTTTTGCTCCTGCAATTTATCTTCCATATTGTTGCTGCAACGATCTGTGTAAAATATAGTTCATATACGGTTGGTTCCCTGCTCAAAAGCCATCAATAACTCCCCATTGCCACAGACTAAAATCAAACTCCTTGGCGTGACATTCAAGGCCAACTATATTCCAGCCTCAATTTTATGTGACGGGTACTCTACACTCCAGGGACTCTGATCTCTGCTGTCATATAGTTTGGTGCAGATATTAACAGCTGGGGCTTGGTATCATATTGACCTGTGTTCGGATTCTCCCTCAGCCACCTACTAATTGTCTGATTTGGGCAAATCTCATAGTTTCCCTCAGCCCCACTTTCCATACTGTAGGGATAATAACTACCTTCCAGAATGGTCTTAAGCACGTCTGTAATACAATAGCACAGTTCTTGATGCCTATGCAGCACTCAGCAAGTGATCATTGCTGTTATTATGATTACTGTCGTTATTGCTGTACAGCAGTATAATGTAGTTGTTATTAGCTTGGCTTCTGAAATCAGTCATCCATATCCACCTCTTACTGGCTGTGTGACCATGGGCAAGTCACTTAACCTCTCTTTGCCTCAGTTTCCTCATCTGTGAAGTGGGGAAAATAATCATAACTGCCTCACAGAGTTGTTGAGAGAATTAAATTGGCTACTATAGAGCAGCGTCTGACCCATGGTAAAGCACTGTAAAAATGTCAGGTCTTGTTATTCTCAAACCAGATGTGAAGTCATACTTCCATACCTTTGTCTATACTGTCTGTGACATGGGAGTCCTCTCCAGACTCCATTTTCTCTCTGTCATGGGTTCTTAGTTTCTTTTGTGCCATGGGTCCATTTGGCATCTGGTAAAGTCTATTCACCTCTTGTCAGAACAACTTTTTAGAATCCATAATATAAAATGCATAAATTTACAAAGAAAACCAATTATATTTAAAAATAGTTAAAATTAAAAGTACTAAATGTGTGATATAACAATGTATGTTATTTTCTAATGGACTCACTAAATAACAAGATCTAACAATTACGCTAATAATTACTGTAATTTCAAACGAGTGATGAACATAAATAATATTCAATTATTTGTAATGTAGTAACATGACATAAGAATACCTGTGATGTCTACCGGTTACAGAATCACAGTTTCTGCCGATACTGCTATGTTTGTGGCCCACATGAATTATTGAAGAAAATGCTAAGTGTCAGATAGAGATTAATGAAAATAAAGATGTGAATTTTTCCCCTCCAAGTTCATGGACTCCACGCAAAGATCCATGGAGCTCAAGTTAATAAGTCCTTATCCAGATCCTACTCATATTTTAAAGCTTGGTTCAAATATGCTTCCTCAGTCTTCTCTAATCCCACCCAGTTGGAATCAACCTACCTCTTTTATCCCCTCATGGCACTATGTTTTTTTCTTTAAAGACCCACTTTTCCCCCTGCCATGTTATTATTAGCTGTATGCACACATTTCTCCCCATCAAGGATGTCAGGCACACGGTCAGTCTTCACCATGGTACACAGTGCCTGTGACTCAGGAGGACATGGTTGAGTAGAAATGTGAGAATGCAGTGGGCAGCCATTACTTATCTCTATTTCCCTAACTGTCCATTGCAACCTAAAGTACAGTATTTCTGAGAATGTAGCTCATTTCATTTTAGTGTTATTTACTATGCCGATTCTGCTGCCTGGGTTGACAAATCGCCCCTTCAAAAGGCAGGTTCTAATCCCATATGCAGTTCCTGCTCAGTGGCAATTTATATGACAAACTCTCTGAGTTTAGGCAAATATCCTGATATTTTAGCTCAGTTATTCTGACAACAACAATTTCTGCCTTATGGAGTGCATATGTCACCAGAGAAAATCAGCTTCCTGAGCTTCCCTCCTGTTGCGGGAGCATAAATTTTCATGGTGAACTTGAAATGCAAATTATGTGCCTTGATCCTCTCCACAAATCTTTGCTTGCACCTGGCAGCCATTTTTTCAGAGCTTTGGGAAAAAGGAAAGAGAGAAAAAAGAGGGAGAGACAGAGGTGAGGAAGAAAGAAAGGAAGAGATGGAGGGAAGAAGGGAGGGAAGATAGATTTTATTTTCTGTCTTGCCTGGTACCCAGCACTGAGCAGACAACAAACTTTTTTAAGTTTTGTGTATTATAATTTTAAGAAAAGAAGACAGAAATATTTAATTAGAGAAGGTAGACAGAATTAATGTCTTATATTCAAAAGTTGCTTCAGCATTTGTTCTAGCACTAATTTAGAGCAGGGTTTCTCAACATTGACACTATTGACATTTTGGGTTAGATAATTCTTTTTTATGGGAGACTGTAAATTGTAGGTTGTTTAGCAGCATCCTTGAGTTGTACTCAGTAGATGCCAGTAATGCACCTCCAAGTTATGACAAGCAAAAATGTCTCCAAATATTGCCGTATATCCCTAGGGGAAAAATAGCTCCCCCCACTCCCTGCCCAATAGAGAGCCACTGATGTAGAGGATAATAGACATCTACTATGTGTCAAACTTCTTGTTCATTGTTTTACATACATTGTCTAACTTAATCTTCACACAGTCTCATAAAATGGGTGCTACTATTATCTCCACCATATAGCTAAGAGATAAGGTTCAAGGAGGTGTAGCATAGTGAATAAGAAGGGAAACTAATGCAAGGGTGGGAAGAGATGGGAAACTAATGCAAAGAGGCACTCACTACATGATGTGGTCTAAGATGTCAGAGTAGGGACAGCAAATCTGTGACACTTATACCATTGTATTACCATGCACAGCAAGCATGACCTGTCAATCTCAGCACTCTATCCGGAAGAGAAAAAAACAACTTTTCAGGTGGGCATTACCAATAGAGTGAAATTGGCAAGGGAGATAACATTTTTTTTTTTTACAAACTTTGATTAGATTGTCTTCTCTAAAAATCAGTTTTTCATGAGACTATGTGTTTTCATAGAGCAGTAGCCACTTATCTCTGTATTACTAACACAAAGAGAGGGCCCTTAACATGGACCCTTAATAAATGTTTGTATAATAAACATGTGGGACCTGAAATCTTACCAATGGTGAGTCTTGTCTTAGGATACAACATTGCCATCTTACTACATTCTTTTTTAAATGCATATACTTTTCAAAAAATGTAGAGCCTTCAAGTGATGACTAACAGTGGCAGACTTATGAGACATTAGAAGTAAAATCATGGAGATCAAGATTTTCATTTGGTAGATGAGGAAACCCAGGCACAGAGGGGAGAAGAAACTTTTCCAACATAAATTATGAACCGAGTCTGAATAGAAAAGTAATCTCTGGAAACTAAGTCCCAGTGTTCCTTTTTACTGTATCATCCCTCACTTAACATTTTATAGTGAGCACATTACAGGCTGTTTCTTGTTGGAAAGGAAAGTCCTTGGTTAACTTGAAATATGTAGAAGGAAGTAGAGGAGTAAAGAGTGGGAAGAAGCTAAATCAGTAGGGCAGAGGGAGAAAGATGCAGAGAAGAGCAGGGAGATCCATGGAAATGCTTCATCAGCAGCTTTATTGGTTTGGGTTGAATTCAGTAACAAATATTTTTGGAATTATTTGTTATGTCTTCATTTAGTTTCCACTTTGGATCTTCTAGGGTCAAAAAAACTTAAGAGTGAAAGATTTAAAAAAAAATAGATCAGACACAGGTTCGTATTTTGAAGCTTCAGCAGCACAGGACAAAGAAAGGTGGGTTGAAAATGAGGTAGGAATTTGTGTGCAGAAGGGCAGTCAGTTTCAGATCTTCTGCATTCAGTTCCCTTATGTTAAAGCCCAATGTGAATGTGTCTGGAGATAGGCCTTTGGGAGGTAATTGGGGTCAGATGATGTTATGAGGGTGGGGCCGTGATGATGGGATTAGTGCCATTGTAAGAAGAGACACCAGAGAGCTTGTTCTCCCTCTCTTTCTACCTTGTAAAGACACAGTGAGAAAGTCACCATTTGCAAGATAGGAAGAGAGCTCTCACCAGAACCTGACCATGGTGGCACGCTGATCTCAGACTTCTAGCCTCCAGAACTGTGAGAAATAAATTTCTGTTGCTTAAGTCAACCAGTCTATGGCATTTTGTTATGGTAGCCCAAGCTGATTAAGACAATGTCTCATCAAATAGAGAATATCAATAAAGGGATATAAATTATTTTTAAAAAAGAACCAAATAGGAATGTGTGGTTCAATCATATAACAATTGAAATGAAAAATTCACTAGAAGGATTCAACAGCAGATTTGAGCAGGAAGAAGACAAAATCAATGAACTTGAAGATTCATTAATTGAGATTATTCAGTTTGAAGAACAGAAAGATAAAAGAATGAAGAAAAATAGAGCCCAAGAGACCTGTGGAAAGTAGAAAGTTTATCAACATACTCTTAATAAGAGTTCCAGAAGAGAAGAGAGAGAAAAAGTGAAAGAATATTTGAAGAAATAATGGCTGAAATATGATGAAAAACATTAATCTACACATCAAAGAAACTCAATGATTACAAGTAGGAAAAACTCAAAGAACTAATACCTAGACACATCATAACCAAACTGTCAGCCAACAACAAAGAGACAATCTTGAAAGCAACAAGAAAGAAGCAAATCATCATGTACAAAGGATCCTCCATAAGAATAAAAGATGATTTCTGATCAAAAGCATGGAAGCCGTAAGGGAGTAGGATGACATATTCAATGGGGAGTATTGAAAGAAAAAGACTGTCAATTGAGAATTCTGTATCCAGCAAAACCACATTTCAAAAATGAAGGAGAAATGAAGACATTCCCGGTAAACAAAAACTGAGTCAATTTGTTGTCAGCAGACCTGCCCTATAAGAAATAATAAGGAAAGTCCTTCAGGCTGAAATGAAATGACACTAGAGAGTAACTTAAATCCACAGGAAGGAATAAAGTAGATTCCCTTTCTTATTTCAGTAAGGATAACTACTTAAGCAAATATAAAAGACAGTATAAGTGTATTTTTGCTTGTAACTCTTTTCTTATTTGATTTAAAGACATCTGCATAAAGCAATAATGATAAATTTGTGTTGATGGACATACAATTTATAGACGTGATTTGTATGATAACAACAGCAGAAAAGAAGGGGAAGAAATGAGCTATACAGGGGAAAAGTTTATATATGCTATTAAAATTAAGTTGGTATTAATCTGAACTAGATTGTTATAAATTAAGATGTTAATTGTAATCTCTACATTACAATCACTAAGAAAATAATTAAAATAATTTAAAATAATTAAAAAACAGTAAAAGAAATGACAAAATAATTAAAATAGTAAAATAGAAAATGTCAATTTAACATAAAAGAAAGCAAAAATGAAGCAATAGAAGAATAAAACATAAGAAATACAGAAAATAAATACAAAAAGGAAGATGTAAATCCTACTTTATCAGTAATTACATTAACTATAAGGGATTACACACTCCAATCAAAAGGTAGAGATTGGCAGAATGAGGTTATGAGGTTTTTTGTTTGTTTGTTTTTTAATAAGCCAACTAAATGATGTCCAAAAAGATACACTTTGTGTTCAAAGACACAAATAGGTCAAAAGTTAAAGGATGGAAAAAGATTTGCTATGATAAATATAACCCCAAAATCTGGAGTGGCTATACTAATATTAGACAAAATAGACTTTATGACAAAACTTGCTACTAGACACAAAGGAGGATATTTTATAATGATAAAGGTTCAATGTTACCAAGATGATATAACAGTTATAAATACCTATGACAACAGAACTCTGAATGCGTGAAGGAAAAACTGACAGATTTGAAGAGTAAATAACCAATTCAACAATAATAGTTGGAAACTTCACTGCTCCATTTTATTTAACAGCTAGAACAACTAGATCAAAGACTAACAAGGAAATAGAAGAACAACACTAAACGAACTAGACCAAATAGATATCTATAGAACACTACACTCAACAATAGCACAGTATGTATTCTTCTCAAGTGCACATGGAACATTCTCCAGGATAGATATATGTTAGGCCATAAAATAAGTCTCCGTACATTTGAAAAGATTGAAATCATGAAAACTATGTTCTTTGGCCACAATGGAATGAAATAAAAATAAGCAACAGGAGGAAATTTGGGAGATTCCCAACTGGAAATTAAACAGCATCTTCCTAAATAACCAATAGGTCAAAGAAGAAATCACAAAGGAAATTAGAAAATACTTTGAGATGAATGAAAATGAAAAATATAATCTTTATGAATTTAGAAATAAAAATTCTTAACAAAATATCAGAAAATCAAAACCATCAACATGTAAGGAGGATTATTTACCAGAATCAAGTGGTAGTCTAGCCAGGGCAATTAGACAAATATAAGAAAAAGAAGTAAAAGGGTACAACATGATTTATTGGGGGAAAGAATAGTCTTTTCAAAAAATACTGCTGGGACAACTGGATGCTCACATGCAAAAGAATCAAGTTGGATCCCTACCTCATACCATAGACAAAATCAACTCAAAATGGATCAAAGACTTAAACGTAAGGGATAAAACTATAAAACTCTTAGAATGAAACAAGTGTAAATTAATTTTTGTGTTATGATTAGGCAATGACTTAGCAAATATGACAACAAAAGCACAAGCAACAATGGAAAAAAAGACAAATAGAACTTCATCAAAATTCAAATATTTGTACTTCAAAGGATGCTATCAATAAAGTATAAAGACAACTCACAAAAATATTGGGAGAAAATCTTAGCAAATTATATGTCTGAGAAAGGACTCTACCCTGGGCATATAAAGACTTCTTACAACTCAAAAAGAAAAATGCCTAATTAAAAATTGGAAAAATGATTTGAAGACATTTCTCTAAAGTAGCCAATAAGCACATGAAAAATGCTCAGGGCTGGCCCAGTGGTGTAATGGTTAAGTTCGTGTGCTCCGCTTCGAAGGGCCGGGGTTTGTGGGTTCGGATCCCGAGTGCGGACCTACACACTGCTCATCAAGCCATGCTGTGTTGGCGTCCCATATACAAAATAGAGGGAGATGGGCACAGATGTTAGCTCAGGGACAATCTTCATCAGCAAAAAAAAAAAAAGGAACCATAAAACAAAAATGTTCAACATCATTAATCATTAGTGGATTTCAAACCAAAGTTACAAAGAGATACCACTTCACATCCACTAAAATGGCTATGATCAAAAACACAGACAATAGCAATGTTAGTAAGAATATGGAGAAATCTGAACCCTCATAATTTGCTTCTGGGAATCTAAAGTGGTGCAGCCACTTTGGAAATCAGTATGGCAGTTTCATCAAACTACCATATGACCCAGAAATTCCACTCCTAAATATATCCCTGAGAGAAATGAAAATGTGTTCACATAAGAACTTGTATGTGAATTTTCATAGCAGCATTATTCATAATACTCAAAACATGGAAATGACCTCAGTGCCCCATCATCTCATGAATAGATAATGACAATGTGATTCATCATTAAAAAATTATAAAGGAATAAAGTAATGACACAAGATATAGCCTACATGAACCTTGAAACCTCATGCTAAGTGAAAGTAGCTAGACAGAAAAGGGCCACACATTATAGGATTCCATCTACATGAAGTGTGCAGAATATGCAAATCTAAAGAAGCAGTAAGTTCAATAGTGCTTGCCAGGACCTAGGGAGAAGGAGAGATGGAGAGTGACTGCTGATGGGTATGGGGTTTCTTTTTTGGGGTGATGATAAAGTTCTGGAATTAGATAGCAGTGATGGTTTTACAACATTGTGAACGTGCTAAATGAATTGTACACTTTAAAGGTGTGAATTTTATGATATGTGAATTATATCTTAATAAAAAATATGATAAACAAGAACACATATTCAAGCTCCTCCCTACACAAAAGAATAGATGTGATTGTGCCAAACAAATAAGGAGGAGCATTCTAGATCAGTGTTTCAAAAAGGAACATGTTTGGGCACTGGGAAGCCACAGAGATGTGCCACTCAGATCTCCTTCAAGCCAGGAGCATAGCACAATTGATGCCAGACACAGGGCAATACAGTGGATTACAAAACAAGGTAGTTCCCGCACTCCTGATGATTAAATTCTGCAAGATTTAGTAACTATCATAGTGATGCCCACTGGATTTATAGCAGATATAATCATTCCAGGAAAATCTAGAGCTGTGCTGTCCAGTATAGCCACATGTGTCTGTTCACATTCAAATTTAAATTAATTGAAATTAAATACAATTAAAATTCAGTTTCCTAGTTGTACCACTACATTTCAGATGCTCAAGAGCCATATCTGGCTACCATATTGGATAGCACAGAAGAGTCCCATCAGCACAGAAAGTTCTATTGGACATTGCTGGTTTAGGGAGAGATGACTAGAGAGTAGAAGGAAGGGAAGGGGAACAGTAAAGGAATCTAAAAAATCTTCTAAATTTCAAAACCTAAGAGTTATCCAACAATCTTTACTGAGTGCCTGTCTACTGTGGATCTAGCTGGACAAAAGGGGTTGATTTAGTTAATTGCTTCATTGATTCATTCAATATTTGCTGAGCAACAATTAATCTAGAATCTGTGCTAGTGATGTGGTATAAAGGATAAACTAAACTGGCATATTGTCTTCTCTCAAGCAGTTTACATTCCAACGGAGGAGATGGGCATTAATCAGGAATGACACAAGCAAATACAAAATTAGAAATGTGATAATCACTCTGATGGAGAGGTATCTGGAAGAGTGAGAACATGTGAAGAGTGTCCTTGACCTAGTCTGGAACATCTTTTCTAAGGAAGGGGCCCCTGAGATGAGATTTCAATGAGTAGATTAAGGAGAAGGAGGAGAACAAGCCAGCCCAAAGACACAGCATGCACAAAGGCCCTGGGGCAGGAGGCAACCTAACAGGAAGGAGGAGTGGACGGGGCCAGCATGATCCATCACAGAAAGTGAGGGGAATCTGGGTATGAACTGAGGCCAGAAAGGCAGAGACACTATTCTCTGTACCTGAAGCATGACCTGCAGGCTTGTTAAAATGTAGAATCTCAGACTCCACCCCAGACCTGCTGTATTAAAATCTGTATTTAACAAGATCCCCAGGTGATTAGGAGGCACAAAGTTTGAGATGCATAGGCTGTACCAAAAGTCCACAAACTAGGGCCCGCAGGCCAAATCCTCCCACTGCCCGTGTTTGTACATAGAGTTTTGTTGGACCACAGCTCCATCTGTTCATTCACTAGTGGTGTGTAGCTGCTTTCACACTATGATGACAGAATGGACAGGTTGCCACAGAGGTTGTTTGACCTGCAAAGCTGAAAACATTTACTATCTGGCCCTTTACAAAAAAGTGTTCTGACCCCTAGTCTGTATTGCGCCATGCCTCAAAAGCAGCATTAAGGATTTGCACTCATTCTAAGAGCAAGGGAAACTAGTGAAGATTTTTATTTTGAAAGGATGCTCTGGCTGCACAGAGATAAAAGGCATGCAGACAGTACATGCCCCAGAGGAGCTTAGGGTCCGGTGGGAACTCACTTTTATCTCCCAAATTGGTTGTTTGTTCCTTTCATGAGGGAGATGACTATATTATTAACTCACTCTTTGTTGTTGTTGTTAACTCTTTCAGTGCTGGCAGAGTGCTCAGTATTGAGCCAATGTTCACTGCTATTGACTGATTCGGTAAATAGTTCGACCTTATGACAGCTAAGGTTTACCATTCTTAAGAATGCATTTAGTTTGGATGCTTCAAGAGTCAAAATACTGTGATGCCTGATATGCTTTTGATGGGGAGAAAGAGCATTCTCTACCCACTCTGGGTCCTTTCTGGCTGGGCTACAAATTAAATTAATATGATGCTGAATAGCAGGAGAAAATCAAATAAAGCTTTATAAAACATGTACATGGGAGAGACCAGGGAGTGTCTCTTGACAAAATGGTGGAGATTCTCCTCTTATATAGACAAACGATTTTGGGGGGGGACTTGGGAGTGTCAGCCATGAGGGATTACAAGAAAAGCACAGTAAAGTTATTATGCAGATTTAAGGCCTCTCCTTCCACACTGACCAGTTTCTAGAGATAAGGTCATCCACTTCTCTTCCCCCTACAGAAAAGGAGATATCTTTACAAATGTAAATGTTTGGTACACAGAACTTTGATAAGAATGGGTGTAGCAAAGATCCTCCCAGTTTATCTATACCCAGAGTCTTCCAGGGTGAGGCCTGTCCTTGGGCCCATCCCAAATTCCTTTAGACAGTTGGGAGGGGGAAGGTCAAATCCTCCTTCAGAGCAAGGTAGAGAGAGAGCCAATTCTGATCCCCCACAGTTTCCTTGACATCCCAGCCCTATTTTTGACATGAACCTAGACCAGTACAGTAGAAGCCAAGACCTTGACTGCCTTATGAGTTCCGGAAGATCATGGAGAGATGGGAATCTGATTCCAGTTCCCAGAATGGATAGGAATGCAGGAATAAGCCTCTCTGAGCTTCAGATTTTGCCTCTGTGACACGAGCAAGCTGGAACTGTCTGTCCTTAAGTTTTCTCAAAGCTTGAACATGTTTTTGTCTTTGCAGTTGCACAAGGTGACAAAATGGGGACACTAGACAAGTCTCTGGCTTATCTTACTCAGCTTCCTTCATCTTTATTTTGTCTAATGGAGCTCTTCACACATCATACACAAACCATAGTTGAGAACAACAACAACAAAACCCTCCACAGGCACAAAAGATGTTTTTTCAGGATTGTTTCAGAATCTACAAACTTCTGTTCCCCTTCATTTGTACAGAGAATTGAACATTACTGGCTCAGCCATAATGAGACCAAACTTTTCTACAATTTGGAATGATTGTGTAGACTCTGGCCTTGCTGACTGGTTAGCTTGCTTTTCATGTCATGAGTTGGCAGTACTTGAATAAGCTGAATATTCAGTGAAGAGAAGTCGGATGTCTATAAACTCACCGTGACAAATGGACATGCCATCAGATCTCCAGTGCAAGTGAAAGAAAGTGTTTTGAGAAAGTGGTGGGTAATGGTTTCTGGAAGAGGTTACAACACAGTGTATAGAAAGAGGGAAAAGCTTTAAGGATAATAAATTGCTTTGAGCACACATAGGTTTTTAGCAGTGTTGCCATCTCCTGGGCAATATGCCTGCTACAGAAGTGTTGATTCAATGCGTAAAAAAGCAGTTTGCCAGTTAAGCTGACTGTCTAATGGATAGTACTAAAGTAGGGGGGAATATTGTGCAGTCAACTCTATAGCATTTTGTGGATGTTGTTACTTGGCATTACCTCCCATTGATTGTTGTTGATGACATTCAATTAAAATAGTATTTCATCAAGTCCTCCCATATTAGGTGCTGTGGAAAATACAGAAGCAGTGCTGGTTTCATGGGCGTGTGACTTGCACAGTCGTGCAGGACCTCACACTTAAAGGACCCTGTGTTTGGTTTAATGCTCTGCTCTTGCTGTTGTAAAATTCTTAATAAATTTTGGAAAGGGAAGCTCCACTTTCATTTTCACAGGGCTCTGCAAATTATGCAGCTTGTTCTGTATAGAAGATGGCAGAGTTTGTTTCTTGCCTCAAGGAGCTTACAGTGTTGCGTCTTAGAAGAGTGTTAGGACAATAATGTAGGAACTTGATTAATTTTTCTGAGCCTTGGTTTCTTTCCTTTGTATAAAAGAGACTGCATGGGATGTGGTCTAAGGAAAGAAACCAAAGGCTTAAACTATTAAGGTGATTTTCCCAAAGGAAGCAGTAGAGTCAGGACATTGAGACTTACTCTCCTGACTTTCAGTACCATGAGAAGGGACTTCGTGAGCAAGACTTGCTGCTGAGTTCAAGATATGATTTAGCCAAGGGCTAGTGGCATCAGCTCTCCAGTTGCTATGGGACTCAAGAACACCTGGCTGTGTTGAAAAAGTGCCCAGTGGAATGTAGTTGGAGATCTGGGCAAGGCTGTGACTAGAAGATTCATAAAAAATGGGAACCAGGATGAACAGGAAAATCAAAGGTCAGGTCCACAATACCATACTAAAAACTCCTGGGACCAGATGTGTTTCAGAATTCAGAATTTTTCTTATTTTTGGAAGGTAATGTGATGCATACTCCATTGGTTATGTAAAATCCCCCCGGGAGGTCTGGGGGCAGATCCTCCTCATCAATTGTGTTAATTTCTCTATAGTGTAATGTATAACCAAGTAAGAAACTTTTAAAACTATGAATAGTTTTGCATCAGCTCACATTAGGGTTTTCTGCCAAATGTATTCAGGTCAAATTTCACCACAAATGAGTTACAAACTGTAGGTTTTCAGAGGGTTTGGACTTTGTAATTGCAGATAAGGGATTGTAGACCTGTATCAAACATGATTCAGGTAAATGGGTCATTAGAACTCAGGAGTGAAGAGATAGGTCAGGCGTTTCTCAGGAGAAGCCAGGCTAGGTCTAGACACCTGCTCTGATGGTTTGCTATGAAGTCCCAAACCTCCTTCCCACGATAGCCCAGAACATAAACATTCTTTATGCTGCAGCAAATGGAAGACCTGAGCTACAAAGCTGTGAGCATCCATTCTCACCATCTCTTTTAAGAACACCACTGCCCTCTTTATCCTTCTGCTCCAGCTTGGAGGCTTCTTGAACACATGGTCTCCATGGCCATATTTTCATAGTTGTGGAAAATAGCATTTTCAGAACTGGCTGTCCCCAGGATGCATCTGTCATTTTCCCTCTGTGTTCCTTCTATGGCAGTTGGCCCAAGTGGCTCACTCTTCACTTCTGAGATGGGTTTAAAAAACCTTGGCCAAATAGCCAGCCTCTTCATTAGCACCCTTCTGGTCCCAGACCAAATAAAGCCAATGAAATGGACTGATATTTATGTGGCATTTTCCCCAGGAAAATAGAAATGAACCCCATCCAAGTTTACTATAGGTTTCTTCATTTACTTGCTGCTTTGCTTGGACCATGAAATTGCCCTGGTAGAAGCTGTCAAAGACCAAGCAAAACTAATCTATCCTTTTTTGTTTGGCTAGGCAAATGGTTCTCAGAGTGTGACCCCCCAGACCAGTAGCATCGGCATCACCTGGGAAGTTGCTAAAAATTTAAATTATCAGGCCCCACCCCAGACCTACTCAATCAAAAACTCTGGGGATGGGGCCGGGAAACCTGTGATTTTGATGTTAAAGTTTGAGAACACCTATACTAGAGAATTGATTTTCTTTTTCACATGTATAGGCCTCCAATTTTTTAAAAGAAATGTTGCCAATTACAAATCCTCACTTCCCCAGATCCCTTAGAGCTGAGATTGCCATGTGATTTAACTTCTCATTAATGAGATATAAGCAAAAAGTTACTGGATGGATGCAACATTTATGTAGAGTTGAATAATTAAAACAACTCATAAGACTATATAGATATAGACCATGTAACATATATAGATAGTAGATACATAGCTATATTAGGTATGTAGATTATGTATCTATGTATAAATATATCTATATATCAATATCAATGTGATATAAATGTACATATACAGACATATGTATCTTTAATAAAGACATAGAATACTATATAGCAGGAGACAGAAAGTGCTGGTAAATATCAGGGAGGTCTGAGACATCCAAGTTCAGCTTCTCAGCCTCAGAGGAAGCTTTTTCCTCACCAGATCATGAACTACCAAGAAACAGGTGAGACAGCTTGTGTTTAGGGAAGCTAAGGCACTGCGAAGCTTACTGAGGGGTCTTTTACACCCCACTGGTCAAGTAACCCAAATCACGCTATAACCAGGTAAACCAGGCACAGACCACCAATCTATACATTTTCAATAAACGATGTAGACAAGCTGGTGTAGCATGCCTCCTGGAGAGTTGTGGCCTTTAAGCATAACATTACAAATCACTAGCTAGTGTGTTTCATCCCTTTCTTGCCCAAGGGTCAGTATCGTGGTTCCAGATGTCCCTGAGATAAGAATAGAATTACCACAGATCAGCTACAAATCAACTTTATTCCTACACAGTGGAATATCTGGAAGTGCTATTATTTTCCTGATATAAAGAGATGTATTCAGCTGACATACCTTATGTTCCCATCCCTTTTTTTCTTCCTGGAATGCAAACACAATGTCTGGAATAGAGCAGCCATTCTGAGATGATGAAGATGGAATCTACACTAAGGAAGGCTGAAGAGAAAGATACAATGAGTCTGGGTCCCCATGACATCTCCGAGACTCTTTCCAGACTTGTTAAATAAGAAAAATGGACCCTTACTAGTTTTAGCCACTGTTTCTTGTGGTGTTGTTACTGGAGATGAAAGCCATCCTCAAGGAAACAAAGGGTATAAGAGTCAACATTTACTAACATTTTATCTTTGTTAACTATATGAATGTGACCACTCTTGTCCTCCCAACAACCCTATGATGTCAAGAGTATATATTTCCATTTAATAGATATGGAAATAGAGGTTCCAAGAGATAGGTTACCCAAAGTCTCACAGTTAGTAATGGCAAAGCCAGAGTTAACTGTCTCTAAAGCCTTGAGACAAACTTCTATATTGGGATAAAGCAGGGACAAATATAAATTTTGAGGAGTCTGAAAGTTATAAAATGTCCAAGGCCATCTTCAAGACAAATTAGAGAAAATTATGACTAGAATATTGTTAGGATTCTCCTACGGCCATGGGAAGGGTCTTGGAAAATGAAGGGCACTTATCTTTACAGGAAATCAGCCTCTGTTTCAACCCCTATTGTTAAGAATAATCATTTTCTAGTGTCATGCATCACTCCTACATGAAAGCTTAATATAGTGAAATACCAGAGAACAAGATTTCAGACATTTTTTGGGACTCTCAAGCCTATTTTTACTTTCTCACAGCCTCTGTGTTTAATGCAAGCAAACAGATGGTTTCTATATCACCATCTCTCCCTAAGTTGGGTAAATTCCCTTTGTTCTATGGAGATTAGCAGGTGGTGGACTTTAGGTGGTGACAAGTGGTTGCGTAGTTGAGATGAAATACTTTTGCCCTATTACAGTGATTAAGAGCACTTTCTCTGTAGTCTCCTTGTCTGGATATAAACCTTAGCTCTATGAATTTATAGCTCAGTCTTCTTATCTTGAAAATGTAGATGATAGCAATACTTATCTCAGAGAGATTTTGTGAAAATTCATAAAAATAACCCATGTCAAGTACTTGTTTACCAGGTACTTGGCACATAGTTAGTACTCAATAAAAGTTATCAATGCTTATTACCACCCTGATCCTGCTGTTTACTAGCTGTGTGATATTAGAAAAGTAATTTCTTGGGCCTCAGTTTCATTACTTGTATAATAACGGGATAGACTAAATTGCTGTCGTGATACCTGAATTAGAAATGGAAAATTCTATATTCTGCACATGCATGCCTCTGTATATATTCATGAGGTCACGGGCTGTGTCTGCTTTGTTCATATTTGTTTGCCTAGTTCATGGCATAATGCCTGGCACACAGCAGCCATTCAATAAATATTTGTTGTAAGCAGACGTTTCTCAGGAGAATATGGCCATGGTAAAGGAGAACACTCATCCTGCTCTGCTGGAGATTGGAAGGGTGGTGTGGTTTCACTTCCAGGGTGTTCACTGTCAGGAATGATCTAAACCCCACTAATTCCCAGCAGGAGTCCAAGTCCAAAGACTTGGGGACTCTGGGAAAAAACAGTGTCAACAGTTACTATGCTTCCTGTTCACCTTTTTTTGGGGGGGGGCCCATTATTTTTTTTAAATTGATGTCAATAGTTTATAACACTGTGGGGTTTTAATTGTACATTATTGTTGTCCATCACCATGTGGATGTAACCCTTCAGCCCTTGTGCCCACCCCCCACTCTCCATCCCCTTGCTAACCACCAATCAGTTCTCTCTGTCCGTGTGTTCACTTATATTCCATATATGAGTGAGTTCATGCAGTGTCTGTCCTTCTCTCTCTGGCTTATTTCACTTAACATAATACCCTCTAGGTCCATCCATGTTGTTGCAAATCGGACAATTGTGTCTTTTCTTATGGCTGAGTAGTATTCTATTGTATGTATATACCACATCTTCTTTCACAAATCATCAGTTGAGGGACACGGGTTGCTTCCACTTCTTGGCTATAGTGAATAATGCTGCAATGAACATAGGGGTGCATACGCCTCTTGTGATGGTTGATTTCATGTCCATTGGGTAGATACCCAAGAGTGGGATTGCTGGATCATACGGTATTTCTATTTTTAATTTTTTGAGGACTCTCCATACTGTTTTCCATAGAGGCTGCACCAGTTTGCATTCCCACCAGCAGTGAATGAGGGTCCCCGTTTCTCCACAACCTCTCCAGCATTTGTTGTTATTTGTCTTTGTGATTATAGCCATTCTAACCAGTGTAAGGTGATATCTTAGTGGAGTGTTGATTTGCATTTCCCTGATGATTAGTGATGTTGAATATCTTTTCATGTGTCTATTGGCCATCTGTATCTCTTGCTTGGAAAAATGTCTGTTCATGACCTCTGCCCATTTTTTGATCAGGTTGTTTGTTTATTTGTTGCTCAGTTGTATGAGATCTTTATATATTACTGAGATTAATAACTTGTCGGACCAATGATTTGCGAATATTTTCTCCCAGGTGGTGGGTTGTCTATTCATTTTGATGCTGGTTTCATTTGCCTTGTAGAAGCTCTTTAGTCTGATGAGGTCACACTTGTTTATTTTTTCTTTTGTTTCCCTGGTCCGAGTAGACATGGAATCTGAAAGGATCCCTTTATGTCCAATCTCAATTAGTGTACTGCCTATATTTACTTCCAGGAGGTTTATAGTTTCAGATCGCAGTTTCAGGTCCTTGATCCATTTTGAATTGATTTTTGTATATGGCAATAGGAGATGGTCTACTTTCATTCTTTTGCATGTGGCTGTCCAATTTTGCCAGCACCATTTATTGAAGAGACTTCCCTCTCTCCATTGTATGTTCTTTGCTCCTTTGTTGAAGATTAGCTGTCCATAGGTGTGTGGTTTTATTTCTGGGCTTTCAATTCTATTCCATTGATCTGTGTGTCTATTTTTGTACCAGTACCATGCTGTTTTGATGACTATAGCTTTATAGTATATTTTGAAATCAGGGATTGTGATGCCGCCACCTTTGTTCTTTTTTTGCAGAATTGCTTGAGCTATTCGGGGTCTTTTGTTGCCCCATAAGAATTTCAGTAGTTTTTGTTCTATTACCGTGAAGAATGACATTGGGATTCTGATTGGGATTGCATTGAATTTGTAGATTGCTTTAGGTAGAATGGACATTTTAACTACATTTATTCTTCCAATCCATGTGCGTGGAATATTTTTCCATTTCTTTATGTCTTCCTTGATTTCTTTCAATAGTGTCTTATAGTTTTCATTGTATAGGTCTTTTACCTCCTTGGTTAAATTTATTCCCAGATGTTTTATTCTTTTTGTTGCAATTGTAAATGGGATTGTCTTTTTGAGTTCTCTTTCTGTTAGTTCATTGCTAGTGTATAGAAATGCAATTGATTTTTGTAAGTTGATTTTATACCCTGCCACTTTACTGTAGTTGCTGATTATTTCTAGTAGTTTTCCGATGGAATTTTTTTGGTTTTCTATGTATAAGATCATGTCGTCTGCAAATAGCGAGAGTTTCACTTCTTCACTGCCTATTTGGAGTCCTTTTATTCCTTTTTCTTGCCTAATTGCTCTGGCCAGAACTTCCAGTACTATGTTGAATAAGAGCGGTGAGAGTGGGCACCCTTGTCTTGTTCCTGTCCTCAAAGGAGTGGCTTTCAGTTTTTCCCCATTGAGTAGGATGTTTGCTGTAGGTTTGTCATATATGGCCCTTATTATGTTGAGGTACTTTCCTTCTATACCCATTTTGTTGAGAGTTTTTATCATAAATCGATGCTGGATCTTGTGGAATGCCTTCTCTGCATCGATTGAGATGATCATGTGGTTTTTATTCTTCATTTTGTTAATGTGGTGTATTATGTTGATTGATTTGCGGATGTTGAACCATCCCTGTGTCCCTGGTATAAATCCCACTTGATCGTGTATGATCTTTTTGATGTATTGCTGTATTTGGTTCACCAATATTTTGTTGAGAAGTTTTGCGTCTATGTTCATCAGTGATATTGGTCTGTAGTTTTCCTTTTTTGTGTTGTCCTTGTCTGGCTTTATCAGGATGATGCTGTCCTCATAGAATGTGTTGGGAAGTATTCCATCTTCCTCTATTTTTTTGGAATAGTTTGAGAAGGATAGGTGCTAAATCTTCTTTGAATGTTTGGTAAAATTCTCCAGGGAAGCCATCTGGTCCTGGACTTTTATTTTTGGGGAGGCTTTTGATTACTGTTTCAATCTCTTTACTTGTGATTGGTCTGTTCAGATTCTCTATTTCTTCTTGATTCAGTTTTAGGAGGTTGTAGGCATCCAAGAATTTTTCCATTTCCTCTAGGTTGTCCAATTTGTTGGCGTAAAGTTTTTCATAGTATTCCCTAATAATCCCTTGTATTTCTGTGGTATCTGTTATAATTTCTCCTCTTTCATTGCTAATTTTATTTATTTGAGTCTTCTCCCTTTTTTTCTTAGTGAGTCTGGCTAAGGGTTTGTCAATTTTATTTATCTTCTCAAAGAACCAGCTCTTTGTTTCATTGATCCTTTCTACTGTTTTTTTGGTTTCAATTTCATTTATTTCTGCTCTGATTTTTATTATTTCCCTCCTTCTGCAGATTTGGGGCTTTGTTCTTCTTTTTCTAATTCTGTTAGGTGCAATTTAAGGTTATTTATTTGGGATTTTTCTTGTTTGTTAAGGTGAGCTTGTGTTGCTATGAATTTCCCTCTCAGGACCGCTTTTGCTGCATCCCATATGAGTTGGTATGATGTATTTTCTTTTTCATTTATCTCCAGATAGCTTTCGATTTCTCCTTTAATTTCATCAATGACCCATTGGTTGTTTAGTAGCATGTTGTTTAGTCTCCACATCTTTGTCCCTTTCCTAGTTTTTTCCTTGCAGTTGATTTCTAGTTTCACAGCTTTCTGATCAGAAAAGATGCTTGTAATGATTTCAATCTTCTTAAATTTATAGAGGTTTGCCTTGTTTCCTAACGTATGGTGTATCCTTGAGAATGTTCCATGTGCACTTGAGGAGAATATGTACTCTGCTTTTTTTGGGTGGAGTGCTCTGTATATATCTATTAAGTCCATTGCATCTAGTTTTTCGTTTAAGTCCATTATTTCCTTATTGACTTTTTGTCTGGATGATCTATCCATTGGTGTAAGGGGGGTGTTAAGATCCCCTACTATTATTGTGTTATTGTTAATATCTCTTTTTAGGTTTTTCAGCTGGTTTTTAATGTACTTTGGTGCTCCTGTGTTGCATGCATAGATATTTATGATTGTTATGTCTTCTTGGTGAAGTGTCCCTTTTATCATTATATATTGCCCTTCTTTGTCTCTCATTACCTTTTTTATCTTGAAGTCTACTTTGTCTGATATAAGTATGGCAACTCCTGCTTTCTTTTGTTTGCCATTAGCTTGGAGTATTGTTTTCCATCCTTTTATTTTGAGTCTGTGTTTGTCTTTAGAGCTGAGATGTGTTTCCTGGAGGCAGCAGATTGTTGGATCTTGGATTTAATCCATCCCACCACTCTGTGTCTTTTGATTGGAAATTCAATGTATTTACAATTAGAGAGATTATTGATATATGAGGGTTTAATGTTGCTATTTTATTGTTCATTTTCTGGTTCTTTTGCATTTCCTTCGTTTCTTGTCACTTGTGTTTTGGACTGCAATTTCTAATTTGGTATTTCTGCATGCTCATTCTCTTGGTTTTCTCTTTATTTCTCATGTGTGGTTCTCTTCTTGTTATTTGTTTAGTGGTTACCATGAGGTTTATACAAGGGATCTCCTGGATAAGATAGTACATTTTCAGATGCCTCCTTTCTCCTGAGGCTGGGTCGATTCAATCCATTACCTCTTCCCCTCCTTATTTGTTATCTCTATTTATTCCATTTGTGTCGTGAGTGTGTGTTTACAGTGATGAGATTGAATTAATTTTTGATGTTATCAAACTGTAGTTTGTTCTGGTTTAGTCTCCTTGCTTTTGTCCTTGCTGAAATCTTTGTATCTCCTTTCTCATTTGTTTTTTTCAGGCCTAAGGGCTTTCTTGAGCATTTCTTGCAGTGGGGGTCTTGTGGTGATGAACTCTCTTAGCTTTTGTTTATCAGGGAGAGTTATTTCTCCATCATATTTGAAGGATATTTTTGCTGGATAAAATATTCTTGGCTGAAGGTTTTTGTCTTTCATGATTTTGAATATATCATTCCAGTCTCTCCTAGCCTGTAGAGTTTCTGTTGAGAAATCAGCTGAGAGCCTGATGGGGTTTCCTTTGTATGTTATTTTGTTTTTTTGGTTAGCTGCCCTTAATATTATTTCCTTGTCATGGATATATTTCAAGTTTGCTTCTATGTGGCGAGCTGATTTTTTATTCCTGTTTATATATTTAGGTGATCTATTGATTTCATTCAGTGTTATTTCCCTGTCATTCCCTAGGTTGGGGAAGTTCTCAGCTATTATTTCTTTGAACAAACTCTCTGCTCCTTTTTCTCTGTCTTCTCCTTCTGGAATACCTATTATCCTTATGTTGCTTTTCCTCATTGAGTCTGATATTTCTCGAAGAATTTCTTCATTTGTTTTTGGTCTTAGCTCTCTCTCCTCCTCTATCTGGAGCATTTCTGCATGGCTATCCTCGATAATGCTAATTCATTCCTCCATATTGTCAGTTCCGCTCTTTAAAGACTCCATTTTTTCCACTATCTCATTCATTTTGTTTTTCATCTCCAATATTTCTGATTGGTTTTTCTTTATGGTTTCAATCTCTTTTGTGATGAAATCCCTGAATTTGTTGATTTGTTTCTGTGTGTTCTCTTATATTTCATTGAGTTTGTTTATGATAGCTATTTTGAATTCTCTGTCATTCAGGTTCTCGAATTCTGTGCCTTCAGGATTCGTTTCTGGGTGTTTGTCATTTTCCTTTTGGTCTGTAGACATAAGAAACCATTGCATGGATCCAATGGCGATGGCTTTACTTTTTCCTCTCATCTTGAAGCTAGTCCTGTAGTTTCCACCTGCTGCCACTGGATGGAGATCACGAGCAGTATTCTCTGAGCCCGCTGCAGTCCCCAGAGGGATTATGCTGAAACGCGGGGTGTGTGGGTGGAGGGGTTCTCTCTTTCTCCTGCTAGACCTGGGGGTTTCCTTTCTGGCTCTCTTAAGGCATTTGCTACACCCCTGAAACAGTCCATCATTGTTTCCCAGTGGGGATCTCTCCACAGTCTGTCAGAGCACCTGGAGGGTGATAGTTTTCCCTGCAGTGGGCCGCCCCTCACCCCTCTGTCTGTGAGCCATGCTGTCTGTCTTTGCTGATCGATTGGGGAGGGGGAGTACAACTTCTGACCTCTCCTCACATCCTTTGAGGCTTCCCACGCCTCCATCATCCGATGTATGGCAGCAGGGCTTTCCTAGAAGTCCTTTGTAGTGTTTGATTGAGCTCTGTTGGAATGCGAATGATGTTTTCATTGTGTCTTAGGGGGCAGAGATTCAAAGAGGGAATCTCACTCCACCATGATGCTGACATCACTCCCTCCCTGTTAACCTTTTAATTGATAACACATAGTCTCATGACTTTGTGACAATGTCAAACTTATTTTCATTTGCTCATGGTCACTATTGGCTTTAATTCCAACTTCCAGTTTCTCTTGCATTTTGGCTGTGAGGGTGCGCTTCCTCTGATATCTGTCACCCTACAAATGGTCAAGATTAATCCAGCTGATCTCATTGACTAAGCTCACATTTTCTCCCTCCTTCTCTGCCATAGATGTTGTGGACTTTATTAAAGATGGTGACTTTTCAGAGAAAAGAGACTCATTCTCTAGTTGGGGGTGGCAAGTAGTAAAGTTACCTTTAAAACCTTAAAGCAGGTCCTCAAGGCTCCTTGCCATTTCTGGAATGTTCCATCAGTCTGTTTACTGAGGAATTCTGAGAGAGAAAGCAAAGACAAATCTGTGGTGTGTCCCCAGTTGAGACCGACAATCACTAGACCACAACAACTATGAAAGAATTTCTAAATTGCCAGTCATATAATATGTGGAAAGCTTTTATCTCTGAGAAGCAAATAGCCAAAACTCATCAATAAAGTTCCACGGCCAATTTTATTTTCCCACTGGAGAAAATATTGACATCACCATCACAAGCCCCAGAGAAGGCTTGGTTATATTAAGGACAAATGGGCAGATATTATGAAGCAGGTCACAAAAGTAACAATCCACCCATGGACATCAAGCAGGATGCAGATCTCCCCATTTCATCTCTGGAAAGAAGACCATGAAAGTAACAAGGTGGAAACAGATCCATATGACATCCTCCCTCCTTCCCCTACCACCTGTCCTCCTCTGGATCTCCACCAGAAACAAATTCTCACTCGCCTTCACGATTATTTAATTAACATTTTAAACAGGAATCTGATCATGCACCCCCCCGCTTAAAAATTTCAATAGTTTCCCACTCCCTTAACATAAAATGTAAATTTCTTCCCATGGTCTTCATACATAGATAAGCCACAGAGTCTAATTCTTAAGAAGTTATATATTTGCAAACATTCATTCATTCAACAAATACTTATTGAGTGGCTGCTGTGTGCCAGGACTGGGTATGCTATGGACTGGGTAAACAAATATGAATAACACCATGTTGGTGTTTAAAGAATCAAAAAGCAATCTTCCTTTTCCTGCCAAGTTGACAGCTGGCCATTGAAGGTCAGAAAGTGCCTTAGGTGTGTGGTAAGAGTGTGATTCTTTACTCTGAACCCCAGAATACTGCAAACTTTTCTACCCAAAGACAATGCTGCACCAACACAGCCCACCTTCCTCTCCCACCTGGGAGCCTCCCCCTGTATGATACACAGTTTGAAGAGTAGACCAGAACATGTCATCCTAAGAGAGAAAGGTAAGGGCCAGACCATGCATGCCCAGTTCCTTCTCTTGAATTTCTCTCTGGGGAGGAGCAAGCAAGATTGTTTGGAGAGAGGCTAGATATCCACATGGAAGGACATCAGCAGTGGGAAATCTGTTCCCCTCAACAACACAGAGTCATGGAAACATAAAACACGTGAGCTTGGTATTTGAACAAAGCTGGTATGGCCTCAGATTGCCTTGTTGGTTTTGACTAAGACACATTTTTTTCACCTCATTGACTTTCCTTCTTGTTTGAGTAAATGTCCAATCAATCACTTGGAATCAGTCCATTTTCTTTCAGTTGTTGTACTTTGTTTTTTACCTTCCAATAATGGAAAATAATACTTTGGCTATTATTACATGAAATTGATGATATTCAACCATTTTTGACCCACCCAAAATAGCTATTTCATATGATTCAATCTAATAAATACACTCAGAACATGTTGCAGAATATTTAAAGCAAAAGAGGGAGACAATGAGAATGAGTATTTGAATTCTAATCAATTAATTAATCAATGATAATAGGTTATAGATAAAGATAATAGATTAAGTTGGCAGTGGAAAATCCATAGGACTACACTGTGGAATCAGACCTGAGGGATCCAGGTTTTGGTCTTTTGGGTGCTCTGCTTGATTAGGAATTTTTGGTTGCAAGTGACAGAGTCAACTCAACTAGCAGCAGGGGCAGGGAGGAAAGGGGGTGTATCACTAGGAGATAAGGCTATCAGGGAAGAGATTGGGTCTGTGGAGAGAGGAGACATGTTATATTTATCCGTGGTTGCCCATTAGTATTTGGCTCCAAGCTCCCCATGCTTTGTTCACAGACAGAGGGAAGAAAGAAAGGGAAAAAGGAAAGAATTTAGGATAGTGATCATCCAAGTCTGGTCAGTAGTCCCCTGGAGGTCCCTGAGATCCTTTCAGGTGCTCTGAGAGGTCAAAATTATTTTCACAGTAATACTGAGATGTGATATGCCTTTTCCACTGACATTTGCATTGATAATGCAAAAATAATGGGGGAGAAACTGCTGCTTCTTTAGTACAAATCAAGGCAGGACCATCAAACTGCATGAGCAGTCATTGTATTCTTCACACCACACATTTACAGTATTAAAAAAATACCAGTTTCACTTAAGAATGTTCTTGATGAAGAGGTAAAATTATTAATTAAATTTTGACACTCGAGTATTATTCTGTATGAAGAAAAAAGGAACACACATGAAATATCTCTGTTGCATACTATGTGTAATGATTCTCTTGAGAGAAAGCACTTTGGCAATTGTTTGAGCCATGAGCAGAACTGCTCTTTTCATCAAACACAGTTTTTACTTGAAAGAACAACTGAAAGACAAACTATGTTTATTTAGACTTGGGCATTTGGCAGACTTTTTCTCTAAAATGAATGAAGTGAGCTTATGAGCTCAAGAAAAACAACTGACAGCATTTGTTACCAATGACAAATTTGTTCATGCAATTACTTTTAGAATTTTGGAAAACTTTTACAGTCATGTGCCACATGACGATATTTTAGTCAATGATGGACCGCATATACGACGGTGGTCCCATAAGATTAGTACCATGTAGCCTAGGTGTGTAGTAGACCTCACCATCTAGGTTTGTGTAAGTGCACTCTATGATGTTCATACAATGACAAAATTGTATAACAAAGCATTTCTCAGAATGTATCCCTGTCATTAAGCAATGCATGACTGTATCTGCCAACCTGAGCTTGACAGCTTTCTGATATTTAAAGTCTTTTTTTCATAGAAATAAGTTATGAATGAGTGATGAGTTTATTGTTGTTATTAAAAAAATAAATTAATAAATATCCTTTATGTTTCTCAACTTTCATTTTAAATATGGTAGATGTTGGAAGAGATTGCTTTCGTAAACAAATGCTTTTTGGGGTCTTCAATAGTTTTTAGGCTAAAGATGTATTGAAACTGAAAGAGGGTGAGAATGACTCATGTGAGAATGATGTTTTCCTTTAAGTAAACTCTGAGACTGAGAGAGGCCTTTTGGTAACCAGCTTTTCTCCATTTTTTCTGAACTTCCTCCTCCATGATCTGTTTCTCTGAGTGTGTGTCTCTCTCTGTCTCTTTCCATTATGAACATTTAGGTCTGGAAAATGTCTTTTCATGGTTAGATTAATGGCCTGCTTCTCAAAGAAACAATGTCCATTGGGCCAGGAGATTTTCTATATTTCCTTACTTATAGCTCCCAAAATAATTTCCTTCTTTTGCTGGTTTAATTTTATGTTTCCAGTGAATCCACATGCAGCACTATGAAATGGGAAAACAGTATTATAAACTTGCATGTGATGAAGAAGCCAAAGAGAAAGGGTAAATGAGAATAAATGAGACAAAAGCCATGTCAATGAAAATAGAAACTACACACACGAAATGACAAATGCAAATGCCAGAGATCATTCTATTTTTGTAAAGTCTTGGATGTGTCCATTTTCTCTGAAATAATCTATTCAGCATTATGCTGGTTACAAGTGTTGCTATTATTACAGCTGACAAGTGTGACTGTACAGAGACTTAATGACAGGCTGACTACTCGTATGGAAGAGACACCTAAGGCCAAACCCGTGAGGAAAATGACACGAGCCCACATGTTGAGATTCTCAGCAAGTCATTCATGATGACTATTAAATTATAGTTTCTAAATGATGTTATTAATAACACTGCTGGATCAGCCTAACTGTGGAATATGTGATACAGAGACGGCTATGGGGGCTGTTATTTTAATAGAAAGTGAGGCTTAGGTCATATAGAAACTTAGAAAATATTCCACTTGGAGGATATTATCATTTTATTTTTCTCATGTGTAGAAATCTGCTGCAGGTTTTCAGCAACTGATTCCCTCCCCTATCTGGGTAATTCTCTCTTATGTCAAATGATAGAATTGGACTAGAGCAGTTGTTTTCAACCAGTGAAATCTTCACCTGTAACCTTGATGTATAAAATAGAGAGAAGAGCTGCCTGGCTCAAAGAAAAGATGAGGAAAGTTAGAATCTCCCCTTTGGCTCCCCACTGAGCATCTCTGCTCAGCTTCTGAGATACCACAGTGACTCCTGGGGCTCTGTGGTACAGTGTGAGAACCACTGCACCAAGGACTCTATAACTCCATGTGCTTGCAGAGGCCTTGTCAGAAATCTGAGTAATTTCTTTTAATTAGAGAACAAGTTGGCATCAAGTTCAGAAATAAATGGTCCCCTGGGTAGAGTTGGCAAGGGTGATAAAGATAGTGGCAACTCCCCCCATTGGATTCATGAGCCAACTAAGAGCCACTATGCACTTACTGAGCACCAACTGTCAACCAGAGTCCATCTGCTTCCTAGGCATTATGGGGTAAACAAATATAGGCAAACCAACATCTGTCTTTAAGGACCTGATAGTCAATTTGGAGAGGTACAACATAAATCCAGAAACCCAATAAAAGCCCAGATATACAGTCATGCATTGCATAATGACAGAGATATACTCTGAGAAATGTGTCATTAGGGAATTTCCTTGTTGTGCGAACATCATAGAGTGTACTTACATAAACCTAGATGGTATAGCCTACTACACACCTAGGCTGTATGATATAGCCTATTGCTCCTAGGCTGCAAACCTGTACAGCATGTTACTGTACCGAATATTGTCAACAATTATAACACAGTGATTTGTATTTGTGTATCTAAACATATATAAGCATGGAAAATGTGCAGTAAAAATATGGTATACAAAATAAAAAATGGTGCACCTGTATAGGGTACTTGCCATGAATGGAGCCTGCAGGACTGGAAGCTGCTCTGGGTAAGTCAGTGAGTGAGTGGTGAGTTAATGTGAAGGCCTAGGACATTACCATGCACTACTGTAGACTTGATAAACACTGTACACTTAGGCTACACTATTTTTATAAAAAAATTTATTTCAATAATAAATTAACCTTAGCTTACTTAACTTTTTTACTTTATAAACTTTTGATTTTTTAAACTTTTTGACTCTTTTGTAATAACACAGCTTAAAACACAAACACGTTGTACCTCCAGCGGTACAAAAATATTTTTCTTCTTTATATCCTTATTCTAGAAGCTTTTTTCCTATTTTTAAGGGTTTTTTTTAAACTTTTTGTTAAAAACGAAGGCACAAATGCACACATTAGCCTAGGCCTAGATAGGCTCAGAATCATCAATATCACTGTCTTCCACCTCCACATCTTGTCTCACTGGAAGGTCTCCAGGGGCAATAACACTCATGGAGCTGTCATCTCCTATGATAACAAGGCCTTCTTCTGGAATACCTCGTGGAGGACCTGCCTGAGGCTCTTCCTGAGGAGCTGTCACTCTCTTCAGAAATATGTACGTGGTGGTTTGCTTGGTGTGTTTCTCTTTTTTTGTTGTAACTTTTCTTGTAAGCAGATAATGCACCATGAACATCCGTCTCTGTGAGTGAAAACCTTTTGGTGTTGGGGTCCATGTTTTCAAACTTTTTAAGGAGCTTGTTGAGGTCTGCAAAAGCTTCTGCTAAATTCTTCACTGAATTTTCTTGGGAATTCTTTTTCTTTTTCTTCTCCTGATGTTTCACTTTCCTTTTCTCTTGCCTTTTCTTCAGCTATGCGTTCCTGTCCCAGTTCCAACAACTCCTCCTTAGTCAATTCCTCAGGAACCACCTCTAGAAACTCCTCAATGCCATCCTCATCCTTACTCAGGTCAAAGCTGTTTGCCATCTCAACCACAGCCTTATCGATTTTTGCAACCTCCTCATCCTTGGCAAATCCTTTGAAGTCATGGATGAACCCTTTGAGTGTCTTCTTTCGGATGCTATTCATGTACTCCTTGGTGACATCACCCCAAGCCCAGTCAAGGTTCTTGATGCAGCCATAGATGTTGTAATCCTTCCAGAATTGCATCAGTATCTTCCTCAGTTGCAGCAATAGCCTGAGCAAAGGTCATCCTCTGGTAGTAGGCCTTAAAAGCTGCTACAACTCCTTAATCCATTGGTTGGATCAAAGAGGTGTTTGGGGGGTAAAACACTGCTTTGATATTGGAATGAAGATCACCAATAGAAGGAGGATGTCTGGAAGTATTATCAACAATAAGGAAAGCCTTGAAAGGTGTGTTAACCTCCAAACAGTACTTCTTCATTTTAGAGGCATAGCAATCCAAGAAGGCATCTTGGAAGGAGATCAGGGTCATCCATGGCTTCTTATTGCTCCTGTAGTGGACTGGCAGTGTACTTACTGATAGGCTTGAAGGCCCTGGGGTTCTCACTATGCCAGATCACAAAGGGTTTCAGTTTGTACCCTGCAACGTTACTCCCAAGCAAGACTGTTATCCTGTCCTTAAAAGCCTTGAAACCTGGCATTGACTTGGCCTCCTTCTGAATAGAAGTCCTTTCAGGCATCCATTTCCAGAATAGGGTGGTTTCATCTACACTGAATATTTGCACTGGCAGGTAATTTTCCTCCCTAATCAGCTTATCTGGTTTCCAAAAATTCTTCAGGTGCATTCATATCAGCACTTGCAGACTCACCACTCACTTTCACATTATGTAATGAATAATGATTCTTGAGTCACTTAAACCACCCAGAGCTAGGAGTAAGTTCAGCATCATAGTCAGGTCCAGCCTTTTCTCTCAACATCACAATCAAACTTTTTGTTTTGGCCACGATTGTAATGGTGCTGAGGGGGATACGCTTCTCTTTCTGGTCTTCTGTTCCTGGACTTTTCTATTTCTAATCCAGGTCATTAGAAGTTTCTCCATGTCTGATACAGGCCCTTCTCAAATTTGTGTTAGTCTCATTGCCTTCATTGAAGCAGATCCTTTAACAGCTTCCATCACTTTGTTTATTTATTTATTTTTTATTGATGTCTTAATGGTTTATAACACTGTGGGGATTTAGTTGTACATTTTTGTTTGTCCGTCACCATGTGGATGTAACCCTTCACCCCTTGTGCCCACCCCCCACCCCCCTTCCCCTTGGTAACCACCAATCAGTTCTCTCTGTCCGTGTGTTCATGTATATTCCATATATGAGTGAGTTCATGCAGTGTCTGTCCTTCTCTCTCTGGCTTATTTCACTTAACATAATACCCTCTAGTTCCCTCCATGTTGTTGCAAATGGGACAATTCTGTCTTTTCTTATGGCTGAGTAGTATTCCATTGTATGTATATACCACATCTTCTTTAACCAATCATCAGTCGAGGGACACTTGGGTTGTTTCCACTTCTTGGCTATAGTGAATAATGCTGCAATGAACATAGGGGTGCATACGCCTCTTGTGATGGTTGATTTCATGTCCATTGGGTAGATGCCCAAGAGTGGGATTGCTGGATCATACGGTATTTCTATTTTTAATTTTTTTTTTTTTTTTGAGGAAGACCAGCCCTTAGCTAACATCCGTCGCCAATCCTCCTCTTTTTGCTAAGGAAGACTGGCCCTGAGCTAACATCGTGCCCATCTTCCTCTACTTTATATGGGACGCCGCCACGGCGTGGCTGACAAGCAGTGCATCGGCGGGCGCCTGGGATCCAAACATGCGAACCCCGGGCTGCCAAGCACAGACTAAACTGCTGCACCACGGGGCAGCCCCCTATTTTTAATTTTTTGAGGACTCTCCATACTGATTTCCATAGAGGCTGCACCAGTTTGCATTCCCACCAGCAGTGAATGAGGGTCCCCGTTTCTCCACAACCTCTCCAGCATTTGTTGTTATTTGTCTTTGTGATTATAGCCATTTTAACGGGTGTAAGGTGACATCTTAGTGTAGTTTTGATTTGCATTTCCCTGATGATTAGTGATGTCGAACATCTTTTCATGTGCCTATTGCTCATCTGTATCTCTTCCTTGGAAAAATGTCTGTTCATGTCCTCTGCCCATTTTTTGATCAGGTTGTTTGTTTATTTGTTGCTCAGTTGTATGAGATCTTTATATATTACTGAGATTAATCCCTTGTTGGACAAATGATTTGTGAATATTTTCTCCCAGCTGGTGGGTTGTCTATTCATTTTGATGCTGGTTTCATTTGCCTTGTAGAAGCTCTTTAGTCTGATGAGGTCACACTTATTTATTTTTTCTTTTGTTTCCCTTGTCTGAGTAGACATGGAATTATGAAAGGATCCCTTTATGTCCAATGTCACTTAGTGTACTGCCTATATTTTCTTCCAGGAGATTTATAGTTTCAGGTCTCACTTTCAGGTCCTTGATCCATTTTGAATTGATTTTTGTATATGGCGATAGTAGATGGTCTACTTTCATTCTTTTGCATGTGGCTGTCCAATTTTGCCAGCACCATTTATTGAAGAGACTTCCCTCTCTCCATTGTATGTTCTTTGCTCCTTTGTTGAAGATTAGCTGTCCATAGTGTGTGGTTATATTTCTGGGCTTTCAATTCTATCCCATTGATCTGTGTGTCTATTCTTGTACCTGTGCCATGCTGTTTTGATGACTATAGCTTTATAGTGTATTTTGAAATCAGGGATTGTGATGCCTCCAGGTTTGTTCTTTTTTTTTCAGAACTGCTCTAGCTATTTGGGGTCTTTTGTTGCCCCATAAGAATTTCAGTAGTTTTTGTTCTATTACCGTGAAGAATGACATTGGGATTCTGATTGGGATTGCATTGAATTTGTAGATTGCTTTAGGTAGAATGGACATTTTAACTATATTTATTCTTCCAATCCATGTGCGTGGAATATTTTTCCATTTCTTTATGTCTTCCTTGATTTCTTTCAATAGTGTCTTATAGTTTTCATTGTATAGGTCTTTTACCTCCTTGGTTAAATTTATTCCCAGATATTTTATTCTTTTTATTGCAATTGTAAATGGGATTGTCTTTTTGAGTTCTCTTTCTGTTAGTTCATTGCAAGTGTATAGAAATGCAATTGATTTTTGTAAGTTGATTTTATACCCTGCCACTTTACTGTAGTTGCTGATTATTTCTAGTAGTTTTCCAATGGAATTTTTTTGGTTTTCTATGTATAAGATCATGTCGTCTGCAAATAGCGAGAGTTTCACTTCTTCATTGCCTATTTGGAGTCCTTTTATTCCTTTTTCTTGCCTAATTGCTCTGGCCAGAACTTCCAGTACTATGTTGAATAAGAGCGGTGAGAGTGGGCACCCTTGTCTTGTTCCTGTCCTCAAAGGAGTGGCTTTCAGTTTTTCCCCATTGAGTAGGATGTTTGCTGTAGGTTTGTCATATATGGCCCTTATTATGTTGAGGTACTTTCCTTCTATACCCATTTTGTTGAGAGTTTTTATCATAAATCGATGCTGGATCTTGTGGAATGCCTTCTCTGCATCGATTGAGATGATCATGTGGTTTTTATTCTTCATTTTGTTAATGTGGTGTATTATGTTGATTGATTTGCGGATGTTGAACCATCCCTGTGTCCCTGGTATAAATCCCACTTGATCGTGGTGTATGATCTTTTTGCTGTATTGCTGTATTCAGTTTGCCAATATTTTGTTGAGGATTTTTGTGTCTATGTTCATCAGTGATATTGGTCTGTAGTTTTCCTTCTTTGTGTTGTCCTTGTCTGGCTTTGGTATCAGGATGATGTTGGCCTCATAGAATGTGCTAGGAAGTATTCCATCTTCCTCTACTTCTTGGAATAGTTTGAGAAGGACAGGTGCTAAATCTTCTTTGAATATTTGGTAAAATTCTCCAGGGAAGCCATCTGGTCCTAGGATTTTATTTTTTGGGTGGTTTTTGATTACTGTTTCAATCTCTTTACTTGTGATTGGTCTGTTCAGATTCTCTATTTCTTCTTGATTCAGTTTTGGGAGGTTGTAGGCGTCCAAGAATTTGTCCATTTCCTTTAGGTTGTCCAATTTGTTGGCATAAAGTTTTTCATAGTATTCCCTAATAATCCCTTGTATTTCTGTGGTATCTGTTATAATTTCTCCTCTTTCATTTCTAATTTTATTTATTTGAGTCTTCTCCCTTTTTTTTTTAGTGAGTCTGGCTAAGGGTTTGTCAATTTTATTTATCTTCTCAAAGAACCAGCTCTTTGTTTCATTGATCCTTTCTACTGTTTTTTTGGTTTCAATTTCATTTATTTCTGCTCTGATTTTTATTATTTCCCTCCTTCTGCAGATTTGGGGCTTTGTTCTTCTTTTTCTAATTCTGTTAGGTGCAATTTAAGGTTATTTATTTGGGATTTTTCTTGTTTGTTAAGGTGAGCTGTGTTGCTATGAATTTCCCTCTCCGGACCACTTTTGCTGCATCCCATATGAGTTGGTATGGTGTATTTTCTTTTTCCTTTGTCTCCAGATAGCTTTTGATTTCTCCTTTAATTTTATCAATGACCCATTTGTTGTTTAGTAGCATGTTGTTTAGTCTCCACATCTTTGTCCCTTTCCTAGTTTTTTCCTTGCAGTTGATTTCTAGTTTGACAGCGTTATGATTGGAAATGATGCTTGTAATGATTTCAATCTTCTTAAATTTATAGAGGTTTGCCTTGTTTCCTAATATATGGTCTATCCTTGAGAATGTTCCATGTGCACTTGAGAAGAATATGTACTCTGCTTTTTTTGGTTGGAGTGGTCTGTATATATCTATTAAGTCCATTGTGTCTAGTTTTTCATTTAAGTCCATTATTTCTTTATTGACTTTTTGTCTGGATGGTCTATCCATTGATGTAAGGGGGGTGTTATGATCCCCTACTATTATTGTGTTATTGTTAATATCTCTTTTTAGGTTTTTCAGCTATTGTTTTATGTACTTTGGTGCTCCTGTGTTGGGTGCATAGATATTTATGATTGTTATGTCTTCTTTGTGAAGTGTCCCTTTTATCATTATATATTGCCCTTCTTTGTCTCTCATTACCTTTTTTATCTTGAAGTCTACTTTGTCTGATATAAGTATGGCAACTCCTGCTTTCTTTTGTTTGCCATTAGCTTGGAGTATTGTTTTCCATCCTTTTATTTTGAGTCTGTGTTTGTCTTTAGAGCTGAGATGTGTTTCCTGGAGGCAGCAGATTGTTGGATCTTGGATTTAATCCATCCCACCACTCTGTGTCTTTTGATTGGAAATTCAATGTATTTACAATTAGAGAGATTATTGATATATGAGGGTTTAATGTTGCTATTTTATTGTTCATTTTCTGGTTCTTTTGCATTTCCTTCGTTTCTTGTCACTTGTGTTTTGGACTGCAATTTCTAATTTGGTATTTCTGCATGCTCATTCTCTTGGTTTTCTCTTTATTTCTCATGTGTGGTTCTCTTCTTGTTATTTGTTTAGTGGTTACCATGAGGTTTATATAAGGGATCTCCTGGATAAGATAATACATTTTCAGATACCTCCTTTTTCCTGTGGCTGGGTCAATTCAATCCCTTACCTCTTCCCCTCCTTATTTGTTATCTCTATTTGTTACATCTTGCGTCATGAGTGTGTGTTTACAGTGATGAGCTTGAATTAATTTTTGATGTTATCCAACTGTAGTTTGTTCTGGTTTAGTCTCCTTGCTTTTGTCCTTGCTGAAATCTTTGTATCCCCTTTCTCATTTGTTTTTTTTTTCAGGCCTAAGGGCCTTCTTGAGCATTTCTTGTAGTGGGGGTCTTGTGGTGATGAACTCTCTTAGCTTTTGTTTATCAGGGAGAGTTATTTTTTCTCCATCATATTTGAAGGATATTTTTGCTGGATAAAATATTCTTGGCTGAAGGTTTTTGTCTTTCATGATTTTGAATATATCATTCCAGTCTCTCCTAGCCTGTAGAGTTTCTGTTGAGAAATCAGCTGAGAGCCTGATGGGGTTTCCTTTGTATGTTATTTTGTTTTTTTGGTTAGCTGCCCTTAATATTATTTCCTTGTCACGGTTATTTTTCAAGTTTGCTACTATGTGGCAAGATGATTTTTTATTCCTGTTTATATATTTAGGTGATCTATTGATTTCATTCAGTGTTATTTCCCTGTCATTCCCTAGGTTGGGGAAGTTCTCAGCTATTATTTCTTTGAACAAACTCTCTGCTCCTTTTTCTCTGTCTTCTCCTTCTGGAATACCTATTATCCTTATGTTGCTTTTCCTCATTGAGTCTGATATTTCTCGAAGAATTTCTTCATTTGTTGTTGGTCTTAGCTCTCTTTCCTCCCCTACCTGGAGCGTTTCTGTGTGGCTATCCTCGATAATGTTAATTCCTTCCTCCTTATTGTCAGTTCTGCTCTTTAAAGACTCCATTCTTTCCGCTATCTCATTCATTTTATTTTTCATCTCCAATATTTCTGATTGGTTTTTCTTTATGGTTTCAATGTCTTTTGTGATGGAATCCTTCAATTCGTTGATTTGTTTCTGTTTGTTCCCCTGTATTTTGTTGAGTTTGTTTATGATAGCTATTTTGAATTCTCTGTCATTCAGGTTCTTGAATTCTGTGCCTTCAGGGTTGGTTTCTGGGTGTTTGTCATTTTCCTTTTGGTCTGTAGCTATAACAAACTGTCGCATGGATCTGAGGGCTTTGTTTTTTCCTCTCATGTTGTAGTTGGTCCTGCAGTTTCCACCTGCTGCCACTGGATGGAGATCACGAGCGGTATGCTCTGAGCCCGCTGTAGCCCCCAGAGGGATTGTGCTGAAATGCGGGGTTTGTGGGGGAAGGGGTCCTCTCTTTCTCCTGCTTGCCCTGGGGCTTTCCTTTCTGGCTCTCTTAGGGTGTTTGCTACACCCCCTAAACTGTCCATCGTCGCTTCCCAGTGGGGATCTCTTGACAGTCTTTGAGAGCACCTGGAGAGTCGTAGTTTTCCCCGCTGTGGGCTGCCCCTCCCACCTCTGTCTGTGAGCCGCACTGTCTTTGCTGATCGATTGGGGAGGGGGAGTACAACTTTTTACCTCTCCTTGTGTCCTTTTGGGCTTCCTGTGCCTCTACCGTCCGATGTATGGCAGCAGGGGTTTCTTAGAAGTCCTTTGTAGTGTTTGATTGCACTCTGTTGGAATGCAAATGATGTTTTCCTTGTGTTTTAGGGGGCAGAGATTCAAATAGGGAATCTCACTCTGACATGATGCTGATGTCCCACTCCATCACTTTGTTTTTGTTCTTCAAGATTTTACCCATGATGGAATGGGACATACCTGACTTGCAAGCAATAACCATCACTGACTCTCCACCTTCATAGTCCTTAATCACTTTGAATTTTGTTTCCAGGTGAATCACTCAATCTGGCCTCTTACTGGCAACATTTTCAGTGGATTTTGTATGCTCAGGGGTCATGACAAATAAAACAACATGAGATTAAATCAAGCACAAGAGAAAGGGATGCAATCAAGAGATCCAGTAAACATGAGATGTTTGAGGTTGCTGCTAGCGTAGTACAGCATACTGTTTTACAGTAAATTTATTTTACAGGTAGAAAGAGCACACTCTAAAATAACAATAAAAAGTATGGTATAGTAAATACATAAGACAGTAACAGGTGTTTATTATCTTTATCAAGTATTACATACTGAACATAATGGTCTGTGCTATACTTCTATATGACTGGCAGCGCAGTAGGTTTGTTCACACCAGCATCACCACAGACACGTGAGTAATGTGTTGTGCTATGACGTCATGGTGGTGATGACACCACTAGACAATAGGAATTTTTCAGCTCCATTTTAATCTTATGGTGCCACCATCGTAGGTCTGTCATTGACCGAAACATTGTTATGCAGTGCATGACTGTAGTAAGGTTTCAGAATTCAAAGATAGGTGGTAGGCAGCATGACTGGGCAGATCAAGGAGGACAGACAGAGCAGGATGTTTCATTCATTTATCCATTCAGGTTTTCAACAGACATTGTTTAATACCAGTCAATTTGCTTCGTGATAAGGATATAAAGATAAATGCACATGATTATGATTCCTTTGTCCTTGGTGCTTGCTATCTAGCTGGCATTGGGTGAGAAGAAGTATCAAGTAAGTAATTGAAAAATAAATGTGAAATTTCAACTGTGTTGAGTTGGACTTTGTCTGGTGGGCGGGGAGGGTGGTCAGAGAAAGCTTCCCTGAGGAAGTGCTCATTGAGCTGAAATCAGAAGGATGAGCTGAAATTGAACAAGAGGGTGAGGGAAGAGGGGGTGGTATCCGAGAACACTTGGCTGTGGCTGTTCTCCACTTAGGAAAGCCACAGATTAACCTCCCTGGCCCTGACTTCCAGTCCTGTTTTTCCACTGTTTGCAGGATTCACCCATTCCTCTGTACTTTACCTTTTGAGAATGACCATATAAAAAACCCAACTGTCTAAGTCTTAGTGGTCCCTTTCTCCTGATTTCCCTATAGTTGCCAATAATATCTCCTGTCTCCACAGTGCTTAATAGTTTACAAAGCACATGTGCATGAATTATCATATTTTTCCCTCACCAGAATCTTATGAGGTGGACATTACCATCCCCATGTTACAGATCCATAAATGAGACTAAAAATAGTTCATGACTTTTGCAAGGTCCCATAGCCAGGAAATGATGTTACATACGAAGACTGAAACTCAAACCTTCTGTCTCCATATTTGTGACCTTCATAACACATGGGAATATCATTGTTACTCCCATTTCTCCCATACACAGATGGAGAAACCTGATCCCCGCCTGTCCCTTTCCCGCATATGAATCATTCATGAGGGCGTTTGATTCTCTCATAACTAGTGTTTTTTTCTTTTATTGTTGTGGTAAGAATACTTAAAATGAGGCCTACCCTCTTAATAAGCTTTTAAGTGCACAACACATTACTCTTAACTATAGGCACCATGTTATAAAGCAGATTTCCAGAATTTATTTATCTTGTATAACTGAAACTTTATACCCATTGAACAGCAACTCCTCCTTTCATCCTCCCTCCAGCCTGTGGCAACCATCATTCTACTCTCTGTCTCTATGGGTTTGACTATTTGGATACCTCGTATATGTGGAATCATTCAGTATTTATCCTTCTGCGACTGGCATATTTCACTTAGCATAATGTCCTCCAGGTTCATTCATGTTGCTGCATATAGCAGGATTTCCTTCTTTTTAAAGACTGAATAGTATTCCATTATATGTATATACCACATTTTCTTTATCCATTTATCCACTGATGGATATTAAGGTTGTTTCCATATCTTGGATGTTGGGAATAATGCTGCAAATCACATATCTGATAAGGGGTTAATATCCAAAATAAATAAGGAACTTCTATAACTCAATAGCAAAAAACCCCAAATAATCTGATTAATTAAAGGACTTGAATAGACTTTTCTCCAAAAAAAGACTTACAAATGGCCAACAAGTATGTGTAAAGATGCTCAACACCATTAATCATCAGGGAAATGCAAATCAAAACCATAAACAGATGTCACCTCATACTCATTAAGATGACCATTATTATTATTATTATTTTTTTGGTGAGGAAGACCAGCCCTGGGCTAACATCCGTGCCCATCTTCCTCCACTTTATATGGGACGCCGCCACGGCATGGCTGAACAGGCAGTGCGTCGGCGGGCACCCGGGATCCGAACCAGCGAACCCCGGGCGGCCAAGCGCGGACTAAACCGCTGCGCCACCGGGCCGGCCCCAAGATGACCATTATTAAAAAAAAAAAGGATAATGTGTTGGTAAAGGTGTGCAGAAATTGGAACAAATGTGCACTGTGAGTGGGAATGGTGCAGCTGCTATAGAAAACAGTGTGGAGGTTTCTCAAGAACTTAAAAATGTGACTATGATTCAGCAATTCCACTTCAGGTTATTTATTCAAAAGAATTGAAATTAGGATCTCAAAGAGATATCTGCCGTCCCATAACTACTTTTTAAAATAGTCTGGCCTTGATAGGGGACATAAAGAAATGGTTTTTTTGAATGTCCAGCTCTGCCTTCAAATATCTTCTGTTGAATTCCTTCCTCTGTTCCCAGATGCTCTGTTAGGCAGATTCCATCAGTTTTCTGGTCACTTTTAGATATTTTAGCAATATCATTTTTAGATACAGAAAGATTGAAGACTCCAGTCTGTCATCCAGTTCAGAGCTGATCTGTTCACTTGAGCTTTGGCCTCCCTTGCATTCCAGTGACCAGCAACGGGGAAGGACATGCAGGCTGATCTTTTGCTTTCCTTTCTCCAACTTCTCCCCAAGCCAGTCTGCTGCTTTTGGCTCCTCTGGAGTTAGGGGTGAGGGGGAAGAAAGGCGGTAGGCATGAGAATTGAAGCTACAAACAATTTTGTTTGCTTTAAAGCCAAAAACAACATGAATATATATATGTATATATACATGTATGTATATATGTATATGTATGTTTGTGTATATATGTGTATATATACGTGTATATACATATACTGGATCATCTGGGTGACCTTCTTGTAATTGAATTCAGACACATGCTATCTAGTTAGAGTGACCAATTTGTCCCAGTGTGCCCAGGACTTTCCCATTTTTAACACTGAAAGTCACGCATCTTGGGAATCCCTCAGTCTTGGGACGGTTGGTCACCCTAAATTAGAGTAACCTAGCAAATCCTCAAGAGTGCACCTATGGATCGCTGGTGAGCTACAGAACCCCGTTAAAATTACAGTCACATAGGAAATAAATTCATTATCTGAAAATCAAAAGAACTAGCTCCTCTATTCACTAGCAGTGAGACCTTGAGTAAATGGTTTAAATGAAGTCAATAATTGTTTGCGAAGGAGTCAATAGATGAATGCATATGTGGAGCTGTCCATTGTACCTCTATTCATTTTAAGAGCATTAAGGCCAACCAATAGTAGGCATTGGTTGTTTCATTAAAATCCACTGCTTTCAGCTTCACCTTTGGCAATTATGTCAGTAGAAATTTATTTTAAAATATTTAAAGTTTAAAAGAAATTGTTAATAAATCTAATCAATAATTCATTCAAATAATGAATATAGAGTATTATAGCATTATGCAATGTTCACTTAAGAATAAAAATATTTTCTTTAGCCTTCCTTTGTTTTATTCAGGAATTTTAATTATTTTTATTAAACTTAGAATTGATATGAAAGATACCATGAGTATTAGGAATTAAGGAACAAAATCAAACAGGAAGAAGAGAAACTATGTTCATCCGGACAACCTGCTCAGAAGAACTAGATCATGAATTCAGTTTGCTAATTTATTTTAAGGTTTCCAGCTTGTGCAGTGAATTATTTGTAGAAATATGTGATAAAAACATTGACTCAAATGGAGGGAAATCGGAGTTTGTTGGGAGGGGAATGAGCCAGAGAGTCATAAGACCTGGATTCCAGTCTTGGCTTTGCTGTAACCAGCTATGTGACTTTGGGCAAATTCTCCTCATGCCTCAGTTTCCTCATCTATTTTCCTACCTCGTAGTGATTTTGGAAAAGTTAAACAAAATACTGAGTAGATAAGTAACTGGGGACAGTGCAGTGACCCAGGGTGACCCAGATCAGGCCTGCAGGGGTAAGGAGAATGAAAGCCTGTGGCCTGCCACAAGCAGTGGCTTCCCTAGAGAGATGCTGTGGCAACCAGCAGGGAGGGAGGTGGCAAATAAATCCTTAGACATCCTTCTCCTCCTGCCCTCTGCTTTCTTGACAGTGCCTCCCACAAGCCAAACCCAGCTAGAAGCACGAGGAGAAGGCAGGCTGTTGAGCCCATGGATGTCAGTCATATGAGGCCTGGAGAAGGTGGGGCAGGGCCAAGAGTGTAACTGGAGGAACGAACAGCAGACATGAGCACTGCAATAGAATCTACCAATAATATAAAACCACGTACAGGTAAATATGAAAACTAGCTGTAACTCTGGAAAATACTGTGGCACAGTTTTTATGAAGTTAAGCATACCCTTAATATGCAACCCAGCAATCCAATCCTGGATACTTATCCTAGAGTAAAACTTGTGTTCATACAGAAATCTGTGTGTGAATGTTTGTAGCAGCTCTATTCATAATCACGCTAAACCAGAAACAGTCAAATGTCCTTCAACAGCTGCATGGATAAATAAACTGTGGTCCATCCATACACTGGACTACTACTTAGCAATAAGAAGGAATGAACTGTTGAAACTGCAGCAACTTGGATGCATCTCAAAGGCATTATGCTGATTGAAAGAAGCCTATTTCTTTTAAAAGGTTACCTACTATGTGACTCCATTTATATGACATTTTTTAAAACACAAGACTGCAATGGTTATTGGGAAGTTGGAGTTATCAAATGTTGTTATCAAATGTTGATAATGTTTGATCTGTGGTTATCAAATCTTGCGGTGGAGGAAGGGTATGACTATAAGGGGACAGCAGGAGGGATTTTTGGGGGGTGACAGAATAGCTCTGTGTATTGATTGTGACAGTAGTTTCACAAATCTATACATGTGTTAAAATTCATATAACTAGATATCAAAAAAGGTCAATTTTGCTATGCTAATTTAAAAAAACCAATTTAAATAAAAGACATATTGTGGGGAAAATCTTCAATGATAGATTTATTCTTGTAGATACTGACAACCTATTTGTCCAATGTTGAACTTCAAGGAGCTTCAGTCAAAACTCATATAAGAGTTGCAAATGCAGAAATGCCTGAAAATAGGACATTACATAAAATGGCAGCCTTGGCAGGGGCAGCAGACAAGAAGGGGTAGTTTTGCATGGCAGGATGAGAGATAATGGGCATCAGGACCTTGCCAATGGACCTGATGGTCAGAAAGCAACTGTCCCCAGTGGACACAAACGACAGGGAGTACAGGGGTCCCAGAAGAAAAAGAAAAGGCAGAGATTCAGGCATGGAGCCAAGGACAGAGCCTGGAGATGAGGCACCTGGCCATGATTTGGCTGCATCATAAAGGTTCAAGGCAAGAGATTGTCCAGCTCTTGGAAGCTGATTACTAAGGAGGTGGGACAAAAATAAAAGGAACAGGATAGTGTAGAGTTTAAGGGTATAGGCACTGGAGTGAGACAGAGCTGGGTTGGACTCTGGCTCTGCCACCTCTTAGCTTGCAACCTGGGACAATTTTTTTAACTTCTCAAGTGCAAAAAGGGATAAGAACATCTCCCCCACAGCACTGCTGTGAAAATTAAATGAGGTCACATCTATAGCATTTCAGCAAGTTGCCCATCCCAGAGGAAATGCCCAATTAACAGTAGAAGTACATTAAATGAAAGGTTACAGGTCACATCAGGATTATGGAGCTCATGAGGTGTATGTTTAGTGAGTTGTATCATCTTGCTGAGCTTCAACTCCTAAATCTGTAAAACGACTATAATAATTTCTACCCCATGGAATCTGGGGAAGAGGGCTTTATTGAGAAAAGAGCTATGAAAATGTTTTGTAAACTGAGAATTGCTATTCAAATGTACTTCTTTTAAGGTCAGAGCAGGGCCAGGGGGAAATCATTTTTTCTTGCTTAGCTGCTGGCCTGAAGATACAGAAAACCTTACATCCAGGTCTGGGTTGGTCACAGAGCTATATGGGGCCAAACACACAGAAGAGGATCAAGAGGATTCAGCCATCAGGTACCAGACAGCTTTGGTCAGGAGGAAGTGGTGATATAATATCAACATGACCATGAGGACTCACCTTGAGCACTAGGGACAGTTCCAGGGAAGTACAGTGGGGTGGTTAAGAGCATGGGCTCTGGAGCCAGAACTTCCTGTGGGAACCTGGGCCAGTGGTGCAGATAGGGCTATTGTTGAAGATTCTTAACTATCACCCTCCCTGCCTTCCCGCACATGTAATAGGATTTTCCATCCATGCTCTTAGCCCTGTGACTCTTCAGCACCTCCCAGCAGAGTAGACAGATTCTACATCTTTATCCTATTGACTTTGTGTTTATCCAGTAACTCTTTTTGGATGATGACAGTGGATATGACCTGAGCATAGCCTCATGTACTATTGCCATTGGTCACGAGATATTGCTCAGGCGACTACTGTAGCTTCAGCTTGGGTCAAAAATGACTGACATCTGGAATAGACTTGAACCTAACCCATCATCTGAACCAGAGTCAACTCAGCCTTCTAACTGATCCTTTCAGTGAGAAATAATTATTGGTTGTTGGAAGCCGTTGAGATTTTGGGGTTGTTTGTTATGCAGCATTATTGTAGCAATAACTGACTTAACACAGCAAGTTCCTTAACTTTAACTATATTCAATTTTATCCTTCATAAAATGAAAGAATAGTGCCTAATTACAATCACCCAGTGGGACAGTTATCAGGAATAAATGGGGTGATATGTGTCAAGTGCTTAGCATACTACTCAATAACAAGCAAGAGAACAATGAATGAAAGTTACTGCTCTGAAGAGAGTGAGTTAGGAAGAAATTCTGAAAAAATGTCCACCTTGCTGAGTCTCAGTTTCCTCAACTGTGCAATGCACACAAAAACACTTGCCCCACCACTCTTTAAGAGATGCTGTTAAGCTTACATGCAGTGATGGATGTGAAAGTAGCTTGCTGTCTGTGAAGAGCTATCTAGGAGTTAGGAGTCATTACTCTTTCAACTACAGAGAATCCTCTTATCCCAGTATTATTTATCACCATCCCCAAAGTTACAGTCATATAGGAGAGCAGGATGAAAGGCATCATTGCATGACAGCATGCACTAATAAATTGTTCTCTCATTAAAATTCATCTCCACTCAATGATCCTTTAACACTCTTCTCTATATCCACAATGGCTTACCTTTGCTAAGCTGCTCTCAAACATCTGACAACACAGCACAAGTATATTGCAATTTGATTGCAAAAGGAAACTGCAGATCTTGAAAAAAGATGCAGGATTTTGCAAAGATGAAAGGGATGTTGGAGAATTTCTCTAATCACATGCAAAATAATTGACAAATGAGGATCTGACAGAGTTAGACCAGTTAATAATTGAAGAAGAGAAAAATTGACAAGGATGATGACATACTAGGCTTCAAAAGAGAATAATTTGATTATTTGAATATCAAAGGATGCAGGAGGCCTATGGGAAAATTGATGAAACCAAAACGTTTTTTGCAAAAATGATTCTCTTTATGGCTGTATGTTGGTGGGTATCACATCGACTATTATGCAATTTCTTTGGAAAATGATCTAAAAAAATTCTTTGTTAATTTTAATAATCATCAAATAATTGCAGTATAGTCTATGTTTTTAAGTCTAAAATTAACTTATTTTAATACACTTTAGTTTTATTTTTTCATGATAAAGTCACCAATTTTCCCCCCATTTTCTAGGAGTTTTGGTTCCCATTTTTAGTGGTCTTTTCTGCCATCATTTTTTCCACATGTATTAGGATGTTTTCTACTAATTGTTTTCTTCTTCCTTTTAGACCCAGAGAGCCCTTTGAACCACTCCTTATCTAGAGATTTCAGGAACAGAAGCTTCCAGTGGGTCCACGTAGGCTGGAAAACATCAGTCCAAGGTCCAGAAGTCTTCCCTGGCCCCTTTGGGGTGAGTAATTTTATGTGATCAGCCAAATGAACTTTTAAAAACCTGAGAGTGTGGGGTGTAAGTCACCACTGCAAAATCAACAGCCTGTCACAGACTCATTCTCTTTCCATAACTTACTTCTGTGTGACTTCAGCCAGGATGCATCACTTTGAGCCTTTTCCCTTTCTATAAAGGGGGGATGGTAACATTTACCCTGAGGGAGCTTTATGAGGACTGAATGAAATCATACATATTAAAATATGTTGAACTTTGCATAATAGATACTCAAAAAACTTAGCTGTGATTATTTCTAATACAGCCACAGTGACCAATATTCCACTAGGATATTTCTCTTGCTTCCTCATCTCTAACTTCCTTCATCTTGAGCATATTTGTGTACACTCTAGAATTTTTCCTCCAGATTTCCTTGTGTCCTCTGCTTGGCCCCATAAGATGCACATTCTGGAAGACAGTGTCTTGTATCTAAGTTTCATTCTTCTATTGAGCAACATGGAGGAAGATCTGCTTTATAATCCCACAAAAACTTGAGCTCACTAAATGTATGGCAGGGAGGGGGAGGGCGGGTCTGGTGGTAAATGCTGGCACAGGGGCACAGAAAGGAACATTACCTCCTCTGTGATTTGTTGTGTTAACCTTTCATGAGTTGAATTCTTTTCAATCTTTTCATCTTGTAGGATGTCCAAACATTGCACCAAATGGCAACAGCACGTCCAGAATTAACAGAATGTCCAGAACTAGAATCAACCCAGCTGTGTTAATTGTGTCATCCATGGAACTAACCTGATGATAACTCAATGGGTTCATTATTTTGTAGATAAGGGAAAGAAGGTTTATGGCTAAGTTGGAGTAACTTGCTTGAGGTCACACATACAATTAGAGTTGAAGCTGAGATTTAGACCCTGCAGGTCACCTCTGCACCCTTCCTTATGTAGAACCACAAAGTTCTACTGCTGTGAGTCAAATGGGGGTGACAGAGGAGGCATCTCGAGTTTTTATCCCTGATGGACTGTATGTGATAATATTTATCAAAAAAGTTGCATTCCTAACATCATTATTCACCTTTTGATTGTTCCTTGAGATAGCTGAGACAGAAAGAATACCATTTTACCAATGAGTTTATGTGATCTATCCAAGGTCACCTATTTGGCTAGTGGAAGAACCAGGACGCTAACGGAATACTCTGACCCCTTTCACTGTACTTTGCATTTTCCCGTTCTCTCTTTTTCTGAGCACCTCGTTGTGTCTCAGAATCTTTTCGTTGTGTCTCTGTGGCTGCCAGCTGTGAGGTGGTATACCTTCAGAACAGATAGATGGAGAGGAGAAGCTCTGTCCTAGGGGATGCATCTCCTCTCTACTCCCGAGAGCCCCATCCATCACTTTGTCATTGCAGAGACCCAGCTGGTGCATGCCCAGCAAGGGTGAGGACATGTAAATATAATGGAAATCAGTCAGGAGCCAATTTTCCCTATTGAAAAGGGAATTGCATTTCTCAGGCATGTGGGCAAAGAGAGGTTGACGAAACAGAAAACATTTACACAAATGGGGTTGGCATAAAGAAGAACTCAACCCCTGCATGTCCTGAGAAGAAATTCTCCTGCAAAAAAGCACAGTTGAGTGCCATCTGTGCTTCTGATCATTTCATCTGGCTGCATATCTTGTTACAGAATTGCTGATTTGAGCAACTTAGAGGCTCTTAGTTGACCCATGTTTCATTATCTGATATGTCACAAGACTTTAAAGTTTCCAGAACAGGATGTGAAATGTGAATGATGCAAGAGGTGATGGGGTGCATCATGCTACATTTGCTCAGGTCACTGGATGCTGACAGAGATCAATGGTTTCTCTTAAAGATGGTACCCTTGAGTATTGAAAGCTGTTATATCTGGATAACTGACTAGCTTTTGTGCTTGGGGGACAGTGGGTAGGAGGAAAATCAATAAATTTAGTACTTGATGTTAGCATAATAACTAACCTATTCACCAGACAATACAATACATGGGAAATCAAGAGGTTGAACACAATGAGAGATGTTCCAAAGCCATTCTGTACAAGAGGCAACCAAGGACAGAGAGCTAATTGTCTGGCCAAGGGTTATATGGGACAGTAAGGAGCAGTGTTATGATTTCAATGCAGAACTTCAGTTCCCAAATCCAGCATTCTTTTTATTCTATCATGCCACATCTTGTTTTTCTCATACTTACTTTCATCACATTTATTTTTTATCATTACTTTCTTATGATCCTTTTTATATTTCCCTTTGCTCCAGCACTTTTTGATTGCTTTTATTTTTTTGACCTTAAATACCATCATGGCAATTATTTTTCCAAGACTCTGTGAACCCCCACTACCCAATAATTCCCAGCACAGTGATAAATATATGACCATGCCCCAGAGATATATTTTCATTGATGGATTTGTTGGTTCACTGATTCCTTTGTTACTATTATCCCTGTGTTTGGCTCTCTGCAATTACCATCCTTTTATCTATCTAATACTTCAATAAACAATAGTTGAGTTCCTACTCGGGGTACAGAGAGATTAACCTTATGCCCTCTAATCAAGCACAGATAGTAGGTAGAGAAGATGAGGCATGGCTTAGGGTAGAAAGTGTAAGTTTTAGTGAATTAGAAGAGAATACACTAAGCAAGAATATCCCCATCATTTTTGCTCCATGACTATTTGAAACTCTTCCATTTTTCCCTGTTTCTCTTTCTCCAAAGACCAAAGAGCCACAAATGAAAACAAATGCAAATTGTATTTTGGCATTGTATTAGTCAGTGTTTTCCAGAGAAACAGAAGCAACAGAATATGTTTATAAGTATATGTATGTATATTTGTGTGTGTGTATATATATGTGTATATATCTATATACACACACACAGAAAGTGACAGACAGACAGAGACAGAAAGGAATTTTTTAAGGATTGGTTCATGTGATTGTAGAGGCATGGTGAGTCCAAAATCTACAGGGTGGGCTGGGAGGCTGGGGACTTAGGGAAGAGTTAGCTCATGTCCAGAGGAAGTCTACTGGCAGAACCTTTTCTTTCTTAGGGGACCTGTCGTTTTTCTAAGTCCTTCAACTGATTGGATGTGGCCCACCCACATTATGGAGGGCAATCTGCTTTACTTAAAGACCACCAATTCAAACGTTAATCTCATCCATAAAGTACCCTCACAGAAACATCCAGAATAATGTTTGACCAAATATCTAGGCAAAGTGGTTCAACCAAGTTGACACATAAAATGAACCATCACAGATGTCTTTTAACCACACAGGCTCTCTTGCAGGGTACAGATCTGAATCACTGGGAAGAAGAAGCAGCTCTTTATCCTTTCCTCCCTCCCGCCACCAGCACTTCTGCCCCACGAGGAAAAGGGAAACAACATCACACCACCATGAGAATCAGTATATGAATTATGGATTTAAAGGCTGTAATGCAATTCAGTAGATTAGAGTGAATGAAATGGAATGTTATTTATTCATGTTTTAATATGGATACATCTCAAAAATAGAATAGCAAGCCAGGGAGTGTGTGTGTGTGTGTACAGCTTGCAGAAAGAGACATAGGCTGTGATCACATTTATACAAAGTTTTAAAGCACAAAAAAATTAAAGTTTGTGGATAACAAGAATAAAAGCATGTATGTCAATGTAAACCTCACACTCCAGAGAGTAAACGCCTCTGGGAAGGCAGGCGGGTGAATGGATGGCATAGGTGGGGTGCTCAGGCGGCTTCAACCACATCCCTGATGTTTCCTTTCTGTTGCCAAAGGATCTGACACAAGGCAAAGTATTAAGTTTTTACAGCATTTGCTGATGGGTGCAAGGGTATTAGCTTTCTTATTTTGTGTACATTTTCATATGCTTGAAATATTTGGTAGTAAAATTGTTAAAGTGTCTCCTTTTTCTCTCAAGAGTCCCTGGCAAAGGTAGGATGTCCAACCCTCCCTCTCTGCCCCTGCTTTATTTACCAAGGCCTCAGACACACACCCAAGAGTTATAGTGTCTGTTCAGAAGTGGGGTGGGAAGGACAGGTGGAGCCCTTCATCAGAGGAAACTTCCATCAGGCCTCTGTGTGCTAATCTATTCCTGCGGCTGGGCTCAGACTATTTAGTGCTCAGCAGTCAATCTTGAGCATCCCAACAGGGACAGGCTATGTAAATGTTCTGAGGAGAAAGCTAGGAATACATAAGTAGTTAACCCACAGCTCTTCACACTGCACCTTCTGAAGGCCCAGACAAAAATGGCCGCTGTGTATCAAGAAGGAAGCCTTATTTACATTTAGTAAGCAGAGTATTGTATCAGTAATCTTCTGTGTTTAATTACTGACACAACCAACTAAGCCAGGGTATATGATGTTAGCCCTCATTCTGTTAGTCATAATTCCATGCATGTGGAATTATGGGAGCTACACAGTTGTAGGAAGATCAGAATTATGCCATCATCTATGTAATGGACAATTATGTTCATCTTTTTTTTTCTGTATTTTCTTTTATTTTGGTGAGGAAGATTAGCCCTGAGCTAACATATGTTGCCAATCCTCCTCTTTTTGCTGAGGAAGACTGGCCCTGGGCTATCATCTGTGCCCATCTTCCTCTACTTTATATGGTGGGCGCCTGCCAGAGTATGGCTTGATAAGTGTTGCATAGGTCCACGCCCAGGATCTGAAATCCCGAAGGCTGGGCTGCCGAAGTGGAGCGCACAAACTTAACCACTATGCCACCGGGCTGGCCCCATGTTCATCTTTTTAACAATGATAAAATCTGAATTGCTCTCATCATGTAAATTTAGAAAGAAAACACTTTAAATTGGAAAAGTTCAAAATGGATTTTTTGGGGTGCAATCTGCAAATTTCAATTTGTCACTAACATAAAAGAAAAATGTTTGCATCCCTTTAAGATGGAAATGAAAGGGCCTGTTTCAGGTGAAAACAAATAATACTGAGGTAAAATTCTAATAAATGGCAGGCAGGTCATGTGGTACACTCCTTCAGCCACATAGGGTAGAAAGCAGAGTATCTACAGGAGCCCTGAAGATTACCACGCCCCTAAGTGGGGGCAAGTAGCAGTTTTTCAAATAGCAAATAAAGGAGGCTGGTTTTAATCATGCTAATTGTGGAAGCACTTGGGAGCCATTGACAAGTGAAAGAAAGTTAACTCCTTACAATAATATGAATAACCATCTACTACTCATTTATTCAACGAATATTTATTGGGGACCTACTAAATGCAGACACTCTTAGGTATCAGTGATAAGATGGGAAGTAAAACAGGGTTTTCCCTGACCTGACAGAGCTTGGGTAGTCACAAAGCAAGTATAAAATTGAATCTCTCAAAAGTTCTGTGAAGGAGGGATACACTGGGTCTATAACTGGAGAAGTTGATCAGGAAGGTGAAGGAAGGCTTCTCTGAGGAAGTGATTTGGGAACTACAGCCTCAAGTTTTGAGAATGTGGAAGAAGACCAGCATGGCAAGAGCATGCCATTTATTGAGCATCTATTATATGCCAGGCATTTTTCTGGTTGATTAGGGTACATGAATAAGACAAGGATGCCAATCCTTGAAAAGCTTATATATTTGGGGAGGGGAAGGTCAAGAAGAAAAAATATAGTAATTAATTAAGTTCTATAGTACATTAGAAGGTGATACATGACATGGAAAAGGGTAGGGGGTGGCAAAGAGAAGCATGAGTGTCTCCAGGTTGGGGGCAACTCATACTTTAGAATAAAATGATCAAGGTGGGCCTCATTATGAAGGTGACGGTTGAGTGATGTCATGAAGGGTGAGGGAGTGAGCTCTACAGATACATGGCAGAAAAGTGTTTCAGGCAGAGAGAATAGTCAGTTCCAAAGGTGGAGTGTGCCTGGAATGTGCAGGAAAGGGAGGAGGCCAAGGTGGCTGGAGCAGAGTGGACGCGGGTGTAGGTTAGATCATGGAGGGCCTTAAGTTTCTGAGCTTTGGTTTCTGCTCTGAGTGGGGCAGCTACTGAGGATTTTGAGCAGAGTCAGGACATAATCTGACTTCTGTTTTAAAAGGATTTCTCTTACTGCTGGACTAGAAATAAAGGCATAGGGGGCAAGGGTGGAAGCCAAGGTGATGGGGAGACTATTGTAGTGATTTCAATGAAAGATGGTCATGGCATCGCCCAGTTAGTGTCAGTGCAAGTAGTGAAAAATGGTCACCTTTCAGTTTCACTCTGAAGGTGAGGCACTAGGATTAGCTGATGGATTGGATGGTGGGTGAGGACAGTCAGAAATTTCTGCAAAATTTCCCGCCCGAGCAACCAGGAGGTTGGAGCTGCCATCAAACTGATGTGAGAAAGAGTCCAGGGAGAGCAAGCTGGGTAAGGAGAGGACCAGGATTTCATTTCTGAACATGCTGAGATGAGATTTACATTTTCTATCCAAGTGGATGTCAAGTAGGCAGTTGGAAGGAGAGGAATTGCAGACAGTGAACATGGGTAAATCTTTCAAGAAGTTTCAGGGCAAAAGTGAGCAGAGAAATGGGGCTGAGGTTCACAGGGGAAGTGAGACCAAGAAAAGAATTTTTTTTTGTAGTTTGGGAATGAGCATGGTGAGTAATGATACTGGGCAGCCAGGAAGAGGCCCGGCATTTGGCCTTAGTAGAACATTCTAAGGAACTGGGTTTCTAAGCTGTTCAGTTAGAGTATCCTGGTCTTTTTGCCATGTGTGCTATTGGTCACAGACTCATGTAATTTTTAAGTTGGAAGGCCTCTTAGAAACTGCCTAGCCCAGCCCCTCAGGTAAACTGAATTTGAGGTACTCAGAAGCAGTAGCTTGCAAATGGAATCATACTTTAAATGCACTAGGGGGAGGTTGCTATTTAAAGTCCTATTCTGGGAAATCCTTTGTAAAGTCAAGAATCCTTTTGTAAAGCAAATAGTTCACTCTCCAATTTGGCTGTGGAGAAAATGCTGCTCTTCAAACGTGAGGTAAATCTAAAAAACTAAAGAGCGCCAGAGAATGTTCTTATTATTCGGGGAGAGGAGCTATGGCGAGGTGGCATGGAGAGACGTGGGAAGAGAAGGCTGCCCGAGGACAAGAAGAGTGGGGTCCTTGGTTTGGTGTGCTGGAGGCTACACCAGCTTCTAGAGGGACTTAATGTTACAGTTCACAGGTTTCCAATCACTTCGCTAGTAAGGAACCCTAGAATCCACTTTGTGAATCTGTGAGCCGCTGTGGAGGACATAATGCTACTACCTGCCCAATACTCCTTTCTCCTTCACAAAACTGTTCCTTCCCCATCCCATCCCCACCAGGTGATTCTGATGGGACCGTCAATCACAAGGCTTTACCTGCTCCCTGGTCCCTGAATTGGGCACATGAGTAGAACTAACCAGTCGGAGCCTCCCTAGACTCTTCCATCTGATCTATTTTTCTCTGGATTATGAGAAGATAGTCAGCATGTGTCCACAGGAAGAGAGGCTGTATGAGAATAAATCCATAGAGAAGGACGTGGAGTCAAAAGAGGGAGAATAATTAAAGCAGAGCCTGGTGACATTGCCTGACGTTCTAGACCAGTCATACCTGAATCCAGCAAGATCACTCCCTTGGGGTATTCCAGTTACACTACACAATGAGTTCTCTTTGTTGCTCTATGCCTCAGGTTCTCACCTCTAAAATGGGAATAATAATACTACCTACCTCATAGCATGTAGCAAAGATTACATTAAATAATGTGTGTAAAACACTTAAAGCAGTGCCTGGTACATGGCAGTTCACTATTGCTGAATAACAAAGTACCCCAAAGTTAGTGACTTAAAACAATTGAGGTCACAATTCTGTGGGTTGGCCTTTTGGGCTTGGTTCTGCTGGGTGGTTATTCTAATCTCAGCTCTGCTCACTCATGCATCTGTGGTCAATTTCTGAGATGGCTCAGTTCACCTCCACGTGGTGCCACATCCTCCTGCAGGCTTGCCCACATCCTTTTTCCCGTGGTGGCTGGACCGAGTGCTAAGAGGAAGAGTGGAAGCATGCAAGGCCTCTTAAGCTGGCACACTATCTCTTTTGCATTCTATTGATCAAAGCAAGTCATGAGGCTAGCCCAGATCCATGAAGTGGGGAAGTAGACTATTTCTTCGTGGGGAGAGCTGCTGTCAAATTGCAAAGAATCTGATAGAGAGAGCGCTATGAATGATTATGGCCACTTTTTCAATCTACTACAGTAAGTGTGTAATAAACCTCACTATATTTTGCTGCTATTATTATTATTATTGCCCAACCTAGTTTAATTTACTTTCTGTCCCATGCTACAGACATGATCATCCTTGCTATTAGACTTTTGAAAAGATTATTAATAATCACTCAGTGATCACTTCAGTTTCTTTCTTGGACTTCTAATTGAAACCCAAATATATTTCACTTCTAGAAGTACAGTTTCCCTTCTAGAAATATCCCAAATGATACTCTGTTTGTCATTAGCAGAGTATTACAAAAGTGAAGGACTGTAATTCCTCATGTTGTAAGTAATATTGTACCTGCTCAGCAAGACCTTGGAAATTACTAGGTTGTAATGATCTAGTTTAAACAATCCATTATTTGTTTATGACTTTCTCCTCAATGGTTTCCATTTTGTAATTATTTATATTTTGTCTTGGTTGGTTCCTCTTTAATTGTTTTAGATTTGAGGGAGAAAATATTGAGATCACTCAACTGTTCTTATGGTGCCATAATATTTATTCTTTTCAAGAATAATTACATTGTAAATTTTCATGCTTATTAATTTTTGATTGTAGAGAATATCATATTATGCAAGGTGTGCAGTGAATACATTTAAATTTATTACTTAAACAAATTCCATCAAGAGTATTAATACCGATTTGATGATTTTCATTATTATGTCACTAACGATATTGCCAAATTTCAATTTCTTCTCTTTCTAAATTCAGCTGAGGATTCGTATAAGTTTTCCCTTTGTTATTATAAAGACAAGCAATGTGAAAAGGATTTTTTTTTTGTAGGAAAGTGGTGGTTTTATTTCAGAGTTAGAGGGATCTATAGTATGCTTTGTGATATCAATATATCAAGAACAGATATAAGCATTGCAATTTTCCACAGTAACCAGAAGGGAATAAACATCATTATCAGCCAATGGTAAAAGTATGCTACTGTGTGTTTATAACTTATGGCACCATTATCATCCACCACTAGCAGAAACCCTTTTTCTTTTACTAGATTAGATGTTATCTTTTGTCTATATTGGATTGAATACCAATGTTAGTAATTGATAATTGAGCACCAACTTTGTGCATTAGTCTATGTATCAACTAGCTAAATACTGGAAAACAAATTATCCAAATTTGGATAATTCCAAAATTCAGTGGCTTAAAGAATAATAATTAATATCTCCTACAGTACCTGTGGGTCAGGTGTTCTGGAGCAGTGTGGCCGTGCAGTTCTGGCTCAGGTATCTCGTGAGCTTGCAGTCGGATGTCACCCAGGATTGCAGTCATCTGAAGGTTTGACTGGGGCTGGAGGATCCCAAAGCAAGGATCATTGGTCGCCATCTTGGTGGGTGGCCACCACAAACTGTTATCAAGTGACAACAGAATATCTACTAAGACCAGCTTTATCACTTATCAGAGATTGGGTACATTTTTATAATGTATCTGCTGGGTATGTCCTGTCCCATGCATAACTATGAAACTAGTGATTATATCTTCAGGTCCCTTACCATAATAATAACACTCTAGTTATCTTCTCCAGAAGAATCCAGGCCTTTTCTGTTGTTTTTCCCATAGTCATGGTATCTTCCCCATGATATTTTTGGAATCAAATAAACTTTGCAGAATCTTATGAAAGTTATGAAATACTTTTGAAGAAAAGTACATTCACACGCAGTTTTACTTACTTTAGTTTTAGTAGATTCAGGAAAACCCTTCCCCCTCAAACGAATGAATACTTATTTAGAGTAAGTTAAGATTTTTTTCCCAGAAGAGGTTAAAAGGTGGTGTATGTATTAATTAGGGGAAAAATTCATGCAAGACCCAGAAAAGTATCTGTGTGGTATGATCTCCAAACAGCCAAAAGTAATCATTTCCCTAAAGAATTCTAATCTTTAATGTTAATCTCTCAAAAATAGAATGATTGTTATTCCAATTAGAACTCTCAAAATTTCTCATATATTTTATATTCTTCTTCCTATTTCTTCCTATCTCCTATTCTCTGGAGTAACTCATTTTCTATTTCGCCCCCCCTTTTTGCTTTCAGCTTGCATGCATTTTTTTCCTCTTATCTTTTCTTTTTCTTCCAGCTTTTTATTATGTAGATTGATTTAGCCTTTCTTATAAAGGAGTCTCCTACCTCCAACTCCCTCTCAGTCTTGTGTCTTTCTGCCCATTCTCTATTCATGCACTGACAAATCCAAATAACCAGTCTGGCACTGATGGTCTCTCCTGGAGAGTGGGAGGTCACCTAGGCGTAGGGTGAGAAGAAGGAGAGCCGAGGGTGAATACAGTATTCTCTTTATCCGCTGTGGTGGAGACGGAGGACGGAGAACATTGATACTTTAATATCTTTAGCTTCTTCACACTTTCATTTAGCAGCTATAGACCTGACAGAAAAATCTTCAAGACACTTTCTATTTAGAGAATCCTACCTCTTATGAGTCCCTTGAAGAGTAACCAAATCGCATGACCAAGTGTGGCCTGGATTCTCCTAGTTCTCTTAATAAGTTATCATTCCGTGTGCGCCTTGATATATTATTTTTACATTGCATGGATTTCTGTCACAGTCAAAATGTGACAACAAATAAGCAACAACAACAAAACATTGATTTTGACTTGGTATATATTAAAATCTCCATTAATTGGGCAACTTTGGGAATGGGAAACAGCACAACACCTTGCTCAATTGTGTAATACATACTGAAGGGCTAGGTTAATCAGTTAATTGTATTTTGAGATTAATTTGAGGTGCTCCTTTATTTTCTCATTCTCCTGTCCTTCAAGATTAAGGGAGAAGATTGGCAAAGTTGGAAAAGTAGAGAAAGCCCTGGGGTAGGATAGCTGCCAAGATTTCACCCTCATGTAATCCCCAAACTTTGTGACTCTGGTGGATGTCATATCATTGTTAGGTTATTTATGTGGCACATATGACTTTAAGAAAGGGAGATTATCATGGGTGGACTTGACGTAGTTAGGCGAGCCCTTCAAAGGGCCTGGGCTCTTCCTGGAGACAGAGATTTGAAATCCAAAAGGATTTCATGTTGGGGAGAGTCTCCACTGCTTTAAAGATGGAGGCGCCACATGGAAAGGATGTGAGGGCAGCCTCTAGGAGCTGTGATGTCCTTTGGCTGTGCCCAGCGGGAAATGGAGACCTTAGTCCTACAACTTTAATGAATTGAATTCTACCACAATCATCTGAGCTTGGGAGAGGACCTTGAGTGCCAGATGAGAATGAAGCCAGGTAATACCTCGATCTCAGTCCATGAGAGCCTGAGCCAAGAACCCAGCCACGCCATGCCTCAACTTTCTGACCTAGAGAACCAAGAGATCATAAAAGAGTTGCTTTACGGCACTGAGTTTGTGATGGTTTGTTACACAGCAGTGGGAAATGAATACAAGTCATAACCTGTTTTCTTTTGGCCGCCGGGGGAGGTGAGACAGCAGAAGAGGCAATATATGTGGCAGTTACCAGCTCTTGCTCTAGAATCCTAGACCTAGCGGTGTAACCCAATTCTACCCAATTATAAGTGATGCGACTTTTGCAAAATGTCTCATCCCTCTGAGCCTCAGTTTCCTCACCTGCAAAAGGGAGAATCATTGTTAGTTTTTCATAGAATTTTGAGAGACTTGTATGAGGTAATAAACATAAAGAACTAAGAATGGTGGCTGGCACATGTAGCTAGTATATATATATATTAGCTATTATTACCCTGAGAAAAGTTACTAGAACATTGATTTTGAGAGCTGAAGAATATTAAACAACCAATAATTGTGTACTTTTGGCAATTTAACAATATATTTTCATATTTTATCTTATTTCATCATTATTACCCTGTGGGGAAGATATTATTAACATCATTTCTTTTAAGCTTTTTATTTTGAAATAATTATAGACTCACAAGAAGTTGCAAAAATAGTACAGAGAGGTCCCATGTACCCCTCACCCAACTTATAATGGCATCTTACATGACTGTAGTATAATATCAAAACCAGGAATCTGACACTGGTTCAATGCTATTAACTAGACCCCAGACCTTATTCACATCTCACCATTAATAACTTCACTTTGCAGATGAGAAAGCTGGGACTTATTTCAATTTCCCCTTGAAAGTTGTGATCAAATTGTATAGATTCATATTATAAATGCATTGTCTCTACTGCCTTTTTGGACTCAGTGGCAGATTAGGAAAAACAAATGTAGCACTTCCTTGACCATTCCAACTGGTCAAGATTCAACTGTATTTTTAAGTACTAAGTTTTGTTTTTGACTAAAACTTGTATTTTTCTGCAGAGAAAGGTGACATTGCAGATTTTGACCAAAGGCCAGTTGACACAGATGTTGACTGGATCACAATGCCACAGACACATGCATGACACTGGTGCCCCTAGTACCAAATCTCAGCGGCCACGAAGATCTGAGAAATAGTCTCAACTTGTTTTCAGTTACCACCGAAGGCGAGGATTCTTACATGAAATAAACCTGAAAGTAACCTAGAAGTCAGCAGCCCCTCAAGATCCAGGTAAATTGGCTTGGACCACTACGGGTAAAGAGTCTGGGGGAGTTTTCGAGAGATTTCAGTGAATTCTTTGCAGAAATTATATTCCCTTGCCCTTTTGGCCTCCAGGGATTCCATTCCCACACACGTTTTTTCTGTGCTGCTCGGTGCAGTTGGATATAGACCTTGAGTTCCATGGAAACTCTAGCAGGCTAGCGTCTTCTCAGAACTTTTATGGAAAGTTTTAGAGGGACAGTGGAGAGGTTTAGGTTTCACACCTGCACTTGAAACGACTTTAATCTTGGATATTAGAATTTCTTTTTCCTACAGGTCTTTGGAGCCAGCTTTCTGCCAGGAGGCTCTCTTGGCCTGCCTCTCTGTCCCCAGTCTCACAACTATCTTCCCCTTCTCTGTTCTCCTCACTCATCTCTCCTGCCCTTTGGGGAAAAATAAACTCCTTCCCTTGTCTTTTGCCCTTCTCAGACATCCTGGTCCCAAATCCTTAGGCTTGCACCACCTACCTTGCACCAAGTCCTTATAAATCATCTCTCTAACAATTCTAATTCTCTCCCTAAGATGACATCTGGTACCAGGTATTAAGATGAAATGTCACTTTGCTATTAATTACTATTAATTTTATTATACATTAATTATTCATTTAACTTTCTAACACCTTTTATTATTGTGAATTCTCTGAAGCTCCTGGAGGTCCTTCATTACCTTTCTCTTTCCCCTAGTTTTCTTACCAGAATAGTCTCGACCGTGGTTACTGTGGATGCTGTATCTTCTATTAGTGAATGAGCCAATTCTTTTTGCATTTTGGGTAAAGATGAGCTATTTCTACCTCACCTCTCAGGAAAGACAGAACATAAACTCAGCACATCCTGTCACAAATGTTGCAAGCCCAATTTGGAACCACGAAGTGGAAAGCAACACTAGCCACTGAAAAATTGGCAAGGAAGGATGTATCTTAGAATCCTATCAGCTTCAATTTTAGAGGTCAATTCACCCTCCCAGTCCTGTCTTCGCCTCTACCTGTTGACCCTATTTTACTGCCAATGTCTAGCACAGTGTTTTGCACAGGGTGGGTACTCTGTTAAAATATTTGTTAAATGTATTAATGTAAGAAAGTATGCTTTGTAACAAACAGGCTGAAATGATAAGCTTTTGAGGAGCCATAGCATAGACATTCTTCTATCTCATCTACCTCCCATATTGATTCCTGTATGGTGTAAGTAACAAATGAACTGGTCCCCTGGAAAGCAATGCTGTGATGTGAGCCGGATATTTGTAACATATTTGTTGTTATGTCAGAAAGGAAAGAGTGCTGGGTTCAATAGCTCAAGAAAAATGCTACATCATTTAATGCTGTTTGTATCATGTTGCAGTCTGGAGAGCAGTTTGCACCTATCCTTTCCATTCCAACCACAAATTCTGGGAAACAACCTTCCTTTCCTCCTGCTCCTAAAACACGTTTTAGCTAAATCTCATGCATTGCCAAGTGTGGGTGGTCCTGGTATACTAGCCATGTCTCTTCTTGTCAGTGCAACGTTGTCAGGTTTGATGGGGAGCTGAAGCTGAGGTGAACACAGCTTCACTGCTGGTGTTGACTAAAGTGACAAACAGTCTAACGTGATTAGTATTTCACTGAAGGCTGAGGATTTTTCCATATCAAAAGAAAAAAAAGAAATGTAACTTTATGGCCATCTCTGGGGGAAAAAACTGGATCATACAAGGCCTGTGGGCTTGCTGTTTCTCTTCTCATTTCAAAGCTAGCCTTGATAATCTACTTTACTTATATGGCACCTACAGGGCTGCAGGCAGAGTTCTGCAGGCCTAGATAGGTCAGCTGACCCTGTATGCGGTGGGAGGGGTGGTGTGATAACCTTAGAAACCCCAGTCTGAGGGGTTTCCCACATATAGTCACCTGGGCACTTCCACGTCTATGGGTGGGGCTGGTCGGAGTGGATGTTAGGTGGTCTATAGGTGATGGTTTCCCAGCCTTTACCACTTCCCATGTCTGAGGCATACACACATTCTCCATTCATTCCTTGTTTATTTATTCTTCATCAGTAACCATTTCTACACTGCTCTGCACCAAGCACAGCACCAGGCACTGGAGCCACAACACGGAAAGGCACAGGAGTGGTCCCTGTCCTGCTGTTGCTTATAGTCTAGACTGGGCAACAGATTTAGAGACGGAGAGTCAGAAAGCAGGGTGGTAAGTGCAGCAACAGAGCTAATGCTCAGTGAATTATGGGGCATATTGGAAGAGCAAGTAACAGCTTGGGGAGACTCCCTGGGGTTACTGAGTTTTAACAGACAAGGAGTCAAGCAAGAGAACTGGAGGAGGCTGGTGGAAGGGAGGGCAGGAGGGCCTTCCAGATGGAGGGCACAGCATGAGCAGAGGCCCAGGGAAGAGGAACATCACGGTGTGCACGGAGCTACAAGCAGCATGGAGCTGCTGTGTGAGGCAGAGAGTGGTAAGAGATGAGACTAGAGAAAATGGAGGGGTCAGGCCATGGAGAGCCTTGTGGGTTCTACTTAGAAGTGTAGACTTTATCTTAAAGGCTAGGGGAGCCACTGAGGTGGCCTCCAGAACTCCTTCCCTAATGTGTCTTTCCGATGGCAATAGGTATTCTCATGTCTTCACCCACCCAGTCCGCTCCAACCTCATTGGTGTCCTCTATGATGCTGGGGATTTCTCATTGGTTGAAGGCTGCTGACATCATCTGTTGCTCAGGAGTTTCAATCTTGCTGTGTTAACAGTCCTTGGAAAGCAGGCCTGTGGGCTTGCTGTTTCTCTTCTCATTTCAAAGCTAGACTTGATAATCTACTTTACTTATATGGCACCTACAGGGCTGCAGGCAGAGTTCTGCAGGCTCTAAGTTCCAGTCATTGTTTTAGGAAAACAAGAGACTCATCTTCTTCATCTCCCTGGTTTTTCCCAGCATAACTTATGTAAATTGACATGCCAAAGATTCCAGCCTCCATCTCCTGGCCTCTTAACTTCTATAAAAAAATGCAGGAAATTTTACATCATTTTAGCAATGCATGAAGCCCTATAGCTTATACCAGCTTCCTCTTCCAAAGTTGTTGGGAATAAAAATCAATATTTTGAAAAATCATTTTGCATGTATGCCTTCATATTTTCACCACTAATGTTAATCATGTTTCTAACTGTGAAATATGTCATGAAGTCTATATTTCTTACTTAATAGATGTAACACAATGGAGGAGTAAAAGAAAAATAAAAACTGAGAGCAAGTTCTCTTTGTCAGTCAATGCTTTTCATGCCAGAAAATGATATGAACCCATGTTTATTGAGCACCCAGGCATCGTGCTGGGTATTTTTATATATGTTATCTTATTTAATCCTCCCAATCACATCATGAGGATGTTTCATTATTTCCCATTTTTATACATACTACAACAGAGGATCAGAAAGTTCAGGTGAATTCTCCTAGGACCCATAGCTAGTGAATGATGGAGGTGGATTGAGCCCAGGTCAGTTTGACTTCCCAAGCAGAATCTGGGGGTAGGGAGGGAAATGACTAGCTGCAAGCAGTTATTAGCAGAAACATAAATAAGGCATCTAGTCCCTGAGTGAACAATTGGTTTCATCTCTTTTACTGACTGTGGTCAGTTGGGAGTGGCTGTCTGGAGAACTTGGTTGAGAAACAGTTGAGATTGGTTAGCTAGATATGACATAGTAGAGATAGACATGTCTACTCAAATGGTATGTATTTGGCATCCTTACTTTATTGACAGGAAGGATGTGACCACAGTGACACCAGGGAGGGGCATGAGGAAAGCCAATGGACCTCTGTCAGAAGACCTGGCTCGATTCTCACCCAAGGGTGCGAGGCTAGCAGAGCTATACCAACTATTTCTCCTTTGTCTTTTCAGAGTTGCACCTGCCAATTCCTCAATAGCTATTGATACACTAAAGGGCAAAATGTTTGCAAATTACCCAGCAATTATCTTCATGTGGACATTTTCGAAGGGAACATATTTTGAGAGAACATATGCCTTTTGGTGCTCTGTACTCAATTGAATTAGGTAATAAGCATTCAGCCCATCCAGGCTTACTGTAGAAAGCATAATAATAGTGACTCTGCATGTATAATGCCCCCCAATCCTATAAGTTGTCACCATTTGTGAGCCCCATTGCTATCACCTACTGGGCACCTTTTTCTCGTCCTCTTAACTGTGTGTTTGGGGAAGAGAGTTCTGCAAGCATTATAGGTTTGGAAGACACAGTCAGAATGCTAATAGAACCATCAACCCTCAGACGGTGCCTTCTCGAAACCGGACTGACCAAGGTGAGCAGTGCAGCTCATACCTTGTGCCTCCTCCTACATGATTGCAATTAACATTTTATCTGTTCTGTGTCTCAAGTCAAAGCATTGGCAGCATTCCCTGGAGGGTAAGGGAGGACCTTAATTACAGAACACATGCACTTACTGTTGCTGCTGTATTCTGATGTCACCACCTCTGAGCTCCAGAGAGAGGTCAGGCGGATCCTGGGATGTCACGTGGCTCGGATCGAATATTTTAATTTAGCGACTCAGTAAGTTGCTCCATCAATGAAGACTGTCGGTACTTGCAGCGGACTTGCTGGGGCACAGCCAGGAGCTTTGATTCATTTCATTTCTTACTGACCCCGTCACACACTGGAGGGACAGCCAACATTTCAATGGGCGGTGGAGAGCTGCCAGAAGTAAAAGGAAGACTAATGATTGAGGAAGATTTTAAAGGGTAGGATTGGCATTTGGAATGACAGCACATATGTCATGCTGGCTAAATGATGGTGCTTGGTGGGGGTCCAGGGAAAGAGGGGTGGATTATTTTCTAGTTTGTTAGCAACTAATAAATCCCTATCTCAGTGAATTATCACAGGACAGGTTTGCTTTTCGCTCAGGTAAATTTCAGTGCAATTAAGTGGAAATGCTTCTCCATTTGGTTTTTCAGGGGTCCACGCTCTTTCCATCTTATGATGCTGTGAGTTCATCATGCGCTCCGGGAGGGACAGACAGTAATAGAGGGATGTGCTACCTTTCAGAGGATGAGGTTGGGGCCAACTTTTTCCTCCTTCCATCCTCAGATCAGGATTAATCCCAGAACCCAGGATGGGGTTGAGCCTGCTGCGGTGTACATGTGGGGGTGGAAGGCTGAGTGAGAAGGAGGTGGAAGGGTTGAAGTTGATCCAAGCATGGAAACAGATGTGGACAGTGAGTCAGGCAGCATCAAAACCTATCTCCCTTCTTTCCCAAACTCACAAAACCCTGCCCTTGGCCAATATGCAATGAGGTTATAATGGATGCATCCCCTGTTCCCACGTGTAAAAATCTTACATTTCAACAGGTGCGTAATCCATGGAGGCAGCTAACACTAGGCCTGTGGGGACAGTTCTTTTCGGCAAGGTAAGCATCACGATAGCTTCAGAGAGCATTTCTCAGCTTTAACTACAGAGAGGTGTTTGGAATCAATACCACACAATCAGCTCTTTTCAAAGGGGAATAGAGGCTAATGACTTACTCCCCATATTATTGGTCTCAGATGAAACATAATTTAGAATAAAATATTGTTTTAGCAGCGACACCATAGCTGCTTAAAATATGAGGCAGCTATCATTTACATTTGCTGCCTGGTTATTATCTTACTTGTTTACAGAGAAAGTGGCTAGCTGTCACCCTGGCTTTCTTCCATAGTAAACCATGAATAATTTTTGTTAAAGTTTGTTCTTTGAATTTAAACATAACTGGGCCATTATGGCTGGCTGCCGCCATAAACACACATATGATTTGCATGTTTATATGAGCAAATCAGAGCTGCAGACAATGGGGGCCACGCAGCAATACATTATCCTGCCTCCCCTCCACCACACGGAATTAACTACTACCAGGGAAATCGATTCATAACTAAATGGCTAATCGAAGAGTTAGGACAGGATAATGTACAGTTGCCAAAATGAAGTTTGATATGGAATTAAAATCTTGTCTCTGGCTTGAGACACCATGGTTGGAAATGCCAATTGTTCCTTTTAAAACTCACTTGCAAATGGAAGGAACAATTCCTGAGTTAATGGACACCATGGGAATTTTACCTTCCCACTGGCAATTTGAGGAGCATATTTATTATCAAGTTATTGGGCCCATGACTACTCTCTTTGCCTCCGCCACCCTCCCTGGCAAGGAAGCTGGGTTTGGATTCCATCAAGTGCTTAAATTTATACTTGTATTAACTTTGAATGATTCTATCAGAACGTGTCACTAGTTGTGACAGGATTATTCACGAGCTAAATGATTCTGACTCAGAAGAGCACCCTGACTTCTAGCCCTGGTGGAAGGAGAGGGAATCGACAGTGCAGGGAAGCATGTTGTTTATTGTGCCTTTCTTCCCAGAAGCTTTCCTCAGAGACCTGACAACAGACCCCAGCAGGGAACTGGGCCTGAGGGGGCAATGGTTTGGCAGAAGGCCCTGCTGTGGGCATTGGTTGTCGGTAGAATGAGGACAAGTGTGTGTGTGTGTGTGTGCATGTGTATTCTTTACCATTCACTTCCAAGTGGTGGATTTTGATACCCCAATGGGTACATGCTTAGGATATCTACAAAGCAGGGGGACCCCTCCAAAATGCTCTTTGGAAAAATTTTAGCATGTGAAAGAATGCATCCAAGTAGCCATTCTAGGAAAACCAAGAACGGTCTTAGATGTTCTCATGCCCTTCTCTGGTTTAGTGTTTGGATTGTTATTTGTTGGATTGAAGTCTGTCTGATAACCTTGACATTGCTTGAGTCTCTAAACGTCTTACTCAGATCTTGCCAATGGCCCAGCTCCACAGTGTGAACTAGTTGGATGATGGGGTGACACCAAGGAAGAGGAGAAGTAGGAGTGATCCACTGATGGAGAGATAGTCAGAGCCCAGAGGCTAAGCTGCTGTGGCTCCTTGGGTAACGCACAGCCCATTTTAGGCAAAATCAGGGCACCATTGAAGGTCCTGGCCCCTGGACCAGGAGTTTGGGGTACTGAGTCTAATTTCTGTCTCTATCATTGACCCGACTTAAGACCATAGAGTGTTCATGATAGTCCTATGGAAATACTGCACGTTCCTCGTTTGAAACTTGTCCTATTTCTCTCCTTGGGTTGTGGTGAGGATCTGTTGAGAGGAAAACCACGAAAGCGCTTTGAAAAGTAAAGAATGTTTTACAGAATCAGTGATCAACCTTCTCAGAAGTACAAGCTGGGCCCTCTGAGGCCAGATCCTATGCTGCACCAAATATATGAGAAAAGCTGTCATTCTTAGGCATTCATTGGAACAATATTTTAACTTTCCTTGTTATACACAAAGGGATGTGACATCAGAATTGCATCGTCAGAGCAATTTCTTCTGAAATGATTTAGAAGATGAGGCCCACACAGAGACTAGACTACGTCTGTTTTTTGTTGGATTTTTTTTGTTTTGTTTTTGGTGGGAGGTTGTCTCAAAGGATAATTGAAATTAATAGGGATCTGATCTCTTTCCCATTTAACCTACTGATTTATGTAACGGGACAAGTACAAACATGCACAGCAATATGGTGACTAAGAGAAATAAATGATTTCAAGCCAGCAACATGACAAATGGTCAGAATAAGATTGCACCCTCTGGTTACTACAACCCTTTATTATCATTAAGCGACCCAGTGTTTCATATAATGCAGAAGTGATTAACCCACCAGAAACAGGTGAGAATGCTGGGTCTTCCAACTTCTCTGGAAATAAAAATGGGAATAAATTAGGCCAACTTTTTGGTTATGACCTGAGTAACTTGTCCTCCTTCTTGCTGTGTATTGAAAACGAACTGCAGGGTTGGTCCCAGATAGAAAGAAACCTTAGAGAAAATCTAGTCCATCCCTCTCTTTGCACAGATGAGGAGACTGTGGCCCTCTCAGGTAGAGGAAGTTGAAAACACAAAGAGATCTTGACCCATGCCGCTGAATTAAGTGTCTGCCATAGTAGATGATCAATGAATGCGTAATGATAAGCCTTAGGGACAAGGAACTTTCATAAGAGAATACAAGTAAACGAGAAAATAAGAGACTGGCCAGGGCTCGCAGGACTGTAACTGGGAGTCAATCTGAGTACTAGACCTAGTTCTACCATCAATAGCTTATACAAAGCATATTATTTCCCTCTAAGTTTCCTTTGTGAATAATACTTTCTGTTCTAGCTGACTTAGAACAGTGCTTTAGAGTAAGTGGAGAAAGAGGTTTAAATGCACTTTAGAAAATGTCAACTAGTCTCTCCTCTATGGCTAGTAAATTTGTCTTGTAGATGAACTAGGAAGATCAGACTGTCTTTAAAGAAAGACCTAGGAAGGAGCAGAAAATAGCTAAGTGAGATATTCCACTGACAATTGAAGTGGATGGTTGTTATTTATTTCTCCTTAAATCCTCAGGTGAACTTACTTGTCTAGGTGAGAGCTATGGAATGGAAATCAGTCTGGGGTATTTTGATCATTAGGGCATGTTTCTTATGAGCCTTTTAAGATAAAATGCTAGGCAAAGGTACAATCGCAATTTTCTAGGAGTTCAGAATCTGAGATTCTCATGATAACACTGCCTGGAGCATAGGGCAACTATAATGAACCCACTAAAGAGAGAGAGGGATAGTCCCCTGTATTTAAAAAGCTCTCAATTTTAAAAAGTGTCCTTAAAAATTCATCTATGTCCTCTCTGGACTTCAGAAGTCAGAGAGTCAAGCTCTGTCATATGGAAAGCCAGATGTAACGTTAGCTGAGAGAGAGATTCGTATTGGCCACAAAATTCAGCCAAATAACCAACTATCCTAGAGTATTTAGAAATATGAACATGTGAATTAAAATCTTATTGACTTTCTATTATTTAACAGTTGCATACCTAATTGTCTCTGTTTTAATGATGTAAAAATCCCATTAAAATTGTTTAATTTTTTTCCACTTGAAACAGGTCAGATAAGCACAGGTTTCCTTAAAGCAAGTAAAGTAGAAGTCAAATAATTGTGATGTGAGAAGGCTTTCTTAAGACCAAGCATGATTCCCAAAGTCCCATTCATTTCTACCATGATTTTATCAGACCAAGAACTCTTGTGGATGATCACCATAACTAATTATAGGAGATGTCCAGTTCTTCTAGGATAAGCTTGAGGTGATCCAAATATCAGGACTTAAAATTTAACCCTTATTCCATATATCAACTATGTTTTATTAATGAAACCAAATGTTTATCTTTCTCCTTTTGTTCCCTCTACTCTAAGGCTGGAAGAAGTAGATTCTGTCTGATGTTATCTGGGTTTTCCAAGACTGCATCTTTCCAAGAAGGAAGAATGGTTTCCTTAGGCCAGTGTTTGTCAAATTGAGGTCCCAGCATTTCCTGAAGTTAAAAATGCAGATTTTGGGGCTGGTCTAGTGGCGTAGCGGTTGAGTTTGCATACTCCACTTCAGTGGCTTGGCGTTCCTATGTTCAGATCCCAGGTGCGGACCAACGCACACTTGTCAAGCCATGTTGTGGCGGCGTCCCATATAAAGTAGAAGAAGATGGGCACAGATGTTAGCTCAGGGCCAATCTTCCTCAGCAAAAAAAGGAGGATTGGCAAGGGATGTTAGGTCTGGACTAAACTTCCTCATCAAAAAAAAAAAAAAAAAAAACCCCACCCAAAACACAGATTCCTGGGGGCGGCCCAGTGGTGTAGCAGTTAAGCTCACATGTTCTGCTTCAGCAGCCCGGGGTTCGTTGGTTCAGATCCTGGGTGCGGACCTACTCACCACTCATCAAGCCATGCTGAGGTGGTATCCCACATAGAAGAACTAGAGGGACCTACAACTAGGATATACAACTATGTGCTGGGGCTTTGGGGAGAAAAGAGAAAAAGAAGGTTGGCAACAGATGGTGGCTCAGGGCCAATCTTAAAAAAAAACCATGCAGATTCTTGGATTCTACTTAGACCTACTAATTTAGAGCTAGGGATTGAGACTCAAGGATCTAAATATATAACAGACTTCCCGGGTAGTTCGTATGCATGCTAATATTTGAAAAGCACAGCTATTGGCTTTGATAGAGTCCCATGTTGCAGAGGAAATTGATGAGGAGGAAGAGGAAAGCATGTTCTGATGGGCTAGAAGAGGGTGCCAGGGGAACAGCCTTTGCTTCTATATACTTACACAGAGAACTTCTATTCTTTCTAGAAAGATCTCTTCGGTTTGCTGGTCACCTTCTCGTCATTCTTCCATTTAGGCAGCCATCATCCTGATTGGATAGATTGTCCCAATGCTGCAGGTGCCTAAGGTATGTATGTGCAGTGAAGGGCTGTCTACAAGAATACCAGCATCCACCTTCCCTCTGGTTTCAACGGAGCATCCCCTTTGCCAAGAGTTACTCTTCTCTCAGTCTCATTGAGGCTTTACAATTCGAACATTCGCTTCTTGTTTGAAGAACCGCATCAAATGTGACTCTGTGCCTTACGTAGGTGGCTGAGTGTGGGCTGCTTAATGTGCTAAAATCCAACATTAGCTTTGTTACACTACCTTTGACTCTCTCACCCAACACAAATCCATCAAAACCTACTCTTTTCCATCATCACTCACCCCATAGTGAGGTAGGAAAGAGTCTCTCCCTTCCTTAGTAATGCTTGGAATCTGTCTCATTCCTAACTCAGAAAATGCACTGCTTGATTACTCTGGTTGCCATGGCTACAGGTCTGATTCCCCTCCAGAGCTGTCTTTTGGTGTCACATGTTCCTTATATGTTTGATCTGTGAGGGAACTTTTCAGAAATTCATCTACTGGGTGTCATGAGGAAGTAAGACATTAGGACATCAAAGTGGGACATTCATAAGCTTAGTTTCAGAGAATAACAGCTAGCATTCCTGATGGTATATTTAGAAAAAGAATACTGAAAATCCATCTTCCTGAACTCTCCCATTGGTTGTCTATACTTTCCTTCCTTCTTTGCCTGAATATTTTCAGGTTTTTCTCATAGCCTTTATGGTCAACTTTTATCTGATAAATCTTAGTGGACCTCTTAAATATTTCCCAAAGCTTCTCATCTCACTGGCAGGTAAACTGTCTTCATTTTGATTTTTCCTCTTCACTGAGATTTTTTTGTTTAATGTGGAATGCAGATCATCCTGGCAGTGCTCTCCGATGTCCACTGTTAACAAAATATTAGCTGTTCTTAAACTGTCATCTTTAGTCTCTGCTTTCTGGGGCAATAATGTGGCCTAGATTGTTCAGAGAATTCCTCAGAAATTCAGTTAGAACCTGTGATCAGTGTTCTTCTTTTATATTTGATGCAATCTGGCCCTAATATGTTGCTTCAAAAACATCTCAGGTGCCAAAGAGAATTTTTGCCTTCAGGGTTCCAACCCACTCAACAAATCAAATTGAGAAATGCAAAATGAATGGACACTGCACACGTCAACCTTTCCACGAGGCAAAGATTTTCAGCAATTTAGATACTTATCTGTTTTGAAAGATTACCTCCCTTATTTTTTGACCTATTTTTAGTGTCTCATTTTAAAGAAATTATCCACAGATTTGAAAAGAAAAGACAAACTGAATGGCAAATTTATGGGTAATTTGGGCTTGACTTGTGGTAGGAGAATTGGTTACTATCCTGGCCAGAGTGGACATGAGATTCTGGAGTTCTTTAAGGAGAAGATGTTTCAGCAAAAGCACAGTTGGAATGATTAGTGCAGTCATTTGAAAACAACTAAGATTTTTTTAGCTCACCTTGTGTCTTTACAGATTTACCTATTCATGCACATGGGTAGAGCCAGGCTGACAGACTTGTCAAACTATGAAAGGCATGTGGTGTAAGGCTTTTTAATCCTTGATGAAGCATGAATCCAAATGGAACAACATGAATAAATTCATTCTTGGGATTTGTAAATAAATGCATTAAATGCCTTGAATATTTAATTTACTTGTTCCTAATAATATTTGTTGACATGGAAGATAATAAAGCATAATGACTCTTAACCTCCTAAATGGGAATAATCCCTAGAAGCTGTCATTAATATGGAAAATTTTAGAAAAAGATTGCATTTCAGTGACTAATAATAAATGTGCTGCCCTGCTTGAAATAGTGTTTGATGGATGTTACAACCTCCTCTTGGAAAGAAAATAAAAATAACTTACCGTTTGTGTATTCCTTAGACACTGTACTTTTTCACTTTGTGAAATATCTTTTGCCCATTGTATCCACTCTGGACTTTTTAGCAGCAGAATATTAATTTTAAAGACAACCATAAGGATGTGATAAAGGAACTGTATTTGAGAAAATAGCTGAAAAATTCAACACAGTTAAAAGTATCAAGTGACTTTCTCTGAATTAATTGATCTAACCATGAAATAAATTGTCCTCCAAATCTGATTTTCCAACAACTCCATTAAGAAATTCAGCGATAGTAAAAGACCTTAGCAGTCTATATATATAAAAAAAACTGTGGTTGCAGAAACCAATAATTAGGTTTTCCCTGTGTCAATATAACTTTCTAGCCAAGAGAATATATTATTATTGAGTTAAAACTGGGAAGAGTCAGACTCTCCGTCACCCTCATTTTTTAAATGGCAGCACTGAGGCCCAGTATAGTTGACTTTCCAAGGCTCCTGGTGGCAGAGCTTTTGCAGAAACCTGGTCTCTGGGGGAAAAAAAATTAAGAATAGAGGAATAATTTGGCCTGTTGGATTTCTCTGAGTTCCTGCCGTGTCCCGAAGCACTCCGAATCACCAGAGAAAGTAAATTACCTTGAGTGTATTTAATTTTATTGTATTTCTTTTAAAACTGGACGTCTGAATAGGTGATAAATCTCTAATTAATCAAAACATTGGTTAACCAGAAGACCTGCTTTTGGACCATGATGGATGATAGAGAATTTCCCTTCGTGCTTTTCTTGTTCTGCCATGTATCTGCTTCCAGCAGGGACTTCCTGCATTTCCTCACATTTACAGTGTTATTCAGTTGTTTCTCTGGAGGGGTTTCTCTTTTTTCCTTTTTTCAGTGTGAGGGATTGTTGATCTTTTGAGTACACGGCATTTAATAAGGTCCCCATGCTGCTAAATGAACCGAGATTCAAACACTGGTCATTCAGATGATTGCGAGGCTATATGACTCAGACCCCAAAGAAATTTGTCCTCTGAAGGAACTGGAATTAGTCCTGTGTAACTTGCAACGCTCTTAAATCTGGGCCTCAGTTCTACATTGTCAAGGTATACCGTCTCTTAATAGTCACTGAGGTGATAGAGATGATTATATCTTACAGTGATTCTTCATAGGTTATTTGGGAAGGTAAACAGAAATAGAGAGAAAAACAACCTCATATTTTGTTTGTGGTCTTTGAAATCCATACCCAGGAAATAGTCTTTGAAAACTATATCATTTTATTGCAGTATCATAAATTTAGCTGAGTACCGGATTACTCTGAAAGTACAAACCTGTTGTAAAGTTATGTGTTATCCCAAGGATTCAGATATACTCTGGGTCAAATTATGGCTGCTAAAACTACCTCTGCAGAAAGTTCTTGGGTATTAACTTGGAAAGAAGTTTGTTCTTTTTCTTATTTTCAGAATTAGAAATGGATTTCTTTGTGCTTTATCCAAGGAAAAGAAAGAAGTTCTCTATTTTAAAAATAGAATGCTACTCACATCTTATGAAATTTATCTGAATAGATGCGGGTAGTAGTTTCAGGGCTTCATACCTTTATTGGCAGTGTGAGACTAAATTGTGTCTGTCCTTTCTAGATGTTTGATGTAATGTTCTAGCCAGGCTGCCGTTTTGATATTAAATATACCAAAGACCCTTGGCTGATTAAAGGCAGAAATCCTTGATTTATTTAGTAGAGATACTGAGCGCCAAACATCTGCCAATTCCTGACCTGTATAAGCAGGATCAAAGAAGACATAGTTCCTTTCCTTAAAGAGCTTAGAGTAGAAAGTAAAATCAGCCAATGGTGAGAACAAAGGATGATGGGTACAGTGGAAAGCACAGGGACCATCGAAAAGGGGCATCATGCTCTCTCAGTTAGAGGTGAGAAAAATGTCAGCAAAAGCTTCCTGGGTGAAATGAACTGAAGTTGGATAGTGAAGGGCACATAGACAGTGGGTGACCAAAGAGTGGAACATGGGAGAAAATTCCTGCAAAGGACCACCTACTAGAGAATATGTAGAAAAATACAGTTGTTCAGCAAAATTGGAGGGTGAGTTGCCTTGAGGTAAACAGGAGTAGTAGGCAGGGTCCATATATTGATGACCTGAGTTCCCTTGCTAAAGAATTTGGACTGTATTCTTGGGGCAATGGGAGGCTCCTGACAAGGTTTAGGGTGGCATGATCAAACTTGTGTCTTAAAGAGATCACTCTGCTTAGAATGGATTGGAAAGGAGCAGAATTAGAGGAAGGGAGACTGTTGGGAAGAAAGAAATAATGGTGGCCCAGATTGGAATAGGACTAGACTGGATGTGAGGGAGGAGAGAAGGAGGATGCCTAGGTGTGGACTAGGACATCTAGGTAAATAGGGCCAGAATCAGTTTGGAAGGATGGTGGTCATGGGTTTTGAGTTTAAAGCTTGAATTTTGATTTGGAAGATATTGGATGATATTCTTTGAGGGGAGGGAACTAATGAAAAGGCTGTTGCCTGATTAGATTATGTGCGCACATGTGTGTGTATGTGGTGTGTGTCTTAGTTGCAGATGATAACCCCAGAACACAGATCCAAAATCTGGATGGTGAAGAAACCATCTAGGAGGAGCTTGAGGAAGTTGAGGATCAGACTCTGAAATGTGGGCCAAAACACGCAGCTGTGAGGATTGGTCTGATCTCAGAAAACCCTATCTATTCCTCAGCTCCTTTGGCTGCATTTCCTTAGCAAAAAGCCAAAGGAGAGGTTGGTCAGGGTCTATGATTTTAGCTCAAGCTCTGAAAGGCCAGGGACATATACTTTGTCATTGATTGGTATTGTAAAATGCCCCATATTAAGCACCCATGCATACAAATTAATAGTGATAGAGCATCGTTAAGATTTCCAGGATGGAATGGAATCTGTGTGGGGTCTTGGAGGACAAGAGCAAAGGTGGCTAAGAATGGAGGGAAAGAGGTATTCCCGGCAGAGGAACAACATTTGCAAAGAACCACTTTCCTAATGGTAAAAGAATGCTCCCTATGTGCCTAGAAGTTGTTTAAGAATACGTTTAAGACATCACCAAAAAAAAAAAAAAAAAAAATAGAGCCATCAGAAATCAATTCAAAAGCTGTAAAAAGTTACTGGGCAGAATCAAAGTTGTCAACAAATTTGGTAAAGATCATTTACATTATCTAACTTAAGGATTCCCAGGAATAGCCTGGTGCAGTGTGGAGGACCAGGGGCTCTGGAGAGGGACTGGCTAGGTTGGGACTCCAGCTCCCCACTTACTGCGTGAATGCCCTCAGGTAAGTTTCTCAACATTTCTGGGCCCCAATTTCCTTAACTATGAAAGCAAGATAACCACAATGCCTGGCTCATAGGATCATGGTGTAATTATGTTTCTATTTTTCCTCAACATGCATCCGGGGATTGATTTGTTCAGAACAACTAGGAGAGGTTTTGGAAAATGCAGTTTCCTGATTCTCCAACTGCAGGATTTTTGGTTTAGTAGATTAGACGTAAAATACAGAAATATGAACTTTAAAGAAACATGGACCAGTTTGGGGTCTAGTGCATGTTATGAATGAAGAAACTTGACCCAGAGAGGTTAAGTTACTCACTCAAGGTGAATTATCTTGATGTATTATCTTGGGTTCTTTATTTTTTAAGAAACAGACACTAATTATGCAAATTAAGACAGAGGCAGATCCAGGAATCAGGTCTGCTCATTGCAAGTGCACCTCCTTGCCCACCCCATTCTATTTAAGACATTTTAAGGTAAACAAAATTATTATGCATAGAACACAGAGACTGTGTTAAAGCAGTCCTAGTAAAAAAGAAATCAATTTACACTCATCAGAAAAAACATGAAGCTAGAAAGAATTTAATCCCAGGTGTTAGAAACAAAGCTATAACTGAAATGTGGGAGAATGCTATCAGAAAAGGCTCCCAAAGTGCATAACAAGCCTAGACTGACTGGATAAATGTTAGTCATGATGCTAAATGAGGTATGATAAGTACCTACTGCTCTCTGATAAATTCTCAATATGAAGGTGCTTTTCAATTAGAAATACATAAGTAGAAATTGGCAGACTAAGCATGTCTGTTATAATATTTATTTTAAACACCATTTGTAGAAGAGAACATGTGTTTGGTTTAAATTTATTAATATATTACATAAAATTTATAAATTATATATTTATAATAGCTAAAGTTAAAGCAGAATATTAAGAGGGTTTTTTCTTTCTTTTTTTGGGGGGTGAAGTTCTTTGCTCTCAAAGGGGATGATTTCAAGGAATGCTTTTGACAAAGTTTCTGTCAATAAGCCTCTGGATAAAATGGTAAATACATGTTAGATGCTGCTATTATTCAGTGCATGTGAAGCGATTTGAACAGCTCTTCCCAAGAAATTCTTCTGACTTAGAAAGGATCTCTAGTTTCTGGCACATGGTAGGAACTTGTTGAATCGTATTTGGATGAGTGGGTAAACAAATGAATTACTTAATGAGTAAAGAAATAAAGATTGTCATGGCTTTTTGCCACTGTTGGCCTCTTATTGACTGTAATCTGTGGCTTATTTGACAATTGTATTATCTTGGGTTCTTTATTTTTTAAGAAACAGACACTAAGACTGACTGAAGAGATTTATTGGAAGGGAAGAAATGAGGGCTGAGAACTAGGTTTGGAGACAGTAGCTCTGAAGACCTAGGTTGAAGGCAGAAATGGATAGTCTGCCCCTGGTTCATCCAATGGGATGCATCAGCTCCTCTCAGCCTGCCTCTCTGTGCTCAAGGCTCACATTCCCAGGAGGGAGCTCCTGATGCCCACCTCTGAGGTGGCCATCTTGAATAAGTCCCATCAAGGCTATAGTCAACTGGGGGAAGGAGCAATTCTCTAAAACACAATTGAGGTGCTTTACCAGAAGAAGGGGTGGATGGACACTGGAGAGGCAAAGACCACAGAGGTCCAATACATCGATGAGTATAAAACCCTGTCTTTAAGTTCAAAAAAATAAATCAACTTACCAAGTAAAGAAAGGTAGAAATATTGATTTGTTACAGTCAACTTTTAAACGTATTTGGAAACTTACATTGTCCACACATAATTAGTAAAGGCTGACCGAAGATAGCATGAAAACAATGGAGGTGATAATCCTAGTGTCCCCTGAGTGGCCACATTATATCTGCTCTATTCGGGGTTGGACACTGGGTTCTAAGGAGGGCATGAAGACTTGGAGAACATTTAGGGGAGAGAGGTCAGAAGAGTGAAGTGCCAAGAAAATGTCTCACTTGAGAAATGTTTGAAGACATTGGACTAAGGGTACACATTAACGCCTGGGTGGGAGAAGGAAGTGATCTGTCCAGGCAGCTGATCCCAGATCAGTGCACCCAGGTTAGAGGGACTCAAGCAGAGTTTGATGGGTCTCACCATCAGAGAGTGGAAAGAGGGATATGTGCATTTGATGAGGGTTGAATTGAACAATGCCCAAGGTCTTCTTCATGACTCTTTGGTGGATAAATAGGAAAGTGAATTGAAAAACACTTAGTGGCAAACTTTTGGTATTAAGAATTTGTTATTTTGAAATGTTCTATGGGATATGGTCCTTGAGAGGTAAAGAAATTCTTCCTGCAATTCCCTGCATATATCATGTTTACTGATAATTCTAGAATCAAGAGGAACCAAGCAAAGGATGGCAAGATTTCACCAGTTTAATAACCAATTCCTAGTGACTAATTACCATGCAATGAGAAAAGTAATCTATGAGGGAAACAATGAATAATTTTAAATTTTTCAGATATGTTTTTTGGTGACATTTACAATGTGTATGTGATATGTGTCAATTATCGTTTCTACCCCTTTACCTCTGATTGTAGATTATATGAAGGCCCCCTCTGAACCTGAGGAGCTGTTGTAATTCTCCTTGCTCGACTTGGCAGGTAGATGAAAGCTTAGTTGCAGCCCTGCCTTGGTCCCACATTAGACCCGCTTGTGCTTGTTCAGGCGTCTTGCAGTATGTGCTGATGCTGAAACCCTCATTCTATCAATTCCTGGGGGCCATGGCATCAGAACTGGAGCTAGGAAGCATCTTCAGTTTTCCTTCTTCCTTATGTTTTGTTATGAAACGTTTTAAACATTCAGAAAATTGCAGGGAATAATAAACTCCCATGTATCCATCACCCAGATTTAACATTTTATTATATTTACTTTCTCTCCCCCCTTTTATTTCTTTTTTCCTTTTTAATTTTTTTTGCTGAGGAAGATTTGCCCTGAGCTAACATCCATGCCAGTCTTCCTCTATTTTTCAGTATGCGGGCTGCCAGCACAGCATGGCCGCTAACAGAGTGGTGTAGGTCCACGCCCAGGACCCTAACCGAGCTGCCGAAGTGGAGCGCACCAAACTTAACCACCAGGCCACCAAGGCTGGCCCATATTTCTTTAAGAGAATAAAAATGTACGGATACAGTTGTGGCCCACTTTGAGGAGCACTTACTGGTAACCAGAAAGGAAAAGCAAAACACAATGAAGAGTGTAGCTTTTTCAACACCAGCTTCAGTTTCAATGGAAGAAAGAAAATACGCATTTCAGAGCACCCCCTATACGTTTGACACTATGCCAAGTGCTTTCACATACATTCAGTGCTGGTAAACTGCCTCTCAGAGGCGAAAAAAGAAAAACCAAAAATCTAATGTGCAGTGTTTGCTGATTTTGTAGTGTGTAAAGACACCCCCCATGGCTGGTTTCAAGCTACCAACAGTATAACAACTGACATGCAAAATTCCTGAATATTTAACAATCTGTTCTTGTGAGACAGGACAAGCTGGCTTCAGCATACAACTGCGTGTATTCATTCAACAGATATGTATGGGGACCCTTTAGGTACTGTAAATGTTGGGGAAATAGCAGCCTTTCTTATAAAGCAGCCTTTCTTCCTGAGAGATTGAGGTATTATCTTCCTTTTATTGATGTGGTAACTGAGGCCCCAGGAAGTTAAGTAATATACAGGCTGCTATTGACAACCTGTTCATATCCCATTGGCATTTACCTTATCCATGCACATGGCCTCATTTACATCTATCCGTACCTGTGAATTTATCTGTAGCTCTCTGTCTACCTGAGCTTTCTCTGCCTGTCACCAGGGCAGGGAGGAGAGTCCAGGGAGTTAACATCCCCTGAGATGCGTGTTCCACACTGGATTCTCCAGCAGGATTAAACTCACAAGATTTAGTTCCCCTCAATGGTAACTGAGTTACCCGTTATTGTCTACCTTCCCTTTCTCGAATCCCCATGCCCCTACCTGTGTTTCCTGCAAACACCTTCCAGGTTCATTCCTTGCCCTGGAAGCCCTGCCTCAGGTTCTGCTTCTGGAGGAATCCAAACTAAGACAGGCTCCAGGCTGGTCAGTCTCCAGAGCTCTGCTTGCTTTTTCCACCCAACACCCTGCTTCCTAGAGCTCATTCTTTGCCTTAATATTTCTGGATCACGCTAAAATGCCGACATCTCGGCGAGGGGTGACAGCCCTGAGAGAGGTGACCTCCTTCTCCCACTGAGGCTCGTATTCCACCGCCCTGGGGAACAACCAGATTTACCAGAGACAGAGTCCAGGGGACACTGCAGCCAAATGTCAGATTCACATCTGGTCCAAGCATATATGCTGAATCTAGCCTTTCTGTCTGCTGGACTGAGCTGACCTGGAAAACCAAGAAGGGTGATTCAAGATACAATTTATTTCTCACCTGTAAATCTAGAACCTGGAGTCACCTTGAGGAGCCCGGCATGTCCCCATGCTAACCATCCCACCCTTTCCCACTCCTCCCTCTCAGTGCCTCTCAGAAATCCAGAGCCAGAAGCACCTTGTAAACAAAAGGCCTCGTGAGTGGATACTCCCTCCCCGAGTTTTACTCTGTCAAGGTGGCTTTGACTGTCGTCTGCTCTTGAAGCAGCACCTACCTGCCCTACACACTTAGTACTGTTCCAATTTCATATTATTTTTGTGCCTGTTTTACATCTGTGTCTCCCCTAACAGACAGAAAGCCCACAGAGGAAGGTCTCTGTCTGTGTTTGCTCTTCAGGGATCTTTAGCATCTACCGTGGTGTCTGGTACATAGCAGATGCTCAATAAATACTTTTGAATAAATACATAGAAGAAGAAAAGAAATGAGGAATAGCTGCTTGTTCTGTGTTCAGGGTGAACCCAGATGCTGACTCCACCCCTGTTCTTGGTCTTCATGTCTCCCTGTGACCTCCTGCCCTTGGATGTCTTTGAATATCAAAGAGCATCAGCCTCACATCAAGTATCAGAGCAGGGACTCTAGAGTCAAATGCCCACGTTCCAATCCTGGCTAAGCGATTTATGAGCTGTGTGACCTTTGCCAACTTACCGGACCTCTCTGTTCTTCAATTTTCTCATTTGCAAAATGAGGAAAAGAATACCTAGCTCAAAGAGTTGTTTTGAGGAGTGAAAGCTTTAATGTAAGCAAAGTGCTTACAGTAGGTACTGGCATATAGTAATAACAGCACAGATATAGTCTTCACTCAATGGCAAGTCCTCAGTTATCTTTTAACTATTAGTACCTTCAAAAAAAAGTGAATTGTGCATTTCCTCTAAAGAAAACCCTTATATGCTTTAGGATAAATTTCAAGCTCTGACTCTGGTGACATGAGCTGCCTTCCCAGCCTCTTGGCTTCCTCTACTACCTGTCTCCCCTCTCTGTCTAAGCTCCAGGCTTCCTGGCTGCCTTGCTTTTCCCCAAACATGGCAGTCTTTCCTGTTTCTGGGCCTTGTCCACACTGTTCTCTCTGCCTAATGTGCTCTCACCTTAGCTAGTATGAGCTGGTTCTTTCAGGAGTCACCTCTTCCAGGGGGCCTTCCCTGATCTGAAGCAGCTCAGTCCCCAGCCACTCTCTCAGAGCACTTGTCACTGAGTGTAATTATCTAATTTCTCTCTCCCGACGGGACAGACCATCAGCTCTCTGAGTGCACTGCATCCCTGCACCCACGACTGAGGGTCAGTTCACGTGTGGAGTCAGTGAGCATGAAGGTACTGCAATTAGGTCACATATTCCAAGGCCTGACCCCAGGACCCCCATGTTGCTCCCATGTGGCCACTCTGCCTTCTCTCGCCCCATGTTGTGCCTGCCCCGCTCTGACCTCAGGTTCTCAAGCCAGCGTCCCACCTCACAGCATTGGCCACAGGCTCTGGCTGCTGCTTTCAGTTCCTCCCAGCCTCCAGGCCCTGCTGAAATCCTGTTAGTCTCCTACTTCGGACCCTCCAGTGGCTTCTCATCTCACTTATGACAAAAAGACAAGGTCTTGTATTGTCTCTTGTCTCTTTCTGCCTCCCCCTTGCTCAATGTGCTCTAACCAGATGGATCTTCTTTTGTTCCTCAAATATGCCAAGCCTGTCCTGACCTCAGGACCTTTGTACTTGCTTCTTTTATCTTTCAGCTCTGTGGAACCTTCCCTTACCCCCAGGTTACATGGTACCTCCAGATATCTATATTAATCCATGTTATTACCTGTTTTATTCTCTTTATAGCTCTTACCACTATTTGAAATCATCAAATATAAAATCATCAAATCATAAAAAAGTCTTTCTGTCTACATACTTCCCTTCCTATCTCTTGTACTAGAATGTGCACCTGTTAGAGAAGGAAACTTCACCACTCCTCTTATTCTTCATATATATCTAGTGCCCAGTACAGTGCCTGGCAATCAGTAGGTGCTTAATAAATATTTATTGCATGAATGAATGACAGAATGAATGAACTAACATCCTTGTCTATTCCTTCTTGGGGACACAATGGCTCTTCCCAGAATCCCTGTTTGCTGAGTGGAGCTTGAGACCTCCATCTCGGTCCAGGGACCCTGATGTTCCTGATAAAGTCACTGCCACCATGTCCTTGGCTGAGGGGTCCTCACTGGGCTTCACTTTCCTCCCTTCCTCTCCTTTCCTGGATGGCGTCCTGTTGCCCCAGAGTCTCTCTCTAACCATCTGAGTCAACAACTTCAGGAGGAAGCCCAGTATGGCTTTGGAAGCTGGCAAATCCAGGTTCAAATCCAGGCTCTGCCACTTACCAACTCTGGCCTTGACCAAGTCCTTCGCCTCTCTCACCCCGAGCTTCCTCAACTACAAATAGAAACTGTAGAGAGAAATGGCAAACAGCCATTGTCTCATAGGGTCACTGAGAGGATTAAATGAGATAATACATCAAAAGGGTTTGGCACCACAGTAAATGCACAAAACAGTTTGACACTGTGACAGTTGGCTACACTTCAATTTGGCTTGTCTTCAAGTCCCCGCATCTTTTCTGCTCCGTGAACTTTCACCCTCCCTGACATCACAGCCTTGTCCCAGCTGAGCCCCCACGCTTGGACTGACCAATGGATTAATGGCCATGTATCATTTTGAGGGACAACCTTGTAGTTCTGCAGAAACTATAAATGTGACCCAAACAAAGAAGCCACTAGATCACAGGGCTTAGAGCTATAGTTTTGCATCTCGTCTCATCAAAGCACCAACCTCAGAATTGCTGCGTGGTTACCCTGATGGGGAAGGGGGTCAGATGCTGGCCCATCAGCATCACGGATAGCTGATGCCTCATAGCACAACCCCATCTCTGGTGATACATGTAGAGTTTCTGTAGAAACGTTCTGATGAGATTATAATATTTGCTTTCTGCAGACCCTTACAGGGTAAATAAACCCTTCAAACCTAATGACAAGGTCAAATAGTAAGCATGGGTTTATTTACTTAGCAAGCAGACCACAAAGAAGCTGTGACATTTCAACACCTAGTACCAGTCTTTTCTAGAACCGAATGTGGAGACACACTCACCTGCGACACTGGGTCTCATTTGCTGCCTTAGAGTTGTACTAGTGAACACTCAGTTCTAGACCCTCCCACCTTCTCTGTCTTGATATGTGTAAAGCAAGGTATTCAACAATTCCAGGTCATTGCCTTGTGGATATAAACTGCTGTCACTCACGATTCAGCCCCCACACTGTTCTAAATGAGTTTCTCCCCACTCACTTTCTAGCAAGACCTTGAATATAAGTTAGAAAGCCCTCTCAGAAGACGGAAGCGAGTATGGGAAAACAAAGTAAAAAAATGCCCTGACATAGTCATTAGGCTTTGTGGAGGACGCTAAGTGATTACTGCTTAGTGGGTTTCTCTCACTTCATTAAGGTGGAATAGAAACCAGCAATATTAAATAAGCTACTGTTTAGGAAGCAACAATGACTCATCTTCCATGAAGGCTAAAATCTTTGGAGGAGGTTGAGAGCACTTAGTAAAGCCATTTACCTGTCACTGGCCTCTCTTTAATTCCTTGGTTATGAAATGATGTCTTTCCAAACATCCCACAAAAAGAAATGAGAGGCAAAGATGCATTGTATCAACAGGAAGTAAATCATACACATTCTGGAAACACAACTTCATTGAGAATATCACTGCTGTATGCTAATTACTTTGTTATAGATAAAAAACTTTGTGACTGAATATGTAGGACAGTCCTGAGTCATCATTGAATGTGAAATTCTACTTCTGTCTCTAATGACTTAAAAAAAAATTCCTAGAATGATGGAAAACCTTGTTTGTGGCAAGAACTTCAGCCAAATGCATCATCTAACAAGGAAGTATATGAATTTCTTGTTTACAAAATGGATTATTGCAAAAATTTTATTCTGACTACTTAGGGATAATCTTGTTGGAAAGTCCTTCTTCAAAACCCTCACCTCCACAGCTGTGTTGGCTGTTTTCCTGGTTCCACAGATGTGCCCCTGTCAGAACATTGCTGTATTAGTTATCCACTGGTGTTTAACAAATTAGCCCCCAATTAGTGACTTAAACCAGCCCACATTTATTATCTCACAGCTTCTGTGGGTCAGACATCTGGACATGAGTTAGCTGAGTCCTCTGGGTTCCTAACAAGACTTGAATCAAGGTATTGGCTGAGATTGCTGTCTCATCGTAAGGCTTGACTAGGGGTGGATCTACTTCCAAGCTCACTCAAGTGATTGTTGTCAGGATTCCATTCCTCACGGACTGCTGGACTGAAGGCCTCAGTTCCTCACTGGCAGTTGGTCAGAGGACTCCCATGGTTCTCTGCCACATGGGCCTCTCCATGGGACAGCTTGCAACATGGTAGCTTGCATCATCAGAGAGAGCAAGAAAGATGGCCAGACAGGGAGTATAAGCAAGATGGAAGACATAGTCTTTTGTTTTCTGATCTTGGAAGTGACATCCCATCACTTTTGCCATACTCCATTTGTTAGAAGCAAGTCACTAGGTCCATCTCCACACAAAAGGAAGGGTTTTCCCAAGTGCACGAATACCAGGATCCAGGGCTCATTGAGGGCCATCTTAGAGATCGCCTGCCACAAATGCTAAGGACAAAAATCTAAACTTATAATGAATCTATGATGATTCTCTAGATGCAAAGCAAAAACACTGAACCATATAGTGAGACAATATATTATGGTGTTTACATACATAGACTTGAATGACACACTGGGGTTCAAATTCTAACTCTGCAATGCCCCAACTGTAAGAATTTGGGCAAGATATTCTATTTCTATCTGTAAAATGGAGATAACTCCTACCTCACAGGGTAGGGCAATGTAAGTTTTTCAGCATGTTGCTCACTACATGGTAAATAATTAGCAGTAGTAGTAGTTGTAGTATTTTGTGTGACCCATGTATGTCAAATTCCATTTTTGTCAGTGACTTGCTAGTTGTGTGAACCAGGACAAGTCACTTAATCTCACTGTGTCTGTTTTAGTTTGGAATGCATTTTTCTACAAGTAATGGAAAATGACTGTGGCTCAAAAAAAAAAAAAAAAAAAAAAGGACTATTTACCTCAAACAACAAGACGTTTGGGGAAGACAGACTAAGAGTTTGTAGGGTAGGTTAACAATGTCATTGGGGACCGAAGCTCTTTCTTTCTCTTCATTTTGCCCTCCTTGACATGTTGGCCTTTGTGCCCATGCTTGTTGCTTTGTAGTTGTAGGAGAGCTGCTCCCTCTTGATCCTTATCTCCATTTTCAGCAGGAAGAAGGAAGAAGATAATTCCCAAGATATTGGTAAGGTGAAGTGTTAGAATGACAGGTGTATATAGGCCTAGAGAGCCACAAGTCCAAGTGTAAGGAGGACAGAAGGAAGTCTCCAGAATTTTTCCAAGAAAAAAAATTAAAACTGACAGGCTACCTGATATGATTAAAGTATATTGAGGGGAGATTTACGGTTATGCTGAAAGATCAGGCAATGACTTATTAATAAGAAGATCAAAAGCTAGACGGACAACAACCACCACAAAAAACCCAAGAAAAGTGAGGCAATGATTAATTCCAGGGAAAGCAAAAAGTTATATAGGAAAGGCAACGAAATCACAGAATACTATAGGGGTTAACTGCAAACAGTATTTACATAGCCATACCAGTGGATATTGTTTTAATATCCAAGAAGTGCATTGTAACTATTCCAGGATGATAGAGGGAGAGAAAATGTTGGTGTGTTTTGTGGGGGTCATGTAAAAGAGTCACATCTTCATTTTTTAAAATTCTAAGTCAACAAATAATAGAAAAAAACGGTAAAGTCAACAAATAGATGTGTGTTATATATAAATGTGGAGGTAAATCTTAGAAGTTGCAAGTGGTTTCCTCTGGGGAGTGGGCATCAGAAGTAAGAAGGGTTGAGTAGAGGATGTTTACTCACCCTAGCTGTATCCCCACTGCAAGGCAAAAAAAGTCTGTGAAACTTGGTACAGATAGATGGGAATGGCAAGGGAATAGAATTGAAAAATTAACTGTGCTTATTTTTTTTGTGCTCTCATCATGAAAGAATGAGGGCTGTGTTTCCTTGCTTCTTCCCAAGGGCTTCCCAGGAGAAAGTTACATTAAATATTCCTTTGCCTGAGAAAGGGAGGGGTAAAGGAGGTTCAGCCTCATTTTAAGGAGAGATTTAGTGTTTCTAAGACTACGCCAAGAAAGTAAATGTGGCCAGCCTGAGATGGATGTAGACTGGTGTCCCACTCCCAAGCAGCACACAGGACAGTGCAGGTCCTCGCAGGTGGGGACAGATCCTAAACTCTGCAGCATCAAAAGTCCTGTAGCCAATGTGAATATAAAAGGTCTGAATGCTGGGGAAATTTGAGACCTAAAACTTTGAATGAACCAAATGGCTTTGATCAGTAAACACTTCGTGAAGACCAAAAAGCCTTTCCTCAAATTTCTTATACTGAATTAGCCTGTTTGGGATTCCCGCTCCATGCAGGAGAGGGAGGGAGCCCCTCTGATGATCCATACTGGATCTCTTGTCAACCCTAGCAAGTGGTGTTCCAAACTCGGTTTAAATTTTTTTGAAAGTATTTTCAATGCGAAGTTTCTTGTTGAGAAATTCTGTTTCACTGACCAATCTTAAAGAAGCACACATCAACCCAGAGTTAAGAAAGTAAGAGGTGTACAGAACCAGAACTAAAGCACTACCTACGTAAATATAGGGACCAGGTCTCTCTTGTTGCCTGCTTTGATGAATTTCTTGATGAATGAAACACTATTTGAGACATTGAGTCCCAAAGGAGAAGACTCTTCATGTAGCCAAATAAGATAATAGTTATGTTCAGAGGGTTAAAAAGATACTAAAATGTCACTAGAATAAAATATTGGCCAGAAGTTGGTGAATCAGTGAGGAGAGAGGGATCTGGAGGTAAGCTCAGGACTGTGGTCACCATGTGCCCATCTTAGACCTTTCTGCCTTCTTGTACCCCTCGTCCCCTATCATATACATACAGAATAGCTTCTTATCTGGCACAACAAAAGATGGAAGTTGGACTTATATCTGAAGCTTCCTTTGCTCCAATCTTGTCCAGCCTCATTTCAAGTAATCCAAGCTGCTTCTCACTCTGGGCATCTGGTAGACCATCAGTGACAAGCAATACAATTGGTAGATGACAGGTTGCAATGTGTGTTTCAAATTCAATTTCAAAGTTTATGTAAAATACCACCAACTATGCAAAGAGTAATGGAAGTTTTAGCAATTTTCTAGTGCATTCTGTCACTCCTCTTGGTCAGCAAGGGTTATTAAAGTCAATTAGCTTGTTTCTTGCAGGTGATATAGATAGCATAGATATTAAGAGCAGAGCTCTGGAATAAACTGCATTCAGCTGTGAGATGTACCACAAATGATCTGTATGACCTTGGGCATATCACTAAAGTTCTCTGAGTCTCAGTTTCTGCGTTCGTGAAATGGAGATAAAATGGTAACTAAAACACTTAGCACCTCTTGAAACGTGCTAAACTCACAATCGGTGTTTATACTATCAGTATTCCTCTTCATAAGAACTTTTTTTCTCACCTGTCAATAGATAGATGTTGGTTCAGCCCTTCTTTTTACCCCATCTTAGAAGACCAATTTTTAAGAGAGGAAACATTTGTACAAAAAATAGGATAGAACAACGACAACAAAAAGCAAATTGTAAAGCCATAAGTTATTTGATAAGTGAAAAAGAGAATGTTTCCAAAACCTCCATACATCTAAATGTGGTCCCATCACTGCAGCCCTAGATGTGTAATTCCCTATGGCTTTTGCCCACAACTCTTGGACCTAATGGGCTGTTGACTCAAGCTTAATTTGGCTTCCAGGATGTGGTTTGTGTGTATGATGTACAGTCTGCAAGAAACATAGGGCTAGTTTTGTTTTAGGAAATGAAGATTAATAACTTGCAGCTGGCCCATTAATAACCTTGGGTGTATGGGACAAAGACAAATTTTTAGATAAATTCGTAATCCCATAAATATTGGTGAAGCAGTAAACTTCTGATTCTAAATTAGTTAAGTTTCTCAGGCCATAAAATACTTTTACTGCTGCCTTCCTTTTCTAAAATATCCAGCTGGAACCTTCAAAGAATAATGTCTACCATCTTCTTTTCAACCAATCTTATTTTTACAGTATTTGCAGAGGATGGATTTGTATTAGTACTGTACTTCTTACTTGAAGAACCAGTATAAACTGGTAACTGGTGTTAGTGGCCCCATCTAACGTTAATACAATACCTTTGTGCCATGTACTTGCCGTTTTTGAGTCTGGGTAATCTCCTGGGGTAGAATGTTTCCACTTTGCATTTTCAATGTGATTTTCTCCTCTATGTTCAGATGTGGTTTTAGTCTGGGAATGTTGCCTCTCCTCTACTCAAGAATCGGAAATAATTGCTTTTGCCTAGTGCCTTATAGTTTCCAAATCATTTTCTCATCTTTTGTTCTTTGCCCTGAAACCACTCTTTACAATAGGTATCATTATCCCCTGATGAGGAAAATGTGATTTAAAGGTGTTAGGTCACTTGCTGGAAATTAACAGTAAGAGGAAGTGGTAGAACTGTAAGATCTCAGGGTTCCAAGTCTCACGTTGTTTTCATTATGATAGAGAAGGGGAGGCTTCGGGCAGACTCGTTCTGTGCTCTAACGATTGTGCTGTGGTCTGCCCCTCGCAGAGAATGGCCCTAATGTCTCTTTCCTCCATGCCTTTTATTCTTTATGGGAGCACTCAGTACCCACCCTGACAGAAGTTTTGTGTGCAAGTTGTTTATTAGGGAGATGATGCCAGGCAGCACAGTGAGAGAATGAGGAGGCAGGCCAGGAAGGGAGGAAAATCAATAATGGGTACGTCGATGAGTAAGTTACCACTGAGGACAATCAGGGCTCAGTTCCCCTAAATAGGCTTTGTAAAACCCGACTCAGAAGGGTCCCACAGAGGGGTAGCCAACTCCTATCCTTCGTTGGTTGGTTTGCTTTGGGGGACGTTAACTTCCCGTTTTGCCATGTGTATGGGACGACCATGCTCCTGTGGCCAGAGAAAGTCCTCAGGCAGAAATATGGGCAATTGAGATAGGAGGTCATTAGTGTGTGTGATTTTTGTCCACAGAAGTTGCAGTTTTCACCTCTGCCTGGGTGGAGAGAGGGATGGGGGGGGGGCGGGCACCAATTGTATCTAATAACAATAAAGTGTTATTGTTTAGTGTGAATTTTAGCATTTGGTAACCCTTCCTTCAAGGCGTTTGGTATCCTCTCTCAGGTCTTTTGGTTGTAAGTGACAGAAAACTGAACCCAAACCAACTTTAAGCACAAAAGGAATTTATTGAATCATATAGAAGGCAAGTCCAGAGGAAGATCTGCTTAGGTACTGATCACTATGGCCCAGGGGATATGACACACCAATTGTCTTAGACCTACATCATATGTCACACCCCAACTCCAGATTCTATGAGCTGAATTTGGGGAGAAGTGGATCCCAAAATGAAAGTTGAGGCTGTCTCTTACAGAAGGGATAATAGATGATGAGAAACCAAAGAACAAACATCCAGTATAATCACCCAAGAGAATTACATAGCAATATTTATCTCTAAATGTCATTTCTTGAAAGAGTTTTAAATGTCAGGGAGCAGGAGTGGGACAGGGATGTAGTGGACAATACTCACTAATATAGCCAAAGGAATAGTGGGCCCTGCTCCCTGCTTGAGTTTCCTGCTTTTCTTGGCCAATCTGTGGCTCTTGATATAAATGTTCAGGAAATCCCTAACCCAGTCCGCACCTATGTAATTCAGACACAGTTTAGAGAGAATTCCCTGAGCATGTGCTATGTGTAAGGTCCTATGCCAGTGGTTCCTCCCACTGGCAACTGCTCTATCCCCAAGTTTCTCTTCCTTCATTCTCTCTTCTGGAATCAGATCATTCCCTGTAGTCTTTATTGGCTCCAAGAGAATATTAGCAGAGAATGCAATGTTTTTCATTCCTGTGCTCATTCATCCTTTCATCAACTCAGCCAGCCATTCAATCATCATTGATTGAATGCCTTCTATATACCACAAAGGAGGCAAAGACTAAGCAGAACAAATACTTTGACTTCAAGGAGCTAAAAATCTAGAAGGGGATCTGTTAGGGGAAATAAGACACAGGATGTGTACAAAATTATCTCCAATGTGAGGTAGGAATTGACCAGTGCCATTAGTGATAAGTAGATAAATCGCCACTCATTTCAGAAGAAGAAATGACCTCTGGTTTCCAGGGTGGAATAAAGATGGAATATGATGGAAGAGGGGGAATAATTAAGATTAAATTAGTATTTGCATTTTGGAATACTTGAAATGCTTAGCATGATCACATTTCTTATTCCAGTAAGTTAAACATATCTATTTGAAATGGCAACTCTTGTAGTTCAGATTATTCCAGTTTATGGCTGATGTTTAACTCCATTCTCTAGGAATGTGCTTTTTCTGTTTTACCAAAGTGAACATATCTAATTTAGTTCTTATTTTCCCTGATGTAGTCCCAGTAGGACAAATGTCAGTATTTATTCTCTAGCAGGAACTTGACACATTACATGTGAATGAGTCGTTGGAGGGATATAGCCCATGAGACCACCGCCATCAAGTCCATTCTGGAATAAACTAAACACAGCTTGAAGTGGAGATAAGATTAGATTTTAATATAAAGACTTAAGAGCTAGAAAGTTGAATATTAAGAACAAATTAGATACTTAGACTATACACTTTTCTGCAGCAGGGACTGTGGCTTATTCCTTTATGTACCTGTCCCCACTCTGGGTTCAAGGGCTGGCACATAGTGAGTGTTCAGTAAAGATATCTTGAATTAATTCCTTGGCTATCTTTGGGGATACCACCATTAAATCGGAATCACTTATGCCACCAAAAACCCCTACCCTTCTGTAAATTCCTAGAGGGCTGGGACCGGGTCTGACTGCTCTGTTCTTCATTGCACCTGTGTACAACTTGGCACACACAGAGGGTACAAATTTTTTGTTTATGGAATTGAAGTACCAATGACAACCTTCAACATTTCCTAAGTATGAACTAGGGAGTCTCAAAGATCTCCTCAAATCTTGGTAATTTGGGGGTACTAGCATTTTCAATTCTGTCTCTCAAATGAATACTCTTCAAGTGAGACTCAGTTTTCCTGAACCATAAAATTAAAAGATGGGCAGAGGGAAGATCATATCTACCGATTTCATAGGACCGATGTAAGGGTAGCATGAGTTACCATGTGGAAGTAACTAGCAGAGAACTTGGCATGTAGTAGGAATTCAATCAATGTCAGCTGGATCATAAACACGGGCAAATCTTATATTCAGGTCTGGCTTTTGCTTGTGAATGACATTATTAAACAATCCGTAGCTGGTGATTCTGAAACTCATTTCTGGTTTCTCTTACTTAAGCTGCTGCTGGTTTTGCAGTTGAAGGCTTTGAGCAGACTAGCAGAGAATCTGATTCTACACAGGGAGTCAATGACAGAAAGATCTGGGTAATGTCCAGATCTCTGTTGCCCAGCCGGGGCATCCTTTCCCTACCGCTGGGAGGGTTGGCTGCTGACAGCTCACAACTACACCCTTCACTGGAGAATTGCCCTTAACAGACAGAGCTGCCTCGCCTGGAAATGCCCAGGACATTATATCACTCCTATCTCCCCAAAGCCGGTGGGACAGGTGTAGGAATACAAAGGCCCCTTTGCCTCAAGTGAGGATGATGCTGTGGTGTCATTCATACTTCAGAGCTCCCCATGGGATCAGGCTGAGTGTAGATTGTAGCTGAAACCACATCTTGGCTAGCCCTCTCCCCCTGCCCTGTTCTGTTTTTCTCCCCAGTGAGCATCTTGGTTTCAGACTCTGCTTCTAGGGATCCCAGCCCAAGTCAGAAAAGAACCGAAGACACAACAGAGATGCAACGTCTTGTGTGTGGTTTTAAATAAAATGCAGCGTTTTGTTAATAATGGCAGGTGACATATATATTTCACAGTTTGCATAGTGTTTTTCACATGCTGACTTTGCCTCAAAGTAGTTCTGTTGGGGAGCTATTACTATTGTCCCCAGTTTTACAGTGTGAAAGACAAGGCCTAGGTTGGTTAACAAACTTGAATAAGCTCATAAACCCAGATTGTCGGTTCCATGCTTTGAATTCTTCATACTTGTCACCCTCCCAGTCTGACTGTCTCTCTTGAGACACTTTTCAGTTGAAATCCTTGTTTTGTGCATGCGGAATCACTGCCATTGCTTTGCCACTCACTTCTAACCACTGAAACTTCTGGATCACCTTGGATTCCTTTAGACCAAAAAACAAAAATAAAACAACCCATTTGAGCTATTTGACTCCATCTAAATGTCAGAATTTTATTGCTTTGGGCACAGGCCATTGCAAAACTTCTAGACCGAAGATAAACAATTGCAATGTGTTCTGCAGGAAAGGTTATGATATTTCATACAAAATGAAATGAAAGAAAGTCTCTGCATATACAAATAAATAACTTCTCAGAAGTTATGAGATGAGATAGTTGTGAAAAAAAAATGCTAAGTTACCTTCATGTCTGTGTCAGAGAAAGAGTAACATTTAAAGATATTAATCAGTGTTAGTTAATATTGTTGCTTAGTGCCGTCAAGTCGATTCCAACTCCTAGTGACCCTGTGTACAGCAGAGCGGAACACTGCCCAGTCTTTTTGTGCCATCCTCTCACCTTCTGGCGCTGTCTCAGACAATGCTCCAGTGCTATTCATAGGGTTTTCGTGGCCAATGTTTTTGGAAGTGGATGGCCAGGTCCCTCTTGCTAGTCTGTCTTACTCTGGCTCTGCTAAAACCTGTCCACCATGAGTGACTCTGCTGGTGTTTGAAATACCAGTGGCATAGCTTTCAGCATCACAGCAACACACAACCGCCACAGGACGGGTGGTGTGTTTCCCCGACCGGGAAACATACCCAGGCCTTGGTGGTGAGAGTGCCGAATGTTAACCACTAGACCACCAGGGCTGGCTGCTAGTTAATATTACCACCAAGAAATTATTAGTTTGGCTCTAAACATATGCTATAGTATAGTTTGCAGGCCTTGAAAATAATAGTTTACCGAGAGAGGAGAAATGTACTGCATATCTTAAGAGTAGATGCCTGTCAAAATAATTTTATTTATACTATCAATGATTTCTAGATAATACCACCTCTGACAAAATCATAGCAAATTGTATCATGTCTTTTGTGTAACAAATCTGACATGGTGGTCAAATCACTGAAAAATGGAGATAAAAAATTTAGGATTTTGTTTTAAATCATAACACAGCCTTAAAGAGAGAGAGAGACGGCAAGAGACAGATTGATTCATTAATGAAAAATAGTGGAAAGATTCTTTGCCAAAATGCTGTACTTGCACTTACTTGGTACTTATTTATTTTAAAGTTTTATTTTGTAATGATGCACTGCACCATAATAAAAGATGATTAGCCCCTGCTTTAGCGTTTTGGTTCTGAAGTGTTATCTGTTAAATTGTATAGCAGGATAATAATTTGATATGTTAGCTGGTATGCTTTTATAAGTGTCAGTAAATAATTTTTTAAATCCATTGCTCTGACAGGTAAATTGAGGCATCTCTGATTCAGGATATGGTGATTAGGCCCATCTCAGATAACTGAAAAGTCAAATCTTGACTTTTGAGTCTTACAGCAAACTTTTCAAATACGTTGCAGACAGAGAACTTTTGAGAGGAGAGGCTTTTCAGTTGCAAGAACCTGGCTTTTTGAATTGCTAAGTCCAGAGAACTCAGGGCCCGAATTTTCAAACATAAATTATTAGGCACAGAGTACATGACTGGGCAGAGCCAGTTTTCCTGTAATCTCAGACTAGATAATGAGCCCATAGGAGACATCTGGTTTGAACACAGCATGGAAAGTCACCCAAAGAGATGGAAATACAAACTCCACCTTCAGTGGAAGAAGATGGCTGAAACCCCAAACAATGAAGTAGGTGGAAAGGCAGACCAAAGAAGTAGAGGTTTAGCAGGGGTGCACGTGGGAGGAAGTGGGGATCTTAAGAAACTGCAGATCTCAGGAAACGCCTGGAGAGGACGATTCTTGAAGCTGAGTAGCAGACTTTGATGTGAAAGACATGAATTCCTTAGGGGTCACAGTGGGAAGAAGGAACATGGGCTGACAGATGGAGTCGCCCTGGATTCGGTTTCAATCTGAGAAATGAAGGAGGGGGGGTCTAAGCGAAGAATCACACAGAGCAGCCATATTTGCAGACAGCAGTTTGTCATAAAGGAAGTAGAAGAAAAGAGAATTTACAATATGAGCAGTCTTACAGTCATTTTTTTCATTGCCTGGAGAGATGCAAGGCTGAACAAACTCACATACGAACACTTGGGTCAAAGAACAATTCCTGATCACCTGAAACACATCCTCGACCCCTTCTCCATGACTGGTTCAGGAAAATTTATCTCCTTCAAAGATGAATAATTAAGAAGGAACCAGCACTGGGGGCTGGCCCCATGGCCCAGTGGTTAAAGTTCTGCTCGCTCTGTTTCAGTGGCCCCAGTTCATGGGTTAGGATCCCAGGCGAGGACCTACTCCACTCATCAGCCATGCTGTGGAGGCATCCCACATACAAATTAGAGGAAGACTGGCAGAGATGTTAGCTCAGGGCTAATCTTCCTCACCAAAAAAATAAGAAGGAACCAGCACAAAACTATGAAGAGTTCCTGCAAGGAAGAAAACAAGAGGAAGAGCACAGGTGGAGCAAATGACAGTTGAAGATTACAGAGAAAGGTTGAGGCTTGAGGGGAGCCAGAGCAATTTGCTAGCATGACCCCTGAGAAAGAGGCACTCTCTCCTCCATTCGCACCCTCTGCAAACCCCCTCCCCAGGGAGTTCTGTCAAGGGGTTGGGGGAGGGGAAATAAGTTTGGGGACTCCAAGCCAGAGCATGCTGGGCTGAGGCTGGTGAAGTAGCAAATCTTATAGAATTCCCCTGTTCTCAGTGTGGCATGGGAATTGTACTGTAGAAATGGGTACCACTGCACGCTTAGATGAAGAAGGCCACACATGCCTCATAGAGACCCTTCTGGTCCCAAAGACACAGGAGAGAACAGCCAGATATAACATCCCTCCTATAAGGGCACAGAGTACCTGAGTCACAGCTAGACCCAGACAGAACTTGTCATGTTACCATCTATGGGTAAGTGTGACCAGAGGCTGGAGGTAAGTGTGACAGTGATATTTCCAAGGATTCCTAAGCAAATAGATGATGATCAATGTTAGAGTTCTTCAGAGAAACAGAACCAATAGGATGTGTGTGTGTGTGTGTGTGTGTGTGTGTGTGTGTGTGTGTTTGTGTAGAGAGAGAGAGAGAGAGAGATTTGTTTTAAGGAATTGGCTCAAGTGATTGTGCAAGCTCGCAGGTCCAAATTCTGCAGGGTAGACAGGCATGCTGGAGGTCCAGGGAAGAGCAGATGTTGAAACTCGAGTCTGGAGGCAGAATTCCCTTCTCCTGGGGGGAGGTCAGTCTTTTTTGTCTTAAGGCCTCCATATTATAGAGAGTAATTTGCTTTACTCAAAACTCTACTGATTTAAATGTTAATTTCGTCTAAAAATTACCTTCCCCATGACATCTAGACGGGCGTTTAATCAAATATCTGGATACCGTGTCCTACCAAGTTGAGACATAAAATTAACCATCAGGACCCCAAACCAGAGAACCAGATGCTTCCGCTTTCCCTGTTCTTTTTGGAGCTTCTGCAAATCTGTGGGGTGGGAGGGAGGGGAGACCTCAATTGAATGTCTGCCGCCCAGTGGATGGGAGTGTGAAGGAAAAATTAAATTCAACTATTGGAGAAATAGTCACATGTCTAGGACACCCAGATATGTGAATTGACGTGTGTCTTAACTGACCCTTCATGCTTTGCCCAGGCTGGCTCCAGTGCCTGAGATGCCCTTCCCCATCGTCTCTGCCTGGCAAGGCTCCTCTCGACCATCCACTCCTCAGGACATCTCCCGCAGCACTCTCTGACAGGTTTGGTTTCACATCCTCAGTGATGCTAGCTCACCATGCACGCCTCTACTGCTCAGACCACCACATTCTGCTCTGTCTCCCAGAGTTCCTGGGACTGAGTTCCATTTGCCTCTAGTTTCTGAGTTCCTTTTATCGGCTTCCTCCCCTTCCCTGTCTCACCTCCTCTTCCTCTACTGTTCTTTCCCGGCATCTCCTCCCAAATAAATTACGTGCCCTCCAATCCTTTGCTTGGGGTCTGATCTGAGGAAACTTAATCCAAAACAGTGGTCTTCCTAAGAGCATTCCTTTTTTTACAGTCACATAGTAGATGCTTGATGAACGGTCAATATGAGAGATTTAAGTCAGACGCTTAGAAGATTATACGACCTCAGATTATGAAAAAGATAGATTTTAAGGGTTGCATTAAATTGAGATCTGTTTTTTCTTTGTCCTTATTTGCCTTACTGACAGTGAGAAGTCACTGCTAACATTTGAGCTTGAAATTTCACTGCCCATCAGTTCTCTCTGCCGATGTCAGAGACCTGTACTCACTTTCCTACACCAGAGGAGGCCAGTATTTAAGAATGTTACAGTGGAGAGGGCCGTAACCTCTCCATTGTGTAAGTTTAGATTCCTTATCTGAATTATTTTAAATAAGGTATATGACATGAGACTCAAACACTACATATATCCCTCTCTTTTACTCATTCTGTGGGTTCAATGAATACTTACTGAGTGTTGTAGAAGCTGGGGACTTGACAGCAAATCAAACAAGCAAATCCTTTCTTGCATGAAGAGCACACTTAGGAGGTGACATTTAAATAAAGACCTAAAGGAGGCATGGGGTAGGCATGCACAAATCTGGGAGAAAGTTTCAGCAAAGGAAACAGTAAGTGCAAAGGCCTGCATGCACACATATTTGGTGTGTTCAAAAAGTGGAAAGGACGCCAGTGAGCTGGGACAGAATGAATGAAGAGGGGGCTAGCAGATGGGGCCTGAGGGGTGAGGAGGGGTCAGGGAGCAGATCCTCTAGGGCCTTGTAATGACTTTGAATTTTTTTTTTTTTTTGGTGAGGAAGATTAGCACTGAGCTAACATCTGCTGCCAATCCTCCTCTTTTTGCTGAGGAAGATTGGCCCTGAGCTAACATCTGTGCCCATCTTCTTCCATTTTATATGTGGGACACCTGCCACAGCATGGCCTGATAAATGGTGCGTAGGTCCGTGCCCCAGATCTGAACCCGTGAACCCTGGGCTGCTGAAGTGGAGTGCACGAAGTTAACCACTATGCCACTGGGCTGGCCCCCATGACTTTGACTTTGACTCTCATGGAGAAGGGAAGCCACTGGAATATTTTGAGCAAAGCAGTGACATGATCTGTTGTATGGTTTCAAAGGATCACCCTGGAGGCTGTGTGGGGTGGGGAAGTGCATAGACAGAAGCTGGGAGGCCTTTGGCACGATTGCAAGTGTAATAGTTGGTTATTAACATGTGACATCATTTGGAAAGAAAACAAACTTTAGAAAAATAAGCCAACAGATTCTTCACAGGGGGAGGAACGAGCCTCTCGAGTACACTATCTTGTAATTTCTTTCTCAACCAGAAAGGAGCTTGATTGCACAGTGGCAGCTGCAGACCATTGTTAAGCAAGTAACAGAACAATTTCAATTAAGAGAGAGAAAGCTCCGGCCAATGACAGGGTCAAGTTCTCCTGGGGAATTTCCTTGGAAGCCTGATGCACTGCTTGTTTTCAGAGCTATCCTGTGTTGCACGTGAAATGAGAGTGCATGTTCCTGCTGGCATCTGGAAGTGGAAGGACTCCAAGCCGGGAATCCAGAGACCTGGGTTCTCAGTGTGGCTCTGTCACAACCTTGTGGGGTGACCTTGGGACATAGCAGCAGCTGCTCCGGCCTCTGTTCTGCAAGTCTGTAGGATGTGGGGTGGTATTGCCCCGCTGCCGTATTTCGCCAGCGTGTTTGAGGGCCTCCTGCGAGAGCGCATCTGAAAGCGCCTTGTAGCTGAGAAGCAGTGCTCAATGCAGGGGCATCGTCATTAGCTTTGCAGAAAAACTAAAGGAACAATAAATGTCATCAGAAGGGGGGTGTGACAGATTGACAGGTGGAAAAACTAAAGGGACAGCTGTCATATACCTTGTTTTGTACAGCAGCGAGAAGCATTGTTTCTCATTAAGATGTGGAAACATCACGTAATGCACATAAATCTTCACATAAAAGGCACCAGGCACAAAGGCTTAGGGATGTTTAGCGCCACGTGCACAATGGCATGGATGGAGGGGATTCTAAGTTGGAAAGTCTCCAGCATGCCTGGCGTGGGCAGCACCAGCTGGTGTGGCCAGAGGAGGGCTCTCTGGGAGAGACGCTTGAGCTGAGACCTGAGTGGTGAGAGAAAGACGTGTTAAGAGTCCGGGGAACGGGTGCTTGGGGCAGAGGGGCAGTTAGCACAAAAGCACTCCTTTAGGAGCCACGTCATTGGTGTCAATGTGCAAAGCAGCTGGTTGGGAGATAATCACATAGCATATTAATAGAGATAGTGGAGATTTAGGGTAGCCGGCACAGCTGACACTGGCCGGTCTCCCCTTGGCCCACTTGTGAGTTACCTGGAGGGAAGGTGGACATGTTACCTCACAGAGTGCATGATCTGCTTACCACGAGACAAAAGCCAGTTGTCAAGAGGTAAGATGGTGGAGAAGAAAGGGTTTTATTACAGCTTGCTAGCAAGGGGGAAGATGGCCAACTAATGTCTCAAAGAACCATCTTACAGAACAAAGACTACAGGCCAGTTTTATACCTGGCTGGTCTCAGGGTGGGGGCATCCATCTGGTCTTAGTTCCTGATAGTTTTTGGTTTTACTGGATACGCATCAGAGACCAGAGCAGTGCCCTACACCCTGATCTTTCAGTTGTCATTGATGATGGCTATCAGCATAGATTGTCTGCTGGGGGGTCATCACATTCCTAAGGAACTCAGAAGAACAAAGTTATCAACTTATAGCAGCAGGGAGGGACCATAAAACCCACAGAGCATGTCTGGGCTAGTTAATCAGAGGTCATTCAAAGTTACAATAGGGTTTCTTTTCTACAGTATGGCTTCCCTTATGTCAGCCTTGTCTGAAGCTGGTATCAGACAGTTCCCTCTAACATGCTGAAAGGTTCTCACCTCAGCTGCCCACATCTGTCTGCTTCCCTGCCTGCGGGTTTTGTTCTCCAACAGCAGGAGGACCTGCTGCATCTTTCACAGGGTGATTGGAAATGCTCTTGGGAACAGCCCTCTCCCGGGGTGGGGGGCATCCCAGGATAAAGGCCCCAGCCTCCCCATTCTCTGTCAGCACAATGCCGAGGCATGTTCCCAGCAGTTTCTCAGAGAGTCCCCAGCAGGACTGAGTCCCAGTTGCCTACAGTGGTAACCCTCTACTTCACACACCTGGGGCTGCAATGACAAAGGACTGACTGGGTGGTTTAAAGAGCAGAAATTTATTCTCTCACAGTTCTGGAGGCTAGAAGTGAGAGGTCAAGGTGTGGGCAGGGTTGGTTTCTTTTGAGCCCTCTTTCCCTGGCTTATAGGTGACCATTTTCTCTCTGTATCTTCACATAGTCTTCCCCTGTGTGTGTCTGTGTCCTTATCTCCTCTTCTTATAAGGACACCAGTTATATTAAATCACGGGTCACCCATATGACCTCATTTTACCTTACTACCTCTTGAAAGACCCTGTTGCCAATGCAGTCACTGAGAGTTAGGACATATGAATTTTGGGGACACAATTCATCCCATAATATACCCTCTATTGGCATTTCTCTCCTCCCTGCCTCAGTCTCCCCACTCCCTCACTGCCTCCTTAGATCCTCTCCCAAGTAAACTACCTGGATCCAAGTCCTTGTCTTGGGTCTGCTTCGGAGGAACCAAACTAAGACAATAGGAATTGGTAAAAACAACTTGGATAACTGGAGTGTGCCGATCCACCTAAAAGCATTTAAATTCACTTTAGAAAAATAGCAAATAAGCCAAAAACACTGACTGAACCATGCAAAATACTTCCACAGTCCCAATCTGGCCCGTGTGTGTGCAATCTCTGGGCCAGAGACTTTTTAGGTCCAGCTGTTACTTTCCATGATCTGTGTGTGTGTGTAAGGGGACAATCCCCTGAAATGTAGGAAACACACACAGTTTAAAATAAAAGGGGGAAAATGCTATCTGTGATATAATTCTGTATCCTGAGGCTTTAAGGGGGCTGTTACATCTTAACCTGAGAATGTGACCCAGCGTTTCAATAATGCGCGTGGCTGAGTTATGCCCAGGCAGATGAAGCTTGTGCGTGAAGATTGTCGCCCCCTGTAAGGAAGGCTGTGAGTGACACCCCTTCAGGCTGCACAACTTTTCAGGGCATGGTGCCAGCTTTTCCCACTAGAGGGCATTGCAGCTACAGAAACAAGAGAAGAGCTGTCTTTTGGGCCCCAAACTATTGAATTAGGAAGCTTGCTGCCCCGGGACTGTATTTCCAGTTGAGATCACAGATGCCTCTTTTGTACTGCGGTGTGAATTACACCCATCCGGACCACGTGCAGGTGCTGGAATGATGACGGATTCATAGACTGGGAGTGTGATTTTCAGAGACAGCAGGCAGGTTGTGTTGATAATACATCTTCTTTCTCCAAGCAGCCTCTTCCTCCCAGTAAGAGCTGGCTGCAACGAGACGGGAAGGGGACCGGACATCAAGGCTGAGGTTCGGAGTCTGAATTCTGGCTCTGACCCTTTCTGACACTGTGAGTTTAAACAAATTGTTTACACCTGATGTCTTCCTGTTTCCTAATCTGTGAAACAGGAACAGTGAACTCAGCCGACAGAGAAGTTTTCATAAATGAAAGGTTCAAGGATTTTGTAAATTTTAAAGGACTAGCAACCATGTGGGGGGATGTTATTATCAAGGCTGACCACGTTAATCTACATGCTGTAAGAACCTTTGATGAGTGGTATACTTCTTTAAATTCTACTATTAGATATTATTTCTTTGGACTTACTTTCCTTTTCTTTAATGAGCACGTTTTCCTGGAACGGCATATAACAGTCAGCAGTTATAAAATCATCAACATTTTGGAGTGTTGATTTTGGGGATTGGTGCCTTTGGCTGAGAGCAAGAGCTAAGACATCTTGATTTGGGGAAAGAGAGGAAACATTTTAGTATGGGTCAGTGGTTCTCTACTGGGACAGAGTATCAGGCCCTGGTGTCAAAGTAAATTGTGGCTGAAGAGAGGAACAGAGAGAAGGGGAGAGACCAAGCCAGAGGAGGATGGCACAACCTCACAAGTTTGCCAGGAGTAGCCAGGTCTTAGAAATATTCATTTATTTTCTGAATCCCTGAATCCCTACTGCATAACAAATATTTGAGATCATGTCTGTACAATGGCAAATTTACCATTACTTCAATTGTTAAGCATTTACTGAATATACTTTATTATCCCATTAAGAGAACAGAGAAGGAAAAATACAGATTTCCAGAATAATTGGGTAGATGGAGGGATGAGCAGTACTGCATGATTTGTGCTGTGACTGAGTTTCAACTCCATGAAGGCAAGACCGGATGCTGCTTTTTCACTTCCATGCATTCATTATTGGACACATGGTAAGTGCTCAATACATAAATGAATGAAAGAATGAATGAATGAAACCATCTTAATTGAGGACAAGATTCTCAAAGTCTTAATTTGGGACAAAGTATGTTTCTTGGTCCACTTCCATCAGAATCACCTGATCCTTTTATGTAGTAAAAAGCACTTATTATGTACAAGACACTGTTCTATCTACTTTTCATAAATTAACTTATTTAATCTTCACTCAACCCTCTAAGATAGGTACCATTATTATTGTCCTCACTTTACAGATGAGGAAACTAAGGTGCAGAGTGGTTAAGTCACTTGCTCAAGGTCACACGGCTAATAAATGGCCGAGATGAGATTTGAACTCACACAATCTAGCCACAGAGTCAATGCTCAAAACCACTTCATTGTGTTGCTTGCTTCCCTCTACTTAAAAAGAATGAGACACATTAATATGTGCTGATAAGAAGGAGCCAACAACTTATATTTTTAAATGAAGAAAAGAAAATCAAGATCCTGGCCAATGTATTTAATAAGCTACCATCTGTGTCCGGAGAAAAAGAGATTCAGATATGCTTGTATATGCACAGACTCTCTCAAGAAGGAAAAAGACGACACCAGAGCTAATGGCTGAAGATGGAGAGGGGAATTTGAGGTGTGGGGTTAGGAGTGCGAGGGAGACACATTTTGCTGCAAGATCTTGGCAGTGGTTCCAGACTTTTAAATTTTCTTTCTCTTTCTATTATGTAGCCTTAATTTATGTGTATTTATTAATTATGTACAGGTACTCCTGTCAATTTGTGTATTAAACATTAGTAAGGTTTATCTCTCTGTTAGAGGAAAACAGAGATGCCAGGAGCGGGGCTAGTGTTTTCTTCCTGCGTTCCCAGTGGACACGCAGGCACTCCACTTCAGAGACTCCTTTGATAATCATGTTGTTGGTGACTTTCCAACACCTGTGCTGCCCCACCCTATGACGATCCCTGAGACCCATCCCAGGCCCCCTAAATTACAACCTCTGGGAGTTGTTCCTGGGCAATCTGCATGGTTAACAAAGACCAAGTGATTCTTTTGTGCCCTCATGTTTGGGAATCATTACCCTAGGTCTGGGCCAGAGAATGTCATTCCATTAGAAGACCTGGCGGCTTTCCTGCAAGCTTTTTCCCCTTCCCTTTCAACCAGATGAATTCTGTTTGGCAGAAAAGAGAAAGGGGAGCACAGCACCGGGGCAGGCCTCTCTGTCCAGTGTGGTTAACCACACAGCTGACCCCGCGCAGCTGGCCTCATTCCATCCATGCTCACTTTCTTCTGCATTACTAAAAGACAAAAACATTCTCTTTTTGTTAACGTTTGAAGTTTAACTAGGAAACTTGGTATACCCCATTTGACCCTCTACATTCATTTTGTGGTTACTCTTTTATATTAAAGCCTCTCCTTCCATATTTTGTGTATGTACCTTTTTTAATTTGTGAGCTCAGCAGGGTGCTACTTATTGGGCCCATGGTGGTCTCTTAATCCTTTTCTTCCTTTCAACCCCCAGGATTTTTTGTGACTTTAATATAAGATTGTCATTTCTGAAACCATCCTATTGAACTTACATTTTGGGGGGAACCTCTAGAACTGCTTTGTCCGATATGATGGCCACTAGCCACAATTCCCTATGTCAGACCAGCCACATTCAAATGCTCAATAGCCACGTTGAGCCAGTGGTTACAATATGGGATAGCACACGCTATAGAATAGTTCCATCATCACAGAAAATTATATTGGAGAGTGCTTCTCTAGAACCTTCCTATCCACAAATCTTTGCTATAAAAAATGTTTAAATCTGCTTTTCTACAGCCAAACAAAGGAAGTTTGAATCTATCTGCCCTCTTTTTATGTTATTTGGGACAATAAATTACATGACTCTCAAAGCTTTTTCTGGTTCCTCCCTCTGGTTAGCTCCTCCTGGTGGATTATGACATGACCTGGGGCATTTACTTTTACTTCCTTTGGAGAGTGAAAATTTTTGGAGAATTTAAGATATGCAATTTCAGACATGAACATTAATTTGCTGCATTTCTTAGGAAGTTACTTGAGGATGTGCTTCAATAAAATGAGAAAATAAGACAGGTATGAGGACTGTTCACAAATAGCCCCTTTCTCCTGTTTTCTTGCACATGGAAGGATTGCACTTATCTGCCCCCTTTAAAATCAGTATTAACCATGTGACTTGCTCTGGCCAGTGAAATATATGTGGAAGTAGTGTATGTCAGTTCTTAGTGGAATTGTTTAGAGCCGGTGCATAATTGTCCAAGTTTTTCCCTCTGCCAGGCAGCATGCTGCTCTGTCAGCCTGGGTCCTGGAACCAGGGTGATGCGGGGCAGAGCCAGCGCCAGTCTGTGGTGGACGTGTTCTCTGAGTGAGTAACAAAACTTGCGGTTCTGAGCCGCTGAGGCTGGGGGTGGTTGTTACTTCAGCATGAAGTAGTCTATCCTGACCGGTACAGAGAAAGTAGCAAGAAAAGAGAAGACGTGGGATCCAGAAAACAGTGAATCCAGCACAAGAATGACTTAAAGGCAAGTCTCAAGATGATAGCTGTGCAGTAAACATTTCAGTTCAGGGCAGAAGGTGGAAGGCTCAGGAAGTCAATGGAAAATGTTGATGTAAAGAGAATCTGGAGGAGAAATAGACATATGATAAAGGCAGCAAGCAAATGAGTAAAGATAAAGAGAAACTACATGAAAACACAATCTTTAAAATACAATAGTAGTGTGCAAACGTTTTCAATGGTGAATAATTTCCCCAAAGTAACAAAAAATATAAATACAGATTATTGACTTGCAATTTTAAGACCAACCTCTACATGTAGCAAGAAAGACAAAATATAAAAGTTATCTAACTTAATTGCATTAAAGTGAAAGCACAGATGGCAAAGGTTGGGGGTAGAAAAAAGAGGAGGAGAGCTGAAGGAAAGAGGAAGGGTATTTATATCTTCACCTCCTAAGTCCTGGAGTAGCTATGAGAAACTACCAAACATCAATAACCTAGGGTTTTATTTAAAATTAAAAGATCACTAATGGAAAATCTAAAAAAGCTGAAGTATCTAAATAGGGAAGGGGAGGTAGGAGTGGTACAAGTTAGCTAAATCTTGCTCTATTATATTGGCAGACAATAAATAAAGACTGAACTTGATCTTGGTTATCAAATTCCAGCGTATGGATGTCACCACAGGAGAAACCACCAAGAGCTCAAGAGGAGTGTCTTTACTGGCGAGACCGGGGTTGTGAAGGGTGGGCCAGAGACATTACGTCCAAGTAATGTATTACTTTGACTCTAAAACTTTTTAATTAACAAAAATTAAGGAAATCTTCACCTAGGCAGGTTGCTAATCGATCCGCTGCTATGGTTTTAGTGAAATGAGATTCCCAAAGGTGTTTCACTTCCCTGAGCTCCGCTTATAGACAATGTCTAGCATAGTTCATCTTTTTCCTCTCTCTCACAGGACAAAATGTAAAATATTTGGATTGTGAGAGGGCTTTAACCGTTCACTCCACAGACACGTACGAACTCGGGCTCTTGAGTCAAAGTACGTGGACTTCAATCTTAACTCTTCCATTTCATAGCTGTGTGCCGTTGGACAAGTCATTCTCGGTGTCTTGGTTTCCTTCTTTACAACATGGGGAAAAAGTAATGGTAATAATACCCTCATCTATGTTATGATGATTAAAATAATTAATTTTTTTGAGTGATTAGTATAGTGCCTAAAATCATTTGGTCTCTGTCCTTGCAGAATTTAGAAGCTAGTGCAGGAAAAAGAGACGTCATCGAGCAGATATAGAACAGGATGAGTGTTCGTGATGGGCAATATACAAGGTTGCTGATGGGTATCCCCCCTTTTGTCATGCACTGCGTATTCCTATCATCCTCTACCTCAGATTTACAGGCACATGACTTTCTCTCACATTCAGTGAAACAAACAAGCTATGTCTTGAGCAACCTCTCACCAAGAGTTTGTGACACCTGTAAGATCTGCCTATCCCCTTATGTATATAATCTCAAATTTTCTGAGTCTCCCAGGCCTTGCGAATTATATTTCTGATGTTCCTCCAGACATACACTGTTAAGAGTATTTGGAATTTCAAAATAAAGGACAAGCTGAGGTGTAGCCCCTATGAGAAGAAACAATAAGCACTTTCCACGTTTCTCATTACATCTCATTTCAGGATGAGTGTAGCCTAGTTATTTTCCCAGCCAGAAGGCACTTGCTTTGCATTTGCTTCAAATCTATGCACTTTAAAAAATATCATGACATTTTGCTTCTGAGACAAAAGTCAAATGCCAAAAAAAGAATCACCTCTACAAATGTGAATATTGAAAACTTAATTTCTAAATGCAAACAAGATCAGTTGCCAAGATGCCAACACAGTTACTTAGTTTGCAGACTTGGAGATTGTGGGCAATATTCCTCATACCTGTTCTCCACCTGTGTGTTTGCTGCCTTCTCAGGGATTGAGTGCATTGTTCCAGAAAAAAGCCTCTGTTGGCATTCTTTCCAGTCTGAATGCTTAAATGCAGCTGGTGGGCTTGAGGTTACAGTTCTGGAATTTCTAAAGAGGGAAAATTGGAAGTGAGATGGTGTATGGTGCATCAGTTGTTCTGTGTATGCACACACCTGTATCATTTGGAAAACTGCTCCTCCCTCATTCCATGATGTCTGAGTGGGACTGTCAATCACAGTGTGCACTCCCTACCTTGGTCTGATGGGGGTGAGTGTCTGGTCCAGGCTCTTCCAGGCACAGTACTCTTTCCTCCTGTGAACAGCACTGCACATACATAGATGCTTCACAAGAGGAAGGGCTGTCTTGTTGGCCCTCAAACAGTACTTCAAATATCATAAAAGCCCAGTAAATACTTACAAAATGGATAAAGGTCTCAAATATTAGTTAAAAGACCATTTGTAAATTTGTATAAGGATGTTGGGAGATACAAGGGTTCCAATTCCCAAAGGAGTTGCTAAGCTAGTGGGAGGGAAGGTTGGGAGTGTTGGGAGCCACCTTCACCTCCTGAGCAAAACAGCCAGAGAAAACATGGAGGGAGACAGAGGCAAGGCAGGAGGGAGACACCAAGCCCTACCCTACTACCCGAATCTTAGTCTTGCCTACAGGTGGCGCCACACCTGCCCTTCCCTGTTGCATGACCCAATACATTTCCTTTTCATTTGAGCTAGTTTGAAATAGGTTTCCGTCATCTGTGTTAAAAAAAAAAAAATTATGTGTATATATGTATATATATGGCTTGGCTCTTCTTTTAATTCTCATCACATCTGCCAACCATACTTTCCCAGTGACATGGGAGGAAGGAACAGAGCCAAAGGTGTGTGTGCAAGTTGAGAAGGCTACCAGATAAGCAAAGACATTTTTTTTTCCAGAGATGCTGGGGTAAGCTCAGACTTCCAAAGGTGGCCCCTCGCTCTGTCTGGTGACCATTCCCCGGTCAGTCCTCTGGAGCGAACCAGACTCAATTTAAACATGCCTGCCTTCTCCCTTCCTCTCCCTGATGATAGTAGCGGATGGTTTTTAGCCCTTAACTTGGGTTGTTAGGATGCAAATCCTGCTGCTCTACTGAAGTGATAGCTGGTAACCATCCATAACAGAAGGCTAAACAAGCGTTTGGGCTCTAGGACACTGAGATGATTGGGCAATAATTCCAGAGCTTCACTGTCCTCAGCCAAAGCCTACAGATCAGGATAGAGCTTCCCTTCTGCCCTCGGCAGGCATCCCCCTGGCTGTCAGGTCTTCTCAATCTTCCTGGTCAGCCCTCTGGAGAACACTGGGTTGTGGCTCCCCTCTCAGCTGACCACCCCAGAAGAGCCTCAGATCTCAGACAACACTGCCGCCTTTTCAGACTCTGCTGTCAGCAACCCAAAAACGAGAAGACCAAAACCCACTGAAATCCCTGGTGCATTCAGAAGGGGATGTCCACGAAATGTGTGTGCACAGACCACCAGTCAGCTCAGGGCCTGGACCCTATGTTCCTCCCAAGTTCTCCAGACCTTTGCTAGACCTTGCAGACTCATGCCCCCTGCTGGTGGCAAGTTTCTGCTTCCAGCGAGCCCTTGACATTCCCACATCTCACCTCCTGTGGCCTGTATTCCCTGCTGCATGCCACCTACTCCGGAACTCAAACTCTCTACCTTGATTTCACCCCAAACCCACACACAATGCTTGTGTGCATCGCAGACTTGTCAGAAGGTTAGAGGCTCTGGAGGGTTCTTATATCACAGTGACCACAAATACATTAAATAAGTTAAATACTTAAAGTGTCTGCTTTTAAAACTCTTTTGACCATCAGGCTGCTCACCAGCTTCACTCTCCTTTCTCCAGTCTTCTCTCCCCTCTCTTTTTGTTCCACACCCACATCCTGTTTATCTCCTCTTCAGAGCAGTTTGGTCCTCTCCAACCCATGTCATCAAGGGTTCACCTTCTTAAAAGACTCAGCAGTCTAAAGACAAGTTCACTTCCAGCTGGAATTCTGATACTTGCCATTTGGATGGTTATTTCTACCATGCCGACTACATATGCTTTAACTGATGTAGAGATGCACATTCATTCATTCTCCCTCTCTTTCCCCATTTATGTGTGTGTGTATGAATGCATGTGTATGTATACATACATGATGTGTGTGCACTTACACACATACATGCCATCTATGTGTGTGTGTGTATATCTATATCTATATCTATATCTATATCTATCTCCTGTGTATGCACATTGACTTCCCTTGGTCAAAGTGTCTTCATTTGTAAAGTTAGGGATATATATATTAGGCTATTTCTAATAGTCCATTCAGCTCTAGGTATTTTTAGTATATATACCAGGTATTTGTGTATATATATATATGGTGTGACATATATTAGGTGGTTAAAACTTAATATTCATTTGCATGTTTGGCTTAACATTTTTCCATTATTTTTAATGTTAAAATAGGGTGTCTTCACTTCTTCAGTGGCTGTGAAATGTTACAATAGTTATAGAATTACCTTGAACTCTAAAACGTAAAGTTTCTATTTATGTCTTAGAGTTCACTAGAAGAATTATTGACATGAGCTAAACTAAATGGATAGAGTGTTATTGATACCAAAGGCAGAAGAGCTAATCCTCTGTGTTCTCATGTCCCATGGAGTTTAATTGACTCTTTATGCCCATCACTACCTGCCCCCAGCGGTCAGCTAAAAATGTACCTAATTTCATGGTCAGCTGGAGCTAGGTCAGCTAGGGCTTCATGGACAGACTGAGAGGCTCACAGTGCCACCTGATGGCATCATAAAATTCTACGAGATAATAAGGTTTCTGGATAGGACATTACCTTTTAGAGCATGGAAGTATCGTCTGAATTCATCTGTCTAGATGAATCTGATTTGTTTTGCAGAAAATACATCAATTCTTAATTATATGTTAGTGGTTAAAAAAAACCCCAGGCGTGAAGAATCATTTCAAAATCGTGACGGAGTTGAGCAATTTGTTTTTTACTTGCTTTGATTTTTGTGAATTCCAGTTTTTACCGTTTAAAAAAATTATCTTTCTTGGCAGTGAGGCAGAGTGAAAAAGACCCACCTAGGTTTCAATCGTAGCACCAGGTTCACTAGCTACGTAGCTTTGGGAATGCAGCTCAACCTGGCCAAGCAACAGTTCCTGGTTGCTTACCTTGAAGGATTGGTCTTCAATCCTTGAGGATCATAATACTTCCCTTGAAGGACTGTTCTAAGGATTAATTAAAAATCCTAGGCATTCAAGTGATAAACAAATGTTAGCTTCCCCAATCCTCCTTCTACCTTGCCCCATCAAAATCTAGAATGAGTGTAAGCAGGATTAGAACTTCCTGGGAATACAGAGCAGTCTCTTTCCCTGCTTCTGGTCCTGTCCTGGGGGACGGTGGCAGAATTTCTGCATTCCCCATCCTGAAGGGCAACTTTGTCAGTGGGAGCCAGTCGGGAAAACACAGCCTGCTAGCAATTCAATAGCAAGAATAAAATAGAAGCAACTAGTTAGAAAGCTGCTGGGAGGGCTCAAAAGCCAAATGATATGGGAGGCACCTCAGAAGTCACTGTCACCCAGAGGCTTGAAGAACAAATGAAGGAGGTGGTGTCCTCAGAGCCCGGGAGCCAGGGCTGCCCAGTGCAAACTGTAATCACAGTGGAAACACAGATTCTGCCTAAGATCCTGCCCGTAACAGAGAGAGAGGGAGACGAATGCCCTCGCTTCTCCCACCAGAGCCTCCCGCTGGCTGAGCCTAACTGCAAGATACTTGGCAAGGAAGCTTGAGAAATGTAGTTTATATAGTCAGCCCCTTGCAGTAGACAGAAGAGCAGAGGAAGGGCAGGGAATGGATTAGAAGGCAAATAGGTGAAGAGTGGCAGAGAGGCAAGTGGAGGAGATCTCCCCTTTATTTATAGCCCCCTTTCTGCCTCTGAGTTAAAAATATCAGAAAATTCCAAGATTAACAACCTTTCTGACACTCTTCCTGAGGGACTTTCCAGTACAAGTGTGTTAATGCATGGTGCTGCCTACAAGCAGGAGCACACTAGCTAGCACACTTACAGCAAATCTTCCAGTACCCGTTATCACCGAGGAGGAAGAGCTGGGACCCTGAAGTCTTGGGATGGAGGATGGGTTAATTTTGATGGAGGGGATGCTGCAGTCCCAGGTGCTGCAGGAGGAACACTGTGTGTGTCAGCTAAGGGAGAAGGTTCTGAAGTGTAGTGGTGGAGATGTGGTCCAGAAGCAAATATCATCCAATTTCTTAATCAGCCAAGAACAGGTCCTGGTTGCCCAGGATAATTAAAGGAGAGGAAAAGAAGTGCCCATCAGTGATTTAATTCATGCACCATCCCAACTGATTTTAGTTCATTCATCAACTATTTGTTGAGGCCCTACTATATGTTTTTGAATATTTCACACATAGAAATCAGCAACTCGCTCTTAGCTCTTGTTGCTATTATTAATTATTATTAACAGTATGCAATGAGATCATAGAGAAAGGGCATCCAACCTCACCTGGGAGGTGATCAATAAAGGCTTCAGATGGTTCTGAGTCTTAAAGCTGAACAGGAGTTGACCAGGCAACATGGCAAAATCCTTCCAAGGCAGAGAGAGCAGCAGGAACAAATGCTTGGAGATGTTGTGGAAAAGATTTGAAACTTGTCAAAATGATTCCTGCTTTCCAAAAAATTTAGGGCTCATTACTGACCCTGATTTTATGAAAACGTAGTAGGGTTGTCGTGGTAGGGAAATAAAAATACAGGATACCCAGTTAAATTTGATATTCATATAAACAACAAATAATGCTTTAGTATATATAAATATACTTCAGTGTGAGTATGGCTCATGAAGCATTTGGGGCATGTAAGTATGATTTGTTGTTTATCAGAAATTCAGATTTAAGTGAGCATGCCATATTTTATCTGGCAACCCTAAACCATAGGGCTAATCATAGACTCCCTCGTGCAGACCAAATGTCTTAAAAGGAAGAGCAAACTTATGATTCTTAGTCCCAGGTACTTCAAAAATAGCCCAACCAGATGGCATCTTTAGAAGAGTGGTTGACCAACTTTTTATGCAAAGGTCCAGACAGTGATTATTTTAGGCTTTGCGGGACATGTAGTCTCCATGGCAATCACTCAACTCTGCCTTTGTAGTATGAAAGCAACCACAGACAATGCATCAACCAATGAGCGTGGCTGTGTTCCAATAAAACTTGATAACAATAGATAGAGAGTACATTGTCATGGTTTGCCAATCCCTGTTTTAGAAGCTGGTTCAAAAAGAAATTTTTTCCTTGTTATAAAAAGCTGCTTGCAACTCAACAACAAAAAACAAACAACCAATTTGAAAAATGGGCAAACGACTTGAATAGACATTTCTCCAAAGAAGATATACAAATGGCCAATAAGGACATGAAAAGATGCTCAACGTCACTACTGATTAGGGAAATGCAAACCAGAACCACAATGAGATCCCTCCTCATACTCATCAGGATGCTATTACCAAAAAACCCCAAACAAATCAAAATAGCAATAACAATTGTTGGCAAGGATGTGAATTAACTGAAACTCTTGAGCATTGCTAGTGAGAATGTAAAATGGGGCAGCCACCATGCAAAAGAATATGGTGGTTCCTCAAGAAAACTTGAACACTGAGTTACCATATGATCCAGAAATTCTACTTCTAAATATATATCCAAAGGAACTGAAAGAAAGAACTAGAACAGATATTTGTAAAGCAATGTTCATAACAGTATTATTTACAATAGCCAAAACATGGACACAGCCCAAATTTCCACCAGTGGGTGAATGGATAAACAAAATGTGATACACACACACATTATTCAGCCTTAAAAAGGAGTGAAATTCTGATACATGTTGTAACATAGATAAACCTTGAAAACATTATGCTTAGAGATATAATCCAGACACAAAAGGACAAATATCATGTGATTCCACTTATATGAGGTCACTAGAATAATCAAATAGACACAGAACGTAGAATAGTCGTTACCTGTGGCTGGGGGAGTGAGGAATGGGTTGTTATTATTTAATCCATGCAGGGTTTCAGTTTGGAATGATGAAAAAGTTCTGGAAGTGGTTGGTAGTGATAATTGCACAACAATATAAATATACTTAATGCCACTGAAGTGTACACTTAAAAGTGGTGAATATGGTAAATTTTATGTTATCTATATTTTTACCACAATAAAAAAATTACTTACGGAATTTTACCTGACTAATCATAAACTCCTCCGAGACACCCAAATGATATTCTATTTATTTCTAAACTAGAAACAATGGCACAGACTCTAGTTACCTGTAAAATTCCAGTAAATCTAGATATAAATAAGACATGATGTAACAAAACTTAAAATGTTGTGTTCCCAGTACGCAGATAGATTATGTCTCAAAGTCTCACTGTAGAACTTTCTCACTCAAGTGCTATGGGAGGAGATTGTAATGCTGTGCACCAGCTATTGATGAGCCTGAACAGTTTATTCCTGTCCATGTACTGGGATGAGAAACAGCGTCCATCCAGTCATAGCGTCTGGGTCAAAGACCGTGGTAGGTGCTAGGGATAGAAAAGGTCATAATTAAACCTGGTCCTTGCTCTCCAGGGCTTTTGATATTGTGGAGAAAAACATGCAAATAAATCCTTTCAGGAGGGGTAGCTGCAAGCAATTGCCAACTCATTACAGAGTTCCGTCACCCACTTTGCCTCCTCCCCAAGCACCACTTCTCGCTCACTTTCTAGCCATTATCAATACTTAGAAAATGTTTGTTGATTCATTTTAGCCTCTGCCTCTTTCCTCAAGAGCATGATAAAATGGAAATAAAAAATCAGAGTCAAAACAAGGAGAAGCTGAGAGGTTCAGTGACATCATATAACCCCGTCTCCAAAGCAACTTATTATATGTATCCTCCAAATTCTTATTCAGTTTCTTTTTATTTTTTATTTATTTATTTTTGTGAGGAAGACTAGCCCTGAGCTAACATCCCTCGCCAATCCTCCTCTTTTTGCTGTGGAAGACTGGCCCTGGGCTAACATCTGCCCATCTTCCTCTACTTTATATGGGACGCCGCCACGGCACGGCTGACAGGCAGTGTGTCGGCGGGCGCCCGGGATCTGAACCCGTGACCCCGGGGCTGCCAAGCGTGGACTAAACCGCTGCGCCACCGGGCGGCCACCAGTTTCTTTTTAAAGGGCAGCAGTGAGAAAGCTTCCTTGAGTTCTACGAAGATTGATTTTCCAGAGGGTTGAAATTATTCAGAATCATTGCTTTTGACTCTTCTCTATGGCATTGTAGATAGAATTTAAAGACATCATTATGCGAAAATGAAATTTATTTGTAATAAATTGTCAAATAATCTGACTTTGAGATATGCTAGCTGCTTGGGTCATCGACAGAGTTTTATGCAGACCCAGAAAGGCTATTTTGGACTTGATGTATTTGGCCAAAGTGCTTCCTATTATGTGATAATTGATCGAGATATGTACTTCTGACGCCAGAAACACAAACAGCAAACACACACACGCACGCCTTAAATGTACGCTTCTTTTCATGCATATACACAGTTATGTAATGGATAATTCTCAAAATATTTATGTACTTGATTTTACCATGCATGATCTTGAAAATGAAAGCTTTCCTTTCTAAGAGTAATATTCAAAGCTTTAATTTTTTTTCAGTACTGGAAAATAAAAATTGCGCTATGCTTTGCTTAGTCACTTCTCTACCCACTTATACTTTTTTAGGCACCTTCTTTATTACCATTGCTATGCCCTAGTGCAGCACCCCCACCACCCTACTCCCCTGAATTCCTGCAGCCATCCTCCCTGCCTGGAATTCCACATCTCCTTGAAGGGGGCTGACAATGGAGGGACCATTATAAAATGCTCATCTACTCTTGCCACTGTCTGGCTCAATAATCTGCAAAGATTCCCTGATGTTTTCAGAGTAAAGAGCCAACCCGTTGGCTGGTCAGGATCTGACCAGTCTACTCTCTTACCACATTTGCACATGCACCTCCTCTCTATGAAGAGCAATCGCATTCATTTCCCAAATGTTCCGTGCTCTCTCTTTCTCCATGCCTTTGCTCATACTGTTCTATCTTTCTGAATACATTTCCTTTCTCTGTTCACCTGGTTAAATCCTAGGAGCATAGTGTAGTGGAAAGAGACCAGTCTTTGGATTTGGATGCACTAGCTGAACTATTTACCTGATGTTTAATCTGAAGTGCCTCTGGTTCTTTTATCTACAAAATGACTTAAAAATACCTACCTTGTAGGGCTCTCATGGTAATTAATTAGATAATGTAAGAAAAATCACTTGGGACTTAATAGTAGGTACTTTATAAATAGTTGCTTTCATTATTTACAATATTGCTATTATTCATAATATTAATATTTAAATTATTTTTGTTGATTACACTACTCAAGTGTCACTTTTCTTGAAAGCACTTTCTGAAATCCCGAAACAGGATTAGTTTTCCCTCTTTGTATTAGTCATATGACTTGAAAACCCCTTCTCTAATGTAGCCATCATCCCATTGTATTGGAATTGTTGGTTCAATTGTGTCTTTCCCTCACTGGGTAACAGACACAATGGGGAAGAAGACTTTGTCTTGTTTACTTTTACATATCTCGTTAAGTGAGTGAATGAAAGAATTCCCCAATTTCTCCTGGCCTTTCCATAGCATCATCCAAAATAACGAGTAGTTCAGAAATAATCTCAAAGCCAACAAGATGCCCATTTAGATTTGTTTTGTCAAACCAGGGAAACCACGTATGTAACAGTGAAGGAATTAATTCAAGATGGCAGAAGAAGGAGATGGTGGCATCTTTGTTCATTGGCTTCCAGTCTTCTCTCCTCTAGTTCATTTTCCTCCCAGAGGCCAGATAACTTTCGTCAATGATAAATCTGATATTGTCGGTCCTCTGCTTTAAACACTTCAAGGATTTCTTAATGCACTTAGAATAAAGATCATATGCCATCTTAATAGTCTCAGCTCTCAGTTCTCATCACTCTCTACCCACTTCTCAATATGCCAGCCACACTGAACTTCTTCCAGCTCCTCAAATCTCCTGGCCTATACATACAGCATTTTTTCTGCTAGAAGTTCCCTCACCACTTCACTTGCTACCTCCTCTTTACCCTCCCTCTGGTCGCAGCTTAAACATCACTTCCTCTAGAAGGTATTTTCTGAGGCGCTAGGCTCGTTTTGGATACTCTCCCTCAAGCCCTCTAGCTGCCTTACAAGGTCCTGTACTTCCCCAATTACCATACTCACTTGCACTTTATGGTACTTAAGTGCTGAACGTCTGCTCTCTTGGCTAAGCTGTAATCTCGTGAGGACAGGGGTTAAGTCTGTCTGGTTCACCATCGGATCCCCTTAAATAGAGCAAACAATAAATGGTTGCTGAATAAAAAAAGTCTGGTGGTTTAAAAAGCAGTTTCCTGGAAACGTGCATCCCTAAATCTTGATAAACTTTGTTTTGAGATAAAAGAGAGTGCATTTCCAAACCCAGATAGTCAGCATATCTTTCCTCTCATCTCTCATGTCAGGGCGTCTGAGGGAATCTTTATTCACACTTATATCCACCTAGTTCCCTAGAGAATAGGGCCAAGTTTTCTGGCCGAGGTGATGAATCAGTGAGAGAAGCTTTTGGCCCAGTGTACATGTCATATGAGTATGAGGATGGTATAGCTTTCTGTCTGACCCGGAGTCTGGTAGTACGTTCCACAGCACATCCACAGATCTTGATTTACCTCTCTTCTATTGGAATTTTCTGTAACCCTTTCCGTATTCACACATACCTCTGTCACCTGATGGTCAGGGCCAAAAATGAAGCTAAACCACTCTTTAAATTTACTTTTTCTAGCCTTAGATGTATGTGTGTATGAGAGAGAGAGAGAGAGAGAGAGAGAGAGAGAGAGATCCTGACATAACAAAGTTTTATTTCATTTATTATATAGTTATATAGTTTATTTATTTTTACTACTCTTTATCCCAGAAAAGATTTAAGATGGGTTTATATTAACACTATCCACTCTGCCTCATTACTACAGATAACTGAAAAATACTGTACTGATATCTTCACACGATCCTTGAGAATTATGGAGACACTCGTATGATATGGTAGACTTATTTTTATCTCAATTTTCATTTTGATGTTTGTACTTATTTTCTCTTAAACAATTTTTCATTCATTTAAAGCATCACATTACCTCAGAAAATCAAGGCTCTTTCTGCTCAGATGATTCTTCCCCCAGATCATTCTATCTGTTGGTGCCAGAACAATCTTTCTAATTCATAGGCTTGCAGATGTCACTGAATAAATCCGAGGTCTTTAAAGACTCCCAACACCTGTAGGATGAAGATCAAATCCCTTAGCCTGGCATTTAGGATTCTTTGGCCATATAGTCCCAACATCCTGCATTAATTTTTGTTTTTTTCACATACATTGAGTGCCAGCTGTATGCAAGGCTGTGCAAGGTGCTACAAGGGAGAGTATGATGAACATGACCATGGTCACAAGTAGCTCACACATTTAAAAGGGGGGATCAGATAAGTATGATCCAAGGAAGGAGAAGGAAAGATTACTTCTGATTGTGTGTGGATGTGTGTGAGGGCGTGCTGATCAGAAAACTCAGTGCTGACACAGAGTAGGTGCTTACTCAGTGTAGTGGTAATGCAGGAAAGATGGCATGACCGGAGTTGTTCTCTCGGGAGGTTAATATGATAGAAGGGATTGCAGTGGGTCCAGGCTGGAGATAAGGAAATAAAATATAATTGATCAAAGGAGATGCAAGGAGTTGTGACCTTGGGTGCCATTAGAGACTGTCAGTGAGAATAGAGTGTGGGGATCCACGAATGGAGAAATTGATGGAGAATCAACAGGAATATCTAAGAGGAGGAGGGGGTTAAAGATGCCAACACAGTTTCCAGTCTGGTGCGAATGTGCTCCCAATATGAGAAAACAGAAAATCAAAACGGAGAAGGAGAAGAGGAGAAGAGCTTTAGAACTTTGAACTTTGAGAACCCAGTGGGATATTCCAAGGGAGATGTCCAGTGGCTGTATAGGAGGAGAGTGTAAATGTTTGTTGGAGTGGAATTTAAGTGAAAAAGGGGAGCCTTTGCCATAGACGGCATGATTGCGCCATAGGTGAGAGTGAGATTCCTCAAGGAGAGAGTGTGGAAAGAGAATCGCTTTCTTCTCTTGGACTCCCTGCTCCAGGCTGGCTCTGTCCCAGAGCCCACCAGGGCACCCCTGCCTTGCTTTCGCTATCCACCCAACTTTGACGTCCTCTTCTTTACTTGAATAAGTGCACCCTTGTCTGTTGAGTTCTCCATGTTTCTTTCGTGTCAACCACATACCAGGCACTGAGCTGAATGCTACAGGTTATGGAAATGGGTCCTGCATCCTCCAGAGAGTTGTCTTTAAGATTTGTCCAAGCCCTATACCACATCGACCTTTCCCTCCTCTGAATCTTTGGAGCATATCCTGTTACATGTCTGACATTTAGCACAATGAGTCCTGGTATTTGTATTTATCTTGTTAGAACTCCGAGGCATCTCCCCATCTAGACAAAGGGTTCCTTGAGAATAGACACTGTCATACTCTAGTCTGAGTTCCCTAAAGGTCTAGCACAATGTTTTGCACACAGTCAGTACTGTTTTTAAGGCTATGTGACTCTGCTTTTATTGACTAGTATTTCCCCCCCAACCCTTGATATCTATTGGCACCAATTCTTACATCTTAAGTTTCTAGTTTGATGACTCAAAAGTCTAGATAAAAACATGACTTGTTATGACTCACAAATTATAGAGACAATTTTAATAGAGAGACACTTCTGCTCACCTTGTCATTCAAAAGAACTAAAGTGCTTTCTGAATGCCAAATATCTGAAGATGCTATAAACGCTGCAGTGAAGAATGAGGTGATAATTAATGCTTAAGTAATTAATCACCCAGCTCAGTCCATGGTGGGTAGTTTTGGTGCAGTTGCTGATGTTAAAATCATTTTCCTTTTGTTATAGTGACAACACTTTAAGAGGAATCTGGATTATGTAAAAAATTTCCATGGACTTGGGACCATGGAATCTTAAACTTCAGAGCAAGGTGGGCAGCATATACTTACCTACCGAAGGATAAATGGTTCCTTTTCAAGGGTCAACTGTGAGTAACTAGTAGAACATCCAAGATACTGTTTTGAAAAGGGATCTAAGGTAGAGTCTGGGATCAGTGGGGAAGTGTCATGATAGAAAGTGTCCACTGCAGGTGAAGGTGGTAAAGGCACATGCTTGCCTTCTTGGACCACATCCTCATTCTACAGATGAAGAAAATGAGTCTTGGAAGAGGGATATTTTTGACAAGTGAACATTTATTGAGGCCTACTATGCACTAGGCACTTTACCATATAACATAAACTTCCCTTGCACCTAGATGCTGTGCTGAAAAGTACAAGTACTAATTTAAAGGCCCTTAGCACAGTACATGTGGTTGAAAGTATATTTACATCTCTTTATGTTTTCTCCTGCACTAGAAAGAAGGAAAACACACTCGTGCATTTATTTTCAGTTTACCCAGTCAGCAGACAAATTGAATGTTGATTGCTTAACCTAACAATCTAAATGCAGTTACTCCTCACACCTTTTGATTTTCACAAGTCTTGCGTCTCCCCACAGGAATAACTTCACTCACATTTTTAAGCAAGAATGTGTCTGATCAAGATGGAAGTCCCAAACCTGGATGACTAATACTGACTCTTTTGAATTTCAGAATAAGCAGAGGCTAATTCTGGATTTGTTCATTTTTCTTTCTCAGCTACAAAGCATTTGGTAGACATTAAGTCTTTAGTTATCTCATGCTTTCACATCCCCAGAGTGTTTTCAGTCTGGATATTAAATAGTCTGATGCAGATGGTAGAAGAATCCTGGCTTTAAATTTAAATTTTAGATACTTTAATAGGCATGGCCAGGTATATAGCCATGTGATTAATGGAGCATCTGGAATTATCCATTATGTCCATGAAATTTAGGTGGGTCTGTTTGGTTGGATCAATGTTCAGCTATACCCAAAGGGAAAGAACTCTGCAGAAAGCCCAACTTTGAGGCCAGGTTCTGTCTTTTAGTTACTGTGTAATTTTTGACAAGTCGTATTTAACTTCTGTTTCTTTATCTATAAAATAGGAATCATAATGATGCCTACCTTTTACGGAAAGTATGAAAATTAATTAAATATTTTAATGAACATCACATCCAATGGCTTCTCAGCTATTCTGGTTGTCTATTGTCGTATAACAAGTAACCCTCACAACTTCATAAATTGAAAAAATACTGTAAATTAAAACAATATTGTTATTTTCCATGATTCTGTGGGTCGACTGGGTGTTTCTTCTACTCTCTCCTATGTTGACTGGGGTCATCTGGGGGTGGGCTCTGTTGGTGTAGAACATCCAAAATGGCTCCCTCACATGGCTGGCAGGTGATGCTACTGTCAGCTGGAAGCTCTGTTGGCCTGTTGACCAGATTAACTGAATTCCTCATGTGGCATCTCCATGTGACATGGCAGGTGGGTTCCGAGAGAGAGTGTTCCCAGTGCTCAAAGAAGAAGGAGGTGAAAGCTGGCAGTCCTCTTGAGGCCTGGACTTGAAGTCCTAGAGTGTCACTTCACCATGTTCTATTAGTCAAAGCTCTCACACGGCCATCCCAGATACAAGGGCACGGGAGATAGCTCCACCTCTTAATGCAAGGAGTGACGTGTGTGAACAGGAGGGAGGAATTGCTGGGGCCGCCTTCGGATACTAGCTATCAGGCCTCTACTCAAACAACACCCTCTCAGAGAGTTCTTCCCTGACCATTTCATCAAAAAATGTCGTGCGTGTCTTTCTTCTATCATATTATTTTAGTTTTATTCATCTTCTTTTAGTTTCTTCAAAAAGACCCTGTGATGAGAATGTGTGAGGTAACTGAAGACTTTCATTTTCTTCCTTATCATCCACTATCTGACATCTTATTTCTTTTGCTTACTGTCTTTCCCACTAGACATAAGCTACATGAAGGCAGAGACCTTGTCTTATTTACTAAATATTTCCTGTATATGGAACTATGTCTGTACACAGTAATCTATGTATGTGTGTAGACATGCATACACATGCCGGAATGAAACGAATGAAGATGAAAGTGCTTTGTAAATTGTGTAGAATATTGTTATTATTATTGGACAAAGACGCGGTTGACTCTTTCCGCAGTTGATTTATTCTTATTATTCATAAAACCATTTGCTGAATGCTTACTATACATAAGACTCCGTGCTAATGACTATTTGCTTAAAGAATTAATGTGGATTCATAGCACTTGACATAATTTGTTTGTTAGACCACATTATAAATGACAACAGGGTCTGGGCTACATTCTCACAGAGTTTCTGTTTAACTGTACTCCACAGATTGGCCTTTTAAATCCTGCATTTCAACCTTGCAATTACATGCCAAAAATCACAACTTTGCAATTAAATACTTGAGTGTAGTTATAGCTATATAGATTACCCTGGACTGGGGGAGATAAACCACCATTTATTGAATGTCCACTATGTCCCATGTGTCTTCTGTATCCTCTCTCATTTTATCAGCACCACAGCCCTGTGAAGCAGAACTTATGGCCTCCAGTTTACAGATGAGAAAACTGAGGTTCAGAATGCCTCGATTCTCCCATTTCTCTGCTGCCTAACATAGCGTCTGGCACAGAGGTGCTCAATAAATATTTGTTAAATACTGAACAGAAGACAAATTAACTGAATTGTTTTTTTAAATATCACCTAGAAGGTAACAGCCCTGACTTTGAACCCAGGCTGATGGACCCCAAAGCCCAAATTATTTCCACCAGTCCAGAGCCAGTCATAGTGGTCTTAGTAGCATCAGTGTCAAGTCTAAAAATTAGAGAAGAGGAGAAATTCTAGAGGTGAGAGTTACAGATTCATTTAGAAAGTGGAACTGAGGCAGGAGATAAGATAATTATTTTAACTGACAACATTTTATATTAGATGCCACAGTTGATTTGGTGTGTAACATCTGTTTAACATCACACGTAAAACAAAACTTTCCGTCTGATGTTTTTGGCTCTCGAGTCTCCTAGAAAATTCTGGGTGATCTATATCCTTTGAATATTAATGAAGCAACGAAGCTCCAAAAATGCCCTCCTGTGTCTTCACTCCAGGAACCAACATGACTCATTAGACTCCTGTTGATTAGAAATGTTAAAGTGGGTTTTCTTTCTCTTCATTTTAATTAAATAAAATTGACAGGCTTTCTTGATTCCCAATTGGCCAAGACTCCCAAAGTGTGGAATGAGAGGAAAACGGCACCCTCTTCCGAACAACCCTTGTTGGGCTGTGTTGGGTTTCTTTCTCTTTTAAAGGAGCCCAGGATGCAATCAGTAAGTTTTAAGACAAATGAGATCCAAAGGTTTTGCTCTTGGGAGAAAAGGTAGAGAGACAGAAAAAAGATATTTCCTCTACAATTGCAGGCGAATGGTTATGGAGATTACGAATTGCATCAGGCTGGTTTGCTGAGTGTCACAATACTGGATAAGCAGTAAGCACAATTTTAAATCTCCATCCCCCAGCTGAGCCATGCCAGAAGACTGCAGTGGTTTAAGGACACTTCATTTTCCCATCTGGATGGATTGATGCACAGCCATAGAGACCCTGCACGAGATCGTAGCTGAGAACCTTAACATCCAAGCTGCACAGAGTCAAGGAGACGTATACTTTGATTTCCGTCTTTTATATCTGGTGTCACATAAAAGCATCCTAACCTTAAGTGGGACCATATTTTGGTCAGTTTATAGCCACATAAATAGCTTCTGAGAGTGCAACCCACAGGGGTGGGGTATAGAGGCCTGGAGCAGGACAGTTTTGAGATATGCAGGGAAAGGAATGGAACTTGTCTTCCCCTTGAACTTCCTCTCCATGCTGCATCATCTTCGCTTCTGTTAACAATGAGAGAGAACTCCAAGCTAAATAGGACTACAAACATCAGTCTCCTGCCTTCAGGTCATTATTACCCCCATTTTACAGATGACCTAACTGTACCAAAGAAGGTAGAAGAGACTTCCCCATTGTCCCAAATAACTAATTGATTAAAATATTTGAGAACCTGGGTCTGGTACTGTGTTAAGCATTATGGAAACACAAATAAATAAGACATAACTACTGCCCTTGAAAACTGCTGTCACTACTCACTGTGTGACCTGGGACATTCAGTCCATCAGTTAACAATATTTATTCAGTTCCAACTCTGTGCCAGACACTTTTCTAGGTCAAATCACTTCCCTTCTCTGGGCTTCTGTTTCTTCAATCCTCTTACCCTCGAAGTCTATCTTATTCTAGAAAAGAGCAGTAGGCATGGAGAGTAGAAACTGGGGGAGGGAGGTCCTCTGTCAATCAATCACCAAGTATTTAACCGCCTGGAACATATTCAGTGCTATAACAGGGGATTTGTAGAAATACAAAGATGGCTAAGCTATGTATTCTCTCCTCAAGGAGCTGGAAGTCCACCATGGACTGAATCGTGTCCCCCCCTAAATTCATATGTTGAAGCCCTAACTCTCAATGGGACTGGTTTGGGAGATGGAGTCTTTAGGAGATAATTAAGGTTCAATGAGGTCATAAGGCTGGGGCCCTAATCCACTAGGACTAGTGGCTTTATAAGAAGAGGAAGAGAGAGAGATCTCCCTATCTCTGTGTGTGTGCCACGGAGGAAAGACCATGTGAGGGCATGAAAAGAAGGTGTCAACCTTTGAGCCAGGAAGTGAGCTCTCACCAGAAACCAAACCCTGCTGGGAACTTGATCTTAAACTTCCCAGCCCCTGGAAATGTGAGAAATAAATGTCTGTTTAAGCCACCCAGTCTGCTGTATTTTGTAGCAGCCAGAGCTCAGTAAGACAGAGTCTAAGAGACAATCCAAATGGCACACTGAACCCTATAAGATAGAATATAGTTGCAGTAAAGCCCTAAGTCATGGTTCCTAACTGTTTTGAATGTGATAATCTTTCTCTCTTTATCTCATATACTTCCCTCATACCCACGATCTTATCTATACTTTTCAAAATTTTTCATTGAGGAAATATTTATGTGTGTGTGAATTTGATACCTCTTCCTGTAAGTCCAAAACCTCTGAAGAGTTGTCAGCCCGGGGTCTGGGAACTTCTACTCCAGACACAATAGAAGTTGAAAGTAAGAAGAAAATCTGGGAGCAAAAGCAAGTAAGGAAAGCTCTTCATATCTGAACAGGCCAAAATCAGAATAAGGAAGCATTCTAGAAGAAGAAGAATGGGAAAGAATCCCTCTAAGAATAGTCCCAGCCATGGGAGTCCCCCCAACCTCTGCCCTTCTCTCTCATCTCAAGACTTATGCTAGGTTGGACTCATAATTTCAAGCAGTGTTGTGCTGGAAAACTGGCTCTCTGGAAACACAAATAAACTCTGATTTGTGGTGTTCACCAATTTCTATGGTGTAAATACACCCATGATGGCTGATTTCAAGCTACTAATTGATGTCATTGAACATGGATTTGGGAAGATAAGAGCAGATCTGGCTCTTGAGAATCAATAGGAAACAACTTCAGTACTCCATTGTAAGGAATCTTGAAAGCTGCCTTATGCCAAATTTTGATTTGTAGAATTTAACCATCTCCCTAGAGAGGACTCAAGGGAAAATCTCTAAACCACTGCCTCTCTCTCCCTATAACCCTTCCCCTCTCCTTAAGTCAGAGCAGATCTACTTTAAATTAATTCACACGTTAGGTGTCTGGGTAAGACACCATTCGAACAAAGCTACTTAGTTATACTTTAGGTCATGTTTACCAGTTTGGTGTTCCCCAGAATAAAGGTTCCAAAATATGTTAATAGTTAGTCTATGACCATGAGAGGTCAAAAAACTTTGGGAGAACTGCTCCTCTGTATATTGGTCATGATATATCTTTGCATATTAAATGTTCTAAAAAATCCTGCAGTAAATAATCTTGTCTCAATTTTGTGGTAATTCAGTATTTTCCAAACTTTTTTGACAAATGAATATTTATCTTTTTAAACATTCTGCAGAACAAGATTCCATGTGATACTTTTTTGAAGTATCTTTTCCCAGTATTTACTGAAGTCATTCTGACTCTTGGCTGAAACCCCTACTTTACCGATTAAAGAAAGTCCTAGGCCTTTGAGAAGATTTCCAAGAATATCTAGGGATTTACGTTCTCGTGGGCATCTCCAGCTCCAAATTCTTGTTTTAGCTATATATATATTTTTTGGTTTTCTTTTGTTCTACTTTTCTTTGTTTTTGATTCTGTCCAAATATCAGTGTTCTCTGGAACACTTCCTATCAGCTCCCTCCTAAAATGTGACAACTATACCTAATATGTATTATTCCAAGCATGGCACAGAAGAAATAGGGCTATTATATTTCATAGATTCTAAGATGCACATTTTTTCACATTTTATCTTCTCTGAAAGTGGGATCTATCTTACAATGAAAGTTGTAGTTTAATTGGCAACATTGTTTTCCTTTTAGTGTTACATAGAATAATGGTGCATCTCACAATAAGTATCAGATTTGATAAAGTATGGTATTATTTATTATTCATTCAATAAATATGAGCTCTAAAAACCTGTAGATCTGAGTCTCATGGAACATTATAGCTGCCTCCCTCACATTTGTTAAATAAAGGAATAAATGAAACTTTTGGTAGCCTGTTTTACCACATCAACTGACATATGGGATTCAGTCCTGTTTCCTATTTTAAACACAGATATACACACGTGAACATGCACACGTAAGCACACGTGTGAGCCTGCCTGTACACACACACACACAGCACACATGCGTGCACACACACACACACACACACACACACAAAGAGCAGTTCCAGAAATCACTTCCAGTAACATATTAAAATTGAATGTGAGACCTACCTCTTCTTCAAACAGTTCATGGACCATTTCTTCAACTCAGGTTCCAGAGCAGTCCTTCTCTTGCCCTCCCTCCTCTTTTTAAGTTTTATTTCCTCCCTTTTCCTCATTTATAGATCCTTTCCCAATCAGAACCAAAATCAAATTCTTTTCCCTTTCTTATGCAGAGAAGTTCAGTCATCATAAGCTTCTCCAAACCCAGCTCAAGGTGACATCACCCCTTCAGGGGCCTGACTGTAAGTTCTTGAACGAAGTTTCTTTCTCCTAGACTCCATTTGGGAGGGGAAGGAAGTAAAGGGCAGGCCCGGTTTTGATTTTGTTGGTTTCATACACATCCCTTCCACAACATTCCGGGTGGGTGGTCCTATTACTTCAGTTTTATTTCCTCCAGTGACCGAGTGCTCACTGTCTCCACAAACAAAGAGGTCCATTTGCACACAGTTCTAATTGTCAGAGCCTTGTCACATATATTGACCTGACATTTTCCTCATTGCAAGTCTTGTCCACCTATCTTGAAATCACACATATATATAAAATCTCATTTCCATATGACAGTTGTTGAAGGATTTAAAGACAAGGGTCACACTTCCTATGAATCTTTTCCACACATCATCATTTCTTTCTATGGTTTCTTGAATGTCAATGCTCCCAGATTCTTTATCATCAAAAATCTATCTCCTTAGATATATTCCAGTTTATCAGGCTTCAACTGAGGATGTGGCAGCCAGATCGAATGGTGTATTTCCCACAGAGCTTAGTAGCACATATGACCTTATTTCCTTTATAGAATTTATAATCTCAAATTATTGCATTTCCTTATTAATTGTCTTAAGCCATCATTAGAATGTAATATCCTTGACGGCATAGTTCTTGTCTTTTTGTTCACCTTTTTATCGTAGGTATATGGCAAATAGTAGATGCTCAATAAATGTGTTGAATGACTGACTGAATGAATGAGGCATCCTTTCTCCAGCATTTCTCACGGATGCCTCATAGTCATTCAGATATTTCGTCTGTGAATTCTCTTGATGTCCTTGAATGCCAGTTATCATAGACCTAAAACAAAAATGTTTTAAAGACTCCTGACTCAGCTTGAGTTTCTCTTCTTTCATATCAATATCTATTGGTATATGATAGATCAATCTCGATAGATATTGTGATAGATCAATAATGTAGAGCTAACAATTGATAGATCAGTATCTATTCATATCTACTCTCTTTAGTTATCTTCCAGTCATTCTTGCCTGATGGAAAAAGCAGAAGCAAAATAGAAATTGAGCAATGCTCTTTCTCTTCACCATTTATCAATTTTAAACCATCATTTCTATGGTCTGCAGGAAGACTTAAAAGGGTGCTCAAACTTGATTATGGATGCTGGGCCGAGGGGGAATTCTGACTGAATGCCCGAAGTCTGTCTCAGGGATTTGACCTGTGTTTTTGGATACATTCTGAATTCTCTTTTACCTTGAGGCTTTCCCCTTCCTGTGGGATTTAGGCATATTTAGAGTTTCTTGAGACCAGGAGCCTTGTTTGTCCTCTTCACTACTCTGTTTGAATATTGATGTTTGCTTTAGTGATTGTTGTTGAAAATCCAGACTTATGTGACTCTGAGCAGCATCCTTGATCTGAAAGCTCCAGGAGTGCCCTCGTTCAGAAGAAGTCGATCTGGCTCTACCTGTTATGGCAAGAGCCAAGAAGATGGAAGACAAATCCATGGCGGGAAAAGCACTCCAAGAATAGAGGTGTCGGAGGGATTAGCTATTGGATTTCCATATAGACACATCACAAACCATTACGTTGATGCTAAATATTAGGAATGCACCCTTTAACCATTTGGAGGAGTGTCCACAATGCATTATTTGCTTAAAAAAGAAAGTTGCAAATAAATGCATATAGTAAGATGCATTAAAAAAATCAAATGACAAAAATCCGTGTGTGTGTGTGCTTAAGTTTGTGTTACACACAGGAATAGGAGAGATATTCACCAGGCTGTTAGTATTTGTTAGTGTAGGAGGTAAAGAATGAAAAAAAACAGAAGGTAGTGTTGATGGTTACAGTTTTTCCTTATGTATGTTTGTATTATTTCCTTGGTTGTCATAAACATTTGTTAGTATGTCCCTTTTAAACAGGAATTTCATAGATGATTAAAGGAAAAACAAATCTAAAGCCCAATAACTCTTCAAAAGAGAAACCAAAGCAAAGTTGTGGAAAAGTAGAATTTCTAGGAATGTTCTGCCTGTTTCTTTTTGTAACTCTCCAAATGGGGATGTGGTTTTTCAGGGGCATGGGGAGAGATTTGACTTTTCTGTCTTGGGCTTGAGCATCATTGTACTTCATACATGATTCTAGATGGGTCATGTGGTCAGGAAAGTCTCCTGGGGTGCTGAAAACATGAACTGCCTCGTCTTCTCCATATTGTCCAGGTAACTCAAAGGAAGCCATCCTGAAAACCAAAAACAGGGTCAAATGTGTGTGTGTGGGAGGATGCCTGCAGGGTTCTGGGATCAGGCAATACTGACATTAAACAAACACTCGGTAATTTCTTGAACCATTTGAAGCATTGATATTATAACAGGTTTGCCCCAGGGGATTTTTATTCTTTCAGGTAAATCCAGAGTTTAGCACCTAAACTCTCCCCTAAGCAATGGCTCAAGTTTAGATCTGGTCTCCAATAAAAAGCAACCTAGCAAGTAGAATGTAAGAATTAGGAATGGTGGCTGGAAAGTTAGACTGTAGGGATTTGAAACTTGAATTAGCTGTCTGACCTTGAGCAACTGAGTTCAACCCCTCTGAGCCTCAGTTTTCCCATCTCTCTAATAGGGTTATTGGGAGGATTGATATATCATGAGGAAAGTACAACAATGCAGATCCTCTCAGCCACACCTTTTATCTTAGCCACTGCTGAGGTCCATGTGGGCCGGGGCCAGCTTTGCGGAAAGGCAACCTGAAGCTCACACCCTGTTCCTCTAGTTTCCCAGACTTCACTGCCACAGTGGTGTGGGACACCTGCAAGAAAGTGACTGGTACTCACACATGCACAACCTGGAGTTATGGGGTCACCCTTGACCAATTGGGGGATGACAGTTCTGAGCATTTTCTTAAGACTCTGTAGGGAAAAATGTGTACTTCTCTGGAAAACTAGACCTTGGATTGTTTAGACCCTGAAGGACACCCCTTTGGGTTATCTGATTCTATAGAAGCTGTTTTATAATAGTTTACACACACACACAAATACACACACACACACACACACACTGATTCATCTGTTATTTGATGTCTGAAAACCATGGTGTTCAGATACCTCTCTTAATTATCTAGCTGGACCTTTCTAGATTTAGTCCATAAGGATCTTTCTTTTTAAGACTTGAGCTATAAGGTTATACCTTTCTTTTTCTGAACTCCTTGCAATAAACTTCCTCAAAAACATATACAAATACTTTTAGGATAGGAATATAAACTCCCATGATTTTTAAAAATCCGACCGGCCTGTCATGACTCTTATGATGTGCCCATTGAAGGTATCAAAGAGGCCCCCTCCATAAAGACTGGGTGGGACTCATTTCTTTCTAAATGCTGGCTATTAATGAATAAAAATAATTGCATGGTGTGATCCAGAGCCAATAGGATCTGTAACTGTATAACAAGAGACACAATTAACACCAGGCTTGGGAACTGTTATTGTAATGAGCGTTTGGTATGAAAGGATCATTATTTTTTAAAAACATTGGAAGAGAAGACTTAATATGCCGGTTGGTTTCTGTAGACAAGCTAAATGGCTTAATTATGACCATTAGGAATCAGGTGTTGAAACTGCAGTACAAATTGCCGAGGACTGAACTTTGGGTGGAGATGGGTGTCATCAGAGAAAAGGAGGCAAGGGGGAGTTAATGGACATCCTGTCAGGTCCTTTTCTTATTTCATGTCATTGAACCCACATGACAATTCCATTTGAGGTTGACAGAAGCAAGGAGTAAAGAGTATTCAGAGGCACTAATGAAAATGTCATGGGGTCCAGTGAAGCAAGGCATAGTCTGGGTTCCCCCGCAGTTGGATGGGGTGGTGGTAGGCAGGTGGGGAAGGGGCCTCTGAGAACTGTGTACACCTTCCCCCAAGCCCTGCTGCTCCATTTAGCACCATCTTCTGGCTCTAATCCTCCACCGCCCACTCCGTACTCTGCCACCTTCATGGTATTCCTCGGGCTGCTCTCTGCCTCGAATTTCCTGCCCCATCCCTTTTGTTACTTTAAGTGCTAACTACTACTCTTGAATCCACTCAAGTCACATAAACAGGACAATTTCTTTCAGGATTCTAGCCCACTGCAGATTTCTTTACTGCTTTTAGTCAATCAAGCTATGGTACCCAGCACTTAATCACTCAAGGATGTTTTCCTCACGTCAGCTCTGTCCTTTTCATTTACATGCATAAGCCTTTTGGTATCAAGAACTGATTTAGGGGACAAGGGAATGCATCACTTAGGATTGGGGCTCAGTCCTGAGTGACAGAAAACTCAAGATGGTGGTGGCATACATAACAAGACCAAGACGTTTGGTTCTCTTCCATGTAAACACCCACAGCCTAGGGCTCATATAATGGCTCCATGATGGCGGGGGAGCCAGACTCCCTCTATCTTGTTGCTCTGCCATCCTCAATGTATGGCTTACATTGTTAGTTTCAAGATTGCAATTTACTTTACCAGTTTACCTCAATGATAACTAACATTTATAGAATAATTTCCACCTTCTAATATAGGCTTAACTCACCCCCTACCCCTCAAAGCAGAAACCAAGACAAAAGCTTGTACTCAGTTAGTTTACTTGGGAATGTGATGTTAAGGAGCCGGGAGTGAGGGACAAGGGGAAGTGCAACAGGGGAGGAGGGAAAACCAATACAGATTTGTGTTACACACATAGGCTACTGGTATTTAATCCCTTGGAACATTCCAAGGAACTGTTACAAGGAAATTCTGCAAATAGGGTAAAATCATGATTCTCATACAGATATAAAAGTGAACACATGTTAAATATTTAATTCATAATCCATGAAAGAACTAGACAGATATTTTACAGACTTCAAAAGAGAATCCAAAGACACACTTACAGATCAGGGATATAGAAATGAAGGTGCAAATGGAGGCAAAACTTGCTTTTGCTGCAGCAGGAAAGAGAGTCTTTTGGACAGAATTTACTTGTCTAGAGATAGGAATTATTTTGCATTGCTATCAGTAATGTATAATTTAGAGTGTTGTAAAATAGGTCCCATAGAATCAGATAACCAGGAGGGGTGTCCTCCAGGGTCTAGTTTTCCGGAGAAGCACACATTTTTCCCTACAGAGCCTTAAGAAAATGCTCAGAACTGCCATCCTCCAAAAGGTTAAGGGACCCCACAACTCCAGGTTGCACACGTGTGAGTACCAGTCACTCTCCTGCAGGTGAAGCCGGGCACCTGAGGGGTACTGTAGATAGCCAATAAGAACATGATTGCCTCTCAACTTTGTTCTCAGCACAGACATAGATGAATCTCATCAATTTGCTGTTTTCTTTTTTAACTTGAGGGGTGATTCAGGGGTCTCGAGGATTTGTGAGTTTGTTTTGCAAAAGAAAAAGCCTTTGGGGAGGTTCTGATCGCTGGATGGCCCCCAGCAGCTGCTGAAGCCCAGAAGTCAGATTGCCCAGCGACTTATCAGGAGTGACCCCTTTGTTTCTCTGAGGCTTCTCCTGCCAAGCCCCTTGGCTCTATAAAATCTCCTGTTTTCTGTTCTTGTTAAGGCAGATTTGATTGAAACTCTGCCCCTACCTTCTTGTATTGGCCAATTCGAATAAACCCTTTCTCCATCTCCAAGCAGTAATGTCTCAAGTGTTTGGCTTACTGTGCATTGGGCACACGAACTTGAGATGAAGAGGTTTGATCTCACAGGTGTCCCACACCACTGTGGCAGTGAGGCTTGGGGAGCTAGAGGGACAGGGTATGAGCTTCAGGTCACCTTTCTGCAAAGCCAGACCCAGCCCACATGGACCTGTTTGCCTCAGCAGTGGCTAAAATAAAAGGTGGGCTGAGAGGATTTGCACTGATGCACTACCCATGTGTTATATCAATCCTCCCATTAACCCTATTAGAGAGATGGGAAAACTGAGGCTCAGAGGGGCTGAACTCACATTCTACTTGCTAGATTGGTTTTTATTGGAGACCAGATCTAAATTTGAGCCATTGCTTAGGGGAGAGTTTAGGTGCCACACTCAGGATTTATCTGAAACAGAGAATAAAAATTCCCAGTGGCAAAACTGTTATAATATCAATGGCTCAGCGGGGGTAAGAAATGATCAATTGTTTGTTTAATGTCGTTAGTATTACCTGATCTCAGAACCCTGAAGGCATCTCCCTCCACGATCCTCCCACATTTGGCCTTTTTGGAAACAGCTTTGTAATGTTTTCTTCTCTTTTCTTCAAAGCTAAAATGTATTGTAGAAGTGAGTATGGAGTACTTTGGAAAAGGGGAAAAATTGCCTTCCACACAATTTCTCTGGAAACTTAGTAAGTCTTGGTGAAAACGAAATGTGACAGCAACCTGGCCCCCACCGTCACAAGCTGTAAAAATTATTGTCACCAGTTTGTGTACTGTCGAGCCAGGATTTAGGTGGTGGGTGCTTAGATGACCATTGGACATTTGTCACAGCTCTCTGGGGACTTTATAGGCTAGGTCCTGGGACACATTTAAGCCTGATTATTTATTTCTGTGGTGTATCTTTGAGGCACATTATATACACATATATTCCTTTACTTGTGACTTCTCTTCTTCTCCGGTCTTATTTCTAAGTCTAAAAATCCTTTTCAGGCTCCAGTGGAAAAGTCTTATGTGGTTGCCCTCAGCCAGGTCACTTTGACAATAAGAAATCAGGCAACATTTGTGAGTGCCTCTCACACCTGCTTTGGTATAAGTAAATACTAGTGACTTCAGAGTTTGTCTGGAAGAAGAAAAGTGCCACCCTGGCGTGTTGTGGCAGGAAGAGTTTGCAGAATTTAGCTATGTTCTCTACATTTTTCTCATCTCTTATGTGGGCTCTGTGACCTGGGACAGTTTGCTGAGACTGAGCTCTCCACCGATTACAAACGGTAGAGTTGATAATCCCCACTTTACTCAAAGGGGCTCGAGGAGGGTGGAATGAGGCAAATGCATTGGACAGTGTCTTGTAAACTATCAAGTGCCGTGCTACCTAAGACTCAGTAAATGCTAACATTTTTCTCTCTGACCTTTGATAGAAGAAAAACTGAGGATGTGAATTTCCTTTCTAACTCAGCCAAAGCTGTAATGTAGGGAGATAGGCTGATGTCTTCCAGGTGTGTGTGAACATTATCCATGACTAAACCTAGAGGAAAGGAGAGAAACAATGGCTTACTGCTTGTCTTTGGGAAATCACACAGAATAATAGAGATGTTCGGTCATTTGCCCCGTGCCAGGTTCTGTGCTAAGTGTTTTCCCTGCATTCCTCCAGTATTTTGTCTGACTATCTGCATGAGCGAAGGGGAAGGTGGATGGAATGAGGAACAATCAGGAAGCAGACCATGGTGAAGGAGGACAACATAGAATTTCTCTGCACTCATTTATTCAGCTGACATTTGTGGAGTCCCTACTGTGTGCCAGACAGTATGCTGGGTAAACATATATCTTGGCATTTGTTACTGAGACTGAGGCATGACCACATATGGCAATGCAAAGAGAGGCAGCTGTGAGGCTAAATGGTAGGTAAATCTTGGAACTGGCATATGCTTCTACCCTAGGCTGGAGGGCCCTGGCCTTAGCTTTGCAAATCAAAACTCAAGCCAAAGGCTTGGAGCTGCTTAAAGAGCAATCCTCAGAGGTCTCTAAAAGCTGCTAAGTGAATGTTCCCACTTTCCATCTGTCCCTCTAATTGTAAGCCCTGTGCTCCTTTTAGTCACAGCAGGCTCCCATGTGGAGGGCGTGGGAGCAGACAGGACCCACCTCCGCCAGCTCTTTGTTAAACACGATTCTCCTAAGGCTCCTCTTCAAACTCAGAAGAAACCTGGAGCTGCTGGCCTGGGCTCAAGCTCCCAACAGCAGCAACTCAAAGATGTCATGTGGTCTGCACTAATTAGACCCGCCAAACCAATTACCAAGGAGAGCCAGAGCGCTTAGGCAATTAGTGATGATTTGGCTGGTGTCCACCATTGCCAGATGGTCTCTGCAACTCCCTCACAATCTCAGAGAAATTACACATGGAGGCAAAGCTGATGTCCTGTAAAGGCATGGACAGAGTGAACATTCTAGACGTACAGTGGGAAGAAAAGTTAATACTAATGATCCTAATCATAAACATAGGTACTATTTATTGAACATCAACTATGCCAGGCATTATTGACATTCCACATTATCACTTCAATCCTCAAGCCATCCCCAGGGAGTAGGTGCTAAGATTATCCTCATTTGACTTGAGAGAAAACCAAAGCTTTGAGAGGTTGTCCAGGGTCACTCAACAAGAATATTTAAAGCTGGGATTCAAACTCAGTTCTGTCTGGATGCAAAGCACCTTCTGGAATCACATAGACCATTTTGTGATAACATGGTAGGAAGATCTCCTTTAAATATATCATCACTTCCCCAGACTAGATTATGTCCCTCTCATATATGTTCTTATAGCACATAGTCAGCCTTTTATTTATAGCCATAACTATCATATGCTTAATATGTCTCTCATTATACTAAGTTCAATAAAGGCAGGACTTTGTTGTTTTCTTCACCACTTTATCCATAACTCTTTGCATTGTGCCTGGTATATAAAATGTGGTCAACAACTACTTGTTTAGTGAATTAATGAAAGCAAACAATCAGGCAAGAAAAAGAGAGGGAAAGGAAGAAGACAGGACTCAGGAGAATATGGAAAGATCATTTGGTTTCATATTTACAAATATATAACAGTGGGGTGCTGGTAAACCAGTTCTCTGGGGGTAGAAATTGCCCTGATTTGTAGCGTTTGACAGTTTCCACTGTGTAAAGACTCCCACCATGACCAATTTTAAGCTACCAATGTGATATCCCTGAATGCAAAGTTGGAAGAGATGCACAGTATTGGCTCTTGCCAGATCCAGCAGGACTTTCCCCTTTTTTTCTTTTTTTGCAGTCTAGGGTGTAAGTCTCCTCTCTGATTTTTATTCTCCCCATCTGTAGAATGAAGAGTCTGGACTAGTGGTTTCCACATTCTCTCTATCAGCTCTGACACTCTATGAGCCTACATATGATGTCTTTCATTATTTTGTCCTCCCACTAGGTTGAAGTGATGAGGGTGAGGAAAAGGGAAGATGGAGGACTGGACCCCAAGAAGACAGAGTGAGGGCTCAGAACAACAGGCAGTTCCAGCACCTTGGCTCCTTGTTTGCCTTTTCAGAAATATCTCCCAGTGCTTTCAAAATAGGCCACTTTTTACATCCAGTTGAAGAAATTAACCCATTTACTTCTCAAGTAAAATACAACTACATCTCACCAATTTTAAAACTCAAGCATCAGTGGATCAGTGTTAACATTAGCATTAGAAAACAGCTAAAGAAAAAGCGCCCTGTTACAAGGTGTTGGATAGGTGTAGAGAGACTTACAGGTTCTATATTTGAGAAAGACAAATGGATGCAATGAGAGCATTGTGACATCCCTATTTTATGCCCTTCTGCTTACTTGACCATCCCCTTCCATCTTATACCATTTACTTTACAGTACACAGGCTCTCCAGCTCAAGGTAAATTTAAGATGTCACAGAATATTCTAGGGAGAATAGGAAACTGTTATTGTGACTGCAATCTGTGAGAACTGTATTTCTGCCTCTGCAATATTTTCAATGAGTGGTCACTTGGCCTTAACATCTCAGGATCTCAGGGCTGCTAAGTCACCAGTCTGAGTGTTTATCTTGTAGAAAATTGAAAAGCATAGGTTTCTATAAACAGGAAATTCTATCAGATAAAGTCACTATAATTTGGACAGTTCTGCATAGAAAGTCTATTTCAAGAGGTTTAGAGATTTAGAGACAGAGAATGAGCTGTAAATATTTGCCCTCTTCTGGGACTCAATGGAAAATGGATCATTCAAATGTTGGCAGTCTCCCACACAGTCAGGCTAATTAGATCTTTTGCCTTGAAGATTTACTGCACCCCTTAGTCAATATGTATAATGCATTCATTTCGAATTCAGATGTAGATAGCATTTGTTGAACGACCAGTATTTGTGAGGCTTGTTGGAGCGGTGTGGAGAGGGGATAGATGAAGGAAACTTAGTTCCTTTCCTCTAGGAGCTCTCAGTGTGGTATCAGAGGACAGAGGTACAAATGAATAGTCAGGGAGGAATATAATATGAATAGAAACAGAAATATGCAGGACAAATACAGGACTCCGGGATATGTGGTGGGAAGAGAAGGCCCTGGAGTCAGATCAAATTTATTTACTAGCTGTATGACCTTAAAGAAGTTACTTAATCCTGTAAGCTTCAGTTTTCCCATATATAAAAGGGATAATAATAATCATGCTTATCTATCAAGTTGTTTCAAGGATTAGATGAGATAATGCCTGTGAAGTACTCAACACACTCTGACATATAGTGAGCACTTAATAAATGTCAGCTATTATTAGCTATTTTCATTTGGAGTGAGATAAATGGGAGTGGTCATGGGTAGGAGTGGGGATAGGGAAGGGCATTGCAGGCAGAGTGGCAAAGACAAGAAGGTGTGAAAGACCACAGTATATTTGGGTAATATTTAATAGACCAAATAAATCCAACAAATATTGAAGAGTGAGAGGGGATAGAGTTTGAAGAAGAAGAAGACTGGAGCAAGCTTGGAAATGACTGATAGATCTAGTAAAGAGGGTGATCTCAACCTGAAGGCAAAGGGAACCAATGGCATTTTTAAGGCAGTGGCCAAAGCTGTGTATTAGAGTTTGCTCAGGTGACACGATGAATTGGAGAGAGGAAGAGTTTCGAGGCAGGGAGAGCTAATAGGGGGCTTTGTCTAGAGATGCGTATTGGGAGACCATTGGTGTTGCACAGTAGTTGACACTATGGGGTGGGGAAGGACTCCCACAAATAAATGTAGAATGAAGAGAGTCAATGGTGAAGGCTTAGGGAATCCCACATTTCAGGGAATGGCAGAAAAACAAGCCCTGGCATTAATGAAAAAGACAATGGGAGAGCCAGCACAGACCTAGAAGCGGAAAGAGAGGTTGGCATCATGAAGACAAGGAAAAAGGACATCTCTGGAAATATGGGGTAGGTTTGCAATGTCAAACACCACTGAGATGTCTCTTGAAAAGAGGCCAAGAGTTGAAGCAATTAGTGGTTCACTGATGGTCTAATTAGAGTAGTTTTAGTGGAGTCCTAGATCGCAGCTGAAACAAAAAAGGGTGAGGAAATGGAGTAGTGAGTGTGTACAACTCTTCAAGGAATTGGGGGATAAGGGATGAAGAGACCAGGTAATAACCTAAGATTTAGGACAGGGAAAATGGGAAGCTAAATAACTTAGAAAAATTGGGATACTCCAACATTTTTGAATGGGATGGGTTTTGTTAAGAAAGAAGAGTTGAAATGACAGAGAAGAGATGCCCACAATGCCTACAGAAGGGCAGATCAAAAACTGCAAGTGGAGAAATTTGTGTCCAATGGGGGAGGAGGGAGTAAAATGAGAATGCATAGGAGGATAGCTAAAGTTGGAGGTTGTGGCACACTGGCCTGTATTTTTTCTGTGGAATCAGTAAAGTTGTCTTGTAAGTGCAAGGAGGTGGAGGTGGAACATGGAAACTTGACTGGGTCAGTAAACTTTGGAGCAGCCCCCATAGACAATGAGAAAGAATGTGAAGAAAGGTTGAGAAGAAGACTTGAAAGCATCACTCAGAGCAGAAAACATGATGTAGCAGTGTGGGCAAAGGTCTGACTTTCTTTAGCACTTGTGGGAATCCTGGGAGCAGTTACAGAGAAAATATATAACTAGGACGGATTCAGGGTTGGGGATTGGCAGGAAGCACACGGCAGAAGGGCCACAGGGTAAAGGAATGAGGATTCTCTAAAGGATTATTATTGACACGGCTATTGATGGGGACCAGACTAGTAGGGGAGGAAGAAGGGCTGGGAGGGGCTGAGAATCTGGTCTATCAGGGCAATAGGGAATAGGGAGATGGGAGAATGTGCCCCTTGCCGTCTTCCCATCATTCTCTCAGGACACCACCATACCATCTGTGTCTGTCTTTCTATCAGCAGTGGATTCAAGTTAGCAAAAGAACCAATGCTGAATAATAGTACTCCAGAGCATTCTGTGCCAGTGGAGGGGACAGTGTTTATTCATTGCATAGAGCCTATGCTGACCATTGGAATGACTAGAGACTTTTAGGGTGACACAGAGTTTCCATGAGAATGGAACAATCCCTGCATCCAATCATCTTATAATTTGATTTCTAGTAGCTCTGGAGGGGTCATAGTTTTATTTTTCTCTTTGTTTCTTCCTAACATTAGAAGAATATCCATAAATCCTTGCAAGCAAAATATCCCACTCAGGTGTCTTAAGCGTGATCAAAGGAGTAACGGGGAAGGTGCCAGGGACACTAATTTACTCATGCGTGTCTTACAGCTGATCTCAGAAATTCCTCCAATAGTAAGTTCCAACAGGAAGTATGGCAATATCCTCTTGCTGTTCAAAATCGGACATGCCTGGATGGAGTGCTATCATCATGCCTTAGTGTGGATGAGTTCATCAGATAACTTCCGGAAGCTGAGCATCATAGAGTTCACATTCTTTGACTGACTCTTATTAAAGAAATATAATCGTATTCGATAGGAAGACAATAATCTTACAGCAAAATACTCAAGTGCTGTTGAACTTGCCCTTTTCAGCAAGATAGGGAGGAGAAGTACTATAAACAGACTTTTCAGGAGGGGTAAAATCTTACTGAAGTTGGGGTCTATAAGGGCTTTGTTTTTCTCTTTAATATTTACTGTTTAATTAAAGTGTTTTTGTGCAGTCTCCGAGGAGTGTAACCTTTTACCGCAAGGTTGCTATTCACAAAACTTTTTAAAAAAGAATTGATATTGGAAGATGCATTTGTTCATATGAACTATGATTGTTTCAGAAAGTTAAATTAGCTCTCTTGAGAGCTCAAAGCTTGTGGAGATTAACTCACCACTCAGAGAATAAACTCAACAACCTAGACTGATTGATCCACCACTATGTATATTGTTACATTTTGCTGTAAGGTAACGTTGGAGCTCTCTCACTCCTCTTGGGAGTGGAAATATCTGGACAATAAGAATGCACTGCTGTCCACAGGGGATTACCTGTTGAAAATTGAGACGGCAGTAACAAACTTCCTTCTATGTATTTTCTTAGATCTGGTAAGAGAAGCAAATGTTTGGGGGAAAATACTGAATTATCATGCACATTTGAACTCACTGCCCTAAAATTCTGCCCTGAAAATTCCTCAATGACTTTCCATTAATCTTAGTATAAAATCTAAACTCCTCACCATGGTCAAAAAGGCTATTCATGATCTGGCCCCTGCATATCTCTGCAATCTCCCTTGTTCACAGCGTTCTAACCATAGTGGTCTTTCTTCAGTCCTTCCTGCTGCCCATATATTTTCCTACCTCAGGACCTTTGTACATGCTCTTTCCCCTACTTCTGTCATGGTTCTCACTTCTCTTCCTTAATTTTCAGCTCAGATGCTGCTTCTTCAGAGCTGCTTTCCCTGACTTACCTACCACCTCTGTTATTTTTATCTCACCTAAAACCTTGTTTGACAGCTACACAGCACTTATTGCAAATTGGGATTATTTTATTTATGTGTTTCTTAATAGCAATCTTACCTATTTTTTCTTCCTTTCACCACTACTATCCCCAAGACAGAGCATGGCACACTGTAGGCATTCAATAAGTATTTATTAGATAGATGAAGTGATAATAAGCATAACAATAACCTTTTATTGAACTCTTTCTAGGTTCTAGGCATCTTGTTAAGCACCAAACGTATAGTGATGACAAGCAATTCTATCAACAACTCCTCAGAGAGGGTTACTATTATTTCCACTGTATAGATTAGTAGAGAGATTAAGTACATTACCCAATGACTTTCTTTCTCTCTTTTTTTGGAGGAGGATTGGCCCTGCACTAATGTCTGTTGCCAATCTTCCTCTTTTTTTTTTTTTCTCCCCAAAGCCCCAGTAGATAGTTGCATGTCATAGTTGTATATCCTTCTAGTTGCTCTGTGTGGGATGCTGCCTCAGCATGGCTTGATGAGGGGTGTGTAGGTTTGCCTCCAGGATTGGAACCAGTGAACCCGGGTTGCTGGAGCAGAATGCGCAAACTTAACCTCGCCACCAGGCCAGCCCCCAACCCAATGACTTTTATGTGACTAAACTGTGGTTTAAATTCTGACTGTTGTGACATAAATTTGTGCTATGAGCCATGACGTCATTTCTGTTGCCATTTTTTTGAGTAGCAGATTGGGGGTCCAAATTCCAATTGCCCGGAATTCCTTTTAAACACGTGATAATCGACCCAGTTTTTAAAACCCTGCAATTAGTGTTCTAACCTCCTCAAATCTGCACCTCATTTTGGCAGCACTGAGCTGAGTTTAATTATTTAGGAAGTTTCCCGAGGTATCTTTTCCCCTCTGACTCAAATCCCAGCTCCCTGCGGCCTCCGTTAAGGAAGTGCTGAGATATAAACATCACTGTGAAGTACGTGTTTTAATAGGTACCTCACCTTCACGGAATGTGTGCAGGATTCTGAGAAAACAGAATCCCCACCTCTGCAAAAGCTAGTCAGAATGGTATTTCATCAGCCTGGATTTCTATTCCTCCCCAAGAACTTTAAGTCCCTGGAGCTGTTTTAATCTTGCCTCATTAAAAGTTAATATAATGTGGATTGGTGCTATTCATTTTGGGTCTGGGCACCTCATTTCCCCGGCTCTAGCTGGGTTTCTGTGCACCAAGCCTACGTGAAAAGCGGGTGTATCCATCTTACCTTCATTCACGTTGCAGACCCAGATGGGAGTAATCAATAGCTGATTGTTGATAAATGGTAATCATTACAAAGAATACGGATTCAAATGTCAGCCACAGAATGGATGCCAGTTATTTGTTGTTGGGTAATTCAGGAATGTCAGGAGGTGACAGAGTGAGGTTGCTGTGGTGCAGTCATTACCTAGCCCAGGGGAGGAGTGTTCAACATTAATACTGGAGCTGTGCAAGGATCAGAAACTTGACAGCCAGGCAAGCTTTGTAAAGGGAGTGGGGAGAAGCTTAGTAAACCCAAATTCCTCAAGTATGTGCTGCAAAGGATTACTAATGTCCCAAATCCCCATTTTAAGAGTTAAATTCATTCTCTTTGCCTCCTGTAGTACTAGAATTGGATAGAATTATGATTTGGAGAATGGTTACTGCTGGGTGGTAGAATGGCGTGGGGTTAGGAGAGAGAGGGAATAGGCAAAGCAGTGTTTTTAGATTGAGGAGTGATCTGTTCACACTGTAGAGAGCTTCCTGAGTGGCTACCATCATTTCCTTTGGGACCTACAGTCATTTAACTTATTTGTTCATTTTTCTCATTCCTTATGTATTCATTCGTCCAAAACAATCCACAGAGCTCTGACTATATCCAAACACTTGCTACAACAGGAATGCAAAAATATAAGAAAGGTTAAAATATGGATCTTGCCTCTGGAGAACGTGATAGATATCAGCTTAATAGTTATTAAAATACAATGTAATAACTTCTGTGGTAGACGTTCAAGGAGTTATCAGAACATAAATCTCAGAGTGTGTTAGATGAGTGATAAGGGGGTGGAAGAAAGTGTCATATACGAAGAGATTTTTGATATTGATCTTGAATGATGAAACCTACACCATTCACCAGGTGAGGAAGGTAGACAGGGCAGTTTAGGAAGAGAGAACACCTGTAAAGGCTGTCTGACTAGGGGCAAGTAGATTCAATTTCTTGAAAAAATAATGGCATGTGAGTTGATACAGCGGGAATTGAAAATGGAATAAGCAAGGGAATAGTATCATGCTGAGAAATGTTGTATTTTGGTCTTGTGCCCAATGGCTCTTTCAGGATTTTAGGAAAGGGAGTCATCTATATGTTTCCATGTTATCTACTGCACAGAGCACTCTCTGGATATATATGGTGAATACATGGTAGGGTGGAAATATTTAAGTCTTTGAAGCCAGGACCTTTGTAGTAGTCCAGGTAAGAGATGCTGAGGGATGGACAGGCAGGGCCAATATTGGTGTTATTCACTGAGATGGAGAACATGGAAGAAGAACAGGGGTAAGGATGTGAATAAGGAGTTTGGAAAAAGAACATGTTGAGTTTGAAAGCACTATAAGAATTTCTGGTGAGGATGGAAGAACAAATTGGAAGTATTGGGTTAGAGCTTAGTAGAGAAGTCAGGGAGGAAGGTAGGTAGGGGTTTGAAATAACTATACGGTGAGTGTTCTGGTAGTTGATAAAATTATGAGGAAGAGGAATCATGGGTAGATGAGAAGAGATCTAAGAATGAAAGCAAGGTGAGTCTCCACGTCTTCTGGAATGAGCAGAGGAGAAGCCACTAAAGAAGACTAGATGAAAGTGGTCAGAAAGGTCAGAAAGGTCAGAGAGCAACTCTAAGGGGAACCCAAAGGAAATGCTTTGTCCTCCAACCACCATAACAAATATCTCAATGCAGAACCTAAGCTGATCCTTATAATGAATATATTCTATTAATTATTTGGTTTTGTTGATTTATGTTAGTACTTTCTATTGAATTTTAGTTGAGCATCTACTTTATGCTAATAGGAGATAATGAAACCTAATTGGGGTGATGCTAGTAATTATTTCAGAAGAATGTAGAGACATATTGGTAAATCTGGATGGAAAAACTTACATTGTCATTATCTGAGAGTTTTATTTGCTCCTCACATAAGGAGAAGACCTCATTATCATACTTATTAAGGTGATATGTTTTAATAACAAAAACTTCTTTTTTTTTTTTATTTTTATTTTTTCTTTGGTGAGGAAGACCAGCCCTGAGCTAACATCCGTTGCTAATCCTCCTCTTTTTGCTGAGGAAGACTGGCCCTGGGCTAACATCCGTGCCCATCTTCCTCCACTTTATATGGGACGCCGTCACGGCATGGCTGACAGGCAGTGCGTCGGCGGGCGCCCGGGATCCGAACCAGCGAACCCCGGGCTGCCAAGCGCAGACTAAACCGCTGCGCCACCGGGCCGGCCCCACAAAAACTTCTTAATTAATGGTTTCTACATTATATTTTATATAATTAAGCTTGGACTAAAACCTGAGGGAACCCTTGTCTCAGTTTTATAGGTAGCCTGTTGGCATTGAGTTGGACATGTTTGCTGAGTTGGGTTTATACATATTTCATAGTTGTATAGGAATGCTGGTTAAATAGTATCTCATTCTCAGTATATTAATCCATTCAGCAAATTTTAAGTGGGTCTCTAGGAATTGCTCTAGACCTTGTGAATAAAGCGGTAAAAAATAGTCAACATCTATACTCTCAGGGCTATGTTTGGATGATGGCAGGGGAGAGAAATGATCAATCAATCATCAATCAATCAATCAATAAAATGTCAGATACTGATAACTGCTTTGAAAAAATAAGGTAGAGTAAGGGATGGAGATGGAAGAGAGCCTTGTGTTTAAGAACGAAAGCCTCTGGGTCTCACACCCTGTCCCTGTGTCGGTGGAGACCTCAGCCAGTGCAGTTCCCTGTGAATAACGTGCTGTTGAAGCTTCTCTCACCCATGCTGGCTCCTTTGTTACTCTTTCATGTTGACTCCCATGGTCAACAGCTGGTAGAGCCTAGAAACTCACAAAGGTCCTGCTGTGTCTTCACAAGTTCTTTCATCTATGGAGCAACTCTTCTGACACTCTGCTGCTAGTCAGTTCATCTTTGAACATCCCAGAGAGAGGATAGTTCCCCATAGGCTTACAATGGCATCCTTTAGCTGCATATCCTTGGCTAATCAGCTTTTTGATTTTTTGTATTTATTTATGTTTCAATTTAAACTAGTTTAAACAGTTGTGACAGTAATACAGAACGCTGGGGAAACATTCCAACAAGAGAGGAGTATTGAAAAATACGTTTTTTCTTTATACACTCCCCCAGTTTCCCTCAGCCTCAACCTACTCCCTAGAAGGAATAACCTTGAACAATTTCTTTTGTATTTTTCTATATATGTAAGAGTAAGAGGTAGAGGCCCAATCCCCAATCCTACAATATTGAAGGGTCTTATCAGTCTTTTCATATCAGGATATAGGCTCTATGGAGCTTTTGTCTCAATTGTTCAAGAAGTTTTTTGGGCATCCCCGTAGGGCATCAGGCTACAAGAGCAAACTAAGAAGGACCCCACAAAACAGCAATACAACATGAAATAACAGACTGTGGTAGGAGACTCAAGACTTTTAAGAGAAGGAACTGACAAGAATATGTAACCCTGTAGTAGCAAAGTTTATTCTGCCATGGTCCAATTCCAGAACGAATCGTGACATCAGAAATTTACTTTGTGCTTTTCTGCTCCCCATCTCCTCTGATGATGTGCATCTCCTGAGCTAGAATGACTGCCCGTACTCTTGACCTCCCCTCCTAAGGGTAAGCTCTGTCTCTCCAGATTTTGTCCTTTTTAATCTGAGGCCACTGAGGTTTCTAATTTGCATTAAATTAAACAGGCTTACTTTGCATGTTTCAATTAATTTCTTCTTTTTAACAATAAGTTTTTATAAAGGAAACTTTTTGTAATCATACATGGAAAGTCAATACACATTTTTATAAGTGAAATACAACTCTAAAAATAAATGCAATTAAAAACTAGTAATATTATTAAGTTACAGCTAGATTCTGTTGCCTGCCAAGTCTCTGAGCCTGAAGCCCACTATTTCTTTGTGTATGTGGTAGGAGAGAGAGGGATTTCTCCTTAGGTATTTAGAAGAATAAAATAGGAATTAAAACAAAATTGAAAAATACCTTTTCTTTTTTTTGAAGAAGATCGGCTCTGAGCTAACATCTATTGTCAATCTTCCTCCTTTTTTGCTTTTCTTTCTTTTGCTCCTCAAAGCCCCAGTAGATAGTTGTATGTCATAGTTGTGCATCCTTCTAGTTGCTCTATGTGGGATGCTGCATCAGCATGGCTTGATGAGCCGTGCGCCGGTCCACGCCCGGGATCCGAACCAGTGAACCCCAGGCTGCCGAAGTGGAGCACGTGAACTTAACCACTACACCACCTGGCCAGCCCCCCAAAATACCTTTTTCAATAAGGAATACAGCACCTAGATCCTTCAAGGATTTAAAGGAAGTGCAGCTAAAGGGAGCGTGGTCAGCACGTGGCCTCCAGCTATTGGCTCCTCCAGGGTCTGTCTCAGCTGCAGACCAGCTCTACCCAGTTTCTGTCTTTCCCAGAGCAGCGCGCACGCAGTGACTTAGCAAGTCAGGAGTAGAAGGCCTGGCTGTTTTGGCTCAAGGAAAGATCATGCTGACAGCCAACATTTGCACTAGGGCTTCCTGTTGGTTTGGCTGGGGCTTTCTTGGGCTTCCTCGTGGTTTGGCTTTTCCCTCTGCTCAATCTCAATTCCTCTTCCTTTCTTCCACAGATGTCGATCTCTAATAAACATCCCGCACCCCAAATTCCATTTCAGCATCTGCTTCTGGACAATTCAATCAGAGGCAAGGATTTAATGTTAATTAATATCAGATCAGTTTGCCACCAAAATGTAGTTTGGTACAACCAAAGAGAACCTGAATTTGGAATCAGACAAATCTAAAATTCAATGTTCTCATTGTTTTTTAACCTCCAGAAACTCAATTTTATTAAATCTAAAATAAGAATAATAATTTCTCCCTGGATTTCTTTATACAATGAAAGGATACATATAAAGAATTTAGAGCAGGCACTGTCTCAGAGAATATTCTAGATCTAGATTATGCACTAGATCAGTTCTGTCCAATAAAAATATGAAACAAGCCACAAACTTGAGTCACCTATGTAATTTTAAATTTTCTAGTGGCCACATACAAAAAAGTAAAACACGGTTGAAATTAATTTTAATAATGTATTTTATTTTACCCAACATATCATCATTTCAGCTTGTAATCAATATAAAAATTGTCAATGAGATATTTTCCTTTTTTTGGTATGAAGCCTCCAAAAAGTGTACATCTTACACTTGGAGTTCATCTCAGTTTGGATGAGCTGTGCTTCAAATGCTCAATGACCATGTGCAGCTAGTGGCTACTGCATTGAACAGTAGAGTTCCAGCACAGTTCCAGAACAAATCTTGAGTTTTTTCTCCAATCCACTGTGAGCCTTCAATAAAAGAGAGAATTATAGGGTCTAAAATGTTATATGGAATCTAGAAAAGGCCACCCTGGGATGAAGATGAAGTCAGTGGGAGGAAGTACCTTGACAGTGCTTACTTTGTCTCGTAAACTCCCTTGGTCTGACATATGCAGGAGCTCCCAGCTAGTACACTAGACAGAGAGTTGGTGGAACATAAAGACCACTAATTAATGGTAATCACTTCCTCAACTTTAGCTGAAATATCATTCAGGGTTATAAGCATAAAATTGCATACTCCATCAAATATCTTATTTATGGCAAAATGTGAAGAAGTGAGAAGGCAAATACAAAACTTAAAAGGAAGTTTGGGTAGATGATATGCTGAAATTCCAAGATATCTTTTTGAGACAGCTAGGATTAAAACAACAGTTTTTGTGCTATTCAGAGGGAGATAGGGAGGAATTAAAAGAGTTATTAGGAGTAGAAAATTTATTTTCACGATAAGGAAAGAATATTAGCCTGTTGTAATCACCCACACATTTATTGAGTCGACAAATAGTTACCAAGTAAGTACCTAGTAAAAGTGTGAAAGAGTTAGCATTTACTGAGGGTTGACCATGTGTTATTCACTGTTCTAAGCGCAGGCCATGGATTAAACAAACCATATTGTAGGTGTGATTATAAATGCAATGTGATTTTGAGGAAGCTGACCTGCAGGGTTTAGGCAAATGCCCAAGGTCACACAACCAGCAGGGGAGAGAATCTAGACTCCGTCTCAGGCAGCCTAATTCTAGAACTGTACCCTATCTACCATTAGGTGGTAAGTAGAAAACAAGAATGAATCAGAGTTATTTCTTGCCCCTTTTTGTACTAGAGGCCTAGAAGGAGGGATGAGATAAGCATATAAATAAATCTGATAAAAGATAAAGGATGTAAAATAGAAGGAAAAAGTTCAGTGGGCATAAAGTAGAGCATCCGCAAGTCTTTAGGACATGCCTCCTTATCTTAGAGATGAGGAAAATCAAGTCTAACAATAGCTCATTAACTATTAATTTTCATTAATATCCAATTATTAAGTCACAGACCCCTTTTAGCACCATGTCTTGTGTCACCTGGGAGTGCGTTGAACCACTCTTAGTTATGTACTGTCTCTCCAAAGTGGGGGCTGTTGTTTGAATCAGACCAGATTTGATTTTGCTTCCCTGTATCCCAGTGCTTCATGCACAAACTTTCTAGTTTGTTGAGGTTTCCACTTTGTTGAACACTGTTTGATTAAGATTTTACTGAACCAAATCATTTGCAAATCATATCAGTGCTACCCAAAAGTAATAATTCAGGAAGTAAATATTGTGAATACGAGGAAAGAAAACTGCCACTCCTCCCCACTGCACTCCATTCACTTGAGAATATGTGTGGATAAGAACTGAGGAATATTTCAGCTGAAAAATGGGAGGATTTATTGCTCCTAGATTGTCATCTTACGTCGATGAGGGTGGATTTTATGTTTTTCAAGATCTCTTGCCCATGAGGACAACACATTTACAATCCAAGCATAGTTCCTCCAATTATCTTGGGAAATATATCTGCACATGCTATATTGAAACAACTGGAGACCCTGAGGCCACGTTTTTCAAAACATAAATACTCTATCGTTCCCAAATGACATTATGTCACCAACAACTGTTCTTAGTTATATATTTAGATACTGAAAGGCACTATTTTCCAAAGTGTCCCCAAGGTTTCCTGTGGGGAAAAAAGAGTTTCAAAATGTGGTGAACAGGTTTATTTACTCCAAAACTCCTTAGGGACTTTAATTTGCTAATATGGATACTTCATCTACAAGGATTTGCCTAAAATATGTGATCAAAAGCTTCATCCCCAGGGCCGGCCCGGTAGCGTAGTGGTTAAGTTTGCACTCCGCTTTGGAGGCCTGAGGTTCACTAGTTTGGATCCTGGGCACGGACCAATGCCATGCTGAGGCGGCATCCCACATAGAGCAACTAGAAGGATGCACAACTATGACATACAACTATCTACTGGGGCTTCAGGGTAAAAACAAAAAAAGCAAAAATGGAGGAAGATTGGCAACAGATATTAGCTGAGGGCCAATCTTCCTCAAAAAAAAAAAAGCTTCATCCCCACCACCGCTCTTTATTTTTATTTATTGAGGAGCATTCCTACATCTAAGATTGGCCTAAATATATTAATTTGAACTGCATGAAATTGCCAATATTTGACCTGTCTTATTCCATAAAAATGGCAGCATCATATAGCTCTACTTAAATAGCTCGAGAACACTGCATTAAAGCTTAGTTCTGAGAGCTGTTCAGGGATTGGTACTAAATTTTGGTTCCTGATTCATAGCCCTTCCTAAGCCTCATCTCTAACTTAATCTAGGCCTGTTCTTGATACAAGTACTAATTCTAATCGCTAGAGTATCTCTAGGTCTTGACCCTCCATGGTGGGCCTCTCATGAGCAAGTGGAGCTTCTTCATTATTAATATTAGACTAATTTAATTCCAGCCTCACACCTCTAATGATCTGCTTTAGCAGAAAAATTCCACCCTCAATGCTTGAGACAGTTGGGTATGAGCTCAACACTCCATTGATAGGAGCATTCAATCTGCAGGAGATCAACAATCTCAGTGGAAGGGCCTAGACAGATAATAATTCGCAAATATGCAAAATATGTACAAAAATAGCTTACAAAAAGTAGCTTAAAAGTCTAAACTCAAATCGCATTGTCACACAAAGGACTGTAATTTTACTGGGTGGTTCCAGGTGAGAGTCTAGATTGGATTTTCAGATGTTGGAATTTGGGAAATATTTTGGTGGTTTCTGGATGATGCACCAAGTGCTTGAAATTGGAACTGCTTCAGAAAATCCAGCATGTGTGCTCCCCAGAGCTGCCTCATGTGACTGTAGGAGTCCTTGTGAATGGCTTTGTGGGTCTGAGTGAGTTTACAGTGAGACCATCCATTCTGGGCTCTCTGTCTCTCTACCGCTGATTGTAGACAGACTCTCCAGAGCCTTGCTGTGTAGCTGGTACAGAGTAAGCCCTTATTAAAAATTTATTAAATTAAATCAAATCTTCCTTTCCCTGTTGACCTTCCTGTGGTTATGTCGTTCAGCACTAAATTAGTCAGAACAACCCAAATTGGTGAGAAGAAAACAGAAATACATTACCCAGATAAACAGAGAGAGGTGTGTGGGTTGCCTGCATTCCCAAAATTACTTCCCTAATCACCATTTACTTAGCATGTGTTAGAGAAGCCTTAATTGAACAAGCAACTTCCAATAGCTTGGCGATAGGAAACACTCCAATCTTTTGTCCTGAGTTCTCAGGTGGAGACTATGCAGCCATAACGTCCTGCTCTCTGTGAGTTCTATGCAAAGAAAGCTCACTGGTGTCAGATGCATGTATTAATTGAACAATTTCTCTGACCTTGATTAAAAACCCTGCGATGATCTGAAGAGAATTGCCTTAGAAACTACCTTGACAAGGTTTACAAATCAATTTCACTTGCAGAGGTTGGGTTTTTGTTTGGAAAGGGGTTTTCATTTTTCGCTCATTTTGTTCCTCCCTGGCACCAATGTGAACAGCATGCAGAGCACAATGCTACACCTAATTTGCTCCTGCAAATGAGAGCAATTAAAATAACTCAACAAAAATGATGGGGGCGCTCAGATGATTTACAGGCCAGGAGTGGAGTATGATGACTGTTTGTTCCTTTGTCATCTGACTTGCCAGTGGTCCGGGAAGTTTAGAGGTTAAGCACTTCCAGCCTAGTTTTGACTTGCACTGTCCATCCTGGCTCCTTCCTGAGATAGGCAGCTGTTGGTGTGACCTGTAGTGCTGGAGGAAATGGGCCAACCCGATGCTAGTTCATCTCTATCAAAAACATGGACAGCGAAACCACGGGGATCTGCTCCTGAACTGGTAGCCCCTGTTCAGGAGGACATGTATTCTGTCTCTTAGTACCGAGAGAGAGAGCATGTGTAGTAGAAAGAGCACGAGGAGCTGTCGAGTTTGATAGTCCTGGGTTCTAATCTGATCTTGATCACTACCTTTGGCTTCCTTGAATCTGTTACTTAATCTTTATGAACCTCTGTTCCCTTAGTCATGGCAATTGCCTTCATGAGGGTTTGGCTTGTGATGTTTTCATTTCCAGCGCACCTCCCCGTACTCCCTCTCTCACTATCCCTGTTATGACCTTATTTTAGTGCCTCCAACAGTCTTTCCTACCTCATGAAGCTTACCTGTGCCATTCCTCTTGCTTACAACCCACCTCTCACTTCCCATCCCACCTACACTCTGCCTAACTCACCTATTTGGCCTTAAAGTCTCAGCTGAAATGCCGCTTACATACACAGGGCTTTTTTGACACCCCCCTCCCCAGTCTAAATTGTTTACTCTCTTTATATATTTCTTTATAGCTTCCTCATATTATATTGTTATAGCATTAATTACAGTTCACAAATATGTTTATACAGTAGTCATCCAACACTCTTTATCATATTTTGCTTTCTCCCTGTCTTAATTCTCTTCAGAGTGCTTATTAATTTTTTTATATCTTTTTAACTAATTAATTATTGTCTACCCTTCCCCAGAATATCAGCTTCATGAGTGTAGGGACCCTGCCTGTTTTGTTCGCAACTGCATCCTCAGTGCTTGGCACAAGGGCACTGGCATGAAGTTGGAATTCAAAAACATGTGTAGGATGGATAGATATTGGATCAGTGATGGATGAATATGACCTTTGCAAGGTAGTTGTGAAGATCAGAGAAGATGAATATAAAGTACCTGATGCAATGAGAGGCACTCCTAATAGTCAGACAAAACGTGGTTATTCTTACTGATATTAATAAAGAGGAATGTAACAAAGACAGGAAGGATTTATTCTAAAAATCTGAGCGTTTCCAGAGTGCAAACACATCCATCCATCCTCGGTCACTATCCTATACCATTTCCCTGAGTAGTTCTGCAAAATCCCTGCCGTAACCCTTCATCTCTACCACCTTGCTCCCCGAACTGCACACCTTCTCCAGCACATTGCACAATGCAAAATTCATTGAGCAGCCGTACTGTTTCATTCCTCTAGGTTTTTGCACTCATAGATCCCTCTGCCTGAAATAGCATGTGAGGTGGGCTGAAGCAAACCCCACCACGTAATTACAGGTGTCCTAATTACAGATGAGTTTCAGAGAATCCCCACTTCTAGTCAGGGCCAGCTAAAACATAGCTACATCAAATGATTGATAAATTTTCAGCAGCTGTTACTGATAACACCAGATGATTGATCTTTTTTTTCTTAATTTTCAGAGACACCCTCAATTGACTTTGTGAAAGGTCTCCGTACTAAGATGGAAGAATTGAGTCTACAATCTTAAATCTCTCTGAGATAGTGAACCATAAATTACTGTCTCTTTCTCTTCTTTATGCTCTGAATTGAGAAAATATAGAAAGGACAAGTGAGGCATATAACGAAATATTATGTCTGAAATGGGGATTCCATGTATGAGTTGGGGCAAATGAGGAAAAGCCATTCAATGAACTTGAGTTTTAATAATGGAAATATTCTAGTTGCCATTAGCCATATTTTTCCCAGTAGAAATAGACTGGTAGTCTTACTACATTAGCAGCACCTTAGTAACTTAATATCACAAGATCCTTCTTGCTTCTGCAAGAAGCAAGGCCCAGAAACTGAGGTCCAGAATAATTGATTGGTTAGTTAATGAGAGAGTTTACTCCCCTGGTCCATGCCCTGGATCCCCTTTAAGCAAAATCATCTTCATGATAAAACATTAACGTGATGGCTTGATTCAGTGGTAGCGAGATGCCATGCATGCCCCTTGCTAAAGAAGGCTAGCAACTCAAATGCCCACAAGAGTTAGGCTGGTGATGAGTATGAACGATGCTGGCCAGGTTAAAGGGAAAAGTTCATTTTCTACTCAACTCTATTAGATTAAAAAAAGAGCACCCATTCAATGACAAATGAATGATCAATGAAAAAATTGACCTCAAAGTCCAGGGATAATAGGGAATGGTAGAGATTGTGGCCAATCAGAACTGCATGCCTGACTGAGAGATCTACTATTAAGCTTCAGCTAATTGTTCCAAGAAGATGAGCTTGATGTTGTCAGATCTTCATGTGCTTCAATATTAGCTGGAAATCTAGATTTTGGGGTGAGATTTCCCAATTTTAATCATCATTGTCAATTAATTACAATGTTTTTATCTGTAAATATCTTAAGTACACTGAAAGCTCTGGAGCATGAAATCTTGCTCATTTCTGTCTCATTTCTGTATAATCAGGTGTGGAGTCCAGAACCTTTCCTTGTGCATGCTAAACCTGAGTTCTTGTAAAAGAGGCCAACTGTACCAACATGAGAGCCAGGTGGAGTGCATTGTTCTCTTGAGCAAAGGCTGTGTAGACCACTGCTCAGGAGTGATTCCAGCCTAATTCACTCCATGCACTCCTCACTACTATTCCCCATCCCCCCGGGAGGCTGGACTAAGTCACTGAGATCACTGTCTCAGCAGGCAGTCTCATTCTGTCAACATGATGCTGGCTTTCCTGAAATGTGGTGCCCACCTGCTGCTGAACCATAGCTTGGACACTCACTTGACCCCTCCAATTCTTTAAGAATCTTCCTCAACACCTGTGTTCTGAAAGGTCACATCGAGGGACCTAGTGTGGTGCTATTTTCGTACTTGGTCCTGTAGATTCCACAGGCCCTTTTAAGTCCAGGAACTCATGTTTTTTGGTTATAGATAATATTCTAACATTCTTTGATAATTTTCTTTTCTCTAGATTTTTAGTCTCTCTTTCTAGAGCTTCTGTTAGTTGAATGTTGCACTTCTTGAATGGCTCTTCCCAGTAATCCTATTTTTTATTCCAATTTTCATTCTGGATGCCCACTTATTTTACTTTCTGAGAGATTTCACCATCTTTATCTTTCGACTCTTCTAGTGGAGTTTTAAAATGTTGACTATTGTATTTTTAATTTTCAAGAGTTTTTCTTATTCTCGTCATTCCTTTTTAAAGATAGCGTGATATTCTTATTTCATGAATGCAATACCTTTTCTTCTCTTTAACATGATATTAGTTGTCTTTTAGGGTGTTTTTTCCTCCCTGTATTACCTTTCTATCTTATGAGTCTTTTCCTGCTTTATTATCAGTTACTGTCTCCCATGCTACAGGGAGGTGGTCTTTGTTGTCAGCCCATGTTACGAGTTAGGCAAAAAATAGAGTGAGAGTCTCATACATGTGGGGGCAGCAGGGAGGGGAGCTTGTTGAATAGTGGGCTTCTCTGTTGAATAATTACGTTGAGGACAAGCTGCCAAAAGTCAGTTGGTCTTTTCTCTGTCATAGACAGGGTCCCCAGAGAATTGCCCACTGCCTTCCTACTTTGCTTTCTTGCTTTTTTCCAGTGGTGATTGGAGGTGGGGGAAGTGGATCTGACCGCCAGTACTCTTGGAGCTGAATTGCAAAGCATTGCTTAGGGTGTCCTCATTCAATCTGATTGTACCTAAACCACTTGTTTTTAGTCACGAGCCTCTTCCCCAGTCTCCGTGGAGCTGCCATCTCAAAGTTTAGAATATTTCTGATTCAATTTCTCCATAGGTAGGGCTTCCAGATCTAGCCAATGAAAAACAAAATAGAAACTGCCTAGTAAAATTTGAATTTCAGATGAACAAGGAATCTGTTTTTAGTATACGTCTGTCCTATGCAATCATTCATTATCTGAAATTCAAATGTACCTGGGCCTTTTATATTTTATCTGGACACCCTATCCACAGCAACGGGAGAGAAGAGCAGTAACCTGGCTGAATCCCAGTGTGAGGTGGCAGGGATCTGGGGGAGTCTGTAGTTCTTTTACCAAATTTTCCCCTTTTCCCCGATCATCAGCCCTGCTCTTCACTCCTGCCCTCATGGTATCTGCTGCTTCTGAGCCCTCAGGCCCTCCTGGGGTTCTGCAAGGCAGCTTGGTTTCCTCTCATTGACATGGCACTCTGCAAACTTTTGGCATTTGGATTTCTCTGTGCTGCTACCATATTTCATTTCACTTGAGATGTGACCAATTATTGGATGCACCGTCCATTATCTAATGAATAATTAAAAAGAAAAAAAGATGCTGCCAATTACCATTGTAAGATACCACCAATTGTAAGAGTCAGCTCCACCTCAGCAATTAAAGTGTGAAAAAGATGCTTGTTTTAGAATTGATGAAACACCGTAATTCTTCGACTGTTTCTCAGTCTTCCCTAAATTAGTTAACATCTCTTATTTACTGTTATCTCTTCTTCCATCCCCTTTGTCCTTGTAGATTCATATCTATTCCACTGAGGAATCTCAGGGAATAGCAGAGATTCATACATATGTTTATCCTTCCTTGTTCCTCTACTATTCTTTGATTGGATGGACATTTCAGATAGATCTGTTGTTTGACAAGAAGAGGCAGAAGCCCTGGCTGTGTGTTTCCTTCTGTTCTTACCTGATGTTGTGGCAGCCGGGTGGAATGGACAGTGAACAGAGAGCCCCTCCGTCAAGGCAGGCTCCAGCCTCACCCAGCCCTTGCCAAGCCCCCTGCCAGATAATCCACCTTTGCCACAGCTGCCGCAGCCCCGAGATTAATTTATTCCCACTCCTCTCTGCTGCGATGCTGGAAGTATTTCAGGCAGAACAGAACTTCTGAGCCGTGAGCAGCTCATTTCAAAGGGCAGGAGGTCAGGCAATAAGCTCCCATGCCAAGTGGAACAGGAGGATGGCAGGAGCCATTCATCTGGCTCTATTCTTCATGTGCATCCCTCAGAATCTCCCCTTTAGGTACTCCCTCCCTCTTTATCTTTGCAACAAATCTTTTCTATTCTGGCCCCTGCTTCTCTCACTTATTTTCTTTCCTCGAGTTGGACTTTTGTTTTCTTTCTTTCATTCATTCAGTTGTGTGCCGGCGATTGTTTTGGGCACAGCAGTGACCCAAACAGACCACAATCACCACTCCCATGGAGCTTACAGTCAGGAGGGCTGGGAGGAGACAGAGCATAAAAGAGTAAGGTGTGTGATGTGTTAGAAAGCAATCAGTGCTCTGGGGAAACAGAGCATGCAAGGAGGGTGGCCAGGTAGAGGGCAGAGTGCTATTTTAAATAGTGTAGTCTGGGAAATTCTCACCAAGTAGGAGACCTTTCAGGAAAGGCCTGAAGTCGGTGACGGGGGGAGCCAGGCCATTATCTGGGGGGTGAAGGAAGTATTCCAGGCAGAGGCAACAGCAAATACAACTTTGCTGAGGCAGGAGTATGCCAGAAAGTTCAAGAAAGAGCAAGAAGGCCTCTGTGGCTAGGTAGAGTAAGCAAGGGGGATGATGAGAGGAGTGGGGGCCGGGGGGGGCATGTCTGAATCAGGTAGGGCTTTATCCTCATGGAGATGTCTTACTGGCTTCTACTTGAGTGACGTGAGAAGGCTCCCGCCCTCACCTCCGCATTTCTCTCCTCCCCAAATAGTCTCTAGCAGAGAAAGGATGTGATTTAACTTGTGTTTTCTCAGGATCTTATGTAGGCCACTGCACTCTCTCTTACTTTCTAAAAGTCCTCCTCATTTCTACTTTCCTTTGAAAAATCCAGTCTGATGTCATCACTGCCCTTGCCTGAGATTTTCCCTTTCAAGCCAAATACATTCCTTTCCTCAGCCATGACTCCAGTTTTGGAATGCATACCTCTACATTCACCTCAAGAACTGAAAATCAGAAAAAACTCATACAATGTCCTCACTGTTTAATTTTAAGCTCAGGGATTTAATCTGACAAATTACCCTTTATCTCCTTTATGGTAGCCCAGATTCACCCACGTTCCCTTGAACTAAAGGGTAAGATAAAATCTTCCTTTGGGGAGGAATGAGAAATTCTGTTAGTTCCTGGAGTGCAATTACTAATAGCAAATCTAATGGAATTGTCTAGCAAGTGCCAAGTATAACCCCAGCACCTGGAGAAGACGATTATCAATAAATACAGCATATGTCCTCCACAACATTGCCGGTATAATAGGAAAACGTTTTAGGGTTCTCTCAAAGTTGGAAGAGAGCTCAAAGGATCCCTCTTGATCACATTCATTCAACACTAGAATCCTAAAACAAAAGAATGATAAAACAAAGCACCCAGCTATCATTTGTTCTCAAGAAGCAGTGTCAAAGGGTCTAATTTAATCATTTAGTGCCGTTAAGTAGAAATTAGGTTTCCATGGAGGCAGTGGCTTTAGACGTGGCGGGATTCTCATCCGCATTTGCCAGTCTTTTTCCTCTATAGGAAACAGACTGATAATAATACGCCCTTTCTCATTTCCAAAGCCACAGAATCCTGCAGTTTAGGTAGCTAACTGGCAAATTTGGGCGATGGCTCTTAGGTCCAGGTGCTTCTGGAAGGAGATTGTCTTCTGGCCATGGAAACATGAGACAAAATGAAATGAATGTGCTGCTGAAATTCATCATTGGCATTGGTTAGGAGACTGAAATGAGGAGTCTGAGGCTCTGAGTCGTGATTGGTTCACCTGCTCGGTGACAGCGGACACATTCTTTCCGTCTCTGAGTCTGAGTCTGAGTCAGTTTTCTCATCTGTCGAGTAGGGACGATATCTATCCTGTTAGGATTAAGTGAGAGAATTCATGCATTTTCCAGCAGAAAGAGGAAGCTCAGAAGGCATTCAACAAATACCAGTGCCCTTCTGTTCTCTCTCTGTATAAAAATACCTGCCTTGACTCCCCTGTAGATAGGATCAAATAAACCAGGTGTCCGAATGTGCTTTGGAAAGAAGTAGCATCATTGGCTGCTTTATATTTGCTAACCTATCCAATAAAGAGACACATGTCCATTATACTCCGGAAAAAGAATGGGATTTTTATTTCCCCTTTGGTCTTTCTCTGTTATGGCCCTCCTTTCCAAAGACAGAGTTTACTGAGACTGGCGGCAGACCAGAATCCCTTACATACCTACGCCAGCATGCCAGATCTGAGCCTCAAGCTGTGTTCCCCCCATAACTGCTATGACTTCCAGAGGATCCTACTGTTACTACAGAGAAGATAATTTTGTTCACACCAGTGCCCACCTCATCCTGGAGCACACGGAGGGACACTGCCAAGTTAAGAACAGGGCACACTTAGGCTGTGGCCAATGAAGCTTCACCTGACATCTACCTCCATTCATCAAGATGAATGAACTTGATCTTGGGCTAGCATGACCACTCAGTTCAGGCAGTTGATTGAGTGACCCCATAGAGATGACCTGGGAGAGAAAAGCAGGGAAGCTAGAGCTTTAAATATGTCTAGGAACACATAAACCATTAAAGATTTCCCTTTACAATGTTGTAGAGATTCAATTTTCACTTATGTTTTATAGGATAACTAGTAAGTTTGAGCAAAGAGTGGTCCTCACTAATGAGGGTTTCCTTCCAGTATGAAGCATGCAACTTCAGGAAAGATGCCCTGGGAGCACCAGGGAGGAAGGTGACCCCTTAGATCAGCCCTACCAGCCGCAGGGTTCCATAGACTGACAGACGTGGCAGCTGAATCTCTTCTAACTCCCTCATTTCCGTAGAACAGAGGTTGGCAGACTATAGCCCTTGGGCCAAAAACAACATATGACCTGTTTTTATAAAGTTTTATTGGAACACAGCCACACCCATTCATTTACAAAATATATATGGTTGCCTTCACTCTACAATAACAGAGTTGAGTAGTTGCCATGGAGATCATACAGCCTGTAAAGCAGAACATTTCCACTATCTGGCCCTTTGTAGAAATAGTTTGTCGATCACTGCTGGAGAGAGTTGGGAATTCCAGTAGTGCCTCTGATCACAGTCTGTGCATTTTTGTCAATCCACCTGTGCAGACTTCTTGCTTGATTCTATTAAGAAAACCCTGGTGAAGCTGATTTGATTGCATTATTTAAATCAATGTATAGAGTAAAATGGGCCAGAAAGTCCACTTCAGGCAAAAGTATATAAACACTATGATATAAGTTAGGTACATAATAAGAAAGCAATACTCAATACTATCTTATTTATAGATGTCTACATATTAAAAGTACAAAAACATGCACAGGAATGATAATCACCAACTTCAGGGCTGTGGGTACCTATAGGTTTGTATGAGGAGGGCCAAGAAAGATGGAGAAGGGCAGGCTTAGCTTTTTTTGTAACTTTTAATTAAAAACAAAAAACAGTTTTGAAGAAAATATAAAGAAATATTAATATTGGCTACATTTGGCTTTGGACACTTGGATGTCTCACTATTTTCTATATATTTTACAATTAAAAGTAAATACAGAAAGGGCAGGCAGGCAGTCACTTGGGTAAGTCATTTAGCTTCTCTGAGTTTTAGGGAAAACCTTTACGTAGGGGGTTTTCCAAAGTCTTTGGTAAAATCTTCATTCTTTTATTTAAGGAACACAGGGCAACAGACATCACACCTGAAGGGAAAGGATTCTCACTCAGACATGTTTTGTTCCCATGTATGTATTTAATGCTCAGTATTTCAAATACATACCCCTATAAGTGATTTAATATAGAATGTGAAATTCCACTATTGTTCCTCAACCCAACTACAAGTATTACTGTAAAGAATGGTTGATGCATATCCTTCTATACATTTACAAACAAATGAACATCTTTTTTAAATCCCCGTTAATTATCGCAAACCATATGAATTGTTCCAATGATATAATGATTATCATTCCATAAAATGATAAACATATTTTCCATATAATGATTTCATAGCATTTCATAGTATTGTTGTTAGTGCTGTCGAGTCAATTCTGACTCCTAGTAACCCTGTGTACAGCAGAGTGGAACCCTGCCTGGTCTTTTTGCACCATCCTCTCCCCTTCCAGCGCTGTATCAGACAATGCTCTGCTGCTATTCATAGTGTTTTCATGGCCAATTGTTTTGGAAGTGGGTAGCTAGGTCCTGCTTCCTAGTCTGTCTTAGTCTGGAAGCCCCACTGAAACCTGTCCACCATGGGTGACTCTGCTGGTATTTCAAATACCAGTGACATAGCTTTCAGCATCACAGTGACGCACAGCTGCCACAGTATGACAATGGACAGACAGGTGGTGTGGTTCCCTGACTGGGAAACCAACCCAGGCTGTGGCAGTGCAAGCGCCAAATCTTAACCACTGGACCACCAGGGTTGGCTGTATATAGTATGCGTATATCGTATTTCATTTAACCACTTTCCTGTACGAACCATTCTATAATACATGTTATGTCCCCCTTTTGTGTGTGCCAGCATTCTGCCTTTAGTAGTCAGGTAGGGTTATCTAGTTTGGGTATATATCTATAAAGAGTGGAGGGATTTCTTTCTTCTTCTTCTTCTTCTTTTTTTTTTTTTTTTGCTGAGGAAGACTGGCCCTGGGCTAACATCCATGCCCATCTTCCTCTACTTTATATGGGACGCTGCCATAGCATGGCTGACAAGCAGTGAGTCAGCAGGCACCCGGGATCCGAACCCGCGAACCCGGGCTGCCAAGTGCAAACTAAACCGCTGCACCACAGGGCCAGCCTGAGTGGAGGGATTTCTTAATCAAAACTTGATGAAAACTTGTCTATAGCACTGGATCTACATTCTATACTATGTATTCTATAGACAGCTCTGTATCCACAATAAGCCATACATGGTAAACTAATGAGCTGGAATAGCAATCATTCCTTTATTAACTATTAATTTGTATTAATTAATGTGATTAATTTTGTTATTATTGTTTACACATTTATTTATGTAAGCCTGGTTTTTCATACTTTGACAGTGGTAGGTATATGATTTTGTCATATTTTATCTTATTTTGGATTGGGATGTTTGAAAACTCCTTTCATGGAAGATCACAACCTATTGGGAGTCAGAACCGAAAAAGGAATCCTTCTTCACTGTGCAGGACTGGGACACACTTGTATCATCATTAAAAGTGCTCAGAGAGGAAGCCTCTGAAATATATTGTTATCTCATCACTTAACAACTGACATTTTGCTGGTTACATAGCTGGAGGCAGTTGAAGTTGAATATATATAGTTACAAAATACCTTTCCCTATATTTGCAAGATCTCCTTGTTTTTAGAAGACACTCAAATCCATCTTAATCATCTTTCTATTTCCCAAGAGAGTTCAAAATGTTTAATGGCTTCTAACAAGTGTATCTGGAAAAGGTTTGCTTCAAAACAGGTGATAGGTGTGTCTTTTTTGAATCTATATTGAGGTTGATCTATGACTAAAGAGAAGTTAGGAAATTCACAATTAAACCAGATAAAAAGGCCTGAAGTTGTTTCCTTTTCTTTGTACAATGAAGCTCCAAGGGCATGAATTTAAAAAAACCAAATATCTTCCCCAAATTAATTGAGAATGAGGCTGGATTTAGCTCAGTAGTGGTTGCCTAGCAACCAAGCTACATGTTGGAAAGAGGATGAGGGTACTTTAGCCCCTGGGTACCACTTAAGGGGCTGAGTTTCCTTGAAGGATGTAAAAAACCTCTGTGTTCTTTTGCAAGTTTCTATTTAAAGATGCCTATGATCCATACCATATGCTTGGACAGCCTTTCACTTTTTAAATCAGATTCAACATTGAAATTCAGCTCAGTTGTCCCCTCTTCCATGAAGCTTTCCCTGACCGTTCCCAAGAACCCCTAGAATTTGGACCTTGTCTGCTTCCTTTATGGTCCCTCCATCCTATGCATTTCATTATCTTTTCACTCATTATAGTGTCTTAGAATCATTAACTTGTTCATTTATTATTTGTGTGTCTGTCTGCTCAACTTGATTGTAATTAGGGACTGTCTCTTGTTTTTCTTTGCATCTCCCATTCATAACCCCATGTCCTGTACTTTATAGATGCTCTGGCATTGTTTGTTGAATGGATGGATGGAGGAAGGCATGATGCATAAATAAATGAAAGAGTCAACCAGGCTTCAGTGAAGATACCACCCATATTAGCAGATGTATCAAGGACTCTATAACATGTGCAGATGTAGTGAAATAACTCCAACACATACTGTTGGGAGGCACTTTGGGATAAGCCTGTCCCAAGCCATGTTCTAAAGAGTTTGTTTGAATTAAGTTGCCTTCCCCCTATTTTCTGTTCTCTGCCCTACAGGCTGCCTAAGCAATTGTGGCTGGTGCTTAAAGTGAGTTCAAATTATCAGCAATTGGCCCTGACTTCCAGTCCCAAGGTAGGCATGTCTGCCTGCTTCTCCTTGCTTATTGGAATTTGCCTGAAGCTTATTGCTCTGTTTATTATTACTCAAGTGCTGCTTCTCCCCTTTCATTTCAGTGTGAAGTATTCATCTCAGGTTGGCATAGGGAAGTTTTCTTGGGGAAACTCTTGATTCCCTGTAGCTGTTAACATGTTTATTTATGACTATAATAACCCTAGAACTCTCCCAGATAATCCTTAGAAAGGACATTTTACACTGGGCCGTTTCCTGAGGTAGGGAGCTATAAAGAGAACTCATTTCCAATATCCAGATCTTCACATCTGAGGTACCAGAGCAACTCTGTTCTGATCAGGGTTATTGCAGGAATCAGATGGCACACAAATTGTGTAGTTTGAGGAGAATTTTAGAAAGGGACTGTTTACAAAGACATGGCCAGATGTAAGGAAACTGAGAGAGATTGGACACTATTCTGGGGCTGGAAATAAGCTAGGTCTTATGGGGAGCAGAGAATGAATGGTTACTAAAACCAAGAGAAATAAATACAGAGAGAGAAAACAAGAGCTGTGTGGAGACGTTTGCCTGAAAGGAGCAGCACCCTTCATTCAAGTCCATGGAGACTCTGCAGAGAGGCATTCCAGCAGATAAATGCTTTGAACGTACTCTCCTCCCTTCCTCTGGTGTCCCACTGACGTGCTTCAATGGCCAAATCCAACTGGAAACTAGAGGGCAGAGGAGCCCGAAGAAGTGACCCACAGTAGTCAGCCTCTTGGGGCACAGAGCAGGGTGGAAAACAGTGGAGAGAGGATTTGGAAGGGCAAGTGGTAGATACTCAGTACAATCACCCAGAAGGAATGCAGACATAATGGGCCCTGGGAATGGAGGCCATGCTTCATAGAGCTTCATTTTGAAATAATTCGGGGAACTACTTGACATTTCTTATGAATCATCAACTTCTGTAAATATTTCCTTATCTTGTTCCTCATTGGCATTAGCTCTTACTAATTTGCTCACTTTAAGGGCTATAATACCCTATAAAAACAAATAAACACAAACTTTCTTTGCCTTGCTATTACCTCCAGGATAAAGTCCACCTTTAGTGTGGTGTTTGAGAATCTTCAAACTCCAGCTCCGTCTTTTCACTGTCTGGGTAGCTCTTATTCGCCTTTCAATACTTACTAACCTAAAGCTTGACTGGATACAAGTGAGTGAAGTCTATGGTACACTAGTTTAGGCAAGGAATGGAATTTACTGGACAGATTACTGCTCAGGAAAGGTAGGTCTCTGAGCAGCTTCTGGCATTTCAACACCACAGGGTGGGCAGCTTTCTCTCTAGAACACCACCATTGGTATGACTTAGCTCCCAGTACTTAGGCTCTATGTGTTTCAGTTCAGTTTCTCTAGAGACAGTCTGATTGGCCCAGCTCAGGTTAGATGCACACTGCTGGTCTAATTAGGTATGGTCAGTAGAAATATCAAGTAGCCATGCTGTCCCTAGGAACTTCTTGGTGGGTAGTGGTGATGGAGTAGACAGTTCTTAGAGAAGAGAGGACAGGTTATGAGTTGGACAGACACCTTAAAAGCTTATCTAGTATAAAGACCTAGCCTAATTGTGATCTTTTAATTAATTTCTTTTCTTTTTAAATTATAATTTTTACTGTCATAATTGACATATTATATTAATTTCAGGTATATAACATAATGATTCAATATTTGTTTATATTGTAAAACGATCACCACAAATCTAGTTATTAACATCCATCACCATACGTAGTTACAAAATTTTTTTGTATGTCATGAGAACTTTCAAAATTTACCCTCTTAGCGACTCTCAAATATGCAATACAGTATTGTTAACTGTAGGCACCATGTTGTACATTACATCCCCGGGACTTATTTTACAGCTGGGGAGTTTGTACCTTTTGACTCCCTTCACCCATTTTGCACACGCCCCACCCCCACCTGTGGCAACCACTAATCATGATCTTTTTAAATGAGATCTCCTCAGATTCCCCTAGGGTATCCTTTTCTATTATAATCTAATTATTTTTCTAAATATTTGTTGGTTGCTCCCCTAAGATGGTGAACTCAGGGAAAAGCACCGTGTCTTATTCATCTTTGTATACCCAGTTGCTAGCACAGTGAACAGACACTCAATACTTTTGATTAAGCAAATTAGCGCACATCATAGTGGAAAGATAATGGGCATTGGAATCACAAGGCACGTGCTGAGTTACTTCATTCACTTACTAGATCTATTGGATTAAGCCAACCTTTAAGTTCTTTCAGCCCGGGTGTTTTCATCTCCAATAAGAACCACACCTTAGAGTAATGAGGACCAAATGGGATACTCATGAGGCAATAACCCATAAATGAAGGGTTGTTTGGTTGGAGGCTATATCCTGTTCGAGTCAGATAGACCTGCTTTTGAATCAGATGTTGCCTCTTGCCTGACACTGAGCAAGTCACTTAACCTCGCTGAGCCTCTATAAGAGTAAAAATAATAATACCTACTTTGTAAATTTATGATGAAGATTAAACTTGATAATCTATATGCTGTGCTTGGCACTTGGCGATTGCTCATATATGTTACCTATTACTATCAAGGCCAAATCCTAGGCAATACCAGAAAGGAGATAAAGTCTGATTATAGGTTCCTTTTAGTTGCCACCCACCTCATCTCTGCACTTCCTGCCAGTCTACCCTGTTGTCCTTCATGTTATCATCTGAAATGACCTTCCCCTTGAGCAATTCAACTCTAGGATTTTCCTGCTCTCTCCTCCACCTTTATCAAGATGGGTTCCCCTGCGGGTTCTTTTCCTCCTGCAAGGACTAAAGTGAAGTAATCTTATAATCAATCCCTGAAAATATGGTAAAAGATGCTAATGAATTCACATTATCTATCAGATAACCATCACGTGCATTTTTCTGGGCACATTTCGGAGATTCAAAGTGAACTCAGCGGAGTGGCTTCTGTGGAGAGGTGTGCAGGCGTTGGGCTTGGCTGGTGGGTGAGAGGTCGGGAGACATGTGTTCCTTTCAGCATCGCACAGATTATAACGGGGAGGCCCCCACTGTATCTCGAGGGGGAATGATCCTGCGTGGAGTAATCTTTCAAATATTGTCTTCCTTCCCCAAAGCAAAGAGGATTCTGGCATAGTTGAATAGGCACAGAACAAAAAGTCAGGATATTTTCCTTGGAGGGGCCATACTTTCTACTAACACTATATTGATTACTCCCACTCTCACTGACTTGGTCTTTCCATCTGTGAAATGGGGCTAATCCTCATCCCATTTTTCTGATAGGATAATTGTGGAAACCAAAGAAACAGCATATGTGAAATATTTTGTGAAGATCCATGTAAATCAAGGACATGTTTCTAAATGTCTGAATTTCATGCAGCTCAAAGCTTAGAAGGGCATTTTTCAGTCTCCCAAACATCAGTCCTTATATATTTCCTTTCTCCTTTAAAAGGATCCTCCAGATCATCGTATTCCATTGTGTGTAAGAAACAAACTTTGCAACATGGTTTAGGTTTAAACTGTCAGAAACGTTTTTTTAAGTTTGAATCAAGCTTATTGGGATTAGCAAAAAGGAGACATCAATATTAAAGAGCTACCTTAAAAACTGTTCTGGAGTTTTAATAATGTTGAAGAAAAAGGGGTCTTAGTTCTAGATGTTAAAGAAACAATACGACTTTTACATGTAAGTTTATTGTAAATTCATTTACATCTGAAGTAATTAACATGAGATACAACTTATAAACTCTCATTCTATTGTATACTAGCCATTTTTTACAGTTTGCCACAGTGATCTAAGATATATATATATATATAAATATAAAATTTCTTTTTTTTTTTTTAGGAAGATTGGCCCTGAGCTAACATCTGTTGTCAAACTTCCTCTTCTTTTTTCTCCCCAAACCCCAGTACATAGTTGTATATCATAGTTGAGGAGTTGTAGCTCTTCTATGTGGGATGCCATCTCAGCATGGCTTGATGAGCGGTGAGTACCTCCACGTCCAGGATCTGAACCTGGGAACCCCAGGCCGCTGAAGCAGAATGCGGGAACTCAACTGCTACACCACCAGGCCGGCTCCTAAGATATATTTTACAGACTCTGCTGTCTAAACAGCATGGAGATATATATTTCAGATGCATTTATACAGGTTCTATAGTAAAACGATTTGAGGATAAGTCCTTATTTCTTTGCATTGAAGGGCAGAAAAATACCACTGAGGAACTCTTTTATTTAGGATTGAAAACTTTGTTGAGCTTTCTGCCTTAGCTGGTTTCTCAGCCAACCAAGGCTCTTTGTGTTTACCAGGGTCCAAATTATGGATCCTGTGGCTTTTCTATCAGCACAGGAAAGAAATCTAAAACCAGAATGAGCAAAACTTTAAGATTCTAGAGATTTACTTCATAACTTCCTTTAATTAAAGTCAATTCCCTTATTAAAGAGAAATTCATATTTTGATCTCACATTTTCCCTCCTTTTTCTCTCAGAGATGGCACTCATAGTATTCTGTTTCCACAATTGCAAACAGAGATGGGTTTCAAATTAATTGCTCCATCACTATTTCTTTGAAATCATTCTTTCCTGTGAATACCTAATTCTGAATCTCGGTGTTCTGATTTGTAAGAGAAATCAACGATCGCAGGTTGTTTTGAGAATTCAATGAGGTAAGTAGATGCAAAGGATTTAGAATGCTGCCTGACACAGAGTAAGAGCTCAGTACGTGCCCCCTACTGCTGTGGTCAATGCCATCGATGTCGCTGTAGCCTTTGGTACTCTAGGATTTGCTTGAATCATATTCTTGAAAAACATGAAGATCGGTGGACCGCTTTTGTTTCTCTTGCTTTGGTAGAATCCAAAAAGATTAGACCAGCTAGTAGGATGATCTCTGAGGAGATAAATATGAGATTTTATTCCAGAAGCTTCAGTCTTTGAGAGTCTTCCCCTTAGGAGCAGAATGATGACTATTTGGAATCATCCAAAGCAGAATAATGAGTATTTGCTTTTCCTTTCATTTTTAACAATTTTCCTGAGCCAGAAGCAGCAGTGGATTCTGCTGTCATTCTGATATTCCCTAGCTGTTCTTGTGGGCACCTTGCCTGATTTAGTTATGCTTTATAAATTTTAAAATATGACTGGAGTCTCCATGCTACTGTATCTCTGAGCTTGAGAAATATAAAAATGAAAAATATAGTGGAAGACTGTATTCGTTAGGATTAAGTTTAGCTGCAAATGAAAGAAACTCGAAAGAGCAGCAGCTTAACTAAGAAAGGAAGTTTTGTTTTCTTTCCTCTCTCACGTAAAAGGTGACCAGCGGTTGGCAGTCCAGGGCCAGTACGGTAGCTCCACATTTATCAATGACCCAGGCATATTCTCTTTCTGCCCCTTCATCCTTGGTATGACTTCCATCTTCAAAGTTGCCTCATGGTCACAAGATGACCATTGTAGCTCCAGTCATCATGTTCATCTTCCAGATAGCAGAAAGGAGAGGGACAAAGGTGTGATTTTCCACTGAGCGAGCCCCCTTTAAAGAGCTTTCTGAGAAGCCCCACACTGCAAATTTTGCCTCCTATCTCAAGGGAAGATGGGAAATATAGATTTTATCTAGAATTTGCCAGAAAACCATTCACAACTTGGGAGTGCATCCATACCATCTCCACCATCTCCGAGAGAGCTATCCTTGGAGTTGTACTAATATGAGCTGGACAAATATGCTACATCCCTGGGGCGTATGTACAATGCCAACATGATATCCATAGATGGCAAAGGTTGCTGTGATAGACAAAGTCTAGGATGCCATCAATGCAACAGAAGGTGTGGTTGAATTTACAGGAGGGAGTCAGAGCAGGAAAAGCAATTTCTAAGCTGGAACCTGAAGGATAAATAGAGATTTGCCAAAGGAAGAGAGGCTGGAAGGGTATTCCAAGCAGAAGGACGAGCATGTGACTTTAACTCCGAGCTCTCTCTTTTGGACACCCATTCTTTGATTATTTTCACCCTCACCTTCTAACTTTTGCCTTGACTCTGCCAGGGCTGACTTTCACCCTCACCTTCTGAAAGCCCGTCATCAAACGTGGATGCCACCACCTTAAACAACATGCCACTGGGGTAATGTCCACATAAAGCCAGTGTTAACAAACCATTCTGCAAAATTGTTCTAAAACGGAGATGGCAGCTAGGCTTCATTTCCTGTGCCAACGCTAGTGGTTTGTTGATGGTGGCCTGGACAGATTAAAAGAATACTGAGGACTAGTGGAAGGAGTCCCATGGTTAATTAGTGTTGCTTCCTTGCGTGCAGAAACAGAGTTCTGACAGCACAGATGATAACATCTCCTGTCTTTTGCCTGTAGCATTTCCAACCTCAACATGCAAAATTTGACTTTTGGTAATAATAAAAAGATGGCTCTAAGTTCCCTGGGCCATCTTGATGGTCCCTATATTTGCAAGCCCCTTCAGACACCCAGCTGATGCTCCTAACATGCCCACCAACAATTAAGTGCCTGCTGTAGGGGGTGCCCCTTTCAGAAATGGCTGGGGAGAAGCAGGAATATTGTCCAAAGTCACAGACTTGAGGTTGCTACTGGTCTGCATGGACTTGGTCCTCTGACCTCATCCTCGTAAACATTTCCTGCTAACCCACTGAGTAACAGGCCACAGACAACAGTCTTCTTGGTAAAAAAATTATTTTAAGAATTTAAAAAAATATTATTATAATTATTTCCTTGCTTAAGACTTTTCATTAGTCCCATTGACTACTTGCCAACCATCCTCCCCCCTTTATCTTGTACTGTACCTTCCAGCTGCATAAACAACTCAACATTGTTTTACTCTGTGCCTCACTATTTTACTGTCTATGTCTTTGTCCATTCAGACTCTTCCACCTGGAGCCCCTTCAGCTCCACTTTGTCGATGTAGCTACTTCTATTCAAATTCCAGATCTGTCTGGAGCAGAACCGTCTTTGCAACCCTTGCCTGTCTGTCCCACCTGCTTCATCTCTCTCTCTCAGCAGTGCATCCCTATGCTTTTTATGTACCATGTCATATTGATTGTAAATAAGTCATGCCCTAGTAGACTGGGATTGGATCTCCTTCATCTTCCAAAGGGCATTTAAGCCAGAGCCTGGTCACCTCAGATGTTGAATTTAACTTAATCATTAAAACACACTAAAATGCTCTTTCTAGCTCCACTTTTTATTGAGCTCCATGCATGTCTGTAGGAGTGAGGACACTTCTGGCTAATCAAACATAGAGATATAGGCCCATTTCATTTGTTTATCCTTGAGTTCTCCTATTTCATAGATTGTAGTCAGGATAAGGAAGATCAGGATTAAAAAGTAGACATTTTGAGTTACTTCAATGCAATGTGGAGAGATAGGAGGTCACTTATTTTTTACCAAAGAGATTTTATTTTATTTATCACAACAGTGTTTCAGGCAACATCTTGCCTAGTCATGTTAATTGAATTATTCAGGTTGCTTATGAGTTAGTATTGTCTTATTTCATGTTTCCAGCTCATTAAATAATAACCAAAAATCCAAACAGTTAAGGCATTTAGAAAATGCTATTAACTGCCGTTGAATTTTGTCTCCCTCCTGGGTTCATTGAATACTGGGTAGAAAACACTTAACCCTTGGCTCATGTTACCCTCCCTGGGTGTGGTCATCATCCTTCTGGCTTCTTCCCAAATGCACTGGGCTAGTACACTGGGGGTTTTTGAGGCCTTTTTTCCCATTAACTATTGTGCTGTTTGGAACAATGTTGTTAGTCAAAGAAGAAGAAGGAGAAAGATTGTGAGCTTCCACTTGTCCAAACATGCTTGTTTGTTTGCTTGCTTTGTTGAAGTTTGATAAAGGCCAATGTTAGCGTATCCCAAGTGCCCCAGACCCCATCAACCTCTGTTAGAGAATAAAGTAAATTCCTGTTAAAAAAAAGTAAGCCGCCATTATGTTTGACTGCAGAAAGCTCTGACTTTAGAAGACTTCATTCCTCAGGTGTCTCTGGACATCTGCCAACATCTGCCAACATCTCCCCTTGCCAACTGTCTGGCTCTGGATTACTGCTCTCCTATTCTGCTGGTTGCATCTTGCTGTCTCAGAAGGGTCCACTCAATCTTGGGGCTCCTTCTGTAACTATGCATGAGCCTGGGCACAGCCTCTATCTTTAACTCACTGTAGAGATATCCAATGCAGGACAATGAAGTCTTTGAAATAATGGAAGACGATTGCAGCACAAAGACTAGAAATGGATTATAGATGCATCAGATCTCAGGGTCTGTAGGCCAAGGCTCCCTCTGGAAGACCTACTGTGGAGGTCTGTTATAGTTGAATTTTATACCCCAAAAGTCCTAACCTTCAGTACCTCAGAATGTGACCTTATGCGGAAATAGGGTCTTATAGATATAATTAGTTGAGGTGAGGTGATATTGGAGTGGTTTGGGCTCCTTAAAGCAACATGAGTGGTGTCCTTACGAGAGAGACACAGAGAAGAATGCCATGTGAAGACAAAGGCACAGATTATAGTGATGCAGCCACAAGCCAAGGAACACCAAGGACTGACAGCCACCATCAGAAACTAGAAAGAGGCAAGGAATAATTCTCCCCTACAAGTTTTTAGAGGAAGCATGGCCCTGCTGACACTTTGATTTTAGACTTCTGGCTCCAGAATTGTGAGGCAATAAATTTCTGTTGGTTTAAGCCACCTGGTTTGTGGCACTTTGTTACAGCATCTCTAGGAAACTAGTACAGGTTCCTCTTGCTAGCTCCCAGCCAGCCATCATATTGCAGAATCTAGCTCACCTCTCCAAATCAGGGTATCCTTGAGCTGCTCCTGCCCATCTAAGGTCCCAGACCAAATTCTGAAGGCTTCCCCTTCTAGCTCCACATCTCCTCTGTCCTAGGGTGACTGGTGGTTGATAGGTCCACTTTCTTTCAGGAAAATAAACATAGCTTCCCCCAGGAGTCCCTTTGTGTTGACCACCACCAGCAGGACAATAGAAGCAACAGACAATAGCACAACAGTTGAGGTGGGTCTTGCCATTATCCATCCAGTTCCTTTTAGAGTCCCTCTGGCTAATTTGCTGACATAATCCCTCTGTCATTCTTCCTTTTCACTGATTTTGGCATGAAGAGGAACATATATATCTTCCAAAAATAGATACTCATTTTTAGGGACAATGCATGACTTAGGAAATAAATGTGTCCCTAGAGAAAGCATAATCTGTAAAATGTTGACACAATGAAATAAAAAATTTTACAATCTATTTTAGAGCAGTTTAGATTGTCTTTGTCTTCTATTTATTGATTCTAAAACTCTGCTTCACCTTTGCATAACTAAAAGCCACATCAGAGTGATTTTCCCAAAATAAAGATACAGTTTTTCTTTCAAGGTAAATCCAGATTTTCGCCTGTAAGGTAATATAAAAATCGTTAAAAATATTGAAATGGCAGTCCCCATTTACATACCTCACCCCCCTGCTTCTAGCCATAAAGGTTTTTAAGAAAAAGAAATAGGTGCTAGATAGATAGATAGACAGACAGACAGATAGGTAGACAGATAAATTCTCAGCCCTTTTAGGAGCCAGCCTTGGCTGGACCTCCCCATTACCTCAAGTTTTATTTGTTTGTTTGTTTTTTGCTAAGGAAGATTCACCCTGAGCAAACATCTGTGCCAGTCTTCCTCTGTTCTGTATGTGGGTCACCACCACTGCATGGCTGCCGACAAGTGGTGTAGGTCTGTGCCCAGAAATGGAAACTGGGCCGCCGAGGTGGAGTGTGGAACTTAACCACCAGCCCCCAGCCATTACCTCAAGTTTTTTAATCTGAGGAGTTTTAGTTCTTCCTGCTCTGTCTTCCTCCATGAGTAACTGTTCCTTGGATTACACTTCTACAAGGCATTCAGAACTAGAAACTCCATTAGTAAAAGAAGAAATAGCTTGAGATGTATAGGGCACAATGACAACACTGCTCTGAAGATGCAGCTTTTCACAATGGGCCCATCCCCCGTGCAGGCCCATGATTGATTTGTGATGTCTGCCATGTGTGGGAGGAGGTGGGAACGTACTTGTACCATGGATTTTCTGTTCCTGTCCAGTCCACCTAATCTGAAACTTGTGCTATAGCTGTCCCTAGAGAACTCAGTTAAACCCTCTATATCAGGAATCAGCAAATTTGGTCCACCATTGTTTTTGTAAATAAATTTTTATTGGAATGCATCCACACCCTTTCATTTCTGTACTGCCTGTGACTGCTTTCATACTACAAAGGCAGAGCTGAGTAGTTGCCATAGGGACTGTGTGGTTCACAAAGCCAAAAATATATATTGTCTGGCTTTTTACAGAAAAAGTTTGCTGCTTATTGCTCTATGTTGTTCCAGTCCTGGGAGAATGCCCTTCTTCTTGGATCTGCTAAGTGGACTTGTTCCATCCTTCAAGATACAGTATTTCATGTTCTAGTCAGAACTCTCTCACTAACAGATAATTGAAATCCAAATCAAACAATCTAGAGTGAAATAGTAGAATTTGGGCTCCTAACTGGAAGGTTCAGGGATAACTGGTTTTAGTCACAGATGGATCTCAGGGGGCAGTTATGTCATCAGAATTAATCTCTGTATCTCTGTCTCTCAATCTTGCTTTTCTCTCAGGCACCAGGAGTTCCAGGTTTATAGTTACAAGTTATTTCAATAGAGCAATGGCACCTCCTTCCTGATTAATCCAACAAAAGTCCCAGCATTGAGTGGAAAGGGACCATCATGGATTGTTTGACATTCTCTGAACAATACGGTGGCCAAAAGAGTGAGATTTGATAACTGGCCTGGCAGGGATCATGGGTCTCAGACTGTAGCCAGACCTAGAGTCAGCTCCCCCCAAATTATAAGGAATGGTTATGATGGAGAGCTAGCTCTACAAAGGAAAACCAATGTTTTTTCCCAGATTAATGGTGACTGAATATTGATTGGTAGTGAAGAAACATCAACTACTCTTGGACAATGGGGTTTCCATAAGGAGGCAGAGAAACAGGGGATGCAGGCAACCCATCTTTCTAGATCCTGGTCCTTCTAGATCTGGCCTGATCCTTTGAGATCTCTGCCTGGTAGTTCCTGGTCTGATCTTGTGAACTGGCCCAGTCATTGGGTGACAATCTGAGAGAGCATCAGAGCTGCTCTGGCCCCACGTGGTGACCAGGAAGGAAAAGTCAGTAGCCTCTGAATGCCCGAATGAGTACGTGAACAGGCAACATGCCCAGCTCAGAGCATTGTACATTGTGATCTTACCCTAAGAGCTTCTCCAACAGAGTTGCTGTAATTACTAGTGATGACGCATCATAGCAACAAACCAAATCTTGGCTAATACCCAGCAGGGAGATATGGTTGATATCTTTTTTTCCTCTCCAAAACAAACCGAAAACACGAAATTGTTGTTAATTTAATAGCTTTGGTTGAGTAAAGAATCACTGTTGACCATGAATAGAGAAACAAGGCAGTGTGCCCATTTCAAAAGTTTATTTCCTTTTCAACCCTTAAGTCAACTTTAGTCAATGCTTTCATCTGTAAATACTTTCAATAGAAGCAAAGTCACAATTTCTTGTCCCTTTGACTTTTATTTATTTAAAATAACAATGTCTCAAGATAGTGCGGCTCTTTCATTTCATAAAACTCATTCACCTATAAGTGAATCTGGGCCACCTCATCTCTCTCCACCTATCCAAACACCTTATACAAGGGGCATCAGGGCATTGGGATTTTTTCAAGCTCCCATAGGAGATTTTAGATGCCACTAATCCAGATAGTCTTCCTGGTTGACACCTCTGAATACTTCTAAGCCCTACCCCAATCCTAGACAGAGTTAGCTGCCATTTTCTCTCTGTTTTTGTTGTACTTCTGTTTTGACTTCCTGAACTGTTTTGCAACAGCCAACTTGCTCAGCTTTCTCTTTCACTAAACTGTGCTCCCTGTGGGCATAGACTCTGTCTCGTTCCTCTGTATCTTCAGCCCTTAGCTGAGCACCTGGAACAAGAGAGCTATTCGATAAATCTTAGCTGAATGGGATGATCTCACACCACCCTCTCAAAGACGTTATGAGGTAGGCATTATTATAATCATTCCTGTCTCATCAGGTCAGAAACTGAGGTTCACAGACATTAAATGTTATGTGCAGAGTCTGACATGAATCCAGAGCTTCTGACCCCAAGGCCATTTTCCTTTCCGGCGCATCATTCTTAATGGAAAGTACTGATACAATTGCTGTTATTTATGTCTGAATCATATGAAATTGTAGCTTAAAAATGGTCAAAATTTGGCAATTTCATAGGCTTCAACCTAATACTTTTGTTGTGGCCTTTATTCAGGATTTGACTTTGTGTTAAAGGAGCGCAATACCCAGTAGTCAAATCAGATGGGCTGAAAGTCTCAATGGGCTCAGTTGGTTAGAACAAATGTACTTAGAAGGCTGGTGAGCAGAAACTCAGACCCACTGGCCCCTCACAGTACAGACTTCAATAAAGTGTTTCATAGGATGAGTTCAGCTTAATGGCTGTGGGGACATCAGCCCTCTGGATTGGAGCTTTTCTCCTTCAGCTCATGGAGTCATGAGTTGAAAGTCAATTCCAACAACTCATGGAGTCATGGAATCATGACGTCTCCAATTTCTCATGGAGTCAGATCATTGCACAAGGAGTTAAAAGACCCGAATTCAAGTCTTGGTTAAGCTTTCTGGGTGAACTCACAAGTCTTTCAACTCTGTGAGCTCCACTTTCTTTACCTGCAAAATGGAGAGAATAGCTCCTATTTTACCAGATTACTCTAAGATAAAATATATATATATATTATCCACTAAGGCCTCACAAACTGTAATGTAGTTATAGTCACATGATGTTTTTATTGTGGCTCTTCCCCACATAGAAGGGAAAGGCCAGCAGGCTCCCTAAATGCAGATTAAAATATAAATACTTGAATGAACAACCTAGATGTCTTGAACGATAATACAAAAGCATCTTCTTTTTAATGTAAGGTCCCTCTGGCATGAATATATTGTTACAGCCAGTTCATTTTCCATCTTTCCAGCAGATTAACTGTTTGTCTGAACTCCTGCAATAGGAATGATGAGCCTCCTAGGAGATGAAGGGACTTCCTGATTAACTCATATGTTTTCATCTCTTGTAATGAGAAGTTACCACTGTGCTCAGAGTGTTCTGCTTCTCGGAGGGGCTGCGATTCTCATTTTACACACAGCGGCAGATGGGCACTCAGACCAACAGTTCGATTGAAGAATTCACTACCTAAGAGCTGGAGGAAGAAATGACATTAAGAGTTAAACCATCTTAAACATATCACATTAATGGTGCCATCTCTCTCTTTGCATATCTTGGGCACGCTTGAATTCAACTTTGAAAGTATATTTCAATGATTCTTTAAGCGGGGATGCTGGACCGTCACCATCACCATCATCTGGGAACTTGCTAGACATACAAATTCTTGAGCTCTACTCCCAGGTTTACTAAAACAGAAACTCTTGCAGGGGGGCTCAGCAATCTGTGTTTTAACAAATTTTCTAGGTGATGCTGTTGCACATTAAAGTTTGAGAATCATGATATAACTTTACTGGACAAATTCATGCCCCTTTAAGTAAGACAGGGACAAAATAGTAACATGGGCGTATTTATAGTTAATCCCTCTTTCCCTGGGTATATACTGAATTCTTTGTTGATTATGCTCAGCTCTGTTTGTAGGACTTTGTTAAAAGGTGTATGGGTAGAGAAAATTGAGTGAAATTGTGAAAATTTAAAGTAATGTAAATTTTTAAAAGAACACACTGCCATCTTTAGCTGAAAAGAGAAATCCTGGAGAGTATAGGTGGGGAAAATAAGGCAATTATGACCAAGACAGCCAAATGAACTGATTTTTTTAGTGAAAGACAAGAAAGAGAAGTAAAACTTACACGCTCCCAGTTGTTTAAGCCATAAATCCAGAGTCTCTTTTGACTTATCTTCTTTTCTTCAATGGCCGCATCCATTCCATTAGCAAATCTTCTCAACTCCATCTCCAAACTATACCCTCAACTCATCCGTTTCTCCGAATCTATACTGCCACTGCCCAATTAAAGGCGTTGTCATCCCTCTCCTGGGCCACGTCTTGCCTCTTAACTTGCTTCCACTCTTGCCTTAATGTCTTCCACGCATTCAGAATCATCTTAAAACATAGTTCAGGTCAGTCACTCCTCTACCTACGCAGAACTCTCTAGTGGGTGTTCTTTGCATGTAGAATAAAACCCGCACTCCTAACCATGGCCTGCAAGGCTCAACCTGATATGGACATTAACCACCCAATCTCATTTTTTGTCTCTCCCCCGACAATCTGCTCCAACAGCATTTGTGTGAATGTGTGTGTGTGTGTGTGTGTGTGTGTGTGTTGGTTCCACAAACATTTCAGGCTCTTTCCTGTCTCCAGACATTTGTCCATGCTATTAGCTCTGCCTGGGATGCTTTTCCTCCCACTCTTTCACAACCAGCTCCTGCTTCTGCCTTAGGTCTCAGCTTAACTGGCAGCTCCTCAGAAGGACCTTTACTGGCGAATCTGCCTAAAGAGAGTTTCCCCAAACTCACCTAGTACTCTATCTTGGTTCCTTTGTTTTGTGCATAGTATTTATCACAGTTTGAAACTATTGATTTTTTTTGTTTCCCTCACTAAAATGTAAACTTCTCATAGACCGTCATCATGTATATCTCATTCACAGTTTTATTTCTGCCCCTACAACAATGGTGGGCATGCAGTGATTGCTCAATAAATGTTGAATGAATGAATTGGAGCATCTTTTGTGCTGCATGATTCTTTGCACAGAGAGATGAATACTTAGAAAGTTTTGCTGTATTGTGTAATATAATTCTGCTACAGTTGCTCTGCAAGAAAATCGGTAAAGAATTATTGACTTTAAATGAGGTAGGCTATGAATATGGGCAGTGGTATGCTGGAAACAGTTCATACTGTCTTGTGACAGCAGGTTGTGAGCATCTCTTCTTAATTTCATGACCTCCTATTTATAGCTTGAAATCTGTAATGGTGGGAGTGTTTACACCATGGCAACTGACAGAAACTGAAAATCAGAGATTTATTTTTTACCTAGAGAACTAGTTGTTAAACATTTCCTGGTGTACTATTGATTGATATGTGTCTTAGGCTGTGATTCCCAGAAACAGACCCTTCAATAAGATTTTGTGAGAAAGTGATTTATTAGGAATTATCCCAAAGATGAGGGGATGGTGGAAGAGTGAGGGAATGGGACCAGTAAAGGAAGACGGCCAAACAGGAATGTGATGTCAAACAAAGTCCCAAGGAGTTTTACTTTGGTTCAATCCCATGGAGAGCTTTGAAAACGGAGTTTTCCTATTAGGGACTAGGGATCTGGATTATTTGTACCCTCTCCTATCAGTCATTGGTTGAGGAATGACCCTTAGGGAACATACATTCTTATGTACTTCCTGTTTCTATGTGCAAAGGTAAAGCACGTTCTAGCAGTCTGAGGGCAGGGCTGTGACAGAGACACAGTGAAAGCACCCAAAGGCAGTCAAAACCCCACTGCAGGAGTGCCTCCCAACCTTCATCCCACATGCATGCACCCAGGGATGTGCAGCTCTGCAGGATCAGTAGGGCTGGGGCTGGGACTAAGATTGTGTTTGTCTAACAAGCTCTCGGATGATGCCCTTGGTGCTGCCATGAATCACACTTTGAGGAGTGAAGTGCAACCAATGCTTTAAATTATTTTTTGCAAGAAATTCCAGTTTTATTTGGCTTACTCAAGTTAGTTTTCATGGAAATGTGGTTTACAGAAGAGTTTGAAATAGAACCACTTCCCTGAGAGACACCTGATCCCACCATTGAATTTCCCCAAACATTCTATCAGTTAGTTACAGTATTTTAGGTTTGTAAGGGAGATTTCAGATCCTCCAGCCCTTCAGGGAAGATAAACAAAGACCAGAAAGTGCCTAACATCACTTGAGCGTGCCACAGTGCTAGTAGCCAAATCTATCGTCCAGGTACCAAATATTGATTCTTTTTCTTTATATCTTTTGGCTTCAAGTTCATTTATCCATTCAACAAGCATTTAATGATACCTTATTATTTGCAAGTCACTATGGAAAGTTTTGTTGGGGACACAAAAATGAATCAGATAAAAAAAAATAGACATGGCTCTTGCCCTCTGTGACATCACTAGACTGTTGGCATATAGAAAGGACTGGAAACTGGCTTCAAATTGATCAAACATCTGCAAAGTTTTACTTTGTGAGTGTTTAATGGGTGACACAGCTTGAATTACCCCTGAGTTGCATTTGTCTTGTGCAACCAACTTAAAGATGTGAAGTGGCTGCCTATGATACAAACTCAACAAAGCAATAAATTAGAAAATTATTTTTAAGCCTCATCGTTGGAGTTGTGAAGACATACATGCTTTTTTCATGCCAACTATACTCTTTATTTTTATATTTCTCAATGAACGCTAATAAGACATACCAGTGCGGACCGCCTTAGGCAGAAATAAATATTATTCACTTGCAGTAATTAATTTGTGGCAAAGTGTAGTCAGTGGGGTAAAGGCAATTTGTGAAATTCTCAGATTACTTGACAGCTTCTTACTGAAATAAAATGTAGTCAGTAAATGGTAAAATGCTGGAGAAAGTGTTTAATATTACCACAAAGGTTATATTAAGTAATTTGGGGTACTTTGCTCTCCTACTGAACCCAGAGGTTATGCATTCATATTATTGCAACATGAGTGTAGTATTTTCTAAACTGAGCAAATGAGGAATTGAGTAAATGAAGAATTCATGACAGTATTCTTTGAAAATCCCTTTTCTCTAACAGTATGCAAATAGGCTTCTAGGTATATTAATCCTTCTCTGGGTCTGCAGGGAGCCCCCTACTCAAATATTTTGGTTCTAACAATATTGAGTCATCAGCAATTCATAAAATATCATTTCATAGACATGCAAATGGCTTGTCAGGTAGACATTGTTAGCATGATGATGTTGAGTATTTCCAGGATCCCCTGCGCCCAGGTGTGTAATTTTATTGGTGGTAATCTCACTGTTTTAGTTCAGATTCCCCAGAAGCAGAGCCTGAGATGGGGAATCTTATGCAAGTAGTTTACTGAGGGAGTGAGCTTGAGAGAAGGGTAATGTAGGAAAAATCCGGGCATAAATATGATTTCAGGATAAGTCTAGCTTCAGCTGGATCCCACAGGGAACTCTGGAATGTGAATCACACTACAGAGTTGGCCCACCTTGAGGCAAGGGACTCAGCCTGTTGTACTCCCATGTTAGTTAATCGAGGAGTGACTGTGGCTGTGTGTGGGGAGAGGTGGGTAATCTCCAGGTGAAGTGACTCCATTTGGCCAAGGACAATTCTTGTTTTGGAGATTTGGAGAATGGGGCAGCTGAGATCCAATACCACAGCAGTTGGGGGATGGGTGCTTTAGCCTCGTAGAGGGAATACGGGTGAGACACAGACGTCACTCACTGTATTCACCTGGGAAATGAGGAAAGGAGGAAAAATCGACAAGTTGGTTTATGAACTAAGCGCTATGATGCAATAGCAAAAACAATGACCTTGCACTGATTAGCAAGGCTTGGCCACAGGAACATTTTGGTTCCTGGTATGGTTGTTAATCTTTCCCTCCCTAGGTTAAAAGTTAATGCAATAATGATCCCACATTTCTCTGATCAGTTCTCAGCATAAAATATGCCATAGAAAGCAAATACGTTGTTACAACATTGGGTGAAATTGACCAGGGAGGAATGGGCTCATGCACTAGATGACAGAATTGGGGGAATCTGCAGTAAGTAGATTAATCCTTGGTCATGAGCATGGTGGTGAGCATATCACTTCCTTTCTCTGTGGAAGTCTTTTGCAAACCCAAACTGACTCCTCCTACATTCCTCAGACATTACCCAGGTGGGGGCCAGAGCATTTATAGCCCTTGTCCCAGTGGGGTAACTAATGCTGGCATCTGTCATCAGCCACAGCCATCCTGAAAGAACCTGGATGGTGGACATATCCTGCTGGGAGCATGGGTGCATGTTTAAGGGAAACAAGGACTGATGACACTTTTTTTCTATGACCATTATCTTATCATTAAATAAGCATTGTTTCTTCCTTTTCCAAAATCACCTGGGGTTACAGGTGTCTCTCTGTGATCAGCTGCAGGTGCAGGTCAGAGGGCCTTGGAATAAGTACCCCCTTCCTCTATTCCTCTAGTTAGCTTTGAGGGCATCGAGAACACTAGATGGGATGCCTTACATAGACTGATCCTTTCTTTCTTCCCTCTCTACATTTTCTCAGTCTCTCCTTTCCATCTTTTCCCTTCTTCTTGCTTATTTCCTCACTCCCTCCTTCATTATTATTTTTTTAAATTTCTTTCCTTCCTCCTCTATTCTTACCGTCTCTCTGCCTTCCTTCTTTTTCCTCTCTTCTTTCTTTCCTATTTCCCATCCTTACTCCTTTCTCTTTTCTCCTCCCCTTTTCATGTTAAATTCCCCTCTGCTGATTTCCCTTTCCCCTCTTCCTTACTCTCTTTTCTTCTGTCTCCTTCCCATCTTCCTTCCTTCTCCTCACCCTTTCCTTCTTTTGCTTCACATCTGCCCTCTCTCTTCTCTCGCCTTCTCTTTCCCTTTCCCTCTCTCCCTCTTTGGTTTTCACAGCACATCTATGGGCTCCCAGGTAGCCAGGGTGCCTGTCATATTCAGACTGGCTCCTCTGGCTCCAGTCTGACCCAGTCTGACCCAACACAGGGACAGAGTTTGTTATATCTAATTTAGTGAAAGTGATACAACCAAATGATCTCAATACAGATGTTTAATAATTTAGGGGAAGGCACTGAGAATGTGAGAGGCAGTAATTTAGCAGGACTCTGGACTTTCTTCCAAACTACTTAACACAGGCTCAGCTCTGTTGGCCTTTGGCTTTTCAGGGCCCCAGTGTTTTAGATGAGCAGCTCTACCAGGCTTAAGGATTGTTTCTTCAGTTCTCCCAACTCTCAGTTCATGGCATTCTTTACAGAGCTCAGATAATGCTGATGTAAGTTCACCATCCCCACCAGCCAGCTTTGATCAAGATCTGTCTCAACTGCCTCACTCTCATTACACATCCCATCTGTCTCTGATGCTCCTTTGGCAGTCGAAGAGCTTGATGCATTATGCATCTCAGAATATTGGAAAGATTATATAACCACCAGGCTATCAAAACTAGGAGACCAGAAATAATGGGAGCATCTCTCTCAAGGACTTTCCCCTCAGTTCTAATGTCAAAGAGGACATTGGTATTGGTTGGATAATTTTAAATGGGAAGTACACAATCACAGGCAAAAACACACACTCGCAACCTCATACTGTTCTAAGGATTGACTTTGCCAGCTTGGTTGAGAAGAATGGAAGTATTAAACATTTTTTGGCAAGAGCCTCCCAGAATCATTACCCAATTTTGTGACGCAACAAAAGCCTGTAAATTGCTAAGGGTATTGCCAGAGAGATGCAGTTTATGTGTAAATAGATGAAAGTAGAGGATAATATATCTTTCATGGGTGGTTTATTGGTATCATAGGGTGATATGTTAGCCATGAAAGTGAGTATATAGAAGGAACTAATGTGAGTCATATTTCCACATTGTTGACTTGCTAATCTGACTAGATGAGTAGTGATTTTACACCAGAATGTTTGTGGGTTATCGTAGGAAAGCATCCCTCCATGCTGCACCTTGTTCATTAGATCATTCTAATTATTAGAAAGATTCAAGCTAACGAATGCACAGAGGGATCCCATCACCAGTAGGCATGAAGGAGTTAACTAACTCTATGGAATATATGGCAAGTGTAGTGATGCAGAGTGAGAAGATTAGGACTGCAGAAGAGCAGAGCCTCAGAAAATCTGACAGGGAAAGTTGCTAAAGTCAAGGAGGGGTGCTTATTAAGACTTGAATACCCCCAAACACAACCTTAAGAATCCAGCGTAATTACCTTATATGGTCGCAAAAACATTATTTGGTAAGTTTCATCCCCTTGATTTAACATTCAGGTGTTGGCTGTAATACAGGGATTTCTAAAAAAATCAAGCATAGAAAGTATATACATTTTGGTCTCCAGCAGTACAAGAATCTCACAGGGAGCCAAAGCAATTTCATTCTCCTTCCTCTGGAGCCACGAGGTCTTTGTCTCTCTCTCTATTTTCCATATTTACTTTCAGAAGAGGAAAGGCTTTTTCTGCTTCATTTGCCTGTGAACCATCACAACTATCCCCAAAGTGACACCTTTGGCCACTGAATCCACATCTTTTTACAAGTCACCTTCCATAGCCAAGTGTTCCAATCTGTCCTGACCCAAGTGCCCAGGATCAGGAGGAAACATCAAATTGGCTCCACGAGGGTTATCTGACCACCTCTGGTCTAATCAGCTATGATCAAGAGGTAGAATCAGATGGCACATATACCTCTGTGTTCATTTATTTGGTGGAGGGGAGAGTAGATATCAGAAAACATGAATGTGGCTGGGAAGGCACTTCAAAAGACGTCTGCCACATTATTACAATATTTCAAAAGTTGAGATGAGGAATGACACCAGGATGGTGATCATGGAATAGAATTGTAAAAGGTGAACAGATCTGTAATCATATCCTAATTTAAAAGTAATGTTCTTAGGGGCCTTAAGCTCTCTATAAAATATGAGAGTTGTACACAAATGTTAATTTACAGAACTTGAACAAAATATTCAAGATAATGTCCCCAAAGGCAAAAGCATTTCTATTTGACACTAAAACAGTCAATTTAAAGTAAATGAATCCAGGGCCAGCCCCCTGGTGTAGTGGTTAAGTTTGCGCACTCTGCTTCCATGGCCCGAGGTTCACAGGTTCGGATCCTGGGCACAGACCTACCACCGCTTATCAAGCCATGGTGTGGCAGTGTCCCACATATAAAGTGGATGAAGATGGGCATGGATGTTAGTCCAGGGCCAGTTTTCCTCAACAAAAAGAGGAGGATTGGCAACGGATGTTACCTCAGGGCTAATCTTTCTCACAATAAATAAATAAATAAATAAATAAAGTAAATGAATCTATATGATGGCTTTAAATGTATTTATGTTGTTGCTCCATATAACTAAAGGTGTTTTTTAAAAATGATGTTGAAAAATGAACACTATTCCCAATTATTTGATTCCTCTTTTAATAAAAACGTTCTTCTTTTCTCTCAATAGAGAAGTTAAATTGTCTTCTCGTTTCCCAGCTATCCACTTTCCCCTTGAAGAAAATGTGTCTAATTCTCCGCCTTTCAGGTTGACTTTTTGTTGTGCCAATAACTCCTTGAATAACGAAAGTGACCTGCATTAAACCCCGAGATATGAGTTTTATAATAAAATCTGTACCTCTGTCATTGCTGCCATTTATCGAAGCACACAAACCCATGACTCTTCCTTCTTCAACCAAAATCAGTCACCAAGTCCTGCCAATTTCTCTTTCTTGATGTCTGTCAAATCCGTCTCTTTCAATATCTCTTTCCTTTAGTCTTTTGTGTATGCTGCTGCCCCAGGAATATTCCTAAGGCACAGCTTTGCCTTTGTTTATCTTTTCTGCTAACAAACTTATAATGGTTCACCATTGTTTTCAGAACCTCGTCCACTTTCACCACCCTCCCATTCCAGAATCTTCTTACCTCTCAGCCCTTACTCCCTTTCCTAGCCAAAAGCAACAGAAAGTTGGAAAAGAAGAATGAAAAAGAAAAGGCAAAGTCTGGTGCAGAGTTATGTGGATGATTCAGGTAATGAAGCTGAATTCCTCCAGCCAAAGGAGAAGAAATCCACCTGTCTTTACCTCGTTCCAGTTGTTTCTCATTCTTAGTATTCTTTCCTTTATCAACAGACTGGTTCCTGAAGTGATTTCAGACCCTCCTAGTAGCTTCTGAATGAGCATCCACACTGCTTTGCCTCCTCATCTATAATATATCACATTGCTGTGTTAGGGGAGGAATCAGAGGCAAGAGGGCCAGGTGTGATTTAAAAGCTTTTCTGCTTCTCCTCTTAAAATTTCTGGTTCTATAATAAATGTTAGTTTGCCTTTGCTCATAAAGATATTTTATGAAGGGCATGCTTTGCAGTTATTTTTCCAAGTGCAAAGAAGATAAATTTCATTATCTTTGTTTGCTCTCATACAGTCCCATGTGTACATTTAAAGTTTTTCTTAAAGAAAGAAAAGGTAAACATACAGAGATAAATTAACATATTATAGAAAAGAATTAGAGTCAGAACTTGGCCCTGGCATCTGGCTTGTGGAGGGCAATATGTATGTTTGCTCTAGAGTTGTAGCCCCCACCCTTCCCTCTAGGTTAGGGGTGTGCACAATCATTTTGAAAACAATCTGTTTCTAGAAGTCCCAGTTCTTCTGCATTCTTGATTTCCTAGCTTACCACTCTTAAAGAGTTGAGAGCGTCTACTGTGGGTCCATTCAACAATTATCTATTTTGAGCACCTACTTTGTGTCAGGTGTTCTTGTAGGAACCTAAAACCAAAGTGAAGATGGCCATGGAAGAGTTGGGTTGAAGTTTTACAGACCCATAATCATATCCCAGATCTATTTTTTATTAATTAATGAGTTCTTGGAAGGTTGCTTAAATCTCAGTGCTTCTGTGAAAATGGGGAGTAAGGATAAAACACTAGCCAGGCATGAAAGAGCCCAACATGTAACATCTAATTAACACATGACCAGGGCCTTCAGCCTTTGTTTGTCCTGGGATTTGTCTACTAGTGCCAATACTAGGTATACAGGCTGATGTACATTTTTCCCTCTAAAGCAGAACAAGCATTTACTGAGCCCCGACCCTGGACCTAATATCATTCTAGATGCTAGAGACACAACTAGAAGCAAGACATAGACCCTTCCTTTAAAATGCTCACACTCTATTGGATGCATGGAGGGAGGAGGAGTAGGATACCCATATTAACAAATAAATGTATGGTCCAAGATAATCTCATCCCCCTCTGCCTTTCCATTCCTCTCCATCCTTACTCTTGATGCAGTAGAGTGTCTTTTAGCATAATAATCCATGGAGGTTATCATTTAAGAGGTGATCAATATTTCTTCTATTTCTAATGTAACTAATAATTAACAATAATAATAATATTAAAACAAATAACAACTAACATTTATTGAGCTCTAATGTGCCAGGCACTCTTCTAAATGATTTATGTATATTACCTCATTTATCCTCATATCTACTTTATGGATTAGGTACTTTTATCATTCTATTTATAGTTAAGAAAGCTAAGATACAAAAATGTTAAGGACCTTGCTCAATAATTCAAAGGAGAGTTTGTCTTGTAAATGTGAGTCTCGATTATTGCCAGCTTGGGCATCTGAGCCCAGAGGTCTCGCTGCTTTTAGAGAGTGAGGCAGTGGTTTGATGGAGCCAGGAACCTGGGTGAGGGCAAGGGGTGAATTCAAGAAGACAAATGAATGGAGAAAGGACTTAGGGGTGCCCATATAAAGTGGGCACTGTCTGGTCTGAAAAGGATTTCCAAGGGAACAGTAGAGAAATCCTTTGATTTGCCAAGTATGTTTGAGCTTGGCTGGAACTAAGAATTATTTCTTTCTGGTAGGAACTACTTGGATATTGGCACATGAGTCATATATATCATCCAGAATCATATGTCTCAAGATAGAGCTTTTCGGGGAGAAACATAAAAGGAAATGGTCAATTTTACTTGACTGGGGGTCTGGAGATAGGAAAGACTTCTTGGTGGAGGTTAAGCTGAGTCTTGGAAGGTAAGTGGATAGTTAGCAGGCAAAAAAAAATAAAATAAAAAAAGGATGGAGAAGCTCATTCCTGGCAGAGCACTCAGCATGGGCAATGGCATATCCATAGAAAGCAGTCTTCAGAGGAATTACAAGAAGTTTAACTTGGCTAGAGTTTACCCTGCTGGAACGATGTGGCTGGAGAGGTTGGTGTGGACAACCTTGGAAGCCACATTTTAAGTAGGATATGGGGAGCTATTGAGGACATCTTAGCAGAAGAGTAACCTGGTCAGGTCTGGTCTATATGCTCACTCTGGCATGATCCAGGGGATGGCTGGGAGAAAGATACATAATACTTCTTCATTGCTCCTAAATCCACTATCCATAAGGAAACGCTAAGTGTAGCTCATATATCTCTTTAAACATATTCTGAGTAGATCAAAGGAGAAGAAAGATATCTAACAGGTTTTTGTGCCTTTGAACTTCTCAGGAAAATGACAAACTGTATATTGCTCATGGAGCAGATGGAAGATCACTTGTAGTTTACATTTACATCTGTGAGACATCTTAAGGATTAAGTGGTTTAGCAGCACTTCTTTAATATGTGTGCTATAAAAATCCATTGGTCAAATCAAGTCTCAATGCTATTTATGGAAACAAAATGTGCTACTCTATTTCACCAATTTAGTATTTAAATAACAAATATCAATTTAGTGCTTACTGTATGCTGAATGGATGTTGTCCTATGTACTGTGGGAGACGCCAGGATTAATACAAATACTAATACTACTAGTAATATGGTAGTAGCCAGTATTTATTGAGTGATAACTTGTATCAGGCATTTGCTAAATGGTTTACATGAATTACCTAATTTAATCATCACAAAAACACTAAAAGGTAGATGTCATCATGATTTTTATTATCCTGATGTAGAAACAAACCCAGAGAGATATATAATGAGATTATACAGCTAGTTAGAAGTACAGCTGAGATCTGAAATTTGTCTGACATCAGAACTTGAGCTTTTAATTTGATACTCAGAGAATTTAGATTTTAACTGGGGATGTGAGACAACAAAATGGGGAACAATAAAAATGTCACAAGACAGATGCAAAATGAGTATAAATGAGTTCAGAAAAGTAAGGTGAACATGTTTACTTTGGGAAGATCAGGGAAACCTTTGTGGGGGAGAAAGTACTGTGTGTTAGATTGTGTTTCTTTAGAAGCAAACTCTGAGACAAAGACTGAAGTAAATAGTTTATTTGGGAGCTGATCCCAGAAAGTACTGGCTTGTGGGGAAGTGAGAAGGGGATGAAGCCAATAAAGAACATGTTCTAGAACAGGTCACAATCGTGGACAACTGATGCTTAATCCCACCAGGACTCTAAGAGATAGTATAGAACATGCTTCAGAGTTGTAACACCTACAAGATGAGGAGACTGAGGTATTTGTTCTCCTATTCCAATCTTCCATTGACTGAAAGCTGCTCCTGGCTGCATTAACTCTCCAACATTTCCAGCCAGCCCCAGGCACGTGCCCTCAAGGCAATGTGTATCCAGTGCTTGCAGCACTAAGAGGTTGGAATGTACTAGAATGGTGACTACTGAGGGGAAGTGGACTGAGCACCAATACATCAGCTATAATATTTGAACTGTGGCCACCTCTAGATGAAAAGGAGGCAGGAGATATAGTTTTTATTCTGGTCAACTCTTTGCTTAGCTAAAAATCTGGAGTTCTACTTCTGAGGAAGAAGGAAAGAACAGATAAGGAAAACAACTCATAGCCTCTACTGCAATGTTGCCAAGGGAATGGTTCACAGGGGGATGTGATCTACACAAGAAAGACCAGGGAAGGAGTCCCTGAAGAAGTGTTAAGTGAGCTGAGCTCAGAAATGGAGATCAACCAAAGGTGTGTGTTGTGTGTGTGTGTGTGTAGGGGGGTGGGATGGTAGCAGCAAAGGACTTGAGGCAGAGGAAAACATGGTAAATTGGAAGATCTGAAAGAGAGACAGTGTGGTAGGAGTGTAGGTGTTGTTGGGAGACTGGAGTGCAATGAGGGTGGAGAATAAGGGAGATTGGTTCCAAGCAGGGCCAGGTTAACATGAACTAGCCTGTGAACCTGATGCACTTAAATAGCCCCCTCAGATAAGGTGTTACTTTAAACTAGTTAACAATCAGCTCATTAAGGAGTGACTGTAGTTGCAGGAACTACAGGTACTGTAGCAGAGAGTGGGTAAGATATCTGGGTGCAGTCTGCCATTCAGTGCCCTTGAAATTATACCAAGTGAGTGGCTGCCTGCATTCTTTAGGATGCATTTGCATATAAAGAAATGTGACTCAAATTCACTTAAGTGGAGAGAAAACTTATTTCCCAGGGAGAGGTATGTGATCAGGCTCCAGTGATGAGGGATTTGGCTGTTTCTCTTCTGTCCTCTCAACTCTTTCCTCCTCTGTATCAAATTTGTTCTCAGCTTGGGTCTCTTCATGGTCATAAGATGAGTGCCAACAGCAACTGGGGGAAGGTGCTGCTTTGTTCTAGTGGGAGAGAGATAATCCATCTCTCTACCTACAGGATAAATGTTGTTCCCTTCAGTCTTATTAGACTGACTGATATATATATTGAGCTCACCCTTCGACCAATGATGATTATTAGGAGAACTTCCAGAGCAGATTGGCTCAAGCTTGAAATCCAATCACCATCAAGGAGGATGGGAGTACCACAATTGGCTTAGACTAATCAAGGATCCCTTCTGGAGGTGAAGATGGAGCTGTAGTCATGGGAGCAAAGTGGATACCGGAATGAAGTAATGAATTTGAAGGGAAAGAGGGAAGGAAAAATGATGCTGGGTTGATCACCAAAAATATCTGCATTACTACTAATTCCACCTGTTCTTCAAAATAGCCACAGAAAATATGGGACTAATAATTGATACATTTCAAGACATAGATTTCATCTGAGGCAACACAGTATTGAGTTAAAAGCCTAGACTGTGGATCTAAACACCTGAGTCAAGATTCAGGCTCTACCATTTACCAAATGTATGACCTTAGACAACTTAAATTCTTGGTTATTATTATCAATATAATGGAGATACAAATAATCATCTCTACCACAGAGAGTTGTGAAGATGCTGAAATTAGATGATGTTTGTGGAAATATTGGAACAGTGCTGGGCTTGTGGTAAGAAGCCAATAAATTTAAGCTAATATTATTACCTGTTTGCTTAGTACAAAATGCTCCTCTGCCAGTTATGCTAAAATAGAGCAAGAACTTGTGATGTGATTGGGAATTTCTGGCTTGAAGACATCGTTGGGAATTGGTACAATTGATATGAATTTAAAATAACTCCTTCTAAATGTCCAGTTTACAAATCTGAGTTTTGAAATGCAATGAAAGCATTAAAAAGAGCTTTCCTGGTATGAAAACATAACCAGAATATTAACATTTCCATATGTAGACTTTACTGAGCCCCTTCAAGGAATGGATGGACTTATATATAAATGAATGAAGTGACAACCTAGGTGTAATTAGTGGGAAGGGATAATGACACTGTTATTAGACTGGGGACATGTGGAATTAGAGAAGACTCCAAACACCTATCTTTCATTGCCAAAAAATCATTATAGGGGGTTGGGGCCGGGGGAGCTAGGAGAGTGAGTTTCATAATGACAATGAAAACACATCCAGCCATTTTGTAGTTTTGCAAATCTCTCTCCTGAGAGAATGAGAAGATAGTTTTCAAGGCAACTAAGCCCATATAACCACTAAAATGGAAGTGAAATTAATGGAATAGGTTTTATATTCCCTCTCATACTCATCTCTAATAAATCACATGAAGCTACAGCATTTCTGCATTTATCCACCAACAGTCCCTTTCTCCTAATGGCCCTACTTCTGTCTTTAAATACCAGAGAAATTGATTAATTGTCTAGAGTCTGGGAAAAGGCAGTATGTGTTCATAAATAGCTGTCAAAGAATCATGCCTGTGCCATCCAGCTGGCATTTGCTTTTGGGACTGTTGGGCAGTGGGAGAATGTTCTAGTAAGAGAAGTGTAGGAAAAGACCTATTGTCCCTTATCTCTTTGGTCCACCCACTAAGTGAAAGTGCACAGTTCTGTTGTCAACATTGTGAGGAAAGCCACTTTGAGAAGACATCCCTCTCTTCATCTTTTCTACATATCTTATATTGAAACCTGAAAGCTGATGCATCAGGCAACTCAGGGACTCTTGAACAAAAGTACATTAGTCCCAAAGGAAACGAATGGAAACACTCTCTAAGAATGCTAAGTATTCTTTGTGCAGATGTACAACCTCTTATCTTCAATCTAAAAGCACTTTGTGTGTAGGACAGTGTCATTGTCGTTCCCCAACCAGAGGGCCAGGGTAAACCCAGACACACAGGATAAAAGAATTCTCTCTGTCCTTCTTTGTCTTTACAGCCTAAATGGCTCCTTTGTTGAAACTAAGCAAAGCAAAGAAAAAAGAATTTTGCAATAGAATATGAGTGAAATCATTTGAAAATGGTGGTGTTTGCCCAAGGCTATGCTTCTCCATCCCAGGTGCATGTGCTCCCTGGGGTTCTGATCTGGTGTGCCCGGTGATACATGAAACCTCGGGATAAAGTTAGATCTATTTTAGTGGGACATTTGTTTTATTTGAGAGTTAGTATATCAATTAAGAATATATTTGGCTGCAAATAACAAAAACAGTGGCTTAAACAAACAGGAGTATAATTTTCTTACATAACAAGATCTCCAGCATTAGACAATTGGTGCTTTTAGAGACTCAGATTTTTTTCTATCTTTTTATCCCTAGTAGCCATCCTTCAGCCATCTTTTGCATATAAGCTTTTGCCTTATTTCTCACACCTAGTGTTGCAATATAGCTGCTGTACTTCCAGGGACAAAGGCTGAATACAGTTGGGAAGAGAGGAGCAGGTGGTTGGGCAGTGCCAACTGCCTCTGTTTCCTTTTTAAGGGAAGAGAAAGCTCTCCAGGATCCTCTCCCTAAAGACTCTACTTCACTCTCATTTGCTAGAATTGGACGAGATTTCTTCCCTGCTCGTAGGGACAATTACACATCAGAAATCAGAATTGCCTCAATCGGCATAGACTAGTTATGATCTTGTATTTGGAGCTTATCACATTGCCAGCTTGATCAAAATTCCAATTCTGTTAACAAGGAAAAAATGTCTATTTGTTACTCAATTAATGAGGCTAACTACATTAAATAACTGAGAATATCTTTTCAGAATATAGAACTTTTCCATCTTATCCACCTTGTCCACTGTTTGATTACCACTGCCTAGCATACGGCCTGGCACTTGGTAGGCATTCTGTAAGTATCTTGATTTATTTTGTTCCCAGTTACTTGAAGTTTGTTGAAATACTCACAACTTGCTTATTGACAGCACACTAATTATACAGGGGAAGCTCTATCTCTTCCCAACGAGTGTGAAGAAACAGACAAAACCCAGACATTAAGAAAGGAAAATAGGATATCAGAGGCAGAGAGGCATTTGACCAATTGTCAAATGTGACCCCAGTGCCCAGCTCATCAGAAAGATTTAGCACAAGATGAGAATTTTATCACACCATTCCTAGGAGAACTGCCTTTTTCTTCAATAAGTAAGGCTTTATTTTGCTCATGGCTTGTTTTGTAAAGATGTCTGTCATCTCATATTTAAGGATTTGTTGTTGTTTGTTTTGTTTTCTTCCAAGTTTACAAATGAGAGCATGGGGCTTAGAATACTCATTAAGCTGGCTTTCCTTCTCTAAACTCTCCACTGATTCTTGGTGGAACTTGTTACCGTCTATCTCAGGCAGGCTGAAATCATGCAGCAGGAAAGATGGTACCTGGGAGACCCAAGAGACCAGCCCTATTAGTGATACTTCCAGATTCATGGTTCATGTTTCAGAAGGAAGACAGACAGAAAAAGGAGTCATCTGAGCACCTGGATCCTGACGTATCTGAACCTAGATGCTCCCTTGAGCTCCCAGGTTTGTGAGTCCTTTTTGTTGTCAATGTCCTTTTTGCTTAGGCTATTTCACATTGAGATTTGATCATTCACAAATGAATAGTGAATATGGGATTTGTAATCAGAAGTGTAATAGTTAATTGGCTAGAAGTGTCATCTTAATCCCTGTGGCCGGTGGTGAGAGGAGTTATTCCCACTTAAACCATGGAATATTCTATTATCAGAAAAGAGGGGACAAAATAAAAAACCAAAGGTATCTACTTTGTCCATATCACATGCCCTTTTGTCACTGCAGCTTTAGCTAAATTAATGAAGTACCTTTATTCCTGAGATTGGTGCTTCCTTCAGGATGATAAACGTGGACAACTTTCCAAAAATTAATTCTCCAAGTGCTAGTCTGCCAAAACTAGTCCATTGAAAGCCAATGTGTCAAAAGTCAATTGTAAATTTTAATTTAACTTCAAAGAATATGAATAAATCAGAATTAGCCAAAAACCATCAAATCAGGATTAAAGGAAAACACCCATATCAACACTGAAATTTTGGTTCCAAATGATAAAATATATTTGTCTAAATACTGTATTTAGTAGCCAAAGTTGAACAATTATGTTAAAACAGTTAAATCTTTTGTTAATTTTTACAAAATTACAACGAGCACACTGACAACACCAAGCGCTGGCAAGGATGTGGAGTAACGGGAACTCTCATTCGTTGCTGTGAGAATGCAAAATGGCATAGCCGCTTTTGAAGACAGTTTGGTGGTTTCTTACAAAACTAAAAATACTCTGACTGTACGATCCAGCAATCAGACTCCAGTGTGAAAATATTCTATATGATACTATAATGATGGATACATGCCATTACGCATTTGTCCAAACTCATAGGATGTACAACACCAAGAGTAAACACTAATGTAAACCATGGACTTTGGGTGATTATGATGTGTCAGTGTAGGTTCATCAATTGTAATGAATGTCCCCTCTGGTGAAGGATGTTGATAATGGGAAAGGCCATGCACGTGTGGGTTCAGGAATTTACAGGAAATCTTTGTACCTTCCCCTCAATTTTGCTGTGGACCTACAACTGCTCTAAAATAATAAAGTCTTGGTGTAGTGGTTAAGTTCGCATGTTCTGCTTTGGCAGCCCAGGGTTCACCACTTCGGATCCTGGGCGTGATCTACTCACTGCTCTTCAAGCCATGCTGAGGCGGTGCCCCATATAGAAGAGCTACAGCTCTACAACTATGATACACAGCTATGTTCTGGGGCTTTGGGGAGAAAAAAGAAAAGAAAAAGAGGAGGATTGGCAACAGATGTTAGCACAGGGCCAGTCTTCCTCAAAAATAAATGAATAAATAAAATCTTAAAAAAATTTTAGGGGCCGCCCGGTGGCGCAGCGGTTTAGTCCGCGCTTGGCAGCCCGGGGTTTGTGAGTTCGGATCCCGGGCGCCCGCCGACGCACTGCCTGTCAGCCATGCTGTGACGGCGTCCCATATAAAGTGGAGGAAGATGGGCATGGATGTTAGCCCAGGGCCAGTCTTCCTCAGCAAAAAGGGGAGGATTGGCGACGGATGTTAGCTCAGGGCTGGTCTTCCCCACAAAAAAAAAATTTTAATGGCTCTGTAAAAAAAAAGAAAGCAACGAACAAATTTGATATATTTGGCCAAATGATCCTTTGGTAACTGTGCTTTCTCCCTTGGTCTAGAACTAGAGTGGGTGACTGGAGCCATTAATGTTCTTCACAAGTTCATTTGATCCACTGGAATTCGCACCAGTGGGTGAGCTTTCTGTGAACAAGGCAAGAAGCCCAATGCAGATAGATACACAGTGCAGAAAAAAAAGGATATCTCTCATAGGGGAAGATCTGCTGTGTTCAGGCTGCAACTATTCAACATGTTTCTTTACCTTCATCTCCTTTACCAAGTCTCTGATCTGGTGATAAGCTGTCTCATTTTTGATTAGTTTCTTTCTTCTGTAAATACACTGTAGTGGTTAAACAGCCTGCTTTCCAGTACTGACACAGCCATTTACTGAATCCATGAAATTGTGTAAGTCAGAATAAGTAAGGTTATGCTGCAGTAAGGAATACCCCTGAGTCTCAGTGCCTTAACGCAACAATGTTTTATTTCTTGTTCACATCCCATGTCCAACATGGGTCAACGGGGGAGACTCAGGTCATCATAGTCAATACTGAGGCCTCTCACAGGAGCTACATCGCTGTAGAACTATACTACCTGAAAATATGGCCTCTTTGTTCTGCTCAGCAAAGGAAGAGAGAGCCTAGAGGATCACACACAGGCTCTGACATGCTTCCACTCAGAAGTGGTACTTTACATCCACTCACACTCCATTGGCCAAAGCAAGTCACATTGTTACATTTCACTTCAAGTGGGAAGGGCATTATAATGATCTGTGTACTTGATTAGAAGAAAACTGGATATTGGTGAACATTAGTATTGTTAACCACACTAATTAATTGTTCTGTGCCTCTGTTAACTTATCTATAAAATGCAGATGATAATATCCATGTCATAGAGCTATTTATGAAATTGAAAATGAAATAATGAATACAGAAAGCCTAGCGCTGTACTTGGTAGTCAGACATGAATAAAATTAAATATTTTTATTGGCACGAATATTTATCTTTAGGGTGGACTATTACATTGAGTTACATCATTCTAGGTCTTTTTACAAAGTATCTCTAATATATAAGGTCAAATTCATGAATTTTCTTTGGAATAAATGTTATAATCACCAAATTTAATTCTTCTCTTTTTCTCCATTTCTATAAATGACATCATCATCCAGCCATTTACTCAAGCTAGAAATTTAGACATCATCCTTCCCTTTTCCTCTCTTCCCTAATTCATTCAGTTCATTAAGGCCTTTCAGTTCTGCTTTACAAACATCTTTCTACCCCACTGCCACAACCAATTTCCAACCACCATCACCTTTTCCCTAGACTACAGCAGTAGCCTCCCAACTCATTTCCCCAGTATCCACTCTCGTTCTTCTCCAACTCCTATTTCATACAGGAGCCAAAGTGATTTTTTTTTTAATGCAGACATGAATAAGCTTCTCTCTGATTACACCCTTAAATGGCTTCCCATTTCGTTTTTACCAGGGCCTCCAATGCTCTCTTTGAGCACAGACAGCCTTTCTGGACAAAATCGCATTCTAGTTCCACAGGGATGAGGGAGTCATCCACTGTTTCTCCAGTTTGCTTCCACTGTGGTCTGACACATTTGGCTGAAGTTCCTGGTATAAATCTTCTTTGCCGCATGGGGTCATTCTCTCCTCTTTCAAAGGAAACTGCAGTCAAAAGGAGGTAAACTCAAAGGCTGATCCTGCCACCTCCCCAGGGGTTTCCTAGGGCTCTCACTTTCTCAGAAAATAGAGATGGAATTATTTGCTTGCACTTGTCAAAAGCTCTAAAATTGCCAGTGTGTCACAGTAACTCAGAGGGTTGTATAACCTCAGTGTGATTGCAGATGACACACCCATTTGAAAACTTCTATTGGCTTCTCTCTGTTTTTAAGATGACACATAGAATCAGACATGGGAGAAATTAAAAATGGTTATTGTTATGCTTGGTTCCATCAGTCAACTCCTCTGAATGTGAATCTAGAAGAGACAGGGATTTCTACTCCCAGATGAGTCTTATTTGTCACAACATGCAGTTCCATTTTCCTTGGCAGGTCTGCAAATATTTGTAACTGCAGGCTCTTCTTTCTCCCAAAGTCAGCATGATTCTTTAAATCTTTAAATTGCTGAGACATAATTCACATACAAAGAAATGCACAAATTTGAATATGCAGTACAATGAATTTTGACAAATGCATACACTCATGTAACTACCACCACAATAAAAATGTGGGGCATTTCCGTTGCCCCAATTGTTCCCTGAGCCCCTTTGTAGTCATCCCTTTCATCCTATGCTGAAAGTAGTCACTTACCTACTTTCTGTGACTAGAGATTAGTTTTGCCTGTTCTAGAATTTCACATAAATAGAGTTATGCAGTATCTACTCTTTTGTATCTGGTCTCCACTTCTCAACATCATGTTATTTTTAGATTCATCTCTGTGGCATGTATTGGTAGTTCATTTTTTTCTGCATAGTATTCTATGAATATAGCACAATCTGTCTGATCTGTTCTCCTGTTCACGCACACTTGGGTTGTTTCCAGTTTTTGGCTCTTGTAAATACAGCTTCTGTAAACATTTGTGGACAGGTCTCTTCTGCGGATATGTGTTTTTATTTCTCTTAAGTAAACACCTCCTCTGGGTTAGCATAATTTTTAAATTCTCCGTGATGGTTTTAAAATTTAAAAAACAAATTCAATATTTTCATTTAGATATTTTAAATGAAGATATTAAAGGGAAGCAAGGCACTCCCTTTTAAAACTCTATCAAGTCAGAGCAAAATTTAAAGAAATATTAGTACTTTTGTACAATTAGGTCCATGAAAGCATAATTAAATAATACACATATGTATTAATCGTGTCAAGTAATCTTAATCATATCTGCAAATATTTATACACCTACCAATGGAAATATATAGTATTGGTAACCTCTGTGGGATACGCAGAAGTTGTCTCTATCATGAAAGACTCTACAGTATGCATGGGAACAATGAATCAACGTGAATCAATCTGAGACTTCAAAGTAGTGATGAAATACTGAATTATGTGGTACGTGCCAGCAGTGAATCAGGAGATCAGAGAAATTGAATGATGGAGAGTGGTTACATGGGCTGCAGGTGTAGATTTCAAAATGGGATGACTGTAGGGGAAGAGATATTCCAGCCTCTCTCCCCTAAGTGAAGAGGATTTGCTGATCTGTTTGGTCAGAATTAAGCTCAATTGTATGGGTCATTTGGACTTGTGGTTACTACGTGACAAAAGGCAAAGGCCCACATGCATCTTGTTCTCTTTTAGTCTATGCAGTTGAGTTGGTAAGTGGACATGGGGTCCTGTGAGGCACGGTCATCTCTCATCGTGTGTGCCCTGCAGGAATAACTGAGCTTTCTTGGATTTGGATTTGGGGAGATGAAGTGGCAGAACATCTCAAGCCTTTTTTTCTCAAGGCTAAGCTGAGTGCTCCAATCTGGCCTTTATCAGAGACACTCAGTGATAGCTGCTGACTTAGGTAATAAGTGATTTGGGTTTCCTCTTTTCCTTTTGTCTACCCCTGTCTTCTTATTTTCAGAAGTGTTTGGGGGATAGAGTCCAAGTCTTTTGCCATAATACTGTTAACATGCCACAAGAAAAGTTCACTACTTAAATCCTGAAATTAGCTACGATAAATACTTTTAATGAGAAGTTGGAACAAATAATAGATGTTTCAAACAAGGAAGGTTTAGTTCCACATACTGTTATTGTTATTATTTGAGACAGTTATTAAAAAAAACAAGGGAAAATAAGTAAAGCATAAAAAATCTTATAGGATATCTTCAGTCCTAGATATTAGCAAATTTCAGACTCCTTGCTTTGAATTTCTATAATTGGTTTTATTTTTCTTAGCGAGAAGATGAGGGGCAGGTATGAGTGTGAGGAGAGGAAAGGTTTAAGGAATCCTATCAAACATTTCCTGCCCCCTTTGATCTCCTTCTAATTGAGAAGGCCATGTTGTTGCTTTCCCAATGAACAAGTGGTTCAAACAGAACAGCAGGGATAATATTGACTCTAGTTAGCAACTTAAATCTGAAAGAAAAGAGGGCAACTGTCTTTCACTTCCTATTTCAACTTCAATTCGTTGTTAATGGCTGTTCAGCAGCCTAAGGTGAGAAGGTTAAATGTGGGCTCACGTGAAAAAACATTGAAATTGATTAGTGCTGTCTGTCCACTAGGCTCAGTGTGGAGAAAGCGTTAAGACTGATTAGTGATGCCTGCCACTGGTGAAAGAGTAGTGAATTGGGACTGGTTTGTCACCCTTATTTGAGCCCGCCAACCTGGATGACAGTTTTTCTCTGGAGTCCCAGGAAACATCTCCCTCTGGAGAACTTCTTCTCAAGAAGATAGTGATCATTTATTTTCTGAGAGTGTCAGAAGGTTTAAATGCTGATGGAATTTGGAGGAATTTTTGAGGAAAGCACATCATAATTCTAGGCGGGTGTGACATTAGTTCCATGTCTTATACTCACTTTCACTCCAGAAATATTTTTATTTCTCTCTCATGTGCCACAGGAGCAGAAACACTATTTGGTTCAAACAGAACCTTTTTATTCAAAGGCCTCACTCTGTAATGGGTAAAAACTTGGAAAATGCCTGCGGGAAATTAGCAGCACAAGTTGCTTACTCACTTTCAGCCTATTAAAATCATCCTGAACCTTGTAAACTGAAGAATGCTTTCCTCCCAAGGGTCTGCTTCTCTGTTGCTTCAGCTTTTAGAAATAATCCAAGAAAAGTAAACACAGAATCAGGGAAGACTCCACAAAAGTTTCAACCGAGATGCAAAATTCAGTTACCTTCTTTTATCATCTTGTTTCCTTACAAAGCCCATGGATCATACCCCACTGTTCTTTCTGCAAAACAGTTGAGAATTACCAGTAATTGGAACTATTTACATTCAATGCCATCATGACAGAAGCAGCTTTATTATATTACAGGGGGATGATTAATATATGACAGAGATTAAAGATTGCATCGCAGTGGGTAGGCCTCTTGTCTGATCTGTCATTTTGCTGATTACAAAGGCATGCAAATTATATAAACAGAAAAATGATTTTCTTTTATGCTAATTTTAGCTCAGCCCACCTGTGCATTAACTCATTTTCAATTAACTGGTGTAAGGTGGATTACAATAGGCTCTCTAAGGTAGCTCTCTGCCTTGTCGGCCCACCTCCTCTGATATCAAATGCAGTTGCATTGTATTCTATTTCAACCTTAGTTTCAGTCCTAAATTTTTTTTAGCCTGTTCTTTTTAATTCCTGAAAAGATAAAATTCAAACAACTAACTTACATGAACTATAGAGATTTAGGAGGTGTTGCGACATGATTTGAGTAAAGTAGAAGGCTTATCTTCCCTGACAAGCTGAACAGATGAAAGCAATATTTTTGGCTACTTGTCTATTGTAATATTTTTGTTTCCTAGGGTTGTGCCTGTTTGCAAAGAATCTTTAATACCTAATATTTTTAGTTGCATGTAATATCAACACCCTCCTTTGCCTCTATCATAGGCCAAATCTAGATGCAATAAGGATAAGCCATTTTAGATTTATTTCCACTGGAGTAAGAATGGAAGATAAGTGTCATCTCCAATGCCAATGTCAAGCAATTGCTGGGGGTTTCCTGGATCCCTAAGTAACCAAGTCCAGATTCAACGGAGAGATGATTCAGATCAATTAGTGATGTCTGCTATGGGCAAGTAAAAAGCATTGGTGACTTGTAGTGGGATTACCATCCTTGCATTAGAATGTGCAGTCTTCTATTAGGGCGTAAGCCTCTGAGGGAAAAAACTGTATGTAATTCCTGTCTGTAGCCCCAGGTCCAGGCACACAGTAGCTGCTCCACCTGATAGATAAGGACATTGGCTCTGAAATCAGACTGTCTGGGTTTAATGGCTGTGTCTGTCACTTACTAGCTGAGTGAACTTGGGAAGATTTTAACCTATTTGCGGTTCAGTTTCCTCCTCTATAGATAGGGTATAAAAAGAGTTCTTAATTCATAGGGTTATTATGAGGATAAAATGAAATAAAAATAATAATGCGTACACAGAGCTTAGCATAGTGCCTGGGACATGGTACGTGCTCAAGTAATGCATGCTTGACCTGATACAGGAAGGAAAACTGTTGATGTATTTCTAGCTCAGTATCTATTTATTTAGAGCAAGAAAACTGAGAGAAAGCTCAAAAACAGTCTTGCTGGTGTAGGTGTTTATAATTCAAAAATTCTCAAACTTTAAAATTTGGGTCAGAGCCTTACTATTTCAGGCTGTTAGTAAATGTGAGGCCATTTCAGAGTTTGGAGTGAGAACAATAAAAGGATGGGCCAAAGGAGCTGCAAATAAAAATTGGCTTCTCTGGGAAAAACGTTTTATATGATCGTGCCTAACTTCTATCCTCCATGCATGATTCCAGATGTGATAGCAATGTGATACAAGTATTTTTTTTTCCTTCTTTGACAACACTGAGGCAGGGGAAGCATGCCAGTGAGGGCTTAAACTACAATTTCAGGGACTATCACTACTTCCTGCCCCCACATAGCTTACTGACTCCCTTTCACCAATAGAACCCTGCCTCACACCACACACTGAACTTGCATTTTACATACATCACCTTGATCCTCTTATTATTATCCTCTTTTTACAAATAGGGAAACTGAGGCCCAAGATAAGAAGCCATTTGCCCTATTCAAGCACCTATTATTGCCAAGGTCCAAATGGCTGATTATTCCTGCCATAGACATCCCAAACCAGCTGGTACTCAGAGCTCTTGGGCAATCAAGGCATGGTCCTAGAGCAGATCTCAGATCACCTGGCCATGCTGGTCTTAGCTTCAGAGATAGACAACTCTTTTCATGTTAAATATCCTGTGCATTGATTTTTTTCTTCTAGAGATAAGGATTAAGTGGGTCAAGTGACATTTTAAATAAAGCTGTGGACATTTGAGTACTGAACGGTTTTTAGAAGCTTGGTTCTTTGGTTCAGTGTTGAACCTAAGTCAGTGCTTAGCAAACTGCGATGTGCATAAGGATCATCTGGGGATCTTCCTAATACACACGTTGATTCAGAGGAGGTAGCACCTAGGATTTTTTGTTTCTAAATAGCTTTCAGTTGATGCTGATCCTAGTGAACAAGGACCACACTATGCATGTCAAGGTCTTAAGTGAGGCTTCCTCAAAGTGCTTTCCACAGATGACTTGTGTCGGAATATGCAGACAGGACAGAGTCTGTGACAGTGGGTTTGGGGAGAGACCAGGGGAATCTGCCTATTTAACAGGCATCCAGGTGATTCAACTACATACTAATGGTTGTAATATTAACAAAGCCGTGTTTTTCAAACTTGCTCCATCATTAGAATCACTTGATGGTTAAAATCCACAGACTCCAAGCCTCCTTCTAGAGATTCAGATTTTCAAGAGCTGGTCTTTCTCATCTCAATCCTCACAACATCCCAATCTATGGCTCAGTGAGGGTAAGCAGCTTGTCTAGAATCAAAAGCAGTAAAGAAGAGTCTTGAGCATGTGTGGAGACTGATGAAGAAGACACAGAGGAGAATAAATAGTGAATGAGAGGATGGAAAAGGAACTGGAGAGGCCCCATCAGGAGGTCCCTGTGGGCTGCCCTAGATTACTCAGTCTACTGGGCCCGCTTTGGAAAGCTTGCTTACCCTATAGAGGACCACAGTGACCTCTCCACAGCGTGTCCTAGCTTCAGGAAGACAAGAGGCATCCCTTGTTTTCAGACAGGTGAGTTGTATGCTCCAGAAGAGACAGCCATATAAACTCATAACTGTCTAAAGAATTTCACTGAGAGATCACAGATTTCTAGAGTTTCTAATCTCTGCCATATAGCAACTCCTGCCTTGGGTTCTTGTTGGCCTAAAACAGACAAACAAATAAACAATCTGCACAAACATAACTGTAAATCATGTTCTAAAAATATAACTTTATTAATAATCCCCTTTAGTTCTGTATCAACTTTTTTGATTACTTACAATTCTTTTTTTTTTTTTTTTAGTTTTTACACACACACACACATGCGTTTTTCCAATGCTGGTAAGACTTTATTTCAGAAGAGAGTTAGACCTATTAGAGGCAGTTTAAAGGTCCAAATGAGCCCCAATAGATAGAAGTTAGTGGAAGACAGATTTTTGTGGACAAAGGATAATGGTTTAAAATACCAACATGAGAATTAATTAGACCAGAGAGAGAAAAAATACTTCAATTTTTTATGCTAAGCTCAATCAATTATTGACTGCCTGGAGGACTGTGTGGAAAGGTGTCTGAGGTGACATCTGGACTTAAAGGAAAGAGTGCTGTGATTATTGAGTGACGTCTTTCCTGGGATCCTGAGAGATGACTTGTGACACATTTGCTAGGTTAGACTCTCTAACTCATTCCAAATAGCATGCGTATTGCGTTAAGAAATAACATCTACCTATTTTTTCATTGTGAGGGTGGCTATTTGGATAAAAATGCAAAACTGCTGAGGAACATCTAGTCCTTTGCAGTTAAGTTCTCTCCTAGGTCACTTTCATAGCCCAATAGTGTAAGGCAGGGGTGGAAAAATGTTTCTGTAAATGTCCAGATAGTAAATATTTCAGGCATTTGGGGCCATATGGTCTCTGTCACAACTATTTAACTCACATTGTAGAAATAAAGCAACTGTAGACAATATGATGTAGACAAATCATGGGCATGGCTGTGCTCCAATAAAACTTAATGTACAGGGGGCCGGCCTGGGGGCATAGCAGTTAAGTTAGCGTGCTCTGCTTTGGTGGCCTGGGGTTCGCAGGTTTGGATCCCAGGCACAGACCAACACACTGCTTGTCAAGCCATGCTCTGGTGGAGTCCCATATAAAGTGGAGGAAGATGGGCACGGATGTTAGCTCAGGGCCAATGTTCTTCAGCAAAAAGAGGAGGATTGGTGATGGATGTTAGGTCAGGGCTGATCTTCCTCACAAACAAAAACAAAAACAAAAACCTTAATGTGCAAAAACTAGTGGTTGGCCAGATATGGCCCATGCGGCAAAATTTGTTGAACCCTGGTGTAAGGGATTCTTCAGAAATTGCTATTACTCTATGGACAGTTTAGATTCTGGGATTAGGAAAATTAGGCAGAGTTGACTAAAGAGTAATTCAATGCTATGGGAGAGTTCTGTAGAGAGTCTCCTCAACCTCTTACATCTTGCCTATAGTACATGTATGCATATGTTATCACAGATTTATATTGCATTATGAGTATTGCCATGTGATTTTCTAGACTGGGTATATTGTAAAAAGGTGATAGGAGTCAAGGGTGTTCTGGCCTTTGGCTCTGCTGATGGACTTTTTGCAGCAGACAATGTCAGTGGTATTTGGTGGGCACTGAGTGAAAACAGCAAATGGTTTAGCAGACTAATATCTTATTCACTATTAAAATACTCAGCTTGTCAGTCAACATGGTTTTTGAGAGTGCCTTATTATGTGTTTTTCTCTCCATAGCATTCTTGTTTGATCCTGAATATTTACACATATCCAAAGCAAAATGGAATTCCTATTATTTACATATATATTTTTTTGGTGTTGGTAGCTTTATTTCCTTAGGCAGTTTATAACTGCTGTGTTTTGAAGTGTTTTGGGGGCTGGATGACTGTGGTGACTAATTTTATTGCTGATAAGTTCTTAAAATTGACTTTAGCAATTTTTAATCAACTTTTTAAAAAGACCTTGGTGGCTGAGACTTTTGTGTATTATGTGTAATAAGAATTGTCTCAGAGTTGTTTTCTGATTGTTCTCTGGGTGAATATACACTAGATTCTAGGTGAATGTGCACTAATATGCCTGGGATTTGATGAGGAGGGACCAGTCATTCCTGCTTTGTCATTAATACTCTAAATAAAACTTGGTTTGTCATGCTTAGGGAGGGCCTGGCTCTAGTGAGATGATGGTTTTGGAGTTTAAGAACTGGAATAGAACAAACACAGAAGATTCTACCACACACTCTTCCAGAGGAAGAAGGGATGAAAGAGACCACACTTTCTGGCTGGTCTTACCCCCTATTCTCCATAAAATCCAAGATACTCCCCACAGAACCCAAATGAGATTGACGTCTCCAATTGTCATCTTCCCGAATCTACAGCACCTAGAAGTCCAGCTTGCCAGTTAACATCCATGCCCTTCGTTCCATTCATCCTGACTCTTCCAGCTTACCCCTCCAGCCTCATGTCTCCCTACACCCCCACAGGCCCACCTTGCTATGGTCATCCTACTACATTTGTCTAGTTAACTAGCCCACCCCAAAGGATGGTTCAGATCTTTACAGAAATCAAACCCCTTAATTCCCATTTTATCCATTCTCTCCCACCTTCAACCCCATCCATGAGATTCTGGAACTCAATTATCTCTCCAAAGTTCTAAGTCTCCTTTCTTCCTGACCCATGCAAAATTCAGATTCAACATCAATTTTAGAGCTGAAGAGAAAACTATTTGTATTCTTAATTTTGACATTTTTCTATATATTTTTAATTTTATGAAGTCTAAAGCTAATCAAAATCTTTACTCTCCTTTTGGACAACACAGACCTTAGGATGTTTAAATTCTAATCACCTCTGCATGGCTTACATGCTATTATTGTTCAGTATTTGAATTTTACCTTTTCTTTTTAACTCCAAACTACTATTATTCATTTACACAGTCAATGCTTGTTTAGATTCACTCACATATTTATTGGTTTACCTTGTTCACCATTTATGATTTGGATCTCAGACCTTTCTGGTATAATATTTCTTCTTCCAAAAGTATGTATTTTAGAAATTCTTTTAAGGAATGTTTACTGTCATGAACTCTATGTTTTGATTTATCTGAAAATAGCATTTTATCTTTTTCTTGATATTTTTCCTGGAGACATAATTGTAATAACTATTTTCTTTCAGACTTTTGAACATATTAATCTATTGCATTCTGGCTTCCATTCTTGCTATAAAGAAATCTTCTGTTAGTATAATTATTACTCTATTTTAAGTGGTCTTTTTTTTTTTTCTCCATAGCTGCTTTCTTTTTTCTTTAGTGTTCTGTAGTTTCACTACAAAATGTCTAGCTGTGGATATGTCATTGATTTTTCTCAGAACTCCTTGTCATTCCTGAATCTGCAAATCCATGTTTTTTCTTTTCTTTTTTTTTTTTTTTTTGTGAGGAAGACTAGCCCTGAGCTAACATCCTTTGCCAATCTTCATCTTTTTGCTGAGGAAGTTTGGCCCTGGGCTAACATCTGTGCCCATCTTCCTCTACTTTATATGGGACACTGCCACAGCATGGCTTGACAAGCGGTGTATCAGTCTGCACTCAGGATCAGAATCTGTGAACCCTGGACTGCCGAAGCAGACTGCTAACTTAACCACTACACCACCAGGCTGGCCCCTGCATGTTTTTTCTTAATCGCAAAAAATTCTCAACCATTAATTATCTATCTTGATAAGTGGTCCGTGTGCAGGTGGAAAATGTGTAATCTGCCAACTATATAATATTCTATCATGTCAATTAGGTCAAGTTGGTTGATAGTGTTGTTCAACTCCTCTATATTACTAACGATTTTTCTGTCTACTTTATCTATCAATCGTTGAGAGAGAAGTGTTAATCTCCGACTATAATCGTAGATGTATCTATTTCTCCTTTTAGTTTTGTCAATCTTTAATATACAGTCATGTGCCGTATAGTGATGTTTCAGTCAATGACAAACTGCATATATGACAATGGTCCCATGAGATTAGTACCATATAGCCTAGGAGTGTAGTAGGCTACACCATCTAGGTTTGTGTAAGTACACTCTATGATGTTCACACAATGAGGAAATCACCTAACGATGCATTTCTAAGAACATGTCTGTCATTAAGTGATGGGTGACTGTATTCTGAAACTCTGATATTAGGTATGTACACATTTAGGATTTTTATGTCCTTTTTGTAAACTGGCCCTTTTTATCATTATGAAATACCTTGCTTTTTATCTAGAAATTTATCCTTAACCCAAAATCTAATGTATCTATTTCTCAAATAGATGATCCAGTTTTCTCATCATTAAAGTTTGCATACTACATCTTTTTCCATCCATTTACTCTTAACTTATTTGTGTCTTTATATTTAAAGTGCCTTTCTGGTAGACAGCATGTAGTTGGGACTTGATACTGGTTGGGACAACCTATCCACCATTTAGAGTTGGCCCAAAGAGTGTAACCAGTTTACCAGCCTGATATGGAACTTGAAACTTAGAGAGAAAAAGTGATGGGGTCAAGATCACATACCTTGTAGTTGCAGATATGAGCACAGAATTTAGGTACCTGATGCTCAACTCAGCACTTACCTTGTTGCTACACAGACCCTGTCTCATCATTTGCACTGAAATTGAGGGGTTCCTCAGGTATCCTGCTTTGATTTCCAAAGATCTGTTTCAAGCCAAGGTCAGTAGGATGACAGCCATTGTTCTGGGTTTGTTAAAAGACTTTGGCTTTGCCTGCTTCAGTGACTTGCTCACCATATCCAGTCTTTAGAGCCAAACAACTCCTCTTATAGCTACAAAGATTTTACACAACTCCAAAACCTTTGTAGCGTGAAACTGGGCAGTTCAAAACCAAGTGTTCTTTTAAGAGGGAGGAAAGTTTACCCATGTGCATACTTGGGCCTTTGACCTCTTTTGATGTCCCCCTTGGAGAATGTAGATCCTTATGCATTTCAGCCTCTTCCTAGTGATGGGGCTACAGTAATTTCTCTTGAAGCCTCCATTCCTCATTGCATCCATTTAACATGAACAATCACTTTAAAAATTCTTCTTGAGCATGAGGGGTTTGCTATTAGGTTTTGTTACAAAAAAGGTGATAGTGATGGAAATAACAAATATTTTTTCCTTTTTTGAGGTTGGAATTATGGAACTATTCAGAATTCAAGGAAGCTAATTTTATATTTTACTTAAATCTGCATTACTATAACTGAGCTACAAATGAATATCATCAGTTATGCATACACATGGGTTTCAGCCGATACACCATGAAGTCTTGGAAAGAGCTCAGTGTAGGATGAGACACTTGACTTCTACCTTTGTCTTTGATGACTAACTAGCCATTGATGCTGGGCAAGTCACTTAACTTCTCTGGGTCTCAATATCCACAACTGTTAAATAAGATGTTTGGGATTTCCAGTCTCAGATTTCCTTCTTCAGCTCTATTTCAATGCTATTTAAATGAAGACCAGCAATTTTTTTATTTGTAGAATAATTTCCATGCTATACATATATAAATAACTGTAAATTTTGCTTCAAGTTGAAATTATGAATTTCGCAGAATCTCCTCTATAATTTTTTTTCTTTCTGTATGGCAAGTTTTCTCTCCAAAATTCATGCATTTCTTTCATGCTTTTATACCATTGCTCAGCTGCCTATACTTTGGGAATTCTTGTTTTTTTGTGATGTCACATACAGATTAGAGTGCATGATGTTAAGGAAACATGCTTATTACTAGTTTTCTTTGTTGTGTCATTGACCTTTCCTAATCAAGTTGAGGGTGTTAGCCAATTGTGTATGCACTGCATGGGGTCAGTGCCACAGATAAAGTTTACTGAGGGAACATTGCCCACTTGAAATTGGATCCTCTATAGGAAAATATATATATATTGTGTGTGCTTTGAAACAATGGCTTCACATATTATTTTGAAGGGCAATCATGGTGATAAGTGTGGACTTTGAAGTAAACTTTGGTTTAAAACTTGACTCTGCCACAGATTTGTTTCAGATCTGAGGAATAGAGATTTGGTTAACCTTGCTGAGCCATTGCTTCTTTATATACAAATGGAAATAACAAAACCTAATTTTGCCTAGTTGCTATAAGGTTAAGGGACTTAATGTGTGGTAAAACATATCCTGGTTCTGATATATACCCAGTGCTCAATTCCTTTCCTTTTACCCTTTAAAAAAACCACTATGATTCTGGTCATCAATTATGATTATCAACAAAGCCTTCTTTTTCTTTTTACATATGACGTGGTGCTTCGTATGATCTAGTTCCTTCTCCTGAAGTGCTATCATAGTATTCACACGTTTAAGAAAGAGAAGCATTCTTGGAATGTGTCAAGTAAAGAGAATTTGGAGCATGCACTGGGAACAGCATCATTCTCAATTGTAATATGACTCACCATCACAGGAACTAGAAATGATCAGATGACCCCTTTCTCTGTGTCTTCTTCCTGACCACTTGCTCTGTCATCTCTACTTCTCTCTGAGACTGCTCTGTTCTTCTCTTGGCACATCTGAGTTAGACACAATTCATCTTACCTTCTTCTTGACATACATTCTACTCTTGACTTCCATGACACAACACTTTTCTAGTTTTCTCCCATCTTACTAACATCACTTTCTTAGTATTTTTTTTTTTTTTTGGTGCTTTCTTTTCCTCTGCCAGACTTATGAATGTTGCTATGTCCTAAAACTTGAGTAAGAGGGACAAATATGTCCTAAGAGCTTGAGTCTTGTCCCTCTTACTCTATGAATACATAGTTCCCCTGGAAGGTTTGATCTAGTGCTTTGCCCATTGCGTCTCAAATTGTTTTCTGCACTTCCCTAGTCCCTAATCTCCAGACTGATTTATCCAACTTCCTGCTTGATATGTGTACTTGAAAGTCTAACAAGCTCCTCACATTTAACATGGCCAGAATAAAATTCTTGGTCCCCCAAGCCTGTTTCTCCCTTGAGGTATTTCAGAGCACCTAGTTTCTCAAGTTAAATCCTAAGCATCATCCTTATATCCTTACTCCCTCCTTCATTTCACCATCCACATGTAACTCATCAGCAGCTCCTGTCCCGATGCAAAACTGTAATCTGAAGCCTTTTACTCCTTTATTTCTCTGCTCTAGTCACTTATCTGGACAAAATTATCATCGTATATAACTTAGACTTTTATTATGACCTCCTAACTTGTCTCCATACTTCCGTTCTTGTCCCCTTAGGTATCCGTTCTCCATACTCCCTTTATCAGAGTGATTGTTTAAGAATGAAAATCTTATCCTACTATCACTCCTGTGCTTGAAACTCTTCAGTTGCCTCCTATTGCTTGAGAATAATAACTAAGTTTCTTATTCTAGCACACAAGGCCCTACCTGAGAAGATTTCTCCTGATTTCTATAACCTGAAATCAATGGTTTCTCTCCTTGCCTCACTATAATACTCTGGTCACACTCTGAGCTTTCGTTTCTCTCTTCCTCTTTTCTTAGTAAGCCAAGCTCTTTAAAGCATCAGGGCATCTTGTACTTGATAGTGTCTCTGCCTTGAAGGCCATCTCCATGGGTCTTTGCAGAGTTGTCTCCTTATATCATGTGAGACCATTCCAGAAAACTCTGAACGCTGAAAGGATAAATCAAAACTGATAAAATGGTTATCCAAAGGAGTGGTGTGAGGGCATACGGGCATAAATGAAACTACTCTGGCCTTACTTTTAGTATGTTTACTTTGAAACATGTAAATTTAAAGACAGAATTGTGTCAGTGACAAATGTAATTCCTAAAATTAAAACCAAGCAGACGCCCCTAACAATACACAGTTGGAAAATGGGGAAAAAAAGCAGTTATAAGAACTTCTATCTCTGGACATGATGGAGTAAGGAGGAACAGATTCACCCTTCCAATTTAAATGACAAGACAACAGACAAAATATATAATTTTCCATCATGGGACAACAGACAGTGCAGGACTATGATCCCTGAAGAGAAGAGGTTGAGGTGAGCCCCTACAGGCAGTTTCCAAGTGACAGCACAGGGGATGGAATTCAGGGAGGACAGGGAAGCCAGAATCTGTGAGGGCATTCCTGTTCATCTTTGGCTGAGTACTGGTCTTTGAGTGCATGAGAGAAAACTACCCAAGGCCAGGGCAGGAACCACTGGGAAGAACTAGACTAAATGACTCTCAGAGCTCCTTCTTAGCTGGGAATATTCTCTATCCTAATTACCAGTTTGGAAAGCCTCCTAATATGTGGGGCATTGATTTGAGTCCTTGGAAGATTACAACCTTAATAGATGGGATAAATTAGCTTTAGACCAAAGGCTGTCTTGAATCTGCCCTAACAAAGCTTAAAGGCAAGCCTTAATAGATTAAACTATTTCAAAGTAACTTAACTGAGTGCTAGAAAACAGTCCAATACTATTTAAATGAAAAACGCTAAGTCCAACTAACAATATAAAATATTCAATGTTGAGCACTCAATCAAAAATTACCAGGCATCCAAAGTAACAGGAAAATATAATCCATAACCATGAGAAAAACCATTTAACAAAACAGAACCAGACATAATTGAGATGACAAAATTAGTAGGCAAGGGTGTTAAAATACCTACTGAACAATATGTTCCATGTGTTCAAGAAAATAAAACATTCTTTCTGAGGAAAGAAATGGAAGATATAAATAGGTTATAAGCACATACTTATCACATGACCCATCAATCCTATTCATACTCAAGAGAAATAAAAACTTACATTCACATGAAAATCTGTACCCAGTGTTATGTAGCATCATTTCAATATCCAAACATGGGAACAATGCAAATATCCATCTACCGGTAAATGAACAAATAAACTCTGGTGCATCTATACAATGGCATGCTACTCAGTAATAATACAGAATGAAATACTGATACAGGCAACAACATAGATGAATCTCAAATTTATTATTCCAAATGAAGAAACCATTTCAAAAGGCCACATATTATATTATTCTGTTTATATGACATTTAGGAAAAGCAAAAAGTATAGGGACATAAATGAAATTGGTAGTTACCAGCAGCTGGGGTTGGGGGAGGGCTTGACCACAAAGGAGCACAGAGGAATTTAGGTGGTGATGGAACGGTTTATATGTTGATTTTGATGATGTTTCTATGAGCATGCATTTGTCAGATAAAAATGAGATACAAAAGGTAAATATTAATGTATGTAAATTATATATCACTAAACATGATTTTCAAAAATAGTGAAAATATCAAGTGTTTGTAAAAATGTGGAGTAATTGGAATTCCCACTCATTCCTGTTGGGACTGCATAGTGGTATAACCACTTTGGAAAAAAGGGAGTTTCTTAAAAAGTTGCACATAAATTTACCATGGAACCCAATAATTTCATACCTATATAGTTACCCAATTAAGACAAAAACATGTATTTACACAAAAGCACTTGTATGTAAGCATTCATAACAGGTTTATACCTAACAGCAAAACAAACGAAAAACAAAACACGCCGAAAAAGGCAAACAAACAAAAAGATCTAGAAAACCCCAAATGTCTACTAATTGGTGAATGAACAGACAAACTGTGATATATCTATAAACAGAATACCACTCATTAATAAAGATAAAACATATTGTACAATTTTATTTACATAAATTTCCAGAAAAAATAAAGCTAATCTATAGAACCTGACAGCAAGGTCAAAGGACAAGCAGGAAGGGAATGTGGCTGTAAAGGAGCAGGAGTAGCCTTGGAGTGATGAAATTATTCTGTATTCTTGTTTTTGTTTTTTTTTTTTGGTGAGGAAGACCAGCCCCGAGCTAACATCCGTGCCCATCTTCCTCTATTTTATATGGGACCCCGCCACAGCATGGCTGACAAGCGGTGTGTCGGTCCATGCCTGGGATCCAAACGTGCGAAACTCTGGGCCGCCCAAGCGGAGAGCGCGAATTTAACCGCTACTCCACCGGGCTGGCTCCCAGTCTGTATTTTGATTGTGATGATTTTAGGAGTGTGTTTGTTACACTGTCAAGTGGGTAAACTTCAAATGGGTTTGTTTTATTGTTTTCAAGTTATGTCTCACTAATGTTGATTAGAAAATAGAAGCAATGATAGCTACGTTTGTAAAAGCCACATAAATAAAATTATTTCTATTAGATGACTTTAGAATAAACTAATTTGACCACATATCATTAGTGGGATATTTCTTAATGTCTCTAAACTTCAAAACCAACTGGAACATATGAGCAAATAAATTGACCATATATCTACAATGAGATAAGTGATTTTTGATACAGCAGTGACTGTATCAGTGAAATATATTCTATTTAACTTATTCACTTATTTATTACCTTTTAAATTCAGGTAAAGTTGACATATAACATTATATTAGTTTCAGGTGTATTTCATATTTGTATATATTGTGAAATGATCACCATACTAAGTCTAGTTAATATTTATCACCACACATGGTTACAAATTTTTTTCTTGTGATGAGAACTTTTACGATCTACTCTCAATAACTTTCAAACATAAAGTACAGTATTATTAAGTGTACATTACATCCCCATGACTTGTTTATTTTATAACTGGGATTTTGTACCTTTTGACCCCCTTCAACCATTTAACCCCACCCCCACCCCTGCTTCTGGCAACCACCAATGTGTCCTCTGTATCTATGAGCTTGCTTTTTTTATTGTTTGTTTTTAGATTCCACATATAAGTGAGATCATATGGTATTGGTCTTTCTCCCACTTATTTCACTGAACATAATGCCCTCAAAGTCCATCCATGTTATCTCAAGTGGCAAGATTTCATTCTTTTTATGGCTGGATAATATTCCACTGTATATATATATACCCCATCTTCTTTACCTGTTCATCCATTGATGGACATGTAGGTTGCTTCCATGTCTTGGCTATTGTAAATAATGCTGCAGTAAACATGGGGTGCATATATCTTTTTGAGTAAGTGTTTTTGTGAGATACGTTCTAAGGAGAAAATAACTGCAAAACAATTTAAAATAGCACAGAGTAGTTTTATTTTTAGGAATACTGTTGGTTTTGCTATCTTGAAACCATTATATTTAAAGTATAGGGTAAAGTAAATAAACAGTTATGTTATTATAATTAGAAACTATGATTTCCAATGTAAAAGAAGATAAGTACAATTACAAAACAAAAAATGTTAAGTAAACCTTTTAGGGCTTAATTTGACTTGACTTGGATATCTCAGTATGAACTCATAACTTTTAGAAGGTAATTTTGTTATCTCTACATTGAAAAAGCCTAGAAGAAATAACTTTCCAGGACCAGTGAGCACCCCTGGCACTTTGATTTTATTCTCTAAATACCATTTCTCATTAAAAGAATTTAGGGCTCTTTGGAGAGATGACTGATTTCAGGTCTGGTACAGAGAACGCCCTGGGTGTTCCTGGGATGTCTTAGATGTACTAGAAGGCAAAGAAAATTTAAAGACCAGTGTGGTCATTTAAAAAGACACAGAGCAGTTTGAGGGACTCTTAGTGTCCACAGTTATAACTCAAAAAACAGTAAGAATAATTTTAATTTATTATAGCATAATTAATATATAAAATTATACAAGTCCATAATCATTTTCAAAAAAGAGAAATCCAAATTAAAACCAACTAATGACAACAATAAAAATCCATTAGAGGTTTAAAGGCAAAGAGGTATTGATATTTATTCTGCCTTTCCTCTGCAAGCTATGTGTTAGGGTGATCAAATAGCTCCATTTGACAAGAAAAGGCTTTTTTTTTTTTTTTTAACAGAAGATTGCTTGGCTAATAAACATGGAAGGAATAAAGGGATTTAAAAAATGACCCTTCTGAATTACCTAGTGAAATATTGAGCCAGTCAAGGATCATCAATGAAACCATTTTATCAATGCAAGATTGATAAGGAATTGGATACGCGTGTTGTGCCACACCATCGCTGTGTATACTACCTGCTGGCTGCAAGTCGGGAAATTTCAGTTCACAAAGGCAAGATCAGGCTGACACCAGCTTAACCCAGAAGGTTTAAGGAGGCATCCAGATGTTGTATGTAATAGGAAGTGCACAGCGTTACTATAAAGTACGTAGTCTTTCCAAAAACATCTAACCTGAATCTAATCAATGCTTTACACCCAACTTCCAGTTCACATGAAATATAGGAGAAAGAATAGGTTAAATGACACCATGAGAAAACCTTTAGGCAAATCCAGAACTAACTCAGTATCTTTAACTAGTCCATACCATGGGGGGAAAAAGGGAGGGGAGAGTGGCAGGGTTCTTACAGATTAAAAAAGACATAACTGGTTTTAAGGATTAGACCTTATTTGTATCTCATTTTGAATAAATGAGTTATAAAGGATTTTTTTGGGACAACTGGATTAATATGGTGTGGGAATTTGACATTTAAGAAATTATCTGTTGTGTTTAGTGTGTTCATGATTCTGTGTTTATGTAGGAAAAAGCCCTTGTTTTTCCGAGATTACTCAAGTATTTAAGGGATGAAATATGTCTGTAAATTACTTTAAAATACTTAATCAAAAACATATTAGGGGGCCGCCCGGTGGCGCAGCGGTTTAGTTCACGCTTGGCAGCCCGGGGTTTGCGGGTTCGGATCCCGGGCGCCCGCCGACGCACTGCCTGTCAGCCATGCCGTGGCGGCGTCCCATATAAAGTAGAGGAAGATGGGCACGGACGGATGTCAGCCCAGGGCCAGTCTTCCTCAGCAAAAAGAGGAGGACTGGCGACGGATGTTAGCTCAGGGCTGGTCTTCCTCAAAAAAAAACAAAAACAAAAAACAACAAAAAAAACATATTAGAAGCATATATGGCAAATATTCTCTCTACTTTGCTGAGCCTTTGAAAAGTTTCTTAATAAAAATTTGGGGAAATCCGCTTATTATTTTTCATGAACACCCTCGCCGATTACTCCATCACATCACCTTACTTTCTCCATGGCACAAAAGAAGGTGGGGAAATATTTTAGGACTTGCCCCACTAGAATGTTGGTTTGATCAGGACACGGACATTCTCCATCATTATTCACCAATGTAGTCCTGAGAATGGTGCCTGACACATAGTAGGTCAATTTTTTTAAATCAATTATAATAGACAGAAGAAAGAAGTAAGACGGAATAGGTAAGTTAAAGGAAGATTATAAAATGCCAAGAAGGGTAAGATACGTGAATTAAACTGTAGTAATTAGGCAGTGAGATGGTACTGAAGACTTTTCAGCAGGGCAGTGACGCAATTCAGATTATAACATGATTTTTCCATGCCTGCAAAGAGACTTTGCAATCCTTGATAATCCGGGTTCTTTGCATAGGAAATATGGCAGGCAGACAGCAAGTCTTCATGAATTGCCACCATGGCTTTGTGATTGACAGTTAATATTTTATGGGGCCATTTAGCATTGTGTAGCATTTCATCTACACATAACCTACGTAAATTCTAAACTAAAAGGGCCTTTTGAATTTCTGATTAAATGTTGTTGCAAGAAACAGATTTCATCTCAACATAAAACCCAGGTGGAGTTTCTGCAGTTGTTTGCAGGTAATACTAGATCCTTGATATATTTTTTAGATTTTGAATAGTTGTACAATGCCACATTCTCTTCCCCTCCAAAGTACTTTCAATTCCCTTTCCATGATACTTTGGAGCATCTATAACTAGTTTGTCTATTTCCGAGTGAGTGCAAACTGTCTTCTTGATGTCTTTCATCTCTTCCCACCCCACCGCATCCTCCGTCTTTCCCTGAGATGGTAGGTATGTTCAGTGCACCACCAAAGAAGTGAGGGGTACTGTAGTCTAGAGAAAAACATCTACAATCTGCTTCTTCACCTGCACTTTTCACTTGGGATGGAATCAATAATCCAATTATCTATTGCTATGTGGCAAATAGCTCCAATATTTAGTGGCATAAATCAACCATTTAATTATGCTCACAATTTGTTCAGGTCGAGAATTTGAACCAAGCACAATGGGGATGGCTGCTCTCTGTTCTACAGTGTCTGTAGCCTCAGCTGGAAAGGCTCAATGGCTTGTGGCTAGAACTATGGACAAGTTCTCATGAGCGGGGATGATTGACAGCTGAGCTCAGCTGGAACTATTAACCACAGTGCCTACACCTGGCCTCCTCAGGTGACTTGGGCTTCCCCACAGCCTGGTAGCATATGGGTAGCTGGACTTTTTTACTTAATAGCCCAGAACTCCAAGAGCTAGTGTTCCAGCGATCAAGGTGGAAGCTGTGTAACCAAACACTGGAAGTCACATGGTATCACTCTCACTGTATTTTATCAGTTAAAGAAGCCACAAGTCTGCCCAGATTCAAGGGGAGATGACTTAGACTCCACCTCTCAATGGCAGGAGCGTCAAAGAATTTGCAATCAGATTTTAAAACTGCCATGACTGGAAATAGTATATAATCGGACATACTTCCCTAGAGTGACTACTTAAAATAAGCATGCTTATTCTTAGTCTTGTGCAGACTTGCTGTGAGGCAGAGCAAACTTGAAGCAGGGCTGTCCTTAGCATGTCTTTTTCTTTTAGTTCTTGTTCTGTTGGTTTCTTTTCACACAGTGAACGACAGTATATAAATGTGTTGTTTTAATATCCCAGCTAACAAACTTTTCTAATTGTGCTTTACGAATGTAGATACCACAAATTCTGTCAAATCAAATAGTTAAATGATTAATGGGTCATTCATAAAAAGATCAATGGATAACAGTTCCTCCTAGCTCTAATCTTCTATGATTTTGAACTCACTTTCTTCACGTTTAGAGTTGATTATATCAGACCACATAACCTGGTACTTGTGCTATACGTGGCCCAGTCATGATACTTCCGGGCTGTTGGCCTTCAGAAGCATGAACAGCAAACAGGGACTTTTCCAATTGTACCAACAGTCCAGCCTAGTAAATTAATTATTGAGCAGTCACTACGAAGTGCTGTTGACATGTGTGCAGTTTGACAAGGCTGCTATAACGTCCAGCCCTTTCAGGAAAGTAATTCTGTAAGGAAATTGCCTGCAATAGAAGTTGTGGAATTAAGCTGGGTGACAACCACGTCATGGCAATCGATACAGGAACAAAAAAAATCAAATATTAATGAAAGATGGATTTGTTCGTGCACAGGGTCGGTATTTTTTGTAAATGCCATTTTACTTCCACTGTCTACTTTCCAACCAAGGCTGAGTATAAGCTCACCAACGCTAAACTCAAGGTGACATTTCTCATTTCAATTATTTCCTGAAGTGTCTTCCTCCTCCTCTTTCTCCCACCCCTTGTCAAGAACCGCAGGCAACATAGTGAAATACTCCGTCAACTATGGAGTCTAGGGTCTGGAAAGGCAGGAGAGAGTTTTGTTGAGATTTCTGAATGTAGAATACATCCTAATTTGAAAGTCAGCATGAGGCTTTAAGGAGGATCTTGGCTTCAGAAAAAAACATTATTAAGTTAATTTAACCTTAAAAGAAGTCTGAATTTTCATTTAGCAAATTAGCTGTAATTAGCTATAAGTTGGATGCTTTCAAGATAGGAATCATAGGGATGATTATCATAACAACTAACACTTATCGAGTACTTATGCCAGATATTGTTAAAGAATCTCTTGTTCTTTATGGAATGGGTGCCCATTTTTAATCAATCATGTTTATGGGATCTGATAAATTTTAGCTTTCAACTGCTTCTTTTACATATTGTGAAAGCAGCCAGAAAAATTCACAGAGGGGAAAAAAGCAATAAGAATAATTACGTGGCATTTCTTACACTGGCAACAACTTTTGAACAGTTTCTGGGTTGGCCATTTTGACCGAGTTGAACAATTAATAACAACTGTCTTGAAGGGCTGACTAAAGGAACTGAGAGCTGGTCAACTCCATCGAAACAAGTAGATGTCACCCGTCTTCAGAGATGTGAACTGCCTGCCCCTTTGATCTATTTCCCAGAGACTCCCAACATTATGACTTTCGTCTTGATTTGCAATGGAAAATAATTGCTCATTTTGGCATGGAGCACACCAAACGGAATCATTCTTTGTCTTTACCAACTAAAGATGGCATATTTAATTAATAAAGAATGAATAAAAATTTGGACTGGTTATTGTATTTTGTTAACCTCAATCTGCAATCACAAAAATTCAGTTGAAGACAAGAGTGACCAAGAAATACAGGAGTAGATAGTGTTGCGATGGAAAGTTTTCTCAGGGAATCGGGTTTTAGATAGTGGCCTAGGATAAAAGGAGTGAGGAATTAGGAAGGGAGAATTATTCCTCCTTTCCTCCCCTCCCTTCCCTTCTACTTCTTTCTTTCCCGCTCTGTGGTGGACAGAATAATGGCCCATCAAAGATTTCTACAGTCTAATCCCAGGACCTGTGAATGAATTAGTTCACAGGGCAAAAGGGACTTTGCAGATGCAATTAAATTAAGGATCTTGCAATGCTGTGGAGATTATCCTGGATTATCCAGGCGGGCCCAATGTAATCACAAGTGTCTTTATAAAAGGGAGGCGGGATGGTCAGAGTTACAGAAGGAGAGGTCAAGGTTGTGCCATTGCTGGAAGAAGGCCAGGAGCCAAGGAAAGCAGGCAGCCTCTGGAGGCCGGAAAAGGCAAGGACCAGATTCTCCCCAAGAGCCTCCAGAAGGAATACAACTCTGCTGGCACCTTGATTTTAGCCATATTAGACCCATTTTTGGACTTCTGATGTACAGAACTGTAAGATAATAAATCTGTGTTGTTTTAAACCCCTAAGTTTGTACTAACTTAGTACATCAGATGTAGGAAATTAATACAACCTCTGTCCCCACCTCCTCCCTCATCCACACCCGCTGCTCCCCTTACACTCCCAATCTACACCCCTTCCCTCCTCCCCACTTACTTGGATCCTCTTCCCTCAACCAATATTTCTCAAAATACGAATAGTGAATATAACAGTTATGACTCATGCCTTTGTGAGATATATGTGAATGGGGACAGAGGACCATAAACAAAGATGCAGAAAATATTAAATACCTTATGCAGTTGCTCTGAAGGGAATAGGCAGGGATCAGAGAAAATGAGGGCTGTATTTACTTTTCATGGTTGTTTGTGAAAGTCTTGTTAAGGAGGTGATGTTTTCGTGGAGATGCCAAAACTGAAAAGGAGCGACATGCCATGGGGTTGTGCACGGGTTGGGGTGAGTAGAGGGTGGTGACCATCCATCTGGATAGAAGGACCAGCAGGAAGCAGGGAACAGTAGGCAAAGGAGTTCAGGCTGCTTTCTAAGAGTAAGAATTGTCAAACCATGATCCTTCTTTTAACCTCAGTGAGTAAAATTATCAAAGCCTCTCATACACGGATTTCAAACTTTCCTCTCATATTTGGCTTAAGCTGCCCAAATTCTTGTTCTTCAAAAAAAAAATGGAGGTGGTTTGATTAATTGGTTTGGTTCCAAGTTCCATCCTACATTGGGTAATAATGTCTCACAATGTCATGATCTAAGGGCAGCTAAGGGCTGGCTTGGCTGGCTTGGCCTTGAGCCCAGTGTTAAGGAGACTGTACCTGCTGTGCGTGGCCTCTTATCTCGTGCGTGCTGAATAATTAGGGACTCAGTGGATGGTACAGGGGATTATCTTTCTATCCTCTTTCCGTCTTTATATTTTGTTTCTCATTTGTGTATCAAGTCTTTAATAGCACAATCTCCAGAGGGTTCCCCTTCTCTTGATAAGAGCGCTTGTCCCAATTATGGCACCAGGTAAGGTCACTGATGCCACTTCTTATCCTCTTCTCTCCCTCTGCACTTAACTCCATCCCTCTCTAAGAAAAAGTGGAAGATTGAAGGGATATCATGCATAATTCAAGTCACTGACTGCTTTCCTTTGTATTATCCAGGTGAGTGTAACCAACAGGTACCTTTAGGCTTCAATTACCTGGATAATTGCCTTAAAAAATACTGTACTAGAGGCTTTGACGCATTGTTATGACAGATAGCAAGGTATTGCATTTATAAATAATAAAAGGAATAACTGGGATCACAACTGAAAGTAAATCAGGTCATTGGCTGTGTCACTTTGTATCCGTGAGTAATTGCTTTGTCTCACCACTACAATCTTGAAATTGTCCTGTCTCATTTTTGAATAGTCATCTACCCACTTACTCCTCGACTTTTCCTGTTTACTCCAGCTGCTTTCTCAGTGGTCTCTGATACCCTCCTAGTAATTAAACTTAGTAACTTTCTGCTCCTTCCTATATTTTATTTCTCTTACAGGTGACATTGTGGACATCCCTTCTTTATTAACATGTTTTCCACCAATAGCTTCTCTGATACTTTATTGTCTTTTTTTGCATATTATTCTGGGTTTCCTTCTTCCTTTTTAAATGTTCTTTCTCTAACTCTTTTTCTGCCCTTAAAATATAAGGATTCTACTGGAATCTGCCCTTGATCATGTTTGCTTTTTTTCATACCTTGACCTGACGATCTCATAGCATGTCATTTTTCTGTGTGTACCTTCTTCTCTCCATGGCTGAACTCTCTACTGAGCTGCATATCGAGCTGCCTGTGATAGACATTTGCATCCAAGGGTCCTTCTGGTGCCTGTGAGGTGCTTGCAGAAACCCTCAGTAGATCTAGCCACCTAAGTATGCTATTCCACGGCTCAGGTTTTAAATCCCCACCTGCAGGTCAGGAATGTCACGTGGCTTACGTTCTAGGACTCCAAGCACCATGGTCCAATAGTTCTGCCAGTGGAAGCTTCCACTACAACAGTCCTAGCTAGAGTAATTTCTGGCAAAGTCATTGGAAGTGATTGCAGGAGTTGTCCAATCTGAGCCAGACAGAGGCATATATTTGTTATAACACCGTGGCCACTCGCAGTGCATACATCATTGTACTGTAAGGGATCAACCTTACCCTTCCCATTCTTGATGGGATGTGTTTTCTCATTCTTGCTGCCCACTTCACCTTTCTATGCTTCTCCTAGCCACAGGTTATCTGAGAAGGCATGAAAGAAGTCATGAAATGCTCTTTTATTTCCTCTTTTCCTATATCATCTCTTATAAATGAAGGAAATTGGAGTTTTCAGAAATGGGTCACAGGCTTACTTGACCTTTGTGGACGTGATCTCATGGAGAGTGGATAGGTCAGTCCCCTAGGGGAACTCTACCTGTGTACTGCTTTAACTCAGTGTCCTCCCAAGCAAACTAGCCTTTTCCTTTCCCAATAGGCTCTTTAAGTGTGTTCTTTATTTTTGCCAGTGGAATGACTGACCATTCACCCAAGCTCTGTATTCTGGAGCTTCCTTTTTGCTTCTGATTAAAATACTATGGTTGTGTGCTAATAAGGGTCTGTCTAAAATAAGGGTCTGAACTAAAGTCATACCTGTGGGAATGGAGAGGGAGGGACAAGTACAGGAAATAAATTAAATGATGAATTTAATGAGACTTGGGAGTTCATTATGAAGTAAGGGTGAAGGAGAAGGTGGAGTTGGGGAGCAATGACAGTTAATGTTCATCAAACACTTACTTATGTGCTGGGCACTATTCCAAGTTCTACCCATATTATCTCCACTAAGGAATTGTAAATAGATTAACGGTGAAATTTAACCTGAACTAGCTATTGGTATAAGTCAGTACCACTTAGAGGACGGTCCATGGATCAGTGCAGGTACAGAAACTGCATTGATCGTGACCTAATGAGTATAGAAAGTGAAAGTGAGGATTAGAGACTTTTATGGCAAGTTGACAGAGCGACTTCATGTCTGTTGAATGTAATAATAAAATTTTGGCTTCTATGTTTTATGCCTTTGCTTTTATATTTCCTGTTTCAAGTAATTTCTTTTTACTGCATTGCATACATGTACCTATTATGTTTATGTGCCTATGATATTCTTACAGAAAACACAGGGTGTCTGTATCAGAGGACAGATTGTTTATTGCTCAAAAAGTATCTTAGCGCTAGTTCTCTGTGCTCCAGTCCTCTTGGGGTGATACAGTGAGAGCAAGACAGGAAGCCTGACATTATGAGATTTGGAGCTTATATAGGGTGGCCATCATATCAGCCCATCCTCTCCTCCAGAGAGAGAGAAATTTATTCTGGAATAGAAATAAATGTTCTCCAGGAAGGCAAAGGAATGAGATCCATAGCTTCTCTAGCCTGGGATGTGAGCCAGTGGCTCCAGGAGAGACCAGTCTCCAGATCTCCCTGGAGCGATATACTATCTCCACCTTCCGCAATATATTTGCCGTTAAATCATCATTTACCCAAGTTTTCCACTTCTCAGAAAGCTCAGACCAAGCACACATGTGAACATAGTCATGGAGAATTAGCTCCCAACAGTATCAGTCTCAGACAGAAGGGGAATTAAAAACACAATAGTTTAAGAAGCACTAGTGTAAGTGACCCAGATAAGGAAATCAAGATGTGATGTCAGATTTGGTGAAGGGCAGGGTGAAGAGTTGGTTTAGATGACATTTCCCGGAAAGGTTGTCCTATAGGTTAGAGGAGAAGGAGAGTTAAAGACAAACTTTTGCAAGTCATTGTTAGAATGATATTTGAGACCAGAAAGAATGGAAGAAAGCTCCAATGAACAGAGAAGAGAGGAGAGAAGAAAAGAGAGAGAAGAACATTATGAAGCAAAACTTGGCTAAACATCGGGATTAATGGAGAGAAGGGGGATCTTAAGAGCAGTGTCTGGAGGAGGTTAGGATGGACTTCTAGATAGAGCCAAAGAAGACTGTGGTTCAGCCCTTGAGAGATGCTTCAGAGTATCCATTGCTCTTAGCCAAAAGCACACCCCCCCCAGCCCTGCACGCACCAGATACTTCAGGACACCAGTTGTAATCCCTTAGGCTCACTCTTACGAAATCATCTCTGTTTTAAATGCTAATTCTTCTGGAAATGGGATGCCTGCCAGAACAAATATTTGAAAAATGTTGAGCTTTCTCATAAAATTTCACATTTCTGGCTTCTCTCTTTCAAAAAAACATCCCAAGTAATAGATCAGCCATACTAGATTTGCATTTGCCCTTTGATAGAGTTCTATAATCCCCAGCATAGTCCCTCTCCCTGAATTGCAGTTGAACCTGAATAGCCGGTGCCTTTAACTAGTGTGAGCATCACTCTTTTTCCTTCCCCTCTCTGGCTTTACTGATTTACATGACTTACCTCGCCCCTGTAATGCACAATATTTTTCCTTAGAAGTTTTCTTTTGGAAATATACTTTTGATCTTACAAACAATGCTAGTCCCTAACACAAAAGTTTGATGCCAGAAGCTGATCCAGCAGAGGGTTTAAAGAGCTAAATGTCAATTCTCAGCTCTACTGTGTTCTAGCTGTGACAGAAGAGGGACGCAGATCACTAGAGCTGATGGCCTTTGTTCAAAATGGTGAGCATTGTTGCTGGGAAGTGGTTGTCCAGCCAGGCATTACATTTTTGATCTCCTTTGCATCTAGGTGGGAGCGTGTGATTTACACTGGGAAATACAATGTGGGAGGCAATGATGCATGTCACATCCTGACCTAGGAAGTTTCTAAGAATAGGATTTGATTTCTCCCAATTTATTGCACTTCTGTGATGCTCTCATAGGCCAGGTCTTGAAGCCATTTGCTTCATGAGATGCCCCTAACTTGGATTTCTGAGTCATTGTTTGAAAAAGAGCTGCCCAACAGGGATGGGGTTTACTTGACCTGGAGTATTTGAATTAGACTTTATTGGAGGAAGAAATACATGTTTAGCATGTTAGTCACTGATATTTTAGGATTGCCTGATATCGCAAGTAGCCTCTTGACTAAACGCCAGCTGTGTGACCTTGGGTGGGTTAATTTACCTCCCCCTGCCTCAGTTTTCTCATCTGTAAAATGGAGAGGAGAATACAGAATATCTCATAGAGCTGTGAGAATTGAACTGGGGGTAATTTGTGTAAAACATTTAAAAGAGTGCCTGACACATTGTAGACATTCAAAAAATCCTAGCTATTGTCATTTGTATGATGGTTATTTCTGTTTCACTAATGGAACCAAAGGTGGTCTTAGTAGAAGTGGGACTCAGTCTATTTTTTCCCAGTATATGGTCAGACCACAGGGCCAAATTAGGTAAAACCTATGATCCCCCTCCAGAAATCCAAGTAAAAGTAGAAAGTCTACCAAGAAAGTAGAAAATCCTTCTGTCTGTATTTTAATTTGCCACACTTATCTGGATAATTGGATTGGACTTTCTTGAAATGGTCATCTTCTCAATTCCTTATTTTTATTGGGATGAACCTAACCAACTACCAAACTAATGGTCAATGGGGAAAAACGTGGCAAATTCCACTGAAAATAGATACATCTGATTATTATTTTCCTTATGGCAGGCACAGCACCACAGTGGGGAGTGGCTTTTGTGTTGACTCTCTCTCGCATCTGGTCCTCCTTGTGACGGGGACCTGCACTTATGGGGCAGGGTACCTCAGTGCCGAGAACTCTTCTACTGTAAAGCTTGATTGAGTGCTTGGGCCTCTTTGACTCTGGGTCTTGGACAGCAGCATCTGGTCTCCCACATTCCACCCTGCCACCATTTCAGCAGCTTCCATGATCCCCACAGGGATTGGTGGGGGTGGAGCCAGAGAACAGCACGTTGGGAAGCGTTGTTTGGCTGTCACACCCTCCTGTAACGTGAGAAAACACAGGAAGAGGAGAAAGTGGGAAGAGTTGGACATGTTGTGCCCAAGAAACTCCAACAGTTTGTAGCAATCTGGCTTTACTTAAACTCAAAAGGAATACACAGTGGTTGGCCCCCTCTCTCTCAATCTACGATTTATTTATTAAAAGACCATGAGGAGCACTGTGGCACTTCATCAGGACCCAAGGCACATCCCCGGTGTCCCCTTCCATCCCTCACAGTGGTTTCCCTCCCCACATGGCAGCTCTGGAAGATGCCTGTCAGTACTGGGAAGGAAACCAGTCGGATGATCAGGAGATCTAGCGTTCACCAGGAATAGGTATTTGCAGTGCAGCAAGTTCAATTTGCCAGATAATTTGCTTCCCACACTCAGCTTTACCTACAGCACAATGAAATACATTTCAATCTAAATTGCCTCCTAACTCCAATCAGCATTAATTTAATAATACATATTCAACAGATATAAACACTTCAAATGACTAGAAAATGAGTACAGATCCAAATGTGTTTATGCCGATATTGGCACCTAAATACGATATTTATCAGTGATGGCACTGGAAATGTTTTTTCATTTTATTCCTTCCTCCCAAATATGAATATGAATTCATTTGCAAGCTGGTAAGGGATTTACATATTGACAGGGTTGAGACACTCTGGCTATTTTTCTCTGCTTTTCTGTGTATTTGCCATGATATTTTCTGCTGGGCCTCCTTCTGGTCTGATGAGTTTCTTCTCTAGTCAGGGCACAGTACTGCCTCTTCTGGTTGGTCTCCAGAGGCTCAGGTCAACCTCTACAGTGGTGATTATTCTTCTTTCTTTGTGGAAGAAGAGGGGAGACTGGAAGCATTAGCACATTCTTCCACATAGATAAGAGGGCCACACAAAAGCCTTTAGAACAAAGAGAACATCCAGAAATGGAGAGACCCCAAGATTACTGGAACTGGGAAAAGCATCCTAGAGACCCAACTTCTCATTACATAGATGGGGTAACTGAGCCCCGGAGAGGAAAGGAGCCTTTCCTGGAGTGTTAGGCAGAGCAAAGACCAGAATTCAGACTTCCTGACCCCTGGACTTCTGGACATCCCTAGAGGCAACCCCCACTCTGGGAAAAATGTGAAGGATTTACAACTTGCATGCAACTAAGATGGCCTTTTTTGTTCTTCAAGGAGGTAGGTTAGCTGTGGAAAAAATGGTTAAAAACAAATTTGAGGCTTTAATACAAAAGCAAGTTGTGGTGATATTGGCAGAGGAGTTTTACACTCAACTCTGTCAAAGTATAATTTTCAAAAAGTTAAAAACATGACCCTGATACAAATATAAGCACAGATCAAATTTATTTAATTCATTAATAAGAGAACAGGTGAGATGGTAAAGCTGGTTGCAAGGGCATTTGAGGAATTGGGCATTTACAGGAATTAAAAATTATTAGCCTACGTTTGCTAGATTGGATGCAAAGCTGGTTAACGTCCTACAGGGCATTAAATAAATTTAGTTTAATAAAACCTTAATATGTGGGGAGATCTTTTCTATTGGACATAAATCTACAGGTTAATATGTAACTTTACGGTGTCTGGGCTCTGATCAAATGGTAAATAGCAATGTCAAACACAGCCCAGTCTTCCATAGAACTAAATAATCCTTGAATGGCCCTGTTAAACAATGCCTCAGTATGCCATTGATTAGAAATGCCACTGTTCCTTGCCCCTCACCTTATTTCCAAGTGTTGGATAATGATCAAAGCAGACTTCCAAGTTTTGGATCATAATCACAACAGAACTACATAATCACTCCTTAAGTTTTTCTAAATATATCTCTCATACCAGAAACTGCCTCCTCCAATCACTTGCAGGCTTGTCAGTCTCTTCCCGCTTCTCTAGACACAAAGCCTTCTTGGCTTTTATCTTTCCTGCTCTTCCTCACTGGAACCTTTCTCTTTCTTACTCCAACTCAGTAGTTCTTTCCATTTCCAATGTCAGTCTCACATAGATCTTCAGGCTTTTGCAGTTCCCCCTATCATTGATCAATCTAGTGATCATTAAAGTCAGAAATGGTCATGCTAGATATGGCAGAGATAGACAGAAGGGCCCGACCCAGAAAGAAAACACTAAATTTTCCTCGGGGAAGGAAGGAGTGGGGAAGGAACTAAGGAAACTCAAGCGTTAGAGATTATTTTATCCCTGTCACCCATATAATTCCCACCCAGCAACAGGCTTTTCAGAGATGCATGGTACCAGAAAAGATAAGAATTTGGTTTTCTTGGGCCAAAATACCAGTTCAGGGTAGTATCGACCCCTTCCCTATCAGCCGTCCACCTTCTTGAACTATCCATGCAGTTGAACCCCCTTTGGAAATTCCCAGCTTTCAGAGAGAAACTTTGTTGGATGCACTGTTTTTTTCTTGTAACCACTCTCTGTGTTTTTTTCATGGATATATAATTATTATTAATCATTTGGCCCGTTTATTCAGGCAGACATTTCAATTGCAATCCCAAGTTCTAATATTTTAAGAAAAAATTGTTTGAAGCTGACATTTTGTTGGTTTTCTCACAGGATCTAAGACATGGAATGCATTTGCTGGGTATAAATAATTAAAGACATTTCTGCCTTCAGTTGGAGTCAGTAAGTACAGAATTTGTTTACTTTTAAAATAGATCAGATAAGTGGAAAGGGTTGTGAGGCTTGAGGTTGGAAGACCTGGGTTGTCATCTGCAGAGTCTCACAGGGAGCTGTGTAGCCTTGGGCAAGCTCTGCAGACCTTGAGTGGGAAAGTGACCCTTACCGTGAGCCTTGAGTCACACAGGGAGCTAGTAATGGGAAGTGCATATGTGTGTGTGTGTGTGTTTGTGTGGTGGGTAGACAGAGGGATACAGACAGCACGGACATCTGCTCTTCTGTTTCCCAGTGCATGACTTGTTTGAATATTTGCACATGATACCTAGAGCAGTAAAATCAAGGGTTATCTTGGACTTTCTTTTTTGCAACATACCTAAGGGATATAGTAATCCTCATCATTAACAGAGCTGCTTTCTAACTGATTTGCAGAGGTTCTGGTAGAGGGCTACAGGTATTCCCTCTTAGCACGTGAACCTACTCTTCATTTTGGACACGTCACAACCTGCTCGAGGGAACTATCCTTCCCCCTCGCTGTGAATTCTGATAGCCTCACCCTTACAGAATGATTGATATGAGCAAGGAGGGTAGGGAGAGGTCCATGGCCTCATTTCAGAAAGTCCCTGAGGCTCCTGGACTGGATGCGGCATTTGTGTGTGACATTAGGAGCCTCCCCACACTGGGGATTCCCAGATCCCACAGTGGATTAGTTTCTCTTTAGAGAAGTTGTGAGCAGGGGATGTTGACATGCTCACTGAATCATCCACAGTCTCTGTTGCCCACATCCTGTGCCCCACGCATTGGTCACCACTGATGGCCTCTGAGTACGGGTATTAGAACTCAGGAGGCTTCTCTCTTTGAGTGCATTTTCCACTGTTTCCTAAAAGGGCCCAGTGCATCTCCCAGATGTGTGAATCACTCACCCAGGTCATGTGGTTCTTAGCTCTTGCCGAGCTCAAGGACCTGAAACTCACATTTGGACTCCACAACCTTAGTGTAATCCACCTCTGCCCTGCTTTTCCTGCTATTTGATTCCTTCTTTCATCCTGGAGATTCTGAGATCTGGCTCTTGACCAAATTTCGGCACAAATGGCACTAGGTGGCTCGTCATTTCTCTGCAGCTGCATCTCTTCCATACCCCATATATGAGAAGCATAGGCCTTTAGAATTTGTACGGACTGGAACATCATGGCTTGAAAGTTCTCTGATCCTTGAGAGCTCTCATGAGAGGTGAATGCAAGCTGCTGTGTAGAGCAGTGCTTCTCAAATTATCTGCGGTGAAGGGCCAGTTTTATTGTTGTTTTTCTAATTTTGAATCCATTGCAGACTAACACACTTTTGAAATAAATAAAAATAAATTTGAAAAAGAAAATTTAAAAAAACATACAAAATACAAGCTGCCTTTTTATATTATTAGATTCAACAAGCATAAAATTGTTCTAAGTCTCTATAAAGTTTCTGACTTCTTTCTTCTCAGTTTCAGTACTTATCTTGTTGTAGACCAGTAACAAGCAACTCACAGACCAGTGCTGTTGATGGCCCACAATTTGAGAGCTCTGACTGAGAGCACATGGAGGAAGTTTCCCAGTCCAGTGTATATATACGTCCTTTTAATGGTGGATGGTAAAGATGGTCTGTAGCTTTGATCATATTCTCAAAGTTGTGAGCGCCTCCAGCCTACCCATCTCCTCTCAAGCGGTTAGGACCCACGTTCAGAGTAGAAAGATATACTTGTTCATAAAATATAATCAGAGCTTGAAGACACTTGGGTCCTTGGAATCCTTCATAACAATAAAAATAAAAGACCTTCACCATCCAAGACAGTCTGGATTTTAAGTTACCTATTACAGTATTTTTGGGGAACCTGAGATTTTCCTTGTCAAATTGAAGTTACCTGAATTTACCTTACTCGTGACAAATGACTTAGATGTGTGCATTGGGGCATCAGTTTAATAGGTGCTTAAATGAGGGAAGCAGGGATGTAGATCCAGCAGATGATCTAAGTCATCATGTGTTTTCCCAACGGGCCAATTTGAGAAGGTTCAAAAAGTGTAAATATTGCTTAAAATGTAAAGAGGTCTGTGTAGAAGCCAGGTACTTTAAAATGAAAATAAAGAAGTCAATACCCTCAGCTAAGTACTTCAAATAACAACCTAAATACAACATGAAAGGGAGGGGGAAAGGGAGAGAAGGAGAGAATAAAGGAGAAGCAAGAATCTGAAACTTTGCAACAGTGGATGCCCTTTGAAGATGGATTTGAGGAGTCAGTGCTAATCTTTAGGTTCAGAAGCATTTGCATTTTTTTACTAAGTCAGAATCACTTAAATTCCTTTGTTACTCTAAGGAGCACTTCCATGATGGTTAAAATAATGCATCATAGCATTAACTACATTGAGTGTGTTTGCTCAATGCCTGAAATTACTGCATCAGTCAAGAAGATTGCAACTGACTTGGTATATAATTGGGAGAGACTTACTTCTGAGATTGGAACTATGTAGACCAATTAAATGTTAAGATAATGCCAAAAAACTCACACAAAAGAAGCTACCACAAAGATGGAGTTTTACAAAGAAGTTTTGAGGGACCATCAGAGAGAATTTTCTAGATTGACATATGTATAAGAGTTGATTTTACCTAACCAACCTTACTATGGATTAATACTGGAGTATATGATGTCTGCCTTGTTGGTGCCCTCACCAAGCTGACAACCTATTTCTCGTTTAGAGAAATGATATAATAGAATTGGTGCTATAAAATGCTCCAGTAGGGTGAAAGGGGTTAAGTCTTGCTGTTGCCAATTTTTACTGGGCATCAGAATTATCTGGGCTGCTTGTCAGTAATGTAGATTCCAGGGTCCCAAACCCAGATATTCTGAATCATCAGACCTGGGACAAAAAAAATTGCCTTCACAAGCATGCCAGGTGAGTCCAACACAGGCGGCTCCTAGAACCACCTGTTCATTTCAAAATCCATACAACTTCCTCACGGGATGAATGAGGAAATGGAGACTCCTTAGCTGTATGACCTTGGGGAAGTCTTTTAAATTCTAAGAGTCAGAACCAAGACTGGAATTCAGGGATCTGGCCCCACTTCCACGCTACCTTAGAACTACCTGGGTCTCTGGTTGAATCATATCTCTGTGTAATACCTTGGAAGCAAATTTCTCAATTTACAACTAAGGATTTTGCCCAAACCAGGGATGACTCAAACAAGAAAAGTTCCTAGTAGGTCATGGAGGTTACTTCTAAAATTCTACCATGTGGTTGCACTATATCCAGCGACTGCCTTGGCTCTACCTAAGCACACATAGCCTGAGGATAGGGCAGCAGGCAGCCTCTCTTTTTTCCCCACTTGGGGAATTATCAACATGTGAAAATTATCAACATGTGAAAGAAGGCTCAGAACCAAAGCGATTCCCTTTTGTGTCATTCCAACAGCAATTCTCTGACACCAACTGGGCCCTATAACTCAATTCAATTCTGATACTAACTACTCAGAGTTATCACAGACCCCACAGGTTAAGGGTTCAGTCCCACAAGGCTGCTCCTACTTCAAATGCCAGCCCTAAGGCCTACGTGTCCCCAAGCCACCTACATTTATGCTTGCCAGCTGCATATTTAGGAGTTACCACAACCACCCTTCAGCTTTGATAATTTGTTTAAACAACTCATAAAACTCAGGAAAGAGTTGGGGCCGGCCCGGTGGCGCAGCGGTTTAGTTCGCGCTTGGCAGCCCAGGGTTCGCGAGTTCGGATCCCGGGAGCCCGCGGACGCACTGCCTGTCAGCCATGCCGTGGCGGCGTCCCATATAAAGCAGAGGAAGATGGGCACGGATGTTTGCCCAGGGCCAGTCTTCCTCGGCAAAAAGGGGAGGATTGGCAACGGATGTTAGCTCAGGGCTGGTCTTCCTCACAAAAAAAAAAAAAAAAAAAAAAAAAAAACAACTCAGGAAAGAGCTATACTTACGATTATAGTTTTATTGTAAAGGATACAACTCAGAAACAAATAGAACAAATAGAAGATGTGTATGAGGCAAGGTGTGGGAGGATGGGGCTTCCATGCCCTCCCAGCACATCAAGGTATTGACCAGCCTGAGCTCTCTGAGCCTCAGAGTTTCAGAGTTTTTATTGAGGTTTCATTACATAGGCACGATTGATGAAATTGTTGGTCACGTGATTGTATGCAATCTCTAGTCCCACTCCCCTCCCCAGAGACTGAGGAATGGGGCTGGAAGCCCCCACTCTCTAATCACATTTGGTCTTTCTGGTGACCAGCCCCAGTCTGAGACCATCTAGGGGCCTTGCTGTGAGTCATCTCATTAGCTAAACTCAGGTATGGTCTAAAAGGGCTTGCTATAAATAACAAAAGACACTCCTACCACTTAAGAAATCCCAAGGGTTTTAGGTGCTCTGTACTAGGAACTCTGGACAAAGACCAAACATGTTTTTTCTTATATCACATCTTTCAATTTTGTTCTGAATAAATATTGTTGTCAGAGAAGGCCATTTGTCTTATTGACTCGTCTTCAGTATTGTGGAGGAGACATTTACTATTCGGAATGTGATATGTAGAAATATTAGAGATGATTATGTGTGCAGTTTGCGTTTCTTATATTAAAAAAATGAGAAACAAGATGGCTTTATAGATTATTTTGTAACTGCCTGAATGCTATTATGATGTATATGGAAGAAAAGATTTATATAGCATGGTACATTACCTTGTTAGAAAAATTAGGCTATAGTAATAAATAACATCTAATGGCACTTTACAGTTTATAATGTACTTTCATGGGCATCATAATAAACTGCTAACATTTATTGAACACATCCTTGGGTCAAACTCTGTGCTAAGTGCTTATATGCATAATAACTCTGGTTTCCATATATCATAATTCTATTATATAGGAACTATTACTATCTCCATTTTGCTAATGAGGAAACTGAGATGTACACGAGGTTAAATAACTTGCTCAAGGTCACAAATTAGCATCAGAACTTGAAATCCAGTTCGTCTGAGCCCAGAGCTCTGCACTATACTTATAATCCCTACGTTATAACCTGAAGGATGGCCTGGGTTCCAGTCTTCGCCACAGTAGACTGGCTATTTGACCTTGGGCAGTTCACTTTTGCTGACCTGTGATTTCTCCTTTCATCTTGTTGGATGGGGGTGAGTTGGGGAAGACACTCTCTGATATTTTGTGTTTTGCCACTTATGATCTGATTCCCGGGTTTGACTTCTACTCGTATTTGGTCCCTCCATTGTGGGAGGTGACATTTCATAAATCTGGGAGCTTGGAGGGTGAGGGGCATCTTCCTGGGAGATTCTAGGGCCAGGGCCCCCATCTCCTTTTATACTCTAATGTCTCGTCCCAACACACTTAATGCCGACGTATTTATTTTCTCTGCTTCTCTCTGAATATAAATGGAGATCATTTCACCGAGCCAACTGGACAATGTAAATGCAGATTTCAAAATAAACGGCTTCCTGGGAAAACACCTCCAAAACCCATAGGCTTAATATTGCTTTTTTTTTCAGGAACCATTGAAATCTAGGAGCATTTGGCAGTCTGTTTTTCCCTCTCAGTCTTGTGGAGCACAGACTTGTTCACATAGATCTGAGGTTTTGCTTTCCGACTCTCTTATTGGTGAACAGGGCTGATCTTAGTCAAGCGATTTAACTACTCTGAACCTTAATTTCTCAGTGTGTCAAATGACAATATCACCTACCTCATGGGATTATCAGGAGGATAAAAAGAAAGAGCCTGTGAACTACTTGCTACATGGTGTTGGCTTGAATCTACTTTGAAACTTTTCTGAGTCCCCCATTCCTGCCCTCTTGGGCAGCCTGCTGGAGGGGAAGGCACTTGCTCTTCCTATTACCTTTTTTTTTTTTTCAAATCTTCCCTGACTTGTCTGAGGAGGATCCCAGGTGGAAATGGAAAGGAATGTTCTTGGGGCTAGGGAGAGAATTCCTCCCCCAAAATTCATAGGCAGGCTTTGTCTCCACCATGGAACGCCCGGAACCCAATGACCTCAGGAATGATATGAAGCTCTCAGGAGCCCTGACTAAAGGTGGCCTTGAATCTTCTGTCTTTATGATTAGTGTGACCTGAGGAGAGCCTCAAGAATGGGACACAGATCTGTGTGGACCTCCAGGACTTCAGCTTCCTCATGGGGTATCTGTTTACCATGGCAGATAGGAGGCAGCCAGGAGCACTCTAGCTCATGCTGCCTAGTGGGGCAGTATGGTCTTGTAAGTATCTGGACTCTGAAGATAGACTTCCTGGATTCAAGCCCTGGCTCTGCTGCTGATGGCTTGATAACCTTGGGCAGCTTACTTCACGTTCCTGGACCTCAGTTTCCTCATCTATACAATGGAGATAATAGTAGCTATCTCATGGGGTCATGGTGAGAATGTCTGACATGTATGAAACATGTATTTCTGCTATTACTCTTAACATTTGCATTAATATAATGAAGGAAGCATATTTTCCTATTACTCTTGATATTTTGTTAATACAATGAAGGTAACAGTATCAAGAATCAGGAAACGGTGGCAACATTAGAGTTTGTAAAAGCTATATTCAAATCAGAGTTTCTCAAAGGGCGGTGGTAAAAAAACGTGATTTTGGATATGAGGACAGACTTTATTTTTCTTAATAATTTTGAATTTATTTTAGTGTACTTGGAAAAATAGAAATAACTTTTCAAGTCCATGAGTCCTTGGGCTTGCTTGGGGATGAGGCCAAGCCTGTTGGAGCCTGGTGGTAGGAGAATAAGACTCAGTGTATATGAAGGACCAGAAGTTTCCTTTGAGAATTTCAGAGTATGAGATGTTCTTAATCTGAATTTGTGGCTCTCTGAGTGCTTAGAGATATTGAAATGCAAGGTGCAAAAGAGGCATACATTTTCATTGACCTGTAGTGAGATGAGATTACAGATAAGAACTGGTATTTTAAAATAATTGAAAAACACCTTGAGAAGAAAAATGCCATCCATATGACTTAATAATAATGTGACAATGGACAGTTATTCTTCTCTCAAGCCTGGTTCTTGGTTCACTGAACGGTGAATACGCCTAAGTGGAATCCCCTTTATTGTTGCTAAAAGCCTGCTCTGAGTAGAAGTTAACATTTCAAAGGGGGAAATAACGCAGCCCTGGCTGACCAATGGACAGAAGAGAGCTACAGTGCAGAGTGCCATGTACATTTACTACTTTCCTTCAGCTTATTTCCTGCACGGTGGCCCAGTTCTGGGCTCGCCATTATGCACTGGAAGAACAGCCATCAAGAAAATCCCATCAGTTATTTCTTTTGAGGCTGTGACATAAATATGGAGAGCATAAGAGAACCCTGGTTCTATTTCCAGCTCTATCTCTTTCTAAATGTCTGACTTTGAGTGAGTTCTTTGTATTGTCCAGGCTTCAAGCTTATGTAGGGTAGCAAACCTAGCCTAGCGTTGAGTCATCAGCTGATTTCATCTTGGGTCTAGTTTGAATAGTAGAGATATTTTTTTCTGGCCCACACAATGTTTTAAATATGAGAAAATTTCACATGAAACATCTGTAAGTCCTCCCTTTTTTTGAAACTTGGAAGATCCTCTGACCTTGATCCCATAATCCTACATGGTAAAAATCCCCTGGAGCTGAGTAGCTGTCGCCCCCTTTAGATGTGGCATCCTCAGGGTTCCCACCAGTTCTGCTGGCTTACATCAGCCTCCTTCATTCAGTTATAGCCTCTGCCTTGCCTCTGTAGGCATGTGTGTTTGTGACTTCCAGAATTCTCTTTTGGTTGCTTAAATGTCTTCATTTCTACCTTCTTGGCTGCTTCAAGAATAGACTGGGTTTGCCCGATAAGCTGTTTCTGGATAAAAAAGTGCTTGTGTTAACTTTTCAGAATTTTCTTTATATTCAATAGTGATCTTCATAATTGTGAGTATGAACTTAAGATAAGTTCAGTTAGGTTTTGTTTACTCTTTTAAATCTGGAATTAATTCCCAAATCATAAAGTTGATTTGCCACTTGAAAATGATTGGTTTTGATGTAACTTTGAAATAAGATCCAAGCTTCCCTTATTCTGTTAAATTATGATGGGAATCAGAAATAACAAAGAAAATGAGGGGGAAAAAGTCCTGGCATTCATTGTTATTTGATAGTGTATTATCTACCTCTTCTCCATCTTTAGGGAGCCTAGGAAAATGTAATTGTTGGGGAAAAAGGCATCAGTTAGGAGGAAAATCTAACAGATAAGAAAAATAATATAAGAAGCACTTATTTAATAATGGGGTATTATTATCATAGGAAAAAATATAGAGAAGCTTTTTAAAAATTGTGCTGTGAAGTAGATATGGCACCCACCATACTCTCAACTCTAATTTCAAGGTTCCAAAATTTGGGCAGTATGCCATATTTTACAAAGATTCTTTTTTAAAATTATTTAACTGTTTTGGGATTTAGAAGGAGAGAGTTTAATATCTGCCAAACTCCTTATATGATACAACTTTTTCTCATCTTCATATATGACTTCCATAACCCAACATAACGTTCTTGGGGAGTCTATACAGCTTGGTGGAAAAAAAATCATTGGGTTGGGTGTCAGATAGAACCTAGCCCAAGTCCTGGCTCCAATACTTGCTAAGGTCAGTTCTTGAGGCACTCAGAACTTGAGTTTACCTCTTTGTACAAAAGAGATAATAATGGGACTTATTCACGGGGGAGGTCATGAAGACCAAATAAAACAGTCTTCCTAAATCACTTATCATAGTGTCTAGCATAAAATAAACATACCAGAAATGTTTTATGTCACGTGTTTGGTACAGAAAATAACTATTAGGACTTGAATACTCCTTCACTTCTGACAACTCTTAAGAAGTTATCTTGTCTTACTTAAATAGATGTTTGACTATTGTTTTTTTTTAAGGGCAACACATGATATCCAATGAAAATGGATTAGTGCTGTTTTTCCCACTACAAGTGCATCATCAAGATTTATGAACAGATGTATATTACATTATCCATACATCTGAACTATATTCTATCATTCAACAGCCCTACCTATTCTAGACTGAAACATAATTTAGCAGACATCGATGGCTAATATTCAGTTATTTTTTGTTCACAAGGTTAGGTGTTAACTAACCTGATCACACACAACCCTTATAGCATTGGAGTGCTGTGGTCAGTGACAGAGAGACATGTAGAGTGCTTGTTGTGTTGAGGTTGATGTTGAGGGTGTCTGTGGTACCGGAAGTTCTTTGGCAGTTGTATGATATCATGGAGGCAAAAGAGCTACTTGGCTGGATCTTCCACCTTCCATCTGGTTGTTTTGGTGTCTGATAATTTGGGATTATCTCAATCTTCTGGGTTGTTAGGAGGATGAAGCACTTGGTAAATCAGTGTGGTGTAGGTATGTAAGCTGTTAACATCTTAAACCTGAAGAGTCGAAATTCTTTAAGAAATGAAAATCAAGCGTGTTGTTCCCTTTGAGACTTCTCGTGCAACACTTTGAAGTAAAGGATGTAGAGAAAGGAAACCCAACTCCGGAGAGAAATACACCAAAGCCCATGAAATTCACTCGAGTGCAAATCTACACTTTTAAGTTCAGCCTTTTAAGTTGCTGCTTGGTATCTTATTCAACTTGATTCCTAACTTGCTTCAAGAAGAAAAAAAGTGACAGTGAAACATCCATTAAGGCAAAGGGAATCATTCCCTCTTGGTCTGGATTCAAAGGAAAGTCACATATTTAAATAATTTTTTTTGTAGAATTATTGAAGATACTTTTTATTTTCTTTGCTTCTTCCCTTATTGTTTGGAACTTTTCCTTACACTTTAGTTTCATTATAGACATCATACAGCTAGCTATTACTTTGTCTTTAATTAAAAGGATGAGCCATTCAACATTATTGTGATATATTGTCCTATTTCCTCCATATTCTTTTATGTCTATTATCTATTGTTCTTTTTTGCATTTTCTCTATTTTCCTTGTCTTTGCATTTGTAAGATTGGTCAATACTCTTTATTCCCTGCTAATTTGGGATTTCAACTATATATTTTTATTTTGCTGTTGGTTACCTTCATATTTTAACAGTCAAATTTAAACTTTTTTCAAACCTCACACTTTTTTTCCAGCATTTTCTTTTGAAAATTTTTAGACATACAAAGAATTTTACAATGAACACCTATATACTCTCTACCTAGGTTCTACAATTCACTTTTTATTCTATTTCCTTTATCAATTGAGACATTATTTTTTGAAAACTTATTTATTACTGTGTGCAACAGTACTTAAACATTTTCATTAACTAAAAAAGTGCATTCAAGCTTTTTAAAGCCCTATCCCAAAAGAGGTGATAGGCTAGAGCATGCTTTCCTCATTGAATTTATAAAGGGAAACCTCCAAGGTCAGGAAGTCCAGCCTCTCTGTACAGTCACCTCAAAAAGGATTCATTGTCCCAACAGTGGGCCTTCTGAGTGAGTATCATGTTCCTAACAGAGGGGGCTGCTCAGATTTTCACTGTCTGAAGTTCAATTTGTTCATCAGATGCACTTAGAAGTTATTTGCTGCCATTTCCAGAAAAAAGGTAATTGATCTAGCTGCTTACCATGATAAATATGCCAGAAGTTGTTAATTTTTGAGTAAACTCCCAGATGGTGAAGTCTTAACTTATTTTTTTGTTTATTTCTTAGAAATCTCATTGTAATAAGTTTGGACTAATTTCATTCATTTGATCTCTCTTAAAGGCAACACCACTGGTATATTTAATCAATGAATAATAATTTTAAATTACATTATTACTTCATTTACATTATTAGATGTCTAGTTATTCTCAGAACCTGGAATTCGTCAAACTATAAAATGAAGCATCTGGTTTCAAAATATTGAAATATACATACACACACAAATAATAAAACAAAATTCAAATATGAAGATCATGAAGAAAAATAATTAAGTCAAATGTTATAGAAAAAAATCAAAATGTGTGTTTTATAATCAGATACTTTGGCATCCCATTGTCAAAATTATGACAAAAATATAAAAGAAGTATAAACTCAGGAAACTTGTGGATGGCTGTTCCAAAAGATCATTTGCACTAAAACTAATAAAATAAATGCCTCAGGACCTTAAACACATGTAGTTATGTGCATGAATCTAAAAGTCCTGGGTCTGCAAGATGATGATGTGTTCTAGATTACCATTCTGGGCCAAATATAGACTTGTTTTTCCTATGTGCCCTTCAAACAATGTTTGAACATGGCTTATATGATATCTTTGAGCAATGGCTGGACTTGGCAGAAGTATATTCTTTGTTGAAGTCAAAGAAAAGGTGGTCAGGAAAAGGGGGACAAATCAAGTCTTTTCTTCCTTCCATCTCAGTCCCTCCTTCAGCTACTATGGTATCTTTCAGCCAACATGCTTGAATTATTCTCAGTATTCTTTGTCTACATCAGCTTGCAATTACTCTTTCTCAACCCATTGCTAATTTGACTTTTGCGTCCTAAACACCACTGAAACTGGTCTTCTCTATCATCACTAAAAGTAATCTTCTAACTGGCTACCACTCCATCAATTGACAACTCCATTCCTAATCTTGCTTGAATTTTCTACAGCATTCTATAGTGTTTATGACCTCCTCTTTCTGAAATCTCCCCTTTTTGGATTCTGTGTTGCTGCTTTTTCTTGGCTCCCTCCTAATCCTCTGCCTCCTCCTCCCTACTCTCTTACATAGACTCTGACCAACCCTTAAGTGATGGTTTCCCATCTGGGTTCTGTTCTAGGCTGTCTTCTCAATCAACATATTGTTCTTGAATAGTCTTCAATTCTCTATCTGCTATTGACATTCATTTCTAAATCACCAGGTCAGACTTCTCTCCTCATCTTGAGACCCACAAAAGCCTGCTGGAAATAACTACCTAGATGTCCCCGAGGCACCAGAAAGTCATTTTGCCTCCAAATAAATTTCCCTTCCGTTTTTCTTCACCCAGAATCTCTTCCTTCCCTTTGCTTTCATATTCCAGTAAGTGGCGCCACTTCCTACCTTATGGTCTATGAGGGAGTCTGAGGTCTCATTTACGACTTCTCCTTTTCCTGTTCTCTTCTCACTTTGAATAGATTGTTGAGTTCTCTTTACTCTGCTCCCCATATGTATCTTAAACAGCTATCACTTCTCATCATCAAAATCCCCAATTTCTCCCCCTACATCAACATGTCAACTCCATTATTGAAGCACTACTTTAATTGCTCTCCCCTGGGCCTCCCAACTATTCTCCAGACTGTAACCACTGTGTTCTTGCTTAAGTGCAAATCTGATCATCACTCTCTGTTTAAAATTCTTGAGTGACGGTTTATGGCTCTTGGGCGTGATCTTCAGCAAGACTCTTCACGCTTTAGCTCCTGTTTGCCTTCCAGCTCCATTGCCCACAGTTCCCTCTCCCTACCCTGCCACTGCCACCCCACTCACCACATGGCCTTTACTTTAGCCATTCTGAAGATAGTTCATTCCCTTCGACCTGCTGTGCCCTCTTGATCCTCTGGCCCTTTGCACATTCTATTCCCTTCTGCCTTGACCATTCCCACTCAAACTAGAGGGGTCCCATTCACCCTTCAGGTCTTAGCTTAGACATTGCTTGCTTTGGGATGACTTTTCTAGGTTTTTCTTTTCAGTGGTTTTCTGCATATCCTTTTCAATGCTTTTCTTTTCAATGAGCACTTTCAACATTTTTCTGCATATCCTTTCTTACAACACTTTTCAAATGGATATTTCTTTGTTGCCTTTTCTGTATCCAACATTCATCAAACATTCTGTTAATAATAAAATTGACAACAGCAACCACTACTAACATTTATTGAATGCTTCTTTCATATGAGACACTGTTCTAAGGGCTTTACATGTGAGGATTAAATGAATTAGTACAACAACTGTGTGTGGCAGATGCTATTAATACTATTGTACAGATGAAAAAAATTGCCTAGGATCTCATAGCTGGAGGTGATAACACAGATATTCAAGCCCAGGCAGCTGGATCTCAGGACCCATATTTTTAATCTGTGAAGGCTGGGACCTCATCTGCCTTATTATCACATCTTTGGCATCTAGCATAGCTCCTAGTGCATAGCAGGTGCTCAATTAATAGTTGTTAAAGAACAAATGAGTGATGTATTTGGGCAATGTGTCAAGGTGATCAGAGTTTACCTACAAGTGAAGAAATTATGCATCCCATGCACGATTCCTTCTCATGCTACCAGGCTGCCAGGTCAAGCTTTCTCAAGCACCCAGTACCATAGTTTTCCCTTGCTTCCTTTCCAAAGCATATATCACCCTATAGGAAACCAGGCAACTCTAATGGCCTGTTGGCAATATTTCCCCTATCAAAGTATGTTCTTATTTGCACATCAATGAAACCAGTTTTGGTTGAATGACTCTGAAAAGGGATCTCTTAGAAGGATCTCTTATCTCTATTGGATAGTGCATAGAATCAATGGGAAAGAAAGGTTTGCAAAGCAGGCTAGAACCAAGATATACTAGGAAAATAGGTATGCATATGATATCTCTAAGTGAACAACCTTCATTAATTCACTTAAAATGCTATTGCTGGCATCCTCTCCACTGATCTTTGTCTACCACCAGACACTCATGCCTGTATCATCACAAGATTTTTGAACCTCCTCCTGCCAGCTGCCATCACTTTGAAAATATCTTTGCTGTGGCAGGGTATTTGTGTTGCTCTTTTAATATTCAAAGTCCTTTTCAGTGACATCTAACTGGCTACTCTAATTCTTCTGTCTTTACTGTGCACTGGTCCATCCCTGCCATGTCCCAACCCCCCTCTTCCAGTACTTTGGGATTCTTCAAACTTAGAAAAATAATTTGGATGCCTGGTATTCACCTTCTTTCCTACCAAAAATACATAGGTGAAGACTGCATTCCCTAAAGTTAGAAGGAGACAGTGATGAGTTGAAAGAAATCTTAGCACTGTTACCAATTCTTACTCATTCTTTTTTGAAGTTAAGGTATTTAGTCTGAAATAGGCTAAGTACTAATCATTCAGAGTGACATCTTCTGCTGTATTAAGTGATTATATTATATTCTTTCACCTATCATATGTTTATTAAGCAGCTACTATGTGCTGGATGCTGCCCTATGCACATGTTGAAAAGGAAAGATGGTGTTCCAGCTTTCATAGAGCTTATATAGCCCATTAAGTGACTAACAATCAGAACTCAGACAGGCTTATCAGAGCATAAGAACTCTCTCAGCAGAGTGCAGAGGGTTCTGGAATTCAGAAGACTGATGTAGCAGAGTACAATTAGTTATTCTTTGTTTAGGAAGATTGGGAGACGAGTTATTAGATTTAGTCTGACAAAGACTTTACAAGCTCATTTTTAGCTTCTTTGCCTCCAGGGAACTAGCTCACTTCTTCTCGGCAGGCTGGAAGCCATCTTAGCAGATGGTCCTGGGCTGTGTGTGCCCAGCCACAGAGCATTTGCCTGGCGTGTTTGCACGTGGTGCTGTTCTTATCCAAGCAGGCCATCAATGCAGAGTGTTTTCCAGTGCTTTCCAGCAGAGGATGGGGAGGGAGGAGGAGTCCATGGGAGGAGATGCAGAAATGGTTTTCTTTCATTTGTGATCCTTTGCAAGCAGGATCACTGCTTGGTAGGCCCCAGAGGCAGAATTATGGGACCAACAGAATAAGCCCGTAGCCATTGGGGAGTCCAGAACAGTACCCATTAGGTGTGTTCCTTGGCAACTGATCTTCTGGATGTCCTTACATCTCTAATACCGCATTTCTCTCCCAGCTGAAGACCAACTAAACATTTAAATCCAAAACAATTGTCAATCACTCTTCATGCCGGTCTTCTTGGCATCACTGCCCTGGTCTCTTGCCTACTCCGATGGATCTGTGCTGCAACTTACTTTAATAATAAATCAAACTGACTGCAGTTTTTGCCTATATAACATCATTGACTGCTTCTGGTCCAGACTCCAGTCGTGATTGTTGCTGTGTGATTTGAGCTCTTCCCTTAACTACTCTGAACTTCAGTGTCCACGCTTACAAAATTGAGAGAAAAAAGTATCTTTCTCTCTGGCTATTGAGAAGATAGACATTAAGTGTGTGTGAAAGCATTTGTAAACTACAAATTACTTTTCAAATACTTATGTTGTAGCTATTATTATTAATCATATGATGAAAATGATGTTTAGAAACCTCAGATATTACTAAAGGAAAAAATTTAAATAGGTGAAAAGAACACAGGACTTTAAACTATGCATGGATTTAAACCAGTTTTATCTATAATATGGGAATATGTGATATCTAGGTTGCAAGGTTTATATGTGAGAATTAATGAGGTTCAAGATAAGACTGACTACAAATCTCTACTCCCATTTCAATTGTGTGGCTCTAGATAAGTCACTGAACCTCTCTGGGCCTCTATTCCTTCATTTTAACAAGGAGGATAATACCTACTTTTCATCACTGTTGAAAGTACTACATGAGACGATTTATAGAATGTGTCTGGCACAAAGTAGACTTTCGACAAATGTGAATTATGTTTGTCTTTCAGTGTTATTTATAAGGGAATAAGCATTTCCAGATTTTTCTGATTGTTCATGGGGAAGAGGTGGGCACATAATTTCATCTTTCTCCTTCCTCAATTTTATGGGAATGATCTGCCCCTAGGAAGCTGATTACAGAAAGACGTAACAGCTCTCAGCATTATTAATGGATTCTCTTTAGGTAAACTCTATGAAGAAACAATTTGTTAGATGTGAAAATATCAGTTGGTGGTCTAGTTTGCTACTATTTTCCAAGTCTCCTGTTGAACTCTTCCCAATTAACTGATAAATTGTCTCGGCGTCTTTGAGTATTAGCCTAAGATGTTTGTGGTTACAGCAAGACCCCACGACAAACCACATCCAGTCGTCTGTTTTGGTGTTCTCCATAGGTTGCTAAAGACACCTTCATTGTTTTATATAGACAAATGCAAGGCAATTCAATGACCATTTTCCTCTATCACCCTAAAACAAGATGGGAGACACCAGGCTTCTAACGAAAATTTCCTTCCTATACCCAAACTTCATTTAATTTCCTGTTGCTATTTTGTGAAAAAACTTCCCTAACAACCTATTTTTTTTTCTCCTGTGTATCTGCATTATAACCATCCTGTTCTTAAACACTGAATTATCAAATTTTTCTGCTCAAACATTGTTTCCTTTCAAGTTCCTTGTGATTTGTTTCTACAAGAATAGTAGAATTTGTGAATCTTTTTTTATTTTGAAATAATTTTAATCTAACAGAAAAATGGAAAGAAAACTGCAAATATTTTTCTTACGAACCATTGAGAATAAGCTACACATGTAATACTCCTGTATGTCCAAATACTTCAACACAAATTTCCTACAAAGATATTCTCCTTGTTTATGGAATAATCATAGAATAGTCACTAAGATCAGGAAGTTGATGTGGCTACATTACTAATATCCAATCCAAATATTTCATGAAAGTATTGCCAAATATCTCAATAATGTCCTTTATAGCCAAAGGGTCCAATACAGTGTCACGTATTGCATATAGTTGTCATGTTCTTTTAGTCTTCTTCAGTCTAGAACAGTTTCCTCAGTCTTTCCTTGAAACTTTTTTTAGAGTATAGGACAGTTATTTTGGAGAAAGTCCTTCAAATTAGAGCTGTAAGGCTCTCATTGTGGACAGAGCTAAGTATATGTATATGTGTGTGTGTACCCACACTTACATCTATATTTATTTCTCTGTTTGTCTATCAATCTAGCCATCTATCCAATCTACCACAGCCGTGTATTACTATTACTCCAACTCCAGTCTGACACCAGAGTGTTCATTCCAGTTTTTCCCCTGTCTGTGTTTGTAACTCCTTCTCTAACAGTGGGAAACGTGCTGCCACGATCTTCTCCTGTGTTCAGTTTGCTCAGTCTTCCTTCTTGGAACCAATCTCTCTGGGACACCATCTTTCTCACTGTGCCCATCTTCCTTGGCCAGGCTTCAACCCTAATAACTACTGAAAGGAAAGAAATGAGGCAAGGAGGCAGGCAGGCTAGCTGTCTTCTAACTCTTCATGTGTCAGTATTTTAAAGCCCAGCACTACTGGGGTTTTGATGATATGTGTATATCTGGCTCTTCAGTCTCTCTTTGCTTCCATGCTGTGATTAGAGTGGAGGTACCTTAAAGTATCTTCGTCCCCTTTCCTTCTTGTCATTGACTCTTGGATTTATACCATTTGTGAGTCATTTCTTTGGAGTCTAGTATTGCCCTCTTCTTTGAAATGTGAACACCACTAAGAGGGGCTTCCTTTATATAGTATGTGATTTTTCATGTTATAGATCTTATGATATTGCAGCCTCCCTTTTAAAACACTCAGTGACTTCTCACTTACAGCAATGTTTTCAAACTTTTTATTTATTTTGTTTTGGAAGCAGACGTTCTTTTTCAAAGATATCGTAGGAGGAGGGACAATTTAAAACATAAAAGGCCTCTCTTCCTTATAGCAAGGCAGCCTCTCAGAGCATTCCACAAGAACTACCACTCTATGTGAGGGGATTTTCTGCTTTTAAATTGGTCTCAGTTGCATGGAATTGGTTTAATCTTATTCCTTGACTCACAAGGCACTCTTATTGTTAATCTATGCATGGCCTGCTTTTTATTTATTTAATTAGTTAGTAATTTTTTAATACTATACTAAGCACTCACATACCCACCACCCCCAATAAGGCTAGCACCTTAACCTACATTAACCCACGAGACTTCTCACCCCACTACATCCTCTCGTTATTTCCCAACTGAGAAACCACCACCCTGAATCTTGTGTTCATCAGGCCTTTGCTTTATTTTTTGATAATTTCAATGCCTCTGTCTACACTTCTATAAAACATCCTTTTATGTGCTTATAAAAGTATAAAGTATACTTTTAACTGGTTTTAACTTTGTAAAAAAGAATAAGATTTCTTTCACTTAATATTATGTTACTAAGTTTCGTCTAGCTTGCTATGTACCATTTTCCTTCATTTATTGTGACTACTGTGTAATATTCTGTTGGGTGAATATGCCATGATTTATTCTCCCATGGGTAGACATTTGACCTAGTTCTAGCTTTTTCTTTTGTGAGCAGTGCTGCTATGGACAGTTTGTACGGTCTTCTCCTGTAAATGTGTAAGCATTGTTGGGTATTTATCTAGGTGTGAAATTACCATGTCATAAGATTTATGACTATTCTACTTTAGTGCAGTGTTTCTCAAACTTGGCACTATTGGCATTTTGGGCCAGATAATTCTTTGTTGTGGGGGCTGTCTTGCACAGCGTAGGGAATTTAGCAGCCTCCTAGACCCCTACCCACTAGATGCTGGTAGCATCCAAACCCCAGTTGTGACAACCAAAAATAATTTTAGACATTGCCAATTATTCCCTGGTGTAGGGGGGTGGACAAAATCACCCCTGGTTGAGAGGGACTGCTTTAGAGGATAAAGCCAAGGTAGTTTTTCAAAGTGGTTATACCAGCTGATATGCGCACCAGTAATGTTAAAGAGATCCTATGTCACTCTACCCTCTGTGACACTTGGTATTGTCAGACTTATGAGTTTTTGCCAATATTTGTTAGCATGGCAACTTAACCACAGTGATCTATCATCATTTCCAGCTACTCCCCTAGTCCTATGCTCTAGCCAACCAACCTATTCTCCATTGATTAAACTGGACTAATGTATACCAATTTATTTATTCACCCTACAAAATATTTGAGCAGCAAGTTCATGCCAAGGAATGAAGATACATGCTAGGCATGAGATACAGTGGTTTTAGGAACAGGTGTGGTTCCTACTGTCATGAAGCTTACACACCACTGGAGGAAATGGACACATCAAATTTCCACCCTGTTCAATGGAAAGGGACAGGAACATAGTGCTGATGACCTATAATTGGGGGATTTGACCCCATCAGGAAGGCATAAGGGAATGGAAAGGGCTACTGTTTCTGAGGGCAGAGAGGGAGGGGATTGTGGTATGAGGTGAGGCAGGAGATACAGGTGAGGGTCAGACCACGTAGGGCCTTGTTGGTCATGTTAAGGAGTTTGGATATTAGATAAGTTTGGATAAGAAACATGAGAAGCTATTTGTATTAGTCTGCGAGGGCTGCCGTAAGAGAATACCGCAGACTGGGTGGCTTAAACACCACACTTATTTTCTCATAGTTCTGGAGCCTGAAAGTCCAAGAACAAGGTGCCATAAGGGCTGGTTTCTCCTGAGGCCTCTCTCCTTGGTTTGCAGATGGCCACCTTCTTGTTGTGTCCTCACGTGGCCTTTCCTCTCTGCTGTGCACTTCTGGTGTCTCTTCCTCTCATTATATGGATACCAGTCACATTCCTCTTATTATGTGGACACCCACCTTTATGACCTCATTTAACCCTAATTCCTTTCCTAAAGGTCCTGTCTCCACATACAGTCACATTGGAGTTAAGGCTTCAACTTATGAATTTGGGAGGGTCACGATTCAGTCCATAACACCATTGAAAAGGTTGAAGTAGGGAAATAACTTGATTAGTTGTTCATTTTAAAAAGAGGTAATTTTGTCACTGTATGAATTGGAAGAAGGCCCGAGTGGATGAGGGAGAACAGTAAGGAAACCACTGCAGAAAGCCACTTGAGGGGTTAGGGTAGCAAGGCCTGGGATGGTGACAGAGTTGGAGAGAGGTGACATGGTGATGTGATTAGAGACTGATTTTGAAGCTAAAATTAATCTGACATGATGATGGAGCAGAGTGACAGGAAACGGGTGTTGGTGACAGATCCTGGGTTTGGGCTTTGGGCAACTAGCTGGAGAGTGAAATCCCTCCATGAGACTGGGGCTGGGCAGAGGAGCTGACAGCGGGCCAGGGCCAGGTGGGTGGAGCATGTGTCCGTGGCTTGTAGTTCCCTCTGCCTAGGAGTCTTTTTCCCTTTATCTCCCTTTTTTTGTCCATCTCATAAACTTCCACTCATCTCTCAAGGCCCATATTGAATATTGCTTCTTTTTCTCTAACTCTTCTTTGATTTTCATCTCTTTTCCCTTCCCCTCCCACCCCTGCACTTAGGGCTAGATGTATTTATTCCTTGCCTTATCCCAAATGGACTAAAGGCACCATCCTTATACCGTCAGAGTGCAGATATTCCGCTCTGGATCTCAGCTCTCCCCAGGTGGGAAGCTCCTCCAGCCCAGGAAGTATGTTTGGGTCATCATTTTGCTTCTAGAGTTTATTAGTGTCTGTTACAAGGAGGTGAATTGGATGAGTTGTTCAGATGGTTTTCTCTGCAAAGAGAAAAAATTGATAACCAGAGAGGCAAGGAGATGCTAAGTGGGGAAATTAGCCCCCAGCCTCAACCTCCTTTTCTAACCTTTATGTCTGTTCTTGGGGCAGCCCTGGTCTGGCCCTTGGCCTTCTCCCTTCTCTTAGAGGTGGGTGGGCTTAGTGCCTGGAGGGCTTTACCAGGTTGTGTGTGGGTGCTTTATTCCTACCTTAATCTATCTACCTCTGCTTCATTCATTCATCTATCCATTCATTCATTCATTTACTCACTAATTCATTCATTCAATAATTCAGCCTTTCATTCAGTATTTAGTCAGTGATAGGCACACTTCTAGATGCTGGGAATATAGCAGAGAACAAACAGATGAAAATATCTGCCCTCACGGCAAAAACCAGGCCCCAAACCTGAGCAAAGCTTTGTCAATGATGTCTACTTCTATGATAGGTAAGGTCATTGGCTTCCTTATTCTCCTTAGCAAAATTCTGGAGGAAATAGGAAGGGATATGAAGAGAAGAGGTGGTGGTAGTGACTCTGGAAGGAAAAAAAAAAAAAAAAACACGCAGATTCCTGGGATGGAGAGATGGGGGAAATTGAGTGTCTGTCGTTGGAAGTCCTTGCACAGAGGGACAAGAACTTGCTACCTGCCCGTTATGTGACTTCAGTTAGATGACTTTTCCCCACTCTATTTGAGATTCTAATCTGTGAAAAGAGCAAGTTAGTCCAGATGATCTCTAAACCCCACCCTTTATAATTCCTCAAGTCCCATCCGTGGACACATGACAAAGTGAAAAAGAGAATGGGCTTACTATGTGTATAAACCCATGCATTAGCAAACACGAGGGCCTGGGAATCCTAGACACTCACCATGTACACTAAATTTAAATATTTACTTCCAAATTGCTAAACAGTCAGCTCATTCCAAGTCCTTCTCAGCTAGAGTAAAATTCAGATGAAAATTGATCAACTGTCTAATGTAAAAACAATTAAGCCTTTAAAAAAAAGCATCCTGCTGCTATGATGCAATGAAAAGTAAGAGAGGACATATTTGAAATTCATTGAAGCATAAAACTAAATTAAGTAGGTAAGTGCCTATTTTTTATTTGAACCTGTGTAAAGACTGCTATTTAAGGGATTAATTCTTAACCAAAGGGCTGCTGTCAGGGTCCTGAAATAAATAGCATATGTTCAGAGGTAAAAGGAAGCCCCAAATTAGACAAATTTAAATAATCTAGAATCCTCAAAGAAGCCATAAATATGCATTTGCCCACATTCCCTGAGAAGTGAGATGAATGCCTCTGAGCCCTGACTTAAGAATGTTGACATTCTCTATTCATGTGTTAAGGCAGATGTAATTTAATACTTTGCCCCTCATAGTATAAATCTCCCCATCTGTTTATTTTACTAATGTTGATTTCAAAAATCATTCCTTCAAAACCAAATATACCAGGAAGCATACTCTATAATAATTTAGGGGGAAAAAAAAACTTTCTGTGAGGAAAATATAATAGAAATAATACATCCTGTAAATCTGTTTCTTGGTGATGCATAACTTGTCATGGGAACCTTCACCCTAGCACCTCATTAAAATAGTTCTTCTTTATTTGACATGACTTATCGTGGGTTGGTATACTTCCCCAAGCCCTGACTTTCTCATCTCCAGAAACACTGTTATTTCAGGACAAATTACAATACTTCATGGTTAAACTCTGTGGGTAGTAAGGTTAAGGCTATTTAGTGTAAAGTGATTAGGAAGATCAAGGTTCTTGCTGATAACAGAATCTACTTAAGCTGGTTTAGCAGAAAGAAAATTATCACAGAGCATTAGGTAGCTTACAGAATTTCCAGAAGGACCAGGAACTAAGCTTAGATCTACATAACCAAGAGCATGTGGCCAGAAGAAATGCCCAACCATAACATGGATGAACCCCACTCCCACCCTTCGTGTCACTTGGTACCAGTAAAGTTGGGAATTTCTCCTGAGCTGCCCCCAGAAGCACCATATACCTTCCCTCGTGCTTGGCAGAAGCTCCACTCTCTCTGCATGCTGCCTCCTTCTCATTCTGCTCATAAATAGCTTCCAAGTCCCCTGGTGGGGGTGTGTCAGCCTGGCTGAACCTAGGTCACCTGCATAACTCACTGCATGGGCATCTTGGAAATGTTGTTCTCTGTAGACAGAGGTCAGCAGCAAGGGGCTCAGTGGGAGCTATAGGAACCCACCTGCCCTGGGTGAGTAGCTTTACCATGACATTTACCTATTTTTCAGACCTTCCTCCATCTTCAGGTCCTCTTTTGAAAAATCAGCAAATTGGTCCAGGGGCCGGGAAGCAATTTGGCAATGTTAAACTTTAGGGCACTCAATAAACTTTGGAGACATTTGTAAGCACATTACTATGAAAAAGTATTAAGGAAAATACTCACTTCTTGGAACTCACAGGTTCTAGATCCAGATACGGCATTTTCTGCTAGTGACACTTGACATTCCTTTATTCAACAAATATTTGAGATCTTTTGCCAGGCACCATCATTAGATATATACAGATAAACATAACACAGTCCTTGTTTATTAGTGGAGAAAGTAGGTAAATACATAATTAAAGATCAGTGTGACATGTGTTAAAATAGAGGGTAAGTATGACGGTGTGGGAGCGCACAGGAGATAAAGCTTGTGCAGTCTTTGGGTGCCAGGGACAACTTCCTGGTCCTATTGGAAGTTATATCTAAGCTGAAACCCAGATGCCAAGGTTGAATAGGAGTTAGGCAAAGGTGGCTTTTATGTGTGCTATTTCCTCTCTCTAGAACACTCTCCCGGGAAACATGTGTCCCAAGGGATTGGTAGGAGTGTATACAGGGGCCTAATGTTGAGAAGAAGTAGAAAGTGTTTGGGGAAAATCCAGCACTTCCATGTGGGTGGTATGCAGTGGGCTAGTGGGTCAGGAGAGTAGTCGGGAAGGGCAGTAGGACCAGTTGAGTATGGATCTTATATGTCAGGTTATGAAGTGTATACCACACCAACTATTAACCTCCCCCAGACCAAACTTATATATTAGTTAAGAGTCTGTCTCAAATCAACCAGTTTAAAAAAACAAAAAACAGAAGGATGGAAGACGGAGCGGAGAGAACATTTATTAACTTGTAGGCTGGGAAAGATAGCTCACAGGATCTGAGGAAGAAGTTTAGTGAGCAAAAGTAAGCACGACTGGAGCTGGGATTGAAGACATTCGGGGCATGGATTCATATCTCTTTCTCTCTACCTGTCTCTCTCTACCTCTTTCTTTCTCACTCTCATTTGTCCCTATTTGGCTTCACTCTAATGACAGGCTTTCCTTATCTGGCAGGTTAGATGGCATCCAACATCTTGGAAATCACATCTGCCAGCCTAGATATCCTATAGGAAAGGGAGGAACCTCCTCCCTGTCATCTGTGAGTCAGTCCCGGGGAAGCACTCTGATTGACCCTACTTGAATTATATGCCCGTTGGGTCCAAGCCCTGTTACCAAGGGGATGGCCAACCCTAACTGGCTATACCAGCATGACGTGTTTTTCCTGGGGATGGGTAGGTGCAGTATTTTGTGATTGACTACTCCGCTAAAACCATATTTGATAGAGTTTCTCTCCCAGTGGGTAACATGGCTGTTAAAAGTTCTGTATTTGTATCCCTGTAGCTTACTGTCTCCAGCAGATGTTAGCAAAATGCATGTAATATGTATTCAGAATATTTGCTGCCGGAGGATTAGATACTTCCTGACCTATTGACCCTGAGTTTGGCCATATGATTTGTAGCACTTCTCTCTGTGGGAAAATTATACCTCTTCACTTCATGGACATCATGTTTGGAGCAAGAAAAAAACTTGGTTGTTGAAAGCCATTGAAATTTAGAAGTTTGTTACAGCAGCGTAACTGAACCTAAGCTGACTGATACAGACAATTTCTTTCTTCAAAGAAGAAACTTATGGAAGAACCCTATTGGCTCTGATGCCCAGACCTTGAACCAATTGCCATCTTTGGAGGGGGCAGAAATATGATTGGCCACCTCAGGAGGTCCTTGTACAATTCTTTGACCAATCAGAAAAGGTTTAGTGATTGTGGGTGGGATGTGGGAAATGCTCTGTTAGCAGTGTTAAAACTTTATTGTATGGGGAGAGGGTGGCACGGTTCTCAAAAAAGGAAGGATAGGCTGCTAACCACAACAGGTCTCCACCAGGACTTCCTCCTTCCTCGTCTTTAAAATTCCAGAAAATTCCACACCTCCCTCAGAGTTGCTAGTTCCTCTCTAACTATGCACAGAAGATTATGAACAGGTGTCCCTGAAAAGGTTTCTGGAATATAAGAAGAAAGATCATTTTGTTTCGGGTTGGTCTGTCCAGTGTTCAAAGGGCAAAAATTTATTTCCCACTTCTCTTTCAGGAGGCCAGAGACATCCTATGCTTCACGTTTTGATTTATATCAAAGACTATGTGACTGTTTCATCTTCTTTTATAAACATGACTCATCATTCACCCATTTAGTTCCCAGAAGGCTTGATAAAAGCTAAAGCTGCAACCTCAAAGAAAATAGACCCGTGGATCCATCCCTTCACCTGCATAAATATAACCCTGCTTTGTACCCTGTCCCAGACCTGCCTTTACCCTGAGAGGGCCATGAAACTGGAGCCACCTGGGGAGGCAATGTGTGTAATCTGCACATTTATGACCATTTTGCCTTGGTGACAAGCATTCCCTTTAACGACACTGCCTTAGAGAAATCTGCCAGACTGCTTCGAGGCCACCGGTTTGTGCCCACCTTTGTGATCAGGGAGAAACTGTACATTAAACCTATTGAAAACACCATTTTTAATTAAAATCTGGGCCCCTGTGACATAGGACTAAATGAACATCATCTATTATCTTGTGTTGTTGAAATCTAATGTCTAACAAACACATTTCCTTGGGAGCTGCCTTTGGGATTTTAAACCTGAATCTAATTATTATTGGTAAAGTATAAATTGAGACTTTTCCCCCTGCAATTTAGCCCAATGTTTACAAGATACGTCTGTTTTCCTAGCAGGATCATATTTATTCTTGAGCACAGATGACCGAATGATGCAGAAAGTCCTCACTGCCATCTTATATCGAGTCTGGTATTGTTCCTTTTAAAGCGTGGTAGGTCCACCACTGCTTACAGAAGTGCTGGGACAGACAATTAAAATAAAAGATGGTGCTGTATCTTCTATTGTTACTGACGTTAATGTTCAATCCATATGGGAACTAAATTTTTGGGGACTGTGTTGCATTTCTACTTATTTTATCTACCTTGTAGAATTGAAACATGATGAATACATTTTTACCTGTGCTTAATGGGAAACAGTATAATAACTCTACATACTTTATTTTACTCATGGAGACCCGAGGTCCAGAGAGAGAGTTCCTGCGTGAGGTGTAACTGTGAATTAGTAATGGTGGAGCTGGGGTAACTATCCAGTTTCTTTGCCTCTTCTTTCTGCTGTACCATCATTTCCCAAAGTACGGGTCTCCTACTGATGATCCTGAGATGGGTTTAGAGAGTTCCATGCTGAGTCATTCCCTCTTCAGTTCTCTTTCAGCCTTTCAGACTCCGACAGGGAGATGGTCTTGGTTCAATGTCAGATTGTACCTCCATGAACAATTGTTAATCTTTGTGTAACAGAGACAGAGAGCTTCATTAAATTCTGCTAGATTTAAAAGCATAGCTTTGTTTCCACTGAATTTATTTTAACAGTTACCTTTTCTGTGTGAGAAGTGAGACTGCTTTTATATTCACAGTAGCTATATAAAGTTAATTTTTAAATAAAAATTTAAAATAAAGTGAGTTGATTCAAGGAAAAACATTAAGTAAGAAATAAAGGTGGCATGAGGATATGGTAACAACTTAAAGGTTCCCCAGAGCTGTAGTTTGGGGAACATGGGGCTGTAGTATATTGCTTTTCAAATAGGCTTCAGAAAATAATTGGCAACCAATCCTTACCACTTTTGTATCTATCTATCTATCTATCTATCTATCTATCTATCTATCTATCTATCTATCATCTATCTATCTATCTATCTATCTATCTATCTATCTATCTATCATCTATCTATCTATCTATCTATCTATCTATCTATCTATCTATCTATCTATCTATCTATCTATCTATGTACCTGCATACTTTCTTATGCCACTGTCTAATTTCTTTCCTGATTGGCTGAATTCCATCCAGTCTTGGGCTACTCTACATGGTCATCTAAGGCAACTCCCATCTGTATTGCAGAACCTTTAATTAAGCAAATAAGCAAGCAGGCAAATCAACAAACCAACAAAGAGCCCAACAACCTCGATATATAATGGGTTTTCTTTACTCAAAAAAAAAAAGTGCATGCTCATTGGAACATAGAGTAAAGGAAATTTTGTGAGAAGAACCTTGCTTCCCAGGATCTGCACTTTCATAGCTTTCAGGCAGTGCTCCCCTTAGCAGCACCCTCGTCGGGTGGGTCTATTGTGAAGGATGACTGGAAGGAACAATGCCCCAGTCTGGACCTCTGTCTTGTCTCCCTGAAGTTGTCAGAATGCTTATCCAGCCCTAGGGAATAGGGGTAGCTCATCTGTATTTAGTAGGAAAAGAACATTAGGTTGGCCCCTCCAATAGTGGCAGCACTAGGGTACAACTTCTAATTAAGCCCACATAGCTCCTGCTTCTGGAATGCTTACTGGTTGCCACGCTCAGTGGTGAGCACTCTGCACATGTTATTTTGTAAAACCCTTACACATAAAGCATGGCTGCAGTTCCTGGATTCTGTGCTGGGAATTCACTCACCACCCACATCCAGGTTCTCACTAGTTAAACAGTCTATTGAGCACTTACTCTGTGCCAATAAGCTGGGATACAGAGATAAGTCATGAAATCAAACTCTCAGTGATTCCCCAGCTGGTCCAAGACACATGCATGTAAACCGATCCATCATGATACAGTTTGGGGGCAATTTGATAGACGAAGCCAAATTTGAACTTGACCTTCAAGAGAGGAGAAAGTAGATCAGGTGAAGAAAGGAGGAGCAGCAAAGGCACCGACACGTATTGACTTCCCATGTCCAACAGGCTTCAGCCCTAATAATGGTGACAACAGCCATTTTTTGAATGTCTCCTACTTGGTTGGCCTGGCACTGGGGACATCACATCCTTTACCTCATTTAAGATTTTAACAACTATAGGATAGCTATTAGCATGCCCAATGTTTATAAGAAGAAACTGAGTGTTGGAGAAAGTGAGTCAAATGTTTCATTTCAGAAAGAAGGTACACTGGGTGGCAACAGGGGGCTAAAATTTATGTTAGTAGATAGTTGCTGATATGACTGGATGACAGTAGCTTCTGGAATGCTCTGTGGAGATGCATGGTGAGGCTATGTCCTGCTCTCTGGAAAGGAATGGTATGGTTAATTAGCATGGGTTTGGAGAGTGGAGAGCAGCATATGAATGATGTATGGCCCCAGCATAAAGGGACAACATGAATGCTGCATGCAAGAGCCATGAATAACAAATGGTTCCATGAGGAGTCAGAAGAACTGAGCCTCACTTGAGCCACCCCGTTTCAAGCCTGACCACTTCATGTCCACATTACTCGTCATCCACTGACACGTCCTCCTGCCCTCCATCTCCTCCTCCTTCAATGCGTTCTCCACACCTCCCCCAGCTTACTCTTTCAAAAGTTCTGCCTTGACCATTTCACTTCCCCTTGACCATAACCTGGAGTTTAAGTTTATAATACAAATCCTTGGAAAGGCCCACTTTCCTTTCACTATTAAATGTAGTTCTCTAGAACAGTCTCAAGAAATTGGTTGCTTCTGAACATCTCCCCCCCATCACCACAGAAACACAAAGTCAAACAAAGTCAAACAAGAAATTGGTTGCTTCTGAACATCTCCCCACCATCACCACAGAAACACAAAGTCAAACAAGCCTTTTCAAAAATTATTGTATAATTTTCCCTTATTTCTAAGGAAAAGCTTTTGGTTGCACTTTGCCTTGATTTGACAGACATTGTAACCTGTGACTGAATGTCTAGTCATTTTATACTTGCAGTTTCCCAAAGGTGATTCCTGTGATATTGGTAACGATAGTGAATTAATTTCCATGCATTAGAAAGGAACTATATGAACCACCTCCTTCTGACTAATATATACTTCATCAACAAAATGAGCTGCCCTCCTCTGAGGGGTGGCCTTTGGCTGTCCAGCTCAGCCCGGTACAGAGGAGGGAACTCTATCTAATTCAGGGCAATAATAGCGAGGTTTCTCAGTAATAAATTTAATATTCTGACCTCCATCTGTCACTCTCCTTTGTCTTAGTTCTCAGTTGGTTTCTGTCCTGGTCATTTGCTTGTTTTTCGCCAGATCCTTTGCTTACTCACCCACCTCTCTTCGTTAAAGGGGGCCTGACCCTTCAAAGCACATTACCAACTTGGTTGCTGACTTGCTTTCAGCAGGGATAGGTACTAGCAGGGTATTGGAAGACAGGAGGAAGGGAGAAGACAGGGTAATTTTCCCTCTCTCACTGCTTAGGGTGACTCTTCCAGCAACAGCTGCTGCAGACACATCTTGGTTCCAGCCCCTGCCAGCTCCCTCTGGGGGGTCAGTGCCTTCCCGAAAGTTCCATGCAATTCTGTTCCTGCTGGAGACACCATCTCCTGGGCTCCTTTAACACTACCTCCTCTGTCCCCCAATCCTGGAGATGGTAGTGCTTTCTCTAGATGCTGATCTCTGGCTTGCTACCTCTGTCCATGTTTGCTTTTTCAGCTCTTCTAAACATCGTTGTAACTAATTCCCCATATTCAGTCCTCTCTATTGAGTTACCGGAATGGGGTTTGTTTTCCTGCCTGGACACTTGTGAATCCATTTCCAAATTCAGAAGGGAAAACAGAGATTTTGAACATTTTATTGATCACCTGACAAACCATCATATCCAATCCGAATTCCAGACCTTTCTGGCTTGGCATGACATCATTGACTAAATACAACTATAATCCATTTTTCACACCCTATAAGTGGGCCTGGGAAAAATGGGTCAGATTAATTATCTAAATGCAGAAGGAAAAATGATAAAAATACACTGTTGGAGAATATTTATATACATCATCTTGGTGAGAAGACCTGCAAGTCTCCACCTCATTTTACAGCTACAGAAATTAAAGTGCAGTGGGGCTTAGTAACATGTCTAAGAACAGAAACATTACTAGAATTTCAGCTCCACAAGGGCAAGAACCTTACTTGTCTTGCTTAGTGCCATGTCCTCATGGACCTGGGGACTAGATGTAATTGTCACATGGTGTGGTGCTCCAGTTCACAGTCCTGGCAAATGGCAGAAAGAGAATTCAGGTGCAGTCCACTTAGCTTCTTGGCTTACCATTTATCAGGTCACCTCCCAGGGATCTCAGGTGGCCGATGCTGAAGAACCATGGGGTGGTTGGAGGCATTCAAGCGATGGAGTATGAGGGCATCGGATCAACAGTGGTGAAGCCAAGCAGGACTAGTTAGGATGTGGTTTCCTTGGCAATGAGATACAGATGCTTGCTGGCTTACAAAGCTCTCAACTTTAGCAAATGAGACCTTATAAAATTTATCTGTAAGGATATAGTAGAGTTGAGGAGACATGAAAAATGTTGTTCTCAATAAAAACACCAAATAGATCAGAACGCTGATGAATATCTCAAAATTAGGAGATTTCGTTGGAGCCCTGTAACACGGGGTGGATACTCTACTTTGCCCACATTGTTTCTGTTGCTTTCATTTGTTGTTTCAGGGTTATTTGTAGACTTCACTCCTTTCTGTTGCATTCTAATCATGACAGGAAAGTGGCAGAAGGAAAGTAAAAGTGCAGCAGCAGCTCCAGAGTACAGAATACATATAAGTTAAATTATTATATCAGTAAGAACATTAAAAAAAGGGAAAGATTTTCCTTTTAAAGTAAGTCATGATAACAAAGCCCTCTGGAACTGAGGAAGCGCATTGGTCTTTAGTATATTGAAATGTTTCTGTACTGTTACCACAAGCACCCAAGGCCCTCTTCCATTGCTCCTGCCTCTGCCCCTTGGTCCAGCACCACTGGGGCCTCCAAAACCTTGCCCCAGCTTCTATTCTGTTTGATCAAGGCACAGACTGTGTTTCTTATTAAACATTTTGAATGCTGGAAGCGTTTTTATAAAAAGCAGGACGAAATAATAATTGCACAGTAGAAAGCGTACCTCTACATGATCTCTTGATGTTATTAGTTTTGCACTAAGAGTAGTGTTATGGATTGAATTTTGTCCCCCCAAAATTTGTATGTTGAAACCCTAACCCCCAATATGACTGGATTTGAAGATAAGAGTCTTTGTGGAAGTAATTAAAGTTACATGAGGTCTTAAAGGTGAAGTTTTTAGGGTGTCCTTACTGGAAGAGGAAGAGACACTAAGAGTGTCTTAGAGAAAAAGCTATGTGAGGACATAGTGAGAAGGGAGCCATCTACAAGTCAGGAAGAGGCACTAAGAGTGTCTTAGAGAAAAAGCTGTGTGAGGACATAGTGAGAAGGGAGCCATCTACAAGTCAGGAAGAGAGGTCTCACCAGAAACTCACCCTGCCAACACCTTGTTCTTGGACTTCCAGCCTCCAGAACTATGAGAAAATAAATTTCTGATGTTTAAGCCACCCAATCTATGGTATTCTGTTATGGCAGCCCTAGCAGGCTACTACAAGTAGATATGAACTTAAAAGGGAAAATAAGTTTTCTTTTCAGCATGTGAAAAGGGGTGAGCACCCAGAAATAGCAGTAGATCAGTGTGCTCTACCATATGGCACGAAGACCCTGCAAAGGCAGTGCTGGTCCCGTGCACCATCTGAGGCTAAACACCAGATGACTGAGAGATGTTTTCTTTGAGTAGGTGATGTAGTTCTGCATCCTCATTAGCCATTTACCTGCATCCATCAAGTGTCACAATAATGGAAATTCAATGGTAGCTCTGAGACAGAAAGATAAAAGACACATTCCACTTGAAAAGGGAGGGCCATCCTTGGTTTTCTAATAATAGCCTTTCAATCTACACTTTAACATATAATTCTGGACACTCCAAAATATCTTTTTAATTCTTTTACAGTGATTTGGCTTTATATATGCCAGTTGACATTTATTGGGCAATATTAATTAGCATCTTCCCTGGTGCAGTTGCTCAGAGTTTTATTCCTCCTCTGTGCTTAAATATAAGTCCGTGTGTAAATATATATTCATTCTGATATATGGCAAGCATTTGCAGTTTGTAAGCCCCTGTGCTAAGTCTGAAATGAATCACACGCTTGCTCTTCACTGGGCAGCCTGTATTCTGGACATTGAAAAGAATTGTTTTTGCTACCCAAACATTTGTCCCCTGTAGAACAGTACATTTTTGTTATAATGGCATTTTGCTTTTCCTTCATTAGCACGTTAAGGCATACTTTGGTGAGAAGTATAAATAATTTTGCCAGAGTAGGCACCAGAATCTGAGTTCTACTGATCAAATTGGAGGTTCACCACGTTAACCCTGGGACTCTGTGAAGATAATAAAAGGACTCATTGCAAATGGCTGAATTCTTACTATGGGATCAAATATGTATGCCTCAATATGCAATATGACAACTATTTATCCATTCAACAAATGATACATTTACAATTTCCTCCTTGGTAAGAGGTGGTGAAAACCTTTGGCGTAGACTTGTCAGAACTATCTTGACTGGATTTAGATTTCTCTTTTTCTTCCATTGTAGACACTCTGCTATTCCTTCACTGTCACATCACAGCATTCTTGCCCTCTCTTGTGTGTGTTCAGGTGTCACATTCTTGAATTGTAAACCCCCTTTTTTCCCCAAGAGGTCTAATTTATTATGATCTAGTTAATTCTATATTCTTGAATAAACTAAGCACATGCAAGTACATATCTCTTAGTTTTACAGAACAACAGATTAATGTGACAAAGGAATAAAAACTTTATCATCTTTTACTTTATGTCTCTACTTCTTGACCTCAACTATTTTACTGCTGAGTGCTTTCACATTTCCAAGGAAATGCCTAATCCACTACTGTGTTGTCTTGTTCCAAATAACCAAGTAAGATAGAACATTTCCCCATTTCTTCTATAAAATAGTAAAACCTCATTAACATCAATAAATATGAATTATATCATTCATAAACTCAGATTCTGAAACTAGTTAAACCTTCTATTAAAAGGAGCAACATTTAAACAAATATCCAAGTTGCTGCATAAAACAGCAACACAAACATGTTATGTGCTGTGTTTTCTTCAGCCCCACCCCGATCTTCCACTAATGAGAACATTAGCTGTGTTCTTCAAACACATGGTAAATAATCTTCCTCCGCCTTCACGGTGGAAAAAGCTACTGGCCATGGCCCTGCAGTGTTCATTGGCCTTGGCAGTAGTGGCAGCCCTGGCTGCAGCTCTGGCTCGGGCTCCCTCTTCCTCATCTCACAAAACCTCTGCAGAATAGGTTGGGCAGGCAAGGGGGACTGTATCATGGATCTTGGCCAAAAACTCCAAGACTTTTCCCTTGCTGATTTCAGCATGGGCTCTTGGACCCCCAGGAATTCATAGCGTGGAGGATCACTGCTGGGCACCTGCCGGTACTCCAGGTAATTTTCTTTCACCAAATCTTGGGTGAGGAGCTTCCTGGGCTTCCCATAGATGAAGCTGTTCCTCACAGCATATATCCCCCTCATATTCAGCACTTTCCAGACTTCCTCTTCTGTAGCGCGGTTGCCCTTCGTGGAGACAACACCCAGGACAGTCATCAGCAGGCCAGTCTTGGGCATGCCTCTGTCATTCACTCTAGAATTGTAGTCTAGTTCTAGTTTGTTGACAAGAACATGGGTGTTCCTGTTGGGATCCACTTCTATCACGTCAAGGCTGAAGACCAGCTCTGTGTGATCAGAGGCTTTCCTGAGGATCTCATGGAAGTGATTCTTATATACTTGGATTACATTTCTCAGCATGTCTGCCTTTGCAATGAGCTGTAAATACCCTTTCTAAATCTCAGTTTATTTACTTCCTCAAAACTCATTGTAAGCACGTGCTCTATTCAATTGTATTGCTAGAAAAGGTTTGCTTTTTTCCAGCTGTATGCGTCAAAGTGCCCACTGTTTATGCACGTATTCCACGGAAATGGCTTCTCTTTCAATTTGAGAGGCAATTTGTGAGTTGTGCAAGACACCCACCCCAAGGGAATGTTATGCGCCCATATATTGTGGTGGAAAGAGTAAGCTGAGATTGGATCTGAGCTCAAATTTCTTCCCCCATTACTGGGCAAAAAGCATGAGCACCAGGAAACATGTGACATACTAATGATCATCTTGTCTGGTGGTGGTAATTTACTGTGACCGTTTCATGACCATCAAAAATCCAAGTCTAAACCCTGATAATGGCACTGCCTGGAGTCTGCTATGCTGCCGTCCTGTTGCCCACTGTCTTTTACCCAACGTATGGACTTGTGGTTCAATATATATTAATATATATATAGACAGAGATCTTTTCTGAAATTTATTGAGTACCTACTCTGTTGTGATGGAAGCAAATGTGGTACAATGTGTTTCTAACACAAAATAAAAAGGCAAAGAAGAGTCGTGGGAATGAAGACTGAAATGATTGGTTGGGAGCAGATTTTGGAGTCTTGAACTGTGTGAGAGTCATCAGACATTGTTTATCTCTTAATTACTATTATTAATATTAATCATTAATTATTAACATTAATATTTTAATATAATGAAGTAAAAAAGATGGTAATATTAAGGACATTTTCTTGGCCTTCACTTGGGTTGAAATTAGCAAATCAGTTTGACAACCGCCAATAGTAACTACTTTTCATTCTTGAGCAATGGCATACAGCTGTATACACAGCAATTTAGGCGTGTTTGCATAAAATGAATATTTGTGATTTTGTATTTCAAGTATATAGTCAAGTAGAAGGCAGAGTTCTGTATTAATTTGGCATTGGTAAAGCAATTTGATTTTATGGTTTATCTTCCTGGAAATATTGCTGTTGAATTAATTTATGTTTAAATGAGACTAACAGGAAAAAGAAATAAAAACTGACATGAATTTGATGGAAAAATAAATCTATCCATTCTTGTGGAATGAAGTAATTACATACGCTCTTTGTTCAGAACCCTACAACGAAGAGACGATCAAGGCAGATGACTGATATCTAAGATTTGAATTTAACTCAATACTGTCAATAGCAGAATAGAAAATCTAGGTGTTTTCCCTGCAAACTCTGCTCATCAAAGGTTTATGAATATGAAAGTGACCTATTCCAAGCTCCATATTCCTTGTGATAGTACTTCAAATATTCGGGAATGACTGTCATATTTTCTCAAAGCTATAATGTCAAAGTGAAACACACACACACTGTTTGCAAATTGGATCACTGCTGCTTTGACTTACCTGTACAAGACACCACATCATTAACATAGGTCACTGAGTATTATCTGTTGGTATACTGGCCTTTCCAATTAATACCTGTGCTCCACAGATACCTATATGTACACTTTTCTAGAATTGACTATTTAATACCTTGAAATCTCAATCTAATTTCAGGTTTTCAACTTGTTCATGGGTTTCTTATGGATGAAGTGCATTGATTTTGCTTTTAAGTAAGAATGATTTGTAGTGGGGGCATGACATCCCTTCAACAGGTTAAAAATATTTTGAGAGCAATGAGACTCTACTCCCTAACTTTGGAGGATGGAGCGGTAGTTATGCAGAAGCAAATGAAGACTGTTGGAAACGGGGAGACTAATGCTAATCAAGGAATATAAACACCAGCTTGTTTCGGAAAGAGCCTGAAATTGATTTCTCCCCAGTTGCACCGAGGCAATTGGCCTGCAATTTTCACACTGTACTTGGTTTGAATTGTTGGGGAAAAATAATATTGTTTATTGACTAGCATTTGAAAAACCAATTAGTATTTAGTTTGCTTGAAAGACAAAATGAGAGGGCGGTGTCAGAACCAAATCTAAGTGTTTCCAGGACTAACAAGCTCCCCAGGGCTAAAAAGTTGGCCCTGAAATTCTGAAGAAACAAAGTCTGAATGGGGTGTTGATTTCAGCCAGAACTCCAGGGCCCAAGTCCATGCTTTGGGGCCAAATGTTGCCTCTTTCTCACCACCTGGCTGTATAGTTGATGCATTATGCGTGTTTCTTTGGGAAACATAACACTTTTTTGTTTGTTTTTATTGCATGCTTCTTTATACCACCTTTCCTCTCCTAATCTCCTTCCTGGTAGAATAATGGAAGGAAAGTTGCCATGAACAAGGAAAAAAAATATGGAAACCAGCAATTTATGAAATATACCACATGAACACTAGTTCTAAGAGATTAACCAAAAGTTATATGAAGGATAGTTTGTAAGAGCAAGTGAATTTGAGAAATACTGGGTTACACTTAGTTTAATAGTGAGCTTAACTGCGGGACCTAGAAGAACCCTTAATACACTAATGTAAATGGTGACTCAGCAAAAAGAGAATTTAGGAGAATGGATACCTTCTTATTTTTTTTCCCCTTCTTTTTCCTGTCCTGTTTGTCCATCCATCCACGCATCTATCCATCCAACAAACTTCTTTCTTTCAATAAACTACTATGCGAGACCCTGTGCAAGGGGCTGAGATGACTTATTGTTGGGGTAGCGGAGAGAATCTAAGGTTATAAGTAAAAGAAATCTGGCCTAATCTTAGAGATTTTTCAGGACTTCTAATCTGGAGGAATTTTTGTTTCTTGAGAATATTAAAAGCTTTTTTTTCTTTCTTATTTAGATTGGAGATCCCTTCTTCCTGGAAGCACTATTGAAATGGAACTTAGGGCCAGTTGAGTGGGCCTGGAGGAGAGAAGACTAGGGGCTGGCTCTAGTCTCAGTGATGCTTCAGTCAGCATTTTGAGTGCCAGATCCTGCACTATAAAGGTGACTAAGACACAGCCCTTGAACAATGAATAGAGCCTAGAGACTGTCTGGTGCCCAGCCAGCTGAGCTCAGCAGGGAAGTAAAAGTGAGCCAGAGAGAGACTCAGGGCACAAGTTCTCAACATCTCTTGTTTATTTGAGCTTGTCAGTTAGGGGGCACAAAGGTGGGGAACGCTTGCCTTGTCCAGGTGAGCAAGAATTGCACATAAGGATGATATAGTCATGAATTCTGAAATCTAGCAGAAAACTCAGCTCCCAGCCAACAGCCCCTGGCAGAGGACATGCACATTGACTCTTAAAATGGAATGTTTTCAAGCTGAGAGTTTAGTAGCAATAAACCTGAAAGTGAGGACTAGGGGCTTGCAAATTGCAAAACACATGAAACTTCATTGTTATGAGCTTAAATAAATCAGTAAGTAGAGGTCTTTCCAACTGTCAGAATCTAAATAAAGGCAGGAATATCAGCTGTCCAACCTAGGGGCTAAAGCAGAACTCCCCCAGGTTCACCGTAAGTCAGGTTATGCAAACACACTCCTCTCTGCCCCAGCAGGGAGAAGAGCGGGACCCATCGTGGACCAAGATCATCTTCCCCTATGAAAACAATGCATTCCCTCTAGAATCCACTGTGTGCTGTCATCACATTTTTTATTAGGTTACTACAACACGAGCTGTGTATATTAATCAAATTAGCTCTCTCAGAAGAGTTAGGTTCTTGCTGAGTGGTTAATACCTCTGTGTGTCTTGCTGAGACGTGATGGAAATGCCATCTTCTGAGGCACAGTGAGCCACTGGAGAGAGGGCAGCTCTGAAGGTTTCTAAATCAGAAGGAAACTCTGACTCCAGGATTTGGTGCTTGCAGAAAGCACCGTGACTGTGATGTCTGTGGGGTTTTAATGTGTTTTAGTGCCAAAGACCCCATAAAGTACCTTGAAATGGGCAATTGACTGCTGGGTGTTATTGCAGGGTTGCCAGAAAATTTCCTTTGACCTCCCATAAACCTCTGCTGGCTGAATCTGTAATTCTATCCTCTTATCTTCAGTCTTTTAGCTCAAGGCTTTGGTGCCAGTGAAAATGCATGGGTGCCTTAGCTTTTGAAAGAAAGCTATTTACCGGTCCTTTACACTATAGTGTAACTGTCCTTCAGAACAATTCTCCATGTGAGTAAACCCTCAGTTTAAAACTACAAATTGAATTGTGCCAGGAGTCTTTTTAGACATTTGTTGATATGTAAAGAACCAGACAGATGTGGACCCTGACCTCATAGAACCTTTCTATTTTGATGGCTCTCATAATCCTTTAAAAGAGGGATTGGCAAACTAGAGCCCTGGGGTCAAATCCAGAGGGCTGCCTGATTTTCTGAACAAAGTTTTATTGGAACATAGCCACAGCCATTCACTTATGTATTTTTTTGTAGCTGCTTTTGCACTACTACAGCAGAGTTGAGTTGTTGTGGCAGAAATCGTATAGCCTCCAAAGTCTAAAATATTTACAGAATGTTTGACTCTTTATGGAAAAAGCTTGCCAACTCCTGCTTTAGAATTCCAGGCACGCAGCCCCATCACAAGATGTTTTAAATTAGTGGATCCACAGGTGTGTACCTGTGCACACCCAGACAGCCTTCTATGCGTAGACCTATGGTGCACCCACTCTCCCAGGAAGGGGTTCTCTTAATTCTCCATATCTGCCTTTGATTTTTCCTTAAGCAGTTTCTCCTCTCCTACACTCCCCTTTCTAGGGGTGTATGTATGCTCCAGCAACCACGGTTTTCTGTCCTCTGTGATTCTCCTTCGGCATTTCATCTTCCACCTTCTTCCACACTCCTGCTATTAGCTATCCTCCGCCTATGTCTCACCAATTTACATTTTCAACCCTCACTCTTCCAAATTCCCTCCCTGTGTTTTCAATTGCCTGGATCAGGGGGCCCTCTTCTCTCAAACTTATATGTCTGAAACCAAATTCATCATCATTTCCCCCAAGCCAACTTACTTTTTGGACTTTCCAATTTTCTGTTATTGGTCACATCAGTCTCCCACTTTGAAATCTTCATCGTTAGCAACAATGATCATATTTCTTTCACATGTTACCTCCTGGTCCTGAAAAACAAATCTAGTTGAAATCAGGACCTAAGGACAAATAATGATGGGTAGAGATTGATGAAAATTTCACAAAGCTTACCTGACGTATAGACCTTCTTTATTTTCCTACAGAAGAAGCAAGGAGGGAAAGAAATTAATCATGACCGGCACCCACAATGAGCCAGGCACTGTGCCAGGCACATTTTCTTCATAATGTACATAATGCTCCCTATAATGCTACAATTAAGTGTTTTTATCCTCATTTTATAGATGAGAAAGCTGAAATTCACAGATTAAGTAACCTTGCCAGATGTCACACAGCTAGTGGATTGTGCTACTGGTAGCTAGATTTAAGTTTTAAATATTATTTCCCATCCTCTTGTGGGATAGCAAACCCAGCTTCTACTCTTGGAAAACATCTCGGGACTTTATGGAATTGATATTTGCTGAATTGTCTTTTCTAAAATATATGTCAATCAAAACTGGATAAAGTATATTCAATTAACACTGTGGTTTTAAGTATTCACTCCTTTCTTGCTCCCCACCAAAAAGTCATAATAATGATAATAATATTAATAATAACAGTTGATACTTATTGAATTATATACACTGTGCCAGGGACCAAGCAACCACATTGCATGGATGTTTGATTTTTTCTTCACTTCAACCCTGTGTAACGCTGACTCTTTTGATAACTCCATTTGATAGACAAGGGCACTGAACCTAAGAGAGATTTAATAACTTGCATACAGTCACATAGCCAGTAAGTGGTCAAGAGGGGTTCAAACATGGGCAGTCAGACAGTAAAGCCCTTAAACTTATTGTCTGTAAATGATGGCAAGCTTTTATATATTTCTCAACCAGCATTACTTTTTGAGGGGAGGAGGGATCCTTGATTTGTAGCACTTACCAATTTCTGTGATATAAGTGTTCCCAACCTGACTGATTTCAAGCCATCAATGTGACTTCACTGCTTCACAGTATACTTGAAAATTTAACAATGAGCTCTTGTGATCCTGTATTGACTAGCCTTGCACAGAACCAGATATAGGTACTTTGATTTATTAGGGAAATTTATTGATTTGCTTACCTATTCAATATGCCAGAATGGCTGAAATGCTAGTGCGACAGAATACGCCCCAGTTCCAAATGATTGGAGTGGATAAGATTGGTGTGAACTAGGGATGGTTACTCATCAAGTGGGACTTGAGCCCAGGGTCTTGAATGATGGGAGACATTTAGAGAGGTAGAGAGGGCATCCCAGGTGTAGAGTTGTGAGCAAACAGGGAATGTTTGGGAGGCAGTGAGATCAGACTGACCCATCTGGAGCAGAGAGTAGCTTGGGAAGAAGAGTCTAGAAAGGAGCCCATTCAACATAGGACATGTCATTTAGGGTCTTAAATGGGTGGGTGACTGAGATCTTCACCCTCCCTGGTTTAGACTCTGGAGGAGACAGTTGCCCCCCCCCCCCACACCCCCAAGTCAGCACCCAGGAACTCTCATACTTTATGTTTTTCTTTCGATCGCTCTGGGTACTTGAATTTGTAGCATCACTTTCAACCAAAATCCTCATTATGGTGGGGCTGCTTTTTTTGAAGATATGAATGTTATATGTTTGAAATTAGCTTAATGCAAAAAATTTAAAAAGACTCTCAATGCCCCCTATTTTAAAGAAGACATACCCCTAAATTTATTTATTTTTCATGTAATCCCCAAACTGCAAAGCTGTCAACCCACAGAAAATGTAAACCAGGTTGATGTTATTATCTCATGGGTGCACCCCCTGAGCTCTTGAAATGGAAAGAACTCATTCTCCTTTGTTGGAATTCTGTGTACCATGCTGTGGTTGACGTGCACAGAATATTCTGCAAGTGATATGATGCTTAAGTTACAATAGCAGTGACTGCTCAAATGAAATGCTCTTTATTATATGAAATGACTATGCCATCTATGCAGCAGTATTAATCTTAGCACTAGAAAATACATCCATAGAATTAGTGATCCTAGCCTGGAAGTTGAAGTTGATGAACCAGTAATGATATGCTATGGTATTGCTTGAGGAGCAGACATACTGCAGAACATAAGAGAGAATGCTAAAAACAAGAGAGACGAAGAGACAGAATTAGGTAAAAAAATGATATAATGGTTACAGATTTATGCTCTGGGAAAATGTATTTCTTTACTATTTTGTTTTTATTATTATTATTGTTAAATTATTATTTAATAACAAAAGTTAATTTTGAATTAGGAGAGTGGTGGCTTATGTGAGGTCCTGGGGAGTGTGTGTGCCCACCGTATGCGTTTGAGCGTTATGTTGCTCTACTCCCCATAACAGGCATCACTCTGTTCCCCAGTAGAGATTTGGGCAGCTTTGCCCCAGGTTATCTTTCTGTAGGCCGAGGATGAGGAGCTAATAAATGTGTGGCTATATAACCCTTCCCAATAAAACGCAGATGTCTACAGTGGAAATGTCCACGGGCTGTGCCCATTCATTCCTCATCTAAAGTATTTTTCTTACATAGACCATGACATAAAATGTCTACAAAGGGCCAGGGGAGGGCTGGGCTTCAGATGCAGTTTCCAAGCACCTGCTGATCAATCCACGGCCCGTTCACCCAACAGTGCTTCATTTTGAGAACAGACCAGTGGACAGCAGGGCATTATAAGGGACATTCTCTCACTCTTGCAATTCCTGGCGCTCTTTAATCATTAAAGATACATTATCTGGCTTGTTAAGAACCATAAAAACCAAATAACCACCATTTCCCCAAACTGTGTGATAACCTCTTTGAGGTCAAGAAGCCCATCACTAGTACACCTTTGTGTCTGTCCCGGCATGTAGCATGGTGTCTACTCAAACACTGACTCTGACTTTTTTTCGATTATATGTTATTCCCAAGAGGAATATTAACCAGTGCTTTTACTCCTTTACCTAAAAAAACCCCTATTCTTTTAATAAAATCTGAATGAAATGGTGCTGGCTCACTCTAAACTCTTTAGACCTGTTTACTCACTTGTAAAATAAGGTGATAAGACTTGGTGTTGCACCAGAGGGAAGTCGGTGTCTAGAGATGCCCTGTGGAGCTCCATCTGCTCAACATTTTCGTGAGCCATGAGGATGCGGAAGGCATACCAATCACCATTACAGAGTGTGGAGCTGGAAGATATGGTTCATGTTTGAATGACAAGAGCAGAAGACAAAAAGACTGTGGGAGTTGGAACAACGGGCTACGTTCAACAGGTAAATTCTTCCTCTGAATGTAAAGCCTTCAAAGTAAAGCCTTCTATAATGGTGTAAAACCAGTAAGAACAAGATTGTAAGGCTGCAGCTTCAAAACAGCATCTGTGAGTAAGCATCCAAGTTAGACCTGGGAGAAGTAGGCTGCAAGGTTATCGCGTGATATGGCTTCAATAAAAAAGCTTAACTTTTGTGAGCAGGAGATCAAGGACATGGGGTGTGTCCAGATCCCGTCAGTCTGAGACTGAGGTCTTCATCTCCAGCATAGAGATAGTCATAACAACTACAATTTAGAAACATCTCCTACAAATCCTAAGCACTGTGCTAAGTGTTCTGCCTGGCATATCTCAGTAATCTTCCTCAAAGCTCTGTGAGAGGTGAGTACTAACAGAATGCCTGTTTTACAGATGAAGAAACTGCAACATAGATTACATAGGTCATTGCCCAAGGCCACACAGGTAGCCAAAGGCAGAATTTGGACTCAAATCCACTCTCTCTGACCTCAAAGCTCAAGCTGTCAAGTGCCGTTCCCTATTGCTTCCCTCCATAATGTTTAAGGGGCAGAGGCTGATGTGACCGTACAAATCCCAGCAGTGCCTCGTGTGCACGTGTAGAATAAATGCTACCATCCTTCTCTTTTGCTCATTTCTCTCTCCTTCCATCCTCTGCCGTAATGGCCGAGTTCCCACCCAGTGTGTGCTTCTGGGGGTTATTATGAGGTTTCAGGAGTAGATCCTTCTCACACACCGGAGCTGTCTCTCCCCGACTGTGTCTACCTAGCTTAATTCTCTTTCCTAGTCCGATATAAATCTTTTACACCCAGCCCCAGTGGAAACCAACTGATTATTCAGCATCAGCAATAATGCTCATCTCTGCCACGGTCATACTCAGGGGCTGCTGAGAAGATATTCAGGGCTTGAATTTGTGTCACTGAAAACATTCCCTGGAGAAAGCTAAAACCTCTCTATGAAGAGAGAAGTAAACAACCCTAAGAGAAAATAATTCATCTTTTAATACCATGACAGAGACTCAAGTGGAGCCATGGGCGACATCGACGTTCCTGCAAATGAGACCTGCTGAGATCTGAGGGGCATTTGTCCTTTTCAGAATTTGTGGCACTACTCATTTTAGAGAAGTGACAAGACTGGTTTCATCAAAAATGTGTGGTGCTCACATGGGTGAAACAGACATAATTATCAGTTGCTTGATATTCCCAAGAGGGGCAAGATCTCTCTTTTACGCTTGCTTTTAAAAAAGTTACAGCCACAGGTTTGTTCTGAATCCTGATTCAGCAGCATTTACCACCAATGGAAGTGAGTATGTGTCGGGAGTGTAGCCAAGTTACAGCTGCTCCCTGTAGGAAACATCAGTGGAGCCAAACCCACTAGGGGAAGTGGCCTTCCTCCAATAGCTGTGGGTTTGCCTTGACCAGTAGTTCCCAAGACTGTTCTCAGAATTCGAATCTGGCAATAAATCCGAGTTCACATCCTTGACTTCCCAGCTCAGAGGTTGAAAAAAATCATCTTATTCCCAGACATGGAAAAAAAAAAAAATCCCTTGCCTAATGTAGATAAAGCAAATGAATTAAAAAAAAATAAAAAAGAAGCTCAAGTTAAAACAAACAACTATGCCTTTATATGTATATTAAAAAACTAGAGGAGAAAAAACCCAGCAAACTCTTAGCAAGGGTTTTCCCTATGTTCAGAGATCATATGCAGCTGAATTTTATTTTCCAAATTGCAATAAGCAGAATTTCCTTTATAGACACAAAGTACAAATGTGTTTTAAAAAATAACTTTCAAATGTGACAGTAAGAAGACAATCCGAGTATGTCGTCTGCACAGGACCAGTGAACTGGCCACAAAGGACACAGAGAATGGAACATCTACTTTTCCCATCTCTGACCCAGCACTGCCTTTTGAGCAGGAACAAGATGACGCAAGGAATGCTGTGGTGGTGTATGTGAAGTCACCTCTCAAAAGGTGTTTAGGAGTGCAAATTTCTTTTTCTGTTTTGGAATACTACGGAGGTTATCAAATGCTGCTAAGGAAACTATTAACATTCACTCTGCCTTCTTTGAGACAAGTCATGAAACTTTTTTGAAAGAAGAAAACCAGTAGGCCTTAAAGAAGAGATGCTAGAATTTATTTTATAGTATAACTAGTTTGGATGATGGTAGAAAAGTATTAAGTCTCTGTGTTGACCTACTAGGATGCTCCGTCCTTGGATTACAGAGAACAAAGACCTTTCTTGTGGCTTCTCACAATGGGTTTGAGAAGTCAAACAAACATGAAGAAAATTACATTCAAATATGATAGTTGCTGTGTGGGAGGTGTGCACAAGGAAGGGGCATGGAATTTGGCACTTGGGAGGTCACAGAGCACTGTAACATTTTTCTCTCTCATTTGACCTCTCAACCTGATTAGCTTGGAAATACTACTGTGGAATTTCCATATTGCAGATTACAACATGAAAGAGCTTCCTATGGGACAGGCACTATTCTATGTTTTTAACATGAGTTACTTATTTATTACTTCCCTCTGCGATAAAAGGCTGGAGGTCTGGTGCTATTTCTGTCCTCATTTTATAGCTGAGGAAATTTGGCATAGAGACATTTAGTCATTTGCCTCAAATCACCCAGCTGGTAGGTGGTGAAACCAGGCTTCTAATCCAGGTCTTTCTCACTCCAGAGTCTACACTCTGGCCCCTGTGCAGTCTCCCTCCAGGCGGAGAAGTGAATTTCCTGGATAACAGTGGCCACGCCCAGCCCCTTGGAGGGTATACCTGTCCCAGGACCTGGTCTTCATCCTTCTGAGGTCATTCTGGTGCAGGAAAGAGAGTGAACTGTGAATCCGATTTACTCCTTTGACACATTTTTGGAATGTTTGCAGTTCAGAGGTAAAAAGAATGCATCTGTTTCAGACTGTGCATTCCTGGAGTATTTTTATTTTTAGCTTTATTACATTTTGTAATTGTCCAGACAATAAAAAGGGGAAAGAGAGAAAGAAAATCTACTTTTGTTTTGTTTCCTCCTGGTTCTAAGTGAGAGTAAATCTTGCCATTGGCAGCTGATTAAGCACCTCCCAGACTCTCTCCTGATGCAAAGATAGGGAATCAATGTCCTGATGGTCTTGCTCAAGGGCTGTTAGCTGCCTGCTGGGAGGCCCCCAGGACATAAGTACCCAGGAAGTGACACCTGCCTTCCTTTTCTTCAGTGACCTGCCCATTGCCTGCTACATGTCCTTCAGGCTTCTTTGCATGGCATTTAGGCAGTTGGCCCCAAATCCTTTTCCCACCTCAGCTCTAGCTTCTCCCAGCCCATGCCTTGTCCCCTTCAGTCTCTACCGCTTTGCTCATGCCCTTTGCAGATGTGTCTACATGGCCGAGTAGTCCCATCTCTTAAGGTCCTGATCAGTTACCAATCGCACACTTGAAGGAAGCTTTCCCTGAGAAGTTTTCTTTTAAGTATTGTTGATACTTCCTTTTGAAAGATGTGGAAAGACGAGCAGCTGGGGCTGGAAGCAGGTGTATGGAGCATGTATTGACAAAATAATCTCACCTCTGAATCATAAAGGTATTGCCGACTATGTTCAGGGTGAGTGGCTAAGTAGGTTTTGGTTTAGAATATAAAATGGAACATAGGTCATTTCTAGTTAGTATGACCTGGTGTTAAGAATGGTTTGATGTCTAAATATTTTCTCAACCTCTTTTCTTAGCTAAGATTGTACCTTTCACTAACAATGATAAAGCTTTCAGTAGATCCTAAGGAAAATTAAGTTCCTAAGAATATGAAGGAGAAAAGAACCTTTACTTCTGTTACAAGAATAATCTAGCAGAGGAGAAATCAATGTCTCATCTCTCTGGAAGATGGATCTGGGTTTGTTTGTTTGTTTTCCCCATTTATTTTTATAGGACATTGTGTTAAGTATACAATTTGATTCATACCCACAAATGTGAGGAAAACAATTTAAAAACATTCCCTTTGGGGGCCAGACCCGTGGTGTAGCAGTTGAGTTTGCACAATCAGTTCGGTGGCCCGGGTTTCACCGGTTCAGATCCTGGGTGCAGACCTACTCACTACCCATCAAGCCATGCTGAGGCGGCATCCCATATAGAATAACTAGAAGGACCTACAACAAGGTACCGGGGCTTTGGGGAGAAAAGAGAAAAAGAAGAAGATTGGCAACAGATGTTAGTGAAGGGGCAATCTTCCTCAAAAAAAAATAAGGACATTTAAAAAGAAAAGAAAAAAAAAAAAAAAAAAACAATTGCCCTTCATTCTTCTCAGTAGGTGTTTCTATGGGATGGGACATGCACTGCTAAAGCTATGTATGGAAATCAAAGTATATAACACTCAATCACTTTGCAATATCATTAATTGTTTTTTCATTTCTCCTTCAGTAATTCTAATTGCTTTAAGGGTTAAGACACTGATTGATACTAATATGTTTTTGACACTGGTGAATCTCCATTTTTAGCCAAGAGGGCATACCTTAAGTTCTAAGTCTTTAGTAGGCAAAAGCATTTAACTAGAAATTGATAAAGTTGGTTTATTTTTATTTTGTTTTTATAGTTTTATAGTTACCTATTTGTGGCCATTGGTGCTGGCTTTTCAATTTAAAAAGTGCTATAAAGTTTCCTTTTGAAAACATTTGTGGCAATTAGTGCAGTTATTTAAAGAAAAATATTGATTCAATACTATGATTGCTTAACAGATGTGGCAAAAATCAGGTAGTGGTTCACAAATGAATAGTTTGAGAAGCAGGTTTAGTAAATGTAGGGACCATTCAGTGATTCATTCCCCATATAACCACCCCTGAAAAGTCCCCCTCCTTGGACCTCTTAAAGCACGTATCATATACAGTCATGTGTCACTTAAGACGGGGATATATTCTGAGAAATGTGTCATTAGGTGATTTCATCACTGTGTGAACATCATAGAGTGTACTTGCACAAATCTAGATGGTATAGCCTACGACACAGCTAGGCTATATGGTACTAATCTTATGGGACCACTGTCGTATATGTGGTTTGTCATTGAACATAACGTTGTTATGTGGTGCATGACGGTATGCACATACCAAGTTCCCCAGGACTTTATTCCACTGTGTTGTATACTAAACACACACACATACATACATGTGTGTGTGCATGTTCATTGATGACAGGGATTGTCTTTTACTTATCCTGATTGTGTTGTCTGCTCAGGATCCAGCAGTCACTGCAATGAGCCCACATATCATGGACACTGTCATGTCTAGCCTCCCTCCTTCCCAGTCATGCCCCATCGCCCCTCAGTGCCATGCCCTTAAGCCATCCTGAACTTAGATAAGAGGGAAATTGAAAATTTTAGGGTTGAAGTTCATACAAGTTCGAGTTCTAAGTCTATTGGACCAGGGAAACATGAAGAATAGGTACATGGTTTCAGAAAGAGTTGGGTCCAGTTCAATCCAAACTGGCAGAATTGATGGTTGTTGAGAAGAGACTAGGGAATGATAGTTTCTTATAACAATTGAGAGTATACTCATGAAATAAAGAGTGTCTTAAAAAAATGAGATGCTGTATAGTACTAGGATGGGATGAATCATGAAGTTGCATACTTGTTTCCAACAGTGTAAGTGACTAGACAGTTTATTTACAGGTACCCTTGTTTTGTATTGGGACTGTGTCTTCTAGATCTTGACTATATGTATTTTTTTAAATGAGATTACAAGTCAACATTAAAAATCAAGATGGTGAACCAGAATCTTGCACTCACAGAATCAGAACTAAATGAATACCAATTGATGATCCAGTTCGTCTTCCATATTGAAGGGTAGGGAAACAAAGGCCCAGAAATGTGAAATGAAAATCCAAGAACACAAAACTAGTTGTTAGCAGTAATAGAGGTAGGACTTGAACTGGGGACCCTCAACTCCCCAAATAACGTTCTTTCTATAACCCCTACATTGTCTCTCATTCCACAGATCACTATTTACATTTTAATTCACTTCCATTTCAATTTATGTTTTAACATTTCAAATTCAATTTATTTTTCTTTTACCTGACAGCATGTAATCTAGCACTCTGCTACTCAAAGTGTGGTCTTTAGAACCAGCAGAATCAGTATCACCTGGGAGTTTGTTAGACATGAAGGATCTTGTACCCCACACCGGACCTTCTCAATCAGAATCTGTATTTTAACAAGATATCTGGATGATTGGTATCATATTGAAGTTTGAAAAATTCTTTTTATTACCTCCTATAATTCAGAAAAGTGTTCTGAACGGAATGAGGAAGATGGACAATCTTTTAGCTTGGTGGCTTTCAAACTTTATTATATGTAAGATAAACTAGAGTAACTTTTAAATGTAGATTCTGGAGTATCACACCCAGTGATTTTATTTCAGAAGGACTGGAGTGGACACTAGATGGAATTATTTTAACAAAATGTGCAAGTGGTTTTGATGCAAGTGGTCTTTGAAAAACTTTAACTCCTTCTTAGTTGGGTGTTTATAAATGACGTTACTATTTTCCTTGAAATGAATGCCTGGAACACATTAATAACATAATTGTCAAGACCAGCATAAACTGTTAAGATTCTGGGATGGATGCCTGCAAGAATCAGATTAATAAAACATGATATGTAAACTATCCTGAATAATTTCCCTGATATGGCGTCATTGTGCTTTTCCAAAGAAGTCCAGATAAGATAGACTCTTTCCTCAATTCTTCTTTATCTCACAGACATGGACAATGATAAATTGATTTAGCTTTAACAGTATGAATTTATTATTAGGAATTCTTGGTTGTGGGCTATCTATACCCAGTTGAAACTAATTTAAGCAAATGGGAATATATTGGCTTTTATTACTGAACAGTCAGGGCATATTTAGTTTCAGATAAGGCTGGATCCAGCAGTTCAAAGAGATGGTCAGGCTACTCTTCTTCCAATTCTCTCTCAGCTCTCCTTATCTATTGTTGATTTCCTTTCTTTTCTCCTGCAGAAAGGTGTCTTCCGCTAAGTGGCGAAGAGGGCTATAGACAAACACCCGTTCACAGCCTTCAGTCTTCTTCAGCTCCAAACCAACACACGAATCCTAGAGAATTTCTGATAAGCCTTCCTTAGATCACATGCCCATTTCTGGACTTCTGTGGCCAGAGGAAATAGGTATTAATATGGCCCGCGCCATACGCCAGTGTGCTTGAAAGTCCCAACCAGAATTACATGTTTCAGAGTTGAAGGAATTACTAGACGTAAAAATAATAGACTTCATCAAAACTTGAAATAGCATCAATGGTTTGGGAACAACCTAAGTGTATCCCAGCAGGGGAATCTGGCAAGGATGATATATATACACCTGGGATGGAATATTCTGCAGACATCGGAACTGACGGATATGAAGACTGCGTGACAAAATAAATTTTTAAGAAGTTTGATATTATATAAAATGAGAAAAATGGATGTCAAAACTGTGCATTCGCTGCAGTGTTGACATGGTAGAAATGTGCGTGCGTATCCCAGAACAGAGAAGGAAAAGCAATCACAGCGCGGAAGTAGTGAGATGCAAAGCATAGCTTTGTTTCCTTTCTTCCTTGTGTTGTCATTATCATTTGTTTTTTATTTATTTTAAATGTTATTTTCTACATTTATCTATAAAGTGAAACACCATCATTTTAGACTTTTCATTAGCAGTACTTTTGTGCATATTTCTTTTTAATCTGGGACATTATTTGGCACATCCTCTACTGGATCTCTGACCTTTTTGCCTGCCTGGCATTTATTGCTCTTTCTGATAGTAACATCTCTCTTTCCTTTGTGTGAGGCCCATTCTGACACCAATTCCATGAGGAGGGCTGAACTAGCTCTGGTCCAGGGATGGGTATGTGACTCAGCCCCAGCCAATCAATGTATTGATTCCACTGGCTTCTTTGCTTGGTTCAGGGACTATCACGTGATGCAGGTTGGTTTGATGAGGTTCAGTTCCAGGAGTCTTGTTGGAACAACTGGGAAAGAGAAGCTCTATTTTCTCAGGGATTTTCAAACTGGGAGCTATGTAAGCCAGGACCAGTCAGTGATCATTTTGCCTCAGAATGAAAGCAAAGGCAGAGGTGAGAGATGGTATTCTAATTGTAATCATTGAATCTCCAGATTCTATTATGCCTGAAGTTGGTGTACTTGTAGACTTTCTTTAAATTAAAGTTAATATTTTCAGATAATTGTAGATCAATTTGCAGTTATAAGATCTGTGTAAACTTTGCCCAGTTTCTCCCAATGGTAACATCTTATAAAACTATAGCAGGATACCACAATTAGGATATTGGTGTTGATACAGCTAAGATATAGAACAGTCCCATCACCACGATATCCTTTGTGTAGTTCTTTTATAGTCACACCTACCTCTCTACCCCTTTCCCCCACCCATCCTTCACCCTGGTAACTACTAATCTGTTCTTCATTTCTCTAATTTTGTCATTTCAAAATGTTCTATAAGTGGAATCATATAGTTTGTAAACTTTCTGAGATTGGCTCTTTTCACTCCGCATAATTTCCTGAAAATTCATCCAACTTGTTGTGTATATCTATAGCTTGTTCCTTTTTTATTGCTGTATAGTATTCCGTAGTGTGAATGTACCATAATTTGGTTAGCCAGTCACCCACTGAAGGACATCTAGGTTGTTTCCAGCTTTGGGCTATTATGGATAAAGATGCTGGACAGATTTGTGTATGGGTTTTTGTGTGAATATACGTTTTCATTTCTCTGGATAAATGCAAAGAGTTCAGTTTCTGGATTGTATAGTAGTTGCACATTTGGTTTTTTAAAGAAATTGTCCAATTGTTTTCCAGAGTGCCTATAGCATTTTATATTCCTACCAGCAATGTACAAACCCGTGTACTTTTAAATTTTTACTTAAGCTAGTTGGAGCGTGATGTCTTTACTTGCCTTCTCCCCACAGTTCATCATTGAACACTGTTATCCATTGTCTCAGTTAGCTCTTGCCATAATAATGCTGCATAAAATACCGTCCCTAAACTCAGCAGCATACAACAATAAACGTTATTTTCATGTACCTACAGGTTGACTGTAAATTGTCCGATCTAGGCTGGACTTAGCTGTGCAGGTTCTGATGGTTTGGCTCCTCACTGTGGATTGGGCTCAGAATTGTTCCACGTATTCTTTCTGGAGATTGACCTGAAGGGTCATTTACTACCTCTTGAAAGAAATTCTTCTCGGGTCCTCTTTTGCTTCCACTATTACACTGCCCCACTGCACATATCAAGCTCCTGCTTGAGTCACATTTGATAATCTTCCATTGGCCAAAGCAAGTCATGTAGCGATTTCAGACTCAAGGGGTAGGGGATACATTTCGTTTCTTGTGGGAGGAGCCTCAAATTGCACGGATGTGGATAAAAGGACAAAAAAACCCCCACTAAATTCTTTTTTCTATCATCTATTCATCCGAAAACATTTCTTTTGGTCTCACATAGTTTCTAGTGCCCACATCAACATCGCTTTTTGGATCTTGCCTATTAGCTGTGTCTTGTGGGACTATTATAAATTATGTAAGAATCTGTGCCTTTTTTTTCTTACAATATTTTTGATCTGACCAAAGACATGAGAGACTAGGCACACCCAAAGTTTCAGAGATCCTCATTACTTATAAGCATATTCTGCAATATAAGCTTTTGTCTTTCTTACTAATGTCTCCCATCACAATGACTAAACCATGGCGCTTTCTGGGTTTGTGTTCCTATGAATTGCTTCTCGGATCCTCTAATATGAGAGTTTGTGTCATAGTAGCAAGCACTCTCAATTTGGAATAGGATTTCTAAGTTCAAATCCTGGTTAGAGTACTTGCTAGCTACGAACATTCATTTCCTCATCTGTGAAACCGAAATAATAATCCTTACTTAGAATATTTGTATGAAGATCAAATTGATTTTAGAAATATGTATCAAATGGATCTTAAAGATGTTACAACCAGTTAAATGCTTTACATTTTCTATTAATGCTAGTTACTGACATTTTAGAGAATGCCTTCTCTCAGAAATGTGGCTTTGTTGGGCTTGGTTTCGTGGTTCTCTTGGTCTGTCTTCTGACTGCCACCACAGGAAAGAGATAAGGAAGGACTCATTGTTGATCAAAGAAATGATGTGAGTCCATGGGTACATAGGCCTTTACTATGAGTGTTGTTAAATCCTATAAGATAAGCTGATTTAATTTGATGGGCATGAGTAGATTTACTGCAGCCTAGTTCATTGCCTCCAATACATTTTGACTCAACAACCCACAGTGAACTTGAAGATGGGGACTCTGGATGGACTGGGCTCTGTAGTGTTTTCACCAGTTGGTGGGACAATCCCTTCAGACTTGGTGGTTCTACAAAGTAAGGTTCGATGTCCTTTATGACAATTGACAGTCTTATTTCATACTGAGTAATTAGGGCAGCCTGCTTTGAAGACTGCTCTCTCAAGCTGCAAGCAGAAGCCTCTTATGTCTTAGGAAATTGAGGTCCTAGTTTCACCTAGTCTCACCAGGCCGCTGGTGATCTTGGGGTTAGTTGTTCAACCTCACAGTGTTTGTCTCTCTGCTGTAGAAATGATAGAATCAAGCTTCAGAGCCTGTGGGATACTTTCCAGCCTTAATACTCTATGAATCTATGAATATTCACTGATTTCCCTGGAGCTATGCAACATATGGTGCATGTCTGGGGGATTGGTACAGCATGATAACTGGCTTTTCCATGGTGGGGTCTCAGAGTGTCAGTGACTCCGTGTTCATGTTTCACAGTGTGAGTAGATTATAAGAGCACAAATCCAATTCTGAACATCAGGCTTGGGTTTGCTTGCAAGCCACTCTGACCTCTGAATCCTTCTCTAACCTGACAGTCTGGTCATCATCCAGCTTCGTTCATTTTGATTTGCAACATTCCGTCTATTTTGGTGTATCTCGGAAGCATCACTTTGCCTGACTATCCAGGATTACTGAATACTTTTAAATTACAATTTTGTTCTCTTCAGTATTCTTAAGAAAATAGTGAAAGACCATTTTTTTATTTGCTTTGTTTTAATTTCCATTCTATCATGGACCTATACTTATGAAATCATGCATTTGGATTTTGTGGCTGTTTTAGATTGCTATAAACCTTTCTAAATACTTGCTCTCAATTTTGTACATTTTCTTTTTGTACATATGCATGAATCTGTTTCTGGGTTCTCTAATTCTATTCTGGTCATCTTTTTTTGTTGTACATCATTATACTTCTATTTCTGCATAGATAACATCATGTTCACCACCCAAATACTAATTATAATCCATCACCACACACATGTGCCTAATCCTCCATTTCACCCTTCTCCCTCCCCCCTTCCTCGCTGGTAACCATCAATCCAATCTCTGTCTCTGTGTGTTTGTTTGTTATTATTTTTATCTTCTACTTGTGCATGACATCATACAGTTTTTGACTTTCTCCCTCTGACTTATTTGACTTAGCATAACACCCTCAATGACCATCCATGTTGGCACAAATGGCTGGATTTCATTGTTTCTTATGGCTGAATAGTATTCCATTGTGTATATATACCACATCTTCTTTATCCATTCATCTCTTGATGGGCACCTAGGTTACTTCCAAGTGTTGGCTATTGTGAACAAAGATGCAACGAACACACAGGTGCATGTATCTTTATGTATTGGTGTTTTCACGTTCTTTAGATAAATACCCAGCAGTGGAATAGCTGGATCCTATGGTAGTTCTATTCTTAATTTTTTGAGGAATCTCCATACTGTTTTCCATCGTGGCAGCACCAGTCTGCACTCCCACCAGCAGTGTATGAGAGTTCCCTTCTCTCCACATCCTCTCCAACACTTGTTGTTTCCTGTCTTCTTAATTATAGCCATTCTGACAGGCATAAAGTGATATCTCATTGTAGTTTTGCATTTCCCTGAGAGTTAATGATGTTGAGCAACTTTTCCATGTGCCTGTTGGCCATCTGTATATTTTCTTTGGTGAAATGTCTGTTCAGGTGTTAAGCCCATTTTTTAATTGTGTTGTCAGTTTTTTTGGTGTTGAGATGTATGAGTTCTTTATGTATTTTGGAGATTAACCCCTTATCAGATATATGGTTTGCAAATATCTTCTCCCAATTGTTAGGTTGTCTTTTCATTTTGTTGATGGTTTCCTTTGCTGTGCATAAGATTTTTACTTTTTTATAGTCCCATTTGTTTATTTTTTCTATTGTTTCCCTTGCCTAGTCAGACACAGTACTTGAAAACATGTTGTTAAGACCAATGTTGAAGAGCGTACTCCCCATGTTTTCTTCTAGAAGTTTCATGGGTTCAGGTCTTACATTCAAGTCTTTAATCCATCTTGAGTTAATTTTTGTGTGTGGTGTAAGATAATGATCTACTTTCATGTTTTTGCATGTGGCTGTCCAATTTTCCCAATGCCATTTGTTGAAGAGACTTTCCTTTATCCATTGTATGTTCTTGGCTCCCTTATCAAAAATTAGCTGTCCATAGATGGTTCAACATCTGCAAAACAATCAATGTGATACACCACATTAATAAAATGAAGAATAAAAATCACACGATCATCTCAATAGATGCAGAGAAAGCATTTGACAAGATATAGCATCCATTTATGATAAAAACTCTGAATAAAATGGGTATAGAATGGAAGTACCTCAACATAATAAAGTCCATATATGACAAACCCATAGCTAATATCATCCTCAATGGTGAAAAACTTAAAGCTATCCCTATAAGAACAGGAACCAGATAAGGATGCCCACTTTCACCACTCCTATTTAACATAGTATTGGTAGTCCTTGCTAGAGCAATCAGGCAAGAAAAAGAAATAAAACGGATCAAAATCAGAAAGGAAGAAGTGAAACTGTCATTATTTGCAGATCACAAGATTTTATATATATGAAAACACTAAAGAAGCCACCATAAAACTTCTAGAAATAATAAATGAATATGGTAAAGTTGCAGGATCAAAATCAACATACAAAAATCAGTTGCATTTCTGTATACTAACAATGAAGTAGCAGAAAGAGAAATTAAGAACACAATCCCATTTACAATTGCAACAAAAAGAATAAAATACCTAGGAATAAACTTAACCAAAGAGGTGAAAGATCTGTACACTGAAAATAAAACGTTGTTGAAAGAAATTGAGGAAGACACAACGAAATGGAAATATATTCTGTGCTCTTGGATTGGAAGAATTAATGTAGTTAAAATGTCCATACTTCCTAAAGCAATCTATAGATTTAATGCAATCCCTATCAAAATTCCAACATTTATCACAGAACTAGAACAAAGAATCCTAAAATTTATGTGGAACAACAAAAGACCCTGAATAGCTACAGGAATACTGGGAAAAAAGAACAAAGCTGGAGGAATCACACTCCCTGATTTCAAAATATACTACAAAGCTATAGTAACCAAAACAGCATGGTACTGGCAGAAAAACAGACACACAGATCAATGGAACAGAATCGAGAGCCCAGAAATAAACCCATACATCTATTCTGCTGGTCTATTTGTCTATCCTTGTGTTGATTATACATTGTCTTAATTGCTATAGTTTATAATAAGTTTTAGTATCAGCTAAGAGCTCCTTCTTATCTGACCCAACCTTCCTTTTCAGGAGTGACATGGCTCTTCTTGACCCTTTGCTCTTCCATGTAAGTTGTGGAATCAGCATATCAAGTCTCACAAAGAACCCTGGTATGATTTTCATCATAATTTAATTTTATTCACATCAATTTAGGGAGAGTTTTGATCTTTCCAATAATGTGTCTTGTTATCTATGAGCATGATTTATTTTACTAGTTATTTAAACTTTGAATAAAGTTTTATAATATTCTCCAAGAAAATTCTTGTATATATTTTATATTTATTCCTAGCTTGTTTATATAACTTTATTGCTATTACAAATGGTATCTTTAAAAAGGTGTTAGAAAATACACTTTTTAAAACATTTTTTGGCTATTTTATAAATATGCAATTGATTTTGGTATATTAATTTTATATCCAGCAACCCTGACAAACTCACTCTTTAAATAACTTTTTTTTTCATATATTTGTTTGTTTCCCATGTAGTCATGATTTGTGAATAATAATTTGGTTCTTTCCAATACTTATATCTTTTATTTATTTTCTTGTCTTATTGCAAGTGTGTTAAAGGACTATATTAGTTTCCTACAGGTGCCATAACAAAATACCACAATCTGAGTGGCTTAACACAACAGAAACTTATTTTCTACAGTCTGGAGACCAGAAGTGGAGTATAGGTAGGGTCTTGCACCACTGAAGACTCTGGGAAGAATACTTCCTTGCCTCTTGCTGTGTCTGGTGGCCCCAGCATTCCTTGACTGGTGGTGGCATAACTCCAGTCTTTGCCTCTGTCTTCACTTGGCTTTCTCTGTTTCTCTCTGTGTTCTCTCCTCTTCTTATAAGGACCCCAGTCATTGGATTTAGGGGACACTAAATCCAGGATGATTTCTTATCAAGATCCTTAGTTAATTACATCTACCAAGACCCTATTTCCAAATAAGGTCACATTCTGAGATTCCAGGTGGAATGAATTTTAGTGAGACATTATTCAACCCACTACCATGACCTTCACTAGGATGAAGAATAGAAGAGGTGTAGTGGGCATCCTTATCATAGTCCTAATTTTTAAGAGAATGCTTTTAATATTTCCCAGTTACCATAGTTTGTGGATTGTAAAGCACATGATTTTTCACATTTCAACAACTCTGAAAGTATCATAAGACTTAAATTAGTGATTACCATAGTTTAATTGGTAACATATTTTTTCTTTCTTTATAGTGCATCTCATAATAAATGGTACCTTAGATTTAATAGAATGAAATAAATGTAAGTTTTGCTGTAGATTTAGTTTTGAAGTTGTTAATTTTTAGAAGATTAAGAAGTTCCCTTCTATTTTTAGTGTAATGAGAGGTTTTTGTTTTGTTTTTCCTTTTTATCATAGATAGATATTGAGTTTTATTGAATGCTTTTCCCCCCTTCTGTTGAGATACTTAACATGATTCTTCTCCTTTACTTTGATAATAGAGTAAATTTCATTAAAAGATATTTTAACATTGAACATTAAACTTTGCATTCCTTTGATATGCCCTACTTGGTTGTGCTATATTACCTTTTCATAGACATTGTTGACTTCATTTTTGCCAATTAAAAAAAAAGATTTTTGTAATGTTCATGAATGAGATTGGTCTATCATCTTCCTTCATCTTGTTATTCAGGGCTGGTTTAATAATCTAGCTTATACTTGATCATGACGTTGAATAATGTGCTGTTGAATTCAGTTTTCTCATATTTTGATGAGGATTTTCGCATGTATGTTCATTACAGATATATGCCTGTAGTTTTCTTTCTTGTGGTATCTTTGTCTGACTTTGGTATGAGGGTGACAATGGCCTCATAAATTGAGTTTGGAAATGTTCCCTTTTCTTCTATTTTTTGAAAATACTTGAAGAAGGGTTGGCATTATTTCTTTAAATCTTTGGTAGAATTAACCTATGAAGCTATCTGGTCTTGACTTTTCTTTGTTGCGAATTTTGTGTGTGTGTGGCGGGGGAAGACCAGCCCTGAGCTAACATCTTCCTCTTTTTGCTGAGGAAGACTGGCCCTGGGCTAACATCCGTGCCCATCTTCCTCTACTTTATATGGGACGCCACCATGGCATGGCTGACAGGCAGTGCGTCGGCGGGCACCTGGGATCCGAACTCACGAACTCAGGGCTGCCAAGCACGAACTAAACTGCTGTGCCACTGGGCGGCCCCTCTTTGTTGTGAATTTTTTATCATGAATTCAATCTTCTTATTTGTTATTGGTCTCCTCAGGCTTTCTAATTCTTCTTGATTTAGTCTTGGTAGGTTGTGTGTTTCTAGGAATTTATCCATTTCTAGGTTATCCAATTTATTGGTGTCTAATAATTCAAATAGTACCTTATGATCTTTTTTATTTTCATGGCATCAGTTATAATGTCTCCTCTTCCATTACTCATTGCAAATCAAAATCACACTGAGATATCATCTCACACCTGTTGGGATGGCTATTATATATAAAAAAAGAGGTAACAAGTGTTAGTGAGGATATGGGAAAAAGGGAACTTTTGTACATTGTTAGTGGGAATGCAAATTGGTCCAGGCACTATGGAAAACATTATGAAGTTTTCTCAAAAAATAACAGAACTACCATATGATCCAAAAGAATCTCACATCTGCATATATATCCAAAGGAATTGAAATGAAGATCTCAAAGAGATATCTGCACTCCCGTGTTCTTTACAGCATTATTCATAAGAGCCCAAACATGGAAGTAACTTAAATGTCCATCAATGGATGAATGAATAAAGAAAATGTGGTGTGTATATATATATATATATATACACACACACATACATACAATGGAATGTTATTCAGCCCTAAAAAAGAAAGAAATAATGCTGTTTGTGATAACATGGATGAATGTGGAGGTAATTTTGCTAAGTGAAATAAGCCAGACACAGAAGGACAAATGATACATACTACTACTTATATGAGGAATTTAAAATAGTTGAACTCATAGAAACAAAGAGTAGGATGGTGGATGCCAGGGGCTGAGAGAAGGGGAAAATGGGGAGGTATTAGTCAAAAGGTACAAAGTTCGGTTATATAAGATGAATAAGTCATAAAGATTTATTTACTCTATTTATTGTACTGTCTACTGTACAACATAGAGCCTATGGTTTACAATACTGTATTGTATACTTACATTTTGTTAAGAGGGTAGACCTTATGTTAAGTGTTCTTATCACAAAATAATAATAATAAAGAGGGTGTGAGGAAAGTTTTGGAGGTGATAGATATGTCTATGGCATAGATTGTGGTGATGGTTTCATGTGTGTATACTTATCTCAAAACTCATCCGGTTGTATACATTAAATACATATGGCTTTTCACATGTCAATCATACCTCAGTAAAGTGGTTTTTAACAAAAGATCATACCAACAAAAATAATTGATAGTGTTCCCTCTTTTTATTCTCTGAAAAAGCATATTTACATTGGAATTATCAGTCCAGATTTCCATTAAAACTTGCCTACAAACATATCTGGGCCTGCCATTTTTTTCTTTCGGTGAGAATGTTTAAATATTTGTTCAATTTTTGTGACAAATATAGGACTGTTGAGATCATCTTTTCCTTCCTGATTCAGTTTAGTTAAATTGGATTTTTCTAGAAACATGTTCATTTTGTGTTTTCAAGTTAGTTAGCATAGAATTGTCTATAACAATTGTTTCTTAGAATTCCTATTGTGTCTCTAATGATGCCACTTGGTTTCTAATACAGGTTTTTCTTTTCTTTTATTTACTAATTTTTTCAGCCAGTTCACCTTTGGTTTTTTTAATACTCATATCTTAACTAACTCAATGAGGATTTAGCCCATTTGTGACTAACTCTATTTCTTTCTGATTTGGTAGTTAAGCTTTTATTTTTAGTAATTTCACTGGCCGTCTATAATTTTAAATGATATAAATATTTTACTTTTTTCCTCTCAAATTTTCATCAGTGCTCACCCTTTGAGAGAGGTGATTTGGGATAAAGGCTCTTCCTTATGTTCTACTTACAAGTTAGTGGCCCTGTCAATCAACATAATGATTGCTCAAATGACAGTCTATGTTCTCCCTTCTCCGTGTTTCCTCTAAAAGTGGGCCAGATACTACTCACATGCAGTGAAGGTTTTCACTTATTCAGAAGTAGACTGTAATTCAAATCCCATTTTGGCAAGTCACTCGCTCTACAACTTAGAGTAAGAGTTTTACCTCTGCAGTCTCCATTTCCCTTTTTGTAAAATGGGAATACAGCTAAACTCACATGGTTATTGTAATACTAAAATTAGGTGACAATTTTTAGTGTGCCGAAGACCAGGCCCTTCATAAAGTAGGTGCTCAGGGTATGTTATTTCCCCATCCCCATGATAAATTTTCTATTATTACAGCACATTAACTCCTCTGTTTGAAGACAGTACAAATGACCTTGTATCAATTATCCAGTATTTTCCTTTTTGTTTGGTTTTTTTTCTTTTTGAGGAAGATTGGCCCTTAGCTAACATCTGTTGCCAATCTTCCTCTTTTTCTTTTTTCTTCCCAAAGCCCCAGTACATATTTGTATATTGTAGTTGTAGAGTTGTAGCTTTTCTGTGTGGGACGCTGCCTCAGCATGACTTGATGAGCGGTGAGTAAGTCCACGCCCAGGATCCAAACTGGTGGATCCCAGGCTGCAAAAGTGGAAGGCATAAACTTAACCGGTATGCCACCAGGCCAGCCCCTAGCCAGTATTTTCTAAAAATTTAGGACCTCATCTAAGTTTATAGGAATACATGGACAGAGATCTTTTCTCCGCCTACGCATATATATATGAAGTAGAAGACGAATTACCTGGTAGTGGCATTGTGAGAATCCTAATCTCTGTCTTTTCCTTTAAGAATAGTGGTTTATAGAGAGTAGAATGGTGGTTACCAAGGGCTGAGGGTGGAGGAAATGGGAAGATATTGGTTGAAGGGTACAAACTCCCACTTATAAGATGAATAAGTTGTGGGGATCTAATGTATATAGCATTGTGGTTATAGCTAATATTAGTCTATTATATACTTGAAAGCTGCTAAGTGAGCAGATCTTAAATGTTCTCAACATAAAAAAAGAAATGATTATTGTGTGACATGGTGGAGGTGTTAGCTAACGCCAAGGTGGTCATGATTTTGTGATGTATAAGTGTATCAAATCAACATTTGTACACCTTAAACTTACACAATGTTATGTGTTGATTATATCTCAATAAAGCTAGAAAAAAAAGAATAGTGGCTTATAATCTCTTTTGTATCACAGAACCCTTTGAGAATCAAGTAAAGATCATGAACGCTATTCCCCGCAAATGGACATCTGCACATTCTTTTACACGGAATTCTATATTTCATATATCCTTCTAAGGCTATCTATGCATTGAGGGGTCAGAATCTCTGTGTTAGAAAGTGACAGTTTTCTTTAAGTTTAGCTGAGTGTCATATATTTGACAGCACTGATGTTCTGATTCCATGCAGACCAATATATCCTGAGTTAGAATATGAGTTTGAAATGGACTGATATTGACATTTTTCTGCCTTTTGGTATCAGTCATAATGACCCCGAAAAGAAACCAGAAGCAGCCTATGTGCTTAAAAACAGAATGTGAAAACATTTTTCAACTGTTCGGATGTTCTGAGGAATGTGTCCCTTGTGTAGTCCCAGTGACTCTTACATTGAATACCTTTAAAACTTTCAAAGCTCTGCTCCTACTTTTCTGTTACTTTGAATTCCAAGTTCTCCTGGGATGACTTTGTATAAAAGCGGCATTTAAAGCAAGAATATACTTAGTATGTCAATAATAAGAGCAGAATGCACTTTGTCTTTGTTTTAAAAATAAGTAAGGCTTTGTTGGGCCCCCCAAAATTATACACACAGATGAGAGAGAGAGAGATAATAATGACAAAAATCTTGATGTAATGCTCAGAATTAGAAAAATGTCAGAAAAAAAAGCCTTGAACTTAAAAAATCGATAATAAATAAATATAATACATTAAAATCTCCTACTTTAGTGAGGGGTTGTAGCGAGGATTACATGAGGTGATCCATGCAAAGATCTTTAGCAAGTACGTGGTACAGAGTTAGAAGGCCAAGATTGTCATTAATTCCTACTCGTTATTTAAAATTTGTTTATTTACAAAGCACTGGGTTCTAGCTACTTTTTCTCCTTCTGAAAATATATTTTGCAAAATAAATTAATAGTGGAAATAATTTTCCTGGGGGAACGGTTAATCTTGTCAAGTGAACTATTTGTTTCCTAGGATTTGCTAGAACCATCTGCATAAAGAAAACTATTTGCCAGCTAGGAAAGATCACATAACTGGAGCAGTTTTGATATGAGCGCATATCATAGGCTTCTTTCGTCTTCCGGGCTGGCTGGAGATGGGATCAAAGCTCAGAGAATACCCAAAGGCAAAATCAGGCCTCCTAGTGGAAGTGCTAAACCTAGGAGTAAGAAGCTTAGCTGGAGGGGGTTGAAGGGATAGGAAAAATGGACTTAACACAAACAATTTCTGATTTATGAATATCTTGCCTAGATTTCAGGGAATTTATAAGACAAAAAAAAAGACAAAAGAATCTCATTCATGAAGGGCTTAGATAAATGGTGGGTCAATGATCCTGCAATAAATGCCAAGTCCATCCTCTGCCACTAGATTGTTCTGTTGTGCAAACTGATGTGCAATAGCGCTGTTAGACATTCGTGTTCTTAATTTATTTAAGCATGTCTCTGAAGATTTTTACTCAGGAGCTCTCTTAAAAGAATCAAAAGGCATTATTGTGTTGTAGATAAGAAGATAAACTCTGATTTCAGAACCAAAATCTAACCCTTGAATGTTCGTTTGCTGACTGGATGACTCTAGGTCTGTGACTAAACATCTCCGAGCCTGCCTCCTCATCTGCTCCCAGGGCTTATAGGAACCCTAACCATGTAGGGTCACTGCGAGCTGTAAGTGAGTCTCTGTACCCTTAAAGCACTTTCACAGCATGTAGCACGCAGAAAGCTCTCAGTATCAGCTGTTAATATTTTTGACATTATTATTGATCATTTGACTCTAAGGTGTCCTCAGACCTCAAGGAAATTCGTTGAGAAAACCAAGTTGAAGGGAACACAAATGTCTTAATGAAGTAAACATGCTTATTTTTAAATGCCTAAAAAGTAAACAGGAGCACCGCATAAATGAAGTGTTACACGCAGAAGAAAGTGAAATACTCGAGTCAAGAGGATGAAGTGAGAAAAGTCACAATCATTTCTGGAGGTAGGTGGGACAAGAAGGTGAGGAGCGTCTCCACTTCTCAGGAGTGAGCGCCACGAGGCATTTCCGGGGCAGTGTCAGCATGGGAAGCCCAAGACATTCCACCATCCAATAGTTTTATGAGAACTACTTGAACAAGTCATACTAGATAATTAGGGTGGCTGTGACAAACAATTCCTAATACCTTCATCAAGATGTGTGCAGTGGTATTTTTCCAAAGATCATTTCTCCGTAATCTTAAGGGACAAAACTAGGAAGACATATTGACAAATATAAATGATTCACTAACTCTCTAAGGAGAGTTGAGATAAATATTTATATTGGACATTTATCATCCATTTAATACCCAGTGTCTTACTACATCCATACTTACTATGCTATCTGTTTTAAATATTCCCATATCAGTGATTTTTCTTTGCAGCTAGCTGTACAGAGAGGGGCTAATAGATGAGACATCTCTGCATCTTAGAATCACATTTGCTGAGCAACTACCTTCTATGTTTCAAAAATATGTGTAATCTATTAATTTATGCACAGTGAACTCCTATGCTGTTTCATAGATTGATTGCATGCTAGACTTAGAATCTTGTAGAAAATAGCATGACTTTAAAAGAATGGTGCTTTAGGAAAGTGAGAAATTGATAAAATAGAAATCATAGATGATAGCATTGGGGTTATAAAAGTCACCTTTGCCTTCCATACATCACATGCTTTGCCCAAAATCAATTGTAAATTGAAACAGGCAGTAATTCAATCAACACTCATTGAGCCATCGACTATGTACTGGAGAAACAGTGTATAGTGAAACATTATCCTTATGTTTAAGTGGCCCATAGTCTAGTGGGGGTGACAAGCTTGTAATCAGACATTACAGAATACTCAGTATGCACAGTGATAGAGACATGCACAGAAGTTATCTGCAGTAGGGGCACCTAACTTTTCCTGAAGCGGTCAATGGAAGTTTCACAGAGGTGGTGAAGCCCAGAAATGTTATTCACTACGCGTTGTTAGGCTTCCGTGTTGTTTACAGATACATCCATGATGGTGCATCTTTGTTCATGGCACGTGAAGTTTTAAACAATTTGAATATCATGCATTGAATTATCTGAACTAAGTCTTAAAGAACTCTGAGTAGGATTTAGCCAGATAAAAAAAGTGGAGTAGTAGGGCATTCCAGGTCCAGGAGATGAGGCGAGCAAAGGCTTTGAGCTCAGAGAGAGCAGAATGAGTACAGAGAATCATAAAGAACTCATTGCTACTGGAGCTGAAACTATTAGGTGCAGAAGATGAGGCTGCTGTCATAGTCAGGGCAAGATGATGGCGGTCCCTGTGAGACATTGCTCCTGGTGTCCTTCCCTGTGTGTGACCCAGTTCATTGATGCCAGACTTGTCCACAAGAATTGTTTTGACCAGTGGAATATGAGCAAGAAGTGAGATATGCCAAATCTGAGTGGACTGTTAAGAGCCATTCTATGATCCTACCGTCGCTTTTTCATACATGTATCAGAAGACAACACCCAACCAACATATACATGAATGAGTCAGAAAGGTTTGTCATTGTAAGCCACTAAGATTTGTGGGTTCATTTGTTAATATAGCAAAACTTGATCTAAGCTGACTGTAACAGTCATATTAGACTGTATTTGGTGGGCAATATGTTTTTGCAGGTATGTATGTATACTTTTATCGAGGCATAGCATAAATAGAATTCATGAGTGTACAGAGGATTATAAGACAAGAAGCAAATTCACGTGATGTCCATCGTAATAAAGAAATAGGACATAACCAGCAGTCCAGAAATTCTACATACATCCTCTCCTTTTCACTAACTTCCTGTTCCCTGAGGATAGCCACTGTCCTGATTTCTAATGCTGTATATTAGTGTCAACGTTTTGTAAATGTAAAACTTACATTATGAACTCTGCTGTGCTTGGATTCTTTGACTCAATGTTATGTTTGTGAGATTCATTCCCATTGCATTGTAGGATACTTTATTTTATTGGTTTACTATACAGTCATGTTTCATGTAACAACATTTTGGTCAATAACGGATCACATTTACAACGGTGGTCCAATATGATTGGCACCATATAGGCTAGATGTGTAGTAGGCTGTACCATCTAGGTTTGTGTAAGTACACTCTGTGATGTTTGCACAAAGACAAAATTGCCTAATAACACATTTCTCAGAATGTGTCCCCATCATTAAGTGACCCATGACAATATGTGTATTCTTTCCCTCAACGTTATGTTTCTGTTTACGTAGGGGTGTGTGTGTGTGTGTGTGTGTGTGTGTATTTCTGTATACGTAGGTATATATCTGTGTATGTAAGTATATACATTCAATTATTAATAAATAAATCATTTGTAGAATCTTTAAAAATTTCTAGGTCTATAAGCCTATCACCTACAAATAATGACCTTTTTAACCATTTTTAAACTTTTCAGTTGAAATAATTTCAAACTTACAATAATAAGCATGCAAAGAACACCCATAATGCTCTTTAGCTGGATTCATCTCTTGTTAACACTTTATCTTATCTGCTTGAAAATTTTCTCTCTTTCTCTCAGTATATGTAGATAATATTTTTTTCTAGTCAAATTGAGAATAAGTTGCATACATAATGTCTATTTACCCCTAAATACTTCAGTGTGTGTTTCCTAAGAATAGGAATCATTATCTTATATAACCATAATATAATTATCAGCTTTAATTAATTTAACATTGACAAAATATTTTACTTTACCAAATGATTCCAATTTTGTCAATTGACTCGACCAGGTATGTCTAGCACTTTCTTCCTCCAGCACAAGATCCGAGATAATATCAGGAATACATTTTGTGTCCATGTCTCTAGTCTCCTCTAATAAGAATATTTTTACAGCATTTGTCTTTTATGATACTGACATTTTTTAAGAATATCGTTCCTATTTTCTGTAAGAGATGTTTCTCATTTGGGGTAGTCTGTTTTCTTGTGACTGGATTCAGGTTACATAAGAGAAGCTGTGCTCTTCCCAGGGAATCACATCTGCAGGCACATGGTGTCATCTGCCTCTTGCTGCTGGTGGTCGCTTTCATCACCTTGTCAAGGAATCCAGTTTCTCCACTGGACAGTTTCTATTTTTCCCTTTCAACTACTGAGCATTCTTTTAGGAGACACTTTAAGACCAACCAAATATTTCGTTCCTTGTCAAACATTTCCCCTGGATTTAGGACCCATAGAGGCTTCTTGTCTGAACCAGGCTTTTCTATCAATTATGCAAATTGATAATTTTTCAATTCCAACATTCTTTTCATATTTACCAGCTGGTGCTCAGCCTTCTAGTGTATGAAAGAACCCTCCTTTCTCTTCCATTTATTTATATATTTATCATCATTGTGGACTTAAAGATTCCCATTCTTTCATTGGTTTTTAATTTATTACTGTATTTAATTATTTTGGTGCTCACATTATCCAAGATTTAGCCAGTGGGGGTAACTTCAATGTATATTTTGTCTAAGCTCCCCACTGTCCTGTACGATTGCTCTCTACATCCACAACCTTGCAGTGGCAAGGAAGAAGGGGGACTCTTGGATTTCTTTTCTTCTCTACTTACAGGTAATTATGATAATAATAGAGAGTTCTGTCTTCTAGTAAAATTGAAGGCAAAGCTCATGTGAGGTTTGTGCTCTTCTTGATTTTAAGGTCTTCTTTGGTAGGGTGTGGGAGAGTTTCCAAATCAAGAAGCTACTGCTTTCCAAATTTGTAGGTCTAACATTTACAATATTTTCCATAATGACCATTTTATTTTTCCAAATTTTAATCCATTTTAAAATTTTATCTTATGTACTGTATTTCAAATAACAGTATTAACTAAAAAAGATGGTATCAAATATCCCCATTTCATTTCCAATCTTAAAAAGGAAGATGCAAATATTTCTTCATTAATCATAAAGTTTCATATAGGTTTTTGGTGGATAACCACATTAGGTCAGTGAAGTATCCTTTTTGATGAAGCAGCCATTTGAGCTCTGAAGTTTTCTTTCTGGCCAGATTTTTTTTTTTAATTTCCTGATTTAATCTCTTTTCTAGATTAATTCTATTCAGATTGTCTATTATTTTCTTGTGTCAATTTTAGTAAATTTAATTTTTTCTGAGATTTTGTCTTTTCATTCAAATGCGCACATTTATCCTAAATGCATAATTTTCAAAATTATTTCTAATTATCTTTGTAATATCTGTAGTTATATCTCCTTTCTAATGTAAGATATTGGTGCTTTGTGCTTTTATCTTTTTTCACGATCAGTCTTCCTATGGTTTACCAGTTTTACAAGTCTTTTCAAAGAACCAAGTTTTCACTTTGTTGCTACTCTCTATTGTACTTTCATTTTCTATTTCATTAATTCCTCCTCTTTAGTCTATTATTTCCTCCATTCTAATTTATTGAGTTTCACCTGCTATTTCTTTGTTATTTCTTGAAATGAATGCTCAGCTGTCAAATTTTTAATCACCCTCTTTTTGAATATATTCATTTACAGTTACAAATATTTCTTAGACCATAGCTTTAGTTGAATTGCACAACTTCTGGTAAGTCACTTTTTTGTCATTCAATTAAAAATATTTTCTATTTTTCATTCAATTTCTCAGGTAATCCATAATTTTAGAAGTGATTAATTTCCATATTTGGGGATATTCTAATTATCTTTTTATTGTTGACTTCTAGTTCAGTTTCATGGTGACTAATAAATCTTTCTGTATGACTTCAATTCTTTAAAATTTGTTGTGATTTTTCTTTTTGGCATAATATATGATCAATTTTAATATATATTTTTTGTGTTCTTGAAAAAAATATCTTCTGCAATTGTTCAGCACAGTATTTTTATATATCAACTAGGTCAATTTTATTAATTGTGTTGCTCAAATCTATATCCTTACATTTTTTCTCCATATTCTATCAGTTGCTCAGAGAAGTGTATTAAAATGTCCTTCTATGATTGCTGATTTGTCCATTTCTCCTTTTAGTTCTGTCAATTTTTGTTTTACATATTTTGATGTATGTCATCACTGCAAAAAACATTGTTTGATCTTCCTCGTGATTGAATCTTTTATCATTATAGACTTATCCCGTATTTGCTCTAATAATTTTTTCTTGTCTTTAAGTCTAATTTTTCTGCTATTAGCGTAAATGCATCAGACTTATTTTTGTTAGTATCTTAGTCTGTTCAGGGTGCCATAACAAAATACCTTAGACTGGGGGCTTAAACAACACAACTTTATTTTCTCACAGTTCTGAAGACTGGAAGTCCAAGATCAAGGTGCCAGTGGGGTTAGCGTTTGGTGAAAGTTCTCTCCTTTTGTTGTAGATGGCTGCCTTCTCGATATATCCTCACATAACCTTTCCTTAGTGCATGCACATGGAAAGAGAGAGAGATCTCTCTCTCTTCTTCTTCTCATAAGGCCATTGATACTATTAGATTAGTATTCCACCCCTATGACCTCATTTAACCTTAATCAATTCCTAAAAGCTCTGTCTCCAAACAGAGTCACATTGGTGGTTGAGGCTTCAATATATGAATTTGTGGGGACACGACTCAGTCTATAGCAGTTAGTTTTGTGTAATATATTATTTTCATACTTTTATTTTCAACTTTTCCACATCCTTATGTTTATCGTGTATTTTAAAAGCATAGAATTGTTTAATTTTTCAAATCAATATCATTATTCAGTCTGGCAGCATTTGTCTTTTAACTATTTAATTTATCTACATTTAATTTAAGTACTAACACATTTAATGGAAACCTATAATTTTACTGTCTATTTTCAATGTTTGCCACCTATTCTATATTCCTTTTCCTTTTTTGTATTACTCAAGTAGGTTTTTCTTATTTTACCTATTTCTCTCACTAGCGTATTATACATTTTTTGCTATTTTTTTACTAGTAATTCTAGAGAATATAAGATGTATACTTGTGTCATTAAAGTATGTAAATTGGTATGTTTACCATTTGTGTGGAAAATGTAAGGACTTTATAATACTTTAAAGTCATTTGACCCACTCTTGCTTTTTGTGTTACTGTTATCCATTTTAGTTTTGTATATCCATTAAATGCTGCATATTATAGTAGTTTTATGTAGTCAGTCTTCATTTAGATTTATCCACATACTTTTATTTCTGCTTGCATTTCCTTAGAAGAAATTCTTTAAGTATTTCTCTTAGCATGGGTTTGCTAGTAAGAAATTCCCTCCTTTTAATGTTTGAAAATATCTTTATTTCCTCTATTTTTGGAGAATGTTTTTCTGGGATATGACATTCTAGTTTGGCAGTTATTTTCTTTCACCACTTTGAACATATTCCCATGTCTTCTGGCTTTTATTCTTTCTGTTGAGAATTCAACTTTCTTATTGTTGTTCCTTTGAAGGCAATGTATTAGGGATGAGAATCTTAAGATTTTTCTCTTGTTTTTAGTATTTTTACTATGAGGTCCTGAGGTGTAGTTTTCTGTATTTTTATCTAGCTGGGTGATTGTAATGATTCTTGAATTTGTGTCTTGATGTCTTTCTTCTATTTTGAAAAATTCTCTGTCAACATCTCTTTGAATATTGTTTCTACCACATTCTCTCACTTCACTCTTTCTGGGAATTCTAATAACATACATATTATACCTTTTCACTGAACCTCATGTCTTTTATTAATTTTCCATCTTTTTAAAAATCTCTCTGTGTTTTAGTCTTAGTATTTTCTAATGACCAATTTCCCAATTTACAAATTCTCTCTTCAGCTTTGTTAACTCTTTCTAATTCTAGTTATTGTATTTCTCAGTTTTAGGATTTCCATTTCATTCTTTTCAGTAAATTCCAATTATTTCCTGAAATTTCCTATATCGTCTAACTTTTTTGACTAACATTTTAAAACCTCTCTTATAGCTCCCATATCTGAGTCTCTTATGAGTTTTATTTTATTTTTAGCCATTTGCTTTTCTTTTCTATTGTTTTTTGGACAGTTAGTCTCAACTCCTGGTAAATTGAATGGCATAATTTTTAAAAAATTTTATTGAATGTCAAATATTGTGTGTGGAGAATTGCAGAGAGAATTCAACGGTCTAATGATGTTCTTTTCTTTGAGATAAGATTTAACTTTGCTCCTAGCAGTCAGTGGAGCTAGGGACATATCACCTTAATGTAGTTTGGAGTTGAGCTGACTTCAACAGGGTTTTAGTCTTTACGAATGTTTGTTCTGTTTAGTCCTTACTCCTTTGCAGTGCCCCTTCAGACAGCCAACTGAGATGTTTACCTGGACCTCTTGTTATTGATGGCCCCTAAACCCCAATTTTTGTTCCTGAGCCATTTGAGGTTACCTAATGTTTAGCTTCGGCCTCTCAGCTACCGCTTTATGACTATTATTGGTATCTGGTATCTCTATGCCCCTATTGGTATCTGTTGCTCCATTCGTTATCGGCTTGTCGGCTGCCAAACTGAACTGGCAAATGCCATGAGGCTAAAAACTGTCCCCAGTGTCAGGATCACCTCCACACTTCCCTTCTCTGCAGATCTTGACACCTCAGTGCTCACTGCCTTGGTTGCTCTTTGATACATTCAAATATATTTTTAAAAATATTTTCTCCAGAACTTCCACTTGTTTTCAGTGGAAGAATTGGTCTATTCCAAGCTAGTCTTCTAAGGATGGAAGCACTGTATACCATATTTGTGTGGAGGATTTTAAGCCCATTGATTCACATGATGTTATCAGATTATCATTTTAGAAAAGACCATTAGGCTGACTAAATTTGGGGTGTAAGGGAAAGCCCGAGCTCAGTTAGAAGACTTCCCAAAAAGTCACATTGCATTTAAATTCATTACAAGCATTTTTCATTCAAAGAAGCAATTAAGGCCCTTTATAAACTGAAATCTCCTTTTTAAATTGAGCATCTCATTTTTATAAATCTTGAAAATTTAGATTTTCATTAAGTAAGCCATACCTGTCATTTCTCTGTCTATTCTTCTTGGTGCCATTTGAAATTTTAGAAATCTTTTTAAGTAGGCAGAGAGCCTGGTGTTAAAAAAAAAAAAAAATTCACACAGGCCTGTGAAGATTTTGGAGAACCACATGGCTTTCTTTTTTTAAACCAAGTGTTCCGGGAAATATCCATTTTTAAAAGATGATTTGCTGACACTTCGATCTTGAATCCAAGTTGCTGATTCATGCAGTTTGAAGTTCAGAGAATTGCTTCAAGTTATAGCTTCCCAGGAAATAATCATGTTGATGTCAGAGGAAGTTTGTAGAGCTATGAAGAATTGTAATTACATAGTCTGCTGCTATATACTGCAGTCTGATAGATAGGGACAGATTTAACAATGGGGCTGACAGCTGAGCTATCGATCTTTTGTTTTTAAAGCTAGCGATGATGTATCTCATGCTATAACTTCAATCCAAACCTACATAAATATGAAACTGCTGAGATGAGAGTAGAACACAGAGCCAACAGGTTAGAAAATGTGACTATCTGACAATGTAAAACTATAAAAAAGCGTATCCCTGATAGAATGAATACATTCTGGAGGTAATCTTGTCATGTTAGGTATTTATAATAAACTTTACAGCACTCTGGGATGTAAAGGAAAACGTCAGCCAATATATGATGTAGTTATATTATTAAGTGATATGTTGCATCAATGAAAAATATAATCTTGGAGCAATTTCTGAAGAGTTCCTTACACTTAATAACTATTTTAAACGCTTTAAATATGTCAAATTTACCATATTTTATCTATTCTCAGATGCATATTTTTTTCATTTTGTCATCTCTTAAATCAGTACTTGGGCTGTGTCTTCTTTGTAATTCTGCATAAATAAAGGATGCAAAATAAATCCTGCCCCTTCCACGGAATAAATTACGTTATAAGAGTAAAAGGAAAGGTTTTAATTTTTTTTTCCAATCATTTTAATTCTGTTCATGACCCACCAGGTTGATTATCGTGGTAGGACTTTTAAGTTCAAGAAATACTTTTTGTTTTGTTTTATTATTAAAAATATTAACACAAACACACATACAAGCAAATAAAAGAAGACACGTATCACCCACCCCTAAGCAGTTATATCACTATTTTACCGTATTTTCTTTAGAGCTATTTTTCTTTAAGAAATAAAACTTTATAGGGCAGCTAAAATTTATTCTTTCCATTCTTTTTTTCCCTTTTTTCTTCCCTAGGGATAACCTATTTAAAGTTATCAATTATATATAAAATCATGTAAATTTTATAGGTTTTATGTATTACATAGTGTATGTTTTTATACTTTTACTACATACAAGTATCTGTCCACAATATATAGTATTATTTTGCATAATTTAAAGACTATATAAATGGTATGATTCTATATGCGACTTGCTCTTTCTTGTTAATACTATATTTTTGAGATTAATTTATGTGGGTGCATGTACCTCACTAATTTGTTGCCATATAAGATTAAATTGATGAACAAACTTGTTTACTTTTGCTTTCCCTTAATTATGGACAATTAGATTATTTCCACTTTTTTCACTGTTTCAAACATCGTGTAATGAATATACTTGTACAGTTCTCCCTGTACATTTGAAAGAGCTTCTCTAGGCTATTTATCTAGAAATGGAATTCAATTAGAAATCGCCAACTTGCTCTCTGAAGTGGTTGTATAGATTAATACTCATACCACTCTGTGATTTCTCATTTCCCCACATACTCATCAACACATGGCATTACCTAAGTTAAAAAAAAAAACAACTTTCAAGATTCCCTCCAACATGACCATCAAGCGAATGATATTTTTTATCCATAAGGGCTGAAAAAACCAAAATCATATATTTTAAATGTTATATATTAAGAAAAGACCACTCCTGGGTCCGGCCGGTGGTGTAGTGGTTAAGTTTGCACGCTGTGTTTCTGGTGGCCCAGGGTTTCACAGGTTCGGATCCCGGGCACCAGCCAACACACCACTTGTCAGGCCATGCTGTGGCGGTGTCCCATATAAAGTAGAGGAAGATGGGCACGGATGTTAGCCCAGGGCCAGTCTTCCTCAGAAACAAAGAGGAGGATTGGCAATGGGTGTTAGCTCAGGGCTAGTCTTCCTCACCAAAAAAAAAAAAAAAAAGAAAGAAAGAAAAGAAAAGGCCACTTCTTCCCTCAAGCACACATCCTGGTTGGAAAAGCAATACTGTATCTCTCAGTGTTGGACTAAAAGCTAGGCATTCATTGCTGACCTTCATTCCCCCTATCATTATATAATTTCTCTATGTAGCCATAATAAATATTTCACCTGGGAATATATCCAGCCAGTGCTTCTCCCAACTTCTGTAGTTCACAACAATAGTCAAAGAAATTTCCCTTGGAAAACAAATTCCATCTGGGAAATGGCACATGCTCTGTTCCTCTTCTGAAATTTAACAAAGCTTCTGATAAATGCCACAATGAGAAAGCCTATCTTATTTTATTTAACCGAAACTATTTTTTTAAATCTAACCCCACTAATAGGAACACACTGGAGGATATTAATCTAACCCCCTCAAGCTGCTATTAGTACAGAATTGAACATTAGAGACCTGGGCTCAAATCCAGACTTTACCATTTGTTTGCTCTGTAATCTTAGGCAAGATATTGACTGTTCATGAACCTTAATTTTCCCAACCATAAAACGCATACGATATCTTCTTTACAGGTTATGAGAACTAATAAAGTAGTCTACACAAAGCATCTAGCATGTCCTGGCATGTAGTGGACATTTAGTATGTGAAGGATTAACCTGAGTTTCCAACTTCATGAGATAGCATCATGCACTTCACTCTCCACAGTGCACAGTGTTCATTTTGTTCTCTAAAATGACCCCTGTCATGCATGTATAGGCTGTCTGCTAGACATATGCCAGGATTTAGAAAATCATAATGGCTCATGATTGTGTAAAACTCAGCCATAAAAGCCTTAATCTTTTCAGCCCATCCTAAGAGGACAGACTCCCAGCCTTGATTTCAATTTAGCTTCTGAAATGTATCTTTCACGTCCTTATAAGTTGCTTGATCTGTGGCAACGAGGAATGCATGAAATATTTGATAGCTAGTCATACCATGTTTTTTCAGGGCCTCACAGAAGCATCAGGCTAAAAGATTCCTGCTCTTATCCTTTCTATTCTCATAATGTTAGAGAAGAAACTGAAGTTCAAACAAATGAACTGTGAATATTTATATAAGGAAAGGACAATGTGGCATAACAGTCCCCTCTGCCATGTGGCTTATTGCATGGGCCTTTGACGCAGACAGTCTTGGGTTCATATATTAACCCTTTACATGTGACCCTAAACAGATTACTTAAACTCTCATAGCCTCAATTTCCTTATCCATAAAATGGGTAAAATCATATTACCTACTTCAGTTTGTGCTGGGAGGAATGGATGAGAGGATGCAGCCCCAGGTGTGTGAGGAATGCTCAACAGATATCCATTCCTCCATGGAGATGCTTACCTTGGGATCACCTCCCTCTGCTCTAGAAGTCTATTGAAGTACTATTGCTTTCAAATCCTTATTGAGTTAAAGTCCAGTATCTGCAATGCTAATTGAAAGAACAAGTCTGGCAAGGGTCCTGGATAGAATTGCTGATGTTGCATTTAAGTGAGAAGTGTGTCATGTTAATTATCATAAAATTTATCCTCGTCTCAATGAGGCTTATTCTCAGAGAGAATAGGAGGTGGATGAATGCATCGTTAGATGATAAGGTTGATCATCAGAGTACTGTATTACCATTGTAAAAGAGTTACAATTTATTGAGCAGCTGCTATGTGTCAGGCACTGTGACAGGAACTTTATTAGATTATAATTATTGCTCCTAGTGGTTTTGTAGAAATTAAGATCTTACAATCACAGTGATAGTGTGGGAGGGAGAGGTTAGTCATTCCAGCACTACCACATGCAAATATTTATTGAGCGTTTACTATGTGACACGTATTGTGATTAGCACCTTACAAGCTTTATTACATTGAGTACATACTACAACCTGGGTATTTACTATCATCTATATTTTACAGATGAGGAGACTGAGCTCTAGACAAGTTAAGCAGTTGTCCAATGTCATGCTGATAACAAATGTTGAAGCCAGGGTTTGAATCCTGTTCCCTATGATGCCACGGCCCATAGCCAGCTGCCTCCTGAGTGTCCTTGAAAGACAGTATCCATAGTCTCGGGGCCTGTTTCACAGTCCTGCATTGGGCAGTCTCATGAACTTGGAAAGTGGATTTTGTTTACCCCTGGAAGACTCCATCTTTCAAGGTATAATCTCAATTTTAAAAAGATCACAAGAATGATATGTAAAATAATTCACAAGAGGACACCAGATATCTCTCCCTATGGACGCCTACCTATAACCAAAGTATTTGGCAGTTTGCTTCACCTCCTTCCAAAAGTGAAGGTTGAGACCCAGTAGGGTGAGCAAGGTGCACAACTGCAGCTGCTAAGATATTGGGCTAAGACAATACCTGACGCATACTCCCCTTGAGAGAGACGACTTGCAGGCAGTCAGGCTCAGGTCTAGTCCCTGAGACAGAATAAGGCTCTATGAGCCTTCCTTGGTCTCCATTCCAAAACTGACCACCTTTTTCTAACAGGCATTTCCTTTCATTAGCTACAACAGAACCACATCTTAAGTGAGGGTTAGTTTCTTACGTTTAAAAGGAAGTACTATTGTCAAATCCCCTTGGATATCCCTTAGATTGCTTGTAAAATACAGTACACATATATCATGTTAGAGGTTGATATGGTATCTCTCTATTAGTCCAACAGCTCATTTTCCCAGTAGTATTGGAACTGATTGTGTTTCTCCATAAAAGTACCAGATACAGTTATTGGTTTACCTTTGGGGCCAGGTAATATAAAAATGAGCAGGAACTGACACTCACAGTGGGATTGAGCAACTTGGGGCCTATCATCTAACTCTCACTCAGTACCATGTATTCATTCAGTGAATTGGTGGGTGGAGAATCACTGTACAATGACGATCGAAGTTATTCCTTTTCTCTTTTTTCCCTGGAAGCTGAGAAATAAATTCTGATTAGTAAAGTATGCAAATAATATCACTTCTCATTTATCTACTTTCATCCATATTACATCCATTTTTCACTTTATCACTTACAGGCCAATATTATTTTAGTTCCAAGTTCTTGAGGGATATTGAGTACTGCTACCCAAGAACTACTAATGCTCATCTTTGTTATCCCTATGTTGTAAAAAGGAAAAGCTAAAACTGAGACAGTTACACAGTTTGTCCCCGTCACTAGTACGAAGTGGTCATCCCAGGGATCAATTACAAAGCCTCTTATTTTTCCATTGTAATCATGTTTTTCAAATTGGTTTCCATGAAGTGCTAAAGTATCATGGCTCTGCTGACATGTGCTTGAGGTCTAGAAGATACATAGATAAATAGATGATAGATACATGATTGATAGCTAGATGAATAGATAGAGGAGATAGACAGATATAGATATAGATTTTAACTTCTGGTTTTAGTTGTTATTATGTTCTTTAAAAAATGAGCATATTCTTGGCTGCCTGGATGACCATCTCCTGACTGAGGACTACCAATATACATCAGAGTCCACGTTTGTGTTGCATTTGAGTGGCATTAGTCTCAAGATATGTGAATTTAATTTTTTAATTTCTGTGATGAAATGAAAAAAAAAAGAATAGAGCTGGACTTAATCAGAAAATTGTGTCTTTCTTCCCAGTGAAAGACAAATGATATCTTATTAGGTTACCAGAAGAGATTTCCCAGGAGTATTTGAATAGAGAAAAGTGGTAGGCAAATGGTATCTCTCAGCAGGCTCTACTATAAGAGATGCCACACTTTCTCGAGCCTGTATCTCAGGAATAAATACCACATTCACTTAAGGTCTCAAGTTGTTTTCAGGAAACCAACAGAATAATTTTGTTTTAGTGGTTTATAGTTTTATTCCAATTTTTATTAACAAATTTGCTTTCAGGGTTGGATAAATTCTAGAAACATAAGAAGTTTACATGGTCTTCTCTTTGTTCATATTTATGCACTTTATATAAAATAACTTTCCAACACAGGGTTGGGAGAATTCCATGACTTTTTTCTTTTTACATAGGGTGTGAGCATTGATCAAATGTAGGAAACACTGCATATATTTGTTTGTTTTAGCAAACACTTATATAACATTTACTATGTACTTTGCAAATATTACTAAGTCTCATCAATGCTAAGATGTCCTTTGTTTTCCCCACATTTAACCTCTCCAAAATCAGTGTCATTAATTAGTCCAATGCCATTTTTGTTTCCCTACTGGTATACAAAATAGTAGTGCCTCTAGCATATTAGATTCAAAGAAATCGTTTAATCCTCATGTTAACCTTTGGAGAAGTATTATTATCCCCACTTTTGAGGTGTGGAAACTCGGGCATAGAGATATCAGTGAACTTGTCCAAGGCCCAACAACTAATACGTGGTGAGGTCAGTATTCCCACTCAGGTAGTCTAATTAGAGAGTTCCTGGTCTAACCAATGCAACTACAATGCTTGCAACAAACATTCTGTTAATAGCATACAAATTAAAATTTACCAATGGTTAATACCAAATTGTTACAGCTTAGCAAATTACACACTAAATTGGCTCAATTTCTGATTAATATCCCCTGCCATTCTTACGTTCATACTTCCACTATGTCACCTCACAACTGTGGAAGATTGACAAGTGCATGAAACACATTGACTCTCAGAAGATACAACTGAGAAGTGGCTTCCTCTGAATCCATAATGTGATGAAAAATGTTCTGTCTTCACCAGTGATTAATTTATAATAACTGAGTCCATTGTCATTCCCTAATTTCGATTTGTCAGTTTGGGAAGCCAATGGAGTGAATATTACATTCAAAAGATTCAGAGCAGCCTTCAGAAGGGTTGGAACACAAATCTTGAAGACCCCCCAGAGAATTTCCAAAAATGATAGGTGTCAAAACTTCTTAACATCTGTTAATGAGGACAAAAGGAAAGGTTTCTGTCTATTGTAAGGTCTTTGATACTTCTTTTTTGTTAGGAATTTCTTGGTTTTAAACAAGTGACCAAGACAAGAGGGCAGAGTGAGAATATGGCAGAATAGGATATCTTTATGTCAATGAATACTATAGAAATGGCCACTGTATGAAACCTCTTGAATGTAAGAATGTATACTAACTGGCATGATTTATTGAGGTAATGCTTTGGTCCATGGACATTTTTGTGATCTTTAAGAACAGAAAATTATTCTCCCTCTTGGTCCATGTGGCCTTTTGTTTCCATTTTCTTAGATATTTGCAAACAAAAGTAACACCATCATATATTAAGACAAAAGAATCGTTGTGATGTATGTTTTTCAATAATTGTTCTACTTATTCTACTTCATCTTTTATTGTATGTTTAATACTACATATAGTTCTTTGAGGATATTATATGTTAGCTGCAGGAATCGTGTATTGGTTAGCTTTCACTGTGTAACAAACCACCCTAAAACATAATGGCTTTAAAATAACATCTATTTATTTAGTCAATGACTCTGTAGATTGGCAATTTTGGCTAGGCTTAGCTGAGTATTATTCCAGTGTTAATTGATCTCACATATTTGCCTGTGGTCAACTTTTGGGTTGGCCAGGGGCTGATTCATCTCAGATGGCCTCAATGATGACAGTTCATCTCTGTTCCAAGTAGTCTCTCAAATTCTAGCAGGTTAGCCTGGAGTTTTCACATGGCAGCTGGTCAGGTTTCTAATAGACTGAGCAAAAGCTTGCAAGCTTCTTTAGGCCTAGCCTCAGAACTGGCACGATGTCATTTCTGCCCTATTGTTTTGGCTAAAACCAGTCACAATACCAGCGCATATTCAAGGGGAAGGTAAATAGACTCCATTTCTTGACTGGAAGAGCTGCAAATACACATTGCAAAGAACAAGGATACAGGGAGGGATGGAGATCAGTGGTCATTTTTGCAATCTACTACACTTGGCCTTTCAGCTGTTCTGTGAGTTGATATTCTTTTTTTTTTTCTGTTCCTTATTGGTACCATTCATGAGTTTATTCTACCAGAGCATCTACTATCAGAGTTTTCCTTGGGTAGGAGGGAGGTTGGAGAACACAAAGACTATAGTTTCCCAAATAAGCGACCCTTTCCACAATGCCTTGCTACCTAATGGTGTCTATGGTTACACGATATCTACAAATAATTCCACCATCATTTCAACCTCTTCCTCCAACCCACCACAGTGGCTAACAGAGAATATAAAAGGACTGATTCAAAATGTAATGTGAACCCTATAGAAGGTGATAGGAGATGAGTTCTTGACATGGCAAAAGGATTGGGACCCATGAGATGTGAAGGGCGGTGAAAGAAACTTGGGATCTGGTAGTTCAGGGGAAAGAGGTTGCAGAGAAAGCACAAGTGTCCCTAGACATAAATTGGGCAAGGAGTAAATTGGTTTTATTTGGCCCCAAAATTCTGAGCTAGTACCAAGAGGTAGAAATTACAAGAGTCAGGTTATGGCTAATTATATGAAAAATTTATTTTGAACCATTAGAGCTTTTCAGAACTGAAAAGATATCAGCTAGTGGTTAACAGCATGGTAAATCTGGAGTCAGACTGACCTGGGTTCAAATCCTGTCACTCATGCTTCCTATCTGTGATCTTAGACAAGTTAATTAACCTCCCTCATCTACAAAATGGGACTAATAAAAGTTTGCACTTCCTAGTATTATTATGAGGATGCAATGATAATGTATATGGAAATTCTCATTATAGTGGCTAGCAAGGTGAGTGCTCAAAATGCTTAATAGTTAATAATAAAAATATCTATGTGCCTGAAACTGACTAAAGGCATCTGTGTACAATGCTGTCAGTGAAGTACCAGGCAGTAAAGAATACTAGTGCTCACATGATCCCTGAGTAAATGACACCTGTCTATGCTATTGGAGATTTTCTCCCACCCTGTTACAATTGCCCTTGGCAATTCAGTAAAAAAAAAACCTGCTTTCCCTTCTATCTATAAAAACATGTTACTACTATTTTGGCCCAGATCTGATTACCATGGACTGTAACCTTATTTCTCTTGTTGGAGTAATCGATAATTCCCAGTGTGCAAAGATATCTACTTCCAACTATGACTTTATCTGAAAAATCATTATTTTAATGATCATAACAGCTCATTTTCTTCATTTTTGCCAACACCATTCTTCACCAGACCATTGCTTTAGGTGACTTAGAAAAATCAATTCAAGGGAGAAAATGCAGTGTCCAAAGGAGAGCAGAGTAATGGTGAATGGTGCCCAAAGCAATGGCTTCTGATTACCAATCTGCTAGAGTGGGTCTTGGGATTGGAAATAAATTATTCAGCCAATGGCTGCTTATCAGTTTGTTTGTAAATTGGGGCTATTTGAGTTACAGGGCATTTCAGAGCTTTAGTTCTGCTCCTAATGTGTTTGGGAGACTTGGATGAAAGATGCTAACAGCATTACTGGGAAGCCAGGTCATTTGAGTGATCACCTGCTGACTTTTGTTAATGTAGGCTAGCAATCAGAAGAATTCAGTTGGAGGAAAAAAATCCATTTCCTGTGTCCAGCTACCCTGCTTAGAGGAAACACCTCTGAAAATTCTTACTTTGTACCAGCAAGAAACTACCATAACAATCATTTGAGTAATAGCTGCTGTTCTGATAAACATAGATAGATAGATAGATAGATATAGATTATTATATATATTTGTATATATATCAACATATATAATTCACCTATATATGAACAAATAGGTGGAAATCAATTTAGAAAGGATGATAAAGAAATAGCATAATTGTTACATAATCCTCAAGGTTGCTTGTAAGAAGTAAAACACCAAAATTGAATTGCTTAAACACCAATAGCCAAAGGCTTAGATTTTATAAGTGTAATGTTTTAGTTCTAAGACTACTCACCACTAGCTAGAGTTGTACTCTAATACAGCCGCACTGACCAATGTGAGCCGCTAGCCATAGATGGCTATTAAGCACTTGAAATGTGGCTACTTCAAATTGAGATATACTATAGGTGTAAAATGCACACTGGATTTTGTAGATTTAGTACAAAAGCAAGACTTAAGTATCTCATTAATATTTTATGTCGATTTTGAAATGATAATACTTTGACTATATTGAATTAAATAAAATATTATATTCCAACAGATTCTTTTTACTTTGATTTTTTTAATGTGGCTACCAGAAAATTTAAAATGACATATTTGGCTTACTTTTGTGACTCACATTTTCTTTCTACTGGACAGGGCTGGGCTAGAGTTTCATTACTCAAAATAGGATCCTCAGACCAGGGGCATCAGCATCCCCTGGGAGCTTATGAGAAATGCAAAATCTCAGGCCTTGCAGAATTAGAAGTGCAGAATCTCAGACCCACTGAATCAGAATCTTCACTTGAACAAGATACTCAGTAAAGTCATATGGATATTAAAGTTTGAGAATCACTGGGCCAGACTGTAGTAGAGCTAGAAAGATTTGATTAAGAGGAAAGGGCTTCTTGAGAGTTTTTAATACCCTTGTTTCCCCTGCAATGTGATTCTGACTTCGTTTCTTTGGTGTGTCCAGCCTATCATTGTCCACACAGATCTTCCATGACACCTTGTCCATGATTTTATAACAGAAATTAACGGGAAAAATGTAACCCTAGTAGCAGAAAATTTACCTTATGGTCAACTTTTTAAGAGTAGCTCTTTCAGAAAGTAGAATTTTTCTGCAGCTGATTTTGACTTGCTTTTTCTGGATTGTCCTGCTTGATGATAATCAAAGAAGGACAGGGCCAGGTCTCCTTGCTCACCACTATTCCCCTTTCATCTTTGAGTCTTAACTCTGAAGTGAGAGAGGCCTTCCTTGACCACACACTCCCTCTTCTTCCAGCCAGTCTCGCCCCATCGCACTGACCTGTCTAACCTTCATGTTACCTCTCCATTGCTGAAATCCTTATTGCTTCTTTACATGCTTATTGTCCGCTTCTTCGTCCACTAGAATACAAGTTCCACAAAGACAGGGACTTTTCTCGCTCACTTCTGCAATGATTCCTGACACCGACTACCTGGAGTTAGGGCAAATTCACAGATTAAGGGTACAATCCTCTCAAAACTGCCCCCACTTCAGACACCAGCTACAAGTTTGGAGGTCCCTAGGAGGTCACCCTCACTTCTAACCAGCTGGCTACAAATTTGAGGATTCCCACTACCCTCTTAGGTATTCTCTAAATGATTCACAGAATTCATGAAATTGTTATACTTACTATTACAGTTTTATTAGAGTGAAAGGATACAAATTAGAACCAGCCGAAAGAAGAGACACATAGGTGAGGTCTGAGAGGATCCCATCCTTTAGGGACCTGAGAGGGTCCATGTCCTTAGGGACGTATCACCCTCCTAGCACATCAGTGTGTGACAATACACAGAGTATATTGCCAAGAAGGGAAGCTCTCCTGCTTCAGTGTCCAGAGTTTTTACTACGGTTTTATTATATGGTTTTATTATGTAGGCATGATGAATCGAATCATTGGCCATGAGATTGAACTCAATTTCTAACCCCTCTCTTCTTCCCAGATGTTGGCTGATATCACATGGCTCAAAGCCCCAATCCTCTAGTCACCCCATCCTGAGTCACCTTGTTAGCTTAAACTACTAGGGACCCACCACAAGCCACTTCGTTAACATAAAGTCAGGTGTGGTCTAAGGGACCCACCATGAATAATTAAGATGCCCGATCACTTGGGAAATTCCAGGGGTTCAGAGGCTCCCCCCAGGAACTGGGGACAAAGGCCAGTCAAATGCCTTAGGACACAGGAACCTCTCTATCCCTAATGCCTAGAAGAGTGCCTGGCACATAGTGGGCAGTCTTTAAATATTTGAATAAATGAGTTCCCAGTGTCTAGCATAGAACCTGGTACTAAGCGACGGCTTAATAAAAATTTGTTAGTAGAATGATTATGCTTTTAACTGTTCAGTTAGGCATACTGTCTCAGAGTTTGACCAGAGATTCAACCTTTTTTGCAAGTGGCCTTCTAATGCCTCACAGAGGTGCAATATGGTTAAACAGGACTAATTTTACAATAACAGAGGTGAAGTACATAAATCTTTTACGGCTTATTCTAATGCCAGTGCCATGTTAACAGAGGCAAGTCAGCTCTATAAAATGACTACAGAATGGTATTTGAGCCTTTTTCTCTTGTAATTAATTATTGACAGTTTATGCTCATTACACACTTTCAGGGAGGGAAAAAAACACCAATTATTAGTACTGCAAGAAAACTCCCACAGATTCACTTGTTTTTTTGATGATTAATTTGTGTCCTCAAAAAGAACATTGCTCTGCTAAGAAATGGTTGTTATATATATTTTTGACTTCCAAATTATTGGTTGGAATAGCTAAAATGCTGCCTCTGTCTGTCAGCAGAAGCAGTGAGGGGAAAGAAAAAAACAGGAGTTTTTGGTTTAGATAAGATCAAACCAGGCACGAGATTGAATCGGTGGCCTAATGTAGGTTCAGACCCTCAACGATTTCGGTGAAAGTGAGGGGAGTCAGCAGAAAATGACAGCAGATTTGAAATCGAAGATAGGGCTGGCCACACGGAGAGTCACAGCTTTGTGGTTTGGGAAACAAACTCCCACTGCTTGTGAGTCTCAGTCAAACCTATCTTGAAGTTCAGGAGAAATAAATGAGCTGAATACCTTCATGTTCATAAATCTAAAACCCTGTTCAAACACCTGTTAGCTAAATGATTTGGGGCCAGCTACCTAACCTCCTGACATCAGTCTTCTCGTTGATAAAATGGGAGAATAATTCCTGTTTGAAAACAGCATCTACTCAACAGGGCTGTTGTGAGGGCTGAGCAGAGCTGTGCCTGTAACACCCACAGTGTGTGGCACTGAGCTGGAGCTCCATAAATGTCAGCTCTCTCCTTTGTGTTCTACAAGTTTTCTCATGTCATGTTCCTTACATTTCAGGGATGTGAACAATTTTCTAGAAAACTCATGGTTTCAGAGTTTTCTTGGAAGGACCTGCTTTTCTCCGGTGGTCTTTAGATAAGCCAGACAATTCCAAGTAGCCTGTTGTGCCTCTGTTGCTGGGGTGTTTCTGATAAATGTTTGTTTCTGCTCATCAGTGTTCACCTATGAGAGACTCTCCATTCTTCTTTGTACACGTGGTACATGTGGATGAAATGAAAAGCAAGCACAGGCACCATGGTCCCCTGTGGATGGTCTGATATGAAATGGTGCAACATTTATTCACCTTTGTCTTTCAGAAATGACCTTACTTCTTCCCTTCTCATTTCCACCACCACAGGTAAGTGCAGCGACTGTGGAGTCAGGCAGAACCTGATTTACTGGTGGCTACAGACATTGGGCAAGTTTCTTAACCTCTCTGAGTCTGAGTTTCCCTGTACATGTGACGGGGAGATAGTTCTTGCCTTACCTGGTGTGGGAATCAAAATGAGAAGCCTATGCAGAGTGTCTAGCCTGGCCCGCCCTCAGCTGGCTCGGAGAAGCCTCTTCCTTCTCCACTTCCTAGCAGGGGAACGCAGGTTCCAGCTTGGCTGCTGGTGACTCTCCATGTCTCGGCTCTTGACTTTCACATCTAGACAAAGTCAGGAGAGTTGATGGCAAAGGAAACTACATATCCCACGACGCTTCTTACAACTGCTATGATTTTCTTTGAAACGCTTCAGAGAAACCGTAATATTCACTGGGTATAAGTTAGCGTAAGTAGCATATTTGGGATAGCTAGCATTTTGATTAGGGATTTACACTCTAGGGTGGTCAGCCAGCATCATTACTAGAAAAGCTCTACTCTAAAGGTGAAAGGCTTCAACTGTCTTTATTTCTGAGTGACCCAAACATTTCGCCAATTAGCCTAATAAATGAGTTTACTGGTGAAACTAATTGCCTAATCAGCATAATAGTTGATAGAAATGAACTTTTATTTCTGAAAATCACAGAATTTATAATACATATAAATATGCATATAATATAAATATACATATGATATATAATACATATAAAAATATATCTTTGAGGGGCTGGCCCGGTGGTGTAGTGGTTAAGTTCACGCGCTCCGCTTCGGCGGCCTGGGGTTTCGCAGGTTCAGATCCCGGGCGAGGACAGATGCACCGCTTGTCAAGTCATGATGTGGCGGCGTCCCATATAAAGCAGAGGAAGAGGGGGCACGGATGTTAGCCCAGGGCCAGTCTTCCTCAGCAAAAAAGAGGAGGATTGGCAATGGATGTTAGCTCAGAGCAGGTCTTCCTCACACACACACACAAATATATATGTGTATATATATATCTTTGAGACATTTGAGGTAATCCGAATATAAACTGGAAATTAGATTATACTAAAGAAATATTATTTTTAGGTGTAATAATGGTATTGTGGTTAGATTTTAAGTCCTTATTTATTAGATGTCTGTATTTAAGTACTGACAGATAAAATGATATATCTGGGATTTGCTTTTGAAAACTCCAGCCACATCTTCTACCAAAAACAAAAACAAAAAGATAACAAAAATGAAAAACCGAAACAAAAAACCACCTAGAGGGATAGATGAAATGAAATTGGCAAAATACTTATGATCGTTGGCAATGGGCATGTAGGGACTGATTAAACTATTCTCTCTACATTTGTATGTGTTTTTAAATTTCCATAAAAACAATCTAGTGGGCCCTCCAACCTGAATCCTTAGGGAAGGTGTGAAGACAGCCCTGGGTCCAGTCTCAGGGGATTTTAGGTGCTAATGCTGACTTTAGGCTGACTCAATAGATCTGGAATATTGTCATATCTGCTTCTAGTAAACTTTCTGGGAATCTAGTGGTCAGAACATCTAAGGGCAGTGATCTGGGGCTGCAGGAATTTACAGAAGAGCTATATGAACTAGTTTGGCCGATTTGATAATAAATTTTTGTTTAAACATGTGTGGATGTGGAAAAGTTTGACCTGAGACTCATTTTTGTTGCAACTTGGTAGTGAGGTTATATAGGTGAGTGGCTAAACTCACTTCAAACCTTCCAATGGTAGTGTTAACCACCAAAAAAGACCTTGGAATTGTGTGCAAATCGGCTTATGTCAGTTCTCAGCAGCATTGCTAAAAATGGAAGAGCTGACTGAGGGGGAGCTGACCCTGGGGAATCAGGTCCCTGTGGCAGAGATAGAAGAGATAGGAGAGAGGGAAGGGAGTGGCAGGTGGTCCCACATAGAACTTAGAGAACATACATCGTGATGGACATGGATGACAGGTGCAACATGCAGCTGGCTGAGGAAATCATGGCGTGCAAAGTGGAGCTCTGCAAAAAGGGAGGAAGCTGGGGACCATTGGGGGCCAGCGGGGGGTATATAGTTCAGGTTCACAGGAAGAATAATATCAGGTAAGCCCGTGACAGGACCCAGAACCCCATCAGGAGAATGCACTTTATACGGAGAGGAATCCTACTAGCCGGAGGAAAGCAAGCGCTCCTCCACTATGACATTTGATTATTGAAGGAATTTGTAGGGCATGGGGTAGGAAACAAAGAGCTGGGACTTACTACTAGAGCTAAGGTTCAAGGTGAGACTTGTGTTTATGAAAATCACAGAAGCTAGGTTATCCTTGGGTTGTCAGGGCAGAATGAATATATTATGTTGAGCCGTTGAACTAGGTCTCCTTAAATCCCTCTCTGGATATTGATTATATCAGTCAATAGGGACGAAGGGAGCTGAGGGGTAAAGATATTAGGTAGATTCTAGTAAGAATAGCTCCCAGTTGCCTTTCTTCCACAGACATCTCACAGTGTGCCTAGATAATTTATTTGGATGTTAGTTCGTGTTTTCTCTCCTTGCAGACCCCATTCTTTGCAGAACTTTTGTTCAATTCTTTTTGCTTCAAAATAGTTTATGTTACTGAAACAATAGAATACACACATGCCAGTCTTTTCCCTTTGGACCTTTTTTATTTCCTAAGGCCAAGTTCTAGAAAAGATTATCCATAAACATCAGAGATGCTGCCAAGCTAAGAAGAGAGATTCCTCTAGAGAAAAGAGAAAATAGGGGTCTGAGGAGCCTATGAGCAACTGATGTTGCTCTGGGGAGATGAACAAGTCTCCCCAGGAAGAGAAATGTGGAATAAACAGAAAAGAGCGCCAGGTGACGCCAATGGAAAACTATGCATATAACTTTTCATGTTAGATAATTCTAGCTTTTCACTGCCTTTGAGCTATTTTGCAACTCAGTAAATTGTAACTAATAGTAATGCAAAATAATTCTTTTCTGTATACATGCAAATAAATTCTGTCTAGTGGGGGATTAATTGACTTCTCTCCCCACCCCTTGCATCTATTTGTAAATTCACTTCAATATTTCTTTACTCCATATAAATGTATGCTTCTTTGACTTCTCTTTCAACCTCGTTGTAATATCTTACCAATCGCCTCATTAATAATGGATTAAATAAAACCTTTAACATGTCTTCATTTTATATCTGCTTAAAAGGTAGAGTCATGGTTCTACTTTTTTTTTTTTTTTTGGTGAGGAAGACCAGCCCTGAGCTAACATCTGTTGCCAATCCTCCTCTTTTTGCTGAGGAAGATTGGCTCTGGGCTAACATCTGTGCCCGTCTTCCTCTACTTTATATGGGACGCCGCCACGGCATGGCTGACAGGCAGTGCGTCGGCGGGCGCCCGGGATCCAATCTCGCGAACCCCAGGCTGCCAAGCGCGGACTAAACCGCTGCGCCACCGGGCCGGCCCCATGGTTCTACTTTTTATGAAATTTATCATCTGACAACAGGATGGGGACATGACATATCTAGTGTGTCTGGGCAGAAGCCCACAGGGAACCTGTTGCAAGCTTACCTAAGCCACTTGAGCCACTTGATTGTCATTTTCTTTTAGTGAATATCTAATTGTCCCCGATAATTAAATGCAGGGGGTAGTTAGTCTCTTCCCCTGCAACTTGCTGCCAGAGAGCATGGTTTAGTGGCAGTGAGTCCCGAAGAGAATATGTCGCTTGTACACGTCAGTAAGCAGACACAAGCACTCTGAGCAGAAGCACTGATATTTTCGTGGCTTGGTCAGCTGGCCTTGTGGTTGGATTAGGTGACAAGAGTTCTCTGTGAAAGAGACACGGGAACAAATAGATCATTCTAACCTAGGATACTACTCCAAAGTGTAAAGGTACTGGGCTCGCCAAGTCCTTACCTGTTGTTCATCGAGGGCAGAAGTCATTCCTTCTAGCCACCTGTGTGTTCAGGCACTAGTTATTTCACTAAGAAAAGTTCATACTGTCATCCCTTATGCTACTTAGCAAACCTTTTGTTGCCAACTTAAATAAAGATATTTGAAGCATTTTCCATAGGGACCCCTGGAGTGTGGCTTCCTGATTAGATCCTTCATGTGTTGAGATTTGTCTGTAGGCATAAAATAAACTAATTGGCACACGCATGTATATCATACTTTTTACTGTTATCAGTTAAGGGAAGTTTCAGAATTTTTGACCAGAGGAGTGATATGACCAGATGTGTAATTTAGGACAAGGCTTGTGCTACATTATTGTCCATGTAAATCTACTAAGAATTTTATTAAAATATGTAATCTGATTCAGGAGTCCTGGGGTGGAGCTGATAATCTGCAAGTCTAACAAATTTTCAGATGATGCTGATATCAGCTGCTGGTCCCTGCATTACACTTTTTGTAGCAAGGGTTTAAAACAGGGATCTACAAATTTTTCTGTAAAGGCCAAGATAATAAATATTTTCAAGGTTGTAGATCCTATGGTCTCTGTTGCTACTTAACTCTGCCATTATAGCATGGAAGCAGCCATTGGCAATATGTGAATGAATGGATGTAACTGTGTTCCAATAAAACTTTATTTAAAAAAATAACAGACAAAATTTTGGATTAGGCCTAAGGGCCATAGTTTGCCTATCCTTGTTTAGCAATACCATTCTGGCAGTAGCATGCAGATGGATTGAAAGGACGGAGGGGAGATTGGAGACAGGCAGCCCAGCTGAGTGGAAGAAATTTCAACGAAAGCTCGTAATACTTGGACTAGGGCAGAGGGATGAGAAATCGAAAGTGAAAGTAGAATTGGTAGGGCTTCACAGGGATAGACAAAATATGCAGAGCTGACATCAACACTGGATGGGTTTTTTGGGTCCTCAAGTAATAAAATAAAGCATGGCTTTTCATGGGCACATTTTGGGAGGATTAGTTTTTGCTTTGTTGTTTCCAGGATATGACAACTTTTGTAACTGACGTCCTTCAGGATTTATGAAAGGCTAGACAGCTTTATGCTCCCATTAATAATGAAAATTGGAAAAATTTTATATGAGGTTTCAGGTTTCAGGGAAAAAAAAAATCTCATTTCAATTAAGTCCTCTTTCTACTGAAGTATGAACAGATTTGTTTTCTATATTAATTGCAGTTTTTAGAATTAAAGAATTATATGCCAGTTATTAAATAATTGAGTCTCTCTTCTGCTCAGGGGCGTCTGATAGGGGATAAGGTATACTCAGGAACAATCAGTAAGTATTATGTATATGTGGTAGGTATTTCTGATTAGAAAGTGAACTTGACAGACATATCTGAGACTTGAGAAATGGAGTGTCTCTGGAAGAAGTATAAAGCAAATACCCCTAAGTAAAATGATAGAAGTGTTAAATTATATTGCAACGTAGTGTTGCCTCAGTTGACTTCTACAGAATAGTTAAAAATAAGTTCTGCAGTTAAAAATTTAAGAAACACTAGTTACCTACTTTAGCATTCAGAATAAGGGGATACTTCTTCATGACCCAATACCTTTATCAAACTTATGAAGATGAAAACATCCCATAATAATATTTAACTTCCAACTTACCTTCAAGTTTCCCCAATAGTCCCTGTAAAATCCTTTTCTGTTTGTTTTAAAATCAGGATGGGATCAAGTTTCATACATTGTATTTGGTTGTTACCTCTTTTAGTCCAGTGTTCTCAAAATGTCATCCCCTGGACCACCAGCATCAGTGTCATCTAGGAACTTAGAAAAGCAAATTCTGACATCCAACCTGAGATCTACTGAATCAGAAACCCTGGAGATGTGACCAAGCATCTATGGTCATAATTCTGATGCATGCTGAAGTTTGAAAACCACTGCTGTAGTGCAGTCTTGACTGTCAGTCTTGCCTGCATAATAGAATCATCTAGGAATCTTTTAAGAAAACCCAACATCAGGTGTATGCCAGGCCAGTGAAATTTGAATCTCTGCGTTTGAAACTCAGGTATCAGTATTTCTGAAGCTCCTCGGGTGTTTCCACCGCGCAGCCAAGAATGAAGACCCCTGCTTTAGTTTCTGTTCACCTTGAACTGCTCTCCTACCCTTTTATTTAATGACATTGATTTTCATCTTGCTAGTTGTCTTGTAGAAGAGCCCATGATGTGTATTTGATTGCATGCATAGTTTTCGCACCTTTATTGAGCCTCCCATTTCAAAGCAATGAAAGAGATAAATCATGTGTCTTTTCTAAAACCTTCCTGAAATAGCTTTGGTCTTGAATATTCCTTGCAAGTAAAATACATCATATAAAACCATTTCCTTGGATTGTATTTTTTTTTTCAACCAAGTGCATCTCCTCTCTTCCTCCTATTTGTTCTGTCTTGCTAGGCCAGATTATTACCACTTTGGGTTTCAATTCTGTTTTTCATTTCCAAGTTGATTTTTTGTGGAACATCTCTTCAGAATTTTGCCCTTCTATCTCTAGGTTTATCAGCTATCTGCTGATGGCATGGACTCATCCATTTCACTTACCTCGTTCTCCTCTCTCAAGCTGTGTTTTATTAGAGGATTTGTTTTCAATATCTCATCTGGCCATCTCGTGTGCAGAATGGAGTCTTTGTTCTCTTAGATTTTTTTTTCTCCAGCCAGTTGGTGCAGATTCACTTGATGACAGCCCTGAAACCTGTTTCTGTCTGAAACCTGTGGCATCCATCCTGACAGTTACACTGAGTTTCTTTTTGTTTAGATTTGTAGGACAACGCCTGTTTACCATTAATATGTTTTTTCATTCTCACAGAAATCTCCAAGTCTTGGCAGATTGACCCACTTTTTTTTAACCCATGATGCGGCAACTCTGTGATACTTTACGATGTATGTCACCAGCATATGAAAGGAAATCAAGGCATTTATTCTACCAGTTGTCCTCCACTGGGATAAAGGTGGTTGAAAGTAATGCAAAGGGAAGTTAGGGCTCTCATGAGCTGTTGATGACTCATGTGCATACAGAACCAGTAAGCCAAAAAACCTGAGTTTTTTATTCTTTTATAGTAGTATTAAGTGGTGTTAAAGGATAATTTTTATACACAAAAATGTAAAATCATGACTCTCAGACAGATATAAACTGAGCACTGTTAAAGATTTTACTTAATTCATCACTAATGAGTGAACCAGACAGTTGTTATAACAGGCCTACAGGAGAAGGCTAAGAAGTACAAGTTGATTTGGAATACAAGAAGATTGAAATGAATGGCCGGTGGACGCTAAACTGGTTTTTTTTCCATAGGAAAAGTGGTGAAGTTGACTGAACCTCTAGCAAAGAATTTATTTGTAAGTCTACAGATACAGTTTCTTTTGCAGTGCCGTCAATTCTTTGTAAGTTTCAGCATTGTAATGTAGCTCAAGGGCAGTGAAAGGCAATGCAATAACTCAGAAGAGTGTGCCCAAAACGTTGCCAAGTTTTCCACTGGAGACACCAGTAATTCTTGTTATTTCCAATTATCCTTACAGTAATAGTATTTGTAGAAAACGTCATGGCTTGCAAAACACTTTAAAATATATGCTTTTGAGCATCATTTCGAACTTGTCAGATAGGCTGTCTTCTCACAGTGTACCTTGAGGAAGTGAGCAATGAAAACACCCAGCATGGTATAGGGTAGGTGCCCCAAAAGGTGTAGCTGTTGTTAGGCAAGCAGTGTTGGTGGTGGTGAAGAGTGAGGACTCTAGAATCATGTAGATTGTGCTTCACTTTCCTCATCTATACAATAGGGACAAAATAATGTCAACCTCATAGAGTCGTTATGAGAAATGAAAGAGCTAATTTGTAGAAGGTGCTGAGCACAGGGAGTGGCTCGGTAAATACTGCCTGTTGTTGTTTCCATTGGTTGGTGTTCAGCTGTTACAGACCAGGTCCAAAAATGGCACCCAGATCCTCTGCCTCCAAAGCCCGTGTACATCCTCTGCAAAGATGGTGCATTGTGAATGGTGACATATTTTTTCAAATTTTCAGGTTTGACAGTTTTATTCTTTTTTTCATTTTAAGGTTCAAGATGGTTTGTGGAGTGCAGGTTTTATATTTGAATCAGGGAAAGTGGAGAGTGGTACTCGAGTGGATATTCTGTTCTGATTCTCCTTTCATCTCACAAGTCGGAGGAGTACTTGTCTTCTATATTCAGCCAAATCTGAGCTATGCTAATGCCCAATCCTCAGCACTTGATGTCTACTTAAATGGAACCTAAAAATAAATATTTCTGTGCTCTCAGGCTGATGTTTTACAGGTATTGGGAAGACTGGCAAGAGTACAGTGGGATGCCAGGGTCAGGTCTTGGTTATGAGCCACAGTCAGGGCTTGTTTACTCCCTCACAGCAATTCTATGGAGTGTTATTTCCACTTACAGAGGAGAACAAGTGTGGCCCAAGGAAGTTAATTGAGCAGAGCTTGGCTTTGAATGCCAGTCTGTCTGACTTCAATGTGTGGCTCTAAGTTCTACTGCCTTGTGCTCATAGGGGTACTGTGACACAGTAGAGTCCAGATAAATTATCAACATGGCAAATGGGGAGTAAAGAGTAAGATAAGGGCCTAGTAGCTGAGCCAACTACATAGGGTAACAGGTTCAGCTGCTGGTGAAGGGACCAGGACTTTGGTGAAAGAGCAGGCTTCGATACTAAGTCTTTGAAGTGTTGAACTGGAGCTCCTTAAATCCCTCTGGACCAAGAACAGCCAAGGTCTGGTGCAGCACCGAAGGTGTGAGAGGAGCCCAGACAGTCTTAGCAGAGCTGGCTAGGGGGCTGGGCAAGCCCAGAGTTAGAGACCGGGGTAGGAATCTGCCCAAGTCCCTACTATGCCTGGCAACAAGGATGGTCAGCAGAGGTCATCACTGTGGTGGAAGGAAAGCCCACTGGTATCCTAGCTCTTAGAGCTCTGTTGCTTGTTTAGTTGGAGTCTTGGGGTAGGGAAACTGATGTAAGATTTTGTTTTTCTATGAGAGTGTGTTATTGTGCATAGACAACAGCAGAAGACGTAATGCACTATCGCAGCTGGGGCTCAAACCTGGTTTGTTTGATTCTAAACCTATGTGTATTTTCCTACAACATTCAGACCACCTGTATGTGCCCTAGGGCTGCAGTAACAAAGTAGCACAAACAGGGTGGCTTAAAACAACAGATATGTATTCTCTCACAGTAGTAGAGACTAGACGTCTGAAATCAAAGTGTTAACAGGGCTGTGCTCCCTCTGAAGGCTCTTGGGGAGGACCAGACTTCTGGTAGCCCCAGATGTTCTTTGGCTTGTGGCAGCATAACTCCAATGTCTACTTCTGTCTTCACGTCACTGTCTTCCCCCTGCGTGTGTGCCTTCTCGTGGCGTTCTCCTCTCTGTGTGTGTCTGTGTGCTGGTTTCCCTCTCCTGATAGGGACAACAGTCATGTTGGGTTAGGGCTCACTCTAATGACCTCATCTTAACTTGATTACAACTGCAAAGACCCTATTTCCAAATAAGATCATATTCACAGGTACCTGGGGTTAGGACTTCAACATACCATCTTGGGGAACACAATTCGACCTATAATACCACCCATTCTTTTCTCAGGTTCTCTTTTATTTCTCAGGCTTCAGGTTTCCACATTTGGTAATTATTTGTTCTTTTACCTCTGTATCCATCCTTCCAATTGAAAAAACATTCATGATGGCCTACTGTGTGTAAAGCATTGGCCTGAAATGGTACATGCAAGCAGAGACCCAGCCCTTATGAACCTTCTTGATGAAGGAGAGAGAGACAGAAAAGTCAGCAGATGGATGAAAGAATCTCAAACTACTCAGCATTACGAAGGAGGAAACAAGGGTTGAGACAGGGCAGGAGAGGTGGAGGTGATGCTCCAGGGTAGTCAGGAAGGATGTCTCTGAGGAAGTTACAGCTGAAACGAGGCTGAAAGGATGAGAAGTGATGTCCATGGAGAGCTAGAAAATAGTGGCTCTGGCTAAAGGAAGAGCAAGCAGTAAGGCCCTGAGGCAGGGACAAGCGTGGCACATTTGAGGAGCAGAAAGGTGACTAGTGGGGCCTGGGAGTTGGGGTAAAGCAAGAGATGGAGTTGGAGATTTAGGCAGAGATCAGATCTTGCAGGGCCATGGGATTTGAATTTTAACTTAAGCTACAGCTGACCAACATGCTCTCATGAGCCCAACACAATGCTCATGATAATTAGAATTTCTTAAGCATCTACTCTGTGCCAGGCTGACAACCAGGCACTTCTCATGTATCATGTCATTTCATCCTCACCACAACCCTGAAAAGGAGGTATTATGAGAGTTCTTAGAGGTTTGCTCATTCTTATACTTATGGAGCATGTAACCTATTTCAGGCAAAATACTAGGCTCTAGGGATGTGTTGAAGATCCCTGCCCTCCAGTAAAAACACCTGTGAACAAAGGACCATACTAATAGCTCGATGACAGGGCTGTAGCCTCCCCACCACTCTGGGCTCCAGTTTACTCCATGTGTCAAGTGGGGAAGTCATCATCTCCTACTTGCAGGATGGTGGTGACGAATAGAAGAGTCAACGGGAGAAGTGCCTGGGACAGACAGATGCTTAGTTTCCGGAAGTGATTATTCAAGCTTGACTGTGCTGTGAGCGACAGCTGCCCACAGTCCACACAGGTGGAGAGAGAGAGCAAGACCCTCAGGAAAGGGGAGATGGGAAAGGCTGCAAAGAGGAGGGTGAGCTGAGCCTGGAAAGAACAGTGGGCATTCCTCAGGCAGACAAGGAAGAGAACGACAAAAGTTTGATGTCCATTCAGCCTAATGCATTATAATCCTTATTATTACAATTAAGTGTGAGGAACCCAATGTACCTGTGGTTTTGAAGGAAAGAGGCCACATGCTGTAACTGGACATTGAACTTTCTATAATGCTCGGTAAGAGATGTGTTTGGATACCACTTACCAGTCGCGGTTCTGCATATAGTTTCAGTAAAAATGAGACTTGTATAGTAGATATTGGCCCATTCAAGGGCTTTCTGTTTCCCAGAATGTAGTATTGTCTTTTAAAAAAGGCATATGTCAACTTGCCCTCTAGTGACAATATTTTGTATTTCGCTCAGGTTCAGAAAATAAGCTGCATGCTGGCTCCCACTACAATGCCATTTTCTCTTTATAGGTTGGAGGCCTGCTGTGCAATAATTCTACTAAAGGAGCAGAAAACAATGGCCTCTGTGAGGTTTCTTTACCAGGGGCTGGTGTGATCCTTTCCAGATGACAAGAGGAGTGGTGGTGAGGGGTTAATAGCTGACAACTTTAGGCAAGTTACTTACACTCAGGTCTCCTCACCTCTGAAATGAGTTTACCAGGTTGGTGTGCATCTACTTCTCTGTCTCCACCACTGGAACACCAGCTCAATGAGGGCGGGGATTTTGTTTGCCTTGCTGCTGGTCACCAAAACAGTGCCTGGCTTGTAGTAGGCACTTCAAACACGTAGTGGAAGAATGAATGAACAATAACAACGGTGAAGATTGAAAGCGATCCGTTTTGAGAATCCCTAGAGCATGGTCAGGCAATTAGCATGTACTTGACTACAGGGTGGTATCCTTCCTTCTCTCATTGTTGATGCTTGCTTTCTATTTTGTCTTAGGCTTATTTCTCCAGGCTGTTTTATTGTGATGCTTTCTTTGGCCATTTTGAGCAAAAGTTTGGAAGAGGCATAGAGGAGAGAGAGTCAAGGATGGGGCTGTTTAGTTTTGAAAGAGGAAGAAACATTTGGCAGACCCTTCCTCCTGGTTGATGGCATTTTAGGTTGAACCCTTTCCTATGAACCATCCATTTATTTCTCTCTGTAATGCACTTTGGGGCTAAATCGTGTGCACATGGCACATGTTGAATCCTGGAAATCCAGTGGGTCTGTCTTGTAGCTTTCCACTGCTCAGTGCAGCCGAACTCAGCAGCATCCTGGGCTTCTAGGAAGGATGCTCACTGATTTTTTTTTTCAGTCATTTTATTCATGATTGTTTTGTTCCTTTCACCACAGGGTTCATTGCTCACTTCTGCTTTGAAAGGCAGGGCCCAGGGAGGCAACAGAGATGAAAGAAATGTGATCGCACCTTTCCCTGCTGATGGCTGAACGAGCTGGTACTCACACTTGAAAAAGCATCATCATCTCCAAGTGCCTTTTAGGAGAGTTCAAGCTAGGGAATAACAGTGAGCCGGGAGACGAAGGGAGCAGTGCTTAATGTGTTTTTTAAAGTCTTAAGCATCTAAACCCTTTTTTAAACAGCAACCCCCTTGGAGAGGAGAGAACATAGCTTTAAAGTTCTTGCCTGACATCTAAACCCCTCAGAGTTCTATCAAGGCGGAGACGATGGTGAAAAGATACCCTTTGAGAGCTAGGGCGAAGAATGGACATTGATTTGTCCTTTTGATCCATGATGTTCTCCATCTCAGAAACAAGTAATGCTTCCCAGTGGGCAGAGGATGAAGTCTAAATTTCTTAACCTTGCATTTAAAGGCTTCTGGAGCCAAGCATCATTTATCTTTTTGACCCCATCTTCTAGTATCTTCTCCATGGTGTTCCAGTCAAATTATCCTCCCTGCTGACCTCCAGCTATGCTTTGTGCTTTCAAAATTTAATTACATTTCTTGGTTAGGGAAGGATAGAATTTTGATGGATGGAGAAGTAATCTGAAAAGTACAAAACAGAAGATGGCATTCATAGTTCTATTTGAAATTAATCCTTGTTGGTAATTGTCATATTACTTCCAGTTTTTGAAAATATATGTCTGCGTATTATTACTATGTTTATACATTTCTTTAAAAAATTACAAAAGTGCTATAGGAAATTACAAACGTGACATAGAAAATACATACTTCAAAAGAGAAAATACTACAGATGAAACTAAACTTTCATTTAATTATCCTTGCCAGTTCTGATTCCCTCTCACCTTCCCTAGAAGTAACCGCTATTTTGGTTTTGTTGCATATTGTTAACTGAATAATACATGGTATTATTCTATGTTTATTTTAGTTCACATGCATGGCATCATATGGTGAGTATCATTCCATAATTTGCTTTTTTCACTCAACCACATTTGTTGATATCTAGCCACACTGTTCCAAGTAGTTCAAATTCATTGTCCTTACCTACTACTCCTCACTGTATGTTCTGTTCATCCATCCACCTGCTGGTGGGTATCTGGGCTGTTTTTGCATCTTTGCAAAGCTGTAGAGAAAATGAAGGTGATTTTTCATGCACATGTGCAAGTATTTCTCTAGTGTGCCCAGGTGTGTTATTGCAGGGTCATTGTGTCTTCACAATTTCAGTGTTCATGGAAGCTGCTACATTTCCCTGTCCTTTTACTAGTTTGCATGCCCACATACAGTTGGCAGAGAGATATACTTCTCAGATACTGTCTGTCTCTTCCCTCAAATTTCACAGGCCTAGGATTCTCTTTACTCTCCTCTCTTGTGGAAATCTGTTTATCTAGATTCAATTGGGATAACATATATTTGATGGTCCTCTCATTTGACATTTACTCTAGATTTTGACTAGTTTTGCTTTACTTGTCCAAGTCTCTGCCCAAGTGAGTAAACAAGCTTAGCAGACATGCAGCCGTCACACTCCTATTTCTTCTGTAGTGCCTAGTTTCTCGCCCAGGGTCAGTGCCAAGGAGAGCAAGGGCTAGTTTTGCTGCAAGTTTAGGTTCTAAACTTGGTTGAAAGGTGAACATCCAGGAAAGTAAAAATCACCCTTGATTTTTTTAAATGGCTCATAATATGCTATCTCTAAAGAAGTTACTCTTAGCCAATGTTTTCCTACAGCATTACAGCTAATCAATGCTTCTTTGCTGGATCAACAGATAAAGGTGATGGACCCTCATATGACAAATATATACTGTAATTTTTAAACACATTTCACACGTGAGATACATGTATTTCTATTGTGAGAGGCATGCAGGACACGCAACTGATGGTGGATTTAGCAGATAAATGCTCTCATTGCATCCTTATGTTGTGACATTTATGCTCATTGACCGGACCAGAAGGAATCAAATCACCTGCGCTATTCAAAGTGCCCCCCTGTCCTCTCCCCCAGGCCCCAACACACACACACACCTGTGCTTTGTGTGCTCTGAGTTGTGACCTCACCGATCATGTTAAACGCTGCTTGGGTGAGGCAGGTGAGCAGCACAGTAACAGGGGCAACTAAGCTCCTGCCTCCTTGGTCCTGCCCCACTCTCTTCGCCCCACTGAGAGAAAAGGATGAGACTAAATCCAGCAAACATGGCAAGAGGGTGGCTTTTCTGTAATTAATCTCCTAAACCTCTCTGGGATTTGACAGACAGAATTAGGTCCCAATCACTTTTCTAAAGGTCATTTTCACTCTGTTGTTGTGGGCACCATTTCATTTAAAAGCTCCAGGACGCAGCCTTGGTGGGAGTTATTAATGGAGGGAAAAATGGCCCTGAATATGGACAGGCATATTCCTCCATGCCTCAGGCATGCAGAGACCTAATTTATTGCTCATTGATTGTTGTAAAATACAGTTTTTATTTTTATTTAGGTATAGCAAGGCCAATAGATCAGGAGATGATGGCCATTGAAAACATAGTTGGTTACTCACAGATTCCAAGAGGAGGGGGCACACCACGCTGCCATGGAGGTCCACACGGGAAGTACTGGAGGAATAGGTCAGGAGGCAGAGGGAGTGGGGGAAAATGTGTGCAAGAGCCTTTATTGTGGTTGTTATGGGAAGGAAGGGGTGAGGCAGGGTAAGCAGGATCAGGATGGGCTGGTTTGAATAATCTCAATGGGCCCTGGAATGCAGCAGCTGTCCCCTAGTTGTCTGGTTCCCGCCCTGGGGGATTAGGGCAGGCGGATAGTGGCCTGGAGTGTGAGAGCCAGGTAAAGGGAGCGGTAGGGGTCTGGGCTCTGAACTGGTTGGTTTGCATATGGAAAGCAAGCTTGCAGGCCAGTTTGCTATCTCTGGGAATTGTCTAACCCTGGGAGGGGCAGTCCCTCTGGGGTTGGCAAGATCCCAGATGTCAGAGCATCCAAAATCAGAAAAGTAAAAGCGTGGTTAATACAGTGATGTTCTCCATGGTGACAAATATCACCTAGGTGTGACTTGGTCTCAGGTATCCACATACTGTGTTTTCTGCCCTTGTTTGAAGGATAGAATAAGCTGTCCAACAAAGGAGTAATGTAGAATGCTACAAATTCTGTGTCAGCGATGGAGATGGAGGAAAGGCTACTGGGGGCAGGCCAACACCCTGGTACCTACACGTGTCTGACAGGTGTGCTCTCCCTCCAGGATGTCCTCTACACTAACCTATTATGAAGTTATCATCACTTGCTCCCCAAGGAAAAACTAGTGGCTTAATCTGCAAATTTGTGTTAATTTGTTACCTTTCTCAGATAAGATACCTGCATTTTGAACGCAAAACCAACTGATCTTTGCTCTCAAATTGACCTCCTCTTTTCGGGTCCAAAGATTTGTGAAATGGCATCACCATCTGCCCAGAGAGCCAATCTAGTAATTTGGGAAACACCTTTGACCATTCCCTCTCTCTCCCCTGAAATGTGCTTCCTCACTCAAGTCTTTCTCCTGTCCATAGATTTATCTCCATTTCCTCTCCATTGGCTGACTTCAGCATCAATTCTTTTCTCATCTGGGTCATTACAAGTTCCCACTCTTCTCAGGAAAAAGGAGAGAAAGCACAAATCACCAAAATTAGAAATGAAATCAGGACATTACTTTCAACCCTACAGAAATGAAAAGGATGATGGGGAAATGTTAAGAAAAATTTGATGCTAACAAATTAGACAATTTAGGCAAAATAGACAAATTCCTGGAAAGACACGAATTACCAAAAATGTCTCAAGAAAAAAGTAGAAAATCTGAACTGACCCATAGCAAATAAAGATATTGCATTAGAAATTAAAAAAAAAAAAAAAACCTTTTAACAAATAAAAGTCTAGGCCTAGAGGGCTTTCCTTTTGGACTCGATGAAACATTTTTTTCTTTTTTAAGGAAGAATCCTAATCCTGCACAAACTTTGTCAGAAAAAAGAGAAGGAAGGAACACTTCTCAAATCATTTCATGATGCCAATATTACTATGATACCAAAACCAAAGACACACAAGAAAAGAAAATTGCAGACCAATATCCCTCATGAACATAGACCATAAATTCTTAACAAAATTAGTAAGTCAAATCCAGCAATATATAATAAGGACTGTACCCCAGGACCAAATGAGTTTATCTCAGGAATTCAAGTTGTTTTAACAATTGAAAATCAATTAATGTAATATACAGTATTGATAGAATAAAGGACAAAACGCATGATCACGTTAATATGTGCAGAGGAAGCACTTGAAAAACTCTAACACACATGCATGATAAGAGAAAAAAATTCTCAGTGAATGTAGAAAAGTTCTTCAAACTGTTAAATGGTATCTATGAGAAGACCACAGCTAACATGATTTTTAATGACAAAAAAGCTGAATTCTTCCCCTTAAGATCAGAAACAAGGCTCTCTCCTCTCACCACTTTTACTAAACAATGTCCTGAAGGATCTAGTCTGTGCAAAAAAGCAAGAAAACAAATTAACTCCATACAGATTGGAAAGAAAGAAATAAAACTATCATTATTTGTAGATGACATAATTTTGTATGTAAAAACAGTAGTGACTACAATTAAGAAGCAGGCTTATCAAGTTAGCAGGATTCACGATGTATAAGCAAAAATTTATTGTATTTCTATATACTAACAAAAGAAATCCAATCTGAAAATGAAATTAACAGTTCGATTCACAATGTTATCAAAAGGAACAAAATAAATAGGAATTAGTTTAACAAAATATGTGCAAGAACCGTATACTGAAAACTACAAAACATCACAGAAAGAAGTTAAAGATCTAAATAAATGGAGAGACATACCATGTTTATGGATTGAAATACTCAATATTGTTAACATGGCAATTCTCAAATTCATCAATAGATTGAATGCAATCACAATAAAAATCCAATCAGGCTATTTCTGATGGAGTTGATTATTCTTGGTTAAACTTAGCAGGTATCCTATAGGCCCTTTTAATACGTAAATTCAAATCTTAGATTTCTGGAAAGGTTTCTTATATTACTATCTTAAATAGTCATTCTGTTCCATTGCTTTCTGTTCAGGCTCAATTTAACTGTTTTTCATTTCACCATATCATCATATTTTTTCTCAGCACAAACACCATTCAATCTCCTCCCCAAATGGAGTTAGCTAGAATGTGTAGGGACCAGCCTCTCATGTCTCCTTACTTCATTTGCATGTTCCTTCTAATTTGTGAATGACTATCCTAACGAAGGGATCCAGGGCAACTGGGGATGGTACTTAAAGCCTTTCTTGAATGTCTGCTAGGGCTGTCACAACAAAACACCACAGACTAGGGGGCTTGAACAACAGACATTTATTCTCTTACAGTTCTGGAGGCTGGAAGTCCAAGATCAAGAAGTCAGCAGGATTGTTCTCCTGAGGCCTCTCTCCTAGGCTTGCAGATGGCCGCCTTCTCACTGTGTCCTTACATGGTCCTTTTCTCTGTGCATGTGCATCCCTGGTGTTTCTTCCTTTTCTTGTAAGGACACAAGTCCTATTGGATTAGGATCCCACTTTTATGATCTCATTAAACCTTAATTACCTCTTTAAGGTCCTATCTTCAAATATAGTCACAATGAAGGTTGGGTTTCAACATATCAGTTTTGGGGCATATGGAACAATTCAGTCCATAATACTAAAGATGCAAGTTTTCTGGTAAAACTCCCATGTGTTCTTGACGCCCCTTGCTTCGTGGATCAAACGAACCCTTGACTGCTTCTCCTTGCCTTGTTACTCCCTGTAAAGACTTATCAGGTTTCCCCTAAATAGCTAACATTTACAGGTCTTATTATTTTCCAGTACTATTTTGAACATGATAAATGTCCTAATATATTAAATCATTTCAGTTACTGTGGTTTTGATTCCTAGCATTTCCTTTAGATTCCTTGGTATTTTCACCTCTCTATTTCCATTCCCCACCTGTTCTTGCATGTCGTCTACTTCTTCTATTAGAGCTCTTACCATATTAACACCGTTATTTTAAATTCTCTGATAACTCCAACACGTGAGTCCAATTCTGATGCTTGCTTCGTCTCTTAGAACTGTGTATTTTTCTTGTCTTTTGGCATGCCTTATAATTTTTTGTTGAAAGCCAGACACAGTGTATTGAGTACTAGAAATTGAGAGCAATAGGCCTTTAGTGTAATATTTTATGTTAATCTGGCTAGGAGATGGGCTGTATTTAATACTTTTTGCAGCTATTGGTACTAGAGGCTTGAAGCTCATCTTGTTTTCTTATTTTTGTCTTCTTTTTGACTTTAAGCTTCCCTAAGTCCACCACCTCAGAGAGAGACTACATCCTGCAGCTCTTCCATCTCTAATACACTATTGTTAAATTGGAGCCCTGTTGGTGTGGTGGGAATGTATGGGGGAAGGGAAGCATGTGGTAATCTTCTGATTAAGTAAGTCTCAGTCTTTTAGTGGGCCTGTGTTTCTGGGCTGTAACTTTCACCAATGTTTATTCAGTGGTATAGATGTTTAATGCCCCCTCCCTACTCCCTTCCTCGGCCGCAGAGTTCTAAATCAATTTCCTGGAATCCCTGACCCATGTTGACTACGTTTTTTGCCCCATTAGTTGAGACAAGATGGCTACAAGGTACTTGAGTGGAGAAATGCCCTTCTCCAATCTGACATAAAGCCTCTAAAATCTTCCCCGGAAGAGTAGGCCCTTGCTATGGACTTGCAGTGATGACTCTTCCCTCCTTCTGTCAGAGACAGGAGAGGAGCTTTCTTGGCCCTTTGCTTTGAAATCTTTATAGAGTTCCTGGAAGTAAAGCCAAGAAAGCGGGCCTTCCCCCAAGGAATAAAAATAAAACAAAAACACTTCTCACAAATAAATGTCTAGACCCAGATGGCTTCACTGGTGAATTCTATCAAACATTTAAGGAAGAAATAATACCAGTCCTACACAAACTATTCCGGAAAAAAAAAAAAAAAAGAAAGGAACACTTCCCAACTCTTGTCATGATGCCAGTGTAACTGGGATGTGCTTGGCCTCCAGCAACTCATCAACGTTACCATTTGAGTGTTTCCACCAGTTTATAGCCTTGGCGCTTCTGCTGTGCGTAGGCAGATTTTAACTGTGTCCCTCGATATGCACCTGACTCTGCAGATTTCAGAGTGGAGGTTGGCCCTGAAACCCCCATTCTCTGGTGGGTCCAAGAAAAGCTATTGATTTTTAACCTATCTAGCTTTCTCCTCTTGTAAGGAGGAGAGTGATGACTTCCAAGCTCTTTTCATGTCAGAGTTGCAACTGGAAACCTTCATATATTAAATTAAATTATCTAATCCTCTAACCCAAGGAAACAGATGATATTGTTATCTCCATTTTCCAACTGAGGAAACCAAAATCATGTGTCAATAGATTGTTTCTCTGCCCATGGTGATACAGCTAGTCAGTGGGAGAGCCAGGTTTTAAATTAATTCAACTTAATTTCCTTTATTAAGTAACCCTAATACTTTGCCTTCCTTCTATACAATAAACTCACTATATAAATTCTTCTGACCATTGATGCCAATTCAATGCCCACTGTTTTCCAGGTAAGTTTTAAATAAAATAATGTTTGTAAATCATTTAATCCAGTGCCTGACACAGAGTAAGTGCTCAATAAATAATAGAAGTGATGTCTGTTGCTCTTACTATTTCATTTATTCCTCCCAATGACTCTAGGAGGTAGAGTTCTCTGCCCGCCATTTTATGCAAGAGGTAGGTACCACCCCAGACATTCTGATATAATTGGGCTGACATGCAGCCTGGGCACTGCAATTTTTGAAAGCTTCCCGGGTAATTCAAATGTGAAGCCAAGATCAAGAGGCACATCTCCAAAGCCATGTTGATCTGCCCCATCCCATTGCTGTCATGAGGGAGGAAGGAACCAAGGTTGCCAGATCTATTTTTTTCAGTAAAGAAGCTGAAAGTTTGAGTTACAATGTGATATTTCCTAATTCAAAGTTGTCTCAAATCTTTTTAAAACAATACATGGACTCCTGGGAGCTCAGTGTCAGACCGATACTTTGCAACCGTTGTGTTTGGAATCAAGTTGGAGAGTTCAGTGGTTCCCGATTGGCTCCTGATTAGATTAGACCAATGGTTCTTAAAGTGTGGCAGATGGACCAGCACCATCAGCATCACCTGAAAACTTGTTAGAAGTGCAGATTCTGAGGCCCAGGCCCAGACTTACTGAATCAGACATTCGGGAGTGGGGCCCAGTATGTAATAACCAACCATCCAGGTGATGCCGAGGCACACTCGAGTTTGAGAACCACCGGATTAGATTATTTTATCCTTTCCTTCCTTCTCACATTATATAGACAGTCCACAGTAGCAGAGGGAACATATGCAAGAGAACAAACAAAACAGTAATCAGAACCTCAAGATTCAACTCAGCTATGAGTCTGCAGAAATATGGAGCTTCACGAAAGACAGATCCTTCCTTTAAACCCGGTTTGGAGACCAAATTAGGGAAAGCTGAGCTGATGTGGTGGCACTTTAATTTGTCTGAGTCCCACCTCTGCTATTTGGGTCTTGAAAGGCCCTTTAAATCAGCCTTCTGTAGGATCTGCATGAAGCCCCTCATCTTTTCACTTATTTGAACTACAAAGGGAAGGGAAACAGGAGTGTGGCTATGGTTAGGGTAGGGAAGATTATTTATGCTGTGAAGGATGTGAGCTGTGGAAAGGTGGTTTTACAAGCTGAGTAATAAAATTTTAAAAAGGAAAGTGATATGGAACTGTGGACAGTTCCATACTTTCAGTATATTCATTTCCCAGATTAAACATATACACGTACATACACATTCATATAAATATATGGTGTATGTAAATGTGTGTACGTGGGAAAAGCATGTGGAATATACTATACAAATTATGAGCAGTTGATGTGAACTCCTCAAGCCAGAAAAGATTTCAGGTTACGGAATGAAGAGTGCTGACAAAATTGAAAAAAACAGGCTAGAATATGAATCGAGAGACAACTTGTGGAATATTGCCATTGGCTGCTCGGAGCCTGGGGTTGTGATATTGCATAGTAATTGACTACACCTGCTTTAGACTCAGGCCGCCCAGGGTTTGCATCAGGCTTCTTCCCTGGAAAGTATTTGGGGCTGGGCAGGTTTAGCACTAGGGATAATGTTTGTAGATAGCTTATTCAGGCAAGACAGAGACTGGACAAAAATTATAAGTGTATAGAGTGTTTTTAAAAAGTGAAGTTGCTATAGGATTGCATAACGGGGAATGAATCAGAGTCTGAAAGTATTGCGGCAAGAGTGGGAATTAGCTAAGTCAGTGGCTTTATACCTTTGGTGAGTAGTATCAGAATCTCCTGGAGTACTTGTTAGAAATGCAGAGGACGGACTCCCTTCTGTGTCCCTACCCCCAGTCTCTAATCCCTGCCAACTACTAATCTAAAAGAGCAACCGGATCATTGTGGTGTTACAACTGATCAGTGTCGTACCTGTGGTGGTGGGTACACAAAACTGCACATGGGATAAAATGGTATAGAATGGGATACACACACACATACACAAGAGGACAAGCAAAACTGGGGAAATCTGAAGAAGGTGGGTGTCAATATCCTGGTGGTGATATTATACAATAGATTGTAAGTGTTACCATTGGGGGAAATTGGGCAAAGTGTACAAAAGATTTATTTGGTATCTACATGTGTCTTTATATTTAAAGTGGGTTTCCACAATGAGATATCACCCCATGCCTGTTGGAATGGCCAGCGTCAAAAGGACAAGAGATGATAAATGCTGGAGAGAATGTGGAGAAAAGGGAACACTTGTGCACCCTTGGTAGGATTGTAAATTTGTGCAGCCACTGTAGAATATAGCATGAAGGACCCTCAAGCAATTGAAAATAGAACTACCATATGATTCAGTAATTCCACTTCTGGGAATATATCAAAAGGAAATGAAAACACTAACTCAAAAAGATATTTGCAACCCCATGTTCATGGCAGCGTTATTTACAATAGCCAAGACATGGAAACAACCCAAGTGTCCATTGATGGATGAATGGATAAAGAAGTTGTGGTATAGATATAAAATGGAATATTATCCAGCCATAAAAAATGAGGAAATACTTCCATTTGTGACAACATAGGTGGACCCTGAGAGCATTATGCTAAATGAGACAAGTCAGCAGAGAAAAGACAAATACTGTATGACCTCACTTATATGTGGAATCTTAAAAACAAACAACAAACTCATAGAAAAAGAGATCAGACTTGTGGTAACCGGAGGCGAGGAGTGGGAGGAGGGGGAGAGCAAGGTGGTCAAAAGATACAAACTTCCATTTATAAGATAAATAAGCACTAGGGATGTAATGTGCAACATGATGACTAGCACTAACACTGCTGTGTGATATATGGGAAAGTTAAGAGTGTGAATTGTAAGAGTTCTCATCACATTGTTTCGTTTTTTTGCTTTTTCTTTCTATTTTATCTGAGATGACAAGCTGACTAAACTTATTGTGGTAATCATTTCACAATAAATGTAAATCAAACCATTATGCTGTACTCTTTAAATTTATACAGTGATGTTAAGTCAATTATATCTCAATAAAACTGGAAAAAGAAAAGAACAAAAAAAAATAAAATGGGTTTCTTGTAGACAACATATCATTGGGTCATGTTTTTTGATCCTCTCTGACAATCTCTGTCTTTTAATTGGTGCAATTAGACTATTGACATTCAAAGCGATTATTGATATGGCTGGATTAATATCTACCATATTCATTACTGTTTTCTATTTGTTGCCCTGTTCTTTATTCCTATGTTTGTCTTCCACTCTTTTTTTGCCTTTATTGATTTTAGTTGAGCATTTTAAATGATTCCATTTTCCCTCCTTTCTTAGCACATTGGTTATCTTTTGTTTTTTACTGATTTTAGTGGTTGCCCTAGAGTTCGCAAAATACGTTTACAACTAATCCAAGTCCACTTTCAAATAATACTATACCACTTCACAGGTAGTGTGAGCACCTTCTAATAACAAAAATAATGCTAACTCCTCCCTCCTGTCCCTTGCATCATTGCTGTCATTCAATTCACTTATATATAAACATATGAAAGAATATATATATATATGCATAAGACATACACACAAGCATACATAATCAAATACATTGATATCATTTTGAACAAACTGTTAGCTATTAGATCAATTAAGAATAAGAAAAATAAGTATTTATTTTTACCTTCAGTTGTTCCTTAGATGCTCATTATTTCTTTACGTAGATCTGAACTTCTGACCTATATTATTTTTCTTCTCTCTAAAGAACTTCTTTTAACATTTCCTGCAAGACAGGTCTACTAGCAACAAATTCCCTCAAGTTTTGTTTGTCTAAGAAAGTATTTATTTCTCCTTCACTTTTGAAGGATAATTTCATAGGGCACAGAATTCTAGGTTGGTGTTTTTTGGCTTTCAACACTTTAAATATTTCACTCCATTCTCTTCTTGCTTGCATGGTTTCTCAGGAGAAGTAGGATGTGGTTCTTATCTTTGTTCTTCTATAGGTACGGCTTTTTCTTTCCCCCTCTGGCTTCTTTCAGAATTTTTTTCTTTATCTTTGATTTTCTGTAGTTTGAAGATGATATATGCCAAGGTGTAGGTTGGTTTGTTTGTTTTTTGCATTTATCCTGTTTAGTGTTCTCTAAGCTTCCTGGATCTGTGGCTGGTGTCTGACATTAATTCGGGGGAAATTTTCCATCATTATTGTTTCAAATATTTCTTCTGTCCCTTCCTCTGTTTTTGCTCCTTCTTGTATTCTCATTATGCATATGTTCCACATTTTGTCATTGTCTCACAGTCCTTGGATGTCCTGCTCTTTTTTTCCCAGTCTTTGTTCTCTTTGCTTTTTAGTTTCGAAGTATTTTATTGCTATATCCTCTAGCTGAGATTCTTTCCTCAGCTGTGTCCAGTTTACTAACGAGCCCATCGGAGGCAGTGTTTTTTATCTCTAGCATTTCTTTTTGAGTCTTTCTTCGGATTTCCATCTCTCTGCTTACATTACCATCTGTTCTTACATGCTGTCTACTTTATCTATTACAGCCCTTAGCATATTCGTCATAATTGTTTTATATTCCTGGTCTGATAATTCCAACATCCCTTCCATGTTTGTTTCTGATGCCTGCTCTGTCTCTCCAAATTGTGTTTTTCGTCTTTTAGTATTCTTTGTAATATTTGCTTGATAGCTAGGCATGATGTCCCAGGTTAAAGGAACTGCAGCAAATACGCCTTGAGTAATGTGGTGTTGAGATGTGGGGGAGGGGAAGCATTCTACGGTTCTATGATTAGTCTCTGTCTTTAGTGAGCCTATGCCTCTGGACTACGAACTTCATGAGAATTTGTTTTTTTTTCTCCCCCTCAGGTGGAACAGGATGGCTGGAGTGGGCTGGAGTTGGGTATTTCCCTCCCCCAGATCAGGTAGGCTCTGATAATACCCAACAGGTTAGGCTCTGGTTAATTAGTTTTCCCTGAGGACAGATGTTTTTAAGGAAGCAGCATGCTCTGGCATGTTTCAAACTGGTTCCTTTTCTTCTCCCCCTGCCAGAAGCCTGAGGGAATTTGTCTTCGATATTTACTGTGAGAACCTGGTCAAGTTCCTGATGGTAAATCTCGCAATATTATGTGGGCTTGTATGACTGGGTCCCGGTGGGGTTTTCAGCTCTCAGAGTTGTCCATACGGAGCTACCAGCAATCCATCAATTACAGTTCAGGTATTCTTACCCTGGCGTCATATTTTTTTAAAACCCCAGGTCATTCTAATATTGATCCAGAGTTAAGAACCAATGTAGAAGGGCAATGGAAAGCTGCTGAAAGTTTTTAACCAGGGTCATGACTTGATCAGAATTTGGTCTTAAAATTACTCTGGCTTTAGTGAGAAAATGGATTGGGTGAAGACTGAGAACAAAGGAAATAGGAGGCTATTGCGGTAATCAAAGTGAGTGGTCGTAATAGTGTCTTACAAAAGGGAAAGGACGGTGGGGGTGAATTTTTAAGTTTTATAACTGGCAAGACCTAGGAATTGACAGGAATGAGGCTGCAGGAGAGGAGTTTTTGAAACCCAGGTACCAGAGGAGACTGGAGAAATGTGATGGTCAAAATTATTCTAAGATTGACGGTGGAGCTTGATTCATCAATGACGAAAATAGTGAGAAAACACATCCACCTGTGACCAGCAAAGTCCAGAATCAGATTAAAGGGACCAGAATGCCACCATTGTGGCCCCTGACTCAATAGCCAGAAGCCAACACAAGTGTTTTAGGGGATTTGAACTGTGCTCAGAAGTGTCGATCCTATAGCTTTCCCTAAATCAACAAGAAGCGGGGCATGACATGGTGAAAGTGTGCCATTAGCCAGGCTTGTTAAGAGGTGGGATGCCCAGTGGAATGGAGAGAGGATAATTAGGAAAGGAAAAACTGCAAAGGAAGAGAACTGTGAGGAGGCTAATTATAATAGTGACGGTATAGAGTAATTATAGGCCAGAATCAGTGAGACCAGTGGGACTGGAAGGGAGGGGGTAGTTACAAGTGAAGTTATAAGGGAAAAATCAACAGGACCAGGTGGCTGATTGAAAGTGGAGGGCCATGGAGAAGGAGGCCAAGAGCCAAAAGCACAAAGAATAACGGTAGGAATGGGGCTGAAAACAGGATGGTAGGATAGGGAGTCGGTTTTGGCAGAAAGATGAAGAGTTTGGTTTGGGGCATGTTTGGTTGGAGGCAGTAGGATGAGACAAATTGAAGTGTCTGTTCAGATAGCAGCTGGAGAGAGGAGGCAGGGGGTGGTGGCCAAGGGATGTCCTCAGGGCAACTGCCGAGAACAGGATGTGCCCAGGTTAAACTGCACGTATTTGCTCTTCGTATTCAGTGTTGGTCTAGCGTGAACTAGAGTACGGAAGGCTCACCAGGATAAACGGGGATAACCCTTTGTTATCAGACATCTGAACAGTCCCAGGATAGCATGTTTAGGCAAATGAAAACAGAGGCCATCATTGTAATGTAGGTCTTCGGTGAAGAAATGTTAAGGCAAATGCCAGAGAACTTGGGACACTGATTAGAGATGGAGGGGTGTTGGTTTATGGTGCATCTACTCACCTGCTATTACTGACGGTGGCAAACACTAGGTTTAGTCCTCCAGTTCAGGGGTTGGCAAATTTTACAGCGGGTGGGCCCAACCAATCCCCTGTTTTGGTAAATTAAGTATTACTGCAACAGAGCCCCACCTGTTCATTTACACACTGTATGAGGCTTCTTTTGTGTATAACAGCAGAGTAGATTAGATGCAGTAGAGACCATCTGGGCCACAAAACCTACAATATTTACTATCTGGCCCTTAGTGGAAAATATTAACTGACCTTCCTCAAGTTCCTCCGTGTCTACACCAGTATGCGGCTTGAAAAGTCTTTAACAACCCTATCAACCACCTCCACCCCCAACACCCCAATATCCATCTGTTCATTCTTACCCAACACATTCTTTCTTATTAACAATCTTATTTAAGGTGCTCTGCAGGTTAAATCCCCCAGCCTCCCTGCATAGGGCAAGTAGCTGTCCTCCAGCATTTATCCATCATTTTGCTATTTGAATGAGATTGACCCCAGTCCTTTGCCATTGTTACTAATCTACAATTAGCTCTTTACCCATTGAAGTTCAACATTTGTGGAGAGTAGAGGAACATTCCATCTTCCCTTGTATATGAACGTAGAAGGATTTAACCCAGGAGCCGCTGAGAGAACCCAGACTGAGAAAGGAGGAGGGAAATATTGAAAGAATTTTAGGAAGATTGAGCCATGACTCCTAAACCATCAGAAATGTCCGATGGACTTGAATCCTGCTGAGTCTCAGGGCTTCATGATTATTTCCTTTGTTGTTTAAGTCAGTTTGAACGGGGACCTCGGCTACAGGCAACATTGAGTCCTAAATGACTGGTCCAAACATAGTTACTTGTCAGTAACTTGTCAGTGACGAGACCTGGGGAGCCACATCCCCTAGCCAGTGGCTAGCGAGGGAGCTTGTGGCAGCCTCTCTGTCTGGAGCCATGCTCATAGTGCTTTTTCTGGGCTCTGCTCTCCAACCATCTGTTTTGGCCTCCATCCCTTTGTACTGCTCAGATTTGCTGCTGGCCTCTGTACCCCTGCATCTCGGATGCTGGATTTGTTCTGGTCAATGTTTGAATGTTCCTCCTGTAGGTTGCTCTTGTTGGACAGCTTAGCAACAGCCTTCACTGTTCAGGTACTTGGCCCTTTTATGAAATTAAAACATTTTTGTTAATTATTCTGTGGTTGTAAGGAGCAGCAACTAAACCTGGAAGATTTTGGTAAAAAAAGGACTTTATTATGGAAGGATACAGTGCAGTTCATAGGATGGAGAGAAATGCTGAATTAGCAGGATGTGGAAAGTACAGGATCCTGGCAGCTCCTAGTAAGCAGGAATGAGTGGACATGTTCTTTGGGGTCTAGCTGTTGAGATGAAGCCACTCTAACCCTCTTGTGCCCTTGTGTTTCTTCACTCAAAATCCAAGCTTCCAAGAGAAAAGAGACTCTGGCCCAGCATGGGTTACGGGTTCACTCCGCTGAAAGAGAATAGGAGACTTTGGTGGGCAGGCTCTTCAGGACCATACGCAACGGGGAACGGGTGGTTATCCAAAGGAAAACCATAGCATGACTACCCAGGACAGGGAGGAGGGATAACCCTAGGAAAACAACAATTGCCTGTTATAAAACTCTGCTTAGATGCATAGGGGCCACATTCAGTAACACTTTGTCACTTAAATCAGTGGTTCTCAAACCTTAGGATGCATCAGGATCACTTGGACGTCTTGTTCCAACCCAGATCACTGGGCTCCTCATCTCGTTTCTGATCAGTAGCCCTGGGAAGAGGAACTGAGTTTCTGTATTTCTAGCCAATTGCTAAGGTTTCGTTGATACTACTGGTCCGGGACCCAGACTTTGAGCCTCGCTGTATTATATAAATGGTATTCTTTTTGTAGATTGTGGTTAAAATATTTTTTCTAGCAATAACATGTCAACACTTCTGCTCTGAAAAAATGGAACTCATCACATTCCTTGTTATAGCTCAGTAGCTGTTAACTCTGACTTCAGCTTGTGAACGATAGTGTGTGTGATTGTGAGACATCTTTTGAATTGTCTTTGAACACACCTTACCCAGTCTTCTTGAGAGAGTGCCATATCTTTACCCAATTGTGATGTCTGCATTAAAACCTATGATGAAAATCAAATCCTATAGTGTGTTTGAATCTATCCATTTTGACAGCTGCAGCCAAATTCCAAATAAATACAGAGGATGGAGGAGCCTTGTTCTTGAAAATGTTTTGGCAGAGCCTATCGTCTAAGGAGAAAAGGTGTTCTTCGATCTTTGACAAGTTTCCCCTCAATCAACCAGGCTCTGCTATTTCTCATAGGCAGAGGGAAAACGAGATGAAGTTGAAAGTGTTGGAAATGTTAGTGACTTTCTAAGAGGTTGTTTGATTTATAGAAGACGTTCATAGCCCAGGAAGGAACGCTGGATGGACTCTGGTGACATCATCGTTTGAAGTTAGTGTCCAGAGAGGGGAAGTAGCTTGACCCCAAATCACAGAAAGTTAGAGTCAAAAGTAGAACAGGATTCCATGTTTCTTGACTGTCAGCTCTGACAATGTTGGTGCTAACAACACTAGCGGTATTATCATTATTGCTATTGTTATCATCTTCATGATAATGGTGCTTCGCGAGCCATGGTGCTGGTTACCATTTATCAAGCTTATAGTTTGTCCAGAATTACGCAAAGTGCTTCTCTAGGTCAGGGGTCAACAAACACTGACCTGTGTCCTATCTTGGTAAACAAAGTTTAATTGGGAGATGGCCAAGCTCAAGCACGTGTGTATTGTCTATGGCCGTCTTGGGGTTACAATGGCAGAGTCGGGTGGATATGACAGAAACCATCTGACCCACAAAGACTAAAATGTTTACTGTCTGGTCCTTTACAGAAAAAGTTTTCTGACTTCTCTGACCCATTCCTGCATCAGCCTGTGGAGTCAGCATTACGATGCCATTTTACTGATGAGGAAAGAGAGGCTCAGAGAGAAACATGCCCCAAATCATACATACCATTGAGATGGAATCCAAATGGAGGTCCCTCAGCCTCCAAAATTTATGTTGCCTGTACTTTGCACTATTTATGATGAATTTGGCTAATTTGTATGGATCATATCTTATTGAAGTAATATAGTAGATTTTAATAGGGTGAATTCTTCTTCTCCCTTAAACAAAATAAAGTGAATTTTAAAACCCAATAATGAGAACCGCTCCCTACAGGATAATCACATCACGGTGGCACATTTACTTTTAAAAGTAAATCATGTTTTATGGCAATTGCTAAGTTAATGAAATGATTATACTACCGGCTAAGTGGATTTTATTATCCCATGCTTTTTGCAGGACACCTGAGACTTGGCTGGTAGGCAATGAAAGAATTGACTGCCCAGTGGGAATTTGAGCCCTGAGCCTGGAGTCTGGACTCGCCTCCAACATACCTGTATGTTTGCACATGGTGCTAATTACCCCAGTACTTCACTTAAGCAGGTGGTTTGTATTGCTTTTAGTTTTTAGTTTGGTCCTTTAACTCTGTGCATCTTGGTCTTTCTGGTGTATCACACTCGTATGGGAACTTTTAAAAATCAAAGACCAAAGCCCAGGTTCCATCCCTCGAGATTAATTAATTTTTAATTTACTTTTTTTTGTTTAAAGATTATTCTGGTGTGTAGGTAGTGCTGAGAAACTCTCTGAAGAATGATTTTACCAATGACTTGGTATTTGAAGACATAGACCCCTGGGTTATGGTCTCCCTGGCAGCAGGAAAAGTTAAAAATCTCTTACTTGAATGAGCAACTGAGGAATTGCATATGTTATCTTGAGGTTTTTATTTCTTGCTCTGCACATCCATTTCTATTTTTCCTTATCCGCTGGTCCACATTCAGTTGATTATCTTTAGGAAAAAGGAAGGACCAGATAGTATAGATTGGTAACGTAAATTAGACACAATCAGGCATCTGTCATCTGAGGAGGGAGAAAATTGTGGACAATCCAAAGCTCAAGAAAAGTTAAACATTGGTTCTTAATTTGTTTGATACAGAACAGCTGTCTCAGAATTACTAGGCGTCCTTGCTAAATTGCAGATTTCTGGGTCCTACCCCAGATCTACCGGCTCAGGATTTCTAGAGAGGAGACTTGGGGATCTATACTTTTTGAATGCTGTTGAGGTGGTTCTTATGCACACGAAGTTATGATAATGGAGTATATCAAGTCATGTGTTTTATTGATGTTTGAATGTTCCTGTGTTGAAAGAGCAAAGGCAGGGGGAAGAGGCCACACAGGCATGTTCAGCTGGGAGAATGTTTCTTTCATGTTTTTCATATGTTATCTACATGCACATGTTTACTTACACATGCATGTACATGTACACGTGGGGATGTTACATGTAGTTGAGCACAAGTGCATTCACACGTTTGCACTTGACCTCCCTCTGCCTAGAGCAAGCTCTTTGTATATCTGACTCTTCTCATCATTCAAGTCTCAGCTCAAATGTCACTCCCCCAGAAAGGCCTATTTGGACTATTGTGGTAGACTTACGGCAAACATGTGCCTAGTCTTCGCATCTATGCCTTTTGCAGTGTGACTTGGCAGCTTTTTTCATCAAGAACTGAAGTCTCACCTTGAGCCTCACCTTAAATCTGGGCTGGCCACGCAAGCTTATTTGACCAATAGTATGCAACCAAAGTTCTAATGAATTAGTTATAGGCTTCAAGTGGCCTTGCATGCTTCTCTTGTTCTCTTGGAATCCTGCCTCCACCACGTAAACAAGCCCAGGCTAGCCTGCTGGATGATGAGAGGCGCATGACTCAGTCATCTCATCGTCCCAGCTGACAGCCAATGTCCAGACATATGAATTGAAGCCATACTAGACTAGTCAGCTGCAAGCTGATCTCCCACCTGACTGTAAATTGGTGAGTGAGCCAAACGAAGATCAGTTGTATCACGTTCAGATCAGCAGAACTGCTTAGCTTACCCCTCAATTCATGAGAGATATTAGTTGCTATTTTAAGCCACTATGTTAAGAGAAATACCTGCTATTTTGAGTCACTATATTTTGGGGTTCTTTGTTACACAGCAATACCTAATGGATGCAACCATCTTCTCAAAAGGCCTCACCTCGTTACATCACTGTTTTGTATGTCGTCTTCTATTTCCTTCTCATTGTCTGAAATTAACTTGCTTGGTTTTGCCTGACTTTCTCCATAAGAATGTAAGTGCATTGAGATTAGAGTCTTTTCTGTCTTGTTTGCTGCTGTATCTCCAGTGCCTAGAGAAATGCCTGACTGATAGCAGACCCTCAGTAACTATTTATTGAATCAACGAATGCATTTCATATAGGCATCCTTTACAGATTTAGCTTCCTAACCCTGTTTTCCTAAGGCAATCATTAGAGAGTTAAAATACTCTCAGGGGGTCTATAATGGGAGCTAGTGGGATGTAGTTTATCTAGTATGTGTGATGGGTTGCTGGAAAATGCCGGCTTGGGAGATTAAATATGCTACCCTGGGAGCACAAAGCCTGCATGATAACTGCAATGTGCCCCCATACCTACTATCCCAAGTGGGTCATGTCACATTTTGTTTTAGTCCCAGGTTATTTCTGCTGCACTGACTGCTGTTAAAACTTGGGAGATTGGGGAGACATTTCAAAGATAGTAAATCTTTTAGACAGGGCTTCGTACTTTCCTGGGAATCCATTGTCTGTGACACTCTATCAACAGGTAATGTTACTTGCTTCTTGTGCGTTGAGAAGGAAATCCCGTGGTGTGTCTTGTCCTTGGCAAGAACATTAAATGCTGTGGACTGATGTTTTTCTTTTCTGCTGGCTGAACATTCCTGACAGTATTTCTCTGCTTTGGGGCACCTAACTCTCACCTTCTCTTCCCAATCTTTCTTATTTCAGGAGCGATATAGTATACTAGTTGAAAATCTTCACTTTGGAAGCTGATTTCCAGAGTTGGCATACAAGCTCCACTGCTAACCACCTGTGTGACCTCATGCAAATCGCTTAGCATTTCTGTGCATCAGTGGGGCAATGATAGTACCTATCTTCAGGGCCATTGTAAGAGTGAATGATCTAATGTATATAAATCTCCTGGACCACAGCCTGGGAATATAGTAAACGCTATGTAAGTATTAATGATGGATATTATTATTATTGGTATCCATTATCAGTCAAATAATTGGACAACATATGAAAACCAGTCTTAGAATCTAAAGTTGGTTATCTGATTCCTCTAGTGGGGTCATTAATAATTCCTAATTTTAATAATGACAATACTTACATTTGGTGACTACTTATCTTGTAGTAGACTGGGTGCTAAAACACTTTATATTCCTACCTACTGAATCCTTGTCCTTTTGCAGATGAGACAGTCAAGGCTCAGAGAGGTTAAGAACTTTGGCCAAGGTCGCCCAGACTGTAAGCCAAGATGGAAACCTAGGCAGGCTGATCCAGTACACCACCCAATTCTACCTCTGACCACCCATGAGAGAAACGAAATGTAATAAGTTAGAAGTCACCTCACACAAGATACCACTCTTATTGACGGTGCCATTTCTGTAGAATGCTGGAAACTTTGCGTAAGACTGAGGAGCTTGTGAAACATTTCCACACAAGCACTCTCATTCCCTGCAGTCCTCACAACAATCTTGGGAGGTAAATCGCCCCCTCCCTTTTTTTTTTGACTTCCAGGGAACTGGAAGCTAGAGATTTTATAATTTAGGACAACAGGCATTCTTTAAATGAATGTGGGCTTAAAATAGCACAATAAAGGGGATGCTTAAGCTACACAGAAGAACAAAATATTTTTGGATACTTTGGAGAACTCATTGCTTATATCCAACAAACATTTTATAGAAATCAAATTTCATAATCTGTTAATTAAAGAAAATCTTTAGGTCCTGAGTCTACTTCTTGGTCACAGTCTAATTTCATATGCGATAGAGGCATGTTTTCTAAATAGGTTTTAGGTGGAAAAAGTTAATATAACTTTGTAAAATGTGATATTAAATGTATTTCTTAGGACTTTTCAGAGCCTTCACTATGTTAATGTGTGCTATGGAGCTCTGAGAAGAAATAAAGCATACAGCCTCACAAGTTCATTGGCCATGGAAATCCCTAGAACAGGGGTTGGCAAACTACTACCCCAGAGCCAAATCCAGCCTGTGGCTTGTTTTTGTTTAGCCTGGAAGCTAATAATGTTTTTTATATTTTTAATAGGTTGTTAAAAACAAAGGAAATGCAACAGACTGTATATGGCTTACAAAGCCTAAAATATTTACTATCTGGCCTTTCGTGCAAAAAGTTTGTCAAGCCAAATGCTGCCTTCAAATAACAACAACATCAGCATCACCACTGCCATCATCATGGTAGCTTATCTGTTAAGAAGGCATCATCAATTCCTTCTCTTCTTATACGTGGAGGCGAATCTCCCATCCAAAGGTGGTGTCTGTCCTCCCACTCCTTGAGCCTGGGCTGGCCTGGGAGTTCTTTGACCAATAGAATATGGTGTCAATGGCATTATGGCAGTTTTGGACCTAATCATTAAGAAACTGCAGCTTCCACCTTAGTCTCTCGTAATCCTGAGACCCCATATAACAAATTCAACTACCCTGCTGGAGAAATCCCATTGATAGGCCCTAAGACTACCTGAAGACAGAGAGTGGCCTAGCCCAGCCCAGCCTTCCAGCCATCAGCATTAATGTATCAGGTGTTGATGAAACCAGCCTAGACCTTACAGACCAGCCCAGATGCCAAGGGAATATCAACAAGTGGCCCTAGTTGATGCCACATGGAGCAGAATAATGGGCCAGTTGAGCCCATGTGGGTCGTAGTAGACCCACATGATCATGAGATATAATAAAATAGTTGATATTTTAAGCTACTAAGCTTGGGGGTAATTTGTGACACAGCATTAGATGACTGGAACAATCCTCATGCTCATCCTCATCATTGCCACCATCGTCATTTTGCAGACAATCTCCAGGACTGGCATCCCATTACACTTAGAGAAAATCTGATTCCGAGAGTGTAACTTTGTCTTCACAACTGGTATTTTTGTTAATTTACACAGACCATTCCACAAATGGTGTAAATTAGTGAGACTTAACCTAGTAATATCATTATTTTATCAGAAACCATCATATGCAAAGGGCTATGTCAGGAGTGGATGCACCTGCTGAGATAAGATAGCAGCCCAAACCTCTAAATCCCTTAATCTCATATCTCCAACTATATCTTGCAGCCTGTACTACTCTCTAGGAGTGGAGATTTCAAAATGCTAAACCTCTGCTATCTAGTTGTAGCAAAATCTCTTTAGGGAGTTATAAGATCACATCAAAAGAAAAAAAGATGTCTACATATGCACCAAAGCCCAGCATGTAATAAAATGCCTAGTGATAGTACCTTGTGGATGTTCATTTCAAATTCAGGAAGGCAACATTCCTTCATTCCTAGGTGGCTGATACTTTGTCCCCGTTGTTGACAATTCTGCTCTGTAAGTCTTGCATAAGCAACAGGGTACCCTGATGGCTTGCTTTAAGTCATCGCGCTCCTGATTACAAGAATTCCCACTGTCTGCAGAACACCTCATTTCTTTAGCTGTGCATATATGCCCTTCCACATCTAGCCCCAGCTTATTTCCCCATCTGTTGCCTGAATCTTAACATCACTGAATTTTCTGTTGTTCCCAGAACACTCTATGCCCTCTCGTGACTTTGTGCATGCTATTCCTTCTTCCCTGAATGGATGTTCTTGCTTTTCCATCTAGCATATGTCTTCTCACCACAGCATCTCCAACTCCTAATTCAGCTCCTCTGGTTGTCTTCCAGACTCCCCCAGAGGGAGTCTGTCTGTCCAGGCACATATACCTCTGTTACAGTTCTTACCACATTTGGTTAAAATTTATCTTTTAGAGATGAGTTTTGCTTCTCCTAGCCTTAGTTTTTTCATCTGTACAATGGGAACACTATTGCCTACCTGCAGGCTTGTTTTGAGGACTAAACAAGATGTAGTATATGGAGGCACCCAGTACATGCTAAGGAAAGGCCCTCTGTAAATCTTTGCTGTCTTCACTTCCCATCTGTTTGTGGATGACTGTCTTCTTTTTCCCCACCTCTTCCATCACAGTCTGAGCTGCTCACAGGTAGGCAATATATTTCTGCTATTGTCCTATCCGTAGCGCCTGGCAAAGACCAGGTGCTTGGTAGGTAAGTGTCGAATGTATTGTTCTTTCTAGTCTTACGTTTCCTGACTAGTTCCTATTTTTTGTTTAGAACAGCTAGCCTCCCATGGAGGGAAATATTTAAACAGAAAGAAAACACAGCTGCAAAAGTCCTCCTTTAAGTTCTGCAACATCATAATGTACAGAAAATACCATGCCGGATGTGGTCATTTGTCCAAGTCCAATGGTGGTGACCATGCATAAGGCCATTTCTGCTGTGAGTTATGTTTTCTTGGTGGAGAGTCAAAGACATATCAGGGCCCAGTCCCAGTTGTTCCCAAAAATGACTCAATGCCCTCCTTGCAATGAAGAGAATGGTGAAGATATAACGAACTCACATTGTTTACAGGTGTCAAATTTAAGAATCTTCATGTTGATTTATCCTTGCTTGCTGTGTCTCTCCCACCTATGTGGTGTAGATTAAAACAATAGATTGAGATGCTCTCACCTTCCCTGCCAATTGGTTCTGGAGTGCTATGTCCTTTTTCTTACTCTAATTTATTGTGAATTCAGCTGAGGTTTTATTTATAACATTTTGTTTTTCATTGTCATGTGAAACAACTGGAGTGGACACCAGCGAGAGTCACTTGGTACAAGCTGGACCTGTGAGCAGAAGGCTGGTAGTTTACACCAGCCTTCTAGCCCCTCAACATCCTTCAGAAAGGTGTGGTTGGGTCAGAGGACAGCTGGATGTGTCATGTGGCTTGCAAAAGCAGAAGGATCCTACTGCCTATTGCTGTCCCCTTTAAAGAACCAAGAATGAGAAGGGTCTCATAAGGCCAAAGACAACCAAATTGCTTGGACTGCTGCAGAAGCTTAGGTGCCGGATATCTAGGCAAGTTCAGGAAGATGCCCGCTGCTCAGCACCTGGGAACCTAGGTCAAAATATCCTGTAGCAGGGAGGCCCATTAAACAAGATGGCTGCTTGAGGCGCCACAATCCTGTGGGAAGTTGAGTTTGGCTGTGGCCCCTCCAGGTGAGGTGTGAAGCCAACATCTCAGAGAGCTTATTGCCCTGCAACCCAGAGAAAGAACTTGAGGTCATTTATTGGACCATCCTGCTTGTCTCCACAAGCATTTTTGTTGTTGAACTCCATCATCTGTCATCTGTAAAGCCAAAGCAAGCAAGTCAGTGAAACTTCTCTGATCCTGTAAACACATATCACGAAAATCAGTCCAAATGGCCTATATACAGATGAATAAAATAAGAATTTTAGTACTTTATTCCTGAAAGGGTGGGTGTAATAGGGATGGATTTGAAGGAGAAATCTCAATTTTTGAAGCCCTCTATCCCATTTTCTTTCTTTGTTTTATTTTTACTGTCCACAATTATCCTTTTCAATTTCTATGATGCTGCAGCAATAGTTTATCGATATGGATTATTGAATGCCTATATTATAAAGCAGGAAGTTATTTCTGGTAGTAGAACATATATAGCTGCTGCACATATTCATCTCTGTAAACCAGCTAAGATGAAGGCAGGAAGGATGAAGGCAGTTGGCTCTAGATGTAGCACCCTGTAGCAGAAGGTACTGGTGCTCTGCTTACATTCTCTGGACCCTGTTGTTGTAGCATCCTCTGGCTGACTTCAGCTGCCAGCATCTGTTTCTCTGTGTAAGGAAGTTTTTCTAGTGGCCAAGCCCATTCTGCTTCTGTGCATGGCAGACAGAAGTACTAGAAAATAAATGCCTCCTGAGACCAGATCCCAACACATAAGTGATGGGAACTTCATTTCCTCTCTGCTGGGATAATTTGGGTCTCAGAGTTTCCTGGTGAGATTATGTTCTAGTTCCTCCCGGAAGCAACTTTCCTGATGACATGCCCTCTGTTGTCTGCCTGTTCTTCTCTGTCTGTCTTCTCCAACTGCTAGTGGATTTCCTCCCAAATAAACTATTAGTTTTCTTATTATTTTCTCAGGATCTGCTGCTGAGGGAAACAAAACCAAGACATGCTCAGTGAAAAATTACATCTAAGAGCCCATATGTCTTAGAAGAGAGCCCAGAATCTAAGGAAATTGAGTGGAGGGGTCCAGTGAAAAGATGGCATGACTAGGATACCAACTTTGTGAGGAGATCTAGGAACTTGCACTGGTGGTCCAATATACCCAGGATATACCCAACTGTGAAGCTAGAAACTTCTTGGAATCACCCCAGTGGAGTAGCTTTGTAGACAGTTTCCTCCTTAGAATCTGGCTCCTAGCTGTGAAATCTCCTGGATCTCTTGTACCCTGTAGTAGTTGGGGGGCAGGGTACTACATTTCCAATGCTAAGAAGGCTCAGAACTAACCTGGAATTTGTATGTCCTTTTCTGTCCTTCTTAATCTCTCCTTTTCATTTCTAAGGTACATGTGATAGAAGGGGTGTACAGCAAACATTTTTTAGAGACCACATGCCTGAGAACTTTAACTTGCATTTTGATGTTCGAACCTAATGACAGTGATATGGAATTGCAGGAAGTCAGTTTTAGGAGGGATGTTGAGGATCTTATAGCCCAAAGACCCATCTCATACCTTCACGTCTCTCTGATGTGGTATTAATACAGTAGGCAATCAGTAAATATTTTCTGAGTGTCTATTTGAATTAGTCAAGCATCCTACTGACAAGCTTGAACACAGCTAATAATTGAGAGACGGCTCCCTTCCAGGGCGGTCTTCTCCATTCTCACATATCCCAATCGGCAATACCTTCCTTTTGCTTTCCGATGGCTTCAATTCACCCATCCTAATTCTACTACTTAAGGCCCTAAGAAAGAGACTCAAAGCAGATCCAACCTTCAGCTGCATTCCCTTTAATCTGTTTTTCAAGAAACGTATCCACTATTTTTTCAACTACTCATTCAGCTAATCTGCTTGTGAATCCTATTTGGTTACGTGTTCATGGATCATTTTTGTTGTACCCCTCTAAACAGACCTCTCCATATTTAATTTCCCTTAAAGTGTGGCTCCAAGTATTGAGTGAATGTACTAACCAATCCAGTGGCCTGTAAATGATATTGAAGTGCGAAAGTCTGCTAAAATCTAGATGGCGCTGCACCTCTCTGGGCTTTTAGGGCACTGATTATACAACTGCCTTTTCCAGGAAGACTCTAATTCTCACCATTTGGCAATTATGAATCTTATGGGGGTGGATCAGTTATGAGAAGCAAGCAGGGGCTGTTCAGAGCTAAGTCTAACTAGTAAGGTGGATAGTAGCACTTTTTCTGTAAAGATGAGGCTTTACTCAGATAATGGATTGGTTTTTATTTGGTGGTTCTAAAAGGGGTCTCTATTCAAAAACACAGGCCTTGTCTTAACTTCTGCCTGTCTGGCTCCTCAGAGACGGTTAGAGGCTAAACATGGCCATCTCAACCATATGCCGCTTAGCTAAGAGTTTCATGACTTCTAATTAAAAAGATATTATACACACAGTCAAGGTAGGATCAAAGTTTATGGTGCTCCCGACTCTTGCTGAGCTCACCAAATGTCTTGGCATCCCTGCAGAGCACTCTGAGGTCTGACATCTGACTGCACCCAAAGAAGTAAATGTGAGGGTTAATGATTAAAGTGAGAAATGGATCTTAAATCCATAGTCCCCCTACCCCCAGTTTATTTCCAGAGAAAGTCTGGAATTGGATGTGGGGGATGAGGAAGGGGAAGGCACCAAGAATGATGCTGGGGTTCTAGCCTGTGGTTGGTGGAACCATTCACAGAGAGAGAGAACATGAAGGAAGACCAAGTTAGGCATGACATTGATGAGTTCGGTTTTAGACATGCTGAATTTGAGATGTCTTTGAGAGATCCAAGAAGAAATACGCCATATGTATTTGGATATATTAGTTCTGAGACTTAGAGGAGAGGTCTCAGTTGGATGATAATTATAGGTAATAATAGATATAATCACTTAGGAATATAGTATATAAGAATAAGGAGAGCAGAGGCCCTAAGACCTGGCCTTGATTAATCTCAGCTTTACTGTCTGGGTAAAGGAAAATGAATTTACAGAAAAAAAAATCAGAATGATCAACAAAAAGGTAGAAAGAAATCCAGGAGATTACTCTATCACGGAAACTAAGAGAAGAAGAGTATTCTGAAAATAAGGGACATAGTAGTGATGAGTGTAGCTGAGAAGCCAAGTCAGAGCCTTAACGAATACTCTTGGTATTTATACAGATGCCTTTGAGGAACTGAATGAGGTCGTCCTAGGAGGTGAATGGAAAAATCCCAAGCTTTTATGTTTGTGTATGTAAATGACTGCAATTCTAAAATTTGCTCTAAAATAAGATCTCAAAGAGAAATTTCCTGGATATTCAGACCACGCCAACCTCATTTGAATCAAAATGCAAACTACTGTGATGATAGTTTTGAAGATAAGAGGGTATTTGTGATTTATGAATTCTGGTGAATTTAGGAATTTAGGAATTTTCTACTCACCCTTCCTAAATCATGTTTGCCATTCCTCTACTCAAAAGGCTCCCTTTTGCTTACAGTCTGGCTACATTTTATACAGCTTTTACCAAGCTGCTGCTTATGTTTCTTGCCTCATACCCAGGAGTTCCCCAAATACCCCCTCGTGTATGGAGCCATCCCATGCTTTCTCATGACTCCATGCATTTATTCTTCTACGCCTTTTGCTAGGCATGTGTATTAGTTTTTGCATTGCTGCTGTAACAAATTATCATAGATAGAGTGGCTTAAAACTACACAAATATGTCATCTCACAGTTCTGTAGGTCAGAAGCCTGGATACAGTATGCCACAACTGGATCCCATGCTCAGGGTCTCACAGGCTGAAATCGAGGTGTTGGAAGGGATGCGTTTCTTTCTGGAGGCTCTGGGAGTGAGTCAGTTCCAAGCTCATTCGAGTTGTTGGCCAAATTCATTTCTTTGTAGTTGTAGGACTGAAGTCTCCATTCCCTTGCTGGCTGTCAGCAAGGGACCAGTCTTTGCTCCTAGAGGCTGCCCACGTGCCTTCAGACGCTTCCCTCTGGCCCCCTTCCAGCAATGGCAGCGTGAGTCCTGCTCAGGCTTGGAGTCAGTCCAACTCCCTCTTCTCTCCCATCTCTTGGAGCCCAGCCGAAGAAGAATTCTCTGCTTTTAAGGGCTATTGTGATTAGATTGGGCCAACCCAGATAATCCAAGCTAATCTCTCTGTTTTAAGGTCGGTAGTCTTAATTAATTTTGCCAAGTCCCCTTTTCAAGTAAAATAACATGTTTGCAGGTTCTAAGGATGAGGATATGGACATCTGGGGAGGGGGCGTTATTCTGCCTACACAGCGTGCCTTTCTTCCTCTTTCTCCCCTGGTGTGCTCCTGCTTAATCTTCAAATTCCAGCTCAAAGTCAAATGTCACTTCCTCTCTGCACATTGTATTGATGCTCCCTCCTCCAGGAAGAGTCAGTTACACCCTTTCTGCGTCTCCTCACGCCTTTGACCATACTTTTACTTTTGTCACATTGTGTTATTACCATTGGTGCATTTGCCTCCACCACAAGACTATAGATGTTTTGAGGACAGAAGTGATAATTTATTCATGTATGTCTCCCCATTGCTAAGTTCAAGCCTGGCACATGCAGCGAGTGCTCAGTTCATTTGACTGAACATGTAGTTGCTACTCGTATTCTAGAATATCCCATTTCAACGACCTCTTTCTTCCGCATCTTCCCACCTTTCCCTATCTTTTCCTTCTCTCTTCTTCCCACTACTCCAAATCCCCTTGGAGCCCAAAAATGCCTTTGTCCACACTCGCAGAAGAAATGAATCAGTGTTGAGTTTCCATCTTAGATTTTATTTAACTCAATGGTTTATACCATCCTAAACTCCCCATAATTCAAGTGATAGAGAATCAGGATCAGCAAACATCTGTTGAGTATGCTATGCCTGTCTTCTCATTTGAAGTATTTTATTTAATCCTTCAGAAACCTCTTGGGATAAGTATGACCTTGCCCTCATTTTCGATGAATCATGGAGAGGTAAGGAGTTTGCCCCAGTTCCTAAGATGCTCAGTAAATGGGGAAATGGATGGTCTGCATCTTGGCCCCAGGTTTCTGGGTCCATGCCTAACTCTTCTTTCCATATTACCTCAAGTCATATTATTTTCACATTATTCTCTCTTCTTCCAAGGAGGCTGCGTGGAGGTGCCTCCTGTCATGTTTGTCACTGTGTCAGGCAAGTGTGAAATTCAAAGATGGCTTCCTGTCTTCCTACCCCAGCTGTGCCTCAGGTCTCCTGGATTCACTGGCCCAGGTTCCGCCACCGCCATCCCAGCGGGGAGTTTCAGATGTGGCTGGTTCTTGTCAGTCTCCACACCTCGGTGTGTCAGATGGCATTCTGTGAGACACATGAAAAATCTTGGATGTTAAGGTAGTCTTTGCCAGAAGTGAGAGGCATGCATACAATGCACACAGAGGCCTGCTCAGTCTCCTCAGAGAAGCCCTGGATATGACCTGGAGCATTCTGTATACAGAAAAGTGTTCAAGGGAGAGGGAAAAAAGGAAAAGAAAAAACACAGACAAGGGAGCACATTTTGCCTTTAAGATATTAGGCAGCAAGCTCCAGTGGAGTCTGGAGAGAGAACTATGCCTTGGGTCTGTCATAAAAGATTTATTTGCATTTAAATTCTAAAAGTCCTCTGTAACAGGCAACTTTGAGAAGGTTATTCTTTTCTTTTTTTTAAATATAAGTAAGAAGTTGTCAGGTTTTTAAAGCAATTTTTCTTTTAATTTAGTTCAACTGTCCTTGAACTTAAGTGCAAATTTAGTCATCAAGTAAATAGCTTGTTATATTTCCATGGAATTGCATGATCTGTAGGCCACCCTACTTTCACCTCTTTTGGGGATGTTCTAATACAATATTGCCTACTCTCGCAGCCTCTTGGACTTCCCATATCAAAGTATACAGGATGTAACATTTAAAATTTGCCTTGGAAATTGCATTAACTGGTGTTTATGGCATAAAAGGGAGAGATTAAATTGTTCTACTTCTTAAAAGCCTGTGTGTATAGATTTGCAAGGATTGCAACTAAAGGAATTCAGTATTCATGAGTAAAGCCTTCTCCCAGGTAAACACAAAATCCCATTGACTAAACTGGGATTAAGGAGAGAACAGAGACCAATAGTCTGTAAATTTGATGCTTACTGATGCAATTTCGAAATTGTTTTCTTTTTGCTGCATATGTTCATTTTATGTACAATCCTCTACTATTAGAAGAATGGAATGCACTGGGGGAGGAGGCAGGAGGCTGATTCTTAGATGTGGTTTGTCACTAACTAGCTGTGTAGGGCCTAGGTTTAGGGACACACAATTTATTAGTGACAGAGCCAGAATTAGTTTCTGTCTGAGCCTGACATTTTTTATATGGGGTTTCTTAATGTTGGGGTTGGACCAGACAGGGGCTTGAATATTTATTGTAGCAAACTTTTATTTCCATGTCTTTATTCTCTTCTCCTTTAAACTCATCCCTGCTTCAAAATAAATATAATACTTGAAGATATTATTGAAAAAAATCGATGAGAGTGTGTCTGGTCCACAGACTCTCTTGGCCCTGAGAGTCTCCTCTCATACTGCCCAGGGCACTGCCACAGGCAGGGACAGTACACACAGGAATGAGAGGAAGCCAGCCGGCTGGACTTTCCAAGGAACAAGAGGGCTTTTGTGGCGTTGGATACCTTCAAAGAGGTCGGTCACGTTGAAAGGAAGAAATATGGTCTCTTGAAAGAAATGACAGTGTTAACATGAGCTCCGGGGTGGCAGTGGGGAACAGCCAAGGAACAGCGCTGCAGAGCTGAGAGAACAAAGCTGTGATCTTAGCACTCCTGGTCACCCCAACTGCGTTAGAGAGGCTTCCACCCAGACGTCCCCGTGTATACTGTATTGTAAGTCTGCCTCTCCTCTTCCCTCACATTCAAAATTTTACCTCTCCGCGTCCAGCTCCCCAGAACACCCCCAGAGAATTGAGCAAAGATAATCTCTCTCCTAAAGCTGTGTTGGAATCTGACATGCTCTTTGAAGTCAGGCAGATCTCATTTTGAGCTCCAGGTCTGCCACTGGGCATGGTTTTTAGCCTATTTCTTAGTTTCTTCATTCACAAGGGGGGGAAATGCTGAGCATGAGGATGACCCCAGCCAAAGATGCCATTTATTAAATTGTTTGCTAGGTGCAAGGGTTTAGGGTGAGCAGAGCACAGAGATTCCTGTTTAATTCAGTTTTCCAAAATCTATGTGGTAGAAGACACCATTATCTCCATCTTCCAGATGAGGAAACTTGAGATTTACTGAGCTCGAACAAACTTATACAAGGTCGTGCAAGTAGTCGCAAAGCTAGGGTTGAGACCCAGCTCTATCGGGTTTTAGCTCCTGAGCTCTTGCTTATTATATCAGTTCCGTGTGGCTGCTGTACGTCACAAAGAACCACAAACTGGGTGGCTTAAAGCAGCAGAATTTATCCTTTCTCAGTTCTGGGGGCTAGAACTCTGAAATCAAGATTTTGGCAGGGCCACGCTCCCTCTGAAACCTGTAGGGGAAAATCCTTCTGGACTTTTCTAGATTCTAGTGTTTGCTGGTAATCCTTGGTGTCCTTGGCTTGTAGACTCATCGCTCCAGTCTCTAATGTCCTTACCACATGTCTGTCTTCTTCCTCTGTGTCTATGTCCAAATCTCCCTTTTCTTATAAGCACACCAGTCATATTGGATCAGGGACCCATCCTACTCCAGTAGGACCTCATCTTAGCTAATTGCATCTGCAGTGACTCTATCTCCAAATAAGGTCTCATTCTGAAGTACTGGGGGTTAGGACTCTGACGTATCTTTGTGGGGAACACAGTTCAACCTGGAGGAGTTAAAATGGTGTTCAAACAAACGCCTGCAGGATTGTCATGAGGAAGAAATCAAGTAATACATGTAAAGTATCGGGCATGTAGTAGACCCCAGGAAATGCTAATTTTCCCAATAAGGTTATTTTAGGAGATAATGCCTTAATCCAAAATACATATTCAAAAGGTGGGAATTGGAGGCAGGTGGCTGGCCATTGAGATAACATTTTTTGGACATGGAATCTTTTGGATGCCCTTAAAATGCAATTATACCAGGAAGGCAATGGCCTATTTGGTTTTCTCTTTCATTTAATTAATTTAAGACACTGTAACTGTTGAACTACAAGCCCATTTCTCCTGTCTTCTTCAGCAATTTTCTTGGTAAGATTAAAAAGTGGAAAAGCAAAGTGTGAACACTTTTCTTCTATGATGAAGTGGAAATGTAGGCATTCCGAAAGAGGGAGATAAAAAAAAGATAAGGACTCATGTGATCCAGTTTAAGAATACTCCCTTGTCAAGGAAACATGGTCCAAGAACCAGAAAATTATTCCAAAATAATTTAAAGTGTTCACCAGAGTTTCTGAATTACCAAGGAGGGAAGCAGTCCATTGCATTAGTTCTTAGACTTTCTTTTAATTTTCGATTCATTTCCCTCATGCCCCAATCCCTTCTGCTCCTTTCTCTTCCAAACCCCATAGCTTCTTTCTCTCCAGGTGCTGGCCTGGTGCCTCTTGTCCCCTCCTCCCTGCCTTTCCAGTTTTGTCACTTTATTTTGATTCTTCAGATTCTGCATCACAAACTCCCAAAGATCCAATCTGACAGTGGCAGAACCCTGAGTAAAATTTATGGATGGTAAGACACAAGTTGGGCAAAATTCACAAGTCTTTTGAGTAAGCAGAGGAGAGGACTTGTTGGGAATAATCATGTTTACTTCGTCTCTTCATACACGAGAGTGAATTTTCTTGGGATGGAGATAATGTTAAACTTGATTCATGTAACAGTCCTGCTGATTTTCCAGGAGGCTGGAAATAGAGGCATCTATGGAGCATCAATTTGGTGGCTGTTTGAGTATTTTCTCCATGCAACGCGCTGTGCTAATCACTGGGGAAGTTCAGAAACATTATACACCAGCATACTGCTGTCAAGTCCCAGGCCTGAATGCACAGTGGGCTTCCAGAGCCTCCTGGAGGTGCCAGCCCTCAGAGCCAGCTCAGAGCAACAGGAAATGGGAGGCAAACATTGAGGTCAGGTGCATCATTCTATCCACAATTCACTGTTAAACTTGAAGGAATGATCTTTAGGTTTGTGTCACAGGGTCCTGAGTAAAGTCAGAGACTTCATGAATCACAAATTTATGAATGACATAAATTTTGAAGGAATTGTAAAAATATTAGATGCAAGAATCAGATTCTAAAATAATTTCAATTGGCTGGAATAATGGGTCTGATCTAGAAAGATTAAATTTAAGAGGGATGAGTGTAATTTAATGAGTATAGGTCCAAAGAAAACCTTAACTGCCAAGTCCAGGAATGCAGGCGGAGGGCGTCATTTCAAAGCAGCCCACTGGACAGGAACAGGGGGGTTTCAATTTGCTGTTGGCCCACTAATGTTCATTCATCAGTGTGGTAGCAGCACAAATGTAAATATTATCTGAGACGTCCTTGGTACTTACAGACCTGATCAGCTACTTCTGCAGTGTTTTGTTCAGTTCTCTTTGTTGTGCTTTAAGAGAAAAATTGAAAAACTGGGGCTTGCTTACTGGAGAGCATGCTGAGTGACAGAGACAAAACTGAGTCTCTGAGAAGAGAGGACAGCTTGGCCTGGAGAGACCATCTGCTGGGTGACCACAGGTCAGAGAGTGTAGTCTGGCTTGGTATAGGTCCAGAAGGAAGAACCAGGACCAATGGGAGATGTTATAACAAGGCAGATTTTAGTTTAGAAGATAACTTTTAAATGTGACCCATATATCAAGTAAAATTTTCCTGCCAATTCAGGTTGTTGAAAGTCCATTGCTCTGCCTGTGGAAACATAATGGTCTCCCCAGATTTGTATTTTTCCTGTTGTATGGTCCCAGACATTCACTTACGAGGCTTTTGTGTTCATAAGGGACTTGACTAAAGATTTGGAATGATGAAGAGAATTGAATCACACCACTTAAAATATACTTAAAGTTTAGTGTTAAATACATTCCTGTTTTTAACTGTTCCTCAGTCACTTCCATAACTCAGAATCCAGTACCCCACCCAGCTGCTCAGCATTCTTTACTTTCCTATTCCCCCTTTCTCTCTCCTCTCTCTCTTCCACATAGATCTATCCAGCTGTGTGGGTTTTTTTTGTCTTGGTTCCCACCAGCTCCTGTTCATAGGATCTCACCTTCCTGACGTAAGGGACTTATCAAGTGTCTTAGTTCGTATGGGCCACCATAACAAGGATACCCTGGTCTGGGTAGCCTATAAACAATGAACCTTTATTTCTCACAGTTCTGGAGCCTGGGATGTCCAAGATCAAGGTGCTAGCTGGTTCAGTGTCTGATGAGAACTCGCTTCCTGGTTCATAGACAGCCATCTTCTTGCTGTATGCTCACATGGTGGGAGAGGAGAGGGATCTTTCTGGGGTCTCTTTTATAAGGATACTAGTTTCATTCATGAGGGATCCACCCTCATGATCAAATCCTCTCCCAAAGGTTCCATCTCCTAATACCATCACAGTGGGATTCCATTTCAACGTATGACTTTGGGGGAGGCACAAACATTCAATCCATAGTATCAGGTTTCACCTGAACAAACAAGGTTACATCCCTATCAAAATCTCTAGTGCTAGCTACAAAGCTAATTCATTGTCTTACCCCATTGTTGGACAAATGGAATTCTGTGAGCATGAAAGGAGCTGACTCAGGAAGTATCAACTCCCTCACGCCAGGGTGGGGAGTGCTTGTGCGCTCCCTGGGTGACCACCCATCTGAAATCTGGTGGTCCTGTTTCAAGTTTCCACTGCAGGGAGTGACCTGGGTGGTCTCGAAAATGGCTGATAATTGCTAGGTGTGGACCATAAAGCCACTTGGCAGGGGCTACTATTATGTTGATTTGAATTATTCATTCAATAAGTATGTGTTGAGCCTTCTCATGCACCTTTTATGGGGCTAGCAATCATGATTTCATGATAGGGCAAAATAAGACGACACACTGTCCTCATGGAAATAACAATGACACTGTTATAGACTGAATGTCTGTGTCTCCCCAGAATTCATATGTTAAATTCTCACTCCCAATGTGATGGTATTTAGAGGCAGGGCCTTTGGGAGGTGATTAGGTCATCAGGGTGGAGTCCTCATCAATGGGATTAGTGCCCTTATAAAAGAGACCCCAGAGAGCTCCCTGTCCCTTTTACCATGTGAGGACACAGCAAGAAGATGACCATCCATGAACCAAGAAGTGGGCCCCCACTAGACACCAGAACTGCCAGCACCTTGATCTTGGACTTTCCAGCCTCCAGGACCCTGAGAAATAAATTTCTGTTCCTTATAGCCTACCCAGTCTGTGGCATTTTGGTTATAGTGGCCTGAACAGACTGAGACAGACACCATATTTCAAAGGAGGGGTTTGTGTGTGTCTTTCAGAAAGATTCTTGGTGGATATTTGGTGGGAAATAAACATAGTAGATACCTTGACTTATTCCATGGAAGGATCCAGGCTCACATGACTTTAGATGTTGTTCATTAAAGATGTATGTGTACAGGGGGCCAGGCCAGTGGTGTAGTGGTTAAGTTCTCACTCTCTGCTTTGGCAGCCCAGGGTTGGCGGGTTTGGATCTCAGGCCCGGACCTACACACTGCTCATCAAGCCATGCTGTGGCAGCATCCCACATACAAAATAGAGGAAGATTGGCACACATGTTAGCTCAGTGACAATCTTTCTCAAGCGAAAAGAGGGAAGATTGGAAACAGATGTTAGCTCAGGGCCAATCTTCCTCACCAAAACAAAAAAGATGTGTGTGTCCAGACTCCCTCCTCTTCCCTGGTGGAATGTGAGATTAAGTCCACACTGGCTAATATATCTCAGTGTCTGGTGCCCTGCTTGTACTCTGCTCTGTGGCTATTTAGTGATTATGCATTCAAGTTGGATCATTATCAATAATATTCACACTCACAGAGCCTGCAGTCTGATACAGTTGACAATATCATCTCTGGGATTTTCCTGGTGCAGATTTTGTGAACATATTAATGGAGTAGAAAACAACAGAATTCTTTGGGGAGAACTCCCATCATCCCCTTTACAAGCACAACATAGGCTCCTCTTGATAACCCAGTTCCCAGGGGAAGGTGTTTGAAGAACTTTGGATTAAAGATGTATGGTATGGTGAAATGACAAACAAAATGGAAAGTAGCCCTTTTGCCTCAGGGAGGCAAATTACAATCAAACAGTTCATCTTTGGGTGTCTAGAATGTTAAAAATGGCAGTGGTCTTTGATTGGCAGAAAGAAAGGCTGGGGCTTGGGGAAGGGAAGTGGGTTTTCAAGGATGTATTAGTCAGGCTTCAGTGCAGAAATCCCTCTAGGTACTTTAGCAGGAAGAGATTGAATCCAGGGGTTTAGGTGCTCACAGACTCATTAGCTGGGCTGGAGTTGTGGTTCTAGGCTTCACCCCAGGACTGGCTCTCTCACTGTGAGCTAACAAACTGTAGGTAATGGGCCCCTCACTTCCATGACTTCTTCCCGGGCTCTGGGAGAAGCCCTAGCAATTTTATATTGAAAATGTGCATTTCTTTTCTTAAAGAGCTCTCCTCATGATAAAAGTCAGCATCAGCCTAGCTAAGTGTGGATTGGTCCACAATAATGAGCCAGTATTCCTGTTCCTACCTCTGGAGCCACGACTGGAGTTAGGAGCTTAAGATCTCTCCCCCATTATCACTAGGATACAGGAATGAAGTCGTCAGAATGGTGAGTGTCCTCTGCTACTATGCAGACTGACTTTTGGCACCCAAGAAGAAAAAAGGTCACTAGAAAGCTGCTTAAAGAAAATTTCATGGTTCCATGACCTTTCTTCCCAGGAGAAAAGGCAAACTGAGCAGGAAGATAGCTGCATTTTCTTTTCCTTTTCCTGCTATGAAATATCCCCCTCCAAAGCAAGAAGCAATACCAGAGATGTTAGCATGGTTACCCCAGCTTTCTTTTGGGGTTGGTTTTGCAAGGTATATCATTCTCCATTTGTATTTGTTTCCTAGAGCAACTGTTACAAATTGCCACAAATTTGGTGGCTTAAAACAACAAAATTTATTGTCTCATAATTCTCAAGCCCAGAAGTCTGAAATCACAGGGTGGCAGCCAGTCTGGGATCCCTTTAGAGGCTCTAGAGGGAATCCCCTCCTTGCCTCCCAGGTCCTGGAGGTTGCAAGCATTCCTGAGCTCTGAGCTCATGGCCACGTTGTTCCAGTCTCTGCCCCCTTGATCACATGGCTCTCTCCTCCTCTGTGTATTAAATCTCCCTCAGCCTCCCTCTTATAAGGATACATGTGATGGCATTTAGGGCCCATTCAGATAATCCAGGATGATCTCCCCATCCCAAGATCCTTAATCACCTCTGCAAGGACGCTTTTTCCAAGGAAGGTCATATTTATAGATTCCAGAGATTAGGACCTGATAACTTTGTGGCTACTGTTCCCGCTCCACTATTCTTTTACTTGCAACCTTGCTGTTCCCTGTATTCAAAGAGTGTTTCTTGTAAGGAAGTTAAAGTTTTTCTTAAAAAAATAAAAGCAACAACTGACAGTCTTTGTCTTTTACTTGGCGTACTTAACTCGTGTACGTTTAACACAATTACTGATTTATTTAGGCTTACACCAACGATCTTACTAGTTGTTTTCTATTTGTCCTACCATCTTTTTCCCTTTTCTTATCTTCTGGATGAATATTTTTTATTACCTACCGTACTTCTAAATCTCATGTGTGTGCTTTTAAATAGTAAAAACTCATTTGTATCCAGCATCTTCGTTGCAAAGACATCTGGGAAATGTATCTTTCAGCTTTCCCACTCCTCCATTTAGAAAATGTGTGGAAGGTAGTTGAGAGAAGAATTCCATAGTATCTAACACACACAGTGAGTTAACAGTGCTGACACTTTTTCCACTTTTCCCTATCATCATTACACAGCGTGAGTCACTGTGCATTCACAGGCTCTCCAGAATGGAACATTTAGCTTGGAGGGGATAGCTGGATATAAGCCTGGGCATTGAACTTGGCAATAGATAAACATAAGCATTGTGGTACCTTTATATTTTTATACTTCAGTGGTTTGCTGAGTGGCTGAACCGGGGAAATGATTGCATGGCTTCTGTTTTGATTTTGAAGGGCTGTCAGAAAGTCTAGTTAGGTGGTTAATAAATGGGAATAGAGAACACAAATCAGTAAAAGAAATTTAAAAATCTTTTCAGTCAGTAGGTGATCTGGGCAAAGACTGATGAAATGTATAGGCATCTGATTTGATGAGGATGAAAATACACATTCTTTAGTGTATCTTTGATTAGTTCTGCCTCCATTTTGGATGGAAACATATCCCCACAATTTGAAATTACGCTTAATTTTAATTTGGGTATAAAGCAGATTAGAATGGAATAAAGCAGGGAGGGGCAGAATTAGATCTGTGCTTGGTTCTATTCCAAGACAGTTTGGCACAGAAATTGCAGCCTGAAATGGAGCTTCTCATTGTGATTCCTCATGTGTTAGCAACAGAGGCTGAATAGATAATTTGCCTTAAAATACAATCCAGAATAGAAGTGAATGTGAGGACAATTGCTGTTACCCAGAGAGCAAACAGGCTTCTGAAACAGACTAATGATCTGTGTAAAATGGATTGGGATGGTCCTCACCAGTCCGGATGTTTTCCTATGGTGAGTTTTAGTTAAGCACCTCTCAGGATTGCATACATTTAAGTAGCCTTCCAAAGACAGCTTTGTGGGATAGAGCCTGCCCAGACCCTCTGTTTTGTGGAATTCTCGATGGGATTTCCCTCAGAATCAGCACCTGAGTCTCTCTTTACCCTCACTTTGAACGTTTAGAACAGGTTTTCCAGAGTTTGATGTTATTTGGAGATTTGTCTTATTGGTGGTAGTGATTTTATGTCCTAAATAGTTATAACTGTCCAGGTGAAAGAAGTTGCTAGAAGTAGGAAGAGTTTATATAACATCTCCTGGAATGTTGGAAAGAACTGTTTTCTCAGTCAAGATGCATTCTCAGTAACTTACTCCTATTCTCTGTATGCAGAAGAGGCCACCTTTCAGAGGGAGTTGAGACATGTTTGTGGCCAAAAAACTGTAAGAACTCTTGGAGAAGGGTTTCAGTTCCTGAATAAAAATAGAAAGCCTCAGGAACAGTTCCGTAGCTTTTTCATTTTTACCGCCTGGAGCATGATGTAATGCCTGTAGGGGCAGCAGCCGTTTTGTAAATGTGAGGATGAAAGTCACACACACAAAAATTAAAAAAAAATTTTACCCATTTTTGTGTGTGTCAGGCATATATGTTTTAATTTATGTCATCCTTTAAAAATACTGGGGGAAGTATAATACATTTAAAATTAAGGCGTTTTTATGTAATTTCAAGTACTACTGAAAAATAGCACATTGGAAATTTGATTTTTTTTAAAGTTTGGTAAGAAACTTTGAAGCATACAAAAGTGGAAAAAGTATATGGTGAACTTCCATACACTACTACCTAAATTCAATAATTTACTTTTTGCTGTGTTTGCTTTATCACATAACTCTGGCTATCACAGCTTGGGAGCTGAGATCATCTCCTAGGCACCACTTCCAGTAGATGGGTAGAGTCCTATGTTAGTAAGTGGTAAAGAATCTTTGAGAAAGACTTATGTGCAGCTCTCTCAATTTCCCTCAAGAGACATAAACTTGGACTGGTCTAGTTGTGAGACTGCTGAGCTTGGGGAGGGACATTGCTTTCCTATGTTCCTACCCCACCTTTTGTCCAGGGGCCTTCTAGAGCACTGTTCTCAAAGTGTGATCCTTCCTGAGCAAGATCACCAATGGGAACTGGCTGGAAACATGGATTCTCTGCTTTCATTCCCTTGCCTCTAAATCAGACACTGGGAGTGGGCTCGCCAACCTGCCTTCAAACAAGCCTTCCCAGGGGGTTCTGGTGCTCGTTCAAGTTTGAGAACCAGTATTCTAGAGAAATTGACTGCGTAGTGTCAGGTGGAAGTTGAGGGCTTGTATTACACATTCTTTCTTATAATTCATCTTCTTCGAGATATACCACACACACTTTTTTTTGCCTCTAAAAACGCTATCACAAGGAACTCTTTGTGACCATAATATAAAAAGTTCAATCCTATTGGGGCCACTTGAATCTGCTGTGGACCAAGTTCACCTCAACTGTCAGGTCTTCTTGGATGTTGATTACCTCCATTAGTGTAATTGATCTGGTTGTCTAGATAAAATGCAAAGCAACAGACTTGGCAATTAATATTTAAACTGCTCCCTTTACATTGCTGATGAGCTGAGGGCAAGTGTGGCATTCCTCTCCTGACATGGCAGTGTGGGGGAATTCTTGCTTACATATAATTTGTTTTTCTTACTTTTGAGTCTTTCCCCAAAGAAAGTGAGGAAATGAACTGTTTGTAATTCTAGGATTCAGTAATATTTATATTCCAATTCTTCAAATGTTGGAAACTTTGGTCTGGAAATTAAGTATATGTATATCCCAGTGAGTCATACAAGTCATTCTTAATGTGGAATGAGAGTCTTTAGATGTGGAAACTATAAATGACAGTAGGAACATGAGAAGTGCTAAGGAATCTTTGAGAAAGATTTATGCTCAGCTCTGCCAATTCCTTCCAGGGAGATGGACATGGACTTGCCCAGATTTGAAACCCTGGGGTTTATTTTGACCTATATTCTAAATGTTTTCCTTTCAAGAGAGAAGAAGTAGGAGGCCAATAAATATCATAATAAGATGACTGAGTGGGTCAGCGTAGTGGGACCAGTGATCTCAATTTTCCTGGGATTGGGGGTTTCCCAGGAGGCTGGCCTTTCAGTGCTAAAACCAGGAAAGTCCCAGGCAAAACTGGGATGGTTGGTCACCCTTGTCACTGTCAATTGAGAAGCTCGACCTGCGCAAAAATTAGTGGTTCCTAGATCTTTTCTTTCTCTATGATGGGTTCTTGCTGTGGACATGAGTTACCTTCAAGCGGCCAGATGTGTGATCTTAATTTTTTAGGCATCACCAGATAAAAGCACAGGATTCAGAACATTAGGCCAATGAAACCAAGGTCTGAGGCTTATAAAGGGGCCTTATAAAGGGCTTATAAACTTTCTCTCTTCCGTGGAGAAAAGCTGTGGCTTTCACTGTTCATGGATTCGTAATCATGAGAGTGGAAATATACTAAAGGCTAAAGGGATCCAGGTAGTCTGCTTATCATTGACCTGGTAGCTCTGTTTCTCTTTCATAAGTAAACACAGACTCCTTCCAGCCCTACCTACAGAGCTTTTAGGATACCTTAGAGAGAGAGTATATGTTGACTTGCAAGGTCTAGATTCCAGCTTTGGCTCTAACACTTGCTAGCAGTAAGACTAGCGTAATTGACTTAACTTCGTTACTCCTCAGTTTCCTCTTCTGTCAAGTGGGAATGGAACCACACATCTAAGAGAGTTGCAAACCTGATTACATGAGACAGTGAACATGATGAATCTTGGCTAATGCTGAAGTCACTTATAAGAGTGTGGCTCAGCAAATAATCTAAGAAGCACAGTAATCATGTCATTTCTAGATGTATAGTAGGAGATTGGGATCTTAGTTGAGATTATTGTGTACATGCTTGCGTGCAGCCTTAAAGGCACTTGAAGCAGTCATCATCCTTGATACAGGAAGCACCATGATTATTGGCCCATGCATGCCCTTCTTTGTGTTTGAAGAATATAATGTAATGAGCACTTGCTAACCAACACCCAACCCAAGAACTCAACATTACCAACAATTCACTTCTACCTATGTCCTTCTTCCTTATCTCATTCCCCTGCTTCCCCCTAGAGGTAACATGACCCTGAATTTTATAAATAGTCTTCTAGGACTTGCCTCTTTCACCCAATATTGTCTTAAGATTTGTCTGAGTGATGTCACTGCTGCACAATATTCCACTGTACTACTGAACTGTAGTTTATTTGTCCATTTTACCATCAATGGATATTTGAAGGGGTATTTGGGGTATGTCCAGATTTTTGTAATTGTGAACAGAGCTACTATAAACATCCTCTATGTGTCACTTGGGGCACCTGTGAACAAGTGCTTCTTGGGTCAATGCTGAGCAGTAGAGCTGCTGGGTCATAAGGAATACGAGTGTTCAACTTTATGACATGGAAATCGTTTGCCCAAGTGGTTGGACCAATTAATACTCAAATCAGCAGCATATGAGATTCCTTTAACTCACATTTTTCCGACAGTGTCAGTTGAATGGGGTGGAGTGGAAAATACTCTCTCATTGTGGTATTGATTTGCTTTTCTCTGATTACTAATGAAATTGAGCATCTCTTCATGTGTTTACTACTCATTTGAATTCTTCTCCTGTGAAATGTCTGTTCTTTTGCGTGTTGAGTTTTTCTTTATCTTACCAACTTATAGGATATACATAACATTTTATTTACATATGTGTATTCCATATATATGTATTCCTAATATATGTTCTATGTGCATCTGTATATTTATTCCTAATATATATTCACAATATTAATCCTTTGGTGTATGTATTGCCAATATCTTCTTACAGATTGTAGTTTTACTTCCACTTTCTTTAACATATCTCTTGATGAACAGTAGTCTTAATTTTAATGTAATCAATATTATTATTCCTTTGATGGTTAGCTCTCTTTCTGTCTTCTTTAAGAAACCATTCCCTCCACCCAAGGTCAGAAAGATATTTCTTTACATTTTCTTTTAAATGTCTTTTCTTCTTTTGACATTTATATCCTTAATCCATCTGGAATTGATTATCTTGTGTTTAATATGAGCATGTGTTCCAAGATTTTTTCACATGAATAGTACTTTTTTTACCTCTGTCTATGACAAAGATCCATATGTATAACTCCATTTCTGGGCTCTCACTCTGGCCGACTGGGGATTTTAGCTTCTCTGGTAGTGTGTGCTGGGCACAGGTGGGAGGTGAGTGTTATGGTGGGTGGGCATTGTTCATCATTTCTAACTCCTAGAATCCATGCAAGTCCTAATCCCTGGTATCCATGTTTCTCTCAAGACCATGTTGTGGGGAGATTTAAAAATTCATCAATGTCTAGATCTACCTCTAAAATTTCTGTTTTAATTAGTCTGGGGTGGAGCTTGTGGATCAGAATTTTTCAAAAGCCCCCCGGGAGATTCTAATGTAGAGTCCAGAAGAGCTGCTGTAGTGTTTGTATCCAGAGATGATTTCAAGTCAGAGCCAGAATCACGCTGTGCTAGTTGACCATCTTAGCAGAAATCCATAGGGTGATTTTAAAACTAACTTTCCCTCCTGACTATAAATATAGTGCATGCTCATTGCAAAGGAAACAAAAAGTACTGGGAAAAAATGAGTAAAAAATAATAATTCATAATTGCATAACTCATTTTATATATTTCTTTCAAGCTTTATCTTGGCATGTATATGTGTATGTATGTGGTTGGAATCATCTTGAAAATAACTGAGCATTTTTCTATAACATTCATTCTTCTGAATCACTTTTAATACTGTCTACTAGTCTATCATTATTATTATGTATTGCCCACTTATCTTGTAAAAATCTTATTTCATTCTTGTTAGGGATTTATTATGTCATTTATAGTGATTGTAATGCTATTCTTGGATGAACAAAAAATCATGTTTCGGGCATTATAACTTAGCATTTAATACTATTGGGTCCAGAGTCATTGAGATCTGGGTTCAAATCCCAGCTTTGTCATTTATCAATTGCATGACAGTAGGGAAATTATTCTGCTACTCTGTCTTTCCTTTTACTGCTCTTTAAAATGAGGATAATATTAATCTATCCCACAAAGAGCTTTTTTCAAGATTAAATAAGATGAATATGACTTGCTTAGCACAGTGCTGAGCAGGTCAAGTGTCTGATGAATTTGCCACCTCTACGCACACACAAGGGCAGGGCTGTGCTCTTGGCTCAGAGACCTGTGTGATTTGCCTGACCCAGTTTCTCTGGTAGTAAATGTTCCTGAGAGGATGACAGTTACCAAGATGGACTCCGTCATTGTCCAGCTCAGTAGCCGGATGCAGAACTTGCTGGAGGGCCCTGTTTGTTTGAAGGAGAAGGTTAAAAATGTGCCAGTTACTCTAACAATGGATGTTGCTAGCTGGATGGCTGACTCAAAGTTAGAATAATTGCTCCCCTGGATTTTTTTTTCTTGTATTGAATAGGTTCCTGCAGTTGAGAGACAAATGCAATTTCTCAACTAAGGAACCAGGTGTGTACATGGCTGGGAATCTGTCTGCTTGGATCTCCATGTCCTCTTGGATCCCACAGGACGGTAAAACATAAAGTAACAGCAAGCAAAATAAAGAGTTGGTATGTCCAAATTTTCTAAGTAGAAATGAGGGGGCAATGGAGGAAGAGAAGAAATGCAGGAAGAAAGTATAGCTCTGGGTTGGAGTGTTCTGCAGTGAATCTGGCTGTGCATCCTGAAGAGGTCACCTCTGGATGAAAGTGCAGCACCTAAAATGGTTGGCACATCCTCTACAATGCAAGCTTCCCAAGGGCAGGAGATATGGCTTCTTACCTAACTGCTGTGTCCCCAAGAATTTCGAACAGTGCCTAGTATATAGTAAGTGCTCAAATCACTTGTTGATTGAATGTGCTACCCCTGCCTGTTATAACACCGAAGGGGCAACGAAAAGAAAAGAATTGCTTTTCTGAATCTAATTCGGACCAGTAGGAGGACCTGGTGAAGAGGAAACGTAGGGGGAAGCACCCGTGTCATCTGAGCTCCTGAGCCGGGTGGTAGCAGCCTGCACATAGCCAAGTGGACAGATGAAGCTTTGGAAGACAGATTTCAAAAAGTCAAAATATGGTAATGAACCCAAGACCAGAAATAGGAAGATGGCAGATGCAAGAGCAGGGAAGGCACCTAGGAGTAAAATTCTGAATCTGTGGTCATGACCCAGGAAAAAAGAGAAAAATGATTTAAAGAGACAAATGTGAGTACATAGCGAACTTTACAGTGAGTCAGGTTTCAACCAATTCACGCAAAAGCTGGAAGGGAGGGCAAATGCAGACCAGTGCGAAACAGTGACGGGGACCTACAAGAGTAGTGTCTAAAGCCTGAAGTTCAGAATGAGTGGAGGTTTGCAGCATGTGTTAGAGCTGATAAAAGTATCTTTTGCTTGTTTGTTTTAACCTTTGTCATGTGCAAAGCCAGAATATAGGAAGAATAATTTGGTTGCTTGGGTTAGACCAGTGGTTCTCAAAGTAGAGTCTCTGAACCAACAGCATCAGCATCAACTGGGAAATTGTTAGAAATGCAAATCCTCAGCCCCCACCCTAGACCTATTGAATTAAACTCTGGGGGTGGGGCTCAGCATTGTGTGTTTCCAGAAGCCATCCAGGAAATTCTAATGCTCACTAAGGCTTCAGACCCATTAGATTAGAACATTAATCCTCCACCCAATGGGTGAAAATCACCTGGGAAGCTTGTGGAAGAAAAAAAATACCAGGCTTTACCCTAGACTGATTAAAATGGACTCTTTGGAGTGGGGTCTGGCCCTGGGTGTATTTTAAAGCCCTTTGGTGAATATAATGTAGTACAATTAGGGTCGAGAACCAAACTCCAGTTCAAGTACCAGCAACATGATCATCCTCAGGGAGTTTAAGAGAAATGCTGAACCCTGGGTTCTCCCTGCTGAATCAGAATCTGCATGTTTAACAAGATCCCCAGGTGATTCACAGGCACATAAAAGTTTGAGAAGCATTTGTATAAGCTAAAAGTTATTGGAAAGAAATCAGAATTTGCATCTTGCCTCCACCTTCTCTCTATTATTGATTTATAGACTTCTTTCAAAACGGAAAAGCATGGAGCAGGAAAAGGCAGGATAAACACATGGGTATGTGAGACAAAGCAGCAAAAGTTTGGGATCAAGGAAAGGCAGACGTCAGGCAGGCCATGTGAATGAGAGACATGGGTATTCTGAATGACTTAGGTGCTTGACTCGCCATACCTCTTTGGCCATTACTCGCATTACGCATTGGCCAAGCAAAATAAATCCACCAGGTCAAAGTCAGGGTCAGCAACCAATGTGTGATCCCAGGCCTTGATGATGAGTTTGGGATGTGAAGATACCAGGGCTGTCCTGTAGGTTCTGAGACACGCCCTATCCTCCCCCTTCCCCTTGAGGAGTCCTGGGGAATGGGAGCGTACTCAGAGTCTGGAGGTGGTGCAACACGGCCAGAACTTCAAAGGGGGAGCACCTTAGGAATAATTTGTGGACTTGATTTGACTCCCTGGCAGGATTCCAGCAAAGACAATCAGGTCAATGTCTTATCAATACTTGGAGAGAAGAAAGCCAGCCCCAGAAGCCATTCCTGGTTCATGAAGTGTTGGGATTGTTGGTCTGACTTCTCTTTGTGGTGGAGAGTCAGAGAAGCACCGCAGAAAAGTGTGTTGATTTTCACAAAGCATGACAGATGTCCTTTGCCTCGGCTAATTTCTTTTTCTTTTTTATTGGGCAAGAGAAAATAACACAGGATGATTGTGCCTGCAGTTTATTGGAGGTTTCTAACTGGAGAAATGACCACCTCTATCTGTATCCATCTAATGCACCAAAGTCAGTCAAGTCATGGGTCTCTGGTAGAATCCTCTGGGGCACTCCACGAGGCTCCGTTGTCTTCCAGAATGTTATCACTACCTTGGCTAAGGACTGGTAAAGCAGGCTTATCACCACCATAGTGGTTGGAAGGGTGGCGAATAGATGTGAATATCAGGATCTAAACAGACTGTCAAGAGAGGCCATGATAAAGCAAATTTTATGAAAGGATAATTTACAGAGGAAGAATGTAAAATAAGAAATAGCGGCAGCAACTGGCAGAGGGATTGAGAGATTTTAGGCCGTTGGAGCCTATTGCTTTTGTTTGTGTGAGACAGACGGCTGTCAGAAGCCCTGCTGGTTACCTTAGGCTGAGTTAGTCACATTGACAGCAAAGAAGTGACCCCTCTTCCCCCCTTGGACCCCAGCCCCCACCTCCAACATTGTTTTAGATTATTGTGTTCAGTCTTGGTGAACATATTTTGATCGTGAAGTTAATATTTTGGACCAAGTCCGTATAGAGTGGCCTGATTAATGAAAAACTTGAATCCATATCCTATTCCCACTGTAAAGGTGACACACAAAGGATCCCAGGCGTGCGTGGATTGCCTGAGATTCCGTAGCTGGTAAGTGTGGAGCTCAGCAGTCGGATTCTGAATCCAGTGCCTTCCTGCTACAGCATCTCCCTGTCTCCTCCCCTCCCCCTTCAGATGAGAGTTTCTGATTTCAAATATCCAGCTATCTGTATCAAGTTCCCACTTCACTTGCTAAGAAGACTGGTTCATCTTCTGATAAAAAGAAACCCTCTCTAATACGAGTAGCTCTCTCCTTTACTGCTGAGGCCGAGTGTAAATATTCCATCTCTCCTTTCTCTTCCTCTTGATTACCTGAGTCTTCTCTGTCCTTAAAGAACTAGCTCCAGTCCCTCTTGACCCAGAGCCTGCTACAACCACTGACACGGGCTCCTCCTGCCCTCCCGCCATATTCTCCAGCTCTGTAACTTCATCCATTCATTCTGTCTTTCACTGATTCCTTTACAAATATTTATGGAGTGCCTTGCCTGCTCCTTGTCAGGCACTGGTCAAGTGCTGGGATATTACAGTGAGCAAAATAGAGAGTATTGTATCTCCTAGATCTTACTGCAGAAAGGACTGACAAAAACAAGGAATCGAATCTATAGTGTCAGATGATGATAAGTGTTGTAAAGAAAACTGAAGCAGGGTAATGGATTCACTATGATGTGGGGTGGCAGACTGCCCTGTTAGATATGGTCGGAAAAGACCTCTGACATGATGATGTTTAAGGAGAAACTGGAAATGAGTGAGGAAGTGGAGTCATGCAGGTATTTGGGGGAAAGAGTGCTAGGCAAGAGACTAGAGGTGGGTTGTGCTTGGTGTATTTCAGGAAGAATAAAGAGACCTGTGTGGCTGGAGGGGAGGAGGCATTCATTAAGCCGCCTGCTATGGGTAATGCTTTCTAATATATCTGTCCTATGGCCACAGATACACTTTAACTCAACTACTCGGTTGGTGGTAGGGGTTGTGGAAAATGGTTAGAACTGCATTTGGAGGATTAAATAAGTTAATGTATATAATCTATACATTGCAATGCATATAATATGCATACAGTATAGTATATAATGTACATAAATGACGATGCCTTGTACATAGTGCTACAGAAGCTTTAGCTTTTATCCTTGTCAATATTGTGATCACTGCTATGTCAATTCTACCCTGAGGATCCAAGGGCAGAGCAAAGGTCTTTGGCAGTAGCTCTTTTCAATCCTACTTGGAATTGCTTTTGTTATTTCCCCCGCACTCTTGGTTATACATTTGAATAATTGGGAAAGGTCTAATGGAACTTTGTGAAAGAAATTATTTCTACTACATAGACAGAAGGCAGCCTTGCCTGCCCATGTGCTGTTTTACACCTTCTGTTTCCATGTCTGGAATGGAGAAAGCACTGCACACTTTATTTTTAAGATGCAATGTAATGACCACAAGGGTGCTGATGCTACCAGTAGAAGTAGTGGTGGTCATAAAAGCTAATATGTACGTCGAGTTAACCAAGTGCCAAGCACTGTTCTAAGCCCTTTGCATGGATTTTCCCTCTTAATCCTCCTAACTCTGTGAGATAGGTAGTAGTATTAATTTGTTTTCCAGTTGAGAAAATGGAGGATTCAGAATGTTTCTGTAACTTCCCCCAAGGACAGCTAGCAGGAGGGGGAGTCAGGTTTTATACTAGGTTGTTTGGCTCCACAATTTGAAAAGGTGGATAATCCAAACCTCACTTCTGCTGTAATTTGCATTTTTCCCATGGTCTATTATTTAAAGGGTGTTTAAGAGATAGGAAAAACGGGGAGATATATTAGTTTTTTCTCAATCTGATCCTGAAGAAGGTTTGCTGGTCTTTGCACACACATTGCCTGGGCCAAGGGAGCTGAGGGACAGTGGGAAGAGATCAGTGGATGTGAAGGGTAGGAATCAGGTGTGGGTTTTATTAGTCACATCAGAAAATTAGTCACAGTTGGGTCTACAATGGGTCATTCAAATCCATTTAAAGGGATTTTGGGTCCGGCCCTGAGTGCTAATGACCAATGTTACCCTCAGCAAAAAGACATTCTTTTGTACTCTTGACACTCAAGTTACTGTGAGTTGATCCATGAGGGCATTTCCTACTTTTGAATTTTGGGAACCCCAAGTCTTAACCTTGCCATCAACATGGCCACCATGTTTGTTGGCACATCTAAACAAATACTTTACAGTAGTTATCTTTATTTACTTATGTCCTTTGGTTGAGTTTTGCAGAGATGTTGATCTTTTCACTAAATAGCCCCGAGACAGCTATTTATTGAAGCTAGTGTTTCTTCTTTATTTTCTCTTCCCTCTGGCACTTTTGCTATTTTTGATAGGTAACTTGCTGAGTAAATGTCTGAGGGTTGTCAGGTTTCAACTTCAATTACGAAGAAATAAAATGCACAGGCTTTGTGATAGCTCCTTGTCTGGGAGAGAATTTAGCACCTCCGGGTTTATAACGTACATTTCAGATACTGCCTTAGTTGTGAGCTAATGCTTGTTCCTTTAACAAGTTTGGTTGTACACACTGTTCCCTCACTTAAGATTTTATAGAATAAACTTTAACTAAAAGGGGATAAACAACTAAAAATATTTATTGCAGGAAATAAAAAAGTTAACCAAAGTATTTTATTGATACATTCTTGGACAATATCACAGAATTGAAAGAGAATGGAAAGGGGGAATTGTTCAGCAAGGGTGTTTTTCCACTAAATTGGCACATAAGCAGCAAGATTAACGAAAGTACTTATTACAAACAGTAAAAAACATACATGCTTTTTTTTAAAGTCCTTATCACACTGGTCAGTCATAGGGGGGCATGAACAAAACCTCAAGACATGAAAAATCCATATTCTTTTCTTCAAATAGCTTAATCATTGTTAAAATTATTGCAAAATATCCATATACCCCAATTAAAATAACAAAAGAGAACACAAATACAAATATTGAACACAAATTATTAACATGTACTGTAAAATACATTACTGGCATGCATTCCAAATATCAAGACCTCTATTCAGTTCAACCAATACCGTCCTTCTGTGTGACCTATCATATAAGGATGATAGGTGGGGCATACTTTCTCAGCACAGTTTTTGGTCTTTAAATATCTTTTTTGTCTTAAAAAAAATAACATGATTTGCAGTGGCATTATAATCATAATTATACAGTCATGTACATATGTGGTTTTGATTTTTATTTTTTAGTCTGCCAAGATCTTTTTAAAATTTTAATTGTTTTAAAATTTTCCCAAATATTCTGCTGCCTGAGAGAATAGTGCTCTATGAAAACAGGGCATTCGAAAGCAAACAGTGAACTGAGGTACAACATCGGATGGCAAAGTGCAAAAGTCCTCACAAACTGTACAGAAAATTTCAAAACCTTGCAGCCTGGAAGTACATACGTAGAAAGACAGGTCAGCCCCACAACGGTCACTGACTCTCTCGGTGGTTCATTCCAAAGAGCCTGGGTGGGACTTGAGTCTCAACACTCCCTCTGCTAGGGAAGGTCCAAAATTGCAGCCGAGTTGGCAGTGCTGATGCCAGTGACTTATTAAGCCAAGATAAAGTAAGAATATTTCATAAAGCAGCTGTGTAGGACACTTGGATCCTCTAATATTGGTCTCCTGGCTGGGGATGCTCCTCCAGTGATGGACAGCGGGCAGGACCAAAAGAGTCCTATGCCAGGTTAGGTGACGAGATAACTGAAGGTCTTCTTCCTCCATGGTTCCATGGAAGGGAACAGGTTAGATAACCAGGTTATTATAACTGACATACTTCTTTTTTGCAGCAGGGCCTGAAAGAAAAATGTGAAAGAGTCAGTTGTGGCAAGAACTGTATTTGCAAAGGTAGGAGCAGAATTAGATCTGTGATGACTTGGGTGCAAAGTCAAGATGGGACGATGCACCATTGAGGAATATGCAAATCGGTTGGAGTTCTATGACTATTTGTAAGATTTTGTCCACTAATATCTGCAGTTCTCAAACCATCTGGGTTCTCTATTCCAAAATGTCTCCAACCTCCCGTTTGTGGGAGGTTGTAATGTTAGTAAATTTATCGACGGATGTCATGCTTCCTAATTAGCCAACTCTAAGCCTCAAGGGCCCTCCCATGTTGCAGTATATTTCATTGTGTGCTGTCTTCCCAGACCTTCTCATAATAAATGGCCTTTGCTTGGGAAAGGTCTGCCCTGGGTCATTGGAATTAATTTAGGTTGACTACAGATTAGGTCAACCAGAGTGCCTTCTCCAGTTCTGATTTACACAATCAAATTACTGTAGATTGACTTTTATAGTGTTATCATCAGTAAGTTGTAAATGGTAATTTGTAGAACTATTTCTATCAAGATTTGAAGCTCACTTAAATCTGCCAGGAGTCTCAACGTGCACAACCTACTTTTTTTCCCCCTTAAATGTAGAATACACCATTTTTGTATTTGGTACAGTGATTTCAGGACTCGCCTTCACTCACTCACTCATTCACTCATTAATTCATTCGTTCAGTAGATATGTGTCAGTTGCCTACCACACGACAGACATGAGGCTAGGCACCAATGAGCAGCTGATGAGCAAATCTGACCCTTTTGTATCGTCATGCTGGAAACAAAACACCAAGATCCCCAGGTATGACTCTGCTTTATGTTCTAGCTCTCAATAGCAAGCAACACAACTGCTGTGATGTGACATGTTCTTTATTCAGTAAATCTCAGTAATTTTGCAGCAGCTTCTATTGGACAAAAAGTAACTGTCATGTAGCATTTACTGATGGCTTATTTTACTTACTATTCTTAGATTTAAATAGTATTGTTCATTTAACACGAACAAGTAGCAAGAATTCTTTCAGAACTCTTAAGTAGGGATTTATGTGTGAATTTGGAAGAACGGAGAAGCCACAATAACGTCCTGAGAGAGAGTTTGTATCTGAACTTCAAGTAATGCAGCCAGCGTGTTACAGACGCATATATGCACATGTATACCACACAAAAGGACTGATCTTATTTTCTGGATTAAAAATTTGGACTCTCCTTCTGGCAAATTCTGATTTGAAGACTCATTTCTCTATTAAATCATATTGCGCTTATTAACTAAGATTAGAGGAAACATTGAATTACATGAAATTGAGGGTCTCATGGAAATCTGGTTATGAGACTTGCCATGATGAGTTCTCACTTAATAAGTGCATGCCTTCAATAATGCCCGAAGCTTCTGAGAAGGTTCCTGTTATCACAGCCTTCATCGTCTTCAATGATATGCTTGGTTTGAAAACAAGGAGGAAAACTTTCTAAAGATGTTTTTTCACTCCGAAGTCTATTTATAGCATCATAGCTAGAAAACCCCAGCTGCCGGTTGCAAGAAATAGTCACAGCATGCCCTGCCAAATACCAACATACTAATTATCCTCAGGACAAAGGGGGAAAAAAACAAACAAAAAAACCCGGAAGTTTATACTGAGCTAAATATCTGAGACTACTTCTATTGGGTGATTAATTAAGATTGCTTTCTATAAAAACATAACTGTCTTGTGAAAAAAAGCAAAACATGTTTGAAATTCCTCAAACAGGTTACTTTAAGACACCAATTACATAAGAAGAGTCTTTGCCAAAAGAATAAGTAAGTTTGAAAGTATTCTTGCATTATAAAGCTGAGCATTGGTTTGCATTAAACTGTAAGGAAAATGAAGTTATATGTTTAAAAGTTAGAAATGATAATAATAACGAAAATTCACTGATGCTTGACATGGGTTATCATCTTATGTTCTCAAGTAGCCTTCAGATGCTGTTTACGATCCTCACTTTACAAAGGAGGGGTCTGGGGCTCAGAGTGGCCAGGACTCCCCCCCCGTTAGGCTGATGTTGGAACCTGCACTTTCCTCTCCATCCCAGAGTAGGAAGATCATGCTGCGTTGGGACTCCCCTGACTCCGGTTCTGATTCAGCCCTATCACTTACTTGAAGCTTGACCCAGACCAGTCCCACGACACTGAACTTCTCTGGGCCTTTGTAGAATGGGGAGACTAATTGTCACCCTGTGGGCTGTTAATGGCATGGAGGTCTGAAATATCCCAGTTTCTCATCTGGTAACATAATGCAGAAATGTTTTTTAAATTACAAAGTTCTACAGAAATGGGGAGCCTCTGCGCGTGCTTTCTCTGCAGAATAGCTTAGGAACATTGCAGCAAAATGATAATGGAGTTGTGCGGGTGCTAGAATCGCAATTTATGTGCTTTTCAGAGCAATGTCCACTGTATTACACTGTTTATTTTTAAACCATTACAGCCTTATGAGTAAATAAAATAAGTGCCTATGGTGTCTGATAATTCCACCTATTTGAATAGCAATGTAGCTTACAACTTAGTAAAGAAAATTGCTTAGCTCAAAATAGTTGTGCAATGAAATGCTTGCTAAGGAAATGCACTTTTTATTTTAAAATAGCTAAAAAATTTTTTCCTTTAACATTGTAAGTTTTAAGGAATAATAAGAGTAAATGGCATGGTTCCTATTGAATTTTTAATGTTATCTACAGCAGTAGTTCTCAAAGTAAGGTATTTTGAAGAGCTGATGCTTACAATGAGGCAGTGTTGCCGGCACTGGCTTTTGGCATGAATTACAAGTGCGTTTGCTACTTAAAAGAGGTCAGACAGTCTAACTTATTCTTGGTGTTTTTGTCAAAATCAAACCCAGTTTGATATTAAGTGCAGTGAACTAGTTGTTTTCTCTTTAATTTTCTCTGAGCCTTTTTGTCTCACAAAAATTTCACTTCTTGAAGTGTGTTCTGTGGAACAGCTGTAACCCAGATTACAGGAAATGAAGAAAAAAGGAAATAAATGGAAAAGAAAAGTCTCATGGATTTTATAAGATACCTTGAATTATGGGAAATACCGAATAAATAAAATTAAATAGTGCTCTATCCTCTACCCCATATTTAATTTCTTCATTTTTTAAATAATAAGGAAATAATAAGGACTAGTTCATTGACATTATACCGTGTGTTTTCCCGAGCTCTTTTAAAAAAATTAAATGTGTGCATGTAGAGCTGTCTATATGTATAAGTGTGTATATAAAGTGATTTGAACAGCCACAAAAGGTAAAAACAATAACATATCACAGCCCCGAATAGAACACATGTTAACGTATTGACATCTTTGCTTCAGGTGCCCCTCCATCCACCCAGAGAAAATAAAACATAGTCAAAGCCCTCCCCATTCCCCAACCCCCCTGTAATCCTTCCCTCTTCCTCACCCCCCAAAGCCACCATTCTGATGCTGGGATGCAGCCTTCCCGATGTGGTTTCACGCTGCTGCTGCATGTGTTGTTGCCCATAAACTATACATAGTATTGCTTTGTGGTTTTTAAATTGTACAAAAATGGTCTCATTCCATGCATATCCATTTGCAACTTGTTTTTCATATAACATTGTGGTTTTAAGATTTCTTTATGTTGATTTGGTAATCATGGTTACTATATAGTTTTCCCATATAAACAGCAAAACTTCTGTAACTCTTTTCTTATTGATGGACCCTACTTTCTAATTGTTTTCAATAACAAACAATGCTAGAGTAAATGGTATCTGAAAAACAACATCACTTATAAGTTAAATGACAAGGCTATAGATCAGGAGACATTATTTGCAAGGTTTTTAACTGACAAAGAAATGGTATCTGAAAAAATTTTAACATATACAAATTAATAAAAGACAATCTAATTTTTTAAATGGATTAAAGATATTAAAAGGTAATTTGTAGATGAAGAGAAGCAAATAAATGAAAAACACTCAACCTCATCATTTAGAACAATGCAAATTAACATAATAATAAGATAGCATTTCATGCCCATACCATTACAAAATAAAAAGTGTGCTGATACCACATCTTGGTGAGGGTGTGAAGAAGTGGGAATTCTTAGCTTACAGTGGTAGGAATGTAAATTGGTACAACCACATGGGAGAGCCATTTGGAAATATCTAGAAAAGCTGAAGACATATGCATATCATTGACTCAGCAATTTCATTTCTAGATATGTACCTGAGACACTTTTTCACATGTGCACATGGACATGTGTAGGACTTCTCAAAGCCTTTAATAGGATGTGCTTTGTGATTCTTTAAGAGGGAATTCTCCCACAGGGGCTGGGCCTATAATATAAACAAGCGAGTGTGTCAAGTCCAAGAGGTTATGGAAGAGTATGGACCATAGTGGATTACAAACCACCTGCCCCATCTCAACAGCATCATCCTGGTGGGTTGTTACCTCAATTTTGTCAGATATTCCATGTTGTTACCTCAATTTTGTCAGATATTCCATTTTCTTGAAGAGGATTTGGACTTCTGTATTTTAATGTAAAATTTAATTTTTCATTCATTTGAAATATCATTTCAAAATTCATTTTTTATTTGTTGAGACATATTATGTGTTGGGCTCTATTCTAGGCATTAGGAATACGTGTTTTTAGTAGAAAGTTCAAAATCATATTAAAACATTTAGCAACTTGAAGGAAAGAGGCCCAAGGCCAGATAGTCTCGAGGCTGTCAGTTTGTAACTCTTTGATACTATTTACACTGTTTTCCAAATTTATTTGATTATATAGCACCCCCTTTTTTTGAGTGGGTCCCTTTGCACTATACAAGAACAAATTTTTGGATATTTGGTTTGGTTATTTCTTAAATCTTGATCCTGCCTATTACTTTAGTCATTTGTAAAGCTCACCAAACTTTGGAATACTGGTTTATTGCCTGATGAAACTTCGTCCAAATGAACTTTTCTGTGAACCCATTCCAAGCATTATCTGTGCTTCCCCCTCCCCACTGAGGACTGCTTTCCTGTCGACCCTCATTCACAGCTGTTGTTTAGTTATAAGTATTTCAACTGACGGTATTCTTCATATTATGGTTTGTAGTTACTAAAACAAAAGGAAATACTTTTAGTAATTACTTCTCTGGTCAATGACCTACTTCCTGCCTGTTCCTTTCATCCATAAATTGCCCTTAACCCATCACTTAATGGCAAAAGAGTAGATGTTACTTTCACCTGTTCTCATTCAGAATTTCAAAAATGCTAGTAAACTTCCTGTATTTTACAGGAAAAAAATTATTTTGTAATGATTTCTCCTAAATCTTTTTTTAAATTGACTATCATCTAAGAGCAGCACATTCCTCAGCCAAAAAGATGCAAAACCAAACGAGAATGAAGAACATGATTACCAAAAAGTGAGGCATTCACAATTACGTGGGTTCAACTCTGAAGTGAAAAAAATGAGACTTTTCTACATCTCCCCTGCCCCCCACTCCCCGCCACAACAATCTACTAGGAGAACGCTAGACTATTTGTCCTTATGTTAGTTAGCTGGACTTCTGGACAAAAAGAACTCTGCAGGGGTGAAAATGCAATCAATCAGCTAAACCCTGTCAGGAATCCAAATCACCATCAATTCTAATCCAGTTGCAAAAACTCCAAAATCTGAATTTCTGTCCATTTATCCAACCATCCATCAAACACAATATTATTTAACACCTATTAAATGCCAGTCACTCTAATACATGCCAACCATGCAAAACAGGCTGGGAAGTCTGCAGGCTGTTTGCTCACTTCCCATTCATTGAATATTCAAATTATTTAACAACATTTATATAGGGCTGTCCTGTGCCATCAGCAAGGGGTTGGCGTGTGTCTTTTGTTTTTTTCTACTTAACGTGATGAGGATAAGGCATGAAATCATAAGCCAGACTCACACTGAGAGGAAACCCCAAAGCAAATTGGCATCCCTCACCAATGCTGAATGAGGGAGGTCGTCAATGGATGGTGGGGCATCAAATCCGTGGACTGTTCTACCATATTTGCAGACCATGGTAATCCAGTTCGAGAGAATGGAGAAGTAGCAGCCTAGAAAACCTTAGAAAAAGTGTGCCAAGTGCTTGCCCCATTCTTACCAGGGACAAAGAAATGAGTCAGATGTAGTCCCTGTCATTACGGAATTTGTGTTATAGTGGGGGAATGGGTTACAGCACCTGTGATAAGTACTTAATGAGATTTTACAAGGGCTGATGAACTTTGTCTTGGGTGGCGATGCACTGTACTATGCCTGGGAAGGCTTCTGAGTGAAATGGGCATTTGATCTGGACGATGAAGAATGAGAAAATGTAGGAAGGAGGCAGGGTGATATAAAAGCACACTGTTTCCAACCAGGTGCATGGGGAGGGGAGTCAGAAAGTGCTGGAACTCAAGGCTGGCAGGGTAGGAGGGGCAAGATAATTATTTTAATAAGCATGCACACTGCCATAGTAAATCCAAGATAATGGAACTAAAGTGATGAACAGGGCGGAATTCCTATAGAATTTAGCTTCCCAATGGAGGCTCCTGTAAAAGGCCTTGAATGCTAAGTTAAGGCAATGGTATTTGAGAGGACATGGGGGAGCGAGCCGTCTATGGTTTTGAAGCAGAATTTTCACACCTGCTGTTCCCCTCTACAATATTAACTACCTTTTTTTCTTAACTGGTTACCTCCTGCTCTTTGCTCCATTGGTAGTTTCCCAAAGTCACTTGCTCCAGGGCCTTTCCTGATCTCCCTTCTGACAAGTTAGGTGTCCCTGCTCTACACTGTCCTGGCCTCTCTACTTTTCCTTTGCCATACTTAACACAACCAGGGTGAATCGCTTATTTTTCACGTGTGTCTCCAACGTCAACACTGCAAGTGTCAGAACGGAAGAGATGTGTTTTTTTTTTTTTTCCTTAGTGCCTAGGAAGTGCATAATGCATACAGTGCTCAATGTTTATTGAATGTATTACTATACAGGGACTTCTTCTCTCCGAAGTCATTGTCAGCTCTCGGAGGATCTTAGGAGAGGGTGGAGCACAAAACATACATGGGAACTCCATGGGCTTTGCCATCTTTTTTTTTTTTAATTCTTTCAGAGTGCCCTTTGGGGCTATAGTATACAAAGTTAACCATTGTTGTAACTCCTCAGATTTCATTTGTAAGTTTTAAACCACAGCATTCTTTTCTTCCCCATTTGCATCCAAGGAGGGCCAAAACAACCTGGCTAAAATTGAGAAATCAATTTTTAATTCTGCCATGAAAACAGTCAATGAACATTTTAGTGTTTCTTTAAAAAAATCTAATTAGTACGTTAAGATGTAAAGCATCAGGCAGAAGTTTATACCATTCTTAGACGATGTATTTGAAGCAAATAGACTGAGTCTCTGGTTTGAAACATCTTTAAGCTTGGCCAAGTTAAAATCTCCGTAATTTGATTGAGGCTGTATATGTTTTGCCGTGGGGAAAAAAAAGACGCACTAAATTACTGCGTCAAAGATTCCTACTTTTTCTTGTTATGCACTTTGCCTGGGCATTGAAAAGCTTTTGTGTATTTTGCAATTTCAGTATATTACGGATGCGAGCATTCTGGAGCGTATTACGGATTCAGAGCAATGATGCATCCAAGATTGAAGCTGTGCCTCAAAGTCTGTCTTAAGGGTAATGGTACAGATAAGGCAAGAGTGATAAAATAGTAGCAGAGTAGTTCTTGGTGTTCCTGGATGAAAAGCCCTAGCTAAAATCCAGGCCTTGATATTTTGGGGTAGGAGATTCATAGTCCATTCATTCACTCCTTTCTTCATTTACTCAACTATTACTGAGAGTTCATAGTGTGCTAGTAGCTTGGTTAAAAACTAGTGGCACGAAGGTAGGGGAAAACAGTCTCTATCCCTGAACAACTCCTGGCTCATGTAATCCAACACACATTTATTGAGCATCTACTCTGCGTCGGACACTGTTCTAGGCGAGGGGGATATAGCCATGTTACAGTGCAATACAGTCCCTGCTAGTACGGTGCTTACATGCTACTGAGGGGAGGCAGATCATTTAAAAAAAAAGTAAGTGCAGCCATTCTTGTTATTCATTGTTGTTATAGTCTATAAAGTTGCTGCAAACACTGACTTAGCGAACACTGAACATCGCTCCTAGGGAAAACGCAGGGTTAGGTTCCTGGGAGCCTCTGGCCACATTTTCATCAACCAATCAAGACATAACCTTGTGTTACGTATATTTCTGTCTAAAGACACCTTATTTAATATTTATCGTTGGTGGTTACCATTGTACTCAGGGCCTACAGCACTGTAACCCACGGTTGAACATGCACTTTTTTCTGGAAGGCACATCACAGCCTTCCTGAACTTAAGAACACTAGACAGCACTGCAGCACCATGCTTGGGGGCTATTTTAAACAGCAAAATCACCAACAAAAAGGACAAAAATGCAAAACAGGTATTAAATAGACTGCAGAAAGCACACTTGTTCACATATGAGAACTGAGACAAGAAGGCAGGGCATCGCCTTGTTCAGCCTCAGCTGAAAATCTGTGCATTGAGTGACTCAACTATTTCACTGCTCTGCATATGTCTGCAAATGACTGCAAAAATGCTCCAAATACTGGTTTTGGTGTTATGAATCAATTTTAGCAAGTAGGTGAGTTTGCAAATAGGGAACCCGCAAATAATAAGGATAAAATACGATGATGTCAGGTGATCCCAAATACTATGAAAAAAGCTGACTAAGAATGGCCATAATTAACAAGACAGGAAACAAGTGTTGGAGAGGATGTGGAGAGAAGGGGACTCTCATACACTGCTGGTGGGAGTGCAAACTGGTGCAGCTACTGTGGAAAAGAGTATGGAGATTTCTCAAAAAATTAAGAATAGAACTACCATACAATCCAGCTATTCCACTGCTGGGTATTTATCCAAAGAACAAGAAAACACCAGTACATAAAGATAAATGCACCCCTGTGTTCACTGCAGCATTGTTCACAATAGCCAAGACTTGGAAGCAACCTAAGTGCCTATCGACGGATGAATGGATAAAGAAGATGTGGTATATATACACATACTACTGAATACTACTGAATGCTACTCAGCCATAAGAAATGATGAAATCCAGCCTTTTGTGATGACATGGATGGACACTGAGGGTATTATCCTCACCGGGTGTATCCATGTCATGTAATAAATGGCCTCCTAAAATGTTTCCTGAAGCATTCATATGTGGAATGCACCACTGGAAACCTATGAGAGATTTTTTTCTAACAGAGTGGAAGTAGCTTTAAAAATTAAATATGTCTAATTATCCATTTTAGGCATTTGGCTTTTAAAGTACGTCGATCATATGTCAGGCCTCAGGGAGAAAGTGGTGGGTGGATTGCTAATGTCTGTTAAGAGTAGGAAGTGGATAGTGCCTGCCAGGTAACTGTCTGACCCGGTCTGTTATGGTTCTCTCAACACACGTGGTCTTCTCTGCTGAGCAGCCTGCTTAATCCATGGATGGAAGGCAGCTGGGCGCACCATCTACAGAGGTTAGGCTTTCCTCAAACAAACAATTATCTGATATGCAGTTGTGGGTAGAAGTGAAAACATAAATCCCTTGTGCCAGGTTAGAAGGATAATCAATACTTACTACCTTTCCTGTCTGTTCTAACTCAAGTTCTGTGTGTGTGTGTGTGTTGTCTTAGGAATTGATTTATTCAAAGGAATGCTGCTAAAGATTGAGAAAACGCAGAAATGAAAGGAGGAAGCAGGGAAAGAATTCTGAGTCAGACTCCAAAAGGTCATACAGAGAGAGTTACTTCTCCATAAAACCCATGTGAGAAGTATAGGCATGAGAGGAAAAGAGGCTGTGCAGGCAGAGATACCCTCTGACTATAGGTTGTCTGAGTTCTAAAATGTTCTCCTCCCAGATGATTCTGAAGGGGGCTTCTTCTCCTTCTTTAGGTTTCAGTTTACACGTCATCTCTTGGAAAGGCCTTCCTTGACCCTGTCTATGAACTAGCCACTCACTAACTCCCAATGCGCTCTACCCTATGGCAGCTTTTTATTTTTATCATGTGTCAGTATCACTCCCTAAAGTTTTAAAATGTATTTGTATTTCGATTTTTTAGCTCATCTCCCCTCTGGAATGTAAATTCTACACATCCTGTCTTGATCACTATTGCATCCACAGGACTTACAACAGTGCCTGGCGTTAACACGAATAAATAAATGACAGAACGGGTGAAAGATGATAGGTCCTTGGTTTGGGGCTAGTTGGAGCTAATGACAAGGAGCCTACTCACTCCTCCGTCTGATATTCCTTAAAACCTCTGCCTTTGACTCTACGCTTTCTGCCAGGAAGTTTTCTCCTCCTTTCTGAGATAGACGCAAAGTGGTGAGGAACCTGGTAGCCCCGCCCTGATCCGTTTCCTGGAGTATGAGAGTCCTCTGATCTTCACAGCTGTTGGACAGTTCTTCTCGTCACCCAATCAGAGGAAACAGAAAAGTTGTGTTTTTTTTTTGCAGAAAATGATCAGGAGTAATCACAACTATTAGTTGAGGGAAGAGAAAAGAGACTTTGTATTCAGAAAAAAGATGGATGGAACAGACCCCTAACCATTCCAGGCCTGAATAGAGACAGTGGCTTCTACTGGAAGGACTGGAGGAGCACACTGGAAATTGATGGCCGGGGTCTAATATTAGCAAGCTTGCTTCTGCAGCTCCAGGCTGCCATGACCACTCAGAGAAACACAGTCTGTGAGCAACCATCCTAGGCTCATAATGGTTCCATATTTTCCTTCTTCAATATTCTCTATAGAAATGCTTTCTCTCCTCCCCTTTTTTCCCACATATCACCAATCTGTTACTTTGAATAGGGTGGATTGATATTTGCCCTTCAATGCATATTTTGGGTTCAAGGAGTTTAAGACTATTAACAATCCCTACGGATATCTATCAAATTCCTAATTTTAAATTGATGGTCTACAATCTTTCCTTAAATGCCTTCTGTTTGCCAGGATGATGTCGAATGGACTTGTCCACACTGCCTGTTCCTCTTTGTACTCAAGGTCAGACCACTTGTGATGTAACTTGAGGCCTTCTAACAGGAGACTGGAATTCCCATCACTAGAATTCACAGGGTCTTGTGGAAGTGAGAACTTAGCTGGATTAAAGGCATTGGGTCTGGAGAAACTGGATTGAGGAAGCAGAAGTGTTTGCCTTCCATCAGGAGGGATAAAGAGACTGAAGATATGAGACTGAGGACTGGGTGTTAAATGATATTAGAGAATTGCTGTGAACCTGGTTAGATATGATAATGATGATAATGTTGGAGAATATCTGCATTTTGTGATAAGCGAAAATACTTTGGAGTAAAGCCATAATGTTTGTAATTAACTTTAAAATGGTTCAAGGCAAAACTACACAGATAGAGATGAAACAAATATGGCAAAATGTTAACAACTGGTAAATCTCGCTGGTGGGTTATACTACTACTCTTTCTACTTTTCTGAATTTGTGAAAAGTTTCATGATAATACGGTTGAGACCCCTCATCTCCAAAGCAAAATTTACACTGCACAACTTTGCTGGGAGCTAGCCCTACCTTTGTCTCATAATGTCTGCCACCAAGAAGCAATACCCTCAAGCAGTCTTGTATCTCAGAGAAGAGATGAAAATGACTTGTGATACTTTCTGTGGCCTGGTGTAGAACCCTGATGGTCCTAATTCAAGAGTGATCATCAAAATAGCCACCGGAGTAAAAGGCAGAGCAATGGGGAACATGGACAGACGGAAACACAAGGATAGCCGCCACTCAGCTGTCTGACCTTGGGCAAGTTACACGCTCTCTCTGTGCTTCAGTTTCCTCATCTGAAAAATAGACATAGTAACAGCACCAATCTCTAGGGTTGTTATGAGGATTGAAGGAGTTAATGTATGTAAGACACTTAGAATGGAGTTTGGTATAATTTTACTCAATATAGTTTAGCTATGATTAGCCTTTTTCTGGATGCATTAGGAAACACTCTCTCTTGCACGTAACACTGACTCATTATGTGTGCATACGCTCTTCCCTTGGAACAGAGGTCCTTCCAAGGCAGAAGGTCAGGCTGCCTATAAAACTAAACTAAATTAGTTGCTTGGGTTTTGGACACTGTTAGGTGCCAACTTTCCTGGAGGAGGTTTAAGGAGTTGTCAGAGAAGCTAGTGCATTTTTTCCATTCCTAAAAGGAATCTCTCAAGTCATTGTCAACACGTTTCCACTTCCATCCAGTCACACTGCCATCATTAGCCACCGTTTCATCTCTGCAAAGTGTGATACTGAAATCTTGTGATTTGAGAGGTTGTATTAGTCAACTGGAGCCAAAGGGGGAAGCAGGGGTTTGGCAGTCTCTATTATAGCAAAAGTGACAATTTCTTACTGTACAGACAGATTGTACACATAATCAATGGTGCTGCTACTCCCACATACAATCCATGTCATCTTTGTGCCATGCTGGAACTGGTAATCACTGATTCTAGAAACCCTTATTGTAGCACTGTTCTGTTATTTGCAAAATCAGTTGCTGGAGATTGTGAATGTGCATTTATTTAGATTGTTTTTATCCATTTTAATTTAACAAATTGGATATCTACTGCTGAGCACCATAAGAATGTCAGATTGGCTGAAGTAGGTTATTCTCTATTTATTCACTACTCAAGTTTTCAGTTAAGAATTGAGCTGCACCTGCACTGATAAAGCAGAGTAAAGACTAGGGCAACTACCGAGCTGATCCTATAGAAAAGACTGAGACTGAAGCTATCCAGGCACATCTGTGACGAGTGAATGTATATGCTCATTGGGTTCATATTGCCCAGGTTGGTTATCAAAGAGACCTAGCAGTGATCACTCATAATTCCATGTTTTCCAGGAAGCTTTTATGTACCCGATGCCAAAAAGAACCTGTTATATCCCAAAGGGTAGTCTACCTTATGTAATTTGATCAAACACTGTGTGGGGTGAATCCTTATGGAAGCAATCAACGTTGCTGAGATGATGGGACACTAAAACGTTTTGTTCTCTTGATAGTTCTTCTTTCCCAGAAGTTGAGAAATGTATGGATCCTGGTGAGGCACCAAAGACTACTCATTCTCTGAATGTAGTAGCATTTGTTGAACATTTAAAATGTGCTAGAATTGGTGGTTACCGGAGGGGAAGAGGGTGGAGGAGGGTGAAAAGTGTGATTAGGCACGTGTGTGTGGTGATGGATTGTAATTAGTCTTTGGGTGGTGAACATGACGCAATCCACACAGAAATAAAAATATAATGATGGACACCCAAAATTTATATAATGTTATAACCAACGTCACCACAATAAAAAAAAATAAGCAGGGAGCTACGTGTCTAGCAGGAGTTTGGTGTGACAACGTACTTTATAGTGCTCTTACAGGTGAGGATGGGACAGGTACGGGTGCTAAGTGCTAGCATTACCTCCAAAACAATTCTTACAATAATAGGATAAAGTATTTGAAATGGAAATGATTTGTTATTTAAAAGATATTAACAATAAAAGTTTTTTTAAAGAGGGAAAAATGTGCTAGAAACTCTGCTAAGCACTTTATATTCACAAACCCTTTTAATCCTTCCAGCAAGCTTACGAGGCAGGTACCCATATTATCCCTACTTTGCCAAAGGACATCTGAGGTTTAAAGAGATTAAAGAACACCTCCATTATCATCTCAGATATCCCCACCTTTTTCAAACTCTGGTTTTTGATAAAGCAGGGACTCAGAGAGGTGGGGTTGATGTCAGGGCCACAGACGTTTCTCATTCAACAAATATTTTCCAAGTGTCTACTCTGTACCAGGCAGGGATGAACAGTAAGTTCCAAGAAGTCAGGAAAATATCTCTGTTGCTCACTTCTGTTTATCGTTACCACCTATCACCCTTGATTTCTTCCATGGAATTCCATCCCCCAATTTCATGAAAGTTGAGCTTGTTGCAGGAGGCAGTGAATCCTGTGAAGTGCTCACGAAGTCTCAGTGACTGAATTGGCATCACGGATGCTTAGATTCCAGGGGGCTGATGAGCACTCCTATAGGCAGTGATATGCCCTGACGGTGAAGCCTGGCAGGTAATGCTCCACTGTCCAGCATTGCCCTCCTTCGCCCCAAGGGGGCCCGTGCAGGACAGACACTTTGAAAAAGAAATGCAGTGTGTGTTTGTGCTTGGACGGGAGATCTGAAATAAGCAATGTGATCACAGTCTGCTCTTTACATTCAGAGAAAAGGCTATAAAAGGAAAAGCCTGGAAAAAAAAGTTGAAGATTATCCAGCCTTTGCATTCCCCCAAAGAGAAAGATGGCGTCGCCTCAGTCACTGATGTGGGAGGTGGTGTGAAGTTGTGGTTAAGGAGAGGCCTCTCAGGTCAGACTGCTGGGATTTCAATCCCAGCTTTGCTCTATAAGCTGTGATCTTGTGAGAGATCTCTAAGCCTCAGCTTCCTTGCCTTTAAATTGTTGACAAAATCAGGATGGTGATACTAGTGATGTTGGGAGGATCAAATGTGATGATGTATGTAATATGTTTAGCACAGTGCTGGACACTTAAGAAGATGCTATTGTCATCACCGTCACCACCCCCACAACTACCACCAACACTTCCCTCTCCGTTACTGCTCAACCATCATAACTGTCATCACTGAAAACTAGTCATCTGTACAAGATGATGGAATTCACAAGAAGGGTCATATCTAAACTCAGCTCGTGGGCCCTGTTTCATAGGATGAACTCCTTTCATAGGATGTCATTTAAACATGAAATTGATGTGAGACTTAGAAATGTCAGTTTTTCTACTATGTACTAGAGAATTCTGAACTCTGATCTCAATCTTCAATGCAAACCTTTAGCCCCTTGGGGAGGAGCTTTCCGAGTCTATGATACAGTATGTGAGGAGACTATATTTTTGCAAAGAAGACACAGGAGTACAGTAGAATGTAGATTTTCAAGTCACTTCAGAGAATAAGAATGGGTCTTTAGATGATAGTTTGGCTAAAGAAATATTTTAATTTCTGGGAAATTGCCATTGTTTTTGCTGACGGCAACACGGAAAATTCTTAATATCAAGGCTGTCCTGGAAAATCCGGATTATTTCTTGCTAAGGAGAATAGCAGTCTTTTTTCTGATGAGTACTTTCCAATACTAGTACTCAGTATTCCCTGAGATTGTTACTATTCCGTGGGATATGTCACCTCAAACCGTCATAATGGTCACACCATTCTCATCACAACTACTGGTCTCGTTAGGAGAGAGGAGTAAAACAACAATCAGTCAATAAATATTGACCAAATCTCTAACATGAGCCATATTCCACTCCAGGTTCTAGAGCTGTGATAGGTGCACAGATATATAAGGCATCACCCCAGACCTCCAAGAACTTCTAACCTGGTAGAAAACCTCAACTACGTACGCATGTGCCAAGGTGGCCAACTTTAGCAAAATTGTCACTGAGAGTCTGCTGCCCTAAAGACAGTCACTTGTAATCAGTCAGTCCCACATGACCTTCTGCCCAGGGAGTTGTTTCCCGGAACAGCTGTAGACGCCAACCAGTCAATCAGCTCCCAGCTAGGAAGCCCGGACTGTTGGCTTGACCGAAGGTTCTTCCTCAAGTATCCTCCCCAGGTCTTCCATATGAGTGACTTCTGGCTTTTTTTTTTTATCCCCAACCACACTCTCACTATGCTGATGGTGAGCTGTCTCAATTTCCAACTCCCTGGTGTCTAAGTTAATCATTTTCTCTCTTTGTTGGCTACCTTCCATTAATGCCACGCCCTCAGGTCTGAACTGTCCTGGAGGCGTGGGATAATTCTTCTCTACTCTTTTTAGTGTTGCCCTGTTCCAAGGCCATCTCTTTTGTTACCTCCCTCCCCCTTATGACGATCAGTCCATTAGTTATTAAGGTTCTTTTGTCTATCGTGAGGAAAATGTGCAGAGGAAGGAAGTATGAAATGAAGTTGGGCAAGTCTCATGGTCCCTTAGAAATTATAAAGTGAGGGGATAATTTGAAATGGCTGATTAAAGAGGGTTTGCTTAATAATGTTAATGGTTAACATTTATAGAGTTCTTCCTATGCCCAGACATGGCACCAAGCATTATAGACAGATCGTCTCATCAATGATCTGAGAAGATGCTTTCATTCTCCCCATTTTACAGATGGGAACAGAGAGGCACAGAGAGGTTAAGTATAACTCCCAAGACCACAGAGCTAACAGAGTCAGGCCATCTGACTCCAGAGCCCATGTCTGAACAACTATGAACCTCTTCTTTTAATAGGACACTTTGCTCTTGCTCGTTCACTTCATCTTAGAAAATGGGAATATTGTAAAACAGGAGAGTAGAGAAAATGAGCAGGGCTTGACGACACATGAGTTCCTTTCTGCTGGCATGTTCTAGCATACCCCTGATGCCACAGTGAGTGAGAACTGAAAAAATGTAGTAATGGGTTTGGAAAGCGGAGAGCAGGGTTCTGTCCATAGTAACCATCCTGGGTTGAATTTGCTGTCCTGAATGCTCTTCTCCTTCCTCCCTGCCTCTCAAGAAAGCTCACACCTGGAGACAGAATCTCATTTCTGTCTGGCAGTGAAGTCTCTCCCTTCCTGTTGCTGATGGGCCATTGTACCTGGCAAGCCACAGAAATAAGGACATATCAGTTTTCCATGGGACAGGAATTTGATTTTTCCTGAGCCCTTGTGTTTGAGCCCAGGTTTCCATTTAGCTTGTTATAATTTCTGCATTTGAACAATATATTCATTGCTTCTCTAAAGACCAATTCAGACAGGTGATGGATTGAAATATCCATAATATAAAAATCCTATGGCTGAGTGGCTCACTCTTTTTGGTCTCTGAGGGATAAAAAGAAATGCATCAGCAGTTTCCAGACCTTCTATAACCACCTGTAGAATTTTCCAATCAACCTGATTTCACCTTTCCAAAACTGCAGTCAGCAAGAGGTTTGTGCTTTGGTTCTGTCTACTGGCAAAGAAATTAGTTTGATTTCAATTATCTTTTTTAGGTCAAAGTTTTGGAAGTATTTTCTATCCGTTATTTGATTTTGAAATGAAAACTAAAATTGACCCATCTATAATTCATCCATTCTTAGATGAGGGAGAAGAAATCGCTCGCCAATGACGATTTTGAAAAACGGGATGGAGAAAAGGAACAATCCATTTTCAGGAAATGAAGACAATCCCAGGAAGATATCCAGTATTCTAGCCTTTCACACCTGTAGTCTTTCTATAGTTAGCACCAGTGGTCAGAAAAGTGCACTCGAGGCCCTTTCAGAACTCCCAGCTGAGCAAAAACAGATTAAATGATACTCAGCACGCTTCGCCGGGTAAACAGAGTGAAGTGGTATATTTTTGAAAATAAGAATTTCCACTGTAAGAAATGAAACAAAGAGAGGTTATCAGGTAACCCCAAGTCAACCAGAAAATTCAATAAACCTCGAGCACCCGATTTTCCTTGCTCACTACTTAATCAGAGTGTTACTGGAATCGGTTTGAATGAATCCACTTACTTTCCAACCGGCTGTTTTGATGTCCTGTAAATATAGCCCAAATATCAATGTCTGTAACAGAGCCAACCATAAAAAATAAAGTCAATCATCAGCATCATTCGGCCCAAAGGATTAGGGATGTCCAAATGAACTATATTATGTATTCAGGTTGAACTGGGGCCGTTTATATTCTTCCATTTCTGCATCCTCTGTGGCACTCTGTGAGCTAACTCGGGTAATCCCTGCTCTGTCCATGCCGTATATTTCCTTTTTCATAGAAGCCCACAGATGCTTTCTACTTCTTGATATATGTCCCAGGCTTTGAGATGTTGACACGTAAAATAGTAAACATTGGTATCACTTTTGCTGGAAATGGTATTGGATAATGGTCAATCTATGGACTCTAATCCATATTCAGAAAAGTATTATTTTCCCTGTAAGCAGAAAAAAATGGAAATGAGGGCAATAAAAGTATCCCAGCCCATGGGGAGTTATGGAAGGAGGGTGGGGAGTTGCTGGCCAAAGAAGCCAGCATTCTAGAATGGATCATAAGAAGGAGACATTGTGTGCCATTAGTAAGATGCAGACAGGCACGGATATGTCCATCCCATGTGTCTCTGAACTAGGAAAATAGCCCCCATGGCATGTTAGAAAGCTCTCTATTGGCCAAAGCACCAGACCTTTGAACTAGGCGTTGGGTTTTCTCAAATACTCCTGCACCCGGGACACGTGATGAGTTCCTTGGAAGGGGAGGGCCTGGTGGTGCAAGGGAGGACGCCAGTCAGGAATCAGCGAGTGGGAATGACACTGCGGAGGGGACCCTGGCCTAGGCGAGGGCCGCTGAGTTCCTGCAATCTCTTTGTAGGAGAAGGTAGAAATGAGCAGAAGAGGAAAGGACATACACACACACAGACAAAATATAGTGGGAGGTGAGGAAGGCATAGGAGAGAAACACATGATTAAAAAAAGTAAAAGAAGGCTGAATTGGCTACCTTTTAGTTATGTCTCACTTCCCTCTGCTATGCGTAATGTATGTGAATGGAGGGAGACTCGGGAGCCAGACTGTGGGGGTCTGAATCCCTGCTCTGCCACTTACAGTGTGACCTTGGGCAGGCTGGTTACCTTCTCTGTGCTTCAGTTTACTTAACTGTTCAATAAGAATAATGATAGAACCTATTCACTGAGTAGTTCTGAGGAATATACAAGTAAAGTACTTGGTGAACACTGGCACTTAGTGAACATTTAATGCACACTTGCTGTTATTATGATAACAGGTCCTGATAAGCATTCTCTGTGTCCTTCTCTCTCCTCCATTGCTTTCTCTTTGTCAGAGAAAGCACAGTTGGAGACACGGTATAAGAATAAATTATTTTAATTACAAGAGAGGTGCTACCCATTTAATAGGAGTTGTGAGATAAATTCCTTTGTAAACTTATTTTGGAGCCAGAAAGGATTCCTGAGTTCAGGTTTGCTCACTAAGGGACTGTATCTCTTAGTTCCGGGCTGTTCTTCACGTGTATTCCCAACCTTTGGCATATGCGGTATTTCACTTTGCAAGTTAAGCCACAACGTGGTATTGGCTGTTCTGCCTTGGGCAGCTGAAGGGCACCTCTTCAGCAACCTTCCTACAGAAACAGGTGCTCTGAGGGGCGTGTGGTGTTAGAGCTAGTTGGATTTTCTTCAGATTAACAGGAAACATTTATTGAGCACCTAGCTGTTGGTTTGACCTCTATGGGCAATCCTAGGCTCCTCTCCACCCCATCTCGATGTTCCCCACCTCCCAAGGAAGATTGGTACCATTTCTGGACACTGCACAGAACCAGAAGCCCAAGGGGTGGGGCTTCCAGAGGTTATTCGAAAGATCACGATGCTCTGGGAGTGCAGCCGTTCCGATTCTCCTCTTCCCGAGAGCCCAGAGATGGAAGCCCAGAACCATCTTCCTCTCTCTTTGGCTTCTCTTACTTCCTCCACATGGGCCAGAGAAACTGGACCAGGGGCTACTGCCCAGGGTGGACAACAGAGCCAGCTCTATCACAGATCTTAGAAGAAACACCTCAACCCCTTGCACTTCCTTCACCTCTAGGTTTGATAAAAGGAATCTTCCATGTGCTTTAACCTCAGTGTTAATATATGGGCTGGTGATAAAGACCCAGTTAAGAGTAAATAATCCTTTTCCCTGCTGTTTTGGTAAGTTCTACAAATATCCTTCCCCTGGAGACCTTGCAGGGAGTCCAGATGATCATCATGTTGCCTCCATCTTTCTCACTAGCCATCACCCTACTTTAGTTCAGAGATAAAGAAAATATTCTCCTTGCTTAAAAGATTTTATTGTCTGGAAGTCATCTTTAATCATTCTTATTTAATCTTGGTCAACTAAGTCATTATCTCTGCAGAGAAAATAGTATTTTCTTGTTATAGTCCCTTAAGTTGAATGGGATGCAATACCATCTCTGATAGCAAGCGAGACTGACATTGGATATGTGGTTCATCAGGCTCTGAGAACCTTAGGATGCCTCCTTGGAAATGGATATTGACCGTATCCAATGCTCTGTAATCACTCAACGGATACAGCCGCATAACTACTTTAGTAAATTATATAATGTCTCTCCATGAGACTCTTATAGCTAGGAAAGTATTTACTGCCACACAGAGCAGTTGGGTCATAAGTAATACTTACAGCTGAAGCAATTTATTTATATTCGGAATTGCTTAGACACTCCCCCAAAAGATTTCAAAGCAAGAGTAGGCAATATTTTCTCATTCTCTTAGGTAGAGACTTGTTGTATAACTTCTCTTCCCAAAATACACTGTTTCTTTTAGCTTACAAGAAATATTTTAAAGAAACAGTCTTCTAATAAACATGTTTTAAATTTGCTAACTTTTTAATCAAAAACATTGTATAATTCAGTAAGAAAAATACAGAATAGAAACGGCAGGATTGACAGCAAAACAAAACAAACAAAAAGTAGATTCATTGCCTAAAGGCACAGGAATCGATGGACAGTGAGTTATGGTCAATGATGAAGAGATGACTCAACTAGCTATTGGGGTTTAAATACTGAATGTACATGTTCTACCGATACAGTCCTTAGGAATACTCTAGTTGTGGGGGGGGCTATATTTGACATCCATTTACTTACCATAAACCAGTTTTGATTAAAACAAATTATTTTCCCACTGGAGTGGAGCAAGGGACCAGCATGTTGGAAATCAGACTACCTTTAATTTTTAGGTGATCCATGTTTGTAGGGATGTTTATTTAAAGTTCTACAGGGTCCAGCCCAGTGACGTAGTAGTTAAGTTCACACGCTCGCTTCAGTGGCCCGGGGTTCACAGTTTTGAATCCCGGGTGTGGACCTACGCACTGCTCATCAAGCCATGATATGGTGGTATCCCACATACAAAATAGAAGAAGATGGGCACACATGTTAGCTCGGGGCCAACCATCCTCAGCAAAAAGAGGAAGATTGGCAACAAGATGTCAGCTCAGGGCCAATCTTCCTCACCAAAAAAAAAAAAAAAAGAATAATAAAAAATAAAATAAAAAAGTTCTACAACAGTGAGAGTGTCAGGTTAATCAATGGAAAAAGTGTCCAGTCTCAACCGACTGGATGTGAAGTACTTTGACCTTTGAATAACCAGTTCAAACTTGGCTCAGATATTGGTCGCTAGGGTTGCCAAATTCCCTCTTGGGCCATTCAGTGAGAATCACTTTAAAACCCACAGAAGCAGAAGGTGAGAGAAGTGGGCCATTTCTCTCTGAAATCAAAAGGCATGTTTGTGGTCCTCGGAGAGCCTTGAATGCTGTGTTTTTGGCAAGAAGAAGCCTGGGTTCAGCCGCTGCTTTGGCTGGGAAGAGAAGCCACCAGCTGAGTGGCTGTTCATTTGCCGTTGGCCTGAGAACAAGACCGATTTAGCATTTTCCACCTGCAAATCTTCATAGGTGGGACAAAGCCATGCTCCGGTCCAGAAGCTCCTCAACACCATCGCCACCAGTGGGTGATGTTAGCTGTGGCTGGTGATGGTGTCTCTTTGGACTTAGGAGTGAATGGACTTAGTCATAGCCTTTCAGGATCCAACCAGTTCAGTAAAGGAGTTTCTGCGCAGAGGGGATTATGTGTTGGTGGCCCTTGTCTGGTACAACCAGGCTGCTGAGTAGATACACACACACGTGAGTCAGCATGAGGCAGATTGGGAGAGCAGATTGATGCCAAAGAGCACTCTTGCAACTATAATGTGCTTATGAATCACCTGGAGATCTTGTTAGAATGTGGATTCTGACTCAGTTAATCTGAGAAGGAGCCTAAGTTTATGCATTTCTAACAAGCCCCAGGTGCTGCTGCTGCTGCTGGCCCACAGACCAAACATCAATTATAGCAAGGCGTTAGGGACGTTTCTAGAAGTTTACATCACTGTCAAGCTCTGTTTATCACTCCTGTCCTTGTTGGTGCACACAATGAAAACTTCTTTGGTTTGAGACCAAAATTGTTGCCTCAGTTCTCTATTCTTCACTACATGTATTTCAAGAGAGCTTGTGCAAACATCTCCTCAAGTCTGATTTGTTTAATAAAGCATTCAGAATAATTGCAAGCATTCTAGATGGCACCGATCGGTAGAGTGTTTTGTTTTGCATCCCGGCGTCCTTCACTAGATAACCTTGGCAATACATGCTCATTGAAATGGGTTCAGAAACATGGAAATGCATGCTTAGCTGAGATTGGTTTCACCTGCCTTCCAATTCTGCCTCACAAAACTGAAAGCAAAGGCTCACTCTGCTTAATTCCAGGAAAAAAGAGACATTGGGGATGGTTTTTAGAAATGCCTTTCTTGGGGCCGGCCAGGTGGCCTAGCAGTTAAGTTCACACGCTCTGCTTCGGCGACGTGGGGTTCGCCGGTTCAGATCCTGGGTACGGACCTACTCACCGCTCATCAAGCCATGCTGAAGTGGTGTCCCACATAGAAAAACTAGAAGCACCTACAACTGTGTACTGGAGCTTTGGGGAGAAAAATGAGAAAAAAAGGAAGATTGGCAACAGGTGTTAGCTCAGGGCCAAACTTCCTCAAAAAAAAAAAAAAAATGTCATTAAAAAAAAAAAGAAATACCCTTCTTTTTGTCCAGATCAGCTTCTTTACTAAGTGTGCACATCTACTTCCCAGGGACCAGGCGGTGTGGGGGATGGCTCAAAGCAAGCTCCAAACCGCTGCCACGGAAACAGCATCCGTGGCCTGTGCTACCCACACAGCCCGGGACAAAGTCCACTTTGATAGCTTTCTTCATCTAACAGTTGGAATAAAGATTATGCCTTAACATGCATTATTCTAAGAACTTTATTTGGCACTAATGCCTGAACTATTCTGTGAGCCAGCATCATTTTTCCTATTTTACATATGAAAAAACTGCAGATCAGATAATTCGCCCAAGGCCACAGTAGAGATCAGAGGTCGAGTCGGAATTCACACTTGTAACTGCTCTAGCGCTCTAAACTCTTAAAAACCATTTGGGGTTCCACAGGAGACACGTTATGGGTTGAATTGTTCCCCCCCCCCCGAAAGATATTGAAGTCCCAACTCCCAATAACTATGAATGTGACCTTATTAGAAATAGGATCTTTGCAGATATAATCAAGTATAGATGGGTTGTTAGGATGGACCCTAATCCAATATGACTGATGTCCTTAGAAGAAGAGGAAAATTTGGCCACAGGAAGAGACACAGAGAGAGAAGGCCCTGTGAAGACAGAGGCAGAGATTGAACTTATAGGTCCACAGCCTCGGAACCCTGCAGCACTAGATGCTGGAAGGTGCAAGGAAGGATCTTCCCCTCCGGACAACTCGCCTTCAGACTTCTAGCCTCCAGAACTGTGAGAGAATACATTTCTGTTGTGTTAAACCAGCCAGTTTTTGGTTCTTTCTTACAGCAGCCAGGAAAGTAATGAATACTAAACTAGGGCTAGATTTAAGAAAATGGGGGCTGGTGGAGTACGTTATTTTGTGACAGGATACTTGCCCCCACTGGCGTTCAAGGAGGGAGAGGGAGGGAAAGAAAAGTAGAGTGAGAGAGAGGGACAAAGAAAGAGGAAGGATGGGGGAGGGAGGGAGAGAGGAGAAGGGGAGAGAGAGAGAGAGGGGTTGTCATAACAAAATAGGCCTTTATGCAGCCCTGGGGTCCCCAGTTTGGGGCTCCAGCACAATGTATCTAATAAATGGTATCAAGTCTAAACACTCCATAAATATTATTTCATACAACACGCACACCGCACATATACACACACACGCACACTCTATGAGAAAGGCGTCCTCTCTTTTTTTCCATTTTATGGATGTGAAAACTAAGGCCTAGAGAAGGGTGACTTGCCCAAAGCCGCATCCAGGTAGTAAAAGGTGGCGCCCGGGGCCCTATCGGTCCAATGCTCCTGTCTCCGCCCCGAGTGTGGTGGGCAGGAATGCCCGCACCACTCGGAAAGACTGAGGGTCTTCTGGAGAACCCGTATGCAAAGGCAGAGGAGCTGTGGGTACAGTGCAGTCTCCTGGGGCTCGGCTGTATGTCAGCAGGACAGACATGCTCATTTTAAGAAAGTCACTCATTGCCAAAGGCTTGAAATATTCCCATGCGCCTGCTGGGTTTAGTTATTGTGTAGCTCAGGTAGGTGCAGAAAGAGCAGGAAGTACATGGGCTGTTTTTGTTCTTGCTATTTTAATAACATATTAAAAATTTTTAAATGACTTGTCAGTTGATGCTTTTCACAGACATGTTCATCTAGATCGGGTTGATCTTTGAAAAGCGATGAGATTTCATTGTCATCAGTGAGGGCGATGATGTGTAACACACAGGTGAGGCTTCAAGAGAATCTGGGGAGGGAATCATGACCCAACATTGGTGGTCCACTCAGTGACTGAGCAGAATGTTTCTTGAGTGCCTTCTGTGTCTCTGAGGCATCTTATCGTTGAGAAATCTTATTCTAGACAGAGAGCCAGAGGTAGTTCAGTCACATCACACTCTTGATGATACCCTTCGTATAGAGACCAGACTGCCACGTGCTCTGCTCCTACCTGCAGCTCTGACCTCATTCCCGTCCACTCTCCTGCTCACTCATTCCATGAGCCTGCTTGCCATTCTGGTGCACGCCAAATGTGCACCTACCTCAGGGCCTTTGCACTTGCTATATGCTCGTTATACACTTGCTGCTTTCAATGCCTTCCCAGAGACCTTTGTGCTTTCTCATCATCCAGTCTCATCTCAAATGTCACCTCCTCAGGGACATTTTATCTAAAATAACAATCCCCAGCCACGCTCTATCTCCATACAATGCCCTAATGATTTTCTGCAAATGTATCCTGTATTTGCCTTTCTTTTCCATGAGAACATAAGCTCTGTGTGGGTGAGGATTTATCATGGATACCACTGTGCCTGACACTTAGGAATCATCCACCAAAGATGATTTGTGTGAGTAAATGAAACTGGGCAGGTGCAGGGCTGTGGGAGTGCATGTGGGGAGGCATTCTAGCTTTGTATCAGAGAAATGCTCAGAAAAGGTGATAGTAAGTAGAATACTGAGGTCAACGCAAGGTTGAGGTTGAGAGGAGAAGAAGGGGGAAGGTTCTTGGCAGAGAGAGTGGTATATTTGAGGTGCTAAATGTTGTTCAGCATGAATGGGGTGCAGGTTATGACTTTGGGGGTTGGGAGAGATGAGACAAGGGCAAAGTTTTTCAAGGGTTTTGTCCCCTATGCTGATGAGTCTGGACCAATATGTCCTAGGCAGTGGAACAAAAGCCTGAGCCAAGAGAAGGGAAGAGCCGAGAATCTCCTGGTATGTGTCACTTATTGAGGCAGGAGCAAGGCCCCACCTTCCCTCCACCCTGTCATTACTCAGGTAGATGCTGTTTGGCCCAGAAAATTCAGTAAGCCTCAGTGTCATCCTGTGAGTCTGGGGCTCTGGTTTGCCTCCCAATTTACTCCTTGTGGCTCCGTGTGGTGAGGCCCCAGGAACGTGAGTGACAAGGCAAAACAAGGCACCCTGAAATTACCTGTAATGAAAATGACTGGTAATCTCCAGCGATTACTGTCTGTATGAGCGACTGGGGTGCACTTTGCGCAAAAGCTTTTGCTGCAGCAAAAATGGGACCTGTGGGGTTTTCAAGTTTGAGAGGTTTCTTTTTTTTACGGAAATAGCTTCAGATCTCTCGCATCATGCATTCTTTTGCCTAGATAATGAGGCTGATTATGGATATTTAATGTACTTTATGAGGAGATACACTGAACCTCTTTAAAAATGTAAACCTAACTTAGAATAAGCACAATAGTATAATTCTTATACTATAGTATGGGGGGTCAGCATGTAGATTCCAGAGGTCCCATCCCAGGGCCTGCCTGAATTCTTAGAACACCCACAGGTCACGGGAAAACAGGAGGTTGGGTCAGGCGGAGGGAGGCGGCTGATAGGCATCCCAAGGCTGCAAAACGGGAGGGGAAAGTAGGACCCAGGGAAGTCTGAGAGTCTGTCCACATTGACACAGGCAGCATCCCGGGATAGAGAAACGGGGTTTAGAAGTCAGGGGGAGAACCCTCCAACCTAAGTTATTCCCAACCGGGTTTGAGAAACACTGAGCTGCTTGTTGAAAACAGTTTTCAAACTTATTTGGAACCCTAATGCAGATGAATCCTACTTGGGGACCCCAAACTTACAACAGATGAAGGAGAAGTTTCTCTGGTTGATACACAGGAGAGCTGCCCCCACTTCCTTGCTCCTTGGGCCACTTCCTGGTGACCCTGTGCCACTTTCACAACATGGCTTATAAACTGGATACACACACACACACACAATTTTGAAATTAGATAACATATATTTTATATATGTTTATATTCTTTATAGTTGTATATAAATTATGTGTAATTTTTTTTCTGAGAAAGAAAGACAATCCTAACTCACACCTTACCCCAAACTAACCCACATCTCACCCCTGGTTCTTTCTGGGGTCCATACCAGGTTGCTGAAAGAGCTGGGGGATATCATCCAACCACGGGAAGTCAGGCCTCAGGCCCTCACAGATGAATGGTTTCCAGCCTCCACCACTGGCCTCAAAGTCTCCACCCAAGTTGTGCCACCAGTTGTGCCTGTCCCTCTTCAAGGCAAATTCCTTTGTCCCTATGAATGAAAGTTCGGGGCAGCTCTCCAAACTCTCTGGACTTCTCGTACTGTTCTTAGCTCCTTTCCCTCTGTGTTTTTCAACAGACTGTGCCCTTCCACCTGTCAACTTCTAGTTGGTCTTTGAGATGCAAATCTGGTGTCACCTCTTCCAGGAAGCATTCCCTGATTTCCCCAGGCAGAATTAGGTTCTTTCTCTTCTCTGCCCCTATAGCACTCTGTGCTTTCCATATAATCAGCCATTCTACAACATTTTTTGATTTTTTGCCATATTTGCTTACTATCTGTACTGCTATTTGTTCACTGCTTTCTGCTTACCAACCTTAAATCAATTCACTTAAAAAAAACTGGGCCTCATTCTTGACAACGATATACATGACAGCATGTTCTTAAAATTAAAACAACAAATAAACAAATGAAAAACACTGCAAAAGAAACTAGATATGTGTCGTTGTGTTTGAAAGTTAAAAAAAAAATCAGAGGGGCCAGCCCAGTGGCATAGTGGTTAAGTTCACACACTCTGCTTTAGCAGCCCAGGGTTTGCAGGTTCAGATCCTGGGTGTGGACCTACGCACCACTTATCAAGCCATGCTGTGGCAGTGTCCCACGTATAAAGCAAAGGAAGATGGGCACAGATGTTAGCCCAGGGCCAATCTTCCTCACCAAAAAAAAAAAAATCAGAGATTTGGTGAGGCAAATAAAATGACAGAAAAGAAACTTGCTATGTCCTATAAAATTCTATAATTATGTCCAATTAACCAAGATGAGTGCTCCATGAGATTCCCATTTTTATAAACACCCCAAACTTCCATTTTCTGAATTTGGAAGTCAATAAAAAGCTATCTTTATAGAGCATGGAAAATAACAAAAATTGAAATTTTTGCAGTGATAAGTTCTACTGTGGTGCTACAGAGACTGAACTCTGCAAAGGAGAAAGTTAAGGGGCAAGAGAAGCAAACCGGAGCCGAGGGCCTAGTGGTTAAAGTTCGACGCACTGCACTCCGGCATCCAGGTTTGGTTCCCGGGCCTGGAACCACACCACTCATCTGTCAGTAGCCGTGCTGTGGTGGCGGCTCGCATAGAAGAACTGGAAGGACCTACAACTAGAATATACAACTATGTACTGGGGCTTTGGGGAGGAAAAAAAAAAAAGAGAGGAAGATTGGCAGCAGATGTTAGCTCAGGGCGAATCTTTCCCAGAAAAAAAAAATTGGCATTAAAATTTTAAAAAAAGAGACAGGCAAACCAGGAGCATATGGCACTGGAGCCCACAGTCAGAAGCCATGTACAATGGTGTCGTCTTGGATAGAGAGCCTGTAAGGAACAGAACAGATGAAGAAGACTCAGAATTTCTGTGGTGTAGACAGCGAGTGTCAAATCAGCTCTTGAGAATTCTTTGGCGGCATTTGGCTTAAGTGATTTTGGAAATTTCTTGTGACCATAATGGCTTCCCATCCGCTGGTGTCTTTTAAGTAATATTTTCATCTTCCTTAAAATAAATAGCTCCAATAAAAAAATACATGGCATGTCAGCGACGATGCCCCCTTAACATGTTGCTCTTAATTATCACACCATCACTTACACATTATGTCAAGTGTCAGTCTCCATGGAAACCGCTCGATTTTATTGAATGGCGGAGTATACTCAGTAGTCGCGCTACACAGGAAATGGTACTGCCTCTCGGTTTCCTTGTAGTTTTTCCTTAGATATATGAAGGGAAGACCCTAGAATCTGGCCCATTAATTGACTCAGTAGGCAAGAAATAACTAAACCAGGAAACTCAGAATTTGGAGAAAGATTAGAATGCTGAGATAGAGACCAACTTCCCTTTTAGGCGATTTTAAAAAATGCATTTTCCCCCTAAGTTGACCGCAGGAAGCAGGATTTTGAGGCCAGCAAGGGGAAACAGGCAGAGATATTTTTAGAAGCAGCTTTCTAAGAGGTACAAAACTAGTTCTAGGTAGGGTAGAATCTATCCTCGGTTCATTTTAATTTGCATCTTATGAGAAAAATAGCATATTTCTGCAAGCCTATACTCCATTTCCATGCAATATTGACTTTAACTCCATATCTGCTAGTCACATAAATCTTCAAATTTTGATCTTATTGGCCTGTCACCTTGCCCCAAAAGAGGTCTGGCCTTTCGCTCTTGGCTCCTGGGAGGTAATCTTTGTTTGCCTGGGTGCCTCAGGCTAACCAGATAGTAACAGTGTGATGTAGGGTGGGGCTTTGGGTCCTGCGGTATCAGTGGACCTGTAGACTGAGTTCAATCATTGGGCAATCCATCCATCAATCGTGCAGATATCATGAAGCCCCAATAAAAACTCTGAACGGTGAGGCTGGGGTGAGCTTCCTTAGTTGGCAATACTCTGTGTTTATCGTCATATATCAATGCTGGGAAATTGATGCATCCTGACTCCATGGGGAGAAGACACCAAAGCTCCCCTTGTTTGGCACTTCTCCTGTACTCTGTCCTATGCGCTTCTTCTCTGGGCTGATTTTAATCTGTATCCTTTCCCTGTAATAAACTCTTGCGAGTATAACTGTGAGTTCTGTGAATCTTTTTAGCAAATTATCAGATCTGAGGGTGGTTTTGCTAATCCTCCAAACTTGCAATTGATATCAGAACTGGGGGCAATTTTGAGGCCTGCTCCCTCTAAACTTTATAGCTGATCTAAACCCCTCACATACTACTTTTGACTTTCTGCATAGGGTCCCGCATATAATATATACAGATAGACATAGAGATATGTTCATCAAAATAATTGGCTTTGTGCCCTGGAGACATTGCCCTCCACTCCATAGTACAGATAAATGATTAGGAATAAATCAACCGAATTTGGGTACTACAGCTCTGTAAAGGTGGAACCATCCTGCTTTCTTTTTCCACGTCTGAGGCCACAGAAGTCAATGAGTATGTGGGTAAGCACTGCAGTCCGAGCCAGTGGGATTTCTTGTGGGTGGAGAGATGGAGTTGAAAGCCAATTCATCACCAACTCTTGTTGGTGTTACCTCTGAAATATTGTTTATCTCCTCTCACTTCTCCCCATCTCCCCTACCACCTCTTTAGCTAAAGCCAGCAACATCACCTCAACTAATGAAATATCTCGAAGCTGAATTCTTCATGTTTACATATAGCTATTGCCCCACACACCTGCTGGAATGATTTCTTTTAAAACATGTAAATCAAATCATGTTGTTTTTTATTTCCTCATCTCCTTTGATTAGCACTCTTCAATGGCTCCCCATTGCTTTTTGAATAAAGGCAAATTTTTCTAATTTGTTCTGCAAACGTCTGTGGGACTTGACATATTTACTTCCCGGGCTTTCTTTTTCTTGAACCACACTTTCCCCAGTTCTCTTCTGTCTAGTCACACTGGCCTTTGTTCAGCCTTTCATATTGTTCGTGCTTCTGCCACACGGGCTTTTACACACGTTCTTCTCTTTGCCCAGATGGCTTTCCCACGACTTTGTGTTTACTAATGCCCACACATCCTTCAAGCAAATCTCTCTTCAGAAAGCTACTCTTGATCTCCATAGATAAATTGCACAGTTCCCTGTACTTCTTATTCACAGAGGTTTTCCAAGTTTTGGTTTCATATTTATTAGCTGTTATTCAATCATCTGTGTCCCCAGCTAAACTGAGTTCTTTGAATTTGGGTGGATCCATGGTTCTGTACTTTTCACAAGAGTCCCAGGTCATTTTGGTGCAGGTAGGCTGCAAGCTGGACTTTGTTCAGATACCAGTTGTGGGGCAGGATGTTAGCAGCTGTCCCTGTGGGACTGAATATTAGTTGAAATGAGCGACCATAGAATAAACCATTCAGTATCATCATTTGCATCTAGGAGGTACTTCCAGAGTTTTTTCCCCTAGTGGATTTGTCTTGAGCCACTTTAAGAAAAGCATCCTTGATGTCCAAGGATGACATGGGTAGGACGGTTGCCTAAGGTACTGCCATCTTGGCGTTCAGTAATGCAGAGTGTTGTGAGATATTTGTCCCTTTAGACCTTGGAGCAGCTAGTCAAAGCTGGGGGTTACCATGTCAATCATATCTAGCCACCAGGAGTGTTGTCTGGGGGTCTAGCTCCCTTGAAGTCTTCTTGAACAGAGAAGGACTGGTGACTTGTCTCAGTGTTCTTGTAGGTGAAGGGCACGATGAATGAGATTTAGCCCTTGTCATTGCGCCATGGAATGTGGCCGATGAGATGCCCTCCCACCTAGATGTGAGGTTCAGTGCAGTGCGTACCACTGCCCGTGGTGGACAAGAGCCCCCTGGTGCTCCGAGATGACTTAACTCTTGATGTGTCCAGAAAGCCAGGCATTTCAGGATGGCAGGGCAAGATGGCTAGGTGGGCCTCCTGGCAGGTCCACATCCAGCTGGTGACCCCATATATTTGCATTCATATATATATTGGAGACTTCTGTCCATTTGTGACTGATGCACCCTTTTGGTGGCATCCTATATAGCCACATGGTAACTATTCTAACAGCACATGTGTGTTAGAAAATTAAAGCATCATCATCATATAAAACACTTGAGAGTAAAAAGCTTGAACTGGATTCAAAACCCATTCACACGACAACAGGATATTTTAATATTATGTTTTTCAATAAATGAGAAGCTATTGGTTTCTCTAAATATAAATTCAGTTGTTATCCATGTCTGAATTATAAAAAATGCTTTAAACTTTTTATCATCTACTCATAGTTTTTCATCGGTGTTCTCTATCAATATTTTGAAGAGATCATCATCAAAAAGTCTTGACCAAGAATTGTTTATAGCTATTTCATGCATATAAGTGGATTGAAATGTCTGTTTATGGAGGCAAGCTCAAGTTTTCATGAAAAGAATTGAAAATATTAGGTTTTGAAATTTGATACAAATTCAATATTCAATTGCTTCTCTAAAACTTTTGATTATTTGGTAATGTACTTACAAATAACATTTTTTTTCCAGCAAGCCTTACGTACATTCCCGCCAAATCCTCTCCAGTTTACCAAGTGTGCCTTACCAGTGTTAACATTTTTTACATGTGTCAAGACATGAAAAAACAGTCTTCTGATGGATAGGTGGAATGCATAAATGAACTTTAATAGTCTTGCTATTTGGCGTGCTGATCAATAGGACCCAGCAGGGATGATGAAAGGGCTAGATACTGGCTGTGATGAACAAGGGGTATTTATTTTGGAGACAAGGGAATGTAAAGTGACAATTTGGTTTTCTTAACAACAGCTTACAGGTTACCATTCCTGAAAATGAATTTTCTATATGGTCTCAAGACAAAGAACTTGGTGTAAATTTGGTAAGAACCCACATGACCTTGGCAAATTGTCAAACCTCTCTAAGCCTCAGTTTCTGCAGGGGTCAAATGCAGATTATAACATATATCTCAGGGGTCATTGTCAAGCGTAAATGAGGCATCTTTGTAAAATACTTAGTACAGAGTCTGTACCTAGTCAGCATCTGAAGATGGAGAGGATTGGGTCATATGGTGGTGAGTTCCCTATCACTGGAGGTATTCAAGCGCGTTATACATGATCACATTTTTGGGATAGCACGGTGACAATTAAATCTTTAAATGACCTTAAGATTCCTTCCATTGCTGAGACTCCCCGACTGGAGGTAGCAGAGCCAACTCTAGAATAAACACCACAGCTCAGGTTGTAGGCCATCCAACAGGAAAGTCTTAACATGAGATCTTCCAATGGCCCCTCAAAAGAATCTCTGGGTAAAACCATTGACAAGGACCCTCACCCTTACCAGGAAAGAACTTCTGGTAGCATGCATCAGACTCACCTGGAGGTCTTGTTAAAGTACAGATTGATAGGCCCCAACCCCAGAGTTTCTGATTCAGCAGGTCTGTGGGGTGCCCCAAGAATCTGTATTTTTAATAATACAGGTGATGCTACTGCTGCTGCTGGTGCTGGGACCAGAGTTGAGAATCTCCACATTAAAGCAAGGGTTCTCAGCCTTGGCTGCCATTAGATTCACCTGGAGAGATATTTAAACTATAACTGCCTGGACCCCAGGCTAATGTAACTACATAGAACCCTGGGTGGTGGGACTCCAGCATGGGTGGAGGTTCAAAGGGCCCCAGGTGATTCAGTGGGCAGTCAGCACTGAGAACCAGAGTCAGACCATCTGTATTTCAGACGGTGATCATCTAGGCCTCTGTTACTAGACTTCAATATTGGACTAATATTTACCTCAGTTTTGTTATTACTATCTTTCTCTTTTGAATTTTTTTTTGAAATATCATGGTGACATTTGAAAAGCAAAAGTGTTTTTGTACTCCGAGACTGTTCCAACGATAAGTTGCACCCCTTCCTCCTCCTAATCATTCAAAAGCTGACTTACTCTTAGCAATTAGGTGAAAATCTGCAGTCTGTAATTAACATCAGTATATATGACGGTGCAAATGGGGCTTGAATATTCTATTATTTATCTTTTTATTCCTTGAGGTGCTTTAAACCATTGCACTTGCAAAAATAACCTAAAACACCTCATGAGTGAAGTTACAACTTGCCGTATTTTTATGTTTTCTACTGAGACAGAAATGTAGATAACAATGGCCAATTGAATTATGCCAAGTTTTCACACTCACTATTTAATTATACAGTGACTCTGTGAGGTTAGATTAAATGCCGGAGTCTAGTGGACTCACATCTTTCACAGTGGTTAGGTTTTAAAGTCAGCTTGCATGGCAAAAGTTGGGCATGGTCAAAATTTTCCTTCAAAATCCCTTAAATCCACATTATCCAGAGTGTGGTCCAAGATGAGCACCATGGTCATCACCCAGGAGCTTGTTAGAAAAGCAGAGTCTAAGCAATCTACTGAATCCACAACTGCATTTTAACAAGATCCTTGGGTGATCATATGGACATTAAAATTTGAGAAGCACTGCCTTAAATTATTCATTAATCACAAAGGCCGTGCGATGCAGAAGCTGAAGGATCCAGAATTACTTACTTGAATTCTCCTTGCATTTTTGCTGAGGCTTCACTTTCCCCTGGGAATGGAGGCCTGGCTCTAGATGGAACAGGGAAAGCAAGAAGAACAATTTGTCTTCCTTCTCTTCCTCCTCTCATCCCATCCTTTTCTTCTATAGAATCCATGTGGTTGAATTAATGTTAGCTGAAAATAGGTGCATGGCAACTCCCATTGTATTTTATATGTTAGCTCAAAAAGTGGATTGTCCATCTACCACAGGCCGGGGACTGTTTTAGGTGGCGAAGATACAACGGCAAGAAGGAAAAACAACTCCCATCATCATAGAGCTTAGTGTCTGAAAATGCCTAATTGGAGATGATGATTAGCAGGCCTGAATTACGTAAATTATACTGGTTCTGTTCAACTCAGTGTTTGGTTTCCAAATAATGTTAGCGAAGAACATCTTCTGTTAGGAATCCCTGTTGACTAATCAACCATTCTTAGGCTAAGAGGGTGTTTTCTGAATGAAGCTCCTACCACCGGTTTAGTTACACTCCTCCTCCAACTCTGACGGAAGTCAGAGGGATGGCATGAAATGAAGGCAACCGCGTGTGTCTTCTGCATGAGCTCCCAGGCGCAGGCCTCCAGTGGCCAAGAAGAATCAATGGCACTCAGAACAAAAAGCATCTTCTGGGAGAAGCTGGGCAGCATGCCAGCAAAGCTCCCGTCTATTGTTCTGCCAAAGCCTTTCACTATTGCACAGTCCCAAGCACACCTTGGGCTGCTGCTGGTGCTGATGCCATGCCCGATATCAGCAGTCCCCAAATAGTCCAAACAATTTCATGTTCCTGTTCCCTGGAGGAAAGGGAGAAAAATGCTTCATTTTTGTTGCCCTCTTAGGATTTTATTGATTGCACTCTGGCTGCTTGCTTTCTCTTCTGTTAACATCTGTCTTGGAGAAGAAGAAAGTTCTTTTACTTCTGAAAGGAAGGAAGGAGTCACCTATGAGATGAGAACTGATCACCTAATCCTGTGATCTGAAGTTCTTCCTGACGTCTTAAAACTACTTACATTCGTGCCAGCTGTTTGCTGTCCTTGAAACACCACCAGACATTGCTCAGTGTCCTCTTTTCCAACAATGCTTGGCAGATGTTTGGGGTTTGATGTCTTTACATGCCTTTCATCAGTGCAGAAACCGCACTTCTTGGTGGCTATATACAGTGACTGCTGTATAATGAGTTATCGTGTTTAATCAGAAATTGCAACTTGCCTCCGAATAAAAGGGACAAAGCATATATTACAGGATATTTATGACTAAATCTATTTACTACTTATGAAGAATCTAAAAGCTTAGCAATCTTCTTCAGATACAAACTGTAAAGCTTGAAAAAACTCCAGCTGTTTAAAATTTCAAATCCTTAGTCGAATGCCTGATCTCGACTTAAGCATTCTGAGTGTCTTTTCTCACACAAAGCTGTTGAAGACGATGTTCTCTATTATGTATTTTTCCCACTACAACGCAAGCTGAGGGCCTGATGTTATTCCCAGGAGAACTGCTGATGCTGCGGGGCTTGGCTCTTACTATTCCAGCCCCCCAGCTGTCATTGAGACATAGCGAGAGGGGTTGAGAGGGCAGGTTTCTGCCTTGAGTTGAGGGAGGTTGAAAAGGTGGCCGGGATGTGCTCTTGTTGAAGGCAGATCATTTCCTTATCTGAACACAAGAAGAGGCTCTAAGAGGTTCCTAGGTAGGTCTGATCTCCCAAAAATCCTGAATGATTCTCTTAAATGCCAGATGGGAAGGGATATCAATTACTAAATGTCAGCCATGCATCAGACCACATCCTGGGACCTTAGCTTGCGCCACCTCACCCAACCTTGAAAGAACCTGGTTAATGAGGGTATTCAAATCCTTGTGTTGCTGGATGCAGCAGCTGAGATGGGAAGATATTTGTCTCCGAGTTATGCCATGTCTGATTCCAAAGCCCTTGACTCTGACCCTAGGCTGGCTTTCTGTCAGAGATGCGTTGTTTGCTTCCTCTGGAATCAGATAACTTTGTAGGCAATCAAATCTCTTAAGAGAATTCCATCTTCAAAACTATCAAATTGGTTAGAAGCTCGCAGCTATACTAGATTCAAAATGGTCATGGCAGTCCTGTAAAGAAGGCTAAGAAAATATTCCTTTCTGATCCTTCCCACTGGCATGATGAACTCACTAGAAGCCAAGACAGGTAATAGAAAAGAAGAAAGCTGATGTTTGAAGAATGGATGGAATTGTACAATTAGATCCGTGTTTATTCACCATCTGAGGTACAGTTCTGAATTAGATCATGTTAAAGCCATCTTTTGTTTTATAAAAGTAACATGTTTGTTGTAGAATATTTAGAAGGAGCATAGAACTTTTTTCCTGTTTATAACAGAGCTGCTCTGAACACAAATCCCTTTGGCTTGAAATTTTGTCTATATATAGAGAATACTTCCATTTTTTTCCATAGTTGCCAAGTGTCCAGTAAATATTTCTGCATAAATGGCCTCTCTAAAGTTGACATAACTGTGTTCACACTTACACAATGACATGGAATCTGACACTGGAGCTTCTTAAGAAAACTGGGTGGTCAGTTTTTCCCCAGATCCAGAAGTGTTTTTACTTGAAATGAAACTTTGAGTTTTGAGCTTTCAGGTCAGGGATCAGCTGCATTCCAGAGGCCACTGGATGAAATGGTTGCCTGAACTTTGCACTGTTCTGATAGATTATCCTTTGTGATCTTTAGCTTTAGGATTTTTGAACATACAGTTTGTAACATCTGAGAATCCATCCTGTTCCTAAGCCGAGGACTCGGAAGTGTGTGCTGCCTCTTGTAGCACCTTCCGCAAGTGACCTTTTCTGCTACTCCTCGGTCACTAAGCCCTGGGTGGCACCTTCCTTTCTGCTGGCTACACTCCCACAGCCTTTGGCATAGAAGCTGAGGATATTAACAGTTGAGTTCTAATGTGTTTTCCTGGCTTTCTCCAGCCTCACACGTCATATGCTTGCCCAGTCGTTTTCCACTGGGACAACTGGGCCCCCAGAGAGCGTTTGGCAATATCTGGAGACATTTTTGATGTGTACAACGGAAGGATGGAGGTGCTACTGGCATCTAGTGGGTAGAGGTCAGAGATACTGCTAAACATCCTACAATGCACAGGACAGCCCCCTGCAACAAAGAATTGTCCAGTCCAAAATGTCATTAGTGCTATAGTTGAGAAGTCCTGTGGACTAGCTATACTGGAAAATGGATCTTCCTCAAACACACCATGTATCTGTCACTGGAAGACACTACAGTAGTCACAAGCATGGCCTCTGGTCCCAGATGGCTGAGCTTGTAGGCAAGATCCCCTACTTATTCGCTGTGTGACTTTGGCAAAGTTACTTAAAATCTCTGTGCCTCACTTTCCTCATCTGTAAAATGGGCCTAATGATGCATATCTGATAAGGTTATTATGATTAAATAGGTTACTGCATGTTAAGTACTTGCAATAGTGGCTGGTGTGTAGGAAGTGCTCAATATCTGCTACCCAGCACTGCTGCTAATAATGTCGCCACCATTTCATGCACTGGGACTTGACTCAGGATGATCCCTCTGGAACACCCTCTCTCATGTTGCCTCCTTCTTAAGTCACAGTTAGAATGTCTCCTTGCCACCTTCTGAGAGCCAATGGCTACTTTCAGCCCTCCACACATACTGCTACTGTGCATCCACGTATCATGTCTGACAAGGAGTTGTCTTCTCCCTTGGACTGTGAAGTCCTGGAGAAGCTGCAGCTTGTTCTATCTCGGCTTTGTATGCCCAGTCCCTAACAATAGTAAGCACTCCATAAATTACGTTATTTAACTTGGGGTCGGGCTCCATTAAAAAGAAGACTAATAGACGAAAGTCAACTTCTCTTTTGTTCAGACTTGATTTGACTTCATTAGGAAGCCTCACAAGGCTATTTGCTTAAAAAGAAGAAGCCTGGATTTAAACTGAGCATATGCAGTGTCTTTATAACCCACGCAGTAATGATGTTGAAAGGGGAAAGCTAAAGGAAGTGCCAGGCTGACTCGTGGTCCTTCCCCTCAGATACAACGCGCTCATCTCCAGCCATGCCAGCCTCCTGGCCTTGGGGAGATACACAGCATAAATCATTATCTGGTACTAATAATTTGCTCTTTCATCTATAGCCATCTATCTTTATTGTCCATTCTAGCTCAAGCTGTTTAGCTTCCCATGGATGAGGTGACCAGTGGCTTCTCGTTGCTGGTGATCATCTATAGGTAGAAGGACAAAAACGGTTTTTTCTAGACTGCATTATAAATCTGAATCTTCTATAACAAGGGATTGTTTTTCTCTCTCTCTTTGGCTTACAAATGAACTTATCAGTTTAAAGATATTGCAGCTCTTTAATGAAGAGACACTGGTGTATAATGGGGTCTGAATGGGTTCTAAAGCTACTTCTGTTACTAATACCTTGGATGATTCTCTTAAACCCCCTGAGGCATGGTTTGTACCTCTGTAGGCGAGGATGACGTCAGCTACCTCAGTGTGATGCCCTGAAGACGAAATGAGACGCTGTCTGTGCATGCACATGACAAAGCAAAAGTACAAAATGTTATATAAGGGCACGCTGATTGTAACAGTTAATTGATGATGATGTCATTTTTAAAAATTGTGTGGATTTTTCTTTTTATCTTTTTCTGCACTTCCAGAACATAGACTCATTGATACTATTTTATAGACAACATTTAGTGATCAATATAATCAACTGTTTTTTTTTCCTTAAAAAAGAAAATGTATAGCTTGTATGCAAGTCCACAAAAAGACAGTTTTTCCTTTCCCTTTCCCTTATCTGGCTATTTTACAGCTTGAGTTCTGGAATGAGCATCTGAGATGCTGGGAGAGGTTTCTCTTCAGCTGTAGTGTGCTCAACCAGTTTGCTAGAGCTGGTCTGGGATTAAGTGTCTCATACTGGCTCTTGTCCCTAGCCTTCCATGCAAGCTTTACAGTAAAAGTTCTCCCAAAATATAAATTGATAGCAGACCCCTCTAGATGATGCATAACCTCACTGTTTATGATTCGCATAAAACTTCTCCTTGTTGAAAATGATAGACATCTTTTTCTTTTTGCCTGTAGTTTTCCCTCACTCTCAAACATTCACAAAGTACCTGCCAGGCAATCATGTCAGGGACTAACTGTACAGAGGACAAATGAGACATGTCAATTTGACTGAGGAAAAGGATCAAGCATTTTCCAGCCGACACTAGAATTCCAAAATTGGCCAATCACAGGTGGAAAATGCCTGGAAATGTGCCGCTTGAGATTGAGTGAAGACTGTGTTCACATCCTTGAATATTTAACTTGGCTTTTCTGCTGTGGAGCAACATTGGTATGGCAAGTGAATATGTACATTGCTTCCATTTGGGTGGTGATTAATAAATCATCCTCTCCAGTAGCTGCAAGGTTCTACAAGACATGTAATGACTACAGAGTTGCCACCTTACCTGCTTTTATGTGCAACCATAGAATTAATAAATACAGAACATTGTAAATAGTGTATGAAAGGAATGGGGGAATCTCCCCAGCTGAGAGAAAACCATTTCTGGAAAACTATTATTTTTGAGTTCACAATATTTATTGCAGACTCCACAACGTAAACCACTTTTTACTAGATGCTACAAAAGAAATGAGCCCCCACGCTCTCAGAGAGAACTGTAGACTATTTTCACAGTCAATGGAGAGTGCTAAGAACAAAAGAAATCTCTTCTATAGAGGAAGTTCTTATCCTCCTTTTTACTTTCTCCAGCCTACGGCTCTGCACTATCCAGCAGAACTTTTTGTGATGATGGAATATATAGCTTTGCTGTCCAATATGGTAGTCACTAGCTACGTGCGCCCACTGAGCACTTGGAATGTGGCTAGTGCAACTGAGGAAGAAAAGAAAAGATTTAATTTTATTTAATTCTAATTAATTTACATTTAAATAGCCATATGTGGCTAGTGGCTATCCTATGAACTGAGCAGCAATAGCTCACTTAGTGATATTCATAATACGAAGAGTAACAGCTAATTATTGAGCATTATTTTCTATTCCAAGTATTGTGTTAAGCATATTTTATGCACTAATTTAATCCTAATAACAACCATGGGAGGTAGTTGCTAATATTATACCCATTTTGCAGATGAGAACACCTATGTACAGAGAGTAAACAAGGCCCCCACATCACAATCTAGAGCAGGGCAAAGTTGGATTTAGCACCCAGGAGTACACGCTCCAGGACGCTCAGGACCAGGCTGCCTCTCTGTAGATCACAGCGAATTTTTAACAGCAATGGTAATTGAAGCAATGGTTACCCTGACCATTTTCACTACTTGATTGGGCAGAAAAGCATGAAAAGCGTCAGTGAAGATTTAAAAATAGTAATCTCTTTGAGGACTTCAGGGCTAAATAAATTCAGAGTTGACCTGCTGAGTAGCTTGGAATGATTGCATAAGGATGGATCAACTCACTTTGCCTACAGAAGGCCATGACCTGTGGCCCGTGGGGTGCAGGGAAAAAGAAACAGCAATCCAGCTTCTTATCTGGTGTTGTCATGGAGATTCAGCCTTAAACAAAGATGGTGCTGTGTTTTCTGCACCAATAATAGAGCTCAGCAATTAGCTTCCTCCTTATTTAGTCTGCAACACCAGTCTGGAAGATTCTCTTGAGAGGAGACCTTGAAATAGCTTCTCACAGTGCTAGCAGACAGCTAACGATGACTTCCTGGGAACGTGGTGGATGCCACTGGTGCGATAAATCTGAATATTTTTTTTTGAAATCAGTCTTTTTAATATCCTGGAAAACACTCTGCTGTGTAAGTGATCGCCATCACATCGACACCATATTGCATGTGTTGATTATCAGGCAGAATTTAAAGAAAAGTTCCCAAACCTGGATGTGCATCAGAATCCCTGGGGAAGATGGTTAAATACAGGTGACACTTTGATGAGCACCAGGGTGGGGAACAAAGGATTTAAATTAGACTGAAGTATGAACTGAAAGGCTTTTAGGAAGACTTCGTCTTGGCAAATTTTCTTCCATAAATGGGATTTTAAAATTGGTCCTTCATATTTCCTTAAATAGCTGGGTACTAACAAACAGCGATAATTTAGTGTAAAAATCAACACGATGGGGATCATGTTGAATGTATTTATGCCTCAAGTCAGGAAGAACGTGCTGTTATGAAATTAAATGAAAGCTAAGTGTGTTGAAATTGTGCTTTCCCAGGTAGCTCCCTTGATAGTGCAGTGAAATTTTAGCCTTAAGACACCATTGCTCCAAAAATGATCAATACTAAATATGTTGAAGACAAGATAAGAGATGTATTGATATTTCAATCTGAAAACTCTGCAGGTTTTTCCAGACAAAAATGAGAGGCAGATGGATTACTTGACACTCTCAAACTTTATTGTGGGTGGTACAGAAAGAGAATGGGTACAAGAGATCACAGGGAAGAGGATCAGATTGGAATCTCCAAATTCTTTCCTAGAGGAAACACAAACAGAAAGATACAGTTAATTTTAGGTGACATAATAACACCGACGGCTAACATTTGAATGGCTACTATGCCAAACTCTATTCTAAGTGCTTTACTTTTATTTAGTCCTTGCAACAACCACGTGAGGTTACATGTTACAGATGAGGAAACAACTGAGGCACAGAGAGGCAATCTTTTCTAAAGAGTCAGCATTTTGCCTGCTTGGCAGGCAGGAATGAAAGAGTCTCACACACTGATCCCCTATTTCATTTTCTTTTCCTTTATATCGGAGTCAAGTGGGAGCCCCCATTGATGCTACTGTCCCTGCTACTTGACTCAGAATCAGCTGAGAATCCAATACCCAAAAAGAAACTGGCTTTCTTAGGGTTGCATCACAGTAGATCACAGTAGGGATCTCTCCCCTATTTGGTGGCATTGATGTCTTCCCTAAATAAAGCCCCAAGAAAAGATTCTAATGGGCCAAAGTCTCAAGATTTTTTTTAGTGTAATTTCTCCTTATCTCGGAATATTGAGTGGACATTGCTAGTATTTGATGAAGACCACCAGGACTAAGCTCATCCTGATAGGGAACCCGGACAAGACCTCTTTCATTCATTAAATTCATTGGCCGGCTGGATAGCAAAGCTTCCTCAGGATGCTTAGAAGGATGCAAAAAGATACCTGCCTTGGACAATCGCCGGACCGTATGCCAGTGCAGATGGTCAGTTGCGGTTGCACTTTTCACCTGAATGGAAACAACAGCTCAAGTCTCAGTCTGGACTTTGGCAAACCACAAGAAATTAAAATGTAAATGAAATTTGCAAACATGGCAAAAAGAGGGAAAGAGGAATTAAGTTCCTAGAATGAAAATCTAGCATTTTTCATGCTAGCCCTAGGAGGCCAGCTTAATCAAATTTTCAGCTAACACAGACGATAATGACCCTTGTGGCAAGTTTCTTTACAGAGCTTTGCTATGGCAAAAGCAGAGAGAGAAGGAGCAGGTGATGAAGCTTTGGTGGGAATTAGCTTTTCACATCTGTCTGCCAGGGAAGTGCCATTTTTAATGCTAGCAAATCCTCTTCTGGGCTTAATTTTCTCTGCTTAGTTTCCCATGCCAAATGTGATCACCTGATGCAGAGGTGGAGTCTGCTCATAGCCGTCAATGTATGATAACTTGTGATTTTAATTCTGAACAGGCTGCACTCAGCCTAGGATGCCCAGTAGGCCTCGAGTATGTTATACTATGAATTGCAATGAATTCTCAAGAGTTAAGCATCTCCAACTCTAGAAGACCATGTTCTTTGATGCAGGAACTACAGTCTTCAATGTTTCAGACCACCAAAACAACCCAAGGGTAGGTGAAATTACATAGGTAGTCTTATCATTTGCAGTACCACAAAGAAAAAAAAAAAAAAAAGAGGGCACATCTCATCCCCAAATAGCCCTGAAATCAGATTATGATTTCTGCCTTGAAGCTCTGGAGGGCCTATCTCATCTACAGGACATTGAGGGCCTCTAGAATCAACTGATGAGAACGGTGAATGGTGATTAGATAGATTATGTAGACTGCAACATTTTGTCCTATTCCATTCAATTTCAGAAAAGCTTATCAGAAAGGACTCTGGCCAGAAGACCCACGCACCACTCACTGGTGGGTGTCACTGGGAAGTTACTTCACTGCTCTGAGCCCCAGTTTCCCCATGTCAAGTGGGGACAATGAGACCTGATATGATGCCATTATTATCATCATCGTGGATATTATTGCTGTTATTATTATTCAATTATGTGAAGCACTATGCTAGGCCCTTTGAAGACTGAGATGAATGAGCCTGGCCCTCCAGGGCAGTTCTATATTTGATATAAGCTTAATAAATACCAAACTTCAAAGCATCCACAAAGATTCCTGGGAGGTTTTGTTAAGTGATTTTTGTAGAAGTATTCTGGCCTTGAAAGAAAACCAAAAGTGTTTTCACAAGCAAAGATTAAGGGACTCTGTTCCACTCAGCCATTATTCTATCACTCAAGAAATACCCTGGAACTATTATTTGTACTTAAAATGCTCTTCAGCTTCCCAGCTGGCCTGGAGTTACCTGTTGGAGTTAATCACAGGGAGTGGTTAATACATCAGGTGTTATGAGTCTCTCTGTCCCACAGCAGCCTTTCTGAGTCACTGAGAGCCTTCTCTGTCAATTTTGCCAAGCCGAAAGACTATTAATGAACCGTCAGAAGACCACAGTGACCCATCTTGAAAATAGAGCTTATTGTACCTAAAAAAAAGGTTGCCTGATGTCATTGGCAGTCTTGATGTCATCCCTTCCAACTCTGATGGTTTATGGTATACAAAAAATGTAACCGTAAAAAAGAAGAGAAAGGAGAGCCATTAAAACAGAGATGAGCAGGGACCAACAATGCTACCTTATGTACGCACAACCCTTTATAAAGGAGGGCTTTTATTTACGTAATTCCATGCCATCTCCATGGTATCCCATCAGAGAAAGCTGGCTCCATCTTTCGCAAGGGGAAACTGAAGATCAGATGGGACATGACTTATCCAAAATCACAGAGGTCCATGAGGTGATGAAGCTTACGCTACCTCAAGTATCGGAGCCAGAGTTAGGACCCTGGTCTAGTTTTCCTTATTCTTGGGCAGAGAAAAGCAACAGCACACACAAGGTCATAACCAATACTTGGACCAACACTTACGGAGAGCGGGATTGCGGATTCCTGTCATGTTCTTCCAAGGGTTTGGGTCAGCTCAGGAAGAACAGGCTTTTGAGACATTTCCTCAATCCTCTTTGCAAAAGCTGGGGTCCTCAGAGGTTACTCTGAAAGAGGGCAGAGATATAAAGGGAATTCAAAACTAATCTTAAACTTGAAAAGAAAAAAAATAATGAGAATATTCATGTGGAACATAAAGGGAAAGAATGATTACCTTTGATTCCTAGAGAAAGTTAATTTAAAATGCATCCAAGTTCCATTGTACAGCCAAAAAAAAAAAAAAAATTCTGCAAAGCTGAGACATGTCTTTAGTAGGCAGAAATGAGAGTCACCATCACTCGAGTTCCAAGAAGATGCTCATTCACAGTAATTGGGAGGAAGAAAGATTGTAGAGATTAACTGACCTTGGTTTAGGACACAGGCTGTTTTCTTTTCAAATGCAAACTTGGGGCCTAAAAGACAAAATCTGTCCTGAATGCCAGTCTCTAAGAAAATGCACTTAATAATCAGAAAACCACCAAATTGATTATGTTTTTGTTTTTATCAAATTAGAAGCTATATAACCATTTAAAGCAAGTGCTTAGGATAAATTTCCAAGGGTAACATTGAAGTTTATGTGCCCTTTGAAAGAAAAATAGTATCGAGACCTTTAAGAGTTGTATGTAAAAACTACAACATAGTTTTGAAACCTGTGACATTAGGGTCAAAAACTGCCTTTGCAGGGCAGTCTTTGTGACCTTAGAAGTTTTATCCAGAAGACTATAATTCCACTTACAGAGGCTGTAGACTGGTATTTTCTTATTAATAAATAATTACTCACTTATTAGATATTCACTGTGCACGTACTACGTTCTAGGTAAGGCCAGGAGCCTTTGGTATGTGAGGAATTATGCTCCGGTCATCCCATGCACATTTTCTGAGAACCTAGTGCTTGTCAGGCCCTGTGCTAAAGGCACAGAGATAAAGGCAGCTGAGTCCCTCTGTGCCCCGGCTGCTTCCCAGGTGTCACCTCCTGAAACCGTTCGTCTCAAACCACAATAGTTGAGCCAACAGAACTGCTCTCTAGTCCCAGGACATACCATATTCTCTTGTGCTCCAGGTTCTTTGTGCGTACTTGTTTCCTGCCTTGAGTGTCTTGTCTTTATGGCTGCCTAGACACCTTCATCTTTTAAGACCAACTCAGTCACAGCCTCCTGGGTGATGTTCTCCATAAGTAGCTTGCTAGCACGTGGTACAGACCTATCCTAAGAGTCCCTGTCACTCTGAATTATAATTACTTACCTTCAAGCCTTCCATCAGATCTGGGCTCCCTGAGGGTATTGTCCATTTCTGTCCCTCATTCCTAGTCCACCTCTGTCCCTCATTTCAAGTCAGTTCAGGGCTGGCCCATAGGAGAAGTGATTGACAGATGTTTCTTTCATTGACCCAACTTCAGAATACCCTTGCAGTTCACAAATCCTAGTCAGATGGTGCGGTGCTATGCTTAAATGTAAAACATGGCATAGTTTTCATGACTTTGGGGCGTGATGTACATGTTCCTTTTATGCTGAAAATTAACAGAAATCCTAGCCATGTGAACTTTCATCCCATTCTTTAAGTTGAACTGAAGTTGCAGGAACTGAGATGGCAAATATTAATTGGTTTCTGAGGATGCTGAGGTATCAAACCCTGATAAGAGAAATGATGGTATTTCACAGATCTCTTAGGCAGAAAGAAATGTGCCAAAAAGATTTATAGCGGCATTTATTCCTAAGGTGATTCCATGTCAGAGGTCAGGTAACATATACTCTTTGCTATGCTATACTTATAGAGTGTTTCAAAATGGATTTTAAATTGAGAGAGTCTCCAGTTAACTCAGAGATATCACATTGAATGTTAAAGAGGAGGGAGAGTCTCAAAATGACACAAAAGCTTCAATTGCACAGTTCCAGAAAGCTTGAAAATGTGAAATAACCTCATTATGGTAATTATAACAAACACGAGATTACTGATATTTTACAATACCATTTAAGAAATTAGTGAAATGTCAATAATATTATAACCAGTGTACTTGCTCGGAAGAACATACCTTGTAAAAACATGACTCGGCTGTTAAATGTCCATATTTGCAAGACTGAATTAAACTCTTAAAGTTTTTTAATCAGAACTCCATCTGGTGGTGTGAAAATTTACCTCCTAACAAAACGACTTGTTTCCTGACCTGGTGGTGATGCCACATTAATTGCACTTTTGTTGCTTAATTGCACTGGAAAGTAAATGTCATTAGATTCATAACACTCTGCAGGGTTGTGAAATTTATAAACATTCAGACAAAAGTTGCAGGCAGTGTTGATTCAGCCCATGTCTGGCCCATCATGTCTGTCAAAGGAAAGTGCTGTTAAGCAGAGACAGTGCACGGAGTGAATTTTCAAAGCAGGTTCAGTTCTGTTCTATCCGAATTTGAACCTGCTTCTTTCAACCCCCTCCAAGCAGATGTGTGATTTGCTCTGTATGGTATGCCTTGTTGGGGCATGGTGGCTGGAATTGACGTTTTACTAGTACAAAAGTTCACTCTTGAATTCATAGATTTATCTTTACTGTTTTGTCTCCCTGAAAACAACCACATAGAAACAGATTTGAACACACAACATTAAGTACCTTCTTTCACTATTATTCCAAGCTTTCCAGTCTTATTGTAACCTGAACAAGGTGAATCTCTCCCCTCTTTGAATTCATGTAACTTAGACCAATTTCCATTACCAATTATTTTTCAAGTAGCTATAGAAGATGTTTATCATTAATTTGTCAGGCCACCTTTACATTGGCAGAAAAAGAGAACACCTAATCAAAATCTTTGAAACAAGACAATCCTAGCAAAAACTGTAAGTGTATTTCTAAACAGGACATCCTAAAAGTATTTTTTAACTGAAAGATTGACTTAAAACATATTCATTTTACACCCTTTAAACCAAAAGGCATCAACTTAGAATGGACAAAAGAGAATATTTAATGGATTGAGATTAAATCATTTTTACCCAGGGAAAATTCCTTCTCATTTATTCTCGGGCAGTCTCATGAAAAAGGACTATGAAAGTGATGAGCTGCAGTGTTTTGACAAGCACTGTACTGCAAAAACTTGAAGTCTCACTGGAATACAGTTATATATTCACTGGGAGAAAAGAATGCCCTATTTAAAAACTAGGACAGATCGTGTTGATATGGGAAAAGGAAATAACTATGTGAACAATACATCTGAAATTAAAGACTGAGTTGCTGGCGTCCATCTAAAATCAACAGGAAATGTAATTACTCATTGAAAGTAGTCTTGTCCTGTCTTACAGCGCTAAATGGATAAGAAAAGAGCAAGATATTATTTGTTCTCAGAATGCTATGACAAAAACAAAGATGGAAAGAAACATAGAAAAGATCTGATAAAAAGTTTCATGTTAGCAACGTAGGAAAGAGAGATTAGCCCACATTGTGAAGCAATATCCCACCCCTGCCCCGCATGTTACAACCTCTCTGCTCTCTCTCTCTCTCGGAATCTCTCTGGAGATAGGTCTCTCTATCTATTTTATAAGCAAAATAGGAGGTTTAGAGGAAATCAAAGGAAACCTTTTATTCAAAGCCACCCCATGATTTTAACAACTCTCCTCCATGTTTTCTACCGTTTATTTTCCCGTAGTTTGGAATGCTCTGACACCAGCTGGGCAAGGAGGCTTGCCAAAGCAAGCGATATTTTCCACTATATTATAATATTGCTTAGACTGAAACACGGAGATGATAATAATATTACTATTCTTTCATAACATATATCCTTTAGTGAGAGCCCAACACAATATGTAAGTATCAACAGTGAATCAATTAGAATTCTTACACCAATCCATTCCCATGTCCAGTCCATACTTCACACAATTCACCATTTCTTCTAAGCTATTAGTTTGAATACCGTTGGTATTTATTAGTAATTCTTGGGTTTGACTAATGTTGAAACTCATCTTTGGACTCTTGTGGTCTTTCATTGAAGTTTCCCTTGTTCTGTGAAAACACTGAAGTTGGTTCAGTGTTTCTCTGATGCAGAACTATGAGCCACAAATCATCTTCAACACACTGCCAAGTCCAGCCAGCAAACACCTTTCTATTTCTTTGCTGAAAAGAAGGATCCAAGACCATTTTGGGTTTAAGATGGTAGGGCAGTTCATTGTTTTTTGAATGAACACATTTCTGGGAATGTATTTAATAAAAATAAACCAGAACAAACATTTTTACTAGGCTTGTAAAACATCCTGCTTCTCTCCCTATAAGTTTTCCACATTGCCTTCTACAACCAGAGTGTGGAAACATCCATTTAAAAATAATCTCTCACCACTGGTAGTTTTTGAGTAGACCATGTACCCAAATGACCAGCACCAATTCTGCCACCATCGACTTGTTTAGGACAGACAAATGTGCACACACCATACACATGTTCTCCAGAAAATAAACCAGGCACGTGACCCAAAACAGCTGTCTGCACTATGCTTAGCAAACAGCTCACCTTTGATAACGCATTTCTTCATATAAATACATTTACAGGTAATCATGCACAGTTTTCACGAAAACATTTCTAATTCTCGGTGGAGACAACACACAAATAAATAAAAATTAGATGGTTTCTTACCTTTTGAAAAGCAGGCAAAAGCTATACTGTTGGTGGGATAGTGTACCAAGTTACAGACTTTTGTACACTCTTTCTTACTGGTGGTATACAGTCTACAGGAAAAGTAAATATATAGGTATGTATAAAATAAATGTGCACACAATATTCCTTTTTATTCTTTATTTTTTCCTTTTGGAGAAGAGGCTGCGATAGAGACCATAGACATCATGCCCACTGTTTCAGTGGGTGCAATAGTCTTGGGTAGACCAGTTCACCACAATTCAGGTACCTCTGAACATGGGAGTACTGGTGCCTCTTGGCTTAAGGCAGTTGGGTTTTACTTGCTTGAGCTGGAGTAGTTGAGGGAACAAGCCCCAAAGTAATTTATCTATCTGGTCAGAGCATTCTTTTCTTCCTGTTGCCATCCCTTTTTTTCTCAGCCTAGTGCAGTCATGCTGACCAGCCTGCGAGGTTAGTCCAGAAGGATGAAACAAATAATGTAATGTTCAGGATGTTAGGAATCCAAGTAAATGAAGAAGCAAAACAAAACAAAACAAAAACCACAACAAATTAACACAGCACAGGAGGATGTTTCAGAATTTTCTAGGCATTGTTACTTGTGTAGAATTTGATACCCACATCCATTTTCCAGCAGTTTGAGGTTTTTTTTTTTAATGAAATACCTCTTTTTATTGGCAGTCCTACTATTTTATGTAATAATTGCCTTCTTTGAGCACAGCACAAGTTTTTATTTACATATTTTCCTTACAGTAGATGCAAAAATGGTAGTAAAAGAAAAATAGCATCAGAATGCAAACTTGTATTTAAAATATCCTATTTTAGATTTCCTGTTTTAGGTGCAAATTATTGTTCTTCTAAAGTGTGCTTCAGTTTATCCGTCATTCATCCCCACCTCCAAGAAGGCGTGTGTCCCAAGTGGTCCACCTGCCTGGTGTCTCTAATTGCTACTGACCTTCTAGAATAAACTTTCTGTAACCAGTCTAGGTTTTTGAAGAGTTTCTCTGCAGTGTCTGGGGGCATTGGCTTAGAAAATGGATGGTAGTTTTAAGACAAAGATAGCTTAGGGATGCTCATCATTATGCACTGTGATCCTTTATAAGGAGAGCATATGACCAGAGGATAATTCACAGAGCATCTTCTGGTTCTGACCAGTCCAAGTGGGGAAGGCAGCAGTTCTTACCCATGCATCCACAAAAAGCCATGCCGCCTCAGTTAATATTATCCATCCAACTTGAAAAGTGTCCTGGTGGCCATCAGTAAGCCAAGCCCCAAGCACAACCAAATCCTCCTGTGTATCTGGCATCTACATGTTTGCCACGAACATACATCTGCTAAGTCAACAATAGAAAGTTCAGGAAAACATGCCAAATTCAGGACACAAGTGCTAGAAGAGCTTGAGGTGCCCTTACTAGAAAAACATGTTGAGAAGGCATCATTGCGGTGAGATCTAAAGCTATCCAAATTAGGTCAGGCTCTTCCGACCCTCTGGCACAGAAATCTTGTTTGTATAAATAAATCTTCATTAAGTAACTGAGCTACGCCTCTATACCCCCTGCTGTTTTTCAATCTGAGTGCAGAAACCAACAAGCATTGGCCCAACTCTCAACATCTAACATGTGAGTAGTGCACACATACATTAAAATTTCGAGGTTTACTTTTAGTTTGGTCCATACTGAAAGAAGTTTTTGTTTCAAACAATGGAATTTTAACTGAAGAAGCAACCTAAGTGGAAAAATTGAACTTCTTGGCGAAAAATCAGGCAATGCTGGGGCAGTTTTAATTTCTGCTCATATTAAGCCAACAAGCAAATTTGTTTTTACGTAGACATGTAGTTGCAGTGCAGAGCTGGATGAGTAGCAGTGGGCATGCACCAGATGGCAAACTGCAATGATGGAGCAGAGCTGTTAAAAATGAAACACTGAAGATTGAAATACAGTGAGACTGAGTGTTTAGAGCAACAATGAATAAGGGGAGATTTCTGTTTCATTATTTACTTTGTAGCTCATACTATCAACTTGACTTCCTCCCGGATACTTTCCCTCAGAGAAAAGTGCAGGGAATTTCCCCTCTGGAAAGAAATATTCCTTTTCCAAGTGCACGGTCTATGCTTCTGTTTGTTTCTTTTTAACCAGATAGCTTAATTTCAGGAGATAATTTGTTTCTGTTACCAAAGTTCAGAAATTTGAGATAATTTAAGCTATATTTGGTATTAATAGAGTATAATAATAATGTTTCCTCCCATCAGAATAGTCTTTTTGTCGATCTTCGTTAATTGCATTTTTTTTACTAGTGCCCTTTCCTATATTCATCCATTTTTGCATTGCCACAGACTGGTTTTCCAAATATAATTGCTATTTATGATATCACTATTTCCATACTAGTGACTTCTTTTGGCTCATTTTAAATAACTACTTGTTTGCATTTCTGTCTCATCTTAAATGTTTCATTCCTTTAGGTTGACTTTGTCCCAGATCAGCATCATTGCTAAAACTTTGGGAGGGATCTCCAATATGGGCTCAGATTGAAAGTCCTAATATGAAATCATTGCTATTTTAAGATATATTAATTTCTAGAGCTGTGCTGTCCAATATAGTAGCCACAGCCACAAATGGCTGTTTATATTTAAATTATTTAAAATGGAGTAAAATTATAAGTGCGTTTCCTCTGTTAAGTAGCCATATTTCAAGTGCTGAATAGCCACATGTGGCTAGTGGTTACTGTGCTGGACAGCACAGAGAACATTTCCAGCATTGGAGAAAGTTCTATTGGACAGATTTTGTGTAGATAAGGTCTTTTGATTCCTCTTTGGGACTTTTGAGAGCTGGGTCATCAGAAACCCCAATGTTTGGAGGTACATGAATCTCCTCCTATGGTTCAGCAAATATCTAGTCAGATTACTTATAGTGTTTTTAGGGAGTGTCTACACAAAACCAAAAGAAGTCAAACAATTTTTAAAAATCTTTTGGACTGTTGGTGAGACAGAGGCTATATTTGATTTTCTTTTTTCCTGAACTGTTTATCTTTGCTCTGTGTAGACACCAAAACAACAATGACAAAACCCAATAAAACTTTTTCAAGGGAAAGGCACCAAATGCTTTCCAAATGGACTAGGGATGATTGACACAGGTAATAAGATACTTGGATTTTTGAGTTAGTAAGACGAGGCCTCTACCTGGGCAGCCTTCTTTGAGTTCAGGCTATTCCTGTCTCTGTAGACAACACAACAAGCAATAATACATTGCACAGCACATTTAACTAAAGAGTCTGCCACCATACATCATTATATTCTTTATGCGCAAGCGGTATTAGCAAATGAGGAGGCCCAAAGAGTAATTTCTGTGTTGGAATTATAACTTGTCACTCATCTTCTAAGAAACAGAGCAGCAAAGAGAAACAAGCAGGGATTTGGGAGTCAGACCTGGGTTTCAGTCCAACCTCTGCTGCTAACTAACTGTGTGACTTGGGTAATGTCACTTAATCTCGCTAAGCCTAGGTTTCTTCAGTAAAATGAGAATAATAATCCCCATCCTACAGCATTATTGTGAGGAGTAAGAGAGTCTTCCACACAAAGCATTCTGCATAACGCCTGTTTCAAAGGGTAGCTGATGTATTATTATTAGTGTTAGTATTAGCATTTTAATAAGCATTATCATACCCCAAACAGCCTCAACAAGGATATAACCTAATCATTAAAAGTTAACAACAGTGAAATGTTGTTTGAAAGCTAATTATTTTTAAATAGCATAGTATTGAATTAATTGTCCAAATTTAAACTTCTAATTTGGTCTTTTTTTTTGAATATATATAGACTTTTGACCTTAGTTTCTACTTATAGATTTGAAGCATATGTAGTTAAATTTGTGTGTGTGTGTGTGTGTGTGTGTGTACAGAAATAAATGTTAACCTGTTATTAGAATGTCTCCAGGATAAGGGTTTTGTTAACTACAAATCTGACAAGGGGCCCCAGAATAAAATGCTATAGAATCATAACTATGCGGGTATATTTATCAATACAGATACACGTATAAATAGATGCATAAATATTCTCATGGAAATATTTCTTTTTGTGAATCAGTTCCTTCTACCTCACAGTGTTCAGTGTGCCTTTAACTGCTCCACCATATGGATGGAACAAATCACACTGAATTGTACTTTTAGACAAAGCTTTTCGTCTTTTCAGGAGTGGAAGGAAATTAATATTTAATTGACATACTATTTTCTAGATGCATGATAATTTATGACACACTTATCTTATGACATAGATATTATCTCCATTTTATACATGAAAACACTGAGCTTTACAAAAAGCTCACTGACTCCCATGCCACACAGCTGGTAAGTGGAGTGGCTTGGATTTGAACCCAGGTCTGTCTCAACACAAAGCCTCTTCCTGCGTCACACTGAATACCATAGCAATTTGCATCCACTTTCCCTCCTCTCGTTGACCATCTGTTCTGAGGATACAAGAATAGACCCTATATATCCATTCTGTTTCTCCCTTCTCTTGGTGTGATCCTTCTTCTTCCACTCACCTTGTCCCAGAATCTCTTCTGTTGAAAAGTCAAAGCAAAGCCCATGATGTTGTTAATGAGCCTGTGTTACTTTGTCTACATGTTCTCAAAGCATCTCACAATACTCACTCAACCATTTAGAAATGGAGATGGGCTAAGATGATGGATCTCTGCACAGCATTTGTCAGGACCAAACTCAGCTGCCCCCTAGTTTTTGAAGATCTCCCTCTTACTTGCAAAGCATAAAGGATTACTTCAGAGTATGTAGAGTAGAGACTTTCTGCTTGGCAATAAGTCTTTGGCTACAATAAAATCAGCTCATAAGTGAAAAATAATATGTCTTGAATGACTTAATGGACAACCTGAATCCTCCTTTACACTTCAGTCTGCCTCATTCTATATGGAACTGGTCAAAATATTCCTGGAAAACAAACCCTAGAAGTCACATTTTTAATCTGAAATTCACTCTTACCGCCATAGTGTTAGTAAAATCAGCAACTGGGAATTCTAGGCATTTAACTTCTGGCTGAATGGTCCTTTTTTTTTTTTTTTTTGACAAAGTGGTGTCTATATGCCCACCTTCTTTGGGGTCATTGCAGGGGTGACTAAAGGCTACGTAGGGTTTGCAGATATGCCATGTAGCATATCAAATCTGACGTTTCATCCTGAATCCCACCCTTAAGATTTTGTCTTTCATGGAATGAAACTAACTCTTCAGTGGTAGGGTAGATGTTTTTCCCATGTGAGATGCCATTAGCATAGAGGTGCCTGGGCCTGTATACTTGGATGAAAGTTTGCCTGCTTTATTCAATATTTTATGTGCTTTTGTTTCTAGAAGGGTTGCTTAGTAAAGAATCATAACTTTCTCCACATTTGTGTTTCAATGGAAAGAATTGTGCTTCCAAAGTTTTTAAATATTCCAATTTCATTCCTACTGCTATAGTTCAATCAGGTGTTGAAGTTTCTCTAACAGGAGGTTGTTCCTCTAACAGGAAGGGAACAAGAAACGTGGCTTACAACCTGACAGCTGTGTTTATGTCAATTTGAGGGTTTGGTACCAAAAGACAAGAAGCAAGGGAAGGGGGAGACTTCGCACTTCTGAAGCAGAACCTCTAAAAGCTTCTTTCCAACAGAGAGCACAAAGAAAATGGTGGCAAGAATAAGGCAAACTCCTAAGAGCAAAAGTTAGCATTCAGCAAGGCAACCCAGTCCCTAAGACAACAATGGTCATGGTATTTCTCCAAAGAAAGGCAAGCTCACACCATATCTCCTAGAGCTTCCTGATACAGGATGGGAAGATGAAAGGAAGGAGAGTTACTTACTGTTTGGGTCTACGTTTTCACAGAGTTCTGTCTTTGCCTCACCGTTGGGTCTGTCACTGGGTTTGTGTGACAGCCGCGATGACATGGTGGCTGCTGTGACTACCGCCTTGAAGCTTCGCTTCCGTTTCTGGACATTTAGTTCAGGGTGGAAAATGATGATGTACACTTTCGGCATGTATAGCATCCCCAGCGCCACTGATGCACTTAAGTTCATGGAGATTGTAAGCGTGGTAGTTTGTATGTAGAGCTAGGAGACACAACACACAAGACACTATTACAAATAAAATGACTGCAGAGGGAGTCTGAACACTTAACGCAATGTCAAGAAGGACTATGGCTAGGAGAGAAAGCATGGCAGTCTCCAGAGCCTTCTGATAAAAAAAGGGAGACAGAATTGCTCTGCACATTTATTGGAGAGTTTACGAATATATTTATTGATTGAATGCCATTGCAGGAATCCATGTGCATGCTTTCCCTGGAGAAGTCTCCTCCAAAGAAGTTCAGAGTAGACCTTTAATCAGATTTGAACTTCCTTTAATCAGAATGGCAGCTGAGTGTAAAGACATGACGATCATAGAAATGTTGAATCTTGAATAAAGGGTAGTTATTTTTTATCTCTCATACATACACAAAACAGTTAACACTACTTGATCTCTTGCTACACAGTTACTGTGGGACCTTATTTGAAAAGTCATTCTGTCAATATATGTCTCTTTGTATTGTTTTTTAAAAGGGTTCACCTTCCCATACCTACAAAGTAGTGCATTGAGTTTCCCTGGAAAGTAAGTTCTTCTTGATTAATTCTGATTTAAAAACACCAACGGCAAGGGACCAAGATCTAGTGATGTCGCCTTGTCCAGTCTCTTTACATTGACAAATTGCTAATAGGATGCAAAACCTCGTTCTGACATTGTGTTATTTGTAGTTTGGTTGGTACCCCCATAGCTGTTCTTGTCTCCTTTTGCTTCCTTGAGAAATCAGTAGAGCAACCACTCACTGTCCATGTGTTAAATCATTGCCTTGCCTAAGCTGAAAAGAGGAAGGTTGAAGGGTTCGGGGAATTATAAGATCAGTAACGGGAAAATTACAGACAGCTGGCCTTGGTCCAGTTGGATTTATGGAGTGCCCTGTCATGATCCAGAACCCCCATATATTTAGGTATATTTGTGCTTTGCCTGACTTCTAAAGTCTACATTAAATGTGAAGTGATAGATGTGTTAATTAACTTGATTGTGGCAATCATTTCACAATGCATACACATAGTATCATCATGTTGTACACTTTAAAAAATCATGTTATATAACCTAAATATACCCAATCATACCTCAGTAAAGCTGGAAATTAATGAATAAATAAATAAATAGGTAGATGGATAAATAAATAAAATTCAATTATATTAAAAAAAAAAAACCCAAGTGACTAGCTGCCATGGCCTTTTATGTCAGTGGAAACCCTAGTATCTTGAACGCATTTGATCATGGTTTTCCACAAGTGTGCCTTCCCATTAATCTCAGGATAGAATTCCCATCTTTAATGAATTCTACAAGGCCCCATGTGGCCAGCCCCCTGCCTCCTTTTCTGACTAATTTTCCACCACTTTTCCCCAACTATCCCCGGGACACTATCCATATGGACACTCCTTCAGGTCTTGGAGATGCTGTGCTCATTCAACCGCAGAACCTTTATACATGCACACATGCAATTTTTCTTTTTGTTTTCCTCTGTATGGAATGTTCCTCCTCTGCTTCTTAGACCATCCATCCCAGGCTGTCCTCACCCACAGCCTCAAGCCAAGGCCAGTTTCTTTACTTATATACTCTCAAAAAAACTGTTTTCTTTAGACCATTTGTCTCCATTTGTAATTAGACACCCACTACCCTGATCGTTTGACCATCTGTCTCCTTGACTGGGCTGTAAGTTCCGCAAAGGCAGAAACGTGTGACTGTGGTGCATCATTATGTCTGAGTGCTGGCAAACAGTAGGCGCTTAATAAACACATGATGGATGAGCTCCTGTGTTTGTACAATGGACCCCTTTTTCTTACCTATGACTCAGTGGTCAAACAGCCTTTCTTTAAATACTCTTTAAATACCTTTCTTTAAATACACAATGTATGTGTATACACATACATACTTTTCCTTAACAAAGACTACTTAGCAATTTGAGACTCCGAAGCTATGATGTTCATTTTATGGAGTTTTTAATTTCATTATTCTCAAACTAGAGCCCGTCGAGACTTTGATATTTTGTTTCAAAAATTTTGCAGTCTCTGATGACACATCAGAAGTATGTGAAAACCAACGTGAATGTCACTGACCAGATTCCTACACTCTAAAATCCTCTTTACATAGAGCAGAGTGGTTAAGAATGAGGAGTTTAGACCCAGTCTATCTGAGTTCACTTCTCATTTACTAGTTCTGTGACTTTGGGCAAATTACTTTTCCTCTCTATGCCTCAGCTTCTGCGTCTGTAAATGGGGATGATAATATTAGTACCTACTTCATAATGTTGTCTGGATGATTAAATGAGTTAGTATTTGTAAAGTGCTTAGGATAGGACCTAGTAATACTACAAAATATTTTTTAAAAAATATACAGATGTAAAGATATGAAGGCTCCAGTCTACAGGAATTCCAGAGGTATTTGTCCACAGGGATCCAACCCCACTAAGACCCAGGAGGGGGACTGAGTTACTGACTACTTGACCTTTGGTGGGAGGCTTGCCTTTAGGCTCTGAGTTTTCATCCCAGCATCTCCTTTAGTACATTCTTTTATCAAATTGAAACATATTTATTTTCAGTCTCATGGCTGTTCTTATTTTACCCTATGCTTATTGAAAAATACATTACCCCGTTTACTCTTGGGTATTTCACACCATTTTATCTTATCTTCCTTACAATTTCTTTAGAGCTGTGAAGGCGTTGGTGATCGTTATTGGTCCCTTTCACCACGGCACAGGAGTCCTTGCACACATAGTTTTACTGAGAGCAAACCTTTCCCCAGGGCTGGTCTTCAACTGTGCCTCATCCCATCCCAGCTGTCTGAGGAGCATCACCAGTGAGAAAAGTCTCACTGCCACAGTCAGTCTTCCATGGCCCAGGCCTGGGGGAAGGACACAGACCACCTTGGAATTTCCGTGTATTTTGCTAATTAAGCCTTAATTTTATCATCAACCTAAATGAATTTCCAGAATCCAGTTTCTGCTTCTTGGTTGAATGTGACTTTTCTAACACCCACCATGTATAATGCAGCTTATATAACTGGAGTATTTAGGCAAAGAAGTCAGAGTTAAGGCAGCAAAGAGCTTTGGAGAGATTTCTAGAACAGTAGTTTTCTTAATGTCTGATGCATGGAGTCCTTGAAATGTAACTATTCTCTCTGTCGCTCAGTTTCCTCGTTTGCAAAATGAAGATAATGATAGTTCCTACCTCAAATGGTAGTTTTGAAGGTCTAATTAATTAATATATGAAAAGTGCTCAGCAGAATGCCTGGGAAATAAGTTCCCATGAAATATTAGCTGCTAATATTTATATTCTGCTGGGCTAGGTTGTTGGGGTATAGATCTCAAGACGAGGCTTCCTTTGTAACCACTTTCATATACTTCAAACTTTTTACATATGTCTTATTGATTGTAGTGTCTAAAAACAGGCCTATTCATGTCTTGCCTGATTGAAATATACCAGCAAGTATACTATGAGAGTACACAGGTGTATACGTAATTTAATGCCAGGCAAAGCCCAGCTAAATCTGCACAAGCATTTTCTCATCTTGGCCTAAAATCCACTGTCAGATAAAATGTGAATGCATATCATGACACGCCATTGTTGCTTTGCAACTTGGTGTATCTCTTAGGTTAGTTGAGTTCTCCTTGTCTAACTTTCAATTGGTAAGATACTAAGAAATTGAAAAAGTTGTTAGATAGTGTTCATGAGCAAACTTTGAAATTTGCCAACTCTTCTGTGTAAGTTTCAGAATCTGTTTAATTGAAGACTATTTTGAGAGATTTCAAGGCAAGCTGTTAATAGTTGTAATAGAGACAGGTTTTCAACTTTGAAAATCAGAGTATTCTCAATATTGTCCAAAGAATAAAAATAAAAATTCAGAGGGCACATAGATATAAAAGTAGAACTATCAGGAAAAATCTAATTTCAGAGTTTTGGGTTCATCAAAATAGTCTCATCATTACTAATGATGTCTTTAATAGTAAGTATATACTATAAAAGTGAACTAACAATATATTTGTACTAATGAATTACCACCTTTATCTATATAAAAATTCAATTAGAAAAAGAGTTCTGGGGCTATTTGGTGGTGATGTCAAACCATTGATAGAAGACATAATAACTCATGAGCACGTGCTGTAAATTCACCATTAGTGTATTTTGCAGAAAGGCTGTGTGAGAGATACCTTACTTTTCCATTATTTGTGCATTCATCCACTTATCCATTCACCATTTTTACTGAGACACTACACTGTAGTGACTCAGGCACTGGGCACACCATTGTGAAGATGATAGGCTGCCATCAGGGAGGCACATTCTAGTGGCGGGAGGAAGGCAATCAAGAATCAACTCATAGGTAAAGCATTAACCACTCACCACACCCTTTTCCTCACAGGGTATATTGGCTCTTGCTTTCCCCTCCTCTTGGCATGTCCTTTGCTCACCTCCTCGTCCTCTGATACCTTGTTTATATTTGATGCTCAATCTAATGGTCCCTTCTATATAAAGCATTCCCCATCTCCCCAGGCAGGACAGTTCCTCTGTTGGCCCCTTTCATAAGGAGCAGCTCCAAATAGCATTTAACCAGGTCTGCTGAGAAGAGTACAGTCAGTTGTGCTATCACTTTTGCTTTGAAAATCCAAATTCATCTCGATGAGAGATTCATATATTAGGGAACAGTTTGATGAGAGATTCATATATTAGGGAACAGTTTGAGTATAACATAAAGTTCACGCTTGCAAATGTGTGATTTCTTCCGCAACAAACGCTAGATTAGCACAGTAAACTGCCCGACTGAACTGAGCTATGAGGGAATATGCACACAAATTGTACACACACGCCCATGCCTCAAACATCTGCCCACCTCCCCCTCCCACAATTTCACAACAAATCACAAGCAGCGACACTTCTGGTACCTGCTTCTGTGAGTAAACTTTAGGTCTTTTTTTTAAAAGTTAAAGTGCAATATTTATTGCAATCTTTATGCATTTCTTAGCCATTTAACATGTGTAGAACCATGCCACCATCTTTATTAATTTCCTATCCTTTTTAAAAATGTCACTGATAATGTTTTTGAGTGTTGTGTCCCTAACCCAATTTTCCCCGTAAGTCTTGTATTTTTTACTCAACAATTTTGCACAGTATGGTGATTTTTTTTTTTGTGAGGAAGGCTAGCCCTGAGCTAACATCTGTTGCCAATCCTCCTCTTTTTTGCTGAGGAAGATGGGCCCTGGGCTAACATCTGTGCCCATCCTCCTCTGCTTTATATGGGATGTTGCCACAGCATGGCTGACAAGCGATGCGTCTGTCCACACCCGGGATCGCAACCTGCGAACCCCAGGCCGCTGAAGCAGAGTGCGGAAACTTAACCGCTCTGCCACTGGGCCGGCCCCGCATAGTATGGTGATTTTTAAGAACACATATGTTACATTATAGCAGAACTGACTGGATAATAAACACAATGTCTGACACAAAGTGTGCACTTATTAAATTCTGGTTGAACAAAACGTTCTACACTTGACACAAGTATTAGGTATGAAAAATACCCTTGGTATTCAACAGTGTGTTAAGAAAAGCTATTATTTGTAGTCTGTTAGTATTATTATTTTTTTGCTATTATTTGTGTGCCTGTTTCCTCATTTCTAAAACAGAGATAATAACAATACCTATCTTATAAAGGTTTGGGGATCAAATGGATTGACCATCGTAAACTACACAGAAGGGTGCTCAGCATGTAGCAACCACTCAGTCAGGGTGTTAGTATATTGATTTCTTTGTTGGCTATAACATAAAATAACTTGTTTTCTATGTTCTTTTTCATATCATCTTAATACATTTTGAAATGATCTTTTTGATGGAATCCACTGAATAACACCCTGTTTTAGGGAAAGACATCTCATTAAGCTTGATTCTATTTTGTTTGAATGTATACTCATATCCCTATTTTATCTGTCATCGACTATTTTATGAGAAATAACCAATTTTGTGCGTGTCCAAGTGACAGTCAAGAACTGGGACAAAAAGGTTTTCATGGAGTCTTAAGGTGAGATGGGAGAAGTTTCATAATTCTCATGACATCCCAAAGTCTATGTAATAAAAATGAAAAATGTGTCTGATGTAGTCACAGTAATGAGGAAAAGTATGTTATTATCTGACAAATGTTTGGAACAGTTATATGACTAAATTGAAATGAAAGTTCCTGGCAGTTAAGACCAATGTTTTCTATCCTTTCCACCTGCACCCCTGGCTCCCTAATTAGAGTAACCATATTTTTGAGAAATAAATAATGACTCATGGCTGGGAACGGGATAGGAGGTTTGCAATTAGGACTTCTTTAGTCATCCAGAGGGTCAACATATAGAAGGCTTTTGCTTAGTCATAAAATAATACATGATGATAAAAGGATTCAATATAATGATGGTGAAAAAAAATATTGGTTTTTAGGGGGAAGGAGACTTGCATCTCCGAGAAGCACGGTGTAATGAAAAGAACAAGATTTTGTAGTTAGAACTAATTTCAAATCTTGGCCTGGGATTGTTGGTTGGTGACTTTGGGCAAGCTACTTCACCTCTGGCAAATGACAGAGTCAAAATTCAAACCCTAGTGATTTGTTACCAGGGTGATTGATATAAAACCCAACCTCATTCTACCACTACCACGGAGAACTTCTCACCGTTTTGAAGATTAAAGGAGCTTTTGTGTGACAAGTAGTTAGCACAATGACTGGCATATGGGGGGTGCTCAGGAAATGCAAGCATCTTTATTAAAGTAGATGGCCCCATCTTCCACAGGAGATCTTCATGCTATTCCATTTGGACCTGCTGTCTTTGAATAGGTGATATATTAATAGGTAGCTAGCTAGATGATATACATAAACACACACATACCAAATAGTACGGGACACAGTCTGTAGACAGGCATCCAACATAGAATTGTAAATAATGGAGGCAACTAGATGATTATTGGACAAGACCTAGTTTTGCTGTGTTTTGTTTTTTTCATTTGGTGTCTGCAGGCAGACATGATATTAAGTCTACAAAAAATTACATTATTTATTTGGATGGACATAAGACAAGCACTCCAGGTGAATGCAAATCAGCTTCTGGAGCATGAGATAAGTGATTATGTCATGCTTGAAATCACCTACATCTCAGCTCTTTGCTCTCCTCACTGGAAGTCTGATGCTGTGTCTATTCCCACATAGCATAATCAGAGAGATGCTGTGTCTATTCCAATTGACTACATCCTTAGGAAGTTCAGTGTTTCGCTCCCCATGCCATCCTAATGAGCTGTGGGCCATCTTGAAGCTGATTTTTCCAGGCAAGTCACTTCTGATTTTGCTGGGCTCCTACAAGCACCACCTCAACAGACTGAAACACAGAATTTCTTTCCTCCACCAACCCTCTGACCCCTCAATTGTGATTTCAAGATTTTTCCCCCTCCAACTGCAGTGTAGGAGCTTTAATCTCTTATATAGCCAGTACTGGCACTAGTTGCTCTGTTGTGTTATCTAAAAGGTTATTTACCATTCCTGCTGGTTTGAGAGCCCCACAAATGTTAGGTCTCTACCTTGCGGTGATTTCACATACAAAGGGAAAGCATTTTCCCCACAGACAGCCTGGAGAGACACGCTTCTGCCAGATTCCATTGGCTCCCTTTGAATCCTCGGCCACATTCATCAAGACCGAACCTAACAGCCTTTTTTGTTGGAGGCGATGTTAGATTCTGTCTTATAATGTGAAAATGCTGGCTTGTACCTCACTGGGGAATATATCAGGTAATATATGATGATGTTCTGTATTACTTTGCAAGTCAACCAGTGGATTAAAAAAAAAAAGTCTGAACTTAAAATATTCAGTTTCTAAAGTTGTCATTTGAAATATTCCATTTATATAAGTGCAAAGCTGTCTAATCCTGCCAACTTTTAAAGTCATCTTTATAGTACTAGTGAACATAAAAAGACAAGAATCAAATAAAAATATTGATGTCAAATTAATGGTTAAAAGAAAGAGATAATCTTTGCATTTCTTGGACATAGTCAATGTGTTTTAAGTTGGACTTGTAAAGTGTTCATTGAAACTGGACCCAAGAGTGTCATTGACATGAAGACAATGTCAGACTCTTACAAAAAGAAACTGTGTTCTTATCTCAGTTTTCAAAGCTACTGACAATGGCTTTGTGATGAACTTTGACAGTTTTTGATCATCATAATGATCCAGCGTTCTCTTTCCTTTTATTAGTTCTGGCTGTTATTTTTGTCAGTCTTCCTCTGTTCCTTTTGGACTATATCTTTCCCGTCTTGCTGCTGAGCTATGATAGCTCCTTTCCCGCCCTTCAAATTCTTCCTTTCTCCTTGCATTAGCTCACACTTTTCCCCATATCATCTTTGCTTCCCGGCTTTTCCACTGTCACCAGTGCAGTGATGTGGATGTTGTCAATGCAAATAATCCATAGCCAATCTATAAATCAAAATTGGGGTGAGTTTATTATGAGCCAAATTTGAGGACCATATAGCCTGGGGCCTTTCTTCCCCAAGGAAGGAAGGGCACCAAAGAAGTGGGGTGTACAGACTGGTTATATACCATCAAAGAGCATATATCACGTATGATTGGAATGTCCTTTTTACAATAGTCACAAAATTGCCCTGTCAGCACAGCCATTGATGGGCACAGCAGGTAGCAGGTCTGTTGTCTTGAGTTGGGTGGTCACAGGATGAGCACAGCAATCAAATCCTCGCCTAGGGAGAAATGCTTATCCTTAAGGAAACGCCAATGTGGGGGAAGTGCATCCTTATCTTAAGGGCATTTGTTCTTTTATCTGAGACATGGTAAATGCTCAAAGGAGATAGACAATGCATGTTCAAAGGCCAGTCAGTCCCTTTTGGAAAAACAAGGTCAGGCCGAATTAGTTTTACACCAAATGGCTTCCTCATATTCTCCAGTGTATCCATTTATTTATCAATGTGGATGGAGGCAGGCCACCTAACCTCTGCCCTGACTGCGTAGTGTGCTGTGGCACCCATTAGTCCATGGCCAAGCAGTGCCCCTGGGGGATAGAAAAAGCATGGCAACAGCTGCAGTCTAGGTTAGCTGAATTGTCCATCCAGGGGTAACTGTGTCTCTGACTCCTCACAAGGCCCTCAGCTGTGTAATGGTTTAAGCTCAAAAGGAGCAAGTAATTGCAATGAGACCATCCAGAAGATTGTAGACAAATATTCTCTCAGCCCAGGCCTCTAGGTGGAACAGTGAGGGCTGTGAGATTGGGCAGGGAAAGCCACCCACCCTGCCAAGAGAGAGAAAACAGGAGGGAGTGAGGCTGGCCCAGGAGTAAGGGCTGAGTGGTTCATGGCTTTGATCTTGCCTTCACAGGATCCATTTTCTTTTGCTTTTCCTGCCAAGGTCTTGGATCAGGGGTCTAAGAAGTACTATTTCCTACCCATTCACTCTCGAGGGCCTGCAGTCTGGCCTCCATCATCACTGCCTCTGAGTCTGCCCTCTAAACCTTCCTAGACTCCTTGCCAGACCTGAGAGGTTTTTTCCACAACTCATTTCTCTTCAAAACTCAATACTGAAGACAATAGAATTGGGGGCTCCAGGTGTCCTGCTGCATTTAATGCTCCACTTCCCAACACACTTTGGATGGAGATAAAATCCTTAATGTGGGCCAAGGAATTCTGCAGGATTCCCCTTCTGGCTTCCCTCCCCTTCTCTAACTCCTTCAAATGCACAATGTTCTGTCCATCCTCAAGGCTTTTGCACATGCTGTTCCCTCTGCCTTAGATGCCGTTCCCACTCTTCTTGACCTGGCTAGCTCCTACCTGTCTTTCAAGTGTCAGTCTTGTTTCCTTGGGGAGGGCTTCTCAGACTCTCAAACATAAATTATGCCCTTCCTCTTACTTGCTCATAGAACATATTATTTCCCTTTTTACATTAATCACAATTTGTGACTAATCACTCCAGTGTTTGTTTAATAAGTATCCCCTCACCAGACTGTCCCCATGGGGGCAGGGACCATATCTTTTGACGTACTGTAGATAGCTCCTAGAACACAGTAAGTGCTCAATTCATAGCGGCTGAACAAATGAATAAAGACAATCTAGGAAGTATATAAGGTGCAGCCAAGAGCAACAAAGTGTATGGCGAGCACACTAGAGTTGGAGTCAGGAGTTCTGGATTTGGACGCAGGCTCTGCCACTTGCTAGCAACGGTGGGATCTGGAGTACCTCACTTAGACTTTCTAAGCCTGGATCCTGATGCAAAATGAGGCAGGTAACGGCACCTACCTCACAGAGCTGCGGCAACGAGGAGATGCCTTGTAAGTGCTCGTACTTCTTAAACTCTAAAGCCTGGTCAAAGTGCTGTGCTGGTAACAGTTATGTCTGTGCTAGGCACGGGGGTGGCAAATGTTGTTAGTGCCATCTAGTTGATTCTGACTCCTAGTGACCCTGTGACAGCAGAGTGGAGCCCTGCCCCATCGTTTTGCGCCATCCTCTCACCTTCTGGCACCATGTCAGACAATGCTCCGCTGCTATTCGGAGGGTGGCAAATGCAAGGGACTTAACTGATATTGTTAAGGAAGGAAGTCTTGGGCATACAAAGAGGGAGACTGCATTTGAAGTCTTTGGTGTTATCCCAGAAAATAGTCACAAGTGTACCTGATGGGAAGGAAAAAGAGTGTGATGCTCCAATGGATTTACGTTCCTTGTAAGGAGTACTTCCTGAACTGGCCCAAAGGAGGAATGGGCTGTGTTGTCCTGGGGGCTGCCACCTCCATTTCCTAACCCTTCTTTCACGTGTTCACCGAACAATAAAGCATAATTATCAACAATGACTCTTTTAGAGCCTGAATCAACAATGAAAATCAACAACCCTGCCCCTTTTGGAAGGATGGGAGCTTTTCTTTCAAAAATCTTGGGCTAACACCAGGTTAGCACCTAATTGTCTCCTCACAATGGAAAATGAAATGGTTGCCATGACAACTCAGTGACGAGTTCAGGCTTTGAATTTTTTTTTTTTTTTTGACAAAAAGCTGCTGACTTTGACTTAACTGAGACCATATATACATTTTGGTTTTGCAATTCTGATCGCTCCTGGAGTTTTTCAGAATTGTCAATAAATATCACGTAAAAAATCCACCTTCTTTAGAAAGTGTGATGGCTCAGACTAGGATAATAGCGATGAAGAGGGCAGAAGGGGACAGATGAGAGAGATATCAGGAGGGAGAAATGATAGGAAGTGTGGATGGACTGGATGGAAAGAAGTAAGAGAGAAACCAAGGGATCATTTTTTACATTCTACCTCCTTTTACGCAAACTCCAGGATAGTATTACCCTAAATCACTTCAACAAAAGGCTCTACACACCACAGAATGGATTTAAGATCTCCCAAAAAAATGTTTCTGGTCGTTCCCAAGCGAGGGTGGATTGGCTAAAAATCTTTGTAAGGGATTTGAATTGATATTAGCACAATTGGATCCTGGGCCCTCTCAGAGAGTGCAAGGCCCCAGATATTTATACCAGCTTCATCTCCCCCAACCCTAATGAGCTCTGACCCTAATCTAGTCATAACCACATAAAGCCAGTCCTTCACCATCATTTACTTTTATGGTTAAGATTTTCTCTCCAAGTCTCAACCCTGCATTTATTCATATTTGGAAGTCCTAACCCATCCTTCTTAGAAAAAAAAAAAATCCACTTTCTTTAGAAAGTACAAAAGAGATCCATAAAATGGTTAAGTAACAAGCATGTGAGTTGATTGCTGCCTCCTCACACCCAGGAAATATGCAGGCTCATGTATAGAGTCCTTACAATTTAAGAAAAAAAATTTTAGGCAAAATTCTATTGTTTCATCTGACTCTTGAAATAAAACCATGTCAAACTTTGATATAATTCTAAGAAAAATGGATGAAGGAGTCTTAAAAAATAATTTTAAGGACAAATTCTCTATTTAATCTTGGCTTAAAGGAATCACCATACCTTATTTATGGGAAGGAAGATAAAACATGAAAGGTCTTCTCCATGGTTTACTCAATGATGACTACAAAGGTTTCAGGCCCAGACATCAAAACGCCCTACAGAAGAAGGTTCTGAGAAGGTTATTCTCATTTATATGCAAGTAGATGTTTATCATCTTTAACGGAGAGATCATCGTCTTCGCCAGCCTCAGAGGGCTGCTGAGACAACCAAACAGGCATCTCAAATAAAGCTGAAAATGGAGCTTTCCCTGCAAAACCTGCTTCAGCACTAATTTTCCTTCTCAGGAACTGTTACCTCCGTCTACCTGGCTGTGCAAATTGGAACTTGAGGAGTTTATTCTCCAATACTTGCAGTTCTCTCACGTTTTACCCTTTATATCCAGTCTGTTACCCAGTTGGCTAATATTACCTGTAGAACATTTCTGGAATTGGTTCCCTTTTCTTCCCACTGTCCTCACTCTAGCTTAAATATGTTTAACCAGTTAATACAACTAAATACAGTGGTTGCCATTTGGAAGTTCTCAAGCTTTAGCCATGACGATGGTGCATTTGCACATTGTTCCAGGGGTGCTGTAGTAGCATCCCGACTGGTTTCACTGCATCTATTTTTGCCTCACTCTAAGCAATTCTGCAGAGTAACCAGAATGATGTTGATAAAAACTGCAAACCAGATCACATAGCTCTCTATAAAACACCTTTCAGAGACTTCCCATTGCTCTACAGTTTCTGGCCTGGCTACGTTTCCAACTTCCTAGCTAATCTCTCTTGAATATTATGATTCAACTACACTGGCATTCTTGAGTGCTCCAAGACGATATCCAGCAAAGGGACTTAGCACACATCATTCTTTCTGCCCAGATGTTTTTTTGCCTGAGTTCCTCACCCCGCTAACTCCTCACTCATCTTTCAGGTTCACCTTCCATGCTTTTTCTCTGATAAACCTTCTGTGACCACCCACTGCTCCACCAACTTGAATTTTCTCCTCCCATGATGCTCTCTCATAGCAGCTTGTTCTTCTTATTCATAGTACATACTACAATCGGTAATGATCAACATAGTCATAGATTCATTTATCTCAACTCTTAGTCTCCTACTAGAATTTAAGCTTTATGATGGCAGGTGTATGCCTATTACAAATGAGGAATTCAAAAAATATTTTTGAATTAATGAAGAAAGACAGTTTAAAAAATAATTCTAGAGTAAGGTACAAATATAAGTATCCTAATGAGTAAAACTGACTCTCCTTTTGAGCTGTAAATACATTTTGGGTAGATATTGGTTCTTAGAGTGAATACACTCAGAGAATATTGTCAAAATGTTAAGTCTGAGTTTTCAGAGAGGCCACATGATTTGTGCCAGGTCACAGTAAACAGGGACAAAGCTAAGATGTAGGTTTAGATCTTTTGCCTCTGAAGTTCATTCTACTATTTTGATATTCACATTCAACTAAGAAGTCTATTTAATAAAAGAGCAGATCATAGAACTGTTTAATTTTTCATTCTCTAAGGGTTTAATTGACAGAGCTTAGGAAAACAAACAGCTCTAAGTATTTCTAAAGGGAACTGACAGAAAATTCCCATCCTTTATCACAGAATGCATATTTGTGCAAGTGTGTTTTATAGTGAAGTCCATACTCCCTACTACAAATAATGAGCAAACATCCTCTGCATACAGTTGAAACTCTGTTGAATTTCCTTGCCAAATCCAGCTTCTTGTCAAGAGGATGCTATCTTTCTCCAACTGTGCATACACTTATGCCCAGGCAGATGCCCCAAATGATAAAAGTTGTCCTTAAGCAGGCAGAAAAAAAAGGATGAAAAATAAGGAATATGCAAATAGAATATAAATATTGTCTGAAGCACGAACAGGCTGCAATGTCTGATGGTTCTGCTGACATGTGTTTATGATATGATGACTGACTGATTTGAGAAGGTCAAGAGTGACCAAGGAAACTAGGCGTATAGGAGGAGAGGGGAATTAAGCCACATCAGGAAGGTAAATTGGAATTGTTTGATTTTTCAAGTAAACATTGAATGTTGCAGTATCTTTATTTTTTCTTTGTGTGGTAGGACAGGACTTATTCTCCCTCTATCCACTTTCTAGCTGTTTAGCTTATACATAAGATGGAATAAATGAAGGGCATTTAGCAATTCCTCTCCAGGCAGAGACTCTTTGTGCACAATGACGCATAAAGAGCTATGTTAAAGGAAACCCAGCCCTGCAGTGGGAAAGGTCTGATCCCCTTATGGACATATGGAACGGATCTGAAACTTGGACTACCCATACCAGAGCTGGCACTCTGGGGAAAGTGAGCCAAGGATATTAGGAAGAGGAGAAAAGGGGATTTATTCTTCAGTGACCACAAGAGAGAGGCAGCTTTAGGGGTGGCCTCAAAGGAAAAGACCTCTGCCTGTCAAGGAGTTGAGGGGATTAGTTGACTAGGGGAAAGGAGACTCTGCTTGGGTTGGGAGATGTGGCTGTAACTTTAAGGAACTGACCATTTATACATCTTTCTGGACTCTGGGAGGCTTGGCTGGCTGATTATAAGGTGTTTAACAATGAACAATCCCCCTGTTCCTCTCTCTGTGAAGCTGTAGTATGGGGGTGATGCTCATTAGTTGAAGTTTCAGGACAAGCTTCCCTGCCCTTGTGGTCAGAAAAGTGATACCCTTTGTTTTAAGACTCAGGGCTAACAGATATACTAATGGTGTAGGGATGAGGTCACTGGACTCAGGTGTCAGAAAACCTGAATTCTAGTTTCTGCTCTGCCACTCAATAGTGTGGAATTTGGATAAGGCCATTTGTAAATTTATTTGTAACAATGTATTGTCATCTTCACCTCTGAACCTCAGAAACATGTCTATCTACTTCCTCAAGCTAACAACATTTTAAAAAAATAAAACCCATAGTCTCCATATCATGCCATGAATTGAGGAAAATTAAGCCATGATTTGAAGAAAGTTAGAATTTTGAAATAACTAGTACCCTCATGATGAATGATTATATGCCAATTATTTTATAAGCATTATAAACAATTAGTTACGCATGACTTGTACAAAAAGGATTAACAATGTGTACAAGAACCACGAGAAGTCGAATGTTATTGTTGTCCTGTTGCACTGCCCAGCAGGATTCCCCTTCAGGACTGAGGGGTTTATTCCCCCAGATGCTGGTGAGGTCATCAGCCCACAGCTCTCAGCTGGCAGCCCTATTTACCAACCACCTTGACTAAAAAGACTCATATTGCCTAAGGTTCTGTGCCCTTCCCTGGGGCAGCCCACAAACAATCACTGGGAAATGCTGGAGTCTGAAGGCTCACGCCCTTGTCCCAAGAGGGGACAGCTCTGAAGGGTAGCTTCAGAGCTCCTTATGGGGCAACTGAAACCTTGTTGAAGCTGCATCTTGGCTCAGCTTCTGCCTTGGCCCCATCCTGTTTCTTTCCCTTCTACCCATTGGTGTTGATACCCAGGGCACTTCCCAACAAACGTGCACCTGGGCTCCCAGGAAGGCCAACTTGAGATTTGGCGTATCACTTAGAACTCTCACGGGCATCTCAGTTGCAATCAAAATCAAGAACTTTCTGAACACAATTTGTTCTGTAATTCCTTTTGCAGCATATACCTCAAAGATTGACTGAAGACCGTACAACATTAATACTATGTGCTAAGCAAAGTCAGCATATCTCAGACAGAATGTATCCTCTCCCCAGCACTGGTTTCTCCGCTTCTATTGATTATCTATGAACTGGAACTTTTCCCTTTTTCACTTTTCACATCCGGATACATGTAAGTACATACGATACATACATTTCCCCCAAAATTTTATCTTAAAAACTTTTAAATTTTCAGAAACTTTGATGTAGGACAAAGAACATCAGTATGGTCTTCCTTGAGATCCACCACTCATTAATATCCCACCATAATTTTCTCTTTCCCTCTCTCTTTTTGCTAAACGATTTTAAAGTCAAATACACTATCATATTTCATTCTTTTTTATTTCCGTATGCATCACTTATGGAGATGGACATTTTACTACATAACCAGAATACTGTTATCACACCTAAGAAATTTAACAATAATTCCATAGTATCATCTAATACAATAATACAAAGTCAAGTTCCCCCATTTTTCTCAAGAAAGTTTCATATGATTTTTCTCCAATAGGTCCATGCATTTAGCTATGTCTATTTAGATTCTTATAAACTAGACCAGTCTCCCTGCCTTTGTTTTTAAAGAGCTTTATTGATATAAAACAATAAACTGCACATATTGAAAGAGTAAAATTTGATGTTTGGACACATGTATACTACACCAGTGAAATCATCACTCCAATCAAGAGTGAACATAGCATCACCTCCAAAAGTTTCCTCTGCCCCTTTTTAATCCTTCCCCTTCATTCCTCCCCACCCTCTGTCCCCAAGCAAACACCAATTTGCTTTTTGCCACTGTAAGTTAATTTGCATTTTCCAGAGTTTTGTATAAATAGGATCATACAATATGTACTCTTTTCTGTCAAGCTTCTTTAATTCAACATAATTATTTGAGATTCAACCATATTGTTGAATGTATCAATAGTTAATTTCTTTTTATTGCTGAGTAGTATTCCATTTTATGCATGTACCACATATATTTAACCATTCATCTGTCAATGGACATTTGAGTTTCCGGTTTTGACTATTACAAATAAGTCTGTTATGAACATTATACACAAGACTTTTTATGGACATATTTTTCATTTTGTTTTGAGTAAATATCTAGGAGAGGAATGGCTGGACCACAGGTAGGTATATGATTAACTTTTTAAGAAACTGCCAAGCATTTTCCAAAATGGCAGTATTATTTTACATTCTAATCAGCAATGTATTAGAGGTCCAGTCCTCCAAATCCTCTCCAACACTTGGTATGGTCTGTCTTTTTTAATTTCAGCCCTTCTGATAGCTGTGTAGTAAAATTTCATTGTCATTTTAATTTCCAATTTCCTAATAACTAGTGATATTCAGCAGATTCGTGGGGACGTTTATATGTCCTCTATGGTGACATGTCTGTCCAAATCTTTTGCCCATTTGTTTTTTTATTGAGTTGTTTTCCTATTGCTAAGATTTGAGAGTTCTGGATTCTAGATAGAGAACCTTTATCAGATATATGCTTTCTAAAGATTTTCCTCCTGGTCTGTGGCTTGTCTTGTCATTCTCTTAATACTGTCTTTTGAAGTCCAATTTTTCAATTTGTTATTTTATAGATTGTGCTTTTGGTGTGATATCTGAGAAATCTTTGCCTAACCCAAGGTGACAGAAATTTTCTCCTATCTATTCTAGAAATTTCATGGTTTTATGTTTTATGTTTAGTCCTATAATTCATTTTGCATCAATGTTTGTATGTGGTACTAGGTATGGATCTAAGGTTATTATTTTGGGGGGATATGAATATCATTCTAGCACAGTTTGTTAAAAGGCTATCCTTTCTCCACTGCATTACTTTTGCACCTTTGTCAATTGTTTATATATTGTGGGTTTACTTATGGACTCTCTATTCAGTTCCATTGATCTAGTTGTCTTTCTTTATAGCAACATCATGCTATACCTTTATAGTACTTCTTTTTTTAATGGAAATTGTTAAATGAGCTATTTTATTTCTATTTAAATTTTTTATTATATAAATTTCATGTGTAGATCATTATGTTTTGACTTCTGTATAGACTGCATGGTATTAAACACCAAAAGTCTAGTTTCTGTCCATCACCATACAAATGACCCCCTTTACCCCTTTAACCCTCCCCTCAACCCCTTTTCCCTCTGGTAAACACCAATTTTTTCTCAGTATCTATGTGTTTCCTGTTTTCCATACCGGCTGCACCAATTTACATTCCCACCAACAGTGTGCAAGCGTCTCCTTTTCTCCACATCCTCTCCAACACTTACTATTTCCTATCTTTTAAATAATAGCCATTCTGACGGGCATGGGGTGATATCTCATTGTGTTTTGATTTGCATTTCCCTAATAATTAGTGACGTTGAACATCTTTTCATGTGCCTGTTAGTTGTCTGTATATGTTCTTTGGAAAAATGTTTGTTGAGATCCTTTGCCCATTTTTTAAAATGGGGTGTTTGTTTCTTTGTTGTTGAGTTGCATGGATTCTTTACATACTTTGGATATTAACTCCTTATTGGATATATGATTTGCAAATATCTTCTCCCAATTGTTAGGTTGTCTTTTCATTTTGTTAGTGGTTTCCTGTGCTGTGCAGAAGCTTTTTAGTCTGATGTAGTCCCATTTGTTTATTTTTTCTTGTTTCCCTTGCCTGAGGAGACATCAAAAAAGATATTGCCAAGACCAATATCAAAGAGAATCCTGCCTATGTTTTCTTCTGGGAGTTTTATGGTTTCAAGTCTTACATTCAAGAATTTAATCCATTTTGAGTTAATTTTTTGTGTATGATGTGAGATATTGGTCCAGTTCCATTCTTTTGCATGTGGCTGTCCAGTTTTCCCATTTATTGAAGAGACTTTCCTTTCTTCATTGACTGTTCTTGGCTCATTTGCTGAAAATTAGCTATCCATAAATGTGTAGGTTTACTTCTGGGCTCTCAATTCTGTTCTTTTGATCTGCATGTCTGTTTTTCTGCCAGTACCATGCTATTTTGACTACTATAGCTTTGTAGTATACTTTGAAATCAGGTTGTGTGATACTTCCAGCTTTGTTCTTTTTTCAGAATTGCTTTGGCTGTTCAGGGTCTTTTGTTTTTCCATATAAATTTTAGGGTTCTTTGTTCTATTTCTGTGAAAATTGTTGTTGGGATTGCATTGAATCTATAGATTGCTATAGATAACATGGACATTTTAACTATGTTCATTCTTCCAATCCATTACTATGTAACATCTTTTCATTTCTTTATGTCTTCTTTGATTCCTTTCAACAATGTCTTATAGTTTTTAATGTACAAGTCTTTCACCTCCTTGGTTAAATTTACTCCTAGGTATTTTATTCTTTTTGTTGTGATTATAAATGTATTTGTATTCTTGATTTCTCTTTCTGCTAGTTTGTTGCTGGTGTATAGGAACACAACTTATATTTGTATGTTGATTTTGTGCCCTGCAACTTTACTGTATTCATTTATTATTTCTAATAGTTTTTTAGTGCATTCTTCAGGATTTTCTATATATAAAATCATGTCATCTGCAAATCGTGACAGTTTTACTTCTTCCTTTTCAATCTGGATAGATTTTATTTTGTTCCTTGCCTCATTAGTCTAATGGCTAGTCCTAATGGCTAGGACTTCCAATACTATGTTGAATAAGAGTGGCAAGAGTGGGCATCCTTGTCTTGTTCCTGTTCTGAGGAGGATAGCTTTCAGTTTTTCACCATTAAGTTTGATGTTAGCTGTGAGTTCGTCATATATGGCCTTTATTATTTTGACGTACTTTCCTTCTGTACCCATTTTATTGAGAGTTTTTATCATAAATCAATGATGAATCATGTCAAATGCTTTTTCTGCATGTATTGAGATGATCATGTGATATTTATTCTTCATTTTATTAATGTGGTGTATCACATTGATTGATTTGCAGATGCGGAATCATTTTTGCATCCCTGAAATAAATCCCACTTGATAGTGGTGTATGATCCTTTTAATGTATTGTTGAATTCAATCTGCTAATATTTTGTTGAGGATTTTTGCATCTATGTTCATCAGTGATATTGGCCTGTAATTTCTTTTCTGTGTGTTGTCCTTGTCTGGTTTTGGTATAAGGGTAATGTTGCCCTCATAGGATGAGTTAGGAAGCCTCACCTCTTCTTCAATTTTTTGGAAGAGTTTGAGAAGGATATGTATTAAGACTTCTTTGAATGTTTGGTAGATCTCACCAGAGAAGCTGTCTGGTCCAGCACTGTTATTTTTGTTTATTACTGTTTCAATCTCCTTACTAGTGATTAGTCTAATCAGATTCTCTATTCCTTATTGATTCAGTTTTGGAAGGTTGTATGATTCTAAGAATTTATCCACTTCTTCTAGGTTATCCAATTTGTTGGCATATAGCTTTTCATAATATTCTCTTATAATCCTTTGTATTTCTGTGGTATCTGTTGTAATTTCTTCTCTTTCATTTCTGATTTTATCTATTTGAGTGTTCTCTCTTTTTCTTAGTGAGTCTAGATAAAAATTTGTCAATTTTGTTTCTCTTTTCAAATAATCAGTTCTTAGTTTCATTAATCCTTTCTATTGTGTTTTCAGTCTGTATTTTATTTATTTCCACTCTGATATTATTATTTCCTTCCTTCTCCTGACTTTGGGCTTTGTTTGTTTTTCTCTTTCTAGTTTATTTAGATGTAATGTTAGATTGTTTATTTTAGATTTTTCTTGTTTCTTGAGTTAGGTGTGTATTTGTGTAAACTTTTCTCTTAGTGCCACTTTTGCTGCATCCCATAGATTTGTCTCCAGCTATTTTTTGATTTCTCCTTTAATTTCTTTGTTTATCCAATAGTTGTTCAGTAGCATGTTGTTTAGTCTCCACATATTTGTGACATTTCCAGCTTTCTTCTTGTAATTGATTTTTCGTTTCATACCATTGTGGTCAGTAAAGATGCTTGAAATGATTTCAATCTTCTTAATTTGTTGAAACTTGTTTTGTTTCCCAACATATGGTCTGTCTTTGAGAATGTTCCATGTGAACTTGAGGAGAATGTGTATTTTGCTGCTTTTGGGTGGAATGTTCTACATATATCTATTAAAGTCCATCTGGTCTAATGTTTCATTTAAGGTCAATGTTTCCTTGTTGACTCTCTGTCTGGATGATCCATCCATTGATGTACATGGGGTGTTAAAGTCCCCTACCATTATTGTGTTGTTGTCAATTTCTCCCTTTATGTCTGTTAATAATTGCTTTATATACTTTGGTGCTCTTATGTTGGGTGCATATATATTAAAAAATGTTATGTCTTCTAAATGGGTTGTCCCCTTTATCATTATATAACATCCCTCTTTGTCTCTTGTTATCTTTTTTGGCTTCAAGTCTATTTTGTCTGACATAAGTATGGCTACACCTGCTTTCATTTGATTCCCATTTGCTTGGAGTATCATCTTCTATCCCTTCACTCTGAGCCTATGTTTGTCTTAGAGTTGAGATGGGTCTCCTGGAGGCAGTATATTGTTTAGTATTGTTTTTTAATCCATCCAGCCACTCTGTGTCTTTTGATTAGTAAAGTCAATCCATTTACATTTAGGGAGATTATTGATATATGAGGACTTAGTACTGCCATTTTATCTTTTGTTTTATGGTTGCTCTATATTTCCATTGTTTCTTTTTCCTATGTTTCTGTCTGCCATTTCAGTTTGGTAGTTTTCTGCGATGTGTTTCTCAGTTTCTTTTTTTATGTTTCATGATTCTGCTCTAAATTTTTGTTTTGTGGTTACCGTGAGGTTTCTATAAAAGGTCTCCTAGATAAGATAGTCTTTTTTCTGCTGATAGGATCTTATCTTCATTTGCCTATGCAGGTTCTGTCCTTTTCCTCTTTGCTTTCTATGTTTTTGTTATCACAAATTATCCCTTCTTGTATTGTGAGTTCATTACCAAATTGAAGTAGTTATAGTTATTTTTAATGCTTCCTTTCCCTTTAACCTTTATGTCACAAATAAGTTTTTCTATTCTATTCTGATACAGAGTTGCAACTTTCTGATCTTGTCTATCTATTTATTACCTGGCTCAAAACTTTGTATACCTTTGGCTTTTTGTTTCAGGTGGGAGAGCTTCCTTTAACATTGCCTGTAAGGCAAGTCTAGTGGTGGTAAACTCTCTCAGGTTTTGTTTGTCTGGGAAAGCCTTTTTTTCTCTTCCATATCTGAGAGATAACTTTGCTGGATAGAGTATTCTTGGCTGACAGATTTTATCTTTCAATATTTTGAATACATCTTTCCACTCTCTCCTGGCCTGTAGGGTTTCGACTGAGGAATCTATTAGCCTAATTAGGGTTCTCTTATAGATTATTGTCTTTTTTCCCCTGGCTAATTTCTTTTTTTTTTTTGTGAGGAAGACCAGCCCTGAGCTAACATCCGTCCAATCCTCCTCTTTTTGCTGAGGAAGACTGGCCCTGGGCTAACATTGTGCCCATCTTCCTCTACTTTATATGGGACGCCACCAGGGCGTGGCTGACAGGCAGTGCATCGGCGGGCGCTCGGGATCCGAACCTGCGAACCCCGGGCTGCCAAGCGCGGACTAAACCGCTGCGCCACCGGGCGGCCCCCCCCCTGGCTAATTTCAGTATTCTTCTTTTGACAGTTTTATTATCATGTATATTAGAAAAGTTTTTTGTTTTCTTTTTTTTGCATTGAGAGAATTGGGTTTCTGTTCGCTTCATGGATTTTATATATCCAGCTCCTTCTCCAGGTTTGGGAAGTTCTCAGCTATTGTTTCTTTCAATAAGCTCTCTTCTCCCTTCTCTCTGTCTTCTCCTTTTGGGATACCCAGTATCCTTATATTGCCCTTTCTAATGGAGTGAGTTAATTCTCATAGAATTTCTACATTTTTTAAGTCTTAGTTCTCTCTCTTCTTCTACCTGCATCATTTCGAGGTCTCTATCTTCCAGTTCACTAATTTTCTCTTTCATCTGATCTGCACTATTTCCAGTGCTTTCTAATGCACTCTTTATCTCATTTGTTGAGTTCTTTAACTCCAGAATTTCTGTTTGGTTCTTTTTTAAAGTTTCGATCTCCTTAGTAAAAGTATTCCTTCTGTTGATTGATTTTATTCCTTAGCTCATTGAACTGCCTTTCTGAGTTTTCTTGTAGCTCATTGAGTTTCTTCATGACAGCCATTTTGAATTCTTTATTAGTTAGATCACGATCTCCCAAGACTTTGTTTGATTTCTGGAGAATTGTTGTTTTCTTCTTGTGATGCCGTGTTAAACAGTGGCTTTTTGTGGTACTTGCTGACTTATTCCTCTGCTGGTGCATTTGTCATAGCAAACACATTTCTTATTTAGGTATAGTTTTTTTTTGTTTGTTTTGATTCAAACTTTTAATGGCTTGGAGATTAGAATTCTTTCTTTTATTTTTCAGTAGGTGGTGCTATATTGCTAGTTTTTGGCTTTTCTTTCCTGAGCTGCCTCTGGCTATATTTGAGGATCTGCATGTTCTACCCTCCATGGCCTCTATTTGGGGTGTTGCCAGTACTCTTGTCATCACTACCTGTGCCTCTGGGGGTCACTGATGCCTCTCTTGATGGTGTTGTCATAGTCACTGGCTTTGCTAACAGGGGTACAGGATGGCTGACACCTTAGTGGCATCCAGGATCACCTGAGTCAGAAGCTCTGCCACCATGGCAGGGGGAGGGGCGGGGTGGGGAGGTAGCAGGTTCATAGGGCAACATCTAAGCTGCTTTTTGTTACCTAGCCACAGGTGGAGTTGGAATGTAGGAGTCCTGTGTGTACCTCTGCCCCTGCTACCAGGCTCTGTGCCATTGCCAGGGGCCCAGGACTATGAGGTCTGCTTCTGATGCTATTCCACGTCCCATGGCCACATCTGCTGCCATGGGTGGCCAGTTGGCTGGCTGGAGTGGCGCCTGTACCTCCACTGCTGCCCACTGAGTTCTCTGGGGGTGGGGGTAGCTGGCTCAGCTGTTGTGGCTGGGGAGCCAGGGTTCTGGGCTCTGCCTCTGCTGATCCTCCATTTAGCCTCCTCTATGTGCTCCACCTTCATATGTACCAAAGTGTGGATCTCTCCAGCATCCTGATGCATTGAGCAATGAAGCCTTTGTTGGTTATGGATGTTTTACTCTCTATAGATTGAAGGGGAGAGACAAAGGATCCTCTCACACTGCCATGATGATGACATCTCCTCTATAATAATTCTTAAAATCAGATGGTGTTACCCTTCCAAACTTGTTCATTTTCAGAGTTGTTTTAGCTGTTCTAGGTTCTTTGTATTTCCATATGAATTTTAGAATCAACTCAATTTCTATAAGAATTTTTTGGGGGATTTTGATTGGCATTGGTTGGAATTTACAGAATAATTTGGGGAGAATTGACATCTTAACAATATTGAGGATTCCAACCCGTCAACAATGTATAGCTCTCCACTTATTTATGTCTACTTTAATTTCTTTTAGCAATATCTTATAGTTTTCAAAATACAGATCTGTCACATTTTGTTGTGTTTTAAGACATTGACTTTTTGGAAGATCCTAGGCCTATGCCAATATCTTATAAAATGCCCCACATTCTCATTTGTCTGTTTTCTCATAATTAAATTCAGGTCAAATGTATTTGTCAGGAATTCTTCAAGGTGATGTTGTAGGAACCTGAGTGCATCCTGTCAGGCTGTCCTGCTACTGGTGATGCTGATTGATCACATAGTTGAGACTATGACCACTAGACCTCACCCATCATAAATGTACAGTTTACCTTTGTAATTGGAAAATTATCTAGGGGTGATACATTGACACAATTTTTTTTTGAAAAGTAAAACCGTAAGATTTTATTTAATATTTTCCCTCTAACCTGTGATTGTTTTATCTATATTCTTTCTTGGTGAGCAAAATGCCAATTTTCTCTCTAGATTAGGAAGAAGATGTTAATACTTCCCTTACCCTCATTCCTTGAAATAATATACCACTAGGAATAATACGCCACTAGGAAATATTTCTCTGACCCCAGTACCAAACACCCTATGATTGATTAGGCGTGGGGGTTAGTCTGGAGGAAACCTGGGGTGAGCCCTCAAGACATCAAGATATGGAAAAAGAAAATACTTGCTCATTTTGAAACTACCACTCAAAGTGTTGACAATATAAGCTTGGTTCCTATCTCAGTGAGATCTCATCACTATGGAGCCAACCAGGTTTTGATCAATTTTATAGGTTTATAAGCTATGAGCCAATCTGTTTATAGGCCCTCAATCAACATTAAACAAAAACAGGTATCTGACATACATAATCGTGTGTACCATGTGTAAACAGATGGGGCTTCCAATAGGTTATCACTTTCTTTCCAGACAGGATGTATTTTCTACTCTGTGAGGAGAATTTCTGTCTATTGATATTCCACTTTGCACCAGGCTTGGTGCTATGGGACATTACATATGCGATTACTTTAAAATAGTCACAAACTAGCTATTATTGGAGTCACAGAAGATGCCTTTAAATGGACATTGGACCCTCTGATTTAATCCAATGGACCCCTCTTCCTCCCTCCTAGGATCTCATACCCCATAGCTGTAAAGTACATCTCTATAAAATAATATGTCCTCCAAACTGCATGCTACACAGTGTACTCCACCGTGCAATGTTTTCTCATTTCTTTGCATCCATGAAAACCTGAGTAAACAGGTGTACTGAAAATTATGGGGAAGCAGCAATATTTATTTTTGCTCATGGGGAAAATTGCCAAGATTCAGCAAGTTACAGCTAATGTTCACTTCATTTTGCTTGAATCAGAGCAGCTCTTGAACAGAGACAGCTAGACAGAAATATGAGCAATTCAAAGGAGTACTCAGTTACTGTGTTGAGGAATAGGAATTACTTTGACTATTTAAAAAATTTTGGTTTGCAGAAATTTCAAAATCTTTGCTAAAATGCAAAGAAAATATTTGACATCTGATACCCTCAACATTATACTTCTATAAAATGTTAGTGCTAACCTTTTAAAAACTTTCATACCTAATTATCTTTTCATAGATTAAAAAACTAAGAAGGAAAAGGCTGAAATGCATATAAACAAAAATATGAATGGGAAATTACTGGAAGATGCAAAGACTCATGTTGAATCTAGGTCACATATTTTATAGTAACTATTTGATGATTTCATTTTATTTGGAGTTTGTCATTCTGTGGACTATATTATGAACAATGATATGGATTTTCCTAAGATATGTTATTATTGTTTACAGAATCCTTTTTCCCCCAAAATATTCCCCTTAAACTGACTATGCCGCACTTATCAGAGAAGGCATCATTAACTTTCTCTTTTTTTTTTTTTTTGTGAGGAAGACCAGCCCTGAGCTAACATCCATTGCTTACTCCTCCTCTTTTTGCTGAGGAAGACTGGCCCTGGGATAACATCCGTGCCCATCTTCCTCCACTTTATATGGGACACCGCCACGGCGTGGCTGACAAGCAGTGCGTCGGCGGGCGCCTGGGATCCGAACCGGCGAACCCCGGGCTGCCAAGTGCAGACTAAACCGCTGCACCACCAGGCGGCCCCCTCATTAACTTTCTTTACATCAGCTCTCTCTCTAAAAATTGACTGTTCGTCAATTTTACTGTATTTCATACATTCCTGCTGCTGGGAACTCTTGCTGTGGCTAGCTTTTATTGAATGTCACAGATTCAATGAGTTGACAAGATAAGATGAAGCAATCCAAAATTATTGCCAACTTCTGTCTAGGCAAAAGGATACCAAATAATGGTAATGGAGCCAATCTTCATTTCCCAAAACCAAACAGTTCAAGTTTCGCACAATCAAATGTTTTCCTTCCCCTACGTTTTAGAATATTCTCTATTTAAAAGATGTATAGTGAGCATTTATTGAGGGTCTTAATACTGTATTGTCTAAATTCATTAGGAATTTATTGAACTAGGTTTACAAAATTCACCATGAGATCCAGTAAGGCTTAATGTTTCAGAGATTCATTTAAATTTTAGGATGTGTTTATATGGATGTGTATACACATACCCATTCTTCCTTCACTCAGTCGTAAGGAATGTCTTTTGATGCACATGAACTTGGGAATTATAGAGAAACATAGATAGTGTTTTTCATCCTTAACAACTCAGGCTCAGTCATTATTCTGTGGTTAAAGTCTTTGATGATCTAGCAGGCATGGAGACACATACCTGGGAGCAGAATGGTTTCCCCAAGCCTCACTTAGTTGTTTAGTTAGAGAGATGCCTGGAGAAATGAGTGTTTGCCAGCCTGGTCTGTATACTGAGACCAGTGCTCCTGCTCTCATTGGTCAGGGATACCCCTCAAGGACCAGCTAGTACCATGTTTTCCTGACTTTCCCAGGCAGAGTAAAGTGTTTCCTCTACTATAATTAGTATAATTTATAGTTTATGCATCTGTCTCCCTTCCCCTCCCAGCCACCATTACACTGGACTTTGTAGCTTTCTGAAGCATATGTTATTCATTCTAAAAGTCTATCCCCTTATATTAATAATTAGCAAAGTGGTGGACACTCACTAAATGTTTATTTGAAAAAAATGGAATAAAATTGTCATCTTTTTTTTCGACTTGCTATTTCACAGCTCCGCCCTTCCTCTATGGAAATTAACATCAAATGCAACCCTTTCTCCTCTTCCAAAAGCATGTTCTAGCTGCTTTAATACTTTTCTTCTTCTATGGACTGGGTAAACAGCAACATATGCACATAACACATGAACTCTGCCCAAATGTTAATATCTGGGTTTATATCTGATAATAGTTTTATCATTTCCATGAGTTTCTACCCAAATTGTTCTGACACCACAAAGGCATGGCCCAAACAATCACTATTCCTGGAACACCTTACTTTTCCCCAATTCTAGCTATTTTATTTTCTACTTTATTAACATTTTTCTCATTTGGGGAACTCCAGTGATATTAAAATGGGAGAATTCCAGAATAACACTACCGCTGTAAGGGAATTATAGACTCTATGACAACATATTCTGGTCATTGTTTCTGTATGTAGAAAGCATGGAAAACATCCTTTACTTTCCTAAGCACAAACTTGCTATTCCCTTGGCAATCATTACCTGGTTAGTCACATTAGTTTGTATCAAACACTGTAGATTTTCCTTTGTCGATATCAAAATATCTGTACTCCGCCCAAAGTGAATATTTATGTTTTTGTAGCATAAGTGTTCAAGTGGCATTCGTCAATGTGGACACTTACCAGCTCAATTGCTAGAGAATTATGCCCATTTTAGGTAACCGAATACTACTGTAGTTGATAGGGATATCCTGATATTTTAAGGCACAATTTGAAAGCCTCCAATTGTTTCATTTGTTTTTCTAGGACCTCTTCTTGACCATTATTTTTATGCTTCACTTTTCAAATGGCATTCCTGAGGTAGGTGGTAATTTTCACATTTTTAAGTGGAAGTATCAAGTAGCTTGACTCAAATATAAATGAATGCTGATGTTCAGAGAGATGGGGTTTAACCTGCCTGCCACGGGGTACATAAAACACTGCTTTTTCTCTGTCTGCCACCACACACTTTGTACATGTCATTTTGTATTTTCTAGGAAATGCACATTTAATTACACACTCATACACACACACACGTCTTAATTTATGAACGGCATCAAAACAGAATCTAGGGGCTGGCCCGATGACATAGTAGTTGAGTTTGCGCGCTTCACTTCAGCGGCCCAGGGGTCGCGGGTTTGGATCTCAGGCGCCGACCTCCACACCACTCATCAAGCCATGCTGTGGCAGCATTCCACATACAAAACAGAGAAAGATTGGCACAAATGTTAGCTCAAGACCAATCTTCCTCACCAAAACCCCCACAACCCCCCCCCCATCTAAAGTAAAGACACGCACCCGTGTACTGGAGAACCACCAAATAATCTGTCTTCAAGTTGCTATCCTATGCCAGGCATGGTGCTAATAGCTTTTACATTGTTATCACTTTTAATCTTCTGAAATAATGTTATCATTCTCATATTACGGATCATAAGTCAAGGTTCTTTATGTAACATGGATATGGTCACATAAGCATGTAAGTGGTGGAACTCAGATCTGTCTTAAACATAGTTTCTTTATAAAGAAACCCTGAAAACAAATGCATTTATTTTTGGACTTTTCCACATGTCCCAACCTTCTGAAGAGGGCAAAGACTGGCATATTTCTATTCAGAGTGAGAAGTTCTTCCAGTTAGAACCCATATGGTGCTTTGGGAAAGCCAAAGTTCCTTCCTAGTCTATTTCCTGTTATGAAATCCTCAGTGTGTAGGATTCAGTATGTAACAGCCATGACAATTGGCAAGCCTAAATTGAGGTGATAATAAGGGAGAAGTCTCACTCCAACATCCCACCAAGTGGGCACTACCCTTTTTCAATGAGACCCCAAGACATAAATGTGCATTCTCAAACCAACCAAAAAGCCATTTGGAAGTTGGCCGGTGCAATGGATTAAGTTGGGCCCCATCCCCAAATAAATATATATCGGAAAACTTTGAAAGTGACCTTATATGGAAAAACGGTCTTTGCTGATGTTAACATTAAAGATCTCAAGATGAGAATATCTTATATTAGGGTGTGCTCTAAATTCAATGACAAGTGTCCTTAGAAGAGAAGAAGAAAATCCACAGAGGAGAAGGTGCTGTGAATATGAAAGCAGAGGTTGAAGTTATGTGTCCATAAGCCAAGGAAGTCAAAGACTGCTGGCAACCACCAGAAGCTAGAGGAAAGTCATGGAACAGACCCTCCCCAGAACCTCTAGAAGGAACCAACCTAGCCAACATCTTGATTTAGGACTTCTGGCCTCCAGAACTGAGGGAATACATTCTTGTGGTTTTAAGGCATCAAGTTTCTGATGTCAACTCCAGGAAACTAATACAGCCAGTCTGGGGGCTCATGCAAACCATAGGATCTTCATGAACAGGGCATCACTAGGATTGATTTCTCTTCCCTCCCCATCACTCTCCTTCCCTTCATTCCTTTTCCATTCTGTCCTCTCCCCTCTCCCCGCCTTTCCTTCTTGTCAGCTCGGAATGCCATACAAAATCCCATAGCTTGGGTGACTTAAACAACAGAAATTTATTTCCCACAGTTCTGGAGGCTGGGAAGTCCAAAATCAAGGTGCTGGCATGTAGAGTTCATTCTGAGACATCTTCTCTTGCCTTGCAGTGGGTCACCATCTCACTGTGTGCACACATGACCTCTTCTTTGTGTGCATGCAGGGAGAGCAAGCTCTCTAGTCTCTCTACTGTTAGGGTACTAATCTGATCATGAAGGCCCTACCCTCCTGAGCTCATCTAACCCTGATTTCCTCCCAAAGGCCCAATCTTCAACTACCATCACTTTGGGGGTTAAGGCTTCAACATATGAATTTTGGGGAAGGGCACAAACATTTAGCCCATAACCCTCCCTCCCTCCTTTCCCTCCTCTTCCTCCTTTCTCCTTTGGGTAAACTCCATTGAGCTATAATTACATACAATAAAAGTCACCAATTTTAAGTGCACAATTGGATGAGTTTGGGCAAATGTATACAGTCATGTAACTACCACTGCAATCATGATATAGAATATTCCCATCATCCTAAAAAGTTCCTTCGTGCCTCTTTGCAGTCATTCTCTCTCCCTACACCCTGGCAAACACTGATGTGCTTCTTTATCACTACAGTTTTGCCTTTTCTATAATTTCATATAAATGGAATAATGCAGCTGGCTGTTTTGGTGTCTGTCTGGCCCCTTTTATTTAGCATAATGCTTTTCAGATTCATCCATGTTCTTGTATGTGTCAGTAGTTTGTTCCTTTTATTGCAGATTAATATTCCATTGTATGGATATAATACTATTGTTTATCCATTCACCTTTTGATGAACATTTGGGTTGTTTACAGTTTCTAGTGATCATACATAATGAGGCTGTGAACATTTATATACAACTTTGTGTGGACATATGTTTTCATTCCTCATGAGTAAATATCTAGGTGTGGAACTGCTAGTTAATATTATTTAATTTTATAAGAAACTGCCAAATTGTTTACTACGGTGGCTGGACAATTTTGCATACGCAGTAGCAATGCATGAGTGTTCTGCTTGCTCCATGTTCTTGCCAATATTTGGGTTTGTCAGTCTTAAATTTTAGCCATTCTAGTGGGTGTGGAGTAGTATCTCGCTGTGGTTTTAATTTGCATTTTGGCGACTGATTTCATACTTCTGATCCTGCAAAGATTTTCCCTGCAGTCATCCCAAAGGATAGAGCTACATGCTTCATCTTATTCTTAGGTTAAGAGTTGATAACTTTGGACCTTTGAACCAACACAATGTAGGAAAATGGATATACAAACCATTGCCCATAATGGTCAAGTGCTTATTATTAGCACTTACCCACATAGTCAGCCTGAGAACAATTCCATCATGTTTGTTCAATTTAATCTTCAAGTATGCTTCTATTCTTGTGGATAGAGAATGCTGGGGGACACATCTTTCTCCTTACTAGACTTAGTGTCCCTATCTGTAACATGAAAGGGCTGGTCCACAATGGTGGTTCTTAAATCTGCATGCGTACAAGTTACCCAGGCACTAAAATTAAAATGTAGTCTCACTTCTAGATACTTTCGTTCAGCAGGTCTGGAATGAGACCTAGAATTTTGTATTTTTAACAGTCTCTGTGAATTCTAGGCTGATGGCCCTTTGACTATATTTTGAAAATAGCTTGCCTACATGCTCTCAGGTTTCTTCTAACTCTGATATTCTGTGAAGATCATTAGATGATCTTGATCTGTTACTCAGGCCATTTCTCAATTTTATAAAGAAACTACCTTGTAAATTGTAGGTGCTTAATAAATATAGGCTGATAAAAATAATTGATGGGAAATCAATTTAAGTAATTAAATCATTCTTTTCCTTGGGCTGGAGCAGCCATGCCTAGCAAACCATCCCCAAAGTATCCAGAAAAGAGAAGCCATCATTTCTTTTCGGTTACTCTCCAATTTCCATTAAGTATAACCTGATACCTTCCACCCTGCTCTACCACTCTATTGCTGTTGGGTCATGGCCAGATGACTTAATTTCTTTGATCCTGTTTCCTCATTGTAAATGGGTGTGAGTATAGCCATCATAGGATTGTTGGTTGTGAAATAATTGAAATAACACTGATGAAAGGCTGAATACAGCACTTGGCATTTAGAAAATGGTCAATAAATAATAGCTGTTATTATTATTATTATTCAGGGGGAATAACAATCTCTCTCTCCTCTTACCTATTAAAGCTTGCTTCCCCACTTCTCATGCCCTCCTGCAAGGATTACAAACAGAGAAAAAAGATGATTCAATTTAGTCGGCAGAGGCCAAAGCTTTGAGCATTCCAAAGTGGGGGAAGCTAACGTGGCTAGGGCTTAACTGATGATGCTGCAGATGTGGGTCTGTGAGAGTTACACTTTGGAGACTTTGGAAAGAAACTTGCAGCAAATATGGGGGTAATTCATTAGAGAAGCTGAAGGAATAGGCTTGGTCTTCCCAGCTTTGGCGATTTTGGATAAAATTCCCTGCTCTTCTGCATCAAACTTCACTATGCATCTCATTTAAGTCTTTGCCAACAAGGCAAAGCTAAGCTACTCTATTTTTTGTGAAATTTTAGCACCAATCTCCCATTTTTCTACTGTACTTGGAAATAACCTACCTTGGATGTCCTTGTAGTTGGATGGTCACACGCTGGGCTTGTCTTTACCCAACTTATTTTGTTTAAATGGGTCAATTGACAGAACTGGAATGAGGGACAATTGAGGTAATTAGTAAGAGAGTCCTTATATAAGTTCATTGACTTCCTATTAAACTGAAGAGGAAAGGGGAGAAATAAAGGTAGGAAAAGGAGATACCTTTCCAGTTTTCTTAAATAGTAGAGATGACCACAAATAGAACAAAAATGTGGGCAACCCTGTGGGTTTATTTTCTAATACAGAATTGGGAGTAATGGACAGTATTTCATAGGAACAATAAACAATTCATGACTAGAATGTTTGAGCATTTACTATGAGCCAGGCACTGTGCTCTGTATAATGTGATTTATACATTAGCTCATTTCAGCACCACACTATCGGTTTCAGGCAATCCCATTTCCTCGGATGAGACCTCTAGACTCAGAAGGTGGGGCCAAGCTCACATAGCTAGTTAATAGAGAAGGTCTTCCCAGTTCCAAAGCCCACGTCTCAACCTTTTCACTGAACTGGAAACAAGCCAAAATAATGAAGTAGAAGTGTTCTTTACAAAACAATGCCACACTGGCAACTAATCCAAGGAAGACAGCTTCTGCTTCTCTCCATTGGATACTCTATTAATTCAAGAAAGAAAAAGTTTCTAGGATCATTCATTCATAAGCAGAAGACAGAGTAAGGTAGAAATAGTGATTGGAGCTGGTGATGCTTTCTTTAATTGCAGAGACCGCACAAGGGCTAATGTCACCCAACAGATGTGAGAGTGATAGATGAAGCTAGTTACACTTTGTCATTATTTTGTTGAGTAGGCAAGTTCATTGAAAGGACAGACTGAAGTGCAGGTTCTGTGGCATTCTCACAGTATTAATTACCTTGCAACTTATCTGTGTGTCCCCTCTATCTCTGCAAAGGGTTTTTTCAAAGGTGTTTTCAAGGGGCTTACCATAAAACTATATGAGCTCAAAGAAAAAGACCAGAAAACAGCGAAATAGAGGAAGCAGAGAGATAGTGTGTAGAGGAACCTAAGGTAGGACAGCTGCTAGCTATGAGCATTAGAGCATGATTCTGATTTCCCTGGAAGACAATGAAGGAAGAGAGAAGCAATGTCACATCAGGATAATTTAAGGAAGGAGGCAGGGGACAGTGTCAGAACTGACAGTATGTGGAAGCAGCACTGGTCTTAGAGCCCTGGCCCCATCTGGTGGGTGAGTCATATTTTTCTGTTTCTTTCTAGATTTATAAATATTCAGAACAAGTTAGCTGCCATTCACTGAGTTGGTACCCTGACCTAGGCCTCCCCTGGCTCTGGAAAATGTACTGCCCTTCAGGATTTTATATTCTATTTTTTCCCCAAATGTTGGTCAACATGTCCTATTAAGATCTTGCCCAACTCCAAAGGGATGTGAGGCAGGAGAAGGCAGACACGATATTCAAAATATTTACCAACATAGGCAGGGGCCCATAGGTTGAGCCATGTACCACGCAGGTGTGCCTAGCCAGAGGAAGAGAATTCCTCTCCTCTCCTCCACTCTTACTTCTACTGGTTGGAGCTGTTTCTGCTACGAACTTCCACATGACCACTTACTGTTAAGCCTCCTCCTGTCTCTGAATTGCTGTTTCTTCTGTAAAATAAAGGATTGGACTCTTATCTCAAAACACCATGGCCCAGCATATTCACAATTGCAGCCACACAGAGCAAGCACCTCTTCGGACCGAATGTCCTTGGTCAAAATTCTCTCCATGGAATCAAACAGCAATTCTTTGCACAGAGCCAGGACTGGGGATTCTTTCCGGAGGAGGTCTAATGAGATGTATGCAAATAGCTCTCCCCTTCCACCAGCCTCCTCAATTACAGAACGGGAGCTTTGCCAATTCACCCGACTTCTAGAAATTCACCTCTCCAGTCCAGGCATTAAGAAGCCTATAAATAATCATCTTATTCCCACATCTCTGCAATAGCAGAGAAGCTGTTGCTGCAAACAAATAAATTGGCAATTCATAGACAATGCAAATGAATATTGAAGCGTGAAGCTTGCCGGGTGCATTTGGAAGGAAAAGCAGCAGGGTTTTCTTTGGAGGACTGAAAAACAACCTTCCTTCCCTCTCTCACGCCCGTTTTACGCTGTGGCTTAATTCCTTTCCCAGCACAAGGTCCATGACTAGGTTTCTCTTTTTCAGATGCTGAAGCTAAATTCGAGGAAGGAAAAAGAAACCCTTTGGGTCCCTGAACTATGGGATCCTGTCATTTTTCAGAACCAGACTAAAGCTGTATAAACACCCTGCACTTTCTATAAGTTTCATGTGTTGAATGAAAAAGAAGCTGCTTTCGTTCCCCGTTTTCTTTCAAAAAACAGGAACTACAGCCAGAGTGGTGGGTTGGTGTGGGATCAGGAAACCATCTTCATGTATTTCCATTAGGGACCCTCTGACTGTTTTTTTGATGAGGATAAATATTACCATGGACTTTGAATTTCCTCAATCTATTCTTTGAAAATGACCTCTGCTTACTCTAAGAAATAAATGCCACACTGCACAGATGATGCGCAGTAATTAATAATTTCACACATCTGAAACTGAATTAGGGCCAGAAGCTCAACAGGTGACAAAGAGAATGCCTTCTGCAAGGTGAAAGAGATACTTTCTTTACCAGTAGAAAGAATTACTTAGAAATTTCCATATGGCCTGATGTGAAGAATTGTCACCTTTTTGGTATAATAACCAATAGTAAACTCTTTGCTCAGCGCTTTATACACAGTGTCCCACTTAATCTCTGTACACGTTAAGAGGTGGGCAAATGGGTACCATTATTACTACAAGAGGTCAGATAAGAAACAGGCTGAGAAAGTGCATCCTTATTCAAGGTCACAGAGCCAGGGAATGGCAGAGCCAGAATCCTTATTGGGCGTGGGAGTGTCTTCACTTCATAGCTCCCGTGCTTATACAAGCAAGGTCTTGAGAAACACTAACATTACTTAATGTCATTGCCTTCAAAATATCATTAAATCATTTTTCAAATTACCATATTTTCCTTATGCATGAGAAAAAGTTTCCTCTCTTTACTGAATAAGCTGGATATGCAGACATAAGCATGCAAATCAAAATAATGTAGGAAAGAACATAAAAACAAATAACTCGCCCTATAATTAAGTCCTCAAATTTTCCATTTGAAGCCAAGATAATGATGTGCTGTAATTATTACAAAAATAACAATCTATTATCACCACTATGAAATTAACAATTATTACAGAATTCATATTGGCTTGGAACAACTCTCCTTACTGAAGTATCGCCCCCCCCAATTCCACATTTTTTTTTTTTTACCAGTAGTAGAAATACATTTGTGTGGAAAATTACATAGGCCCTATTATATAATTAGGGATAGTTTTGAGAAAGAGGATGGTGGACAGCTAACAACGGATGGATTCAGCTAACAATCACTTTTTACCTAAATGGCAATGCTGCTCGTCTCCCCCAGAGAAGGACAAACTGACTCTGTTAAAAACGTGATGGTGTAAAAATAGTCATTTCATGCAAGTATGCAAGGTGGTGGGGGTGGGGGTGGGGTTGATACTGCAATGCCTGTATACCCACTTCGTTCATATATCTCTGCTACCTTGAACCACTTAGCAAAACAAAACAAACACCCACCATCAATAAGGAGGCAGGAGATTTGTCTTTTTGAAAATTTTAACCACAAGGTTTGTTTTGCCACCCTCGTCAAATGAAACACACAGTAACTTGAAGAGAATCCATTTCATCCCAGGCAGTCATTTTCCTTGTGGAGTGTCCTTGGCACTGTCGGCAGATGGGCAAGCACACAATGTCAAGTGGTCGGAGTGAAAAGAGTAAGTGCCTCCTTCAGTTTGTTCCATCAACCGAAGGCCCGGGCCACTCTGACTTTGAATTACAGGGGACTCTGGCGAGAGTCTGAGCAAGCCCTGCTGCACTGAGCCCACTTGTCTGTGAGCGCCACACTCCGGCTTTCACCAACTCCCAGGAGACCTATTTTTTTGTAGTGTCACTAAGCCTGTCACCTTGGAAGAAAGCACACTTTGTAGAAAGCTTAGCTGAATCTGAAGACCTTCTGGTAGCTTCACAGAATGAACCTTCTCTGCCCCGGCTACTGTGAGAAATCAGCCTCTTCTTGATCCTTATTGTGTCCCACAACTCTAAGCGCTTCTTTTCTCTGACAATTAAGTTTTTTCTCCCTTTCTACCCCCAACCACGACAAAACAACTATTTTTCCTGTTATAAAGATCAGAAATAAAGAAAACTACACATAGCTAATAATTTAAAATCATGGCCCCCTTAAAATAAAAGTTAGAGGATTCTCTCACTTCTTTCTTTCTTTCTCAGAACCTCCTTTGGGAGCTCCAAAAACACTTATACTCAAAGGATAGGGAAAGATTACCCTTTGCTTTGGAGATCCCGCCACACAAATAAGCTTTGTCTTAGTTTATTTCTAGGTTGGCTATTGAACAACTGGGCCATTATTATAAATGGTGGTTAGGCCTAGTGAGCTTCTAAAGCCAAATAACTCCCCTCTTGCTGAAATTCTCTATTTTTGGGTCTAAATAAAGAAAAAGCAATGTATATAATACTTTTGGCATATTTCTATTTTTATTATTTTTTAAACTGAGGTATAATTGACATATAACGTTATTAGTTTCAGGTGTATGACATAACGATTCAATGTTTGTATGCATTGTGAAATGACCACCACAATAAGTCTAGTTAACATCCATCACCTTACATAGTTACAAAAATTTTTTTCTTGTGATGAGAACTTTTAAGATCTATTCTCTTAGCAATTTTCAAATATGCAATACAGTATTATTAACTATAGTCACCATGATGTACATTACATCCCCATGACTTATTTATTTTATAACTGGATATTTGTACATTTTGACCCCCTTCACCCACGCCCCACCCCACCTCTGGCAACACCAAACTATTCTCTGTGTCTATGAGCTTATTTATTTTTTTTAGATTCAACATATAAGTGAGATCATACAGTATTTGTCTTTCTGAATTATTTCACTTAGCATAATGCCCACAAGATCCATCCATATCCATGTTATAAATGGCAAGATTTCATATCTTTATGGCTGAATAATATTCCATTGTGTGTGTGTGTGTGTGTGTATATATATATATATATATGTATATATATATACACACCATATTTTCTTTATCTATTCATCCATTGATGGACACTTAGTTTGATTCCATATGTTGGCTATAATAAACAGTGCTACTATGAACATGGGGTATATTTATCTTTTACAGTTAGTGTTTTCATTTTCTTCAGATAAATACCTAGAAGTGGAATTGCTGGATCACATGAAGAACCTCCACACTGCTTTTCACAGTGGCCGCATCAATTTACGTTCCCAGCAACAGTGCACGAGGGTTCCCTTTTCTCTATGTCCTTCCAGAACTTGTTATTTCTTGCTTTTTTGATAATAGCCATTCTAACAGGTGTGAGGTGATATTTCACCATGGTTTTAATTTGCATTTCCCTGAAGTTTAGTGATGTTGAGCACCTTTTCTCATTGCTGTTGGTCATCTGTATGTCTTCTTTGGAAAAATATCTATTCAGATCTTCTGCCCATTTTTTAATCAGACTGTTTTCTTGCGATTGAGTTGTATGAGTTCTTTATATATTTTGGATATTAACTCCTTATTGGATATATGATTTGCAAATATTTTCTTCCATTCGGTAGGTTGCCTTTTCACTTTTTTGATGGTTTCATTTGCTGTGTAGAAGCTTTTTATTTGTAGTCCCACTTGTTTATTTTTGCTTTTGTTGCCTTTGCTTTCGATGTCGGATCCAAAAAATCATTGTCAAGACCTATGTCAAGAAGCTTACTACCTATGTTTTCTTAGGAGTTTTATGGTTTCAGGTTTGATGTTCAAGTCTTTAATCCATTTTGAGTTAGTTTTTGTGTGTGATGTAAGATCATGGTCCAGTTTCATTCTTTTGCATATGGCTGTCCAGTTTTCCCACCACCATTTCTTGAAGAGACTGCCCTTTCCCCATTGTTTATTCTTGGCTCCTTTGTCATGTTAATTGACCCTATATGGGTGGGTTTATTTCTGGGCTCTCTATTTTTTTCATTGATCTATGTGTCTGTTTTTATGCCAATACCATACTGTTTTTATTTCTATACCACTGTAATATAGCTGGAAATCAGGACACTTGATGCCTCCAGCTTTGTTCTTCTTAAGATTGCTTTGACTATTAGCAGTCTTTTGTGGTTCCCTACACATTTTAAGATTGTTTTTTTCTATTTCTTTGAAAAATGCCATTGGAATTTTTTTTAATGTATCTCTACTTTTTTTTTTTTGAGGAAGATTGGCCCTGAGCTAACATCTGTTGCCAAACTTCCTCCACTTTTCCTTTTCTCTCCCCAAAGCCCCAGTAGATAGTTGTATGTCATAGTTGTACAGCCATTGGAATTTTGATGATAGGGATTGCATTGAATCTATAGATGGTTTTGGATAGAATGGACATTTTAACAATATTAATTCTTCCAATCCACGAGCATGGGATATCTTTGCATTTATTTGTGCCTTCTTCAATTTCTTTCACTAATGTCTTCTAGTTTTTAGTGTACAAATCTTTAACTTCCTTGGATAAAATTCACTTTTATTGGTTCTAATAGTTTTTTGTTGGAGTCTTTAGGGTTTTCTATTTATAATATCATGTCACCTGCAAATAGCGACAATTTTACTTCTTCATTTCCAATTTGGATGCCTTATCTTTTTCTTGCCTAATTACTCTGGCTAGGACTTCCAATACTGTGTTGAATAAAAGTGGTGAGAGTGGGCATTCGTGTCTTGTTCCTGATCTTAGAGGAAAAGCTTCAGCTTTTCATCATTGAGTATGATGTTATCTGTGAGCTTGTAATATGGCTTTTATTATGTTGAGGTACATTCCCTCTATACCCACTTTCTTGAGGGTTTTTATTATAAATGGATGTTGAATTTTGTCAAAAGCTTTTTCTGTATCTATTGAGGTGTATGATTTTTATTTATAAACAATAAAAAGCAAAACATATAATATTGATAATGGAAATGGGTAAAATCTCAAACAGAAATCATCCATCCACCCATTTAGCAAACTCTCATTGAGCACTAAATATGGGTAGACAGGATGAAATGTCAAGGAAACATTAGAACAAAAGAAGGATGCAAATGGACAGCATTTTGGCTGTTGACCCAGCTCACCACTAAAAGCCTATGCTAGTAATGCAGTGTTGAGACGCAGGTCTTGTCCCAGTCCTTGAAAATGAACTCCAGGATACACAATTCACATGACTCCCTGAGGAAATGCCACTGTGATTAATTGAACAGCTCAGCTGTGGAATTATACTTCTTTAGACTAGGAAAGTCTCTTGTTTGACCAGAAAAGAGTTTTCAATCCAGAACCATTCACTATCCTCAGAAAATCTCCCACTTCTGATATATGCACACATATTCACATACTCTTCCCCCTCCCCACCACCCCAAATCATGAAACAAAAAGAGAGATATGTGGCTGGCTTTGTTGGGCATGGGAAACCAGGCAAAGGCTGTTGACAAAAAAATTACAAGCATATCTTTGGCCCCACGTGTACTGCATGACACTAACAGGGCCCATCAAGAAGTTGGATATTGGATCTGACAGGACTACCTGCCCTGTGACGGCTTGAAAATTGACTGTGGCCCACCCAAGAAAACACATTTGAAGAAGGAAAAAGCAACCAGTGTGACAGCTCTGGCAGATGGTCCCTGCATTGATGCAAAGACTTTTTTCTTTTTTCATTTGATTGGGAACCTGGTCATTAGATTTAAGTCTAAAACCAAGAGAGAAAGAAAAATAAAGAGATGTAATTATTCTGAAAGATCTTTAAACATGTTTATGAGGGTTTAGCAAAAAGACCCTCAGATTTCAAACAACCAACCAGATGTTCCCCAGGCAATGACAAAATAAAATAGCTTATTTATGCAGGGACTAGGTATGATAGATTCGGTCTCAATGTACTCCTAAATAGCAGGAGGCTTTGGACACTGAAAGGAAAATTGGGGTCAGATTGGGGAAGATTACCACCTGCAGAGGCTAAATGCAAAGGCTGATAGCTCGGTCATAAACAGGTCCACAAGGGCTCATTTTCAATTCTTCCTCCCAGCAGCACACAGAACCACTGCTGCTTCTTCAACATTGCACTCTGGGAGCCAAGTTAAGATTTCACGTCTTAACGACTTTGTTATGGAGATTCGGCTTGTCAATTAGGTCTCATGGGTCTAGAAGACAGAGAATGTAGACTTTTTAAAAATTTTTATTTCCTTTCTCTAGGGGTTGGCAGTGGGGAATTCAGGTTAACTTTGTATAGTCTCTTTGATCCATCTATCTCAGTTCAGGAAGATGTGAGGTACAGGAGAGTAGTCAGCGGTTCTTGAGGCAAGGTCTGAGTTATTACTTCTGCCTCATGTTATGCAAGGCTCCTCTGGGGGAAAATACGCAGGGAGAGCCAGAGTTGGGGAAGGGCCTCAGCCTTAGGCATGTGGAACCTTGCTCCTTTTCATCTCCTACGTCCAGGCTGAATACACAAGCTGAACAGGGTTTCTGTAGGAAGGTGTGCCTGGTGAGAATGAGGCAGGGAAGGCAGCACTGTGAGTCTGAATGGAAATCCAGGCAGGAAGTTTATTGGTGGGGAACTCAGCAAGGACCAAGCAGAGGTTTCTACCCTCTGGACCTGATCCAGAAAGAAGAGTGAAGCCAATGTGAATTCCTCTGGAAAAAAGAAACAATTTTCCTTGTAAACCAACAAAATTATAAAGACTACTTGTAGATTGGCAAAGTGTTGGAGACAATTTTCCAGATAACATGGGCCTGAAAAAGCAACCTGGAAAAATCCACATAGTTGAGACCAAAGAACTTTCCATAGTAAAATATCAGGATAGATGGTCACACTCTCATTTTCCCCAGCTGGCATTCCAGCAACTATCGTTTCCAAGATTACGAAGTGAGATACCATTTTACAATATTCAGCATGGTGAGGAATAAAGGCTTAGGAATAAAGAGGAACAAAGATTTGTCCCTCAGTTTCTGTATCTTTTAATACTCTGGGAAATTGTCTGGAAGGCAATTGAATTATTTAGATAACAGAAGGAATAAAGAAAAATCATGTTACTCTCTGACATAATATGTATCACATGGTGACCAGGAGATGACTGAAGGATTAAGTCTGTGTTATTAAAACTAACTCTTTCTGCAAATTATATTATTGGACGATCTGTAGTCATAGAAACATGTTCATGCACGTCTGTAGCTTCATCTCCATTCTTTCTTGTGTTCTATTGGCATCTCAGCCATCACACATACTTAACTGAACTTTAGAACCATGACAGTGGTTATAATTGACATATATACAATCTGACAATTTTCTCTTCAACGCTAGATGTAGAAAAACGTGACCATGTTTATTTATTATTCATCTAACGGTCATCTGTTAGATGGCCGTCCAGTCACTTCTCACATAGGAAGGAGATGACAGAGGAAGGCAGACACTGTACCTACTGTCCGTGGGAAAAGGGACTTTAAAAAGAAATAGCCTTTTTTTTCTCCTCCTCAACATGTAGAACACTTAGACACTGGGGTACGATGATTATGACGAGGAAAATGATATTAACAACCTCTTACTTTTATGCTTTATGATTTATAAAGTGCTTTTCACTTACATTATCTCTGACCCCTGCCACACAATCATGCCTGGTAGGATATTATTGGCCTCATTTGACAGTTAAAAAGGCAGGAAAAAAGCCAGGCTTTAAGAGAGAGTCTGTAAACTGGTAGCCAGGGGATAGCTGCTGACACACAGAGCAGCATGCTCAGTGTGTTTACAAATTCTGAATGAATTACTACCATTTAAAAGTCCCCAATTTTCATGTGAAACTCTGAATTTCTAATTTCTCCTTAAAAATCTCAAGGCCTGGACACCATTTTTCTAGAGCCACGTGGGGATGACCCTCCTTAACCAGTACATGAGTGCTTCAGTTTGTCACAGTCCCACTGTGCCCTATTGCCCATTACTACCCTATTTTCTTCATTAGGCTGCCTGCCCAGTCCCTGTGGACACTAGAGTTTGCAACCAGTTCTCCAGAAGGATAAAAAATGTGTTTAAGATCAAACGACCAATAAATGGTAGAAGCTGAAACGGAAATGAGAGTCTCTCTGCTTCTGTCTCTGTGGAGTGGTTCTCCAACAGAATGACTCAGTTCAGATCTTAGAATCCCAGGTATGGGATCCAAGAATCTGCATTTTGAACAATCACCCAGGATGTGAAGTGAGTGAAATAGGAGACTGATAAAATTCAAGGAGAACTATACTAAGGAGTCTGGAGACCTCAGGGTTCCCTTGCTTCTTTGACTAAACTAGTCTGCCTCTGTGTCACCGAATCATCAAGTTTTGGGGCACACAGAGTGCTGTGCGATGACTCTGGATGGTGTAACTTTTTTGGGACCTTAGCTTCATTCATCATCTGTAAAATAGGTTGATAATATTCTTTATGTCACTTGGGTATTGTGAGATTCCTTCCACTCATTTATTTATTAAATATCTATTGAATGCCTACCTTGTAATATGCACTATGCTTGGCTGTGGGGAATCAATATGACAGTTAAGAAGTGGTTATTCAGTTGAGCTGTCCAACTATTGAATCCAAGTGAGATTGAGCTGCAGGCCTTGATTACCCTAAAAAGTACCTTCAATATTTATTTATGTTGGTAAGCACAGTCCTATTCAGAGTCCACATGGAACTCACCTGGTTAATAGAAGCCCATGACCCCATACCTTTCATGGTGGCTATCAGATATTCAGATTCACGTGACTAAAGGTCTTTTACAAAAGCAGCTTGAACATTTCATTTTCCAGACAATGCATTATGAAAGTAGGCAACTAGTCAAACATTGTTTTTAACCCTACATATTTCATTTGTTTGCATGAGATTGAGAATAGCTGTAATACTTGCCCTTGTCTATGAGATATATAGATATGTAGAGCAAAGTTACATCTGATACCTTCCCTGACCAGTTTTTTGAGATACTTAGGGAAACAAAAGGTGAATATTAGCTCTAGCCTTTTCTAAAATTTTGGAAGTTGACTAAGTACTTGCTACTCAAAATGTCCCAGAACCAATGATATCAGTACTTCCTGGGAGTTTGCTTGGAATGTAGTTTCTTAGGCCCAAATCTACGTTTAACAGGATCACCAGATTATTCCTATGCACATTCAAGTCTGAAAAGCCCTGAGTTAGGATCCTTGTCAACAGTTCCAACTAACTTAATTGGGATAATCATTTCCCCATAAATATGTATATCAAATAATCACGTTGTACACTTTAAACTTATACAATGTTGTATGTCAATTATATCTCCATAAAGATGGGGAAAAAACAGTTTCCAAGATATGGCTGTTTGGGTTTGTAGATTTATATTATAAGGACCTTTAGATGTGGAAAAGCTAGGCAGTAGGAAATACAAAGTGTTAGGGGTATCTACATGCTGACCTATCTGGAAAATGTTGACTTTTCAATGACTTTTTTCCCCATCTTGATTTCATGGTAGGAGAGTGCGGGAACACAGAAAATGAAAAAAAAAAAAAAAAAAAGGACAGAGCAGGAAATATTTTCTTATAAATTTATAAAGTTTTTTAATGTATTAAGGACATGAATACTTCGTCTTTTATATATGTTGCTAATATTTTCCTTGTTTTTATTTGTAGTGTTATCAGAATTTTCATGTTTTTATGTAGTCAAATCATTGAACATTATTTTCTTTCTTTATTATTTTTATTATGTTGAGAGTAGTGATTCTCAACTTTGGTTACATATTGGTTACAGTAGTTTGAAAACTACTGATGCTTGGATCACTTTCCCCCAGATGTCCTGATCTGATTAGTCTGGTGTCCTACATGGACACCAAAATTTTCAAAAGCTCCCCCAGTGATTCTGTTGTGCAGTCAGGGTTGAGAACCATTGCCCTAGAAAGTCCTTCCCTCTAGCAAGATCAGATAATATTCAGCTATAAGTGCTTCTAATTGTTTCATGGTTTTAATTCTTTACCTGTTTCTCTCTTTAGTTTATTTATATGATAAGAATTTGGACTCAACCCAGGATACATTTGAACTCTTTGAATAATATTCTCAGTTCTCCTTTCTGTCTATAATTCCTCTTCTATCTTTTCCTTTTAGTTCCAACAGATAATTGGTCTCACAATCAAATTCCAGACAACTTATTACTGCAGTGTTAAAGGGTCAGGAAGTCACACCATAGAAGTAATAAGTTCAAGAAAGTTCTGATCTAAAAGAGTTTTAGGAAGAAGCAGGAAGGAATTGAGTCTACTGCTTCATTTGCAAACAGTCACTATTGGTAACTTAGCTTTTCACTGACTAAATTGGTTAATGATTAACAGAGTAAATTATTCAGTTCAGATAGACTCAACCACAGTCTTGACAATAATCACCAGAAAGACCTCAGGAAACTTGCTTCTCTGTCATTCCAGAGTGTCTAAAACTCTACTATTGAACAGTTGCTCTATAATTATGATTCCTCTACTGAGTCCAAGGTGGTTTGTGAATGGACAAAGAGGGTAACAGAGGCAGAAGCATCTTGTGGTAGTCATTGTCACAGCTTAGTTGAAAGTCAGAGGTCTTGACGTTACATTATATAGTCCTAACTTCAGGCCAGAGACAAAGTAATATACCCTTTCCTCATAAAAACACATGGCATCACTGCCGAAGGCTTTGCAGCTTTTGCACAATTTCTCCAGTTTTTCTGTGCCCCATTAGATTGGCACCCAGCTGTAAGACTTTAGAAGGTTGAAGTACCAGGCTCTAGCTAGTGCTATAAATAATCTCTCAGCCTTCCTTTAGATTCACTTTATACATAAACTAAAAGGGCAAACAGAATATGTTTTCCTTGTCAATATTTGCTTGACTGGCATTCAGACTTTGAGTTCTTTAACTTCGTCACATTCCCTTATTCAAGAACAAGTAGAATTTTTGACATTTTAGTTTGAAATCTATGGTCATAATATTCACAGAATCCAGGGTATGGTAACCTATTCCAGGCACATGGTCATGTCAAAATGCAGAATTTCACTACACAAGGCATTGAGTCTTTGCTGTTAATTCTCACAAATATAATAAGGTACTATGACACTAGTCTTCCTTCTTCTTTACATCTTGTGAAATGTTGAAGCAAATAATCCATAATCAATCTATAAATCAAAATTGGGGTGAGTTTATTACATGAAGCAGGTCTGAGGATTATAGCACAGGGGCTTACTTCCCCAAGGAAGGAAGCATTCTGAAGAAGTGGGGTATACAGAGTGGTTATACATCATCTTGGAACACAGAACATACATCATATTTGATAGGAATATCTCTTTTACTACTGTCATGAGATGCTTTGCTAGCACAGCAGGTAGTAACTGGAAAGGGGCAAAGGGAACTTTCTGGGTGATGGAAATCTATATCTTGATGTGGAGGATAGTTACATAAGTGGCCACATTTGTCAAAACTAATCCCAAATACAATTAAGACATCTATTTCACTTTGTTTTATATATATCATCATCATCATTAATGAAAATAAGTGCTGTAGTAGTTTAAAGGAAGGAGAAGTGGTCGAGTAAACTTGCTAAGGCTTAAAGAAGGTTGGGGCATGAGTTGTGCCTTGAAGGATGATAGCACTTAATGAAGAGCATGTCTTTGGGAAGGAAGAAGAACACAAACTATAGGGAGGAGTGTTCAGCAATTCAGTGATCCTTGTGATCACAGGGCAGTTGTGAAAGTAATTCTTGCAATACACTTGTGGGAGAGACTGAAGGGCAGCTTGGGCAAGATGAGTCTGGCCACAGTGTGTCCCATGGGTGAGAGTAGGGAGAGGAGATTGACAAGTGAATGAGGAGGCTGCTAGAGTTTCTAAACAAGCAAACACTGGTGCTAGACCTATTTAATGAAAGCTAAAGGAATGGGGTGAAGGAACAAATTTAATATACAGTAGCCCCCCCTTACATGCAGTTTCATTTACCTGTAGTCAACTGCAGTTCAAAAATATTAAATGGAAAATTCCAGAAATAAACAATTCAGAAATTTTAAATTACATGCCATTCTGAGTAGCATGATGAAATCTTGGGCCGTCCCACCTGGGACATGAATCATCCCTTTGTCTAGCGTATCCATGATGTATATGCTGCCCACCTGTTAGTCACTTAGTAGCCATCTTGGTTACCAGATCAACTGTCATGGTATCACAGCGATTATGTTCAAGTAACCCTTATTTTACTTAATAATGGCCCCAAAGTGCAAGAATAGTGATGCTGGCAGTTCAGATATGCCAAAGATAAGCCATAAAGTGCTTCCTTTAAGTGGAAAGGTGAAAATCCTTGACTTAATAAAGAAAGAAAAAAATCGTATGCTGAGGTTGCTAAGACCTATGGTAAAAACGAATCGTCTATCCATGAAATTGTGAAGAAGGAAAAAATAATTCGTGCTCGTTTTGCTGTTGCACCTCAAATATGTATGTATAGGAAAAAAACATTGAGTTCGGTACTACCCGTGGTTTCAGGCATCCACTGGGGGGCTTGGAATGTGTCCCACTTCTATTATCTTCAAGTTGAGATTTTAGGCAAGTCTTTTAGTCTGAACTCTAGCTTCCTCTCCTGAAAAAAGATAATGATGTCTACCTTGGAGAGTTATTCTGAGTATCAACTAAATTAATTGGTGTCAAAATGCATTATAAACTGAAAATAATTGAAGAAAATTGAGTAGTTGCTATTCCATTTCTTAAAGGTGAAGTCCCTCTATTTTGTGGAGCCTCTACTCCCTCCATCACTGAATGTGTTCCCAGGACACTTTGAAGGCAGATTAATCTTTGCAAAGATTAATTTGTGATTCTGGAACTTGACTTTAGCTTTTTTCAAAAGGGTGTGGGCCTGTCGGAATGAGGAAGTGTGGAAATGAAGGAGGAAGAAGTGGGTAATTACTGAGCTCATAACCGAATACCTTTTCAGGGGGATTTTCTTTGTCTTGGTTTCTTATCCTGTGTCACAATTCTCTTGGACATGCCAGAGTGGTTATCGAGATTTGCTCAAGGGGACACTCAGTACCTGGACACTGCAGTGCCTGGAGTGGGCAAACATAGCTTTTTCGAGTCTGCTGAGGTCAATGTCAGAATTGTCAGAGCAGGTTCTGTGACTGCTGCCCATGACTAAAGAGTACCGCGAAGGCTCCTATGGGACAGGCTGCTCAGAAACACAACCTGTCAGTCCGTGCCTTTGAGTTTCACTGCTAATATTGCACTAGCTGTTGCTGTCACTTCTGCATCAGATTCACATGCTGTGGTGACAGGGCAACTCCGTTGTTCAGGTTGACTAACCTTGTCACCACAGCATGTGGTCCGCCATGAGGGCATTGCCAGTTAGGTGCGTTTGTGTCAACTTCAAGTTATGTTCAAGTCAGCACTGGTGGTCTAGTGGTTAAGATTTGGCACCCTCACCACACGGCCCTGGTTCATTTCCCAGTCAGGGAACCACACAACCCATCTGTCAGTTGTCATACTGTGGCGACTACATGTTGCCGTGATTCTGAAAGCTATGCCGTTGGTATTTCAAATACCATCAGGGTCCCCCATGGTGGACAGGTTTCAGTGGAGCTTCCAGACTAGGAAGAAGAACCTGGCCACCTACTTCCAAAAGAAGTTGGCCATGAAAGCCCCATGAATAGCAGCAGAGCACTGTCTGATATAGCACCAGAAAGTGAGAGGATGGTGCAAAAAGACCAGGCAGGGTTCCGCTCTCCTGTACACAGGGTTGTTAGGAGTTGGAATTAACTCAATGGCACTAAAACCATTTTAAAATCCAGGTGTGCCTCCTTTTTAACCAATAGGTGGCATGCTCCTGCAAAGCCATGCCAGAGACAATTTCTGTAAATCAAGTTCTATTTTTCCATTGGTTTCCTTTGGAACTTTAGATAGGCTTCACTTGTGACTGAGTTTTTAATAGGGGGTGGTGCCTAGCACTTCAGAATGGACAGCTGCTCAACAAAGGAAAGCCACATATTCCTTGACTAAATGGCTGACTGAATGTGATCAATGTTTTGTACGGGAACATATGCTGATCAAGACACCTTCTAAGACAGATCTTTTAGAAGCTTAAATCTGCTTGTTTGGGGAGGGCACATCTGGAAATAGTCCTCTTCCTAATCTCTTCAACTTCCCTGCACATGCATTTCTGCTAACCACTCTTTTGAGGCCATTTGAGAAAAATGAACTAAAAGTTTAGGATGGCTCAATTTGTCTGGAATATTGTCATTCCATGACCCCTAAGTTAAGAGCTGTTTCCATAACCAAGGGGAAACACCATTTCAGAGTATGCTCTTTGAGGAAATTATTGTATCTTATAGAAACCATTGGTTTTAGTACATAGAATGCTTAATGTTTTCATGATTTGCCAGAAACCCTGACAGGTCTGCAACCTGGAGTAAGGCTTGGCATTTTGCCATGGTGCAGTGGTGAACCTTGGGCACAGAGATGTTTGTACACAATCAAGTCAGTTGGTCAGTGAGTGCATGAGCTGAGCTGATTACCTAGTACTCATATCACCATGTCTGCACACACCTACTGTGTGGGAACATATTCTATGCTAAAGGGGTATCTGTGATTAGGGGATTCTCTAATGCATCTGGACATCTCTATGTTGAATGCCAAGGATCTATTGCATATTCTTAAAAGACAAAACTCCTGAAGAATATGTGTAAGAAGCTGTATGGTCTATCTCTCCATTTGCTGTCCTGATATAAACAAGCAGATGTCTGCTTATTACCTTCACTGAGACCTGACAGTTGGAATTGTTCTACCATGTTCTCAGCCCATTGTCAGCATAACTTCTAGAATGAATATGTATTAATTTATCAACACTTACAGTGTTTACTATGTCCAGGAAGCATTAAACACTCAGGGAAACAAAGATGATTAGGACAGAGTACTTATCTTCAACGAGCTGCAGTCCAGTGATGGAGAGAGACAAGAACAGTGACCCCTGCATCTCTATTCTTACCATGATTGAGGGAAAGTCTAGAACCTGGGGAGGGGGCAAGACAAGACATTATAAAGTAAGTGAGGCTCAAGTTAAACCTGGAAGGATGAATAGGAGTTGGCCAAGTGAACAAGATAAGGAAGGGCATTTCAGGCAAAATTTAAGCATGCATCAAGATGAACAACCTGTAGTTAGTTAAAACTTGCCATAAACCGATTTTGAAGAAATCCCCATTCTAAAATTTACTGGTTGTGATAATGTAGCATATTTTTAGGATGATGAATAAGTCAGATGTCCTTTTTGTGGCAGAGGGAATTAGCTCATACAGGTTTGCAGAAAGTCTGGCTTCGGGTCAGGATGCTGTTACACAGACTCTGGGCCTTAGATCAGTGTGGACAACTCCCAACAGGATAGAAATAATTATCTACTGAAGATGCTACATGTAAAGGCAGCAGGGCAGGCGATAGCTTTCAGTTAAGAAATAATGAATTTCATCTTAAACTCTAGTGACGATATCATCTAGAAAAGTTAATTAAAGATGCCATTTCATTAAGGAGTTAGGCTGATGTGACAGCCCCATGTCTCAAAGTTCTTGATGAAATTGACACAGTGTTTAACATCTTTCAAGTTCTGCTTGACTTCAGCCATAGTGTTCTTTAGTCATTGCAGAGATTTAATCCCTGTACATCTGCTGAGTTCACATTTCAGGATTTGCAAGTCCCATATACTCAACTGCCAGTTCTTGTTTTAGGAGTTACAAATTCTTGACTTTTTATTCTCACTTTTATTCCAGGAAACTATCTATAGCTGTACTGTTCTATATGGTAGCCACTAGCCAGATGTGCTATTTAAATTTTAATTTAATTTAATTTAAATTATTTCATTCCTAAGTTTCAGTAATCATATTTCAAGGGCTCAGTTGCCACATGAGGCTATGGCTACCACATTGGGCAATATGGATATTTCCATCAACACAGAAAATTCTACTGGGCAGTGCTGATCAATGAACACCCATGATTAATCCCACCTCTCCATATTATAAACTATTGATTTTTGTGTATAGGATATTCAAAATCTGGACAATTTATGAGTAACCTTGAAAGATATGAAGATCTTTTTGAAAAAAAAGTGCAAAATTGAATCCCAACCATTCCCACCCTTACTGAAAATTTGACAATGTGTTTAATAGCATATTCTTTCAGTTTGCAATGGGAAAAAGATTTGATGTTTTTGTTGCTGTTTATCTAGGAAACAGGTTCCTAATTGACCCAGGAAAGAATAAGATGATATGTGACAATTTAGTTGATTATAAGCAGTTGTTGGTGGTGAATAGTTCAGAAGTTTTGGTCAAGAGCCTGGAATAGAATAAGGTTAGTTATATAGTTGTGAGCTGAAACTACTGCTTCTTTTAGATTACTCTGACTCTATCAACCAAGTCATCCAATGTTACCCCACAAATGGAAGGAAGGGAAGCAGGAAATGGACGTTTGGGTGTGATACCATGTGCTAAGCACAATATTGAAGTTTTCCCATATCTGATTTTATTCCAGATGAAATGAGATCTACGACGCTTTTTGAATATTAAATTAATAGCAGCATCTTTGTAAACAAAAAGAAAGCATAGCAAGGCAAATTGGGATATTTTCTCTTAGGCTGCTGGTGATGTCTATTGTTATACATACACTCCGAGGTCAAGGAGTAGGACATTGCTAATTAAGAAAGAGCCCTATTTATTGGAATGTAATTAAGTTGATGAGAATGAGCTGCAACAAAAGAAGCAAAAAAAAAATAATTAAGAAGAAAAGGTTAGCTTGAAAGGGTCTTGTTGATAAATCATGGGGTACATACAAAGAAATAAAGTGATGGGAATGCCTTGCAGAAAAAGAACAAAAAATTCCAAAATGATTGTTGATGTTCGCATCTTCTAACAGGCTATTGTGCATAGTGGACAAGATGAAACTAGGTTGGTCTGGTTTTTAGAAGCTGTCAGGAGTAGTGGAGGCTCAGGGGGGAATTACTACAGTAATTCCAGGTTTATTCCTCCCTCCTCCTTCCTCACACACACGCTGATCTGCACACCAGCCTCACTGGTCTTTCTGTCCTAGTTTGTTCTTCTCTGTCCTGTTCTCCTGTTTTAATGGTTAAGATACAGAGTCTGGTACAAAAGTGCCTAATTTCAAATCCTGGCTCCATCACTTGTTAGCTGGGTATGTTTGGACAAGTTACTACATCTCTCTAAGTCCTCATTTGCCTCATCTATAAAATGAGGATAATAATAATACCTACTTCATCAGGTTGTTGTGAGTATTAAGTGAGTAACAGAGTAATTATGAATAGTTCCTGGCACATAGTAAGTGCCATATTAGTGTATGTCATCATTAGCAAAATGTTCTGTCTTTGGGAAAGCTTTGCAGCACTTGTCCTCAAATTCACATTTTAGTCATATGATCATTACGTGAATGCATGTCTTCTCTACTCTTGCATTTGCCTAGACCATTCTAGATTTTGATGCCCATTGTATCCTAGAACCCAGCATGTACCTTCCTCATAGTAGGCATCAGCCAGTATTTGTGGATGAAGATCTGCTTGAATTCATCCTCTCTGGGTGATCAATCAGGATGCTGTTCCATTTTGATTCTACTTATAGTTCTTAGGGTCATTCTGTAAAACTCAAGATTTGATATCAATGCTATACATGATATTAAGAAGTAAAATTGTTCCATTGGAGGGTTTCCTTGCTCTATTGTTAATTTTTAAAAGATTCACTAAAATTTCTTTAAAAAAATAAGTTTACATTATTTAAATGTAAACTTTCATTATTAAGTCCAGGCTGGGGAATAGATTGTAGACTGATGGTCATCAAAAAAGAACAGACAAATTTGAGAGATATATGTAGGAGGTAAAATATGATATTTACATGTAAGAAGTTGTTAAAAACAAGAAAACAGGCCCCAAATGGAGTTGTTCATGCTAAGCTCCACATCACCAACCTGAGACTTAATTACAGTTTTGACTCTTCCCAAAACCAGTCAATCAGGAATCACCTGATCAGCACCAGTGAGATAATTTGCCTGATAGACCCCTGCCTTCCCCTATTGGGAAGTAACCTTATAATAATCAACCTGCTTTTTTGACTGGTATGACTTCCTTGTTCCTGCTCCCTGTGCCTGTAAGTCTTTCATTTGGTACAGCTCCTCGCAGCTCCTTTCTATCTCCTAGATTGGCAACTGCCCAATTCATGAAGTGTTGAATAAAGCCAATAAGATCTTTAAAATTTACTCAGTTGAATTTTGGCAGTTATGGGGTCTGAAGGAGACTGCTGATGGTTTGGGGAGCAATGAGAAACACAGGTGTTGGTACCTGCAAACCCTTTGAGTTCTCTGTCTTTCTCCCCCTTTCCAAGGGCTGTGGGTAAGTTCCTCTTAGATCTGAGCTCCGCTCTCTCTGCATTGAGCTCCCAAATTAATTGGCTTTTGAGTCCAGGGTTAATGGGTCAGTCTAGACTGAAAGAGGCTCTAACAGAGTTCCAGTTCTTAGCTCTCAGTAAGTCTGCAGTCCCCGTTTGTTGGAGTCTGCTGGTTCAATCCACAGTTGCCCTTAGGGAACTGCTGGTGGTGCACACCTAAGGCCTTCTCTTGGCCAGTCCACTGTACCATCTCTTTGGTTACTGTTGGTGTCCATAGTTCTGTTTCCCTGGTTACTGTTGGTTTCTGTTAATGTGCACATGAGGTAAAGGAACAATAGATCGATTGTTAATGGGAATCTCAGAAGCTAAAGCTGCAAAGGTGGATACTTAAAAGGTGGTAGAGCACCTGTCACCTAACTCTAAGACTCTCATGCTAGGATAAGTTGGTAACGGAATGGGTTAGATTGACACTAGGTGACACATCAACCTAAAGAAAAATTTTGTACATGGTGTACACTGTAAACCAATACACAATCCCCAATCCAGCAGCACATTCCTCTTAGGCATTAATTTGGCTCTGAGAGACCAAAAGCTTAGCTAAAGAAAGGAGATCCTCAAGTTTCAAAGAAATGAACGTACCACCTTCTGGCACAACTGCTTATTTCATATCTAAGAACTGTGGTTCTGGTAGCTATGACTATCTACAAAAATGGAAAAATCTCACTAAGACAACTCAGAATTACAATGGCCATTATGGGGAGTGTTTCAGTTAGACAACATCATTCATCTAAGAAGTGCACTTGAAAGCAAGGGCTCCCAAATCAAACAAAATGGATGCCTATTTCAACTAGCATGCCAAAGCCTCCAAAAGGCTAAAGAAAAATTAAAGACACAAGAGGCACCTAAAACAAAAGACTGTACGAATGACACAACTCCTCCTACTCCTCTCTGGCTTCCTTTACCTAAGTACTCACAGTCTACTAATCCTCTATCTCAATTGCCTTTCTACTCTGAAGAGACTACAAGGCCATATACAAAACTTGGCCAAATTCACTAGTGGCCTTACAGATGCCCCCATATCTACCCTCTAAGAAAGGCCCCTACAAGGGCCCCTCCCAGAGTGGATGGGACTCCGAGAGATTCTCCTATAAACTGTTACCAGTTATTCCCTTAAACGGCCAAGGGAAGCTAAAATTAAAATTAATGGAAAACCTTGCCAAATTCTGGCAGATACCCGGGCTACACCCTCTACTTTAAACCCCACTCATCCCAGAGCCTGCAGATGGGATTTTGGGAAAACCAGCACAAGCCTGTCTCTACCAGAGTGCTCAGTTGTGAGAGGAAGGTAAAATTTCCCACTGTCCTTTCCTTTCTAAATCCAGACCACTTGATATTGATCCCTTCTCTCCCAGGGACAGTTATTGCCTTCTTATTTGTCTCATTTTGTGTTCCTGAGAACTTTGTTTGGCAACTGTCAGGTTGGGAGCCCCCAAGATATGGCCAGACAGAAATGTGGGTTGCATCCCATTTGCAGCTGGGGTCCTGCCAACTGTTGCCAGCTCTCAGAGGAATTGTCTAAATCTTTTTCTCTTTGGGCTATCTTTAGGAGAGTAGTATCTTTTGCACCTCTTTGGGGACATCTCTTGTGTCCAAGCAGTTGTTCAATACTGGCAGGAATATTTACTATTTGTCCCAGCTGAAACCTGACAAGATATTTGAAAGGATTTTTTAGGTCCTCTCCCTAAGCTAAAATAAAACTATGTACCCAGAGGGAAAGAAAAACATTCCAAAGACAAGCAGCTCTCAATCTATAACATAAGAATCTTTTGATTTCCTTATTTATTGAAGATTCCTTCCATGGTAAAAAGAAGCAAACTGAAGATAATGTAGTTCAATGGGTGGGTCAGCCCCTTGATGTCATTCAGGTTGCAACCCAATTCTTTGAAAAATTAAAAACAACTGTTCTTGTCTAATAAATTGTCTTTACAAGAATAAAAATGCAGTTCTAGAAGCAATTCAGCACCCACCTAACCTTTTTATCAATCCCCAAACCTCCCCTATTCATCCCAAAAGGCTTATAGACATTGTAAAAGATTTGGATTTAGGGAACAAAAGTCTTTCTTGGTGGAATTACATTCTTTCTCTGTGCCTTTAGAAACATAAATATTCTACCTAGTTTTCTCTAGGAACCAACGTGATTCTTATCAGAAAGAAAAAAGAATCTAAAAAATCTTCACCAGAAATATTAGTGAAAAGTTTAAGCCATCTGAGCAGGTAACCTTAACTTATTCCATCTGTCAGAAACACAATTTGGATCCAAGTGCTTTTTGGTTTTTTAAATAAACTAGTGAGTTTTGCATCACTAGACCCATCTCATAGCTAAAACGTTAAAATAAAAGCTGTAAGATCTCTGTTTGCATCTGTCTGTATGTCCATGTATGTTATAGACGTGTCATATTTTCCTACTTCCAGATAGAATTGCCAAGATTAATTTGTAAAGAGCTCTATTTAATTGGCTTAAAGACAAACAAGCACTATACACATTAAGTACACTCTCAGAAATATACAAACTAACCCAAATACTTTTCAGTTTCATGTGATCTAGGATACTCTTTGGTAAACAAAAGCTAGTTTAAATTTGTTGATTTAATTGAAATAGGCATGTCTTCAGAGTTATCAGCATTAATTATAATACTTTTACTCTACCCAAGTTTACCAAAAATCAAATAAACTCATATTATCTCTTTACAGAATTTTTTAGCAAGAAAGATAAGATAATAGCTGTTTAATGTCTCATGAAATTTTCAGGAGTGATCTAAACATAATTGTTAGGAACAAGTAAATTAAATAGATGTAAGATAAACAAACATTTATACATGAACTTTTCAACAATAATTTTGGTTTATGGTATGTCAAAAAATAGTTTCCAAAATCTTTTTGGTAACTTGAAACCTTAAAGTTATACTGAGATAAGTTGAATGACAGATGTTCATTTAATATCTACATAATTCCAAATAAGATAAACTACTGAAACATCATTAATTACTGAACATAGGTTTATCTACTTTTGGCTTTCGTTTACTGAAGAACTATAGACATTTGGATGTATTAGTAAACATGTTTTGTGTTGCACTGAAAAATTTACTATGAAGAATATACTTCTAGAAATTATAAAATGTATTTCTAAATTTGCCAATGCACAGAATGCTAGTGTAACTGACATTTCACAATTGCTTACTTCTAAGTTTACACTAGGAATGAAGGATTCTAAGAGTTAAAAATTCTAATCAATATATGTAATTAAAACTACTTAGAAAGAAGAAGAATGAAAGGAAACTGTGTATGAAAAGTAAATAAGGAAAGTAAAGTAAAATGACTGGTAATTCCAGACTGAAAAAAAAGATGACAAAATCTGAATGGATATAAAAAAGTCGTTGGTTTGTGGAAAACGAGTCTTGGGAAAGGAGCTTTGCTGGCTAAGATTGGAATGGATTTAAGTTTTTAAAAAATGAGTTTTAATATCAAAAGTACACTGGTACAAGATTAGAATTTGGTTTTCTTTCTGTTAAAAGGACAAAGTTTTCTTGGACTTTGGGTCTGATTTTGATAAGAGATTGTGAAAGTTTCTTTACCTTTTAAGTAATCTGCCTGAACAGCAAATATTTTGTGTCTTACCAAAATGATTTACTGTGCTTCGTGTTATCTTTATCAGGTCTTTGATTACTTAAGAAAACGCAGTCTCCTCAATATTGAAAGAGGTAAGTTTTGTTCACAACTATGTAACTTTCTGTATTTGCCTTTAACATCTTCTATTGTCACTTTGGTTAAATAGACAACGAAGTATTACTTCATACTAATCTGTAATACTATTTAGTCATATGTTGAAACCAGTTGACATTTTCCCCAAATCAGGTTCTAAATGGAGTCTTTTTGACTGCAAACTGAGATTTTTCTGGAGAGTTCCTGGAAAATCTCAAAGGATTTGTCTCTCACCTGGTAAGATATTAAAATAGGCTTATTTGATATTTTAAATTATATAGGAAGCATTAGGTAATAAAAAATGATGCTGAACCTTCTTAGGTTATATTTGTATGGATGCATACTATTAATGTAAGCATTCTAAGATTGTATGAAATTCCTAGAAATTGGATACGTCCTTGTGTGATGTTATCAGTCACATTTCCAGTTATTATCTTAATATATTGTATATCACAGAAATCCTAAGATTTCCTTGTCAATTCCATTATAATGAACTCTCATCAGACCTTTAACCATGGGCATTTTTAACTCTTTTTCCTTTACAGGCAGTTATTGTTTTACTCTGATGCTTTTGCAAAAGTGAGATTTACGGAAAGGACCCTACCGAGTACTCTTTACCACTGACACCACTGCCAAATTACAAGGTGTTGAACTTTGGGTTCAACTGAAGAAGACTCCACCTGACACCTGGTCCTGTGCAAATCCTGGCGATGTCAAAATCAAACTGACTAGGAAGAGAAGTAGGTAACATCGAGGAAAACTGCATTCTCTGAAGATATCAGATTAAAAACTTTTCTTTTCATTCTTCCTTCCCTCTCTGACCATCATTTTCCTACTTCTTACACCATGAAAGTCTTTACGATTCTTTTGTCCACCTTTTGCCTTGCTCTGGCCTGGAAAGACAATGCCATTGTTCACATATCTCAGGCCATTGCAAAGGAGGGTACTCTAACCTCCAAGTGACTGTTGGATTTGCCACAATGCTGGTGATCTTGTAGTTCTACTTGTCACAAACTTCTCCCTGATCTCCAATGCCTCAGTGTCTCTGGAACAGACTCAGCCCCCTCTATCATATCAGGCTTTCTAACCCTGGGCATCCATTTCCCTGTCTCTGGTTAACAACCTCAAACCCAGGGAACCTTGCATCAGACTCTGTACAAAGAAAAGGACAAAGGCAAGGGTAACCAGAGTAAAACTGCCTGTGTAGTCTACGGACCCTTAAATTTTACTGGCCTCCATGGCTGTCGCCTTTCCAGTTTTGAGCTACAGAGCAGGAATTACCAGGGGGCATTCATGATTCAAAATTTGCTTCCTTTGGCAGATTTCCTACTCTTCTGGCTAGGAGTAAGTGCGAGTGAGGCTATGATTAGGAATCTTTCCTTAACTTTTGAAGCTATTGCAGAATCTGCTGCTAATGCGATAGCTGCCCAAGAGAAATCCTCAGAATCTCTGGTCAAGGTTGTTCTTGGTAATAGGATAGACCTCAATTACCTTTTAGCTGAGCAAGAAGTGTTTATGCTGTGGCCAACACTACTTGCTGCACTTGGATTGACACTTCTGGGCTATTGGCTAAAGAAAGTGACTCCTTCAATGGGGTCTTTCTTTGACTTACCTGAGTCTGATTGGTTTGGGTCTTGGGGACCCTGGCTCTGAACTGCACTATCCTGCTTATAATAATATAGTAATCACTCTGGTGCACTGTATTCTCTCAAAAGCTTTAAATGCATGTTCACAGATGCTAACCACCAAGCAAATGATCTCCCTAAGACTAGAACGTCAGAAGACAGAAAAAAAGAATGTGAAGCTGACATTGTGACCTATGAATACTACAAAGAGATTTGGCAAAAAGATATCATGACCTGTGAATACCATACAGAGATTTAGCAAAAAACTGCGAGAATTCCAGAGTGGTAGCTAGGAGTAGCACCAATGCCTTAAATTTTGATCACGTCTCAGTTAGGCTGATCAAAAGGAGGAAATTGTTAAAAACCAGAAAGCAGGGGCCAGCCCCATGGCCTAGTGGTTTAGTTCGGCATGCTCCACTTCAGCGGTCTGGACTCAGTTCCTGGGCGTGGACTTACACCACTCGTTGGCGGCCATGCTGTGGCAGCACCCCACATACAAAATAGAGGAAGATTGGCAGAGATGTTAGCTCAGGGCAAATCTTCCTCAGCAAAAAAATAAAGAAACAGAAAGCAGGACCCAAATGGAGTTGCTTATGCTAAGCCCCACATCACCAAACCGAGACTTAATTACAGTTTTGGCTCTCCCAAATGTGAATCTTAAAACAGTCAATCAGGAATCCCGATCAGCACTAGTGAGGTAATCTGCCTGGTAGACCCCTGCCATCCCCTAAAGGAAAGTAACCTTGCAATAACCAACCTGCTTTTTGGCCTAGTATGACTTCCTCGCTCCTGTTCCCTTCTGCCTATAAAAGTCTTTCATTTCATACAGCTCTTTTCTATCTGCTAGATTGGATGCTGCCTAATTCATAAATTGTTGAATAAAGCCAATAAGATCTTAAAAAACAAAATTCAACTGAGTAAATTTTAAACAAAGTTAAGGTTATTGTTCTTGATAACAATAATTAAAATAATTTTGGCCATAACTACCATTTGAGGGAATTTTTTCTGTCATTGGAATAAGGCTTTATTTCATTAATACATGTTTAATACATTCTATTTTTAACCCCATTGTACACATTGGAAGATAGCCCCCAAAGTGATATTCACATGGATCTTATCACATAGCCATTTTGATTTTGCACCATCATTTCTTTCTTTTTTTTTTTTTTTTTTTGTGGGGAAGACCAGCCCTGAGCTAACATCCGTCCAATCCTCCCCTTTTTGCTGAGGAAGACTGGCCCTGGGCTAACATCCCTGCCCATCTTCCTCTACTTTATATGGGACGCGGCCACAGCATGGCTGACAGGCAGTGCGTCGGCGGGCGCCAGGGATCCGAACTCGCGAACCCCGGGCTGCCAAGCGCGGACTAAACCGCTACGCCACCGGGCGGCCCCAACCATCATTTCTTTTTAAACAATAGAGTATAAGATTAGGTTTTGCTGCAGATTAATTTTCCCATGTTGATGGGGTGCTTCCACATTGTCCTTGATCCTCTGTTCCTTTACTTTGTACCCCATTAAGCACCTACCATGAGTCAAACACGCAGAGGGACTTCACACAATAGAATGAAAATAATCCTGCTGACTTAGCCTCTATTCCACTCCATCCCTGCCAAATATATTTGCTACACCATACGGGGAAATCATATCTCTTCCTTGTTTAAAATTCTCCAAAGCCTTCCCACCACACTTATAATAAAATCCATACTCCCATCACAGTCCCCAAGGCCTTTCATGATGTGACCTTTGGCTGCCTCCAGACCCTCCACTCACACTAGTCTGCTTTAGCTCCATGAGTGGATCAATCTCTGCCCCCTACCGTGTCTGTACACTGCTCTTTGCTCTTTCTGGAACACTCCTATATTCTCTGTTATCTTCCTTTAGGTCTCATCTTAAATATCACCTCCTTAAAGATACTGTCCCTAACCATCTAACCTAAATTAAATCCCATTCTATGAATTGCTCTCTCAGCTAGCGCCACATTTGTTTCTTTTGTGATATTTATTATAACTTAAAGCTACACACACACATATGTATTGTATTTGTTAGTTTCCTTATGATTTAGACTAGCTCAGCCAGGGGCAATTTTGTCCCTACCCCCACCTGGGGGATATTTGGCAAAGTCTGGAGACATTTTTGGTCATCACAACCAGGGAAGGGGGGTTGCCACTGGCACCTAGTGCGTAGAGGCCAGGGATGTTGCTAAATATCCTACAATGCTCAAGACAATTCTACCCCTCCCGACCCCTAACAAAGAATTATCTAGCACAAAATGTCAATAGTGCCCAAGTAGAGAAACCCTAGTCTAATTTCACCACCATACTGAAAGCTTCATGAAGGCAGTCGCTTCTTTGGCTTATTCATCACTGTGGTCCCAGAACCTACTGAATATCCTATGGGATGAATGAGTGAATAATATAAAAGAGGGGGGAAAACATAGGTGAAGTCCCTAACATCCAGAGGCTATCCAAATGCAGAGACCTCAGATTCCACCAGGTGTCCCATTCCGTTGGGATGGTTCCATTGAAATAAGCATTCTTGGCTGGGATTCTCCAATTCTCCCCATTGCAGGCTACTTCTCCCTGAGGCACCAAGCATTCCTCTGTTGGAATCCTTGTCATGTGCAAAGCCAGAGATTTGTGGCAGAAACAAGACTTTCCCCAAAGGTAAGGATCTCAGGGCAAAGATGGGTCCCAGCCAGCTGACTGCCCACTGGTGGTCTGGCGCAGAAGTGCAGCACCCACCTTCTACACTGCAGAGTGTCATTGAGGGGCCAATTGTATTCCTGCTGTCTGGTCTCTGTAGCTGAAAAGACTAATAGTCTCTGACCCAGTGACCAGAATGTTTGGCAAGCAGTCGGCTATGAAACTGACCATGGATCCAGAGGGGACTGAAGTGAAGGCTTCACAGTAATTTCCTTTTTTATCACATCCAAGGGTTGCAGCAATGATTATATTTGACATTTCTGGAGAATTCACATCATTATTAACGAATTCCTCTTTTACCTATTGGACTGGACACTTAGTGGCAACACAGATGATTGGACAGAGATTCAAAACTATGTAACATACATAAAATAATGTCAAATATGCAGCTACTCCCTAAGGGTCAACAGTTTTCTCCCAAATTCACATGTCTATGAAATTTAGAAATGTGACATGTGCTTAACTGTTCTTGATAAAGAAGTGTTGCACTTTCCTCCTATAAAGAGATTACTCGGCTTTGCTGATAATGTCAAATGTTCTCATTGGAAACAGAGGTCAGCTTGCCAAAGTAGAGAGGTAGAATGAGGTCACCTTCTAATGACTCATAAGCCAAACATGCCTTCCTAGTTCCAAGTGATTTCTGAAGGCTTCAGCGAAATGAGAGAGAATACATTTTTTTGATAGTAGCAGTTCCTTCTTCTCATTATCTTCCCTCTGTCTGATCAGAAGGAGGTGCATTTGACAATGCTGTCAGTGTGGTGGGTGAGCTCCACAGAGATGCAGGTCACCCCTGAAACCCTGATTTGACAAGAAACCGTCTTTTGTAAATTTGCGCAACATTGGCCAGGTGCTAAAAATATTGAGGCAGCTCAGCGGATCCTATTGTCACACTTCTTTGTGTCTGATCAAACATCTCAGAGAAGATTCCTTAGCTTGATGGAGCAGGTGAAAGTTCTTGTTCCCCCTCTAATCTGTGTTCTTAAGGGGGCTTCTTTCATGAGTCTCCTCGACCCTTAAATTATTTAACCTTGAGCTTAGAAATCATCCTTGTCATCTGAAATTTTGGGGCCCAAAATATGCAGAGTGTCAAGCTTATGTATGACTGACTGTGCACCTCAGGCTAATTTTTAGGTGTTGGATTATACTAACAATATAACTTTCTTTAAATACCACCTCATTTCTAACTCTGAAGAGAGTCTAATGATTAATTCAAATTAAACTACTCCAAAACCAAAGTGGTATGTGTTATAATACACGAAAGTGAGCTGACTGAAAATTTTTAATTTTCCCTACTTATTAGCTATCTGTTTGGGGAATAAATTGAAGGTGCTAATTTCCTGGGTTTCAAATCTACTTTAAAATGCACTAGGCTGAGAGAGAGAAAAAAAAAGGAACATAGAATAATTTTCACATCTTTGAGACAGAATTAAGAAACTTGGTTATCTTTTCAGAATTGTGCTGGCTTTGGAGATAGTATTTTAGAGTTTAGATGGCAAGCTCTGGTTACCTGGTCCATATGATACTTAGTAAAATAAGGCAATGCTTAAAGCTCTGTATCAACTTGCTTATGGACTGAATTGTGTCTCCCTCCAAATTCATATGTTGAAACTCTACCCCCCAGTGTGACTACATTTGGAGATAGGGCCTTTAAGGAAGTAATTAAGGTTAAATAAAGTCTTAAGGGTGGACCTTATCAAATAGGACTGGTGTCTTTATAAGAAGAGGAAGAGACACCAGACAGCTCTCTCTGCCTCCATGCGCACACAGAGGAAAGGCCACATGAGGACACAGCAAGAAGACTGTATCTGCAAACTAGGAAGAGGGATCTTATCAGGAACCAATCCTGCTGGCACCTTGAACTTGGGATCCCAGCTGCCAGAACTGTGAGAAAATAGATAGCTGCTGTTTAAGTCACCCAGTCTATGGTATTTTATTATGACAGCCTGAGCTTATACACAACCCTACCTAGTTCCCTGGTTTGATCATACAGTACTGTGTGTTACAGTAAAATCTCACTTACAAGAAGATCACTTTCTTGGACAATTTCATCTACCTGGGAAACCTGATATTAAGTAATAAAAACAGCTGACCCAAAGCCCATGCATTTTCAGCTGTGATAGTCAAGTCTCCTCCTTCCTTAATAGAGCTTTTACAAATAATATTCCCTCTTAGCCTACTAGAATCATCCTATCTTTTCTGGATTATTGCAAGTTTGAGGTGTAGGGTAGGTGGTGATGTGGAATATTTATCCTCATGCCTACTCTACACAGGATAGAAGTAGAAGGCGAACAAAAACCAGGAACCCACACTACCTAAAGGCCAGTAATCTGAAGAGTCAATGGTCACACCAACTAAGTAGTCACTGTGTAGCCTGCATAAAGCCTCTGATTGTTCCTGGAGGTGAGCACGGTTGGGTTGCAACACCAACATGACAGCCAGGACTCGGGTCAATTTCTGGGAGCACACTACAACTGCTGTCACTTCTGATCCTTCCACTGCCCAAAATGCTCCTCAACCAAGTCTCACACTTGGCCATGAATCTCAAATGGCTCCTCCTCCAAGAAGGCCTCTCTGACTCCCCAAGCCTGAATTAGACAGAGAATTACTGAATTAGAAGTGCCTTTAGAGACTTCTGGTCCAAATCACATTATTTCAAAATGAAGGAACTAAGGTGAGGTTGTTGGCAATGCAGCCCAGGACCAGGACTCCTAGACCAACACTTTCTGTACCCCAACATGTAGAAATATTTACATCCAAAATAGTTTTTAATATGCAATTGAAAGAAGGAAAGGACCAGTTTGTAATGAGTGTTAAGTGCCAGGCAGTAAAGATTCAGAGATGAAGGAGAAATAGTTCCAGTTCTTTCTGAAGTCATGGCCTGGGCAAGCTGTACAATATACTGAAGGCTGTTAGAGCAAGAACTTTATCTGAAGATGCTGGTGCAGTCCCCAGACTGGCACACAGTAGGCCCTCAGCAAATGTGTGTTGAATAAATTAGCTAATATCTATGACGTACGCCACCTATTTTAAGAGGAAGAAAAGATGATCCTAAATATCTTGATATTTCAAGGAAAAATTGCCTCAATATTTATAAAAACCTTGGGAGCTGTGCTTTGGGGTTCAAAAGTAAAATGGTAGATCCCTTTTGCATGCGAGAAGGACATGAATTTGGAGGAGTCAGAGAACGAAGTGTTATGGACTGAATCGTGTCCCCTAAAATTCAAATGTTGGAGTCCCAACCCTTAGTACCTCAGAATGTGACTGTATTTTGTGACAAGGTCTGTATAGAGGTAATTAAGTTAAAATGAGGTCATTAGGGTGAGCCTTCATCCAATATGACTAGTGTCCTCATAAGAAGAGAACATTTGGACATAGACATGTGCACACACAGAGGGAAGACCATATGAAGACAGAGGGATAAGACAGCCATCTGCAAGCCAAGAGGAGAGGCCTCAGAAGAAACCAACCTAGCACCTTGATCTTGGACTTCTAGCCCCCAGAACTATGAGAAAATAAAATTCTGTTGTTTATGCTACCCAGTCTGTGGTACTTTGTTATGGCAGCCCTAGCAAACTCACGCAGTAGGGAACACATACCTTGAGATATAAATTTAAGTGTTTTCCAGCAAACTACAGTAACAAATTTCAACTCTGACTAGCTGCAATTTTGTGGTTTAACACTAAGCAAATATCTGTCATGCTGACCTTTCTACAACCTGCAAAGGAAAATTTCTTATTGTCTTTATGAATATGAGATGCTACTCTTGAGAATAATTATTTTCTAAGATATCTAACTTTAATAAGCTAACAAGAACATTTGAAACAGAGGACATGATCTCTGTTCTACAAGCATAGAAAGCTGGAGCATTAATTTGTACTTCAGGTAACATTTTTGAGACAAATTTGCCACCTAAGGCACGTGCTTGATTTCAAACAAATGCTGATCAATAAGAGAAAAAATAAAAATGACTAGCTTTCTTCTTGGTTTTGTATTTATAAACTCTAAGTGATAAAAATAACATTGAGTGTGCTTTATAGCTTTTCCAATCTCTTTTTGCATTGTATTTGATTTGAACCACAATATTCTAACTTGGAAGAATGAAATTCCAATTTACAGATGAGGAAGCAGAGGCTCCAAGACTTATCAAAGCTGAACAGCCTGATAATAGTTGAGGTGGCACTGCAGTCCAGTGATCCTTCCCCACTACCCGACTATTGATCCTTTTAAGCTAGCCAAAGGAAGGCAACAAAGTTATTATTTCTGAGTTTCCAGAAAGTGAAAAGTGAAAGGAGGTGCTGGGGTAGGTGTTTTAGAGCAGGGCTACTATAAGACCATGGTAATGATGGGTCCTGACAGGACAAAGCATTTGGTTCCTCTTATGGTTGAATTGTGTCCCCCTCCAAAATTCATATGTTGGAGTCCTAACCCCTACTATCTCAAATGTGACCTTATTTGGAAATAGGGCCATTACAGATGTAATTAGTTAAAATGAGGTCACAGTGGAGCAGGGTAGGCCTCAAATCCAATATAACTAGTGCCCTTATAAAAAGGGGAGATTTGGACCCAGGCACGCATACAGAGGGAACGCTGTGTGAAGGTGAAGGCAGGGGTTGGAATATTGCTTCTGCGAAGAATGCCAAAGATTGTCAGCAAACCCCCAAAAGCTAGGGGAGAGGCCCAGAACAGGGTCTTCCTCACAGCCCTCAGAAGGAGCCAACCCTAACACCTTGATTTCAGAAGTCTAGCCTCTAGAACTGTGAAACGATACATTTCTGTTGTTTAAGCCACCCAGTCTGAGGTGCTTTGTTACAGTAGCCCTAGCAAACTAATACCATCCTGTGACCAAGGTTGCCCCTGGGGTGATTTTAGAGCTAATAGAGGATCTGCCAGCATCTGGGCCAGTAACTCCAGCCGCCTTCTGGACATTTCATCCTGGAGGATCCAATTTATCTGCTGACCCCGTAGAACTGCTATTTCCTACCAAGAAGAATGGCTAGTTTTCACCAAGTCCCATTTCGTGAGCCACACTGTCAAAGTAAGGCCCTTGGAGGAAGGGACCGGGGCTCAGACCGAGCCTCCGAGTAGGGGATGCTGCACAGAGCAGCCAGCCCCTGATGTGGGCTCCCTTTACCTCTTGCAGTCTGGCCTCTGTGCCTACTACTGGCCTAAAACAGCTCCTCTTCTCCCTAGAAAATAGCTCTACAATGCCTCACAGCATGCTTCCCACGTTGTTGAAACTACCCCTTTCTCAGCTGGAAGGACAAAGTGTAACCCGCACATCTTCTCCCTTCTCGGGCCGCTCCGTGTTCTCTTTTGATTCTACGTCTTTACCCTCCTTTTTCTCTAATTTCTATTGCTGATATGCTCAGCAAAATGCCCTGATGTAAATGCCCCTCTCCAGCTTCAGCCTGTCTTTGGAAGTCCTAACATTTGAACTGTCTGCAGCACATTTCCTCTTACGTCCAATCATTGCTTCAGTCTGAACCTATAAAGGCAGTCTGTACGGAAGTCAGAGCAGAAGCAGGCAGAGGCCACCTTCCTGTTCTTATTTCTTTGCCCCATGAGTTGTATAATCCTTAGCAAACCATTTCTGAGCCTCAGTTCTCCCATCTATAAACAAAGCAAATGATTTATAAGGGCTTGTTCAGGTGTAAAATTTTAAAAGATACCTAGCCCCTCTACTAGTTGCCTTGCTTTTTGCTAGAATTTCATTTTTTCTTGCTCTCCAGACTTAGAACTTTGAGTTTTTCTCATTTCTGCTTTCTCCAGCAAATCTTGTTTGCTATTTCTTAAAGGCCTCTTCCACGCATTTGACTCAACATTCCAAAGACACCATCTCAGAGGTGACCCTCATCACATTATGACAGCTATTAGAGGCTTCTAAAGAGTTTCGCTGTCCTGGGAACTTGTTCCCACTGCCCACTGTATGCGTTGATATGTATAAACTGGCCTTCCTAAAGCTGTGCTTTCCTTTCCTGCTCAAATCCTCCCAAGATCTCCAGCCAAGTGAAGTGCAAACTTTGAAAAGACAAAGTGGAACAGCCAAAAAATTATCACTAACCTCATCTACAGTAAGATTCCTAAGATACATGAATGTTTACTGAACCCCGGAAACTTTTCAGACCCTGTGTTAGGTAGTTCCCATACATTCTCTCTTTAAATCTTTATAACAACTCAAACAGGAGCTTGTATCACAGTTAGCCCAGGTAATTATGTTAATAGCTAAATTTGTAGAGCCTACAAACTGCTCTAGCACTTTCCATACATTAACATTTTGTAATGTCTAAAAAAGTTACATAAATTGAACTTAATGTATAGGTTTTGTTAGAAAGTGTTATTAGAAATTCCTATACTATCAGAAACTAGAGTGCTCGCATCCAAGTGTAATTGTGTTATTTATTTCAAAGGTAATGTAAATGATCTGTAGTTTGAGTATGTTAAATAGGTACAATTGTGATTTCCTATGTAGAGTCCTACTTCAAGTCCTTAATCCCTGATGTCCACATGGCATGCCTTATGCTAAGATGGCTTCTGCTCAGAGAGGCCTTCCTCATCTACTATGTGAAATAGCTAGAACCCCAGTCTGATCCCTCATCCTGTTTCTTTTTCTTCATAGCAATCATCAACTCACCGTTTACATCCTTGTTGAATGTAATCTCTAAGACTTTTGACGTTGTTTGGCTCGTTGTTATACCTAATTCTCACAATAACCTTGTCAGACAGACATCATTACCTCTATATTATAAAGGGCTGAAGTTCAAAGGGCTTTAGTGATTTGTGTCAAGATTCTAACCCCAATCTGATACACTAGGCCCATGGATGCTCCTTCCACTGTCCTGTAAGACAATTTGACAAAGTCAACCTGCTCTGTTCCCCAGATCTCTAGCCAAACCCAGTTCTTGATTGAAGCTGAACCTTCCTACCTAGGAAATTTTGTACACTGGTCTTCCAGGTGATTTGGCTTCCACTTATTTACTCTATAGAATCAACTCCTTCCCATCTTGTAGGGCCCCTTGCCTTCCTCTGGACTTGCAGACCATGTAGCTTACTCTGTCATACATGCCACACTCTTCCTGTTGAATAGTTTCACTTGTGTACATCTGATCATGCTGGTAAGATGATAATACCTTGAGGGCTGAGCCCCCATTTCACGCTTGTTTCCTCTCCCAGGCATGCCCTGGGTGTAGGAGATGCTTCTAGACAGATGGTCAGCTTGATCTGTAGTCAGCCAAGAGAGCAGGTGGAGCTCGTCAGCCAAACTACCTGACACAAAAGTCAAACTTGATTCTTTCGGTATATGCATTCGGTGAACATGAACTTGGTATCATTCAGCTTAAATGAGTTTTGATTCCATTTCACCTTGGCCCAGCTGTATGAATATTATATCGAAGGGATTCCAAGACAGCACTTTAATAAATTGTAGTATTTTATTTGTAGCAGCAGAAAGTAAGGTATCTGAAGCCGGGTTTATTCCCCTAAATCTTCAAGGAAGACACCAGATGGATAGAAGAAATCACTTTTGAGAGCAAACAGACCCTGTCCCTCTTGGATCCTGCACACTGGTCTCTTTCAGTTCCTCAACAGTCACATGCCATCTTCCATGCCAGGGCCTTGGGCAAGTCATCACCTCTGCTTCTCGTGTCATGACCTTGTAAGGTGTTAACTTGGCTAGGCTGAACTGCATTTCCCAGACTTGCCCTCCCTGGATGTTTCCAGTTAAGGTAAGGTAGGCCACAAGAGAGATTCTTGCATGAGATTTGGAGGACAGAAGTGAAGCATTGCCATTTCTTAGTTCGTGTCCATAGTTAACCTTGTCTTCTGAAGCTGCAACTGTGCCATTTTCTCCTGAATCCTCCTTCAGCTTCTTTGACTCATGGGCGTGTGTGTGTGTGTGTGTGTGTGTGTGTGTGTGTTTAGCTCCATGACACACCATCAAGGTCAGAGGCAGCGAACACTGACACAGGTTTCAGTCAGCCCTTATAGGCTCTGGCTTGTGCTTGTTCTCCCCCATTTTAAACACTTCTTCCCTTCTCAACCGCTTGCCCTGTGGGCTTCAAGTTCTAGCACCAAATGCCAAGGCAACGATCTCACAGACACTGCTTCACCAGCTCCCACAACCCCCAGTAGTTCTCTCTCTCTTATGAACCCTGGCTAAGTCTTCTTTCAGATGTCAGCTCCATCCATGCTTGAAACTAGATCAACCTCACCCTATTCTCAGCCCCAAAGCACTGCTTCCCTCTCCATAGCACTTACCTTCATTGCAATTTCCCACTTATTTGTGGGATTACATAAAGAACGGCTGCCTTCCCCCACCTGACCATGGTTCCTGAAAACAAGGGCCATGTCTATTTTGCTTATTGTTGTCCCTTCACTCACTACATGCCTTCAGCTGATATTTGTAGAATGCATGAGCATGGACCAGATTTGTCCAAAGATGGTCTGCTGCATTTGAAAGAAAGGACAACATGGGATAGGTAGGAAACACAGGAAAGGAAGTTTCACAGCTAGCTTTTGCTCACCTTTGTATCCTACATGCCTACCACTGAGCAGATGGTTAATAAATGTTTGTTGAATGACTGAACAAACTGACATCCTAAAATCCCTCCCTGAGCTATTTATGAAGCTGTGCTCTACAGTCTTCAGGAAAAGAATGGCCCTGGCTTGGTGATTTAGGGTATATCATTTTACCTCTCCAAGCCTCAGTTCTAACGTCTGAAAAATGGAGATCACAATGCCTTCTTTCCAGGACAGAGAACATGAAGAGAGATAATGGGTGTAGACCTACACTCATAAAGTGTGATGAAGAAAGAGTTGTTCTTCCAGCATTTCTCTAGATTCATAAGCAGAATTGAACAACCCCATCCTATTTTATCTCAATCCAATCTAGCACATTCTTGCTTCTCTAGGTGAAAAGCCCACCAGGCTTTCTATGATGGCAAAGCATAGCTGGACTGCCATGGTTATGCCTGTGTCAGCTTTTTCCATTATAAACTCCTATTTTCAGGAGCTCAGTGTGTTAGTGGAGCCTCTGTGGTTTCATCATTTTCTGTAATTGCTGTGAGCTGCCACCTCCCTTCGTGTGAAATTTCACATATTTTCCTGGTCTGAAGCGCGACAAAAAACCATGTTTCATTGATCAGGGCTGTTGTATTTCATTCGAGAATGCATTTTAAAAATAAATTATAAAAAGAGTCCTGTAACAGGATATAGGTAAGAAAGACAGGTTTAGAATATGCGAGCGCTTCAGCTCCCTCTCAGGCTCAGCTGACAGGATTAATACACTACACGTTTTACAGGTGCATTCTGGTAGATGCTAATTTCATCTATAATTCTTTTGGCAGAGTCCAAGTTTGTGTTTAATTAACTAAATGACTTGAGCCATCCAATTCTTGTTGCTACTAATGTATCACAATTAGAGCAAACGGTAGCCATGGAAACCATTGGCTCCGTCATAATTCCTAAAACAAGGATGGCTTTACTTTTGAGCCCATTAAATTCGCGACTCTCCACAGCATACATTTATGGTTATTGCTAAATGGGGATTTGGTCAGTTTGGAATGTAATGTGTAGCTCCTCATTTCAAATGAATGTCATTATAAGGAGTCTGTCATTTCACTTATGTTTGCCAAGTTCCAATCATTCCCAGATCCCTCATATTTATGTTCAATTAGGGAGATATTACAGTCTATAAAAATAGATATGAATTCACCATGGGGGTGGGGAAATGCATGCCTTTTTCTATGGTATAAAAAGAAGATAAAAACCTGTGTTGGGTTAAAACTGTGACAAACTTGAAATTAATTATTCACCTCCTCCTCCAAGACAGGTTGTTCTCCCTACTCCCTTGTGGCAAGAATATTAGTTTTGGTAATTTTACCACCAGGGCCTGCTCACCACTGGAAAGAAAACAAAGATACACTATTGAAATTCTGGACAAGGCTGCTGTACCGTAACAGGCAAGGAGACGGAATCTGCTTTTCCCAAATAGGAGTTGCTAAATGGTAGTTTACAATTTGGGTCATTTTAAAGCAATTTCTGCACTCTATAGCCAGATATAAAAATGAAGAGAAAGTAACATGCTACATTTTTCCACCAGCATATAAAAGTCATTTCAGAAGTAAAGCCACATATGTATATTTATGCATACCACATATAATATTGGTGCTGGGCCCAAGTACAGGTACACCACCTGATATGCCTTAAATATAAACCAAGGGTACTGCCATTCTACTCATTTCCTGCTGCACTGTTTCTGAAAATAAACCACAGTTTTAAATCGTAATAGTTCATTGAGACAGTCACTTAATACTTTATCTAAAATCCTGAAACAAACCATCCTTCCCCAAAAGATGTTGCATTTAGCTGAGCAAATTGAATTGCCAGATAAAATAGAGGGCACCTAGTTAAATTTAAATTCCAGATAAATGACAGATGCATTTTAGTAGAAGTACATTCCAAATAATGCATATTTTATAGTAAAAATCATTCATAGTTTACCTAATATTCAATTTTATCTGGGTATTCTGTATTTTTCTTTGCTAAATCTGGCAACTCTAGAAGCAAAATTTTTGTAGAGATATATTTTTTTCAGTCCTGAAATACTATTAATGAGTGTGAAAGGTCTCTCTCCTTTTCTTCTTCTTCATACTAGTGGTGAATTCTCAGCTCCCCACCGAAGCCAGGCATATAAGGGGAGTGGGTAATGAGGCTTGAATGAAGAAAGTCTACGGAATAATGGTCCTTTGTGGTGTGTATTCAGGTGGCTGCCATTTCTAAAAGAAGGCAGAGGCAGAATTTTAAGAAAAATGGCATTGGACTGCTGAAACATTTTGCCAACAGCTCTCTCATCGTGGACAACCAAGGCCAGGTCTGATGAACGCTGAGGAAGGTGAACGCAGAAAGTAAGGCATAATGTGTTGGGAGACTGTTTACAAGACACAAGGCTTTGCTAAGCATTGGTCTAGGACTCCAGGCCATTTGTTCTGAGGAAGAACCTTCTGATAAGAAGTTGTGTTCTTTAAATCTACCTCGAGTAAGTCCCCACTACACTGAATCCTGCCATAAACAGGCACATGTTCCATGGATAGATCTGCTTCCTGGATAAGCAATCTCTGGATAATGTGCATGTTTTAGTGCTCTTGCTCAGAAGACATATGGACAACACAGCAGTTGACAATAATGCTTACAGGACTGACCCTTTGACAGCAGCTTTTGAAGTCACCTCTAAAACTTTCACCTTGTTCCAAAAACGACCTAACTCCACTAAGTCACATTGTTTAGTACACAGGCCCTTGATATCTTGCTTTTCATCTTCACTCAACCTCCTGAGACCATCTGTCTATGCAAAAGCTGACATTTTCCTGAAATCCACCCATTTGTCCCTTCCTTGTAAACGCCCACAAGCTGACTCAGAGCCATTGCTCTGTCCAACTCAGACTTTTATTGACACCTGACATTTGAGTAATATCCCAATTCCTCAGTTTCATCAATTAGGGCCAATTTAGTCTTCACATTATGTTGATAAGCTAAATCGTTAGCAGGAGCTGTGTCACCACTAGAGAGGAGAAACTTGTCTTCAAATTACATTTAATTACCTTCATTAAGGACGACAGCATTCCGTGACACATATTTGCAAAGTGGGCAGACTAAAATAAGCCTAGTGTGTCTCATTTCCTGTACATCCAGGCTTTCTTCTGCCTCTGTCCAGTCTGTGTCTATCATTGTCCTCTCTAGCATTATGATCAAAGGAAAAACTGCCCACACAGTCTCCAGTCTAAGATACAACCATTTTCTGAAAATGAATCCTTTTTTTGATCCCTGGACCTCTGATGATCAAGCAATACCCACTACAGATTTGCATTCTCCAAAGGGACTGAGTGAGCAATTTTTGCTTGCAGATCGGTGCCCATGGTCAAGAGAATTGGACCTTAGAGAGGCTTTTCTGCATTATTATTAGGAAGTGGCTGTTGACATGTCTGGCCCACTGTAACTGGCACCCTTCGAGGTCTGCTCTCCAATGAGGGACAGGATTGAGCAGTTGCCTGACAGCTCCTGGGAAAGAGATGTGGCTTTGTGTTGACTAGTCATGCAGGGGATTCTAAGTTACAGTCAAAATAGACTTTTTAAAAGAAGTTCATCTAGACTCAGTTCAATAGAGTCCGCTCTTACTCTGTGATATTTATTTGGGTTCTTTAAAGTCACAGCTGGCAACAGAAAATAAACTACTCGGACCTACCTTAACTAAAGGGAAAAAAATTTACTCCTCTCTCCAGCCTTTTCTCTGACCATTTTGACCACATTTCTTAAATGTTCTTTTTGACATTTAGGCACACAATCTTGATTGCTACAGATATTTCTGGTCAGCTAGACCCAGTATTTTTCTTTTAACAAACACTTGAATGGGACTTAATGTATGCCATACAAGTTCCAAAGGTGAAAGTGCTTTCTAAATATTAATTCCTGTAATGATCACGCAACCCTTCTATGTAGATACTATTATTTCTCCATTTTACAAATGAAGAAACTGAGGCAGAAAGGTTAAGTGATCTACTCAAAATTACCCACAGCTCCTTCATGCATAGATGAGGGTTTTTTTCCTTTTTTGAGGAAGATTGGCCCTGGGCCGACATCTGTTGCCGATCTTCCTCTCCCCGAAGCCCCAGAACACAGTGGTGCATCATAGTTGTAGAGCTGTGCCTCTTGCGTATAGGATGGCACCCCAGCATGGCCGGATGAGCGACAATCAGGTGCGCGCCCAGGACCCGAACCAGCGAACCCGGGCCGCCGAAGCGGAATGCTTAACCCAAACGCTGTGCCACTGGGCCGCCCCCAGAGATGAATTTTGATTCTTGGCTCTAAATAAAATGAAGGAAAGAATGAAAGTAATAACTATATGGCCAGTAGTTATTATGCACTTGCTATATGTTTGCCAGTGAGCTAATAAGCATTATCTATTCCTCAATTCAACAATTCCGTGCTGTAGATATTCCTACCCCTCTGCTCGCCTTTGCATGTGAGAACACTAAGGCACAAGAGGGGCTAAATGATCTTGCCAGGGTCTGAAGTGCACCCAGGTACAACAGCCCAGGACCAGCACTCTAAATGCAACATCTGGAACCCTGCCCCCCTACCTCTGCCCCATTGTCCTGAGGTGTTGATTACCCAATTGAAATGGTTTTGATTTACGTAAAAACAAACCTTTATTCTTTAATAAAGTGTCAACAGTTGGAATTGCTTGTTGTCGAGACTCCCCCAAATCTCCTCCAAACTCAGGTAAGATATTGAGTGTTCTGCTGCCTTTGCTGTCACTTTGTTCTTAAGACTTTATCAACCTTTTCCACCCTGTCATGTTTATTTTGAACTTCATTTATTTCCTCCCTTGATTTGTTTTGTTTTCCTTACTTGCGGGAATTCTTTATATTTTCTTGTTTCTTTTGTTTGCTAACAATATTATTGTCCTTCCTGTCAATCTTTTGCTTTATGGTTTCTGGGTTATTGTTTTTCTTAGAAAGTTCTCATCCCAATATTTTTCAAATTTATATTTTGTTTATGGATTTTTCTTTTTAACTTTAGCTGTTTTATCTATCTACAATTTCCTTTTATGCAAGACGTGAAGTATGGGTTGAAATATTTTTTCCTTCTATAATGGATGCCCAGCTCACCCCACATTATGCATTGAGCAAAACGTCTTAACTTGATGATTTGTAACGACACTTTTACTATAACCCAAATTTTCCTGTACACATGAGGCTTTTTCTGTACTCTTTACTATGTTCCATTGAGCTATCTACCCAAGCTTACAACAATACCACAGCATTTTTATTATGTTAGCTTGGATGTATATCTTGCCACGTGATGTGGTAAGTCCTAACACTCCTTCTCCAGACTTCTTTTTATTATTTATTTTTTCTTCCAGAGTACCTTTAGAATCAGTTTATCTAGTTCCAATTCTCACTAGAATTACCCTGAATCTATATATTAATTTGGAACTGATAATCTTCCCCTCTAAAAGCCAATCTCTCAATTCATTAAGACATCCTTTAAGTTTTTCTTCTGAAGTCATTAATTATGGCAATAAAACTGAAGTAAACCTATTGGCTAAGGCAGGGTTTCTAAATTAATCAGTGCTTTTAATTAGTAACTTTAGGGGTTTCTACTGTTATGATCAAAAGAATTCTGAGATCCTTTTATATGTCTTACCTACTCCTTAAGTTTATTATAAATACATAGGAGAAACCAGCTACACACATTTGAGAAGGAAAGCAGAACATACAGAAAATAAACACACGGTCCTAATGAGCACTGGATGGTTGCAGCAGGAAAGCTCAGTGCGCCTCGAGTCACGAAGGATATCGGCTTGGAGGATGGGGAAATTAGCTGGGTCCTAATAGACCTGTTGAAAGTTTTGAGCAGTGAATGAAATCATCAAAGTAATCGCTTAATCAGATGCAGCATACATTCTGATTTAGCATCTTGAGATTTAAAGTTTCAAGGATAGTCTATTTTAGGTGTAACAAGCACACAAACCATAAATTTATGTACTTGAAAATATTCTAAGCTGTAAAGAAAACTTTTTTTTTTTTTTTTGGTGTGGGGGAGCGTTTAGTGAAAGAGCTGTATGCTTTTCATTTTAGAAGCTTCAAAAATTTGTGCAAAATGTTGCCAGCAATAAAGTCTGTTAGCATGAGACACTGCATTTGCTACTTAGAAAGTAAACGTTTTTTATTTGAACTTGAAGTAGTATCTAAATAGAGCATCATTAAACACTGCATTTCAGGCACTAGTGCTAATGGCATACTAGGTACTTCAGATCCACCCTTCCACTGAGGACAACTAAAAAAACTGAAAAAATTAAGACTGTATCTATCTATCTATCTATCTATCTATCTATCTATCTATCTATCTATCTATCTATCTATCTATGTATCTATCACCTATCTATCTATCATCTATTTATCACCTATCTATCTATCTGTCTATCTATTATTTATCTATCACCTATCTATCATCTATCTATCACCTATCTGTCTATCTATTATCTATCTATCTATCTATCATCATTTATCTATCTATCACCCATCTATCTATCTAATCTGCTTCAAGGCACTGAAGAGTTACAAAGGCAGAGATGAATTATAGGGAGACGATCCTAAGCAAGAAGGAAAAGAAATCAGGAGTAATCCTGGTATTCCGGGAAGTTTTCTTTTTTTCTCCTTTTCTATTTTGTATTTTCCCAAGAGCCATCTGCTTATTCTGGAAAACCTCATATACACCCAGGCTTTGGTTTGAGAGCTCACAGGGCCATAAGCTAGGAATAAAGACTACCTAGAAATAAGCCAGCCCTGATAGGAATCAGCTTAGCCTTGCTTAGAAGCAAAAGTCAGTCTTCTCTGGGGAAAATATTATTATCTACTACATCAAATTATCTGTACAATTTCTCCTATATAATATTCAGCAGGCAATATTAGGTATTCAAGGTAACGGGATTGAAAAAGATGGCAATAAATTCAGAATTTACTGCATAGGTTTAATGGCAGATTAGGAGAGAGCTCAAGAGGGAAAAGATGAATTAGATTCGTCAGAAGAAAATACCTAAAGGGAGAAAATTATGGAAAATAAGGGATGCATTAAGACATTCAAAGTTAGTTAAACTTAGAGTCTCAGTATGAATTGAAAGTGAGAATGGGAAGAAGTAATATTTAAATAGATAATGGCTGAGAATTTCCAAAACTGATAAAACATAATGAAAGATTGACACAGATTTAAAAAGTGCTACAAAACCCTATGGCAGGATGGATTCACACACACACACACACACAAACAAAAAACTGATGAAAACCAAAGAGGAAATCTTGAAAATAGTCAGAAAAAAAAGACATATTACTTCCAAATGAAAAAATGTAAGTCAAAGACCATAAAGGGTCATTTTTAAAGCGGAACTAGATTTCCCCACAAAAACCGAACTGTCCAATGGGTGTGGCACAGGCAGAAGGAAAATTAAGTTCAGATCACAGTTCAGAGATTCAAGAAGAAATGAACGGCCAAAGAATAATAAGAGGGTAGACATAAATGAATCTCAAATCTATTATACAATAATACTGACTTTTGGGGTATAAAATGCATGACAACAGGGGCATATAAATAAGGATAGGAGTTCATGAAATTACTATTTCAAGACACTAGCATTATCAGAAAAACGGTAAAAGTAAAAATTCCTATCAGATTTTAATTCAAGATCGTGTGTTGTAATTGTTGGGGTAAGTGAAAACATGTATAACAGTTTAATGCAAGAGAAGGAAATGAAAAAATCTTATATTGGTTTTATGTTTCTTTCTTGCTTTCCTTTGGATTGACTGGGAATGACAAACTCTAAGTGAACTCAAAATAAAAGATTAAGCTTGCCATATTACATTATAAAATAAAGCTCAACTATATCCTTTAAATGTAGGGGCACAGAAGTTGAAAGTAAAAGGACAAAAAAAGATATTCCTCTTGAACTTGGTCATTTATTCTAAATCCATTTGAGGAGAGGTCCAAGACTGTAGATACTTGGTTCTTAGCCTCAATTGGCTTCTTCTATTTCTGTCATCACCCCAAACCTACAAGGAGTCAGTGACAGGAAGGAGGAGCAACAGGGACTTCTGGGATGCTAGTAATGTTCTGATTATTAATTCGGGTGCTGGTTATCTGAATGTGTTCATTTTGTGAAAATTCATTGAGATGTACCTGTATGGTTCAGGCACTTCATTTAAATTAATTAATCAGCTAGCTCATTTTTTAATTAGGGTTTTCCACAAGTTAAACATCAGTATTATCAGAACTCCTAATATCAAGGTAAGTTTTCCCAGACTTTCCCTATACCAGGACTTGGTTAGGACAGTACACAGATCAGTCAAAATATCAAAACACGAAGCCTTGATGTCAGAAACCGAGACTGAATACCACTGTCTCTGAACTAGTTTAGATTGTGTTATCACATGGTGCTTGTTTAGAAGGGGCCTCAGAGAGGAAACTGAGGCCCAGATCATCTACTTTCCCCATCACAGGTCATATGTGTTTGGGAGAATGCTGAAAGATGTCCTCCCTTGTTAAAGTAAAAAGTAAACATTCTGCAACTTCTAGAGAAAAACAGAAACTCTGTTTGTACACTGAGAAGAGGTAGACATTTTCTTCTCCACTTCCTGCCCTGGGAGAAGTGGTTGCCTTATGTTTATTTTCTGAGTGTCAGGGATGAATAATGCCACTTACTTAGAGTGTTCATCAAATGCCCAGTTACCATCTGGGCTAAAATCTAGCTGCCTTTACAAATGTTTTGTCAGCTATAATTGAATCTTGTTGAAATATGCATGGCATATGTATGTTACGGTTGGAAAGCTGAATGCATACACTAAGTCCTATCTAGCAGTTTGAGGACAATAGTGGAGGCATATCTTTTACTGATCAAATAAACCAAACACGTCTACTATCTATACCTTTACTACCTAAGCAAAACCTCAATAATCTGGTAGTCACTGATTCCAAATCCACATTCATTCAGAATAAGTGAAATGGGCAAAATTTCACTTGGCTCATAAAACGTGTTTCCTAGGCAAACTGAAAGGGTAAATACATTGGGAGATTGTTTTTAAGGTCTTTACATCACATAAATATGTTAAAAAAGAAGTAGAAACACTAATTATGTATTCATGTTGCTGATAATTATATGTTCATATTATCTGTTCATTAAAGCAGCTCATTAATTTACTCTGAAAGAGTAATTGGTTCAAGTTACTGTGCATATTTGAAAGAAATGAAATTCTGCTTCCTTAAAGATAAGCAATGGATCTTTTACTGAAGCTAATTGGTCCTTTCCACAAACTCATTCAAATTCATGTGGTTTTACTGAAGTGGTCTTTAAGAATTCTTCCCTGGTACCCAAATAAATTACTTTCTCTCCTCTTAATCTAAGTCTTCCCAGATATTAACAAATCTAAATGGCTATTTCCCAAATCCATAGTAGTCATCCATCCAAAATCCCGTCTATTCTTCATTTTAATTCTGCCCTTTGATGTTACACAGAGAAGTCTGAGCCTGTACTCCATGACAGCCCATTGTGTATTTTAAGACAGCTATTATGTCCCTTCAGCCGTCTTATCTTCTCTGAGTTGGGTATATCCCATCTCCTCCCTGAGTTAGAGCTTAGTTTTTCTGTGATCCTCTTGAACTTGGCCACTTACTCTACATCTAGACCTACCCTGATTTCAGCAGTTCCCAGGAGCTACAGCCCAGAGTCTCTCCTCAAGATGAGAGACTCGTCTTGACTTCTGCACATCTTAGCCCAGAGCCTGGCATATGAGATGCATATTGTTCAATGGTTTTAAAAGCTTTATAAATATTACCTCAGTTTAATTCTGAAAACAAACTCAAGGAAGTAGCTACTCTTGTTTTCATGCCCATTTTACAGATGAAGAAACCGAGACACAGAGAGGTTAAAGAAACCTGACTAAGGGCTTATAACGCAATAGTGGTGAGCTAGTATTGGGATCTTTCAAGTCTGGCCCTGAAGTCCATGCTCTTAACTGCAAGCCTACTCTCTAGCCATTGTACCATGCTGTATTATTAATACCACAAATACAGAATTACAATCCAAGACTTTCACAAGGGTGTAAGAAAGCATCTTGCAAAGCCATACAGAGAAAGGAGTGAGTCTAAGAGTGGTCAAGGGACTTTAAGGTAACAAAAGTTAGGATTAAAATTGTGGACTATTGCCTTTTAGCCCAAAGCTCTTCCTACAAAATTCTTCATGAGAATTCTGAACATCTAAAAGACAATTGTCCATAGTTTATTTTTATTATTATTTATGATTTTGTACTATCAAACTATGAATTAATGTCAATGTTCCACATCTCTAGACTTATCTTCTCTTTGCAAGACTAGCTGCATAGAGCTTGCTTTTCTACTTTAAATGGGCATATGCAGATCACCTGGGGATCTTATTAGGATGCAGATTCTGACTCAGTAGGTCTGGAATCAGGCCTGAGATTCTGCATTTCTGCAGTGCTCCCAGATGATCCCAATGCTTTCGGTCCATGGGTCAACTTTAATGAGCAAGGACACTGCTATCTAGTTCTTTGGGCTCCGGTTTTCATTTCTAGTCACTGGAAGGCTTGGCCTCGGTAACCAAAAAGACCCCTTCCAGCTCTAGTAAGTCAATGACAATTTTACTTATTTCTCTCTGGCCTCTCTCTCCTAATTTCTTTATCCTCCTGAATGACTTTTCAACATGTTAGGTATGATTGCAATTGGTGTGTTAGGGTTGAGAAAGGCCTTTTAATCAGACCTGTCTCCCAATCCTGGCTTTGCAACTTTATAACTCCTCCCTAAGACTCAGTTTCCTCATCTGTAAAATGCGAATAACCCCTTTGAAAAGTGGTTGAAAGGACCCCAAAATGGTGTTTACACTTGGGCCCAGTGTATACAATCAACAGACGTTAGTTTCTACCCGCTCTCCACCTCCTCCACTCTCAGATAAGTTACAGTTTCAATCACATCACCTGTCTTCTCGAAAACTGTCTAGAGGTTATTAGTATTTTCATAAAGTCCATCATACCCATTATTAATACCTGGGGGTATATAGTGTCCTCTCTCACTATTATACCTAAAAATAAGATGCTTCTCTTTAAGTCAACAATAGGGGATCAGAATATGCAGAGCCGCCTTAGAGAGTGGCCCAAGCCCAGAAGACTAAGGCCGAAGAAGACTTATGAGGCCAAAAGACCTAAAGGAAGAATGTGGGAATCAGAGAGGGGCTGGGTCTACCAGATAAACTTAGACAAGCACCATCTGGAGCTGGTGACGATATATCTGGTTTTCCTGGGAAGAGCATCCTGACTAAGGAAAGAGTTACAAGGTTAACTCACCTGAAGCCCTTAACCATTCATCCATCTGACTCACATAACTCTTTGCCTGACCATAGGAAAGAGAACATCCTAGTTATGCTGCACTGGATATGCAGGCTCCAGTGAGAGTTCTGTCTCACATTGCGAACTAATGCTCTGCTATTCCAGTTTTGACATAGCAGTCTCCTGAGCCAGGATAATTCAAGCAGGCCTGTTGTGGAGGTGGTAATTGAATCAGGTGGTCACCGAGTTCATAAAAGCAAACCCAATTTCATTTACTTACGAGTACTACGGAGGTGACTAAACAGAACAATGTGATCCACTGTGACCTGGGAGGCAGTGACCGTGGAAGAAGAAGGGCCACTCTCCATTGCACAGTCATGGAGGGCTTCTCTGAGGACGTGGCCTTTGTGCTCAGGCCAGGGGTGTGAGAAGTGCTGAAGAAACAGGGTTCTGTACTGATCAGGAAGTAGTTAAAGTCTAATAGAGAATGGACATCATGTGTTCAAAGGATAAAAAGAGAAGGCTTGGGGAGTAGGAGTGTAGAGTACGTGACAACACACTGGATGAACTTGGTTAGAAAAGAGGCCAGGACCATCATCCTGTGGGTCCTGTAGTCTTTAAAATTCTAGACTTTTTACACAGAGTAGGGGGTGCAATGGGAAGCCACTGAAAATTTTTAATTGGGTAAAAGCTTAATCCTCTACATTAAGAAAAGATCACTGTCAGGGCCAGACCAGTGATATGGTGGTTAAGTTTGCGCGCTCCGCTTCGGTGGCCTGGGGTTTGCAGTTTCGTATCCCGGGCACAGACCCATGCACCATTTTATCAAGCCATGCTGTGGCGGCGTCCCATATAAAGTAGAGGAAGATGGGCACAGGTGTTAGCTCAGGGCTAGTCTTCCTCAGGAAAAAGAAGATCACTCTGAGTTCTTTGGTGGAGAAGAGAGGATGGGATTAAGGATGGAAGTGGAGAACCAGTCCAGAGGTTGTCAGAGGGGCAAGGAAGGATTCAGGTGGCAGCAGCGGAGACAGGAAGAGCAGAGGCATCAGAGATATATTTTGGCAGAAGGAATTCATCAAAGGTCATTTCCTCTTCTCTAAAGGGTTTTCTACACCCTCACGTTTCCTTCCTAAATTCCGTTTCCCCCTCACCACACATAGCTCATTCATCTACATGTCAGAGGTCACTGTTCTCACACCCACCCTCTCTACCAAACTACAGGCCCCTTGACACACTAAGGCAGCAGTTTTCTATAATGATTAATAGCACTCGCTATTGGACAGGCACTGTTTCAAGGAATTGGGTGGATTAACTCATTTAATCCTCACAACAATCCAAGAAGATAAGTACTATTAGCATCTCCACTTAATAGATGAGGGCTATGAGGCTCAACAAGCATGAGTAACATGCGCAAGGTTTGAAATGCTCGTACGCTTTTGTAGAATTAAAGTGAAAACTATCCACGCGGAAATGCGTGAGTCCTTTCTACATATTCTCTAAGATTGCTTTGCAAACAGATGCCATCTAAATAGTTGAGGGTTGAAAACACTCCAGCGGCTCAGCGCTATCTAGGGAATAAAAAGCTATTATTATACATTAAATACTTTTTTTTATTGATATTTGTTTTTCAGTTGGTCAGACCAGGACGGTCCAAGCAATGTTTCAGCTCACTGTATCCTCTGGGTTATAATCTTCCACTCCAGTGCGCAGGGTGATGACCACAGAAGAAACCAAAAACCAAAACCAAAAATCTTTCACCTCTAAGAACATGTGGCCTTGGGGATCATCTGGCGACTGTGGAAGACTAAAATTTAGCTTTCTACCGGGACAACAGAATACGCCAGTATAATGACCTGAATCGTGAAAATAAGAAACAAAATCCCAAGATGCTTCTTTTGGACATATCTTGTACCTAATCCATTTTGCACCTTTGCAATAGCTGACTTGCACTCTTCTGGTATACTCCTTTTTGTTAGAGCAATTACTCACTGACAACTAAAAATTGCCCCCAAATACATAGCAAGTCATTTAATTCTAAGTAGTAGTTTCACGGCCATAGCCACGCATTTTAATAGAAATGAGAACATAAATGAAATTATGACATTGGAGAGATTCAAAAAATACACTCTGATTGTTTCATCTGCAGGGTAATTGTTTCATTTGATTAGGCTGAAACCAACGTCAGCAGGGCCGTTGGAAATTCCTGGTAATAGACTATCATGTAAACTGGTGTTGGGGGGTCCAAATTACTTAGTAAATCATCTCTATTATGGCTAATTCTTTATTCAGTAGACAATTCATGAATGGCTTTGCATATTTTTAAAAAAATGATTCCTGGTGATAACTGCCACCATTAGGGATTAAAATCCTACATTATTTTAGGTTTAAAATCCCAGCTACTTTTAGTCCAAGGCAGTTAACCAAGAATTCTTCCAAGTGCCTTACATCCAATAGGATAGATGCTTGGGGCTGGCCTGGTGGTGTAGTGGTTGGGTTCGCACGTTCTGTTTAGGTGGCCAGGGGCTCGCCGGTTCAGATCCTGGGCGCGGACTTGCTTACTGCTCACCAAGCCATGCTGAGGTGGTGTCCCACATAGAAGAACTAGAAGGACCTACAAACTAGGATATACAACTATGTACTGAGGCTTTGGGGAGAAAAAAAAAAAGAAAAAGAGGTAGGTTGGCAACAGATGTTAGCTCAGGGCCAATCTTCCTCAAAAAAAAAAAAAAAACCCAAAAAAGATAGATGTTCAGTTGCGCTTGCTGCATGACCACCCTTCTTTCCAAAGAGTTAAAACATAAACATCAGGCATAGGACAGCAATAGTTGAGTCTGTTTTATTTAAGTAAATCCAAGTCAACCAAGAACCAGCATCAAAAGACTGGGTATCTCTATGGCATGAACACCCAGGTATAAATGGGACAGCTACATTCAGACTTTAATTTCTTCCTGGTATCCCTTGTTTTAGTTCTCCTTGTTTAAGGGAGTGGTTCTCCAGGTGGGTCCCCCAAGTTGGCTGGTTTCACTTTAAATCACCACTACTAACTGCTGATGGGCTCCTGATGTTACCCAGCTCTTCCCTATGTGTTCCAACTCTCTAGGTGACTGCTCCATACATTGTTCCCTCTCCGTAAAACCTCAACGCCTCCACGTTGGCCTTCATACTCATTTGATGACCTGGCTTCATATTTCACACAATAGAAGCCATCAGAAAGAGATTTCCACCAGCTTCAAACCCCGCATTTGCCCACCTCCCCACGCCTGTGCCCATGCACTCTGCTCCTCACCTGGTGACATGGATGTGTTGTCTGTCTGTCCTTAGTTCAATCAACTGTCCACTTGTGCTCTATCAAGGGCTCATCTACTCTCACCTACTCAAGAATACAGTTCCAGTAATTTCTGCCTCCCACTCTGCATCATCAATTTCTCCCCATCTACTAGATCATCTCCATCTACACACAAGCGTGCTGTTATTTCATCCAGCATTAAGTTTCATTTACTGACCCTGCTTCTCTCATCAGCTAAATTGCCATTTCCCTGCTCCTCTGTAGTTTTGGGTATCTGGATCATTCCTAACTAAGGCACAATAGTGTACAACTGACATGTACTTTTGAAAAGAGAAGTTTGTCCTAAGGCCATGGGCAATCAGGGTTTTTTTGTTGTTGTTTTTGTCTCCTTTTCACCCTAAACTTTGCACTCTTTACACACCTTACACTCTCACATTCTCAAAACTTATTGAAGACTCCAACAAGGTGTTTTATTTGTAGGCTGTAACTATCAATATTTACTATGTTGGAAATTTAAAGGGAGCCATTTTCACAATGCTTATATAGGGATTCATGTGAAGATAGCAAAGATGTAAACATTGCTTATTAATAACATCTTAGTAAGAGTATAAAGTTAGTTCCTACCTTTGAGACCCCGGAAAGCTCTCCTAAAATAAAGTATCAGTTTGTTCCAGAATATGAAAGAGAATAATGATGGATACAACTTGGAGAGTGAAATTTATTTGCCTTGGTTTATAATACCTGAATCTGGAAAGCTAATAAAATGTGTTAAAATATTAGCAAAGTTTCTTCAAGTTTAATGGGCTTATTTTCTTCATTTCGTGATTAATGTCTTCAGCTGCAATATGAAAGGTTACTCTTTTTTTTTTTTTTTGGTGTAATCTGTCAGGCTAACAAAGATTTTGTTTTAAAAAACAAGCAAAGATCCCTCATTTATATAAAAGATAAGTTTCTTTACAGTTGTTATTACCTTTTAGTCTTATTCTTGTGTTTTATTGTCACACCTTAATCAACAATTCAAACCACCTTTGACAATTTTCTCTTTTTTTTTGCTTTCCCCAAGTGAGATTCTTAATGTAGGAAAAAATAATAAAACTTTCTGGCTATCTTTTGCACCGAAAACTGAGATTTCATAAAGGCCACCTGGAATCACAAAGATTTGTTCTTTTGCCTTATAAAAAGAGAGGAACTAGAAATAATTTGGTTCATTTGCTATGTTACTATTTATGAGTTGCATGGGAAAAGTCAAATTGAAAGAGTTGCTGAGCTTTCCCTAGATTAAATTTGTATAAGCTATTATTACTATAAATATTCAGAAATTATATCCTTTATGAGAAGTTCCTAGAGGTTTGTCAGTGTTCTCACTGTACATATGTTTCTATTTCTGAGTGTCCTGGTTACGCTTTCTCCGACGATAGGAAGCAATAGCAGTATAGTGCAGGCATTGGTCAACAATGGTTCACCGGCCAAATGTGGCCCACTGCCTGTTTCTATAAACAAAGTTTTATGGGAACACAGATAAGCCCATTTGTTAACATTTGGTTTCTGGTTACTCTTGTACGACAATAGCAGAGCTGAGTAGTTGTGACAGAGACATTATACCCCATCAGCCTAAAAGATTTGCTAATTGACCTTATACAGAAAAAGTTTGCAGGTGCCTGGGATAGTGTTATCATGTATCATTTCAGTCACTATTTAAAATGCTTACTTGGACACAACCTTATTTCTTTTATTTACATTATCCTTTTTTAGGACAGTGGGTTTCACTTAGGGATGCACTTCAGCATTACCAGTGGAGTTTTATAAAATGCAGGTATCTGGGGCTTTCTCCAGACTGACTTAATCTCTTTACTTGACATTCTTGTCATATGCTTGGTATGCTATCAGTATCCTATGTGTATTATGTCTCAGAATTATTATGTTATATATCGAGATTTTTTTCCTCTGTAAAAATTATGTCCATTCATTCAAATGATATGTAGTATCCACTCTCTTCTTCAAATAGCCTTAATCATTATTTTTAGAGATAGTTTTGTCTAAAACTTTCTTTGATTGGCTTTGTTATCTTGTTTTTGCATGCCACAGAAACAATCAAATTTCCTTGTCAGTTGCATTACTCTTGATATGAACTCTCGTCAGACCTTTCACATTTGAAAATGGCCAGTAATAAATTAACCACAGCCATTGTAAGTCTCTGTCAGCCACAGAGAGTTTTTGTTTTCCTCTGACTCTTCCCTGAAGGCTTTGCAATCAGCTACAGACCCTCTCAGAACCCCGAGGAAAAGGACTGTATCAGACTTGGATGGCATCATTTGGACAACTTTAAAACCACACCAGGATTTCCAGAACTCCTTTAAATCAAAAAGCAGGAGGCTTCATGAGACAGCTACCCAAAAGTCCAAGTGGAATAACAGTTAATTACCTAGTACTGAATGAACTAATGAGAGAAAATGTATTTGTTATTTGTTTGCAATATTGTCGATGTTGGCCTAATGTCCCATTTTTTGAATAGATAAGGAAGCTCTGTTCTTTCTTCTTAAGCTATCTATAACTCATAACAATGTGGCAGGCTCTGCTTTTGTAAACTGAAATGAAACATTTGCAAGTGATATCTGACTTTCACTTTTTCACTGACTCTCCCACCCCCAATTCAGAAACTCTTACTGAATCTCCTCACTTTACAGGATTGCATAGTTATTTGCATAGATCCAGTAAGAGTCTGTCAACAATTTTTACCAAAATATAATGGTAAATGGTTATGCAACCGAAGCCTTACGAGGTATATCATATTTGAGGAGGATGTTGCTTTAATCAGGTAGGGCAAGCCACATTTAAGGAAGTAAGATTGACTTTTATGGAGACCTCACAAGAAAACTAGCCTGGTACTTTGCTTTGCAAAGTCTCAGCTTTACAGATGGTAAAGAATGTCACTTTCTGGAAGGCCAAGAATATTGGAATAATTTAGGAAACTCGAGAAGAGAGAAAGGTACCCAAATTTATGGATACTGCAGGGGAAATCTGGTGAACTTTCTAGGTCTTGGCCTCCTAGCCTCACAATGGGAAATGATAGACTTTTAAAAGTCCAGTCTGAGATTCCTTATGAAAATTTCCAGTGAAGCAAACTAAAGCTTTCCTAGATAGTAAATTAACACTTGTTGCACTTATGTAAATCACCAGGCCAAACCCAATGAGACCAGCCATTTTATAATCAAGAACAATCTTTGTCTGAGATTATTTTTGGTCAAAAGGGGGAAAGACTGCAAGAAAACTGGGAATAAGTGAAATGATTACTGGTGTCCCCAGTGGAAAACTATGCTTCTCTCTCTCTCTCTCTTTTTTTTTTTTTTTTGGTGAGGAAGATTGTCCCTGAGTTAACATCTGTGACCATCTTCTTCTATTTTGTATGTCGGATGCCACCACAGCATGGCTTGATCAGAGGTGTGTAGGTCCACGCATGGGATCCAAACCCATGAACCCTGGGCTACCAAAGCAGAGCACGCAAGCTTAACCACTGTGCCACGGGGCTGACCCCGAATACTACGCATTTTTTAGAGCAAGTCCTTCTAGGTTATCTGATCTGGACTTTTATTGCCTTCCAGCTATTTTACAACTCTGTAACTTGTAGTTAATACATAGTAATGCAAAACAATTCTTATATATAGACAAATGGATAAATCTTGCCCAGTATGTACAGTAGTCTAATTGATTTCTCTGCCCTCACCCTGGAGCAAAAGCCACTTTTGTGTCTACTTCTACATTCATTTCAACTTTTCTGTATTCCATATAAATTTGTGCTTCTTTGATTTCTCCTTTGATTTGGTTGTAGCATCTGCTTGGTGCCCCCATTAACAATGTTATGAGTTATATAATAAAATCTTTAACGTGGATTCATTAACATTTCTTTAAAATGACTTGCAAAATTGGATTTTTTTTCAATAGTATAGAATTAACTTGCATCCCACCTCCCTACTTGATTGACATCTATGACAAATACAGTAGTGAGGGGAAAACAGACAAAATCCTGTCATTCTAGACCTTACACTCTAAAGGAGGAAGAGGAACAATTAATAAAATAAATACATGTCATATAGTGCATTTGTAGGGGACAGTGCCATGAGGAAAATAGCAGCTCTGTAAGCTGCTATTCTGGGAATTTAACTCACTTGCACAATTTTTCTCTGGGAGGTAACAAAACCTAGAAGGATAACTTTTGGGATTCTAGCGCTATTTCTGGCCTATCGGGGTCTTGACCTCTATGACATATATCATAAAATAGTAGAAGTTTGGGGGCTGGGGACACTTAGAAAAACAAACAAAAACAACAACTTCCAATAAGTAACACCCCATATCAACCAGTGCTAACCTTCCTTCCTCTAGGTTACAAAAGGCAGCCTCAGGCATGTGGATTAGAGTGCTGATTTGACAGATGAATTTTTTTTTCCATTATATAAGTAAAAGTTTGCACTTGACCATGTGTATGTTCAGGTTTTGGGGAAAGAAACCTAAGCTCTGTTGTACCAACTGAAAACAAACAAGTTTGATCGCAAGGCACACATTGGGCATTAGTGCAATATTCAATGGTGGTTCTAACTAAACAGAATTTCTTTCTGTGGAATATTCTACATCATAGATTTGTAGGAAATCAGATGGCTGTGATTTTATGTCTGATTCCAATACAATGAGTTCACGAGGTATCCCCCCTTTTGACAGTAGATGCTTTGCTTATCAGAGTGACCTACAACTTTTAAAAACTTAATAACACATACCCAAATACCAGCAAGCCTCTGGGAGTAGTATAGGTGGCTAGAATAATTACTCATAGGTGTGATAATTACTCATAGTGATGGTAGAATACCCTGATTTTCTACCAGAAACATTAAAGCACAGAACTTGCAAGCTTCAAAGAATTCCACATTGACTACCAGCCTACCTTAGAGAATTCTAACTTATAAAAAAGTAATTTCTTCTGAAATAACTTTCTTTATTATGAAACAGTAGCAGGCAAATTAACTACAATTGCATCTTCATAGAGATTTCTATTCCAAGAGCTAAAATTTCAGGAACTGAATGGAAGGCTAATTATGCATGAGTAGTCCCTGATGCTGAAAGCGGGGACACAAGGGACAGTACTGGAGAGACGTGAATTGTTACGTCTCTGAGATAGCATCTCTCCTTCTGGTGACAGGCATATGAATCTGTAAGTAATTACAGGGAGATCATTCTGACTTTCACTTATTTCTTTTTCATCTCTTCTGTAGATGATAATCGGAGAGATGGTTACTGAATGAACATGAAGAATAAAATATGACAAAACAGAAACGAACTGTGTTAAATTTTGGTGTTCATTTTGTATCCTTTCTTTCACAGTGTGTAATGCCTGATTCACAATGTGCCACCTGATTCGGTGGGGAGGGGGGGCCATTCTTCAGAAGAGGGGGGTGCTTCCACTTCCTCTGCATGTTCTTGTATGAAATTCCACTCTCAAGGCATCAAAAGCAGGGCTGCTTATAAATATTGTCCCTTTGTGGACTTGCTCTCTCCTTATCTTCTCTTCCTAAGATAAGTGTTGAACAAACATAGAATGACATTTTTTTTCTGCTCACATGTGTCTTCTGATGAGCCACCCTGAAGAGATGTGTGTCATTGACTCTGCTAGTTGCCTACCCAACATTTCTCCCTTCCTATTTCTAGCATGGCTTATTGTTTGTTTATTTTTTAATCTGCCCCACCTCACCTGCTGAGATGGATGCTGATCAGTCGTAACCAGTCAACATGTGGCATTACCTTAGCAGCTACTATTGGTCCAGGCAATGGCATTAATTCTAATTTGCGTCAATGAGACTGAAGGGAAGAACATATTTCCCATGATTGGGAATGAGGGTCTCTCTCTTTCTTACTGGACAGAAACAAAGAAGCACATGGCCCCAGTTGCAGATAGCGGAAGCAAGACATAGAAAGAGCCTGAGTTCTTAATGACACATGGAGACACTGACCTCACAGCACCCGAAGCCTGGACTTCATAAACACACATCTCCTTTGTATTCACGTCAACTTGAGTCAGATTTCTGTTCTTTGCAGCCCAAACCATTTTAATTAGATACAAGATTTGATGCACCTTTTCTCCAAGACTTAAACTTCAGCAGGTTATATCAAGTAACTAGATCCCTGAATAAAGAGTTATCTTCTCCCACCTTCTATTTTGCATTTAATCACTCAACATGTATTTATTTAGCACCTGCAGTCTGCCAAAAACTTTGATACATAAAGTCAGATACAGCTCCTGCTCTCCCAAATGTATGGTCTAATATAGATGGTCTTAAGCTTTTGGGTACCAAAGGTCTTTTTGGCAGTCTGGGAAAACCTGTGGAAGTCTGGGGAAAACTTTGGCAGTCGGGGAAACCCCTTCTTAGAATATTGCCTTTAGATGCAAAGAATAGGATACATGGCATTACAATGGAATACAGATATGGTAAAATACAGTTATCAAAATGCTTTAAAAAAGTGTGATGTTTTATATATATATTAATGCCTTAAATAACAAGATCAGGGCAGTAGGTTTAACAGCCAGCATAACTTCAAAGTAATGATAAACTTAAATGATATTTTGAGGTAGACGCAACAAGTATAATGTGATTTGAATATGTCTATGATTTTTAACATGTGCAAAGACTCTGTGGCTGGACAAAACATGGCAAGTATTGGGGATTAAGGTCAGTGTGGCTGGATCACAGAGAGATGGCAAAGAGGGATATGAATGAGGTTGTTTTGGTGAAGATGGGTTGCTTCTCTCTCTCTTTCTCATACACACACATGCACACACACACAAAAACACACCAAAATAACTGTACTAAGGACAGCACATGAACTGGCTGAAATAGTACATGAAATGGCAATAAAATAACTATAGAAAAGAAACTGCAGATATAGCTTTTGAAATGAATGGGTCCATTCATGAATCCAGTTAAAAAACATGAATTTTCCCAGAGACACTATAATCTATAGTCAATGACAATCAAAAACCTTGGTTGAGATGATATGGGCAAATGATAAAACATTTTCACATTTAACTTAAGAATCATAGACTTATGACAATGTTAAATCCATTTTATGGATGGGGAAACTGACGCCTACAGAAGAGAAAATGATTGCTCAGTCCACACAGGTAGACAGTGGCAGAGCTAGACCCAAACACTGGTCCTTCAACTCTAATCACTGTCCTCTGTTGCTTCAGAACACCCAGTTCAACAAGACAGGCATAACTAGGTCATTTTCGTTGCTTACCAAGAGCTTTTATTGACAACTAAGAGCTCTAAGGAGAAATTCAAACAGAATTATCAAAATCTAAACTTGTCCTGCTGCCAGCTCCATCTCCCCACCTCAACCCCTGGGATCGAGAATGAGAATTTTATTTGGTGTGTCTCTCATCTAGTCTACATTTCTCTGTGATAAAGAAAATCCATTTCCCACTAAATTAAAATTGCTTTTTCATCCTAACAAACACTATACCCCTGGTACACACCAGAATAAAAATAAATTGATTTTTAAGCATCCACTGGAAAAAAAAAAAACAATAAGAAGCATAAAAATCATGGTACCATTGTGTGCCTTTTGAACAATTTAGCTATGAAAATGGATTCCTTTCCTGGAGACAGCAATTTTGTATCACTATGATGGCAATATTTCTGGGCAGTTCAGCAGCTTCAGTAAAAACTTCAGTCTTCCAGATATTTTGCACGAATGATGCTAAATGACCTGTTTGCTTGAATTGTTGCTAAGGTGATAAGACAGTTAATGGAAGATACCACTCTATCACTCAAAAAAGAGAGTGACTTTCAAAGGGTCTCAACGCCTTTTATCTCCTCACTAGAAATTCCCAAACCATCTATGGCAGGGTCTGAAAACCCAGCACCCAACGGTGCACTCCTGAAACACCAGGAGGTAAGTGACAACCTTACCTAGGGCTGCAGAGGTTCAGGTTGCCACTAATCCAGCTGGATTTTGGGAGACCAAGATTTTGTGCCAGTTGCTCTTATCTGTCCTTCTGACAATCCCTCCTCCATAATGAGTCTGTAAAACACTTTCATAGTCACATCAAGACTGCTTCTTTATGCAGTACTTGCTAGTCACTGAGCCTGCATCTTTCTTTTGATACTGAAGCAGGCACAGATGTCCCTGTGTCAACCTCTGGATATGAGAGGAGAGACAATCTCTCACTACTAAAATTCTCACATCAGGTGTTAATGCAAAAACTGGATGCTGATGTTTTGAGGACCGGGATTTCTCATCACTCACCCAGGGTACCGGAACTAAAGTTTAAGCAGATGTCCATAATCCATCATCAAGTGATGCTCTGAAACTCTCTGGGATTTACAATAAGCAGTATGAAGTAAATGGTTTTTAGTTTCATGGTAGAAAATAAAAAAGGAAGAACAAAAGAATATTTAAAATTCCCAGTGTTTAATTTTGTATGGCAAACATCAATTTTATAATAAAAATATTAAAGAAGGACTTCTAAAAATGCAAAAGCCCATATGTAAAGACATTGAGGTACTCTCAGTGCATTGCGGGAACATAATTTACACATATCCCATTAAATGAAATTGATGCTGCCACTGATGATGGGCCCCTAGGCAGGTCCCTTCAAATCCGAGTCTCTTTCTCAGATCTGTAGAATAAAAGGACTGGACTAGATCACATATACAGTTTATTTCAGTTCAAATATCATATGAGTGAGGATTCTCTTCCAAGAGGCATGTATGAAGACTTAAAAGAAAAAAATAAAGTCCCTGCATCCTTGCCCTTTGCTCTCATTAACTCTAGATATCTTCATTATATTCAAGCTTGGAGTCCTTCTGGAAAGACAAATTCATGTTTCAAGTCATCACTGCTCCATTTTTAATCCACCAAAGTCAATTATTGATTATTTCACTGTTGATGCAAATGCTTATTTTTTCATCATGAAGAAACCCTCTGCCCTGTCAAGAAGCATCTGGATCTAGCCCACTTTGAAGTGTGCCTCATTAAATATAGAATTGCCAATGGACTTTTAAAAGCTTGAGCAAAGGTCACAACTTTTAAAATTTATTTTACAATTGTTCCAAGGATTAAAAAATTCTAGATGATTTAATGTCTTATGAAGGACAACTTTAAGACCCTTGTAAACAAAGCTCGTGAGCAAGAGACCCCTTTTATGGTCACCGATAAAAATGTTTTAAAGTTTCTTTCCTCTATTGTAGGGGTTGGGGATATTGTGTCTTCACTGGGAAGAATGCTGGGTAAATGGGTGGGGTATGCAAGCTGAGTGTCCCTCTATTATCAAAGGACAGGCTGTTGGTGACAGCATTCACTGTGGCAGAGACATTGCTCACCAAATATCCACGTACTCCCCTACATCACCCAGACATTCCCTCACCCCTCGCCTGCTACTGCAACCTCGGAAGCTGTATGTTCCAGATAACATAGCTAGAAGATAGAGAAGGGCTGCCCAACCTTCATCAGACTTGACTTTGTCACCAGCCACTGGGATGTGGGGATTTGTCTCTTTCCGCATCATCCCCTAGCCTATATTGACTAATACAAGTCTTGACACCAATGTCCACCCAGGCATTTTGTGGTCACTGTTCCTCCCCACTAAGTTCCCCAGCTCTGTGTTCCTGATCTGCCATATGTTAGATATTGATGACTGAAGAACAGAATCCTGAGATCCAGAGAAGGTTCTGATTTGCATGCAAATTTCACTGCTTAACAAGGCTCAGATACCCGCATCCCACAGTCAAGGGGAGTTTGTTCTCTGATCTTCCTGAGAATGAAGCTCTAGCCCCATCTGTCTCTTCCGGGGAGTCGGAGGTGGATAAGGAAGGGAGAGACTTGTTGTCTGAGATAGAAGAAGGAGACTGTTGTTCATCCCCAAACTTCTCCTTCTCCTCATCTATTGTGTGTCCTGGTCAACTGGGGACTTTGTTGCTTTGTGTCCTAGATTTCCTCCATTCCTGGCATCTGCCAGCACTAAAGGATCTAGTCGTTGAAAGTTGCAATTATAATTTCTAATGTCATCCATGGTTCCAAGAAATAAATTACTTTAAAATCTCATCCTTGTGGAAACAAACAACAACAACAAAAAATCGAGCCACACCAAGAAACAAAGGGATCCTGGGTCAGAAGCTTGACTGTGTATACCATCTAACGGACGGAGGCATCATACCCTCCACATACACAGCAGTCCCAACGTTTTAGCACACTGATGTGCTAAAACCAGTATATCCAATTCTAGTCAAGGGAGATAATGTAACAGTCCACTGGACTGTGAGGGTCAGCAAAACATGGCCCATGGGCCCATTCTGCTCGGTACATGTAGCCTCTTCTTGTATGGCCTGCAAGCTAAGAATGGTTTTCATATTTTTGAAAGGTTGTAAAAAAACAAATAAGAAAACAAAGAACAAGCACGTCACTCTAATAATAGTCCCCTCACTCTTCTGCATTTAAGTTTCCTCGCCCTGCATGAGCACTGCCTTCACCATGCAAGTATTTAAAGACACCGTCCCTTGAAGCTATAACCCCTCCACCCACCACTTGGGTCTTCACAGCTACACTTGAATGTTTTATAGAATTTTTACAATAAAACCCCTTGAAAGCCTTTACTGTGCTCACTGATGGAAGTTTCTCTCTTCTCATTCTCTCTTACATCTACTCTACCCAAACTTTCACCCCTGCCACTCCATCAAACCACTCTCCAAGGTCTCCAGTGACGACCCCATTGCCCATTCTGATGGTCAAGCCTTGGTCTGCATCTTTCTCAACTTCTCAGCAGCACTTGATCATTCCCTCCTCCTCCCAACCCTTTCCTCCCTTGGTCTCTGGGAGATGGTTCTCTTGCTCTCTGTCTGGATGCTCTTGTGTAGCTTCTTTGCTACCTCCTCCTCCTCTTCCCTACTTCTAAATATTACAGTATCCTCAAGATCTTTCCTCTGACTTTTCTGTCTACAGTCATGCCAAATGGTCACATTGAGTCTCCAGGTTTAATGTGTCATTGGTAATGTGATGACTCCCAGCATCTTTCCTGAATTCCAGAATTGTATATCCAACTCCTAGCTAACATCTTTACTATCTTTCACAGACATCTCAAAGTTAATGTCAAAAATTACCCCTCCCCTCCCACCAAACTGGCCCCTCCCCTAGTCTCTTCCATTTTAGTAAATGGCATTGCCATCCACCCAGCTGTTCACACCAACAACCGTGGAGTCACTTGGATTTCTCTGCTTTGCTCATACCCCATATAAAGTCAATCATCAAACCTGTCTAGTCGCTTTTCTCATGTCCCTAGTCAAACTGCTTTTCACCACCTTCACCAGTATGCCTCCAGCCCAGCCCACCATCGTCTCTTGCCTTGATTACGGTGAGCATGAGCTAACTCGTCTTTCTGCTTCCACTTTTACCCCTAGAGTCTGTTCTCCTCACAACAGCCAGCTAGTGTTTTTAAAATGTAAGTCATATCATGTTATTCTCTTGCTCAAAATCTTCCACTGACTTCCCATAAAATGTAGAATAAAATTGAAATCCCTCATCATGACTCATTCTGTGTTAAATGATCTGGTTCCTGCCCCCTCTTGGACCCCTTCCTGCTTTCTCCACTGCAGACACATAAGTCTCCTCCTTCTTCCCCTTGACAGCCATGACTGTGCCTCAGTGCCCACTTTTGCATTTGCTTGTTCTTCAGCCTGGGGCACCCCTCCCCACCCTCCACCCCCAGATATTCATAGCTCCTTCCCCTGCTTTCTTCTCTGCTCAAATGTCACCCCCCACAGAGGCCTTCTCTGACCACCCTCTCTCTCCATCCATCATATCACAGCACTTAAGCAATTAATATTATATTACATGCTTGTTTGCTAATTAATTTAACATCTGTCTCCTACACTAGAGTGAAAGCACCTTGAGAACAGGAAATTCGATTCCTTAACTCTTTTGTCCCATAAAGTATATGCTCAGCAAGTATATGAAGACAAAAGAAACAAAAGAAGGAAGGGGGAGAGGAAGGAGAGAGGGAAGTATCTGGCCCCTCAGTGTGAATGGTTTTAACAGATTATGTTTGCCCTCTGGTTCCTTCTCATCATAATTCAGTGTAAATATCACCCCCTCGCTGAAGCCTTCCATGCCTACCAGATCTGAAGGGGCACCGCTCTGCCCAGCCACTCTCTATTCCCAATTACCTGTCTTAGTTTCTTCAGAGCACATAGGACCATCTGAAATTATTTGTTGATTGTTTTCTCTCACTAGAATGTAAGTTTCATGAAAGCACTGATCTTGTCAGTTTTGTTCACTGTCCCCATGGCCTAGACAGTACCAGGCACAAAGTTGATATTCCTAAATATACGTTGAATGAATGGATCAATGATTCAATCAATTGGCTGACTAGATCATTTCTTTGCAATAGAAGGCATCAGAGGACCTAAGATGAGGAAATGTGGACCACATCAGAAACACACACAGAAAGGAAGGTCAGGGAATAGAAGGCGACTTTACCCCTCCTTCTACAATGATGCTGAGTTGACACTTTTAACCCTGTGAGGGATCAGGCAACTCACCATCTGCTGGTTTCTCCTAGACCCTATCGCTCATCTTGCTCCCGGTGTGAGGGCCCCGAGCCTTGAGGAGAGCCTGCAGATGTTTCAGCAGAGGCCCAGATGGTGCTCAGGGATGCATCTGGCACCTCAAATCAGCTCTGGCTACAGCTCACCTCCATTACCTGCTTTGATCTGAACTGCTTCTGATGGGTTTCCAGAATGAATACTGCCGGAGGGCTGTCTAGGAGACAGGGTTGGAAGTTTTCGCCTTTTTGGAAATGCACCCTGCTGTCAGTCCGACCGCTTCTGTATTCACATAAAATATGTTGATAAACAAATGAACTCATTTGAAAGCCAAGCCAAGGGCAATCAGTATAGCCTAGGCTCTCAGTGAACTGAAAGCATTATGTCTTGGTCATCTCTATTCCAAGTGCCTAGCACAGCGGCAGGCTAGGGGTACAGTTGTGCAGGCAACACACGGTACAAGCTCCATGGAGTGGCATTCTCATCCTAGTCTATGTGAATAGCAGCCCTTGGGATTGTGCAGGATACAATCCACATGCGCCTACACTGTGGTCCTGATTCACGGCATGCGGTGCATCAAGATGCTCTGTAAAGTGAGCTGAAAGAATCAGTGAGAAGGAAAACCAGGGAGGCTCCTTTAGTGTCTGGGAACTATCTCAGATGGCCATTGGGCAGGTGGGTGGGACCTGAAATAGCCACATCTTTTCAGAAGAAAGGAGAAAAGAATTAGGATCTAAAGCCCTAGGACATTGCCCATAGGACTTGCTACTTCAGGGAAGTTGCAGAACTTTGCCCACCTAACTGATCTCATGAAATGGATTCTCCAAAGGTAGGAATGTGTGGTTTGTTTTGTGAGTAAATCACTTTTATTCCACGGATTGTGTCAAGGATACAGTTTCAAAAGCTCTATCAAATGTGCAGGTGCTTATGAAACTTCTATCTGGCCTCTCTGGCTCTTCTCTTGCCGCTCTACAGTTTCCTCCTTATAAGCAGTCCAAGTGGCTTTCTAAAACATAAATCAGGCTCTAAAGCCTGCTATTGTTCCCCATCTTGCTCAGAACGGGTTCTAGAGCCCTACATGGACATCCCCCGGCTCCCTCCCCGATTCCATTTCCTACCTCAATCCTCTACACTCCAGATTCTATTTCCCAAGCCAATCGTGCTCTCCTCTGAGTGCCTTTGACCAGGCTGCTCCCTCTGCTAACTCATTTCATGCAGGTTTCCGCTTGAAGAACACCTCCTCCAAGAAGCCCTCCCTGATCACCTCCATCTAAAACAGGAGTCCCTGCAAGGTCTATTCCAGACCGTCCCTTATTTCTCCTATTTCTTCCTGTCATTATCTGTTTGTTTATTTGTATATTGTCTCATTGTCTATCAGAATGTCATCTCCATGAGAGCAGGGATTTGTCTTGTTCTCTGTTCTGTCCCTTCAGACCTGGAAAAGTACCTGGCACATAGTAGGCTTTCAATAAATATTTGTGGGATGAATGAATGAATGAATACTTGATATTGGAAACTGTCAACAACAGCAAACTGAATAAATGCAGAAATTCATGGGAATTACAAGGGAATCGGCGGGGGCCGGCCCAGTGGTGCAGTGGTTAAGTTCACGCGCTCCGCTTCAGCAGCCCAGGGTTTGCAGGTTCAGATCCCAGGCTCGGACCTAAGTGCCACTTATCAAGCTATGCTGTGGCAGGCGTCCCACACATAAAGTGGAGGAAGATGGGCACGGATGTCAGCTCAGGGATAATCTTCCTCACAAAAAACAAAAGGTGGTGGTGGGGCAATAAGGATATGAATATGGGACCTTTCTTTCACTATCTGCTACTTGATTAAGCTATACTTTAAAAACACCAAAGGAGAAATCCTGTGGGGCAGTTGCCAGAAGCAATGATCTCATCAAAATAGTACTTTAAACGCAAAATTGTTATTGCTGAATCAGAGCTTCAGAGATGCATGTGTATTAAAAGGCCTGTCATGCTCTTCCTAGATATTGCATTTACATTCTTGCATAATTACCTGTGGGAGCCCCACTGCCTGGTCCCAAGAATGAAGGTACCAGGCTCTCAGGTCTACTTGGGATTAACTGTCTCTAGGCTGAGTGCCAGGACAGGGTTGGTGCAAGAATTCAGTTTGCTTGTATTTTCTAGCACAAACTGGCTTCAGTCCAGCAGTAGAGAAATGGCATATACTAGGTGTCTAAGGGGATGAGAAAAGAAGAAGGTTTTCTTATTCTTTTAGAATATATATTAGCCCTGAAGAAATATTGGAAAATACACTCCAAAGTATATAGAAGATGATGATGCTAATGCACAAATATCTAAATTTTATTGAGCATTCAATATGTACCAGGCACTGTTTTGAGTACTTTACATTAAATAAATGCATGTCAGATTGATCCTTTCAAAATCTAAGTCAAATAATTTTGCCTGCATACAAAACCCTCTAAAGGCTTCCCATCTTATTCAGGCTGGTTCTACATGAACTAATGCCCTGTTCCCTGCCCTTCCATGCTCCTACTGTGTGCCCCCTTACTTATCCTGCCCTCTTGTTAATTCTTAAACATTCCTGGCATGCTTCTGCCTCAGTACCTTTGCACCTGCTGTTCTCTCTACCTGGAATGCTCTCCTCCTAGATCTCCTCATGGTTTACTTCTTTACATCTTTGCTCAAAGGTCATCTTCTCAGTGAGGCCTTCTCTCAGCATGTATTCAAAATCACAAATACTGCCCCCCCCAGTGTATGCGTGTGCACGTGTGTGTATGTATATAACATATGTATATATATTCCATATACATGGAATGTGTACATGTATATGTACACAAACTCACATATGTAATGAATTAACTCATTCATCCTCATGAAAACCATATGAGATAAATATTATCATCATTCTCATTTTACAAATAAGGAAACCAAGGCACAGAAAGTTCAAGTAATTTGTCCAGGGTAACAGAAATGACCATTTCTATTGTCACTGTCCATATTCCAGAGCATGGTGATTATGTGAGACAGGCCTTGATCAGCAACTTTCTTTGTCCCCTCCTGGTTCTGGGACCTCGGGAAAGTCAACCTCTATAAGCTTCTGTTTCCTCATCTGTGAATGGATGGATGTTAGTACCTATTTAGTCTTTGATTTGAAGCTTTTGAGATAATAAATGTCACGTGTTCAGCCTAGTGATTGATACACAGAGAGTGTTTAATGATTGGTATTCCAGACTCCACAATTTGCTCCATCGTATTTAACAATCTCAAGTAGTACATTGTATGGAAGTTCTATAGTGCATCTAACCACTTCCCTTGGGCTAGGCATTTAGATTGTGATGAATACTCTGGTACCTCCATCTTTGGGAATGTTCCCAGTTTCTTTCCTATCCTAAACTCCTAAAAATAGACATATTGAGTCAAAAGATATTCTAAAGGCTTTTGTTGCACAGTGTAAAACTGCCTTCTTTAAGATTTGGTCAGTTTAGACATCCATTTGTACTTCATAAGAATATCCATTTTCCCACATCCTCACCGTCATGTGTACTACTGGATTTTTGTCTTCATCTTTTCTATTCCGAAGACTGAAAATCGCTTGTGAGATTGGACATTTTTATATATTCATTGGTAATCAATTTCAGTAAATAACTTTCTCAATCAAATCCCTCAGTTGAGAAAGACTTTATCTGACTACCAATGCCTGTCATCCTTGAAGATTTGCCTTGTCTGTGCAGTCATCACGGACATTCTCCTCCAGCAAGACCAATCCTTCTCATTTCTTGCTATAAACCTACTTTCCTTTGATTATATATGTTAGCATTTTTCACGGATATTAGTTTACATGGCTGTCTCCACTTCTAAACTGTTTAGTGAGAGCAAGGGCTGTATCTTACTCCAAAACAAATTCATTCATTCATTCATCCATTCCTTCAACCCCCAGAGATTTACCGAGCACTGACAATGTGCTAATCACAGTTCGGGGCCGTAGGGATCCAGAGAAGATCCAGATGAACCAAGTGCTTTCATTCCAGGTACTTATATTTACGAGGAAATGCAGGCAAAAAGCACATGAGCAAAACCATAACTGACATCAGTTACTAATGAATGCTAGGAAGAAACAGAATGTAACTAGCATGAAGATAACTTTAGCTTGGATGGAGGGGAGTTGAAAGACCCTCTGATATGAGTCTGTAAGCTGAGATCTGAATGATGAGAGTCAGCATGAGAAGTTCTGGGTTACAGCATCCTAGACAGACAGCACATCCTGTGCAAAGGTCCTGGGAAGGAAACTGTCCCAGTGTGGCCAAGGGCAGAAATAATACCAGCAAGACTGAAGGGAAGTCAGTGAGCATGAGAAGCAAGGAAATGACGGTCAGAGAGACAGGAAGGCACCAGATCATCTAAGGCAGGGACAGCAAGCTCTTTTGATAAAAGTCCAGATTATAAGTATTTTTTGGCTTTGCAGGCCATACAATCTCTGCCACAGCTACTCAGCTCTGCCCTGTGGCATGAAAGCAGCCATAGGCAGTATGTAAATGAATTAATGTGGATGTGTTCCAATAAAACTTTATTTATAAAAACAAGCAGCTGGTTGAACTTGACCCACGGGCCACAGTTTGTGACCCTGGAACTAAGTCTCATGGACACTAAGGAAGAGTTTAAATACTTTTCTAATTCTAATGATGGCAAGGAGGGAATAATAATAATAATATCAATACAAAACCACTGGAAGATTTTTTCAAAGAAGGGAGTGACACGATCCCCAGTTGTGACTGTCTGTGTGCCCGACATGTTACAGGCACTTAAAAATCAATTGTTAAATACCAGGGCCGTTCTAAAAGAAAAGGGAACTATTTTAAAACACTATCTTCTAGACTATCTAGCTCAGGGGTGGTAGCACTGGAGGAAAAAAGATAGTGTCATTATGGGGAACAAAAACCTTTCATATTTGCTATTTCAGTACATCTACTAAGCTAGTTTTTTTTTAGAGCTGTGCGATGGGAGGCATTGGATCAAAATACTGACTGGTTGGTTGGTTATCAGCCAAGCAATCAATTGGAACATAAAGCTGAACGGGAGCACACAGACACATTAGAGAGACAATTTTCAATTTTAGGCACCTGAGGAGCCCTGACAGACAGCAGTGGTTCTCTATCGGGCAGACTGATTGCCAGCATCACCATTAAGAAGTCGTTTCCTTACATTTTCTTTTCCTAACAGCTGTAGTGGGAAACTGGATTTCTACAACAAAATGAAATGATAGTCCCTTCCATTTCTCAAAGCCTTTTATTAGGATCTAAAATTTAATGAGCTTCCTTACCCATCATCCACACAGCTTTAACCCTGGAATCACACGGTGATGTCTCCTTGTCTGACACAGGCATTTCTAGAGTTGTCAGTTCAATTCCTGCATCAGTAGTTTGCTTCTGTTTGTTGTTTATTAGCTTTGGTGCCATATTTTCAACAGCGGAAAATCTGACGAGTCTGAGCTCATTCCCCACTCTGATAAAACTGGGAAATGTCCCAACGTGGAAACTAATACAAAAGCGCTAAGGTCTTATAAAACACACCTACCCCTGTCCACCCAGCAAGGGTTCTGGGAAAAAGGAATTAAAATTAAATGAAATTTCACTACCCTAATTTGGGTACCATCTATGTGGTTCCTTGCCTCTCAGTTAAGTTTCTTAAAAAAGAAAAAATGTACAAGATACTTCTACACCTCAAGATCTGGAACATTAAAGAAAGATATAATAATCTGATTGTTGGGTTAAAACTAAGCGTTTGGTCCAGCACCAGGCAGCAGCCCTTGCCTCATCAACAATGCAATTTGGCCATGGCATCCCAACCTGGTCACTTTGACAGGACACTGGGAAGGTTACCAGCGAAACACATTGGAATTGATAGAACTGGAAGGCAGATTTAGCCAACCTAAATATCTGGTCTTGGACACTAAAACCCAGTCATTAAAAACTGATCTGGGGCTTTGGGCGTGTTTGCCAGAATCTCCCAGGTGTGAAAAACTGACTCATATAAATCAAGCCTCTTTGGAAACAGTATTAGCTTCTTGCAAGTGATAAATCAGAAAAGTGAGATCACATCCAAGTTCAAAGTGAAGACTGGAGAGCCTGCAATACAAGAGAGAAAATGGGACTTTTTGTTTCAGTCATTCAGTTGCCCACCAACAGACTTTTACTCATGACCCCCTGTGCCTGAGGTTCCTCCTTCTGGGATATCAATAGAGACTTTTGAGAACCTCGAGGAGTTGCTGATGGAGTGGCATTGACATGTCCTTTACATTCCTTGCCACAGTATACTCTCAACGATGTCCTACGATTCCTCTGTTGACTATCTGTGTCCCCTCGCCTTCCCCAACACCTTCGTGTACATGAGACCTGAATGGGGAAATGTGACTTTTGTTCAGAGTTGAGAAAATCCACATGAGCCCTCTCTGACGCCTGTAATTGGATTATTATTTATTTGAGGCTGCTCACTTCCCAATACACTGAGTCCCACTGGCTTTAGTGCCAAACCCAGTCACACCTGGAGAGCCAAATGTCATGCTGAGCTGGGGCAGAGAGCTACCAAAGGCACAGGTTAACAAACTGGGCCATCTGAGTGAGTGTAACTCAAAGCAGATGGCGTGCACCCCGATTCTCAAGATCCATGTACCAATCAGCTGAAGACAGCTATATTCATTAGGAACTGCTTACAGTTCAAAAGTCAGCAACCCATTATCTTTGGAAGAAACCAGAGTGGTGGCAACACACCGAGAATGCCCCAGACAGTATTTCTTGTACAGAATACGGATACTCTTCAAAATCAACTCTTCCTAATACTCACGATATATATCAGCTACTATTGTGTTTCAGTCTCACCTCTAGGCCCTTCTCTTTACTTGGGGAAGAGGATGTAGATTGGAGGCAGTGTTCCAAAGTATCCTCCCCACCAGCCATACTATGGAGCAGGGAAGAGAGCAGAATCATAATTCCCAGGTCACATCTAAAGTTCTTTGGTATGAGAGGCTTGCTGGCACCTTTGCTGAAAGGAAAGTGGGTGGAGGGTACAGATGGCTACTGGCTCTGATCCAAGTTTTTCCTCCAAGAGACTGTTCTCACTCTCCCTCATCCCTCAGCTTGCATATTATCTAAAAGTCTGGGTAAAGGGAAAGTCCACTTAAATCATCACTGATAACCACAGTCTGTCTTCCTCGGGTGGAGTTTCACATCTTAACTTTAAAGGGTCTACACCCAATTATGATGTGTGGTTTTCCCCACACCACCAAGCAATGCCCTGACACCTGCTGGGTATCCTACAATTCAACTCAATTCTGACACTATCTATGCAGAGAGATAGCATCAGATTCCATAGGTGAAGAGCTCAGTTTCACAAGACTGTCCCCCTCCCCGTCTTCAGATGCCAGTTGCATGCTCAGGTTGTCACCTGAGCTTCTGACCTACCAGCTATGGAAGAAGCATTTTACCTACTAGATTACCAGTTTATTATAAAAGATTATATAACTCAGGAACAGTCAGATGGAAAAGATGCACAGGACAAGGTATGGGGAAAGGGTGCAGAGCTTCCACAGTCTCTGAGCCCACCACTCTCCCCAAATCTCCATGTGTTCACCAACCCAGAAGCTCTCTGAACCCCGTCCTCTTGAGTTTTTCAAGGAGCCTTCATTACATAGGCATAGTTGATTAATCTTTGGCCATTGGCAGTTGATTCAACCTCCAGCTCCTCTCCCCTCCCAACAGGTCAAGGGGGTGGGACTGAAAGTTCCAGCCCTCTAATCACATGGTTGGTTCTCCTGGCAACCAACCCTATCCTTAGATGCAATCCAAAAGTCACCTCATTAACATAATAACAAAAGATACCTTTATTGTTCTCAACACTTAGGAAATTCCAAGGGTTTTAGGAGCTCTATGTCAAATATATATTTATTATAAATCACAATATCACAACTGTCATGCAAACCATTATTGATAAGTAAGGAATAATATTTCTAAAACATAAATTCAACAGTGTTACACCCCTTCCCTGAAAGTTCTTTAATCACAACCACCCCGCTTGCCTGAAAAACAGTTAAGCATACAGAGTCCTTCAAGATTTCACCTCTACGCCCACCTCTTCAGAGTTAGCTCTTGTCATCCTGCTAATCTATACTATAGCCTCTACTTATGGTTTCCCCAAATATGTGACTATTTTACCCTCTGCTGACCTGCCTGCCTTGACCTAGACAGAAACTGTTGCTAAGGAGAGCCTAGGGTGGAAGGATATAGTTCTCCTTTGCTAGCATTTACTATGTGCCAGAGATTGTCTGAAGCTCTGTCTATATTCTAACTCATTCACACAATTCTAGTTCATTATGGATGCAATTTTAGTTTCAATACTGTGCAAATAGGTCGATAGATAGAAGAGCACTTGATTAAGTTTCAAGAAAAAGGAGAAAGAGGAAAGGAAGAGTTTGGATGCAAAGCAATATTTTATGGCTTTGTTGATGTCTAAGTGATATATAATAAACTGCACATATTTGAGGTATATAATTTGATCAGTTTTGATATATGTATACATCTGTGAAACTATCACTGTAATCAGGTGAGTGAACACATGTATCACCCTCCAAATTACCTTGTGCTCCTTTGTAATTCTTCATCCCCCATCCCCAGCCAACAACTTATCTGCTTCCTATCACTACTGATTAATTTGAACTTTTAAAAGAATTTGCTATATATGGAATCATACAGTATATACTCTCTTTTGTCTGAATTCTTTCACTCAGTAGAATTATTTACAGATTTATCCTTGCAGTTGGATATATCAATAGTTCATTGCTTTTTATTGCAGAGTAGTATTCCATTTTATGGATAGATCCCAATTTGTTTATCCATTCACCTGTTGATGGGCATTTGGGTTCTTTCCGGTTTTGGACTATTAAAAATAAAGCTACTAAAAAAGTCATGTGCACATCTTTGTATGGACATATTTTTTCATTTCTCTTGGGTAAAGACATAAGAGGAATGGCTAGAGAAGTATGGTACGTGCATATTGAACTTTCTAAGACCCTGTTTGTTGGAGGAGGTCATTGAGAGGATGCGACTATCGGTTGACCCCAGAGCTGGACCTAGGCAACCAGAGGCTCCTCACCCACTCTCCTGTCCTTGGAACATACATTCTGCCCACTGTTCCCACAGTGGGAGCTGTTTTCAAGGACACAGTGTTGAGAGACTAAGGTGGTGTCGAGACCACCTGGATGGTATATGCGACTGAACCCAGTTATGGCCTCTATATAAGCTCTTACAATTCTGGCAGGTGGGTGCAAAGATCTACTCATCTTGCAGCCACCAAGACAAGCCTGGTAAGTAAGTTCCTTGCCACCTACCAATCTGGAGTGGTCTGCCTCTTTCTTTGGTCTCTCTGTGCCCTCCACGTACTGGGGCCGGTTGGCGAACCAATACTGCTGAACTGTTTTCCAAAGTGACTCTACCAATTTTTAGATTCCCACCAGCAGTGTATGAGAATTCTAATTGTTCCATGTAATCACCAGCACCTGATATCATCAGTCTTTTAAATGTCATGCTAAGCAATTTAAAGATCTCATTTTCTTTTAAACAAACCTATAAGTAGTAATAATTATACCCATTGTGCAGATGAAAGAACCTAGGACCAAAGAGGTTAAATGATACATCCAAGATGTACAATGATGAGGCTTCAAGCACCACAAGATGATGGAATGGAGAGAATGCCCAAGAGGCCAGCTTCTAGGACCAGGCAGCAACTGGGACGGGAAAGAAATCCTAGTCGGGCCAGTATAATGACCTACAGTATGGGGAGATCAAGACCTCAGAGCTGGATTTGGCAGTGCCCTGAACGCTCATATCAGACTTTGTTCTGTTATAATTTCCTGTGCTTTGAGAAAAGTTCTTTCTAAAAATAAGTGGCCTTTGATGCTCTAGAAATGCTAAAGAAAAGAGATTTGTCCAATTATCCTGGTACTAGTTAGAAAGGTGAGGCCTGGGTTCTGTGGCTGGGTCTGTTGGTGGCCGAGGTTGCAAAGTAAAAGACACCTAATGGGAAAAGTGGGCTCCAGGGAGAATTCCACTGGGGGAAGATTCAAGGTCTCTTGTTGAGTCTTCCCTTTTAGGAGGAATTTTTCTTTCTCAAGTACCTCTCTGTTCAAACCTTGAATAACTAGGGCCTTTGTTTTAAAGTAGCAAGCTATTTCCTTGTTAGTTCTAGCTCAGTTCAGTTTTACACAGGCTTTTACCTGCTGAACTAGCTTTTCTGGCTAAAGGAAGGGACTAAGATGGTAAGGGCTCCAGTCATCTTAGGTGACTGCACCAGAAATCAGCTGATGCATCATGAGGGGGGAACAGAGGACTGCACTATCCCGTGCCATTGGCTAACACCAGATGTGCAAACAGCTGGTTTTAGAGGGCTTTTGTAGAGAAGCTCAGTTATCACCAAGGTCACAGCAGGAAGCAGAAAGGAGATGGTTTCATACGCTTCTGATATAAATCCGAACAGACAAAACTAAACAGCAGAAACAAGATCTCAACTACGCATGCCCATTGGAGCATGGGCCCATAGATGGCCTCAGCATAAAGTATGCATTGGGACACTTCTGTCCCCTGTGTTTAGACGCAAGGTGAAAGTTCTTACTAAGCATTCCAGGAGGGAAAATATAGATTTTTGGTTTAAAATATCTTTGTGTATGTGTGTGAATATGTGTGCATTTATATATCTAGAAATAGAGTCGTCATACTGTTGACAATGATTGTCTCTCGAGTATGTGATAACAGGAGTTCTTTCTCTTTCCTCATTTAGTTGCTGATTGAAAAAAGATTAAATAGCGTGCAACGTTACTTGCAAAATCCAAAAAAGAAAAAAAAAATCTGTAAGTATCTCTCTCTTTCAGTAATAAAGCAACGTAACACAAAAGGAAAGATAAGGCACAATCTATTCACATATTCTTTTAATGTTCAAAACAGCTTTCAAGCCTGCTCTATCTTTTCTAGTCCCTCAGGCTTTCTTCAAATCAGTGCCACTTTTTGTCAATCTATTACAACTTAACTAGTTTTCTTACTTCTAGCAACTGCAACGTGGCTCATCCTCAAGTACTATCCCTGGAATTCCCATTCCAAAATATGCTGTGCTCACTTTCCTCCCACATTTATAAACTTTTGTTGGATCTCCACGACTTCAAAGAGAAAGTTCAAGCACAGTCCTGAACAATTTGGCTTCATTACTCTTCACTGCATCATTACCTCTGTTACAGAGTCCAGGCCCACCAAACCAGAGGGGGTGGAATTGCATCAAGGGACGCCCATGCACAATTCAACATACACATGAGGGAAGATTCATCCTAAGAAAGGACAGCGAGTATTTCAGCTTACGAGCTATAGTACTTAAAATTAACTTAGCCCACCACTTTGAAAAGATGCGGTTCTTGCCAAAAGTTTAATTTGAGAATGAAGCTTTAGAGTCACTTTGTTTCAAAATTTGCCCATAGAGTGAGGTTTTATTAAATTTTATTATTACACTCATTCATATTTGCAAGAGTCAAAGTCACGGAAGTGTAATGTGTCTCCTCACTCCATGTGCCATGTGTTGAAAACACTCCCTCTCTACTTTTTCACACACGATATCATTTCCTACTGGATTGTCATATCACTTTCTCTGCTCGTTAACTTCAGTATACTTGTCACGTTTTCTGTGAAGCTTAAGTGGTTCCCTTCTCTGTGTGGCGACCCTTAGTTCTTTGTGCAACAACTGTAGCACGCCTCACACTGTTCATTGTTTGTGTGAAGGCCCATGTTGACCAGTAGCTTGTGAGTTCCTGACAGACAAGGACTCTGCATCACAGTCCTTCACAGAGCACTAGGGGCATAGTCGGTGCTTCTCAATTGTTAGCTCCATTGCTGAAAGACCATGAGAAAATTTTAATCAAATCAAATAGTACAGAGGCATAAACTAACGTATTACTCCCTAAGAAAACTAGGACTATTCCTTTCTGCACAGCATTTGGTAATTTAAAAAAAGAGATGTGTAATCAGAGACCAAATAAAGACTAATGAAAGCACACCCCTATTTCCCTGAATATTCTTTGCCTTTAAGTAGATTAATCTTAATGAATGCCATTCACTGGCTTTCATGCAATGACAACAAACAGCTGGATGAGAAGAGACATCAACGGTCACTTGAGGGAGCTCAGTACTAAATCAGAAAAGGTACGTGGATTTCAAATTCCTTCCAGTTCTGATTTACTGGTAGGGGTTGCCTGAAGACTGTGTTGATAAGAATTTCAAGACCACTCTTGGGTTCAGGGGAAGCATGCCATGATTGATTAGTGATGTCTGCCTTGGGCATGGATGGGGGAATATCTGCCTACCTGCTAAGCTGTTCTGATCCTTATGTTAGTCCTAGGCCTGTTTCGCTTTGTGTTCTGGGGAGCTATCTGCTATATATGGAAGATCAAAAGATCATGGCCTATAGTCCCAGCCCCTCAAGAAATACTTCTGGGAAACACTCCTATCATCCTGTCTTCTTGCTATCTCTGGTCCCAGGGCCAGTGCCTGGTCCTGGCTTTTAAGGTCTCTGGCCCAAACCTTGGAGTTGACACTTCATTCAGACCTTCTGATTTTAGACTGATTTTGTCTTTGACCCTGGATAGTGTCTTTCTGACCTCCTGGTTCCTTGATCCCTGGACCTCCAATATACTTGTGATGAGAATTAATTTATTCCCAAAGGCTCTGAGATTAGAAATCAAGGAAATAATTATAGGATATCTTCTGTGGATCGGGAAGAAAATGTTTAGGCACTTTTAAGAATCATGCTTGGTTTCCACTGGCATTTTTCCAGCATGCTTATTGAAAAATCTAGAGTTCTAGGCCCTTTCTAGCCCTAGAATTCCTGTGGGGATTATCATCGACATGGTTTTGAGAACCACGGAGTTAAGAATCACGAGCTGGTTCAGAGATTGCCAACAGTAGCCCTAATTCTGTAGCCCTAATTATTTAGTGGAACAATGCTGCAATGAAAACCAAGTCATCCCTTTATTTAAGTGTTGTAATCCACCCTGGTTCTGTTCTGATATGTATAGAAGAGTGACCCGGCGGTGCCATTGCAGAAGTGTAAAAGGTGCAGAAGACATAGTCCTTTCTTCAAGCCACTATTCTTTTTCCATCACTTTTCCCTGACCAGCAAACACCTCAATCCTTTTCTTTCTCCTCTCTCACCGCCCTCCTACCCAAACAAACACATATGCAGAGAGGGGAAGGCCTCTGAGACCCACTGATCCCATTCCTTTATACCAAAGTCTACCTTCCATTTGCAGAGCCAAGTGGTGCAAAGCTTGTCTCCCTGAACATGTATAAGAAATAATATATTGGTTTATTTAGAAAAGTTCTGTAGACAACAACTGGCTAAAAAACTCTGGATGAACACAGCATCTATAGGATTTCTCAGATTTTGGCAGGGTAGCATGTATCCTCCCTACCTGAACCATACTTCTTTCCCAGCTTCGTGTACAACTCCCTGTAGAGATACACCCACAAGCCAAGCCTTTGTTTTTCCTGGAAATCAATCTAGTCCTCTAACAGATAGTGCCAGTGTATAACAATGGGATATTACCACACTTCATTAGGCCAGCGAGCTCCTACTGTGCTATTGCTCTACCATCTGCAGTGTTTCCTTGAATCATTACAGTCACCTAAATATAATTCCTGAAACCCGGAATCATTCTTCTGTGGCTAAAGTTTACCTCTTCCATCCCTGGCCCCATTGCAAGATCCTCACTCTAGAATTCACGGAGTTAACAACCATAAAACAAGATAGCAGTAATCGCCTGCATCCTCTTTAACAATAGCAAAAATAAACTTCATGGGGGTTGATGTTTTGCAGGAAAATAAGAAACATTTCTCACACTTTATGCTGTGCTAATGAACTCAGCTGATGAGCAACTTCCCAAAGACATCCCTGCCTAATCAAAATGAATTCAATTTCCTGAAACAGTAAATAGTTATTACCGAACTCACTGCCTAATCTTTATTTTTTGTTTTCTGTTACAATGGAATTCTTACACTTGAAACATTTAAACTGTTAAGTCTAAACAAAAATGGAAGGGCTATGATTTTGTATGCTGCTCGCTTGGCAATAATGCCTTTTGCTGTGATCGCTCCGTTGCATTTGGCAATCTGCCACCTCCCACTATGGAACTTCCATGGTTTCATGTCCATAAAATATTTTTAATCGATCACTCATGCTTCTCTAGCCATATGCCTATCATGAGGGTGTGTGCATTTTCAGATAACAATTCTCTGTCCCCATTTGGCAGTTCAGTACCTTTCATTGCGCCCATCAACCATGTAAAACATCATCATCCATTGAGAGTCTACGAAGAGTAATATGTGTCTTCTAAACTCTGAGATACAAAGCACACTGCTTGAACACAGCTTAAGTTTTCCTGTAGTCCAGTTCTACCAGCACAATATCTTCTAGAACAACTAGAATCAGTGAATTCAGTTCCTGAAACCTTGTATCACTTTCAGGTTTTTCAATGAGTAAATTATACCCCTGACTTTATTGAAAAGATTCATAGTCATGACTAGAAATGGCTAGAAATGACAAATGAAATGAGAGAGACATATATTGTCAAATATGCATTACAAGAAGGCTCATCTATAAAACAACAGTAATTATTTCGGCCTTTTATAGTCCTCAAGAATAAATTTACAAAAAAAGAATTTAATGTTTTAACCTGTTGCATGGGGAATTGTGTTTGTTTTAACAAAATAATTATTGCTTCTATAGTTTTTGATGATGCACATCATTCCCCATAAAAAGTTCAATGATTATCAACTTACCAGCATACATGTGGTGAATTTTTTTTCTTCTTCTCTCTGTTGCATTTCACTACCCTAACTCATATTTTACTATTCCCTTGGCCCAGGGATAGATAGAAGCAATAAAATGAAAATCAAGTTGGTTTCACAGATAGTAAATATGAATTATGAATTTGAAATATACAGTTGGAATCATACTATGCTCATTGAGCATATATTTTAGAACTTCCTCTAAGACATTTTATGACTAAAATCATAATCTGGAACCATTCACTTGTCCTTGGTTTTAGAATTCTATGTGGTTTCATGAGATATTCACTTTCTTTTAAAAAACACAGTCCAAACTTATAGCTTTTGAATCAACTTAGGTAAAAGACATCTTTTTAGTCGGAAAACCAGCCAAATTCCATTAATCCTTTTTATGATTATACAGAGAACAGAAGTTACAATGACAAAATCAGATTCAGCTAATTCCTAGAAGCATAAATTTGTAGACATTCCTATTTCAATCCTTGTTTCTCCCATTTAGGGCACTAAGTCCCTGAATATTTAAGAGACTTCTCCAAAGTAATATGGAATCAGGCTGGACCCCCAGTGTCCTAACCTCCAATCAAGCTACAGCTGTGCTGTCTCCTGTTGACTGTTCCACTTAGCACTCTAGGTCCCAGTTCTGGCTTCGGCTATACCCACACGTCAGAGCTGCCTTCATCAAGCGAAAGAAACCACATCTTATTAAGATCAATGTATTAGGTTTGCCCAATTTGCATATACACAAAACTATAGCCAGTTGGGGTGAGTATAGAAGTCAGATGTGTACGAACCACATCTAGAATCAACACCTTAGCGTTGCCTAATTTGCACGCATGTCAAACCTACAGCTAGACTACATTAACTGCATTAAGAATGAACACATTAGGGCTGCCTAATTTACAGATTCATAAAAACTTCTAACTCTATCGGGGGGAGAACATGCACTAACTATATTTAGGACTGACATATTAGGGCCTGCTAATTTTGAAAACTTTAAACTTTCACAGTTTGATGACATTTGCTCTGCTACATACTGTTCCTCCTTCTGCTGGAAAGTTGAGTCTCGGGTATCACTGTGAATCACTTGATATGATTAATGTATGTCTAGCTGTAGGGAGCCTAGGATGGGAATGATAATGAAATCTCTCCTGTAGTCACCCATCTGGCTTGCTTGCTTGCTCTCTCTCTCTGTATATATATATATATATATATATATATATATATATATATATATATATATATACACACACACACACACACACACACACACACACATATATGCATTAGGCAACTCTAATATGCTGTAGAGCTCACATACTAGATTCAATCCATAGCAACAGACTAGATAGCCACTAAGAAGAGAGAGAGAAAGCTAGTAATGACCATCCTTATCCTGGCAGATAAGGGACTGTGGCCCTCTTTTCTGATCCCAAAGAAATATGGGTGTAAATAGAGAGAATGAACAAATAGGAAGGTTTAATTTAGATAGATTAGATAATTTTATACTGGATAATCTCTTGCTACATTGAATAATTGTATAATAAATTAACTTGAAAAGGCTACCTCTGCTTGGTTTCCAGTGGAATAAATTTAGCAGAGTTCAGTGCATGTTTTAGACTTCTGTAGCATCGATGCCTATTCTTGCAGGATTTCTCTACTCTTGGGAATACCATTCTGCATATATAAAACTTCTCATGCTATACAATCAATTTGGTTTCAACATTTAGAAAAATGGACACATTTTTGAAATGTGTGGTGTGGTGTGCATTTTCACTTACCTTTTCCGCTGACTGAGCGGTGCCAAAAAAAATTGGAATGAAAGCAAGCCATACTATACATGTCGTGTACATAGTGAATCCAATGGGCTTGGCTTCATTAAAATTCTCTGGGACACCCCGAGTCTTGATGGCATACACAGTACATGTGACCATGAGAAGAATGCTATAGCCCAAGGAGCAAATGATTTGGAGATCTGTAATGTCACATTTGAGAACTCCCCTGGCCTGCTCGGGGTTCATTGTCTTGTGTTCATCGTAGTCTATGATGATGTTGGGTGGGTCGACACCAAACCAAATGAAAACACCTAGAAGCTGAACTGATATTAAACTGGAGGTGATTGCCAACTGTGATGTCGGGCTTATGAGTCTGGGAGCTGTCACTGACTTCTTGCCCTGTTCAAATATGCGATAAATCCGATTGGTTTTCGTCAAGAGGGCTGCATAACTGATGCACATGCCCAAGCCCAAGAAAACTCTCCGGAAAGAACACACTGCCACATCAGGTTTGGCTATCATCAGGAAAGTGATGATGTAGCAAAGAAAGATGCCCGTCAACAGAACATAGCTCAGTTCCCGCCCAGATGCCCGGACGATGGGTGTGTCATTGTAGCGGATGAAAGTGGCCATGACAAAGATGGTGGCGATAATCCCCAACATTGCTAGGAAGACGGGGATGACGGCCCAGGGGGAATGCCACTCCAGTTTGATGATGGGGATGTCCTGGCAGCCGGTTCGGTTTTCATTGGGGCGCTGGTCATAGGGGCAATGCTGGCACGTCATCTCATCAAACTGATACTGGTAGCCATCGCAAGGCTCACAGGTCCAGCAGCAAGGAGTTCCCTTTTGTGTCTTCTTTCTTTGGCCGGGCTTGCATGGCAGTGTACACACTGAGGGCGGGATCTCCCGGACTCCTTTACCCCACTGCATATCCTCTATCTGCAGTGTAAGAAATAAGAAGGTACAACAGGCAGATTACTCAAGAGAAAAGAAAAATAACAACAAACAGTAATAATAGCGGTGTTTGACACTTGATCAGGTTAAGTAACTTACTCCCAGCTAATAGGAGCTACAACCAAGATTTGACTCCCTACCATTTCACTGCAGCATCCTCACTCTTTGCCACCACAGAGTGTGCTCCAAACATGCCTGATTCTAAGAATTCCCCATGGCAACTCTTGAGAATACAAATTCCCTGTTCCCACCTTAGACCTCCCAAATAAGAATATCCCCCAAAAGAGCCTTTGGATCTATATTTTTAACAAGTGCCCAGAGGATTCTTATGATTAGATAAATAGAGAAATACTGACATGCTCTCTACTACCTTCTCCTGGATAATAAGTGCAAATGTCCCAAATCAAGTTAAAAACAAACAAAAATCTTAAGTATATGAAAAGCTACATTCATCTCCTTTACTAGGTCCTTTTAAAAAAATTGTTTTAAAGTTATTTTGGATGATATTGCAGTGTTGACCATCTTCCCTAAAATTCTGTAGGTATCACCTGCCATGCTCATTGAGAAATTCTGAAACAAAGTGAAGCTATTCTATTATTTATCACAGAAGAGCAATAAGGTTCATTACTGAAGGCTTTAATTGTAGTAGGTTATATCCTAAGAGATCAGGAAGCATTTGATAAGAAAATAAGATGTTCTGGAAACCTTGAAGATTGGCCATGTACCTATCTGGAGATGACATTTAAACCAAAACACTATATCCTAGAGAAGGATGGAAGTATATTTGATTAATTAGAATATTGGCTTTCTGGAGGGGAATTCATAATCAACAGTGTTGTGAGAAATAATGGCATTAGAAACAAAAACTTTATTACTGGGCTGAAATCTCATTGTAGTGGATATCTCTCATCTTTGCTGGTACAGCATCTAATCTTCATCTTTCGGGTATCAGTTCCTCAGATTTCTTTTCTGCGTGCTTTCTGTGGGATGGAACTTACACTGAAACTCCAGGGGTTGCACACATGACCCAGGCTTGGTCAATTAGGATATTGCAGGGGTTCTCAAGCTTGAGAACCCCTGTGGATCACAATCACCTGGAAGGCTTGTTATAAGCCAGAATGCTGGGCCCCACTCTTGGATTTTCTGATTCACTGGGTCTGGGATGCGACCTGAGAATAGGTATTGTATTTCTAACACAATCTCAGGTGATGTTGCTGGGGATTCTCTAGGGACCACACTTTGTCAACCATTGGTACATTCCAAACTCCTAGACACCGAGATTGGGTCACAGATGGGATCATTATGAAATAGCATGGAATTTAATTTCATGACTTTTATTGAGTTTCCGTAGAATAAAAATCTTTGTTTTTGTTGGATTTGCCGTTTCCAGGAATGTAAGGATGCTGGTGCCCATGGCTACCAGAAGGAGGGAGTTTGTCAGAAAAAGAAGCCAACACAAAGGAAAGCAGAGTGGAGAGTTGAAGAGAAAGATTACTGATGAGCCTGTTTGAGCTCCTGGATATGACTATGCCTGAAGCAGGAATTCACTAGGCTAGGCCATTATGTAAGCCAGTAAATTCTGCTACACTGAAATACTGTGAATTGTATTTCTATTACTTGCAACCAAGAGTCCTGAAAAATATACATAATAAATGAATAATATCAGGATCTACTAGTTGCAAAAAATGTACTCAGTCAGCAAATTAATGTACAGAATAAATTCCAATGATCAAATTTGGCTGATAATCCCCATACCTAGTTAATTGAGTTTTTTAATACACTTGAACAAAAAAATAGGTTAGAAAGACACTAGAAAGTCTGATACTTTTTTATATGCATAATTTTAAGAGATAAGGGAAAGAAAACTAATTTATTGCTCCTTGAAATGTCAGCGCTATGTTAAAACAGGATGCACTGCAGAGCAGGGGTGAGACTTCCATCAAAACTTGAATGAGAACTACACTCAAAATCTGAATCAAATGTAGTTAACTCTGAAAAAAAAAAATGGCTCAGGGATTAAACTTCATAAAATATCATAACCTTCTAATGGTTTAATTTAAACTTTAACCAGGGACCCAGGCATCTTCAGATGGCTCATGTGAACTTATTTGCCTGAGCACAAAACCCACGTCAGCGCTAATAAATCTAACTAAATATAAAACGTAATCATTTCTTTCTCAACGTCATAATTTTTGAGGCAGTAAGTCACTGGCAGCCACTGCAAAGTCATAAAATTAAGGAAATAATTTGTAATGAGAGAGAAAAAGATATGCATTAACTTTACAAATGTCAAATTTCAAGAAGTAGGAACCTAAAAAATTGCTATTATTAATACAAATGTTTCCAAATGTCAAATTAAAAGGTCCTACTCATGGTTAGTAAGAAGAATCAACAACAAAAAAAACTATAAATAAATTTCATTAGCTAAACTTGGGATTGCCTGATTCCAACACTAGTGGATACTAATAGGCCATATGATTAAACTTGATCTATGTGGATAAATGTAAGGCTCATACAAGTATAAAAACAAATTATCATTATACGTAATATTTTATACCAATTTCAAATGTTGCCAGCTCAGTATTTTTTTCCTCAGAATAAAATAAAATGCCCAGCAATGCTGAACAGCCTTTTTCCCTCAACTTATCCAAATATATATGAGAGCTGTAAGTATAAACATTACATTGACTGATTACTTAATTTGTTTTCTATTTTCATTTAAAGTAGATCTCAACTCAATTTAATTGTATATATTAAACCAACAAAGTTGCCTCTTGCTCCAAATGAACAAAAGTCCAATTTACTTGCTTTGCCAACAAAAATCATTATTGAAAATATAATCTGTGTTCCATGATGGTACCAACTGCCCTTTAAAAGCTCTAGCAAGTGCGAATTTTGTTAAAGTGACACATATGATTTGTGTATATCCATACCCATCAACACAAATTCAGTACCTTGTTTCATAAGAAGACACAGTCTACTACAGTTGCCCCTGGACACGTACTTAAAAGAGAATTATAATTCAGGGCTATGAAAAATCAACAGGAATGTTAATTTACTTTGCCAGAAGGCTAGTAGGAATGCAATTTCAAGTTTATTGTTAACTCTGCAACGAAACTCTATTGCAGTTAGCTGGAAAACCAAAGTTAAGGTAGAGAAATATTAGGAAAAAGGCCAGAATGTTACCATCATTTTCTTTAAAAGATACAGTTATAATTCCCTGATAGGGATGCATTTTCCTCCTGGACACCCAAAGTTTATGGTTATTGGATACTGGATCTGCTCAGTAGCTGGCTCATGGGGAAGGGCTATTGAGATCCCAGCTCTTGGCAAGACAATAGAATTTTATAGCTAGTATCATCAATTAACACCATGCATGACACATAGGTTATATGGATAGGTGAACCAATGTTTTAGGAAAGAGAAGATTATGCAGTTGTGGCCTATGAAAGCAAAAATAAGCCTATGGTAGAGTCCTAGGAAAGTGTTCATCACTCTTAAAAAAGAGACACAAAGAAGGGATAAGTTGTCTTCAGTCTTTGAACTTTTTTTTTTTTTTGGTGAGGAAGATTGGCCCTGAGCAAACATCATTGCCAATCTTCCTCTTTTTGCTTGAGGAAGACTGTCGCCGAGCTAACATCTGTGCCAGTCTTCCTCTACTTTGTATATGGGAAGCTGCCACAGCATGAGTTGATGAGCAGTGTGCAGGTCCATGCCCAGGATGTGAGCCCGTGAGCCCCGGGCTGCTGAAGTGCAGCATGTGAACCTAACCATTATGCCACCGGGCTGGAGCCCAGTCTTTGAACTTTGGTGTATGCAAACATGATGTATGGTGCTGCAGCAGCCATTTTGCAACCATAAAGAGACAACCCTAAGGAACAAAGCCAATATGCTGAGGATGGCAAAAAAAAAAGAAAGAATTTGTTTCTTTAATGGCATAATTATGTCACCAAATTACTCAACACTAGTACCACTTCAACCCTGTATTTCAAACATAAAATGATAAACTCTCCTTAACAGTTAACCAATTCTTTATGGGTAGTCTACTAGTTGCAGTCAAACATCTAGTGCATTCTTTCTTGCTTCTGCATCTGGTATGTGCAGACTTTCTGAGTCTGTTAGACAATTGGCCAGTAATTCAATTTCTTACATGGATAGTATGTAGCTCCAGGAGGAAAGGGGACTTTCAAATCACACACGACCAGAAACACTTGTCTTTGTCTCCTGAAAATGCTCAGAAAAAAGGGTGGTAAAGTCCTGAACTCAGAAAATCAGCTATGATTTCATTGCCTCTGGCTCAGACAAAAGCAGTAAAAAGCACCTGTCAGCTAAAGTTCTCGAGCACATGTGTTTGGCAAAGAGAAACTGGGGTCTGGCTCCAGCAGAGAGCGAGCTACTCCACAGAGAATGTGCAGACCTTATAATCACTAGAATTTTAAAATAAAACCAAATTAGTTGCTGACTTACTGCCAAAAGCAGAAATCAAAGAGAGAGAATTTTTATAAACACTGGTGCATCCATTTTTATCTAGAAGAGATCTGTTCCTTTCTCCATACAGACATTTTCTATCTGAAAGAGAATTCTGTCACTCTAAGGATATTTTCTTTGGTGAGATTCCATTTGCATATTTCCAAAGCTTACTCCGTAAACCAAGCTGGCTGCTGCTTTTATTGCATAATTCTCTGCAATATTATTTTTACTTATTAGAACCTTAATAAAATGAGCTAATTTAAAAAGAGCTTTCTTATTAAAATGCCATTTTCCTATTAAAAAATACATTTGTCCTATCTTATTTATGGAAAAAGCTTTTTAGGAAAGATGCACAGGAATATTGAATTTTTAATACTAGAAAAGAGCCAGGTTTTGGTTCTGGTGGGGAGTGGGTAAGGTAGAGTGGCTAGCAAGAATTTCACGAGGAATTCTGTAGCACCTCGATAACTTCTTAAAAAAGACTCTGCTCCTGTTTTTAAACCTTAGGCAGGATGATTAGACTATGAAACAGAATTTTGGGACTGCTATATTACAATAAAAACACTCATTAATTCAGATTCTACTTATTCAAAATTTGTAATTATAGAAATCATCCTTTTTTTATGTTCTCTAGCAAAAAAAGTGTCATACACAGTATTATTAGGATTGGTTTTTAACTAAGGAAGATCCTGGGCATTCTGGAGGTCTTCAGAGCGTCATCTCACTATAAAGCCCCTGAAGGTCCAGGATGTGGACAACTTTGCACAGTTACTGAGACTTTATTTTGAATTAAGCCAGTGGTTCCCAAACTTGCCTGCACATTTGAATCACTTGAGCATCTTCTAAAAATTCCAAATAGAATTTAAATATAATTAATAATAGAATTAAACACATCAGTGTGTTTAAAGCTCCCCAGGTGACTTACAGACAAGTTTGGGAACCACTGAATTAAGCTCTCTAAAGGTCTGGGATTTAGAAGAAGATCTTTGTGCTGTTTAGGGAACCCAGTGACTACAGATTTACTTCTCTGGGCTTCTATTCCTGACCTGGGGATGCACTCTCTCTCCTTAAAAGTCTGAATGGGTCACATAAAATGCTCAGTTATACTCTATTATGATTTAATGGGAAAGTGTGAAACTGTAGGGGAATTACAAATTTGCAGTCAGGAAGGTCTCTGGACTTAAGTTTCATAACGTCGTTGGCCAAACAACATAACACGCCCACAGAGGCCAAGCATATAACGTAAACAAATGAAGCAGGTGGGAGTAAGAAACATTTCTGCCCCCAAAACAACCAAGTCTAATGGAACACAGATTAAATTACACGTATATATGTGTTAAATTATACATCAAGAACAGATTTCATCATACCACGGCCTAAATGATCTGCCTTTACTGTTTCAGGGCTTGCATCTCCCTCAAATACAAGGGCCGATGGGGTGGGTTCTTGTTTGAAATTTACGTGATGAAAAGCTCCCAGACTAACTGAACAGTTTACCCCTAAAGTAAATGTAGTCTTCTCTTTTGTTGTAAAACTTTTCTATACCTCTAACTAAAAAGGGTTGACTTCACTTGGTTTTAGAACTTCCTTTTTTTTTTTTCCAGAAGAATCAGGAAAAAGCCTTAGGTGGAACCTTAAATTTTTGCAACGTTGATGCCTTTTAAAAAAATACCATATTCTGAGATGGCCAAACCCTGCACATCTGCTGATACTAGTTAGCTGTCTCTTTCTGAAACAATACTGCCACTAGAGGAGCCATCTCCTTACAATTTGTATGCTAACTACAAATAATTTCCTATTTATTCCCCCTCTGGGGACACAGTTCCCTAAAAGATGCTTATCAATCAAAGATTAGATATTCAATATTGTTCTAATTATTAAATACATTTAAAAGCAGTTTTTGGCGTTTTTTTGTGATAAGAATTTATTTTGCAGAGCAAGATTCGCCCTGAGCTAACATCTGTTGCCAATCTTCCTCTTTTTTTTTCTTCCCCAAAGCCCCAATACGTGGTTGTATATCCTAGTTGTAAGTTGTTCTAGTTCTTCTACATGAGCCGCCGCCACAGCATGGCAACCGACAGATGGATGGTGTGGTTCCGCGACTGGGAAGCAAACTCAGGCCGCCGAAGCAGTGAGAGCGCAGAACTGTAACCACCAGGCCAGCAGGGGTGGCTCTGAAAGTAGTTTTTTTTAGCCTGGATTTAAGAATAATTTATAATGTAAACATATTCACATGGATGCCTCAAAAATATCTCAAATTAAACTTGTTCAAAACTGAACTCCTGATTGGCAAACTATGGCCCATGGGCCAAATCCTGCCTGCTGACTGGTTCTGTAAATAAATAAAGTTATATTGGAACATCACTATAGTCATTCATTTACATATTGTCTATGGCCTATTTTAGGCTACAATGGCAGAACTGAGTAGTTGTGAATGCATGGCCTGCAAAGCTCAGGCTATTTACCTTCTGGCCTTTTACAGAAAAGATTGGCTGACTCAGGTCCAAAGAAAACAGGACAGAGCTCTAGTGCACGGCAGCCTTCTCTCCATAAACCAGAAGTTGTGTCATCTCTGACATGTTCCTTTCCCTTTGCCCCCCATAACTAAGTTACCAACAACTTGTATCTCTTGCAATCAGTTAATTATTTCATCCCACAAACTATATATTAAATAAGCTTATTGTGTGCAAGACTCTGTCTTAATTGCTGGAAACAAGAGACAAAGATGAGTGCCTCAGAGAAATGAAGGCTCTTTTCTCATCTTTGCCACCACACCTCCTCTGCAAAAGTTTCCTTTGGGGTTTCTTCACCTCCCTTTCCTGATGGTTCTTTCCTAATCCCATTATCTGCACTACAGCCAGGGGAATCTTTTAGCATGTAAATTTAATAACGTCACCCTTTTGCTTAATCTCTTCAACGACTTCTCCTTGCTCTTACACCTCCTAGATGACCCTGCATAAACTGGCAGTGACACATATCAGTTGGCTTCACTCTCCTGGCTTTGAGTCCCATGAAGCTTCCTGCCCCATAGTGGTTTTTGTCCTGCTATATGCTGCTCAACAACTCTTCAGTTCCCCAGACTCGTGCTCAGACAGTCCCTACCCCACCGGATTATGTCCTCCTTTTATAAATTCTCAAGGATCCCTCTTCAAAAAATGTAACACAATTTGTAATTCTGCAAACATGTGACTTCATTCAAGTCTATCTCCTAACTTACATGTAAGCCCCATGAGAGCTTCTGTCCTCTTTATTCACTATTGGCAACTCAGTGTCTGGGAGGGGGCTCAACAGCATTGTCAGACTGAAGAGGTGAATGATAGCACGAAGGAAAGAAAAGACTGACTAGTCCTCTAGAAGTGATTTTTCCCAGCCAAAATTTGAGCTTAACTGTAATTACACTGGATGAAAGAATCCATTATGACTTACGTGAGTCTCACCCATTTTCTGGTCATTTAATACATATCTATAGAATAAAAGTTTACCGTTGAAATGTCCTTGGCATTTTCTTGAGAGAAGAAAGGGAATTAAAGATGAAACACTGAACTGCTAGGTAGGGGAAAAATGAACACAATTAACACACCATGGAGAGGGAGAAAAACAAGTCATGTGCAATCTGCAGCCAAGGACAAAACTTGATTTCAATAGGTCCCTGACTGTTCTCTGAACACTCTACTTTCTCCGTTGGTCAGCTTAGTTACAGCTCAAAATAGAAAGAGCGTGAGCTAGGAAGTCAGACTTTCCTGGATTTGAAGACTGGCTTCATCACTCTTCATCCTCTAGAGAGCATAATCAAAAGCAAGTAAACAATTCAAGTGTCAGTTTCCCAAGCTTATTTGTTATGAAAACTAAATGAGATAATATGTACAAGGAACTAGCATGGTGCCTGAGACATCGTAGTTGCCTAAATAATTACCAGTTTTTATTAGAATATTTTATGGCTCCAAAATATCAACTTAATCTATGCAAAGAACTTTACGACGGCCATTCTTGGTACTTCCCTTTCTGTTGATATCTGATTCTTCCAGCCAAATATCACCAGCAATTAATGCCACAGTGGTGTTGTAGACTCTATGCCTCTAAAACTGAACGTATCACCTTCCTTCCTCTTCTCTAGACCTCTCCACACCCACCACATACTGGAGGAGTTAACAACATGAACATTGGTCTCAAGTGGATATGGGCTCAAATCTTAGCAGAGTGAACTTGGCCAGGTCATTTAAGCTTTCTGAAGCTTCTTTCTTTTCATCTATGCAGTGAAGATAGTAATGACTACCTCCTAGACTTAATGAGAAAATCAATGCATGGGAAGCACATGGCTGACACATAGTAAAAGCTTAAGGAGTTATGTCTGCTGAAATTACTATTAGTGACTATACTGCCATCTTTGACAACCCTCTCCACATTGCTCCCCTCCAAAAATAACAAAGTTTGCTCCAGTCTTCTTCCATAAATCCCTTTTCTCTTTGTCCCCAAAGATATCGATCTATTAAAGTTATCATTATTGTGTCTTCTTAATTGTTTTCTTTGATTTTAGGTCCTCCCTTTCATTTCCTATTCCTTTACTGTTTTATTTCTCTTCATAGTGGTTACTATCTGAAGTTAAACTCTAGGTGTTTACTTCTTGGTCCCTGTCCCTCTGCTTGAAGAGATCACTTCCACGTTATTTCCTAATGTTCACCCCGTGCCTGGAAGATCGGCTCACAGTGGCTATTTGTCTTGGAGTTGCCAGAGTGCCTTCCCGGCGAGTGTGGTTCTACTATACCCTGGCTTAAAATCCACTGCCCACTTGACACAGTACAGACACCTCACTTTAGCGTTGAAGTCACTCCAAAGCAGACCCTGACCCTCCACTCCAGCCTCATCTGCCTCCACCCCCCACATACCCTTCACTCTTCTAGCTAAGGGTCCTGCTTATGCTTTCCTTTCATAGCCTGCAATTCCTTATTTGCTCATTTCGTTTACACTTATCCTTTTAGCTGTAATGCTTTTCCCCTAATTCTTCAACGACTAGCTAAAAAGCCCCAAATCTTCCCTGATGCCTCCAAGCTCGAAATGCCCTCTCCCTTTGTTGACATCTCTTAGCATATTATCTGTTCTAGTCTCCTACCTCTTCTACTTATTCTTTGAAAACTGGGGCCAGTATGCATTTTTTTTAAACCCCTCAAAGCCTAAAAGATAGAATGGAACCTGGGCAAATTCTATCCCAAGAAAGAACTCCCAGGATCAGGACATAAAGGGATGAAACCCTTAGGAGACAAATGTCTTCTTTTAGGGCCCTTGAACACTCTCCATTCCTCCTTTTCCTTTGAGCCTCCCAACGCTGACCTGCTTTAAACACAACTATACAAGCAAGAACAATGCAAGTGCTCATATCACCGCTATTTCTAACCAGCTCAGCCATTCATCTCAGGTTTTCACACTCCAGACAACTTGCAAATTGCTTTTCACCCACTTGCCTCGGGTGAGTCATGCTCTCTGCCAGGTAAGCAGGGAAGAAGGCCGATCAGTCGGGCTACCATCTGAGACAAAAGGGCTTTTGATTTTCTCTCTCTGTTTTTTTTTTTTTCTCTTTTCCCTCCTTTCCATTTTTCTAAGCTTCTGAATCTCTTGCTTCCCTTTTCTGAACTAAAGGATAGAAACTGTGTTTATACAGGTTATTCTGGATAGTTATCCCACATTGCATTCTGCCTGCAACATGATCTCTTGAACTTAGGAAACCACACTATTTGGCATTGCCATGCAGGGGAGCCACGGTGCATATTAGTTTATTAAAGACCCTGAGAAGTTTTGCTATTAAGGAGAGACTCTGCCTGGATTTAAGCCAGTGTTTTCTAATTCATTGGAGTAGAGAACAAATAATTCTCTCCCCTCCTGTAACATCTATTATCTCAACATCCTGCAAAATCTGTATCCTTCCAACGACACTGTGGAAAACAGTGACATTATTGGTTAACTAATACTTTGATTAGGACTCTAGCACTGCCTTTCAGGTCTTGTCCATTTTAGGAGTAGTGTAACCTGCTGGGTCACAGAAAGTCAGGGAACATGAACTGGGTTGCCAACTCTCGGAATACTAACCGGATCATCTTGGTCTTCTGTGCAACTTACTTTCCTCATCAGCAAAACGGAGTTATAGGAGAATCAAATCTGATTGTATATAGGAGAGTGTTTTAAAGACAGTATTTTAATACTCAATTAAAACAAGTATTTTTATTTCTTTCTTCTAATGTTTTCATTATAAGGAGAACAAACTATTATTTCACGCAGCTTTAGCTTTCTCTTGCTCACCGCCTCCGCGCCTTTGTCCCTGCAGCCCCTGCTGACTGTCACGTCCTCTCCCCCACTCAGGTTAGGAAGACTGAACCAAATATGTCCTCCTGGAGGACACGTGGCCAGCCAAACTAAAAAGCTAACCCCCATACTATGGGGAAACGGAACAAAAGTTGGAGAGTGTGTCCGCAGTTTAGTGGTCAGGGTAACACTGTTCTACATGAGAGTGGAGAGGAAGAACGAGGTCAGCTCAAGACTGTCACACGGCTCACTGGGAAGGATATTGTTTAGCGGCAGGCCTACAATGCATTCTCTTCCTTTATGTGGTGGGGGGAGGGGAGGATGAATGTGGGCACATCTTCCAGAAAGAAGAGAAGTTACTTAGTCAAATTTCTGTTTACTAACAATAGACCTCCTGGCAAACAGATGGTATACGCTAGCTTGAGGCTTCTTAGCTATGGAATGTTTTTAGCAGGACATACCTAGTCTGTCTGGGATTGTTTATGGTCAACAAACCTGGAATCTATCAATCTCCAGGGTATGGTTCCCTGGAAAACATCATGTAAGCTGTGTATCTACCTAAGTTTAAAATAATGATGTTTCATGACCAAAACAACTCTCTTTTTTGCATGAAGACGCATACATTACTTACAAACCTAACTTATTATCCTGGGCCGAAGAGTGACCTAAAGTTAAAAAAGGCCCTGGGTAGTGGTGTTGGTACTTCCAGACCTTTCTCTGCTTTGCCTGTGTCTCACAATCATTTGTAACCCTGGAAATAGGTGTAAAGTGTGTTACTAGGTGTTCTGGACCAAATAGCATCCTCCCCAAATTCATATGTTGAAGCGCTAACCCCCAATGTGACTGAATTTGGAGGCAGGTCCTTAAAGGAAATTATTAACATTAAACGAGGTCATAAGGGTGGGGCCCTAAGCTGATAGGTCAGGTGTCCTCGTGGAAGTGAAGAGTCACCTGGAGTGTGTGCGGGCACAGAGGAAAGGCCACGTGAGGGCACAGTGAGAAGGCAGCCATCTGCAATCCAGGAAGGGAGGCTTCGCCAGAAGCCTGACGGCACCTTGATCTTAGACCTCCAGCCTCCAAAGCGGTGAGAAATTAAATGTCTGTTGTGGAAGCCCCCAGTCTGGGGTATTCTGTTATGGCAGCCTGGACTAACCAAGACACTGGGTAAGATCACCCATTTGTGCAAATCAAATTTGACAATCTAATCCTTTGTGTTCACTCACCTTTGCCGAGAAGTTGAGAAATAATCCAGTGGAGTGACTGATGGCTTAAAGCAGGGACCTCTGCCCAGAATATGTTGGAGCTTTAGAAACATATATAAGTTCAGGCCCCAACCAAGGGGTTCTGATTTAATTGGCCAGGGATGGGGCCCAGATGTCAGTATGTTTTAAAAACTCCCCATATGATTCTTACATGCAGCCAGAGGTTTGAAACAGTGGGTTGAATTATCCTGTCAAAGATGCTTCTGGGGACCCTGGAGGCCGGGATAGTGTGTAAGATGTCTGTAAACAAATCCTGGACACAAATCTAGGGTTTTGTCCTTCTCCAGATCTGATAGGTGACAAATAAGAAGCAAAGTTCCCCTTCCCTTCAAACCTCAAAATGCCCCCACTGTCAGAGCTTCTGACTTTATCTTGGATGAGAGATCAAGCAGCTCTGTAAGAATCCCACTGCCTAACGATGGCCTGAGCACCAGGCCCCTTGGTAAATGCCCATTTTCATGAAAAAGTAACTGTTAATATATATATGCATTATTGAAATGCACTCTCCAGTCTTCCTTGCCAACCTGCACATTTCTATAATAAGCCATTTGTTCAGAGCTCAATTATTTTGTGATGTTTGATTAAACAAAATCAACACCAAAATAATTCTATTAGGGTTAATTGACATCTTCTCACAGGAAAATTAACCACTTTTCTGGTCATGCTTTTAAAAACAAGCTTCCCAGATTTCAATGGCCACAGCCGAACATGATTCTTGAGGACTGCTCCGAAGAATGAATACAACCTTACAGACTGCTTTTACAAAACAGTTACCATGTCAACAGATCAAATAGTTACTTAGCCTTATAGATAGCACTACAATATTCATCAGACTTGACAGCTAGAATTTAACTATTAAAGCCTTATAATTAGTTTCTTAATCCAGAGCTTGAAAATGATAATAGTTTAATGCCAGGACTATGTCAATAACATTTAGGCAATACAATCCACTGAAAAATATGAACCCCTAATTCTCTTATTAAATAAATGAGATGAAGGTGAAATTAGGTTGGGCCTGGGTCCAATAAATAAGCTTTTCTGAGCATAATAATGGACTATTTATTAGTATTACTATTATTATTATGTTGTTCTCTTCCCTCCCACCAGAATAATTGTGTTAGAATTGTAGAATTCTCTAATGGCCCAGAAGCACTACATCAATGCTGGAGGCCTTTCTTTTTTTCCCCTTTTTGAATACCAGGTCAGTATTTTTACTTACAAAACCTCTTCAGACCTAAAACTTAGCCAAAAAAAGTTTTATTTAGCTACAACCTGTCAAAAAAGGCCTTTACTTTTCAATAATACAATTATTATCATTGAACACCCACTCTATGCCAGGTATTAATATACACTATCACTAATCCTCATTACAAACCATGCAAGGTAAGACTTAGTCCCTGTACTTTGTGAATGAGGAAACTTAGGCTTGGATATTAAGTGTCTGAGTCTATAATCTTTCTATTTACATCTTGGTGCTTTCAGGCCACAAAAATAACAGACTTTAAAATATGAATTTAGGGGGCTGGCCTGGTGGCGTAGTGGTTGGGTTCACGCACTCTGCTTCGGCAGCCTGGGGTTCATGGGTTTGGATCCCGGGTGTGGACCTAGGCACCACTTATCAAGCCATGTGTGGCAGGCACCTGACACATAAAGTATAGGAAGATGGGCGTGGATGTTAGCCCAGGGCCAATCTTCCTCAGGTAAAAGAGGAGGATTGGTAACAGTTGTTTGTGCAGGGCTAATCTTCCTCATCAAAAAAAAAAATTATATTTAGTTACACATCTTCTAAAAATTCAATAGGTGTGTAATCATAAACCATGAAAAGTTAGCTTCCTTTCCATTTGTGCCACCAACCTCCCCGGAGGCATATGCCATTACCAGTTTCTTACACATGTTTTAATGGATTTGTGAAAATGTCTTCACTAATTGCATAGCTTATGTTAATTTTCATGTATTTGTGTGTGGTGTGTGTTTCTCCAGGAGAGACAAGAAGAAAGAAGAAAAAAGAACTCCAAGGGGTTCAAAACATCAATCACTAAATACTGATCCTGTTTATTTCCAAAGATTATTTCCCTCCTCACCCAACTCTATGACCCTCTGAGGTTATGCTCAGATATAAAAAATAGCTGTTTTATTTGGAAATGACTGGCTGAAGGGAACAAAAAGGAGTTTTGCATATTCATGCCCCTGTTCAGAATTATTTTTAATAATGCTGATTGTTAATGAACTTAAGTCTTTCACTATTACCAAGTACATTTAATTTGATTTTCAGTTACACTTTCATGGGCAAACTTATGTTTCCAAAGAAAGCAAAGAGTTCCAGTAGCTCTAACGTGACTTCACACACCCTGTTGCTTCACCCTCTCTCCTTTTTCTCCATCTCCATTTGATGACTCTATCATGCCGTAGAGGCCAGGCCACATCTGCCTCTCTGTGCATCCTCGACCCTGGCCGAAGTGGATCTCTTTCTCCAACCCCGCTCAGGGTCTCTCATGTCCAGAAGGCATAGAGTAATCCCAAACCTCATCCTCTATAGATCCAGGGCATCTTGTTTAAACCTCCCTTGTGGAATGATAACCAGCATCTCCCGGAAAGAAATTTCCTGAGGGCTGGAATGCTGTGCTGTCCCTCATAAAACCAACACAATGTAGGTACAGAGAAAATATTTTGTGGTGGAAAGCCTGCAGTAGATTTTGGCTTCATACAAACCTGAGACCAAACACATATTTTCCTAATCATTAATTGTGTGTTCTTACGCCAGTCACTAAATCTTTCAGAACTTTTTCTGATTCGATCAACGAGGAGAGTGTCTGCCTTAGAAAATGAACCAGATGAATTAAAAGCACTGAAAACGTAGGAGGTGATGAATACATGGTAATTGATTTCTTTTTCTTTCTTCCTCACTATATGTTTTTTGAATTGACAAATATTGCCATTCTAATTATAATTTTAAATTAATATTAGTTACAAAATATATCTTCAAACTTCTAAACTACTTCATGATCTTTCTCCCCAGATCCGGCACTCTCTCTGGGAATGGCAAGACTATCCACACAGTTTAGGAAATCCGACTCCTTGGAGAGTCTCTCTCAACACTTCCTTCTTCCTTCTCATCTTCCTTATCGAATCCACCACCATGCCCTGTCAATTTTAACTTCTAAGTGCCTATCATAGCCACCTACATTTCTCATTCTCTACCTTTATCCCCCAGAGACTGAGCCCTCCTCATTTCTCATGAAACCCTAGACTCATAAAAATCTCCACTCTGGTCCACACACATCTACTCACCACCTTCCAGTTACAGTGATCTTCTCAAAAGACAAATCTATTCTAGTCATAGCCACCCCACTCTTCTCTTCTTAAAACCCTTAAATGGGTTTTCACTGCTCTTACGTGAAAGACCATCACTCTTATTGTGGCCTTCAAGACCTTCTCTTTGGCTTCATCCCACATGCCAGGATCCCCTTAGGCTTCTTCAAAGGCTTACCCTTGTCTGAGTCCTTCAAGCATATCCTGCTCCCTCTGATGGATTGCTTTTCTGCCCCTTGCCCAGGCTAGCTCCTGTTCCATCCTTCAGCCCTCAGCTCCCCAGGTCACTTCTTCAAGGAAGCCTTTCCTAATCTCCCATTTGGGTGAAATTAGACTGATAGCCTAGCGGACTGATAGCAACATTCCTTGTCACAGATGCAGTTGGATACTGTATGTGAGAGAGCATTTAATTATCATCTGCTCCCCTACCAGTGGCAAGTTCACTGAGGGCAGGGACAATGTTCACCATCGCGTCCTCATCAGCTAGCACAATGCCTGGCATAAAATAGACAACCACCAAAGATCAGTCAAATCAATACTAAAACCATAACTATGTACAGTAGCAGGTAGCAGTGACTCGGTGCTCACCCTGTGCTGGGCAGTCCGTCAGGCACTTCCCATGCAGTATCACCATGGATCTTTGTAGCAAGTATTGTGCCTCTTGAACCCTACTTAATAGAGGTGAAAATAATTCAAGCGTAGAGCTTAATCTATGTTAATCATCTAAAATGCTGATTCTCTTTTAAATATTTCAATTAGAAACTAATTTTACTAAGTTTAACAATGCTCCGGCCCTTCATGCAGGGTGTGTCTTTTAAGTAGGTAGGTAGGGCGGGCTTCTGACTGCATAGCGGGACAGCTACACAGTGGGAGGACGATGAGCTGGGTCTGCTGAGCACAGATGGGAAAAGTTAGCAGACTAATGCCTTTAGGGGCTGCTAGTCATTCCACTGTGATGAGTAACGATTCTGCTCCTTAACTGTAAGTGTCTGCCTTGACTATAGGTTCCAGTAAGTGAAAATATCTGCCAACTCAAGACTCCTACTGCCACACGAGACCTGGGATCCAGGCAGTCATAACAATGTTTTAATTTCCCATTCAGAGCTATATAGAGTGTTAAGATTGAAAGGAACCTTGGAGAAAAGCTAGTTGAACACATCATTTGATAAGAGAGAAAGGCAATAGAGCCATTTGCAAAATTTGAGTCCAAGTTAAAACCACGCATCTCCTCCATCAGAGTCCCGGTTAGGAGGCGGGCATGGGGAGCCTGATACAACCAGGTAAAGGGAAGGGAAGAGACTGTAGGCTACTCCAATACCGGTTAGCAAATGCCAAGGTGAAATTATACAGTGAGGCAGGAGTGGAGGGTATGGTAACAAAGAGTGAGACGATAGTGTTTTCTGCCACACTGGTATAAAATTCTAATTCCTTCAGGTCTTGTCTTATCATTACTAATACAACCACAATAATAATTTAACTGTGCTGATGTACTTAGAATAAACCTATCAGATCCTGTGCTAAATGTTATTTATGGAATGCATTGGTTATTCCATTTGATTTCTCATGATCACTCTATTAATATCATCCACATTTTACAGCCGAGAAGAATGAGGCATAGAGAGGCCGGGTCACTAAACCCAAGGCCCCCAGCTGACAAGTGGCAGAGCCAGCAAGAGACCCAGGCAGTCTGACTCCAGAACTTATGTTCCTAACCAAAGTCACTTCCTGGGCAATGCCATCTCTAACCACCTTGTTCTTCACTCCTGTCTCCCTTGTGGCAGAAAACAACTAAACAACCAAAAGTTCTTCTAGGCACCCAGCTGAACCACCTTTCCAAGCCTCTCTCATATTTATGCTACAAGCAGAAGTTGTGCATGCTACCGGCAAGCCTGCCCATACCTTCCCCTCCATCGCCCTGCCTTTTTGCTGTCTGCTGAATACAAAGAAGTGAAGAGGCTCTAAAAATGGCAGCACTGACTAATGGAAAGAGTCACTTAGAAGACTCATTGAAAGACTGAATGGAGCCCAAGAGGTCTTCCCATCCCCACACCAACCCCAGTCCCCACTGTCCAGCCACACTGCACTGTGACATAAGAGAGAAATAAACTTTTATTATGCTAAGCAGCTAAGTTTTGGGAGTGGGTTACTTACCCCAATTAATTCAGCAGTGTTGGTTTCCTCCATAGCACTGATCAGTTACAATTTTATTTGTATGTTACTCATTTAACACTGTCTTCTTTGCTCAACTGTAAGCTCCCCAAGGGCAGTGACCAGGTCTATTTCATCCACCACAACTAGTGCCCAGCAACAGCTGAGTCTGCAGCGAACAAGTGGTAATAGTTTTCAAATGAATGTTGGGATGTTGGGGAGTGAATGCAACTAAATGATCAGAATGCCTGGTCACCAAGTGCTTCCTCCTCCATTAAGATATGACACTGTTGAATGAAATTTAGTCCAAGAACCAGGAACACCAGTCTCTATAAGCTGTTCTTCAGTGAAAGCTTTAGGTTCAAAGATTGTATATATTCTCCCCCAAGAGAAGTATTACTATAGAACTAGAATACAGGACCAGAGTATGACCCTAGATCTGGCAAACTCTACCTTGCATTGTTCATAGTAGCTTTGGAAGGAAGGTGGGGTCCTAGAAAGCTGCACTGAGGTATGAGGCCCCCGTCCCCACCCCGTGGGGGTCACCCTCCTTTAGCTGAATTCTGGAAAACAGGTTGAGAACTTAATCTACCTTAGAAGTGGGTCTGTAGTCCCTTCCCGTTTTCATAGCCTTTTCAAGATGTTATAATAAATGAATAAAAAGAAAGAATCTCCTGCCCGAGGGCCTACCATGGGCCAGACACTATCCTAATGTCATTCACCTTAATCCCACATTAATCCTGTAAGGCAGGCAATAAAATAATCATAAGAAGAAGAAGAAGAAAAAAATACTAATTCTAGCTCCCACTTACTGTGTAACTATTATGGACTAGGCATAGACATTGTAATATGTACTTTATACATTATTACATTTAATTATTACAACAAATCTATCAAGGAAATGTCAAGAAGCGTAAAGGTTCTGGGATTTAAGTCTACTTGCAATCTAACAGTTAGCCTGTCACAGTCTCATGGATGCTGGCAGAAGATGTGCAACCCCAGGGTCAGGGACAAAGGACAGTTTACTATTCACATTTAATAGCAATAGCCAGAGTGACACCATTTGTGCTGATTTCCCAAGCCCCCATTCCCACAGGGAGATGTGGGAATTCCCACAGGGCCAGATGGATGCTATACACCTGTGGGTTGAATTATAAGAACTTTGAGTGAAGGAAACCCCAGTGTCTTATAGGACCTGCATTCAAACCCGTCCAAGCTTTGACATGGACAGAAACGTTATTTTTATCATCCTGGTCAGAAAATAAATCTTTCCTCTGCTCCATAAGGATAAACTTAGCTCTTTTCTCCACAGTGTTCATAATATAAATATCCTCAAAAAAATTATTCTGGAACAAAACCTGAATTCAGTTGTTCACAAAACACGCAGAAAGGTGAGAGATCCGTGAATTGTTTCCCATTTTACAAATGTGATAACAGGTCCAGAGTCATTAAGTAATTTACCCATTAACTAATCATAACTAGGAAGAAGATAAGAAGGGATTTTAACCCTGGTCTCACTCTAAAAGCCACACTCCTAGCTACTACACAATACTGCTTCCACATTTTCTTGAGCAGGGGACTAAGGGTTAGAGGAGTTAAGGATGAAGTCGATTAGGCTGAAGGAGGTTGTAAGTGAGGGAGCTGGGATGTGAGTCCCTATTACCCAACTCCAGCCCTGGTGGTCTCACCACCACACTACAGCTACTGACCAAACACCAGCATGCATGAGTTTGCTGAGAGACCCAGAGTGTTCCCGGCAAAGAAAACAAAGCAGAGAAAGGAGTGGAGAGAGGAGGAGGTAGTTTGATCAGGCAAGTCGAGGAGGCCCCATCACGGTGAAAGCAGAGAGAGAGTGAGAGAGAGAAAGGAAGCAAGAGGGAGTGGCCAGACCTGAGTTTGAAGGTTGGTTTTTACCTTGTAGTCTTTAGGCTCTGGGCAGCAATTTGATTCAAATGGAGGTTTTGGGTGTTATGTTTAGTGGACAAACATTTCAAGGATGGACCTGCCTCTCCTTTTCAGATTAGCTCACCTGTCTGCATCACGTGACATTATGATTGCCCATACTTGAAACCTTAGTATGACCGGATAGCAACAGAAAGTAGATCTTCCCAGTCATGGGAAACGGGCTCCATCCTAGGAGGCTTGTGAGATGATGTTTGCAGGGTTTAAAATGAAGTGAAACAACCCCCCAACAGGAAAATGAGCAAAGGCTATGAGCAGACAGCTCACAATAAAAAAAAAAAAAAAAAAAAAAAAGGAAAGAAATAGGAATGACTTCTAAACATATGGAAAAAGCTCAGTGTCACACAGAATGAGTAAAATACAAATTAAAATCCCATTGTTCAGCTGTCAGATCAGCAAAATCCAAAACTTTGACCACTCATTCAGTTTGCTGGGCTGCGGGAAAGCAGGCACTTCATCACAGCATTATGCGATAGCCAAAGATAGGACACAACCTAGGGGCCCAGTGACTAAGTGACTGATTAAATAGATTAGAGCCCATTCATAGAATGGAACACTCTTCAGCTATTATTTTCAAAAAAGGAAGGAGCTCTCTATGCATTCATATGGAAGATAACCAAAATCTATTATTAATGAAAAAAAAGTAAGTGTATTATGCAATATTTTGTGTAATAAGGAGGAGAGTGATGGTGGTAAAAACCAAAATGGAACATATTTATATTTACTGGGACATGCAAAAAAGAAACAAAGGATGTACAAAAAAGAGCGGTAGTGACACTGGTGGTGTCAGAAAGTATTAGAAAGATGGCAAATATGTTCACTTCATAATTTCCTATACCTTCTGGTTGTTTGGACCATTTGAATACATTTCCTTTAAAAATTAAATCTAAAAACGCAAACACTAAAAATTTATGATCAAGAATTATCTCTTCTGCAAAATCAAGTCTCAGGATTGGGAAAATTGGTCTTCTCGGATTTCCCAAGGCAGTTTCAAAATCCTGGCATCATTGTCACTTGTGAAAACAGAATAGATTTTGCCATTTGAAAGTAGAGCATGGATTTCACAGTTAGTTGTTGGATTTCTTTTCCCAGCATCTTGCCTTTTTTGAGTAATAAACTGAGACAAGTTTTTTTTCTCTACTTGGTTTTCTGAGGAACTTTTGGGAAACTCTTCCTCCAGGTTCTAACTCATGGTTGTCCTTCCTAATAATAATTATGGTGCTTCAACTACACTTATATCTTCCTTCTCTTCCACACACTACCCCAGAGGTGTGGTGTAAGCGCTTACAACCAGCTTTCTGAGGGAAATAAAAGTCTTGATTTGTAGTATTTCATGACTTCCATGCTATGAATACTCACCGTAGCTGATATCAAGTTGCCAATGTGATGTCAGGAAGTGGCACAGCATACCATTACATAGTATTTTCACTGGACAGATTCAATAGATGTAAATAACCTCAAGCACAGAGGTAATAGTATAATATAGTAAAATAATTAGGAAGTATAAGTTCTGAGTATTTATTACTTTTGATTTTAATTTAACATACTTAATTGTAAGTTTATGCCATTTAACTTTAATAATGGATGTTTGAAAAGCTAACTCGGAAACTTCCTAAAAATCTAACAGTCAGCTCTTGAAGAGGTTGCATGAGATGGTAAGGGCAGGGTCCAGCATGCCAGTGCCATACTCCAAAGCTCTCCCCGAGGATGCATATTCTCTCTACACTCTGCTCACAAAGCAAACTTTGGAGGAACCAAGACATCCCACACAGTTTGATAGGATAATAACAATCGCCATAATGTATTGCGCCGACAAAGTTCAGACACTGTGAGAAGTGCTTGCAGCCATGACTTCATTTAATCTTCACGTGAACTTTACAAAGGTTCAAATACTGGTTTCCCATTATAAAATGAGGAGGATCATGGTTCCCAGGAGGTGACAAGCCTAGAACTACAACCCAAGCCAGACACCGGCCTGGTCTTGACCTCTCATACTCCACTTCTTTGAAATGGCCTCAAGAGATGATTTAAATTGAGCTGGGCAAATGAGAGGTAATTCCAAGTGGTCAAGGTTGAGAGAAGAACCAAAGATGTCTTTCAGATTGAGTAACAGATGGCCTTGGTTCCCACTCTCCCCAAAAAACACATTTTTCCTATTTCTGGAAGATGTTTCTTTGCCTTAGGTTTTCCATTTAAATATAGCCTGGATTTCTCTCAGAATATTTTTCTCAGCCATGCACTGGAGTGCTGGCCGTGCTGGCTGGAATCGTTTAGGATCCAAACTTGACACACACCTTTAATTCCGCTTTATTCCCTTGTCCTTGCCACTCCCCCGCCCCCCCACTCCTCTTTCTCCCACCCATCTCCACCATTCTGCCTTCTGGGATCTACAGTCTGACCTTTCTCTTTTTCAAACTAGCTCCTTGGGAAAGGATCTCCAGTTAGCCAAATGACTCACCTTAATGCAAGTCTACTGTATTTTCAAAAGCCAAATGAATGACACTTCTTGCAATTTGTATGTGGCTAGGGGGGGATTTATGCTTATATTTGGTTGCTTTTGTTATTTTGTTTGATTATTTTTTTCCTTTGGGTACATGGGGGAGTGGATAGAGTAGGAGGATCATTTCCTAGGCCAGTGTTTGACAAACTTTGTTACACATTGGAACCATCTCAGGGTCTTTAAAAAATACTCATGCCTGACATCATGAATGCGCCTTAAGGGCATTATGCTAAGTGAAATAAGTCAGAGAGAGAAAGACAAATAGCGTATGATCTCGCTTATATGTATAATCTGAAAAAAAAAAAAAACCCCAAAACTTAGAGAACAGATTGCTGGTTGCCAGGGACAGGGTCTGGGGCGTGGGGGAAATGGGTAAAGGGGGTCAAAAGGTACAAACTTCCAGTTATAAAATAAGTAAGTCCCAGAGATGTGATGTACAGCATGGTGAATAGAGTGAACGATATTGTATTGAAAGTTAAGAGAGTAAATCTTAAAAGTTCTCATCACAAGAAAAAAAACTTTTTGTAACTAAGTACTCTGATGGATAACTCGACTTACTGTGGTGGTCATTTTGTAATATATACAAATATCAAATCATCTTGTACATCTGAAACTAACATAATGTCATATGTCAATTATATCTCAATAAAAAAAAATACTGATGCCGAGGGTCCTGCCTTGGAATTTTGTATTTAAGTGGTAAGAGATGGGGCCTGGATATTGAAATTTTTTGAAGTACCCTTGGTGATTATTATATGCAGCAAAGTTTGGCAAACATTGTCCCAGTTATTAAAAATTCCCCTTGTGGGTGGCTATGCTGAGGAAGGCCACTGTCCCAGGGCCTTTCTCATCGATTTGGTACAGGACAGGTTCATTAATTAACACTTCAATTAATCGGATTTTTATTGAGTCTTCCTTCCTACCTTAGGCCTGGTGGCTTCATGAGGATTCAGATTCATGAGATTCAGTCTGATTTTGTTTCCCAGTGCCTCCTTGCTTTCAAACAAAATAAAACAAAACCTATCACTTGACCCCCCTCATAGAGCTGCTTACTAAATAGAGTATAACTCAGCTGGCGAAGGAGAATGTTTTTCAATGGCTTATTAAATTACTCTAACAGAGGCATTTACATGCAAATAATTAATGGGCCAATTACAAATTATTTGTTTTTGTTCATTAAAGCAGAACCACGATTTATTAAAGTAGGAACGAAAACAATGCTCTTATTGTACAAATGATCCATAGTCATTACAGAAAAATTAGAATATAGAAACTCAGTATGTCTGTAAGAGAAAAATAACTCTAGGCTTTTCAGTAACCATTCAGTGGAAAATATGACTAATTCAAGGTCAGTGTTAATTCATGAATTTAGAAGCTCTTGGGAAGAATTTACATCTTATGCTGCATATGCTCTTGGCCAAGCCAAGGTCACACAAAGGCTTCGTTTTTCACTTGCTTTTGCGTAGGACACAGTAGCCTTGAAGTTACAGTACCTCCATTTCCCACAGCAAGACCTTTTGTTTATGGACTGCTGAGAGGTGTGACTATGAAGACCTGAATTATTCAACAGGAGGTGGCACCATTCAGGTAAGTTCAGCTGGGACATCTTCCTGACACTCTGCTATTGTTTCCCTTACTAAGTTTCCTTAGCAGTTTCCATCCCAGGGCCATGGTCAGGTCTCTGGAACAAAAGGCCCAAGTATGGTCTGCGGGATGGATAGGTGGATGGATACGTGATAAAGGAAATCTAGTAAAATGTTGTGTGGTAAGTCTATGAGAGTTCACTGTACCCTTCTTTCAGTTTTTCCATGCGTTTGAAAATTTTCATGTTGAAATGTTGTGAGGGACAAAGTTCTCATCTTACCCTGTTTCTGCATTTACACAGGAATTAACAGTGGTTGGCACTTTTGGTATGGTCTCAATAAATTTGGGCTAACTAAACAACGATAACGAATAAGAACAACTAACTGATAATCAATGAACCAGACACCGTGCTAAGTGATTTGTATACTACATTTCATTCAATCCTCACATCAAACTTGTGGGGTAGGTGCTAGTATTATTTCTGTTTTACAAATGCAAAGCCTGAAGCTCAGAGAAGAAAAGTAACTTGCCTCAGTAACTGACCCTCAGAAAGCTCAGATTTCACTCCTCGGCTTCATGATTCTGTTAACTGAATTATAGTGCACATCCAGAAAAATACACAAATTGTAAATGTACAGCTGTGAATGATCACAAGGTGAGTACATCCATATAATTAGCACCCAGATTAGGAAACAGAAACTCCCAGAACACTCCCTCTTTCTTGTTCCCAATCACTGTTCCTCTGCCTCAAATTATCCCCTCTCCTGACTTCTAATACCATAGATTCAGTTTGCTTGTCCTCATTCTTGTGTCCAAAGCCGGGGGCAGAGTTCTCTTTTCGCAAAGTAATAGCGTTCTCATCCCAAAGACTTTCTGGTTAAAAAGTGAGTCGAATACACTGCTACTTTAATGTGCAAGATTGCCTTCTCCTCTGCCTACAGAGGGCATCCAGGTAGCAGAAACACGTCACTTCAGCGAGACAGAAATGGTGCTTGTGAGCAAAGGTGTCAAGCACGCTCCACTCCCTAACTAGTGGAGAGACCATTAGACTCTTGGAGCTGTTTCACCCAAGGATGAGTTGAGCTCGACATTTTAATTCTTCCTTTCACGTATTCATGCATTAAACAGTTAACGGACACGGTAGGTGATACAGAGCAGTAGGCAATTAACACATGCCCTCCATGTGTTGACAGTAGGGTTAGAGATCAAAACATAAAAATAAAGATCTGACATGATTTTGATCAATGCTGTTGGAAGGTTCAGACCGGTTTTCAGCAGTGGGAGAAAATATACAATTTCCTACTTACTATGTAGCAGGCATAAGACTAGGCAATTGCTTTACATCATTCTCAGTTAATCCTCATTCGTCAATTGATTCATCTCCCACCCATCCAATACATATCATTGTGTATTTTTCGTACACTGTGTGCTAAGGATACTGTTGTAGATAAGACACACACTTCTAGCTAACCTATAACTTATAGTCTGGGCATACATTCTCAACAGGGGTGATATTGCCCCCAAGTGGACAAGAATAGGTTCTAGGGGACAAAAAATGATTACATCTTACAATGCTTTATGGTCCTCCAAAGGATGACAGTACATAGACTCATATATAGACTATCTGTGGTATTAAAATATCACGGAGAAGGGAGAGTACAATTACTGAAAAAAAATGTCGGAAATACTCCTAAAGGGGCAGTCAAGAAAAACAGGGAGAGAAACACTGTTCTACAGGAGAGAACAACAATAATAACCAATCATGCGTATTAGAATAGAAGACATACAGAGACCTAGGAGAACAGGTAGACATAAGTCCTTATAAATTAAGACTTGGAAAGGATCTCAGGTTGCCACCTGAAGGGATTCTTGGAGAAATTATAATCTTCAACTTACAGATGAGACATGGGGCTTAGTTAGGTTGGTAACTATCCAAGATCTCCCACCTGATAAGAGAGGCAGATCTGGTTTCAAATCCAGGGCCCTTTCCACTTGATTCCAGCCCAAGCGTGCGTCTGCTCTCTGGTTTTACAAGTGACAGAACTGGGATTCTATCTCAAGTCTTTCTTCTCTGGACACCAAACACTGAATTTGCTCCCACCTGGCTGTAATCAACTAAGAGCGTCATGTCTAGATTTCTTCTGGATGTAATTGTAGAATTCAGACAACTGTCTTTTAATAGTGAAAAGCTCTGATTTAAGGAAAATCTAATGTCCTTACCAAGGAGCGCACTGCGACTTAGCTTTTCCTGGGTCAGCATAAGCCTGGAGATGAATCTGTGCCTCTCGTTTAAAACTAACTCAAGTGCAGTGCTATCCCCAGACCTGTATTTTGTCTCCTGTCCCTTGTGGCAAGTGCTCACCATGGCTACAGATTTTGGTGGTGTTTTATTGCTTCCTAAAGGCATATCCATAGAATTCTCTTTTCCTATTAAATTCTGGCCAATTTTCCCTTCACAGCCTCTTACTAAAATTTTCCTCCGTAAAATCGAAAGTATAGATCTTTCCCAATTCCTGCACTGCCATCTTCTTGCTTCAAGGATTTGAACTATTATCTATAACGGGCAGGCTCCCAGTCCTGCAGCCTGGTGGCAAAATTGCTGCCAAAGCAATTAGCTGAATGTGCTAGAGAAAGTGAAAAGCACACACAAAGTGGCCTCAGGATAATGCCATCCTCTAGGTTTTTTCAGAGCAGGCACATAAGCTGAGGGAGACAGGATTGGTCTTTGGGGAACTTCCTGACCCGCCACAACTTACATCTTTGTTTTTCAATAAATTCCCAAACTATCCCTCCACTGTCACCTCCAATACCACCCATGCCCCTCCTCCCCACTTACTGAGCCAAGCAGGAACTATGGTCAACCCAGTTTTCTAGACAGTGTAACAGAGACTTAGAGGAGTCAAGTCAAGGTCATATGGTGAGTGGTGGAATTGACAGCTCTGCATCACTTTAACCTCTCTGCTCTGAATCCTTCAGGGAAAACTGCCTTCCTGATAGAAATGTGTTTCAGAGAAGACCTGTGATGCTTGCTGCTGGTTTACTCCTGCACTTATTTGTTCATTTATTCATTCAAACAAAACCTTCGGACACACTGTGTGCCAAGCACTGTGCTGCAATTGAGAACCAGATAGTCAAGATTCCCGTCCTTTGTAGAGTTTATATTTGGGGGAAGGAGGACGAGGAGCAGAAAATAAGCAAGTAAATAGTGAAATATTTACAAATTGTTTTTATTTATAACTTAATTGTGACTGACTACAAATTGCTATGAAGGAAACTATCAGAGAACAAAGAGAAAGAGAATAGTAAAGAGGGATAAGGGCCTGCTTAAGAGAGGGTGGGTTAGGAAACACATCTTACAGGAGGTATCATTTAAAGCTAAGACCTAAAGACAGAGGTGGAGCAAGCTGTAGGAAGGTCAAGGGAGTGTATGCCAGGCTGAGAGCAGCATGTGCAAAGACCCTGTGGTAGAAACTAACTTGGATGCTCCAGGAAATGCAAGATCCATGCAGTAGCAGAGTGGGAGACAGGCACTGGGTGATAGACCACTTGGCAGGTCCTGAAAGACCTCTGCTATGGGTTGAATTTTGTCCTCCACAAAGATAGGTTGAAGTCCTAACCTCTAGTACCCCAGAATGTGACTTTATTTGGAAATAAGGTCTTTGCAAATGTAATCAACTTAGGATGATGTCATACTCGATTAAGGTGCCCTATTCCAATATGATTGGTGTCCTTATAAGAAAAGAAAACAGAGACACAGAGACAGATACACAGGGAGACTGTCATGTGATGACAGAGGCAGAGATTGGAATGATACAGCTGCAAGCCAAGGAATGCTAAGGATTTCCAGCTCCACCAGAAGCTAAGGAGAGGCAAGGAAGGAGCCGAACCAGAGATTCAGAGGGAGAGTTGCCTGCCAACACTTTAATTTAGGACTTAGACCCTCCAGAAGGGTGAGAGAATAAATTTCTGCTGTTGTTTTGAGCCCCCAGTAGGTGGCTCTTTGCTATGAGAGGCCTAGGAAACTAATAAAACCTTGGAGACATCAGTAAGGAATCCAAATTTCATTCTAAATGATTGAAGGCAACACAAAGAGGTAGCCAGGGAACACAGGAGACTTGCAGTTGCCCAGAATAAAAATGGTGGTGGCTTGAACCAGGATTGTCACAATAAACACGAGGAGAAATGTTTTCGATATTAGAGCCAGTATTTCTAATTGGGACAGTGGAAAAGACACAGGAACTAGCACTCCTTAAGTCACTTTGGGTAAGTTCTTAAAACTAACCCATAATTTTCTCCAAAGGATGAATCATAGACTTGCTGTGAAGATTTACATGGTGCCTGGCATATAATAAACATTTAATAAAAGTTAACCACTCTTGCTAATGTTAATATTACTACATATTAGTGCCTAACAGAGCCCAGTACAAAGTTTGGCCTCAAAACATATGAACCGAGTTAAATTTAGTGTCAGAAAGTTTGAGTCCAAATCCCTATTCTTCTGTTTACTTTTATTAAAAAAGTTTGAATAATATGAAATTGCTATTTGATTATTTTTGACCAAGAAAAATTGTAATTTCATATGGTTCAACCAAATATAACATTTGCATATAAAAGAATATGTACAATATACCATGAAGCGTAATAAATGTTGGCCTCTAGCATACGTGCCAGTTAAGAACCAGAATATTGGCAGAATCTTATCTTTCCCTGACCCCAAATCACTGTAATGACTAACCTTTGATTTCATTTTAAATACACATTTTTTTCCTTAGAAACATATCAGTGAATTTATATTGAAGCTTTATAAATGTATTGAACAATCTCTGTATTTTTCCTTCAACTTGATTTTTTTCATCTGAATATTACATTTCTAAGATTCATCCATGTCCTTGCCTGTAGCCATAGCTGTTTCATTTTCACTGCTGTATAATATTCTACTGTCTGAATATGCTGCAAATTTTTAATAATCCACTCTTCTGCCAATGAGCATCACTTGCTGGATAAATTAAATCATTTCTCAGTGATCCTATTTCTTCATTTTTTCTCATACCTTTTTCGTAATGGAGATATAACTCATGTGTCATAAAATTCACCATTTTCAAGTATACAATTCAGTGGCTTTTAATATATTCTCAAACTTGTACCCACCATAACCACTAACTAATTCTAGAACATTTTCATCACCCCAAAGAAACCCCATGCCCATTAGCAGTCATTCCCCATTCTCCTTTAACCCCATTCCTGGCAATCATTACTCTACTTTCTGTCTCTATGGATTTGCCTATTCTGAATATTTCACATGAATGGGATCATGCAATATGTGTTTTTCTGAATGTGCATATCTAACTTCTTTCATTTAGCATATTTTCAATTTTTATCACGATTGTAGAATGCATCAGTACTTCATCCCTTTTTTATTGTCAAATAATATTCCATTGAATGGATATATCACATGTATTTATCCACTCATCGATTGATAACAATTGGGTTGTTTCCACTTTTTGGCAATTATGAACAATGCTACTATGAATGTTCATGTACAAGTTTTTGTGTGGACATATATTTTTAATTCTCTTGAGCACATACCTAGGAGTGGAGTTGCTAGGTCATCTGGTAACTCCATTTTTAACCTTTTCAGAAAATGCCAAACTGTTTTCTAAAGCAGCTGCTCCAGTTTACATTCCCACCAGCAATGTACGTGGGTTCCAATCTCTCCATAACCTTCATAACACCTGTTATTGTCTGTCTTTTGATTACAGATAGTTCCTCATTTTAAAAATAAGGATATAATAAGAAAATCCACTTTGCAAAGCTGTTAAGAGGAGCAAATATGATAACAGATATGAGAATGCTGTCTAAATTGCTAGTTGTCCTTATTACACCGATGAAAGCAAGGAAAGGGAAGAACACACAGAGTATTCCTTTAGTGTGCCACAGAGACACACAGACATTTTAATGACTAAGTAAGACAAGCCGTCTTTGAAATTCAACTCAGTGCCAATGTCATTTACAATTCTAATAAACTCTTAAAGCTGAAAGAACCCTAATGCATGAAGCATTTAACCTCTCCTGCACTCCAGTGGTCTGCCTTTACTAGGTTGTCAGTGACTGATGAGATGAGGACCTGGCTTTAAAGAAAGCAAGGAGAACTTCCGCAAGATATTTAGCAGAACTTCCTGATTCTAAGGCAAAAAAGCACATTTTCCTTTCCATGGAATCATGCATACTGTCTGTTCTAGGGACATTTTTTTTTCAGAAACTTGCATAAAACCCTGCCAGAGACTGGAAATAAATGTTAGGATGAGGGCCTGGTGGAAGATGTTGTAGTCTACCCAGCTATCGTGCCCCCCAGTTCTCTGCTGATGTGGGCACAACGAATCACCTCAACAGACATGTTCTATGGCCTCTGAGTATTCAGAATCCCAGATCTCAACTATAAGAATCAACCACCTGAAAGTTAATTTTAGAGGTCCATGAAGAGGAACCAAATTTTGCGTCATTTGGCAAAGGGACAGTTAATTTAGGGGTGTAGGCTGCTGTGAGTTCCCTCCGAAACACAAAGGCACAGCACAGCAAAAACCCGGTGTTTCTTTTACTCGCTGCAGTCAAGCATAAAATCACATCCTATCTGCCAAGTCCTTATTCTGATAACCTGCTTCGTAACCCAGGTTTATCTGGCATTTATTCACTTGATTTTTTTAGAAAAAGAACAAAAAGAAAAACAAGACCCAGGTTAAGTAATGCTCCTGAAACAGCCGATATTCCTTCTGAATCCTCAAAACCCTATTAAGCTGTTTAATTGTACGATCTTTTTATCGTATATATATATATATTTTTGGTCTCTGTGGAACAGTGTACTGTTAAATCAGCCCTGAATCTGACATGTAGCTGGAACTCAGTAACATTTACTGATTTCAATATAATTTTACCAATACTTCAAAAACTGCCAACATGCTTACATGCTTTTACCAACCAACAGAGCTAATTAAATTAAACCTCGATATTTTTCAGCCTGTGAAAAGACAAAGCATTTGCTGATACATTCCCTCCAGCCTGGCATGGCTGCTCCTAGCCCAGGGGCAGGAACAGCCAAAGTGGGCCACATAAAAAGCCCATATATCAAAATGCATTAAAATATAGGCACAAACTCCTGTTTTAGTCATGGAACCGGCAGAAACAGATAGATGACAAGGTTAAACTCAGTCAAATTTTAGACATTGCTACTGGGAACGTTCCTTCCAAATACCGTTTTCATCTTGCCAAGACTACTCCAGAAAAAAACTTAGCTGAAGCTCTGTTTTCTACTGTGTCGATCCAAACTGCAGACCATACTGGCCTAGATCAGTCGTTCTTATACTTTTGAGGGGCTCATAAGATTCTGTTAAAAGCAGTAGACTTCTCTCCTGACGACGAACATCTGCACACTTGGTTGAAGCATTGACATGAACATCACCAGTTCCTGGGCCACCTTTTCCAACAGCCTGTGTTCCAGAGGGGAGAAAGCTTATGCATTCTGTCCTTGTGGAATCACCTCTGCTGGCTCAGGGCCTGCACATCAGACCACCAACACATTTTGTGGAACTGACCTGAAGCCTGAGTCACCTGACAACTGTTTTGGGAAACTCAACAAGGAAAATAAGTGCATTGAGACTGGAGTTAAAATTAAACCAACCCATTTGCCTTTCATTTGTTTATTTATTTTACGCTTTGGAGAGTTACTCCCTTTTCATCTCAAGTCTCACGAATCTGCTATGGTAGACCCTGATGTTTGCTTCAAGCTGCAGAATCAGACTCTCAGTTCCTAAAACAGCTTCTTATTAGAGCCAAAGATTCATTGTCAGTCTTCATAAGTAGTCTTTCGGGGTTAGCCTGAGCTAAGAGTCAAGAACCCTAGTTTTGGTCAAGAAGGTAGATGCTTTCAAAAATCAATCCAACAAGAAATAAACAGAGGGGAGAAAAGAAGGGGAGAGAAAAATAGGAAGTGGAGAAGAGGAGTAGGCAAAAAGGAGAGAAAACTGAAACTCAGAGACATAACCGGTCATGCTCAAGTTAGCACAGCTGGCATGGCCGGCTCTTGCCCTTATACCTCCTCCAGAGGTCACCTGCAGCTTTGACGAACAGTTGCAGAGTATGCTATAAAATTCCTTCCTCAGGCACATTGCCCCTCTTCCAGATGACTTTCTCTGGCCACAGGAGCTTGCTTGGCCCATGTAAGAAACAACTCAGAAGTGTTGAGAAGTTAATACCACCTATGAGTTATCTATTTTTCATGACAAATTACCCTACACTTATCAATCTAAAACAAATATTTATTATCTCACACAATTTCTGAGGGTCAGGAATCCAGGAGAAGCTTAGATGGTCTCAGATTCTTTCATGAGACTGCATCAAGGTGTTGGCCAGGAGGTCATCCAGAGGTTCGACTGGGGCTGGGGGATCCACTTCCAAGAACACTGACTCACAGGGCTGTGGGCAGGAAGCTGACAGGTGCCACATGAGCCTCTGCACTGGGCTTCCTGAGTGGCAGCTGGCTTCCCGGAAGTGAGTGATGCAAGACAGAAAACAAGGCACAGGACACAATGTCTTTAATAATCTAGCCTTGGAAATGATAACCCATCACTCTGCCATATTCTACTGGTCACACAGACCAATCCTGATACACCATGGGAAGGACTACACAAGAGCACAAATACCAGGGGGCAGGGATGGTTGGGTTTATCTTGTTGGCTGGCCACCCCATATCCCCAGGATCAACCTTCATCTAATGAGAAATAGGAGTCATTGGATTAAATACCTCAGTTTTTGTTCCTTGGTGAGACAATTTTGGGTTGTGTCCTACAAAGTCCTTCAGACAATCCCCGGTGGAGTGAAGTCCCAGTTGCCAACACTGGTAACTATTATTGACATTCCTCTGTTCCCCACAACCTCACCATGCTTCCCAGGATCATCTACCAAAAAGCCACCTGCTCTCAAATCCTTGGCTCAGAAGCACAAAGTAAGACAGCAACAAGGAAGCAGACTTGGGGGAACAAGCCTTGGCATCCTGCTTTGTCAGCCCACGCTCTTAGGCACCACGCCCTTTTGGTACTAAGTTCTGGGCTGCAAAGAATTATAAACACGTGCCTACCATTGCTATACACTGTCTCCCCAGAAGCCCTAGCAGAGAAGCACCAGTTCCTCACCTTGAGCATCTTAAGGAGCAAGGCTGCTGCTAACTCATACGGTGCCTGGTGCAGATTTTTAAAAGGTATCACCACCCCATGCAGATGCAGATCCCTAGACTTGTGGCTTGGCCAGTGGATGATGTCCTTGTGGGACGTTTCTTTCCTTGGGTTGACATAGTAGCTGACAAGGTGCAAGGCTGGGCGAGTGAAACATGGGCTGGCTTTAAACTCCTTTTGGCCCCCTGTAGTTTAGACAATCTCATACAACATCTCTATTGAGAAAAATTTCCCAATAGATGTCTCCTGCCCTCTTGGATGGTTAGAGGGATATTTATTGTTGGTCTCTCTGGGCATAGAGAGTAGAGAATCTAAATCTTCAACGTCTACAGAGAATCTTACTATTCAGGCAAGGAAATAAGAGTACATGGAGGTTAAGTGATTTTCCCAAGATCACACGGGCAGTAAATGGCAGAGTTGTCATTTGAACTGTTCCAGGCAAGTCCCAAAAGTCCAGGCAGTGCTAGCTGAGTCCCCAAAGTCCAGGTAAGTCCAGCTGAGTCCCAAAAGAGGTAGAGGCACTTCTTATCTCTATGGCCCTGAACTTCCCTTGGGCCTCCAATGACTTCTAAGCCATTCCCACATCCAATAGTTGTCACCCAGCCAGCTCCTAGAACTACATTGTGACTGTCTCAGATTTATTACCAAAGCAATACTCTTCAGAACCTTCTCAGTGCTCTTTAAACTTTCCCCTACCTTTTTTCAAATGGAATCCTGATTTTTTTTCAAATATCCATCTTCCTCCAATTGCCTCAGCCCTGTCCCATGGGTCCTCTAAGTCAGTTATGGTTGTCCCATTTCCTGAGACACTAATAATTTGGGGGATGGCTATTATGCAGTTCTGGCCAAAGATGCCCTGGGGTCTGCAGGGAATGTCTGGAAAAGGTTTCCTCACTATTAAAAAAGAGACACATAGGAAGAGATGGTATTTGGTCCTTCAGTTCGTGGTCATTTCTGAATGTAACATCTGATACTCCCACAACTAACCTGTGACGATGAAGGAGGTTAACTCGAGGACAAATGACAAAACAAAGGTGGAAGAGTGGAAAGAACCTGTATCCGCATCCTTATAATGTTGAGATGCTGAATGAACCAACCCCAAGCCACCCTGCCTTGGTCTTTACGTCATGTGAAGCGATGCATTTCCTATGGTTGAAGTCAGTTTGAGTCAGGGATTTCTGCTGCTTGCAGCCAAAGGTAGCTTAATGGGTCACTATCTGAGCCACATCTGGATTCCTACATACTGTGTTTTTTTCCTACTTGTCATATTGATGACAACTAGATCATAAATTCTGTGAGGACAAGGACTGTGTCTTCCACTGTATATTTTCTTCAGGATTGAGTACAGTGCCTTGCTCACTGTAGCTTCTAAATAAATGGCACAAATGCAACAACTGATATTTAACTGATACTTCAAAGGAAATTTGAAGGTGAAGCGAAGCACAGGGATCCAATTACTCGCTGCGTGTGGCCTGCAATGTCACTTCTGAGCCTCAGTTTCCTCATCTGTAAAATGGGAGGTTGTAAAGAAGAGTAGTTAAACACTCACGATGTAGAAATAGCCAGACCTGGGTTCAAATCCTAGCTCTTCAATATTCTAACAGGGCGTGTTTCTTCACAGCTCTGGGCCTTGGTGTTGGCATCTGTAGAATCATATGGAAGACCATATATCTCAAAGTGTGGTAGTGAGGCTTAAATGAGATATCTAAAGTAATTAGCACTTTGTATGCCACATATTTAATACTCAGTTGATAAATGACTTGTTGGAGTCATCGTGTAGATGTGGTAAAAACATATTCATAATGCCTGACACATAGTAGGAATGCAGTAAATCACTATGGAAGAAATTATAGGTATAAGTCTTAACTGTGAGGCTGAAATGGCCCAGCTCTTATTACCCCTTGGAACTGGGGAAAGTTGGCAGTTGAGCATAGGCCATGGAAGTATCTCTTACCTGTGGGAATTAAATATTGATTTCATTTTCACTTCATTAAGTCTCCTATTGATTTCAACCAGGCAGAGTGGAAGATGGCAGTCAATCACTAAACAGACACTCGATAAATATCAGGAAAGTTTGCTCTTCCTTCAGGATTGGGGTTTCCTCCAGGTTCTGAGAGCCCTTTTGTGAGGCCGCATGGCTTGCTGGGAGCTTGGCTTGCTCCTCGGGGCCATGGCTTAGAGATGAATCAGCTATGATAATTGCCCTTACGGATCTGATGTCTTATGGTCTCTCGATTTTAAAAAGTAGCCTATTTATTCCATATATTAAGCCTTTTGAGAACTTTTCCATAATTTTTCTTGTCATGCTAAAATTTGACACCCTAAGGACAGGACTGGGCAGAGTACCAGGACCAAGAGTTTGATTAGACACTGGAGACTTAGAGTAGGAGTGATGTGTTGAGAGGCAAGTCAACCCTCAGCAACAGGCAGAGATTTCTGGACATCCAGGTGTCACATCAACAGTGGGCTAGGAAACAAGAAAAGTCTGTGAAAAATTCAATGAGCAAGAAAATTGGGCAATATGTACAGAGAAAGAGTCTCTGATCCAATGTTAATGGCCCTGATCCAATGGTTCCATTCTTGAGACTCTGTCTGAAGGAATAATCCTCAGGTTTATTGGGTTGGGTTGTACCACTTCATTCCTGGAGGGAGCAGTCAATCACAGTCTGTTCCGTGAGGTGGTGGCCATGACACATGCCCAGTCAGTCATGGTAACTGGCCATAGCAAATGGACATGTGATTCAGACCAGGACAGAGATCTCCCTCTTATCCTCCCTATCCCCCACATACTTAATCTGGAGCTACACAGGGAAAGGCTTTTTTCCTCCCTTCTCATGAGGTTGCAAGGATATCAGCCTGTAGCTGCTAGTGACTAGGTCTGCAGACAGAGAAGCTGGTGTAGTGAATGAGAAAAGAGGAGATGAGAAATGAGGAGCAAGAACCTCAAGATGATGGAGTCCCAGATTCTAGCAATTTTAAAGAGAGCTCACCTCTATCTGTCCCACAGTTTCATTACACGAGTCAATAAATCTGCCTCTTTTTGCTTATGGTATTTTGAGTTAGGTCTCTCTTATTGGCAGTAAGAACACATTAAATGCAATAGGAATACATGAAATGCACAAAAAAGTTTTAACCACAAAGATATACTTTGCTGTAGAGATTTAACTGGCAGTTGGGTTTGGGGATATCTTGAGATAAACTAGAATGCAGCTATTAAAATTCTTTGGTTTTCTTATTAGAAACATTATCAAGTCGTTATCATAGGCCAGGTGCTGTATGACAGGCTCTCTCTACACGACCTTACTTAAGCCTCACAACTATCCAGTGAAAGGGCCTGCTTACACCTATTTTACAGAACAGGAAACTGAGGCTAGAGGAAAGAAAACTAACCCAAGGTTATAGAGGCCATAGTGGCAGTCTATATGCTAACTGAGACTTTCCTGATTCCCAGAGTCCATGCTTTAAACCTCTGCTATACTGTTTATCAAAAGCACATAATAGCAGATTATTATGTAAAGTTCAATAAAACAGAATGGCAGAGCAGGTAACCATACATGACAATAACCATTGAATAACAATAACCATGTAGAAAGTATTTAGCAAGCAGACTGAGTAAAAGATGCCAAAATGCACACTGAGGTGGAATCAGGGGTTATTCTAAAAAGCTTCTTTCTTTGTTTTAAAAATCTTCCAGAATAAGAATGGGTTACAAGTACAACGGGGAAAAATGTATTGAGAAAAAAATCTGACTTGATTTTCAGCTATACGTTTCCAAGGTATAGCCTCTTTATAAGTTCCGCTCTCTGGGTCAGAAGAGGTCTTCGATTTTATTCCACCTCCAGATCAGCATGGGGACATGAGTTAAAGCAGTACCCAACAACATCAGAGACGTTCTTTACCCTCTTTGCTGTCATTGCCTCGCCCCTCTTTCTTGTATCCCTTAAACTTGAATCTGTGCTGTAGCACATTACCAGAGGCTTTTGGAGAGACCCTTGGAGAGCTGGATGAGGGGGGTGATCAGATAAGCTTTACCAGAAGAGAAGTCTATCATAGGACATACTCCCACTGCTCATTCCTCCTCATCTACTGTTGCTGCCATGAATATTCTGGGTGACCTTGACATTTGGTCCACTTTCTTACCTCGATATCACTCCAACCCAGCACCACCCCTAGCAGCTCCAGCATTTCCTCCCACCCCCACCTCAGCCCAAATGTGAATTTATAAAGACACTCTCCTGATTCAGTGACTGCTCTGGCTATTGATGCAATAGACATGCAGGGCCCTAGTGAAGGTCTACTTTCCACCTCCTTCCTCTGCCCCCTCCCTGTCTTGCACCCCTGTTCTAACAACTTAAATCCTTGTTCTCCAGTTCCAGTTCATTTTACTGACTTCCTTTTCAGTGCCTCGCTGCCATGCTGAATCCCAAAAGTTAGATGGATGTGTTAATGGATGGCTATCTAGTTGGCTGGATAGATGGGTTTTCATTCAGAAGTGCCTCTTATGAACCAGAAGATATCTTAAACATTCATTCAACAAACATTAACTGAATACTACCCTGTGTCAGGAACCAGGCTAAATACTGGAGATCTATTTATTCATTGCAATAATTATTTTGTGACTACTAGGAGCCAGGCACTGACTAGACACTGGAATTCCCAGAATAAAGGGCTCTCAAACTTTAGTGCATAAGAATTTTCCAAGACTCTTCTTAAAAACTCAGTTTCCCAGACCCCATTCCTGAAGATTCTGATTCAGTTCACTCTGACTGGGACCAATTAACTGCATTTTGAATAATAACGCCAGAGGATTGTGACACACAGGGCCCATGGACTACCTTTGAGAAATAGTGGACAGTGACTTAGAGCATCATCTGAATTCACTTATGGTCCAAGTTGAACTCCATCTAGTCCAATGGTAGTCTGGGAACCTCTGTGGGAGCAAGAGGAAAGAAAAGATGCTTCTCCAGAGACACATGTAGCTTACTGCCTTGAAAGAGCATCATTGCCCAAACCCAGAACTCTGTGCTGAGACACTACCCATAGTTGTCCTTATTTTTCTCAAAGTCAGGATATATTTCCTGGAATCTTTCCTCTGCCCATCACTGCATTTGTCTGACTAAGTCTTTATTCCCCAATATCTCCCCAATCCACCTGCCTGCTCATGTGACAGCAACTGTGAAGCCACAAAGGCAGAACTGGATGATATGTCTTTCTAATCCAGTCCCTTTTTCAGATCCTGAAGAATTCCTCCCCTTCCCCAATGTCTTTTTCTGATGGTACCAATGTCAGGAAAGTACTCCCCTTGTAGTTTTCCCAGATTTGCTTATTTCCTTCAAATTTCAATGATGCACACTACAAAATGGCACATTTATTATTAAGGGCTATTAGCTTCTAGTCTTTCACACACACGATGGAATACAGCAGGAGTGCACCCTGCTCTCAGCTCAGACGCTTTGCTCACCATGCTGCTCTTATAAAGCCCGGTCCAGCAAAATGGAGTGCACATTACCAGCAAAGCACTTCAGCAGTCTTTTAGGCTCCATCTCTTACAAGCAACAGGTCAACTTGCTTAGGTGAGGTTTCAAGGTTTAATTAGGGATATGGAGGAGAGAGTTGAACAAGTTCACATCGGAAAAAACTCCCTCTATATGTCAACTACTCCTTCCTCTTCTCCAACCTACCTCTTTGTTCAAAGGCTCTACAGGAAACAATTGATGACAAATACCTTGTCATGGAGTCTTGGGAGAATACGAGAAGAAAATGAGATAAGCAGGAGAAAAGAAAAAGAAACATGGGAACATGGAGCATTAGTTAGCTCAGGCCACCATAATAAAATAACATAGACTGTGTGGCTTAAACAACAGACATTCATCTCTCACAGTCATGGAGGCTGGGAAGTCCAAGATCAAGGTGTCAGCCCATAAGCTGCTGGTGACAGCTCTCTTCCTGACTTGCAGACATTGCCTCTTGCTGTGTCCTCACATGGCAGAGAGAGAACTCTGGTATCTCTTCCTCTTCCGGTAAGGACACTAATCCCATTATGAGGCTCCCATCCTCATGACCTCATCTAACCCTAATTACCTCCCAAAGGCGCCATCTCCAAATGCCCTTGTATTGGGGGTTAGGGTTTCAATGTATTAATTTTGGGGGACACAATTCAATCTATAGCAATGGGCTTCAGAGGCTGTTCTGTCATCTATCATCTTGTGACCTTGATGTGTTACTTAAATTCTGAAATTTCTGGTTGCCAAGTATATGCGTGTGTGTGTGTGTGTGTGTGTGTGGTGGGGTGTGGGGAGGTGGTTGGGGTGGCCATAAATTGATCTTTGGGAGGTAAGGAGGAGGGCAGGTTTTTATAGCACTCAAGATCAGTAGCTCTGGGTCTCCAGATGGAGACAGAGAAGCAGATAAGACACACATGGAACATGAGGCCAAGGACATTTCAAGAGCCTGGGAGAATTGGCAAAATGGAGAAAGAAGCACAGGAAACTGCAACTGTTATTCTTGGCCTGTTTCTATGTTTCCAAACCCTAGGGGTTTTTTTCTCTTTTTTTCCAGTTGGTTGCATTTGTACTTAAGGAAGAGATGACACAGCATGATGTAGGAGTCAAATTTTGGGTTTCAAAAGCCAAGGTTCAGTCATATTATAGTGGATTTAATCAGAAAGAGCCAGGTCTATCTCACCCTCTTCCACTTTTCTCCAAGCTAGATGAAGATTCCAAAAGCTATGGTCCAAGCCAAACCTTGGACCTCCAAATAGAGGAAGAAGTCTCCTCCAATGGAGGAGGAGTCTATGGACCTCCAAAATGGAGAGGAAGGGCAGTTATAACCCCATATGACCTGCTTCCCTGAGTAAAGCCCAAGGGTGAGATTCTGGGTTCCACACGCCAGCACAGAGAAGGAACAAGAGAAGAGAAAATTCTGTGTTGCTTGTGCAGGCAGATGGGTCTTGGTTGCTTCCCCCTGCTCCATCAATCCATTGAGAATCAGAGAGCCTTAAATGATTCTGCATGCAGGAAAGTGCTGAACAACCTTGCCCTATTGAGTTCCTATGTATCCAAAGTGACTCAGTAAGGCAACTCAGTGTTTCTTTTGTTTCTAAGGGGCAGAGCAGTACCTGAGAGAAGCCAGGTCTGAGCATATCCTGTGGTGAGGTTCACCAGACATGAACCCAGACAGGAAGTGGATCCCCTGTGGGAGGGACGAGAAACAAGGACTGAGGCCACACCCAAGCACCCACCAATGCTGTCAAGTCAGTGTCTAAATGGCTGCTAGAAATCTAGGAAAAGATGGGAAGCAGGGAGATTCTGGCTGCCTGATGTCAGGTCCCACCCCCAGTGGAATGGGGGCTCCAACTGTAAGCATGTAAGTGTACTCATTCAAAAATAATTCCTTGCACATCTGAGTCTATGGCCTTATGCTTCCACCCACTACAACTGGACAATCATCCTATTCTCAATTTGACTCCCTGACCCCCTATTCTGCTCATTAGGAAAAATGAAACCTGGGTCAGAACCCAACCACTACTCAGAATTTGGAGGGGTATATGTATCAGAGGAAAATAGAGAGGATCTGGGATATATTAGGAAGAGAAATCCCCAAGTTTTAAATATATTGCAGGGGTATGCAGGAAATATGTGAAAACTAGAGCTGCCTTCACAATAACGTGTAATGCTATGAGCCGACGGGAGCATTTCTGATGTCCCACTCAGGAAAGTAGGCCATTTGGATGATTTCCCCCAGGGAAGGGAATCTATTTTAAATGGGAATCTGAAAGCTACAATTACAGCTCAATTGTCTATGTAACAGCAGTATAAGCCTCAGACAAGGGCAGGATATGAATTGGGTCCCATGAGATGTGTTTTCCACACCATGAATCCCCTTGAGAAATAAAAGGGAAATGATATGTAGAACATGAACTTGCCTTGGGGTCAGTCTCCATTCATTCTGGGCTTTAGATGTGTTATATTTTGATGGACAAATGTTGAGAGTCCCTTGGTGGTGTTTTTTCACATCCAGAGAGTCATTTGAACTTGAGATACAAAGAAGATAGGACTTAGGAGAACTAAGTGATGAAAGGAAGACCAGAAGTTAGGAGTATTAATAAATGTAAGATGGGACTATGATGTGCCTAAACCAGACACATACCTGGCTGGCCACAAAAGTGGCTCTTAAATCTGTTAATTGAAAAGGAACTTGCCTGCCTCGTTGTCGTGTTCTTGCCTTTCCTCCAGGGTTCTAGCAACCACAGACAATCAGATTACCAAGCTCTTATAGGAAGATATGTTCCAAAGATGGCCCATCTTACATGCTCCTTTCATGACGTGACTGACATCTTCTCCCTCAAGAAATGAGATCTATTTTCCTTCTTCTTGGATCTGGAGCTGGGGACGATTGGGATTGCTCCAGCCAATAGAGTAGGGTGGAAACGATGCTATGCTTTTTTCCAAGGCTGAGTCCCTGGGCTACAGCTTCCACCTGTTTCTGTTGCTCTCATTCTTAGAATGCTTGCTCTTAGCAACCAGCAGCCGTACTGTTGGGAAGCACAACCTAGCCCACAGATAGACTACGTGGAAAAGCCCACCTGGAATAGAACTGAGGCCTCCAGCCAACAGCCAGAACAAACAACCAGCCCAGTGAGTGAATGAAGCTTCAGATGATTCTACTGTCAGCCTTGAACCGCCTCAGCTGGTGAAAAGTAGAGCAGAGAGGAGCTATCTCCACCAAACTCTGCCCAAATTACAGATTCATGAGCAAAATAAGTTTGTCTTATTTTGAGCCACTAAGTTTCAGGATAGTTTTTTAACTGTTAGAGGTAATTGTTACTGATGAATAGGTCTCAGGTGCTGCTATGGACTGCACTGTGTCCCCCCCAAGATTTATATGTTGAAGCCCCAACCCTTAATGTGATGATATTTGGAGATGCGGCCTTTGGGAGGTAATTAGGGTTAGACGTGGGTGGGGCCTCTTGATGGGGTTAGTGCCCTTATAAACACAGGAAGAGAGAGCAGAGCTTTCTCTCTGCCCTGTGAGGACACAGCATGAAGGTGACTGTCAGCAAACCAGGAAGAGGACTCTCACCAGGGAGTGAATGGGCCAGCACACTAATCTTGGACTTCCTAGTTTCCAGAACTGTGAGAAATAAATTTTTGTTGTTTAAGCCACCCATTCTATGGCATTTTGTTATGGTAGCTCGACTGACAAATACAGACATCTAACATTACTCAGGCACAAAATGGTAAATCATTCCTAGATAATCAGAAGTGATCCTAATTTTGCTTCATCAGTTATTTGGAGTTATCTATGACCTCTCTGACCTCTGATCAAGAATAAATGAAAGCTGTTCTCTGAATCAGATATTAACGTCAACATCAGAAGTCTTAAGTAAAAACATAGGTTCTAGACTCAGCCTATGTTATAGATGAATGTATAGATTTTCAGAAGGGAGGGAATAATAATGGCTAACTATTAGTTTTATTAGCATACGTAAACATTTTTAAGCTCTACTGAGAAGGGGCTTGGTTGCATGAAGAATAGTAAATTGACAGTGAGAAGAAACACTATCATTTTCTAGCTGAGCAAGTCATTTAATCTCTTTAGACCTCAGTTTCCTCAAATGAAAAATTGGGTTGAAAATAATATCTCCTTAGCAAAGTTCCTGTGAAGATTTAATTAAATGGATTAATAAATGGAAAAGTGCTCAAAATTATTACATGCATGAGAGTTATGAATGGGAGTTTTTTAAATGATATTTTAAAAAAGGACTGTTAAAAATAGCCAGTTAAATCTTACATTAATCAGAGGTCTAATTTTCACTAAGGAAAATTAAGGACTTATTTCATTAACCTATGTTCAGAGGTGGAAAATGAAACTTATTTTCCATTTACTTATAACCATCTTACTAATTTCTATTTGGGCAGCCATGAATTTCAATTCGCCTGGCTTCTCAGAGTTTGATTGGCTAGTGTTGGGCTTTCAGCCAAAACATAAACTACAGGAAACCAGAGCTGGCAGCTGCGGTATTATAATTTTGACATTTGAAACATCCAGCCAGTTCAGAAGTATTTTTCTTAGCATTTTCATATCAATGAGTTAATGGCTTCATGACAGGAGTGAGGTAAAATCAGAAAGAGACATCTTAGACATGCAATCTTTTCCTAGGAGGAGAGGAAGGAACACTGTGGCTGGCACCTTTTTATACTCTTGTTTAAAGCCTAGCATGCCTGCATTACATAAGGTGACGGGGAGCACTGTAGCCATGCCTGGCAGAGGAAGGAAGCTTTTTCTGCAACGCCTTCTGATGCAATTTACACAGGAGCCATCAAATGGCATTAACTTGGAGCTGCCTCCCTCCTGGGTTTGATTTTGCAGAACTTCCACTGGCAGAGTTAGAATTCTCTGACCTCTTGCAAATGCTGCCAAGGTCTTCTGGGTTCAAGACGTTGAGTCTCTTGCTGAAGAAAGGATCACACCACAGCTGTGCTCTCTTGGGACTTAGCTGCAGGGGTCGTGAGCCACCCTAAGTATGCACTTTGGGCAGCAGTTCAGATCCCACCTCTGTCATACGTCAGCTGACTGTGCTTGGGGCAACTACTTACCTTAAAATTTGTGGATAAAAGAAGTTCTGGCTTTATTGAACCATATGAAGATGAATTAGGATAGTCCATGCAAAGTGTTACCGCCTGGCTCACATAAGCCCCCAAAGTAACCAGCAGCTAGTATCTACAAATAATAACTACTATTATAACGATAACATCAAGCATTCACTTATTTATACAAATAACATTTATTTTCCACTCAATAAATGTTTATTGATGTGTACTAACTACGTGTAAAGCAAGGACAAAGCAACTTTGCAAAATTAAAATAAAAACAAACAACAAAAAATACTCTGAGCTTCCGCCTCAATTTAACCAACAGAAAAGGAAACAGGACTGTTGGGGTCTCAGTGTGATTTATGCAGGCCTAACTTGTCCATTAGCCAGCCCTGGTAGTCTAGTTGTTAAGATTCGGCCCTCTCGTGGCTGTAGCCCAGGTTCATTCCCGGTGAGAGAACCACACCATCTATCTGTCAGTTGTCACAATGCGGCAGCTGTGTGTTGCTGTGATGCTGAAAATCATGCCATGGATATTTCAAATACCAGTAGGGTCACCTATAGTGGACAGATTTCAGTGAGGCTTCCAGACTAAGACAGTCTGGGAAGAAGGACCCAGCCATCCACTTCAGGAAAAAATTCCCCATGAAAACCCCGTGAACAGCAGTGGAGCATCCATCATCTGATACAGTGCTGGAAGGGGAGAAGACGGTCCAAAAAAGAATGGACAGGGTTCCCCTCTGCTGTGCACAGGATCACTATGAATCTGAATTGACTCAACAGCACTGAAAACAACAAGGCTTGTCCACTGTCTCCTGTCTTGTCATGTCCTCTGACCATGATGCCAAGAGAGTCCCAGAGTGAGAAAGTTGCCATAGCCCCCTTTGTGACAGGAATTTTGGACAGGATCAGTGTGCTCCACAAGAGAGAGATGGATATTCTAGGTGGTGGGGGTGGATGGGGTCTGCAGAGACGTGCCTCTAAGCACCTGGAATTAAGGTTCTCCTATAAGAACACCACCTGTTCGATTCCTACAGAAATTCATAAAGTCATCTCAATGCAAATAGCAATTAAACCTGAGTAAAAAAATGTTAAAATGCTGTGTTACTAAGGAGGAGGCTTGGTCATCAATGGAAGCAAAGGAGTCAGATTGCTGAGGTAAATGTTGACAATCCCCTGGTGCCTCCCTGGTACACAACCTTGTGATGGGGGAGGTACACCAGGCTCTGGGGGCTTGACACAGCCAACCCTCCAGCGCTTCAGCTCCGTCCCTGTTCTCACTGCACGCTCACCAGGTCACTTCGGAAATCAGGCTCCCCCACCATTGTTTTAGGAATCAACTGTGCTGATCACACCAACTTGAATGAAGGTACTCTTGACCATTCCTTTTCTCTTTACACATGAGTGAACTAACCATCTAATTTTTACATCAGCCTAATGCAAGAGTCATTGTTCCCTAGGTTGATGCAACAAGAGACATCTGGCCCTGGTTCAGTAAGATCCAGAACATAAGCAAGTCTAAGGTTATGGACTTTCAAGGCTGAGAATCCAACCCTTTGCTGTGGCTAAGTCATCAATTACTTGTGAGCGCTACAGGTGACAGGCTGGCCTTCCTCGGCTACACCCTAATAGCACTATGAGACTTCACCTTTATAAGCCTGGGGGATTTTCTCAAAGCCATCATTGCTAGGTAATGCTTTAGTTTCCCTTTTGATGATCTTTTGTTAAAATATCGGCAAGCTTTAATTTCACAGTTTTGTTTTACCATTTAATGCCCTAAAATTACAGGCAAAGAGCTAGGACAGTGGTTCTCAATGGGATGATTTTTGCCCCCCAGGGGACATTTGACGTCTGGAGGCATTTTTGTTGTCACAACTGAGGGAGAGGGTACTACTGGCATCTAGTGGGTAGAGGCCAGGGATGCTGCTAAACCTCCTACAATGCACAGGGCAGCCCCGCGTCCCCCACACCTCCCAAACACACACACAAAGAATTATCCAGCCCAAAATGTCAATAGTCCTGAAGTTGAGAAATCCTTAGTTAAGAGAAAATGTGTTTCTTTTTTCCTCTCCACCTAATGCTGCTCTTGTGTTTCAAAGGAACGGAAACTAACATCTTTGGAGCACTATGCAAATGTAACAGGTGCTTTCACATGTACTCTTCATTCTCACAACAGCGTTTGAGGTATTTATCAGTATCCTCGCTTTACGCACATGTGGAGACTGAGGGTCAAAAAGGTTGAATAACTTGCCTAAGTTCACACAAAAACAAAATTCAAACCCAGATCTGTTTGGTACGCTAGACATCCTCTGTGAATTGGGATTCCTAATTTGAATTCAGGAAAAAAAAATCCAGCGAACTCTCAAATACCAATTAAGTTTTGGAGATATTAAAATCTGAGCAAAGTTTCATTGAAAAGGACTCTGGAGAATAAAATCAAGTGCTGTGTCTTATGGAAAGTATTCCACTGAGCTGCACAGAGGGGGAAGGCTCACGGCGGCTCCTTCAATCATTGTGCACACTTAGACCAAAGTCAGGCTCATCCCGGACTTAGATTGCACCAGGTGATAATTTACGTTAATTATTAAATTCTGCAAATGAGAGGCCTTATAGTTCTTACAGGGAGTCCCAAGGGCAGTGCCCAAGAGCTTCAGGACACTGAGAAATCAATTATTCTCACCATAGTGGAGAGAAACAGGAGTGGGATGCTGAGGGGCTATACCCATCTCAACCAAGGCCCCTTTCACGAGAAAATAAGTGAAACATCACATACTGGCATATCAGAGCCTACATCTGTGTTTCCCCAGTTAGCTAATCTAGTGCTGATCATTTTCCTTTGACCAAAATTCTCAAAATTTAGCTTTCATCAGAATCACCTGGGAAGCTTATTAAAGATGCAGATGTTTTGGGATCCTATCCCAGGGATTCTGATTCAATAGGAATCTGCGATATTAACAAGCACTTGAGGTAGTTCTGTTGCAAGGGGTCGTTATAATTACTGCATTAAGCAACCTGTACAAAGAGTCACCTAGAGGGAGCCTCTATCTCCAAATTCTCATTTTTGTCCCTCCCTGTGATTTTTCAATAGGAGAATTATATATTTTTTGTATGCGCTGTGCTCTGATTATTTCTTCCAAGAAAAGAGACAAAAAGATAATAAAAAAATAGTAGTAGCAACTGTCATCTTTGAGTTCAAACTATATACCCGAGCTTTTGCTAGAAGCTTCATTTGCAGCAACTCATTAATACTCGCCCCACACACAATCATTACCCCCATCTTACAGCTGAGGAAACGGATTAAGTCAGTCACTCACGGAGCACAGTTAATAGTGAAGAGCTGGGTTTAGCTCTTTACTAAAATGAAGTATTACTCTTGAAGAATTTTAGACTAGTTGAAAGATAAGATAAATATGCAAATAACTATAGATAGGAAAGATGAAGCGCAGTAAAAGAAAGACCTGTCTTGCCCTGGAAGTTGAGAGAAGCAAAAGAGAACACCCGGCCAAGGGATCAGGTGAGCGGTGGTCCTTGAGGTAAGCCTTGAGGATTAAGTGTGGTCTTTACAGGCTCAGCAACGGAAGGAAGGGTTAACAATTTGTGAATCTAGGTGCAGAGTATATGGGCGTCCATTTCACTATTTTTAAGGAAGACACAGCCCAGGAGGTAGTAGAAGTTGGCTTAGAGGAGAGAAAGCCCTGGGTGTACACAAGCAATTTAACTTGGTGGCGGTTGGGGCGGGGGGGGGGGGTGGTGGTAGTTGTTTCTGGTGTTGTTTGCAGTCCATGTGGTGACAGCTATTCTGAGGGTTCATTCCTCCTATGGAAACACCAGGAGGGAGGTGAGAATGTGGAAACTGATGACACCACTGACTGCATAGTCCTGATGGAAAAACACCATTTTGCAGACTTTATGGGTAATCTGTTTTCTGTGCAACAATCTTCCTAGGCTGAATTCTCTAATGCCTTCCCTGCAATACTCTTAGGAATTGAAAGCAATTCCCTACTCCCTGGACTCATTTATTTTCTCCAGGTACTGCCTGGCAGCCATCTGTAACTGTAAACAATAGTTCCATTTGGGACAATTAAAATTGATTTTCTATTATGCTAAAAACACTTAATTAGTATCCCTGCCTTCACCACATTGATGCATTTTTTTAACAGTGACCATGTCTAGTGTCTGGGAGGGGGAAGGGCATCCTCAGAGTCCACACTGGCCAGTCACTTGCTGCCCCTTCCGGCCTCTTCTCCCCCCTCCTCAGAACGTCTATCTTAGCTTCACCTTGAAGCAGCAGCTGCTGGGGCGTCTCCCAAGTATGCTCCAGGATGGGCAAGAATGTTTTCCTCAGCATCAACTGAGGGCTTTTCAAGAGAAATTGGCTCCATTTTATATCCTACACTTGAAGGAAGAATACCCACAAACACTCTTGCACCAATCCCTCAAATTCCCAGAAGACTCTCCCAACTCAAAAAACAAAACAAAAAGATAAACAACTCCTTTGCTCCATCCCCATATCCACTTTCTCCCAAAAAAGATTCTTAAAGAATTTCTCCTCCTCTAGAACCCAGAAATAAGGAAAATGAAGGTTGAGTCAAAGCACATTCACATCAAGGCCATGGGAAAATGCCAAATATTTTACATCATTATATAGAAGACACACATACACACACCACGCAGACACACACATGGGCTCAGTCTGTAACTACTGCTTGTGGGCTCTATATAGAAGTTGCATTTCTTTCAGAGAAACTTGCACCCTCAACTGGAAGGTAATTTACCAACCTCTTATCTTTCTATCACACCTAATTTTTTTTAGTAAAACTGAATTTCAAATTTTTCAGGCTTGGAAATTACCTACATCCTCTTATTCTGCTTAACATGAGCCTAACACAAGAACAAAAGTAAAATGGTTTTTACACTGAAAACTGTTGCTCATAGGCCTTTCCACGGTCGCTGACTGCAGCTTTTTAATGTCATGGCAATAACTCCTGCTAGTGGAGGCTGGACACTCACTGAAGATATGATGCCAGGAAGTCCCATTCTTCCCAGTCCCATCTTCTTTCACCTCCTTAGACAAACACTAATTCCTCTGTAGTCTCATTTAGACACTGTAGTTTAGCTTCATTATAAGGTGATTTACAATAGTTCTGAAACTAGATTGGAAAAATCAAAATAAATCTTAAAAAAAAATGTCCCCATGCTCAGCTACGTTAGCATGAGAAGGTGCATCACTGAGTCTGATCATCTGGGACGAAATGCAGCTGAAGAGATAAAAGTTGACACTTCTGATGAATGAGAACACACTCTGTAATGAGGAGTCCACTCAATCTTAATGATAAGAGGTCACAGTGCCTGATATGTACCCACCACTGCTCAGCAGCCTCTGAATGTAAGCAGGTAGCAAACAGCCTCTGTTTATCTTTGGAAGGAGAAGGAAACAGGCTCAGCTGTGATTTTTTGTTGGCATCGCTGTTCGAGTACTATAGCAGACATCTGCTCTTTTCACTAAGTTTCTGTATCATGGGGACATTAAGCAAGTTTCCCTCCATCCTCATCCCTACAGTCAAGGCATCAGCATGTACCCTAAGCCAGGCTACTCAGGGGCTCTTTTTCTGGAATTTGAGAACTGAGCTGAATGAAATAAGGATGGAGGTGAACAGATTTACTCTGATGGTGGCATCCTAAATGACAGTCTCTTCCTTTCTGCTACCTAGATTTCCAATGGTACCCGGTTTTCTGAATTCTCTAAATTCTGGTTGCCCAGTTTGGATTCCAGGAGCCAACTTGGAGATCAGCAACATTTTTCTGTAAAGGGCCAGATAGTAAATATTTTGGGCTTTGCTAGCCATACAGTCACAGCTACCCCACTCTGCTGTTGCAGAGCAAATGTAGCCACAGAAAACACATAAACAAGTGGGCCTGGCTGGGTTGTAATAAAACTTTATTTAGGGATACTGAAATTTGAATTTCATATAATTTTCACGTCATAAAATATTGTTCTTCTTTTGATTTTTTCAACTATTTGTAAACGTAAAAACTATTCTTACCTTGTGGGCTATATAAACAAAAGCAGCAGGACCATTTGACCTGACCCCTAACTATCCCTGAGCTAACCCATCCTCTTCCGATGACTTCCTTTATTTCACCTAATCTACCAGGAATAATTTTTTGTTGCCTGCAAGGGAAGAAGTCTGACTACAATGTGCATTGAATTCATTGGTATCTGAAGGACATTGGCTACAAGGTTCCCCAGCAAACACTATTCAGTTCTTTATTTGTTCATTCATGCATTCAATCTGCTTTGAGCACCTTTTATGCTCCTGGGACTGTAATGTGCACTGAGAATACATTAGGCCAACACAGTCCTGCCTTCCTGAGGGAGCTCTCTGTGTAACAGGCACAAACAAGCCTTATGAGAAGCAAAGGCGAGGATTTAAAGAATCACCCATAGTTCCACAGGACACTCTCTGGGGAGCTTGGATGTTCAAAACGCATATTCAGAGGGAAAAAGAAATTACAAAGGCCAAGATGGTAACAGAGGGCCAGGATGATGGAGCTCCTAAATGATCCTTCTAGAGGGAAGAAATGTAAGGGCTAGCAAAAGGAGAATTTAGAGCTCTAGTTCAGAGAGAAGGAAGAGGAATAAGTGATCAAAATCTCAAAAATCAATGTAAACAAGATGTATTTGATTTGACATATTTATCGGTTAAAAAAGAAACAATAAATATTATATTACAGATGACACTGGTTTACTTTCATAGTTTGAAGGTATGGATGGAATCACATACAAAACAGGGATCTAGTCTAGCTCTCTTCTCCCAAGATGATATGTAATTAAACGGGCAGAACCAGGGTTCTAGCTTTTCAAGTCCTTATTGGCAATTCCACGTCCTTCCTCTCCCCTGTTCTTTTTTATCCCCTGATACTTAGGTTTGGAAGGTCTTTCTTATTATTAAAGAAAATCTCTCCAGCTGAAAATGAAAGCCTGGCCCCACTTGTCATGTACTCAGAGGAAATGAATTGTGGTTGCCTTCTCTATCAAGGCTTTCTGAAGTGCTATTAAAGAAAGATCGCTATTAGGTTGACCTTAAGACCATCATTTTCTAGGCTTAATTAATGTGGGTGAATACACTTCTTCCAGAGGGATTAGAGTCAAAGGCCATCATGAAGTGGCTTATCAGAGCACAGGTTGGATCTCCCTAATATGGAACAGAGAGGTCCAAAGGACTGCCTCTTTTAGGCTGGGCATGCCAGTGCAGACACCCTGTCAAGTGGAGACGGTGCCGGCCATATAGCAAGAGCTCAATCCATGCATGGCAAATAAATGAAAATATTCTGAGATGAGTTGAATATAACATTATTGACACCTTCCTAAGGTTTTTGTAAATCTGAACTTCTTGCTTCATTTTTTCTATCCTTTAATTCTCTCAGAAGAAATGCCATATGAACCACTTTTCCAAAAACAACTTTTCAGTCCGCTAAAATGAAAACCAGCCAAACACAGATGGCTAAGTATATCCTTAGAAATACATTACAGACTCACCATGATTTTGCTCATTAACAAAAGTAAACAGCTGTAAGAAAATATTATGAGTATTTAATGTGCCATATCAGCAATTGACCCTTTATAATTATATATAATACATATATTTATAAATATATACAAAAACATGTCATTTTATATATATTATAAAATATACATACACATACATGTACACATATACATATGTACATGCATAGAAAATTATACACTAATATTCTTCAGTGTAGAAATATTTAGTGTATAAATGTTCATTGAACACAAATTCTTTGCATTTACATTTAAATATGAGGATAAAACATCACTTGAAGTAACATTAAAAGAAATATAACTTCATGGCACAGATCAGTGCCTTCTCTCCAATATCTCAACTGTTGTTTCTCTCTCCCTAGTTTAATTCTCACTTTATATTTTTCCCACAGGGCTAATTACAAATGGGATTTCCACTTCTAATGTTATTTTATGACTCTAGGCTGGCCCACATATTCTGATTTTGATAGCCTTACACAGCCATAGCCCTCACCACTTCTAGTCATCGATTGACGAGGATTAATTACTTGACAAATGTCTGAAAAGGAAAAAACCCAGACTAGAGTTTCAGTGCCTAGACATCCAAAATATTGCTTTAGTTTTCAATCCTTGAGGTAAGAAAATAATACACACGGTCTTTTCCTGTTGTCAGATACTACAAATCTATTCTTGGAATGAGGATATGGGAACAGAGTGACTGCCCAAAGAAAAAATCAAGATGCTGTTACTTGAAGAAATAAGTGTTGAGCAAGCAACGCTAACCAGGAATTGTATGTCTTTTCAGACCAAATTGAGACACAAACGCATTAAGAATTCTACCTTGTTTGATATAAAACTGAACCCTACATTCTACACTACAAATTCTTTCAAAGAGAAATAAAATACACTGAAATCTGAAAACGGGCAATATTTTAATGAATCAAAATAACTAGAACAAACTCGTGTTTTCTCAGTTGTAATGAATTATTACGTTACAATCGATTCAAGTTTACTCCCTCTGTCCCAAGTATCTAAAGTTACTGGAACCACACCAGTTCTCCAACTGGACTATGCATTAAGAGAGCACTTGGTCTCAGCTTTTATCTGCTGAGAGGTTAATTGGCTTCAATTAGCTTCCACACCTTATCAGAACCATGGTAGTCCCTTTAGCCTGACTAATCTTTGGAGTATAGCGAGTGCTTTCCCGGAAGTAGCTTTCCCTTTAAGACAGATACATAGTGTTGCAGCTGCTTTCTCTCAGGATTTAGTTTGATTCGCATCTTCTTATACTTCTCTATATGGAAATAAAAATTCTGTAAGTGTCCGAAGACAAAAGATGTGGTTGGTGTTTACTGATCCCAACAGCTGTGTCCTGAGCAGATGCTCCCTGCCACGAGCCCTCCACCCTGGTTTGTGCTTCCAAGTCCCCTAGCCTGGTTTCCTGCCTGTTTCCAAGCCTGGTTCTCCAACCTCACAGAGAAAATTACATTTAATTCCCCTTTGCTGAAATTAACCAGAGTCAATTTCTGCTGCTTACAATAAAATATCCCTATCTGAAAAATCATTTATTCCACTAATACTTTTTAAATGCTTACAATCTGTCAGGCACTTGTGATTCAGTGATGGGCAAACATCAGGTCTCCGGTCACAGGAGCTCACATCCTAGGAGAGTGATCATAAAAATGGCAATGAGGGCTGTCTGATAAAAGACAGGGGGTGGGGGAGGGGTGGCGTATCCCTTTGGATATAGTGATGGAGAGATGACTCTGGGGGTAATTTCAGAGTTCAGATCTAACTGGAGAAGGAGCCAGCCATTTGAAGAGCTGGGGCAAGAACATTCTACACAGAGGGAAGAGCAAGTACAAAGACAGAAGGATGAAAGAATTTGGCAATTTCAAGGAGAGTGGTTGAACCATCTGGTCCTTTAAGTGGGCCCTGGTCTCTCCTTATGCACCTTTCCAATCACCTGTGACTCCAGTGATGATACCTCCTTTCTCGAGAATTATAACACAAAATTTTTATTTATTCTCAACTTGTTTCATACATTTGAGGCTTGTTTCTCAATGAAATTATAAGCTCTTTCAGAGTTGAAGACATGTCACTTTGTTTATATTCCCACACGTTATGTACATGGTGGGTGTCCCAGGAAAGCTCAGCGATTGATATTCCAAGTGCCCACCAAGAACAGATTATTGTTAGTCTGTTTCCCACGTGTGGCAATAATGCCGTAAGGATGTTGCAGTATTTCTCTCTATGTTTTGCCTTATCTCTGCATTCATTAATTAAAGCAATTAGCATGGAGATTCTTTATACATCCAGTCTAGCCTGAAAAAGCTGACAGTTCAATTGGATTCATCAGCTAAGTCCCTAAAGTTACAAGCTCTTATAATTAGCAATTGACTTCAGAGGATTGAGCAAACAATGACAAACATGCCAACGTTTTCAATCCCTTCTAACACACAGAAATAACCAACTTGAATACACTGTGTGAGCGCCATATAGGGAGGGTGTATGCAGTGTACTACCAAGTGGGAGATCCACTCTGGAGTGGATGATTAATGGATGTTTCCAGCACTATTGATTAAAAAAAAAAAAAGGAATTGTCACCAGAGATGTGCCAAATGGTGGGTAAGTGATTTGTCTGGAATGATTCTGGAAGTCAAAAGAACTGGAAATACATCACATTTGATGTGACATGTAGGGATGTCTCAAGCAAATCTTGGGAAATAATTTTTTTTTCTCTTGGTGGGGAGCCATTGTTACCTAAGAAAGAGCCATACTTCTATTTGTTCCCACGGCACTGAGAAGCTAGGTAGAGGGGACAGGACAGAGGAAAATAAGGAAGATAAACTTTATCTGGTCTCTGTCTTTTCTTGGGAATTCTTCATTTGTTAATGAATTTCAGAATTCTTTAGGCTGTTTGATTTTTGTCAGAAATACTGAAATGAGGGATTTCCTTGTCCCTGGGGAAGCAATCCTATCATCCTACACGGTTTTCTCCTGCCCTGCTTTCTAGACACTCCCTCTGATGCTAATTAGACACAGCATTGTGATGGAAACAGTAACAGCCTACAAAACAAATTACACATATTAGTTATTACTTTGTCTACTGTGTGGGCAAAGAAATGAGGCAGGAATTTGAACTGAGAATCACGAGTCATAACTTACTGTAATACTGAATGGAAATCGTCTAGTTATGTGGACGCCTAGAGCTCCTTCATCTGTAAAATGGGATTTATCACACTTAAAGGGTTGCCTTAGAACTAAAATGGATGAGATGAATATTCAGACAACAAAAACAATAACCACAAAACAAACAAAAAGATCTTGTGCTTTGTTTTTGATTTATCACAACCAATATCCTCACCTACTTGGTAGCAGTAGCTATTTACTGACCAGTAGAAAAGTATTTTCCTGGATAAATACCAACATATCATACATCTCCTCTGAACCCCTTGGGACATAGAACAATCCATGGGACAGAGATAGCAGTGAACCTGTTAAATAGAGCCAGATAGGAGCATTCAGCCATGCAGACATATATACAAAAGTATGAGAATTAACATTTACTCAGATCATTCATCCTTGAATCATGCATTTTGGTTTGTTAGCTGGTTTTGTTTTGTTTTATATCTACAAGGAAGCAAAAGTTGATCTAACTGAAATGTCTCATTTTAATGTCAAGGAACTGAGGCCCAGGGATAGGAATAGACTTGATTAGTGTCTTGCATACATCCAACCAGGGTTGAAAGTCAACTGGAAGGTGTTCAAGTCTGTGGCGTTTTTAAAAGTAATATCTTCAAATGAGAATATATCCAAATGAGAATGAACAAGACGGTCAGCAGTCAGGACATAATTCCTTATAAGATAATAGTGATTGTTGTTACATGATTTATTGATAGTTTATTGGGAGCATTCATTAAGCCACAGGCGTTAAAACATTTTCATTCTTGATTCTTTCTGCAGCAGTGTGAAGCAAGCTTTACCCTTAAGGTTGTAGAGATAAAGAGAGTGAGGCTCAGGAGGGTGACAGAGCTTGCCCAAGCTCATCTGTAGAAAGCAGTAGAGCCAGAATTTATGTCTAATTTTGTTTGACTCCAAAGTCAAATGCTCTTTATCACTATGTAATGCTGCATTATCCATCAAATGAGGCAACAAGTTTCATAGGACAGAAAGCTCAACTGGAAGTTCCATATGAAGCCCATTCTACCCTTATATTCTGTGATCTCATGGCAACAGAACCTAGGATTTCTGACATCCAGTCCCGAGCTCTTTCCAATTGTTCACTTCCATTCCAATGCACAGTGCCTGGCACATGTTATATTCTCCATGAATGTTTGTTCAAGGAAAGATTCCAAAAAATTGTTAAAATCATTCAAATATGAAATATAATGTTTGTACAAAGAAAATGGCTATGAACAAGGTGGTAAATCATGCAGCAAAGAAATAGGTATAGGTAGCTTAATGTAGTAGATAAGAAGTCAGGCACTGTGTTTGAATTCTAGTTTAGTCACCCTCAAGCTGTGTGACTTGAAGTACATTACTTAACCTCTCTGAACTTCAGCTGTCCATCTACAATATGGGGGAATAAAACTAATAGCAGCCTCAGATGGCTACTATGGATTAACTGATATGATCAGAACATAGAGTCTAACACAAGTAGTCAATAAATGGCAGCCTTGATCACTGTTCTTACCAACGACGCCTATGATAGTGATTTCTAGCACGACTTTGCCAAGACCTGTTCTTAAAAAGCAGAAGCCATCAGTATTCCCCAAGAATTTCAGAAGCATCTGGTTTTTCTGATCTTAGTAAGGATTTCCAAAATCCACTTGGGTGCCTTGTTCAAAAGGGTAAGTTTTGATGAATTATTCTAATCATTTTCATCAAAGGCAAAGACCTCTCTAAGATTCTAAAACAGAGATAATGATATTATCTACTTTGTAGGCTTGTTTTAGAATTAAAAGAGTTAGTGCATAAAATGTGCTTAGTGCCCGACACCACATCTTAGATACTTAATAAAAATAATTAAAAAATAGTTACACTATTAAAATTCTGACACACCAATTGCAATGTGTGGGGGGTTTTCCCCACATCTCTAAGAAATTCTCTGACACCAGCTGGGTGTCCTACAATTCATCTCAATTCTGACATTATCTACCTGGAGATAGCGTCAGATCCCTCAGATTAAGGGCTCGGTCCTACAAAACTGCCCCCGGCGCCCTTACTTCAGAACTTCTGACCAAATAGCTATAAATCTGAGCCTCCCAGGTTTGATTAATTTGCTGGAGTGGCTCAAAGAGCTCAGAGAAACAGTTCACTTACTATGTTACCTGTTTATTATAAAAGGATATAATTCAGCTATAGCCAGATGGCAGAGGTGCATAGGGCAAGGTCTGGGGAATGGACATGAAGCTTCCGTGTCCTCTCCAGGTATGCCATTCTCCCAGACCCTCCATGTGCTCACCAACCTGGAAGCTCTCAGAACCCTGTCTCTGTGAGTTTTTATGGAGACTCTATTACGTAGGTGCAATCGATTAAATCATTGATCATTGATTAGATCAAGTGATCAGATTCAATCTCCAGCACCTCTCCCTCCCCTTTCCCTGGAGGTTGGGGAGGGGGGACTGAAAAGTCACCTCATTAACATAACAGAGGACACCTTTATTGCTCTCATCACTTAGGAAATTCCAAGGGCTTTAGGATCTCTGTGCCAGAAAAGGGGCAAAGACCTAATATATATTTCTTACTATAAATCACAATATCACAACTATGTAGTTCTGGGGGATCAGAATTGGCCACCCCAAAATGTGTCTCTTTGCCTTGGCTTGATTATTTTTAAAAACAAAAGACTCTGAAAGAAACTTTGGCCTTCCCTCTAACTGCCTAAAAGAATTTAAGATAAAAGGACTGTCCCCAGGATGGGCCATCATCATAGATAACTCTGGGTATTGGTAGACTTTGAGGGTCCTTGCTAAGCCCATCCTTATCAAAATTCTGTTTACCAAACATTTGCTTTTCCATCTCCATGTGAATTGCCTTCCTCCCCTTTGAAGTCCCAAACCACTAACCCCAACATCTTCCTTTGTCTCTAGCTAAAGATGCTATTTAAGATGACAACTTCAGCCAGATGGCTGAATTATTCAGTTTTCCTGGGTTTCTCCCATGTATACATGTTATAAAGCTTTGTTTGATTTTCCCCTGTTACTCTGTCTCATGTCATTTTAATTAATAGCCCAGCCAGAAGGACCCAGAGTAGTAGAGGATACGTCTTCCTCCCCTACACGGTCAATAAGTAATAGTTGTTCTACTGGTTATCTTTTGCTTCATTAACGCTGTAAAACAAAAGCCTAAAACCCTCAGTGGCTTACAAGGACAAAGTTTTCTCCCTGTCCCAGATCTGCAGGCTGACTGATTTGGCTGAGGTAGGTTGGGCTCAGCTCGGCAACTCCACTTCATGAAGTGGGATGGCTGGACTTGGATGCAGGTTGAGTCTGAGACTGATTCATGTTTATCTCATCCTCTTTGTACCAGCGGAGCCCCAAGGCATGTTTTTCTCATTGTGAATTTCAGGAGTGTAGGCATAAGCCAAACCATGCCTCTGCTCCAGTCACACTGAACAGTCCCTAACCAAGGAAAGGCACGTGCCCATTCCCCAATCAGTGGGGAAAGGGAAGTCTATCTGCCAAAGGGGTAAGGCATGGGAATGAAGATTTGGTAAATAATAATCAAATCCATCACATTTGGATCCCTAGCAGTCATGAGTTAGATAGACCAATTTAATCAACATCATCCAATATCAAATGAACTTCCCTCCAGGGCCTCTGGATAGCCAAACCCTTAGGATCTGGGTGATTGAATAAGGGCAGGTTCAAGTCTCCTTGAATATCTTTCCCTGCAGACCAAGCTGAAGAAGACTGGCCTTCTGGCAGTAAGGCTGCATTTGGAATTCCAAATAAGGAAAGCTAGAGCTTAGGGTGCTGCAGAGTGAAGCAAACACCAACTCCAAACTTGTATTGCCATCAAAGGGGATGACACCTTCAATCTGTCTCAAAAGAAAAATGATTCCTTCCAAATCAGATGACGGCTGATATATGAATACTGTGCATTTGATGCAATAGAATATTTAATATACAGTGGACCGAAAGGAGGCTTAAAACCAAAGAGACAAGAGCTCATACGAGTTTCATAGTGAATTTAAGGGGATATCTTATCCGAGTTTGTCAAAACAGGTTTTGACAAACCTGTTTGTAAAAATAGCTCATAAGAAATACTGCGAGAGTTAGAGATGAAAGAATGTATGGTGTGGGGAGGTGAGAAAGCATGGCGTCTAGGCCAGCTCTACAATTAAACTGTCTGATTTTGGCTGAATGGCTGCTGTCTCAGCCTCAGCAATTTTATCTTAAGAGTAGTCAAGATTGAGCTTTAATTCCTAACTCTACCTTTACTATCTGTGTAATCTGGGGCATTCTTGCTCTCTGACTCGGTTTCCTCATTTGAAAATAAGTACCTACTCTCACAGGCTTTTGCAAGACTTGATATGTCATATGTTTAAAGCAGTGCCTGCTGGAGAGTAATCTCTCATTACATATTAGCTTTTATGGATGTCAGCAGCATTACCATCACTGCATACATAATGAGAGTATAAAGGGATTTACTCTCTCAGAGATCTTCAAAACAGTATCTCTAGATTACAGGGTGTGGTGATTTATAACAGGTTTGCAAATCCATGGACCACCAAGAGGCAGTGTCTGTGCCATCTTCCTTTGAAACTGGGAGCATCTTTGTGACTTGGAGGAATAGAACACGTGGAAGCTCTGGGTGACTCCTAAGGCTAGGTTAGACAAGGTCTGCAGCTTCTGCTGCTGTCTGGTGGGACACTCTCTGGGAGCCTTCAGGTGCCATGGAAGAAGCCCAGAGATCTTGAGGCTGCCATGTGGAAAGACCATACCCCAAGACCTCACAGAGAATAAGAGGTACCCGAGGTACCCCTGAATTTCCAGCCCAGGCCCAGACAAGGAGCAAAGAAGCCTTCAAGATCTCCCAGCCACAGGCACCACCCGACTGCAACTACCTGGCAGAATCTGAGTGAGAACTGCTCACTGAACCTAGTCAACCCCAGATTCAAGGGCAAAATCAATGACTGTTATTGGTTTTGGTCACTGTTTTCCCATGATTCATCACATACCCATAGGTACTCAGAGTATAGTGATCCCGCAGCCACCCTAGTGGAAGGATAGAGACAAGGTAGTCAGAGAGGGTGAGGCCAGACCCTCACCCTCTCTATGTCAATCAGAGCAGGTCTCTTCCATACACTGGAATTCTGTATCATTTTTTTATTTGGAAGGATAAAAGACTTCTGCTAAAATGAAAAGTTTGAAAACCATTGAACTAGATGTCTTAAATGCCTTCTAGATCTACAGTTTCATAAATGGAGTTCACACTAAATAATAGCAATACCTGAGTATGTACTGCAAGCCACACACTGTGCAGAGTGCTTTATTTACATTAAATCGTCAAATGCTCATCATGCCCACCAGCCCGAGGTCAACCAACTGTGAAACAACAGAGGCAGGAATCAAACCCAGACATTCTGATCTCAGAGCCCATGCTTCTAATTAGAACAATAATAATACTAATAATAAATATTGTTAACAATAAATAATGAGTTCCCAACACATACAATAATTTTCAATATATTAATTTAGCTCTTACAATCACTCTGTATTGTGGGCATTAGTATTTGCATTGTGCACACGAGGAAACTGAGGCTCGGCCAGGTTAAACGCTTGCCCAGGCCACAGAGCTAACAAATGGAAGAGACAGGATTTAAATCCAGGATTCAATGACTGACTTCAAATCTATGCTCTTTCCTTAGGCACATAAGAGATATCTTGGAGATGAGATTATCTCCCTTTATACAGGGAAGGCTCATATATATATATATATATATATATATATATACCAAACCTGAGTCTTTCATCTCTTCTTTAAAAGGACACAAAAGAAAATGACACAAGATGGAACACATAGCCATGCTCTGTAAACTGAAAGTGTTACCATGTAATCTTCAAGAAAACAAGACTTGAAAGAAAAAGATACACCTAGCCAAGCACTGAAATCTATAACATTGTATAGACAGTGGCTACATGGATAGAAATCTAGGATCAAAACCAACCTGGAAGAACAAGGGATTCACAAGGCATAACAGAACCTCGCACATGGGTTCACGTGCTATGAGAGACCAGCCGTGGTTTCCAATACAGGGTGAGAAACCTTGCCATATTTCTTACTTGTGGCCTCATGTGTCTGGACACCTCTGACACACCTCACTCTTTATCTACTGAGGTGACGTAAATTCCACATGTGACTGAAAGTAGCTCACAACACACCATCAAACTTACATAAAAGTTGCAAGAATAATCCAGAACACTTCGCATACTCTTTCTCCGACTTTTAACATTTTGCTACATTATTTTTATCACAGCCTCTCTCTCTTACTGTGTGTGTGTGTGTGTGTGTGTATCTCTTTATACTTCAGTGTATATTTCCTAAGCATGAGGACACTCTCTTAACCATAGTAAAGTTACCGAATCAAGAAATTCAACACTGATGTCTTTTCATAACACTGTCATTTTTGAAGAATATGGGCCGATTTTCTTTTTAAATAGATGTCCCTCATTTTGAGTATTTTTGATGTTTCCCACTGATGAGATTCTGGTTAGGCATTCCTGAGCAGACTATTACACAGATGATGATATACTCCTTCTCAGTGCATCATATCCAGAGGCTCATGGTGTCCACCTGCATTTGTTGATGATATTAATGATCACTCAGTCAAGATGTTGTTGGGTTTCTCCACTGGACAGATGCTGTTTTTTCTCTTGCAGTTAATGAGTGATCTGTGGGGAAATAGTTTGGTTGTACTAAACTTTGAGTCCAGGGTTAAGGGTCAGTCATGGTAAAGCCACCTATAAGTCTGCCCCAGAAGCTTCCACATTCCCCTACTGATAAGAGGGATGCAAGATAAGCTTCACAATAAACATTTGGGCATTACTTGATATAAGAAAACAGGGCAATACAAAATGTGTTTTATACTTCCTCTCCAGACAAGCTGACATAGACCCATTTTTCCTTGCTCTTCCCCACTGAGCACAACTATCAAATCTAGAAATGGCGCAGGAGAAAATCAGAGGAGAGCTCTGAAAGGTGGCGAGAAGAAGGCGATCTGGTTTCGAACTCAGGACTGGAAGAATAGCACGGTGGCAGAGCATCTTACATCCCCCTTTCTGACAGAATGTGACCCAGACCCAGTGTTTCCTGACTCATAAGCTAGCAATAGAAGACAGTTCAAGCAGGCTTATTCCTCCCCAGAGAAAACAGGAGTGCCTCTGACAGCATCAGGTGAGTCTGATACCACTGGCAAGGGAAATCCACTGGGAGTCCCACCAGAAATAAGCAGCCAGGGGAAACATCCTCTTTCCTTACTGGGGCTGAGATTCTCCTTTCCCCTGGAGAGATGCTGAGGGAGGCAGGGCAAGCTGAACCAGTAAGTGGAACCCAGCTGTAGCAAGAGTTTGGTACAGGAAGCTTCTTTGTCCCTATAAACCCAAGACTATCTTTGCCCATCCAGAGACACTGGGATGGGTGAGGGAGGGACCCAGACACAGCAAGCAGCCTGGTTTGAGAAGCGTCTTTGTCTTTGCAGATCCAAGACTCTCTTCCTTCCTCCCAGACCCAGAGAAACCAGCAGGAAGGCAGAGCAGTAGGAGGATCTTACCACAGCCCCCCTCCCCCAAGGCACTTGAAAGCCTGGCCTGGAGAAAGTTCTGCTCCCTCAGGCAGCAGCATCAGAGGCCAGTGAGAGCCCAAGTAGCACCTAATAAACCAAGCAGACCAAAATAACACTGCAAAGACTGCAAAAATTAAACTGCCAGTGGAACTGCAGTTCACAGAAGTAGGCCAAGATCCACATGCTAAACCTTAACACAGTGACTGCCTGCCTGCAAAAATTACAGATTCAAGTTGGACCCAGAGTCTCCTAATACAATAAATAACACGTCCGGGATACAAGTGAAAATCACCCTTCATGCCAAGAACCAAGAGAATCGTAACTTGAGTAAGAAAAGACAACCAACTAATGCCAACGCTGAGAAAAATCAGATGTTGGAATTATCTGGCAAAGATTTTAAAGCCACCATCATAAAAATGATTCAACAATCAATTACAGATTCTCTTGAAACAGATGAAAAAATTACAAGTCTCATCAAGGAAAATAGTAAGTTATAAAAAAAACCAAATGGAAATGATAGAACTTAGAATTATAATAACAATAAAAACCATACTCAGTGGGTGAGCCCAGAAGAATGGAGATGACAGAAGATGGACTCAGTAAACTTGAGGCCATACCAATAGAATTTACCTAATTTGACAAACAATGGGTAGACAATAGACTGAAAAAACATGAACACAGCCCCACTCACTGGTGGGATAATAACAAAAGATCCAATCCTTTTATTATCTGTGTCCCAGAAGGAGATGAGAATGAAAGTGAAGCTAAAGAGCATCAGAATAAATAATGGATGAAAACATCCCAATTTTGATAGACACAAATGTACAGATTCCAGAAGTTGAACTAACCCCAGACAGGATAAACCCCCCAAAATGCATGCCAAGACATGTTATAATTAAACTGAAAACCAAAGACAAAGAAAAAATCTTGAAATCAGCCTTACCTTAGGAGAATATTGGTGTGAATGACAGTAGATTTCTCACGGACTCCACGAGAGCCGGAAGGACAATACTTTACAAGTGCTGAAAGAGGAGAACTGTCAAAGGTGAATTCTATATCCAGTGAAACTACCCTTAGGAATGAAGGGGAAATAGAAACTTTCTCAGATGAAGAAAATAAATAATAAAGAAACAAAAATAATTTGTTGCTAGTAGATCTACTCTGAGAGGAATTTCTTCAAGCAGAAAGGAAATGATAAAAGAAGGAATCTTGGAGCATCGGGAAAAAAGTCATAACAGGTAGGGTAGAAATATGGGTTTATACAATAGTCTATGGTTTTCCTTATAATTTTCATGAATCATATTTAATGTTAAAACAAATATTCTAACACGGTCTGATACCAAAGACAATGATATTTACAAGCAGGGAAGGTAAAGGGACCTAAATGGAAGTGAGGTTTCCAAACCTCACTTTAAGTGGTAAAATGTTTAATCCAGTAAACTGTTACAAGTCAGGTATGTGTCTTGTAACACCCTGTACCACCACTATGAAAAATATACAGAGATACAGAGCAAAGAGATACAGTCAAAAACACTACAACTAACTTGAGAAGGAATTCTCAAGAAAGTTTAAGTAACCCAAAGAAAGACAAGAAAAGAGAAGTGGAAGAAAAAGAACCAGAGAAAGCAAATTGAAAACAAGTAATAAAACGGCAAAGTAAAGCATTAATATATAATAATTACCCTAAATGTAAATGGTCTAAATATGCCAATCAAAAGACAGAAATTCACAGCATGGATATAAAAACACATGACCAAAATATATGCTGCTTAAAAGAGACTCCAAATTCAACTACATAGGTAGGTTGGAAGTAAAAGGAAGGGAAAAGATATACCAGGCTAATATTAATTTTAAAAAAGCAGGAATGGCTATATGAATATCTGATAAAGTAGACTTCAGAGCAAAGACAATTACTAGAGACAAAGAAGAATGTTACAGTAATGATGAAAGGATCAATCCACCAGGAAGCCATAATGATCTTAAACATGTACTCATCAAAAAACAGAGTCTCAAAATACATGAAACAAAAACTGATAGAGCTGAAAAGTGTTATAGACAAATCCACAATTACAGCTGGGGACTTCAACCCTCCCCTCTCAACTGGTTAAGCAACTAGACCAAAAATCAGCAAAGATATTGAAGATATGAACAACATACTCAACCAACAGGATTTAATTGACATAAATAGAACACAACCCAACAAGAGAAAAATACACATTTTTTTCAAGTGCCCATAGAACATTCATCAAGGCAGAACACATCTTGGGCCATAAAACAAATCTCAACAAATTTAAAAGAATTGAAATCACACAGTGCTCTAGAATACCAATGGAATCAAATTAGAAATCAATAACACAAAGACAACAGGAAAATCTCTAAATATGTAAAAATTAAACAACACTTCTAAATAACTCATGGATTAAAGAGGAAATCTCAAAGAAACTTTTAAAATATAGAGGCAAACGGACATAAACATGACATATCAAAATTTGTGGGACACAGCTGAAGCACTGCCAAGAGGGAAATTCATAACACTGAATGCTTACTTTAGAAATGAGAAAAGTTCTCAAATTAATAACCTAAATTCCTACCTCAAGAAACTGAAAAAGAATAAAATAAACCCAAAGCAAGCAGAAGGAAGGAAATAGTAAATTAAGAGCAGAAATCAATGAAATTGAAAATAGAGACTTTCTAGAAAAAAAAAATCAATGAAACAAAAAGCTGACTCTTCAAAAAATCAGTAAAATTCATAAACTTCTAGTGAAACTGATGAAAATAAAGAGAAGACACAAGTCACTAACATCAGGAATTAAATTAAATATATTACTACAGATCCTGCAGTCATTAAAACAATAAGTGAATATGACCAACAATTTTATGTTCCTAAATTCAGCAACTTAAAAGAAATAGACCAATTCCTTGAAAACCATAAACTCAGTCAAGATGAAATAGACAATCTGAATAGTTCTATAACTATCAAATAAATTGAATCTGTAATTTAAAATGTCCTGAAAAAGAAATCTCCAGGCCCAGATGGCTTCACTGAACAATTGTATCAGACATATAAGTAAGAATTAATACCAATTGTACCCAATCGCTTCTAGAAAACAGAAGAGAAGGAAACACTTCCCAACTCATTTTATAAAGCCAGTATTACTCTGATACCAAAACCCTGGCAAAGACTGCATAAAGTGAAAATCACAGACCGATATCTGTCGTTAACTTAATGCAAAATCCTCAACAAAATATTAGAAAATGAAATACAACAATACATAAAAAGAATTACACATCATAACTAAGTGGCGTTTATTCTAGGTATGCAAGGCTGGTTCAACATTAGAAAATCAATCAACATAATCTACCATATCAATAAACTAAAGAAGAAAGATGATGTCTTATGTCTACGTTCCCCACTGTTCCTGTCTTAGTGCCAGGATCCTAGCCAAGTGGACCAAGGCAACTCAAGGGGTTTTCTGGAAAAGGTGCACATTCCTATAAATATTAGTCTTTATGAAAGGCTGCTTGTCATTTAGGCATTTAGTGAGTATGTACCAGGTGCTAAGCTTTATCTTATTTAATCCTTATCATGGTCTTTACTTTTCAAATAAGGAAACAGATTCAAAGAGGAGAAAATGATTTGCCCAAAGTCATACAGCTATTATGCAGAGAAGCTGGTGTCCAACTCCAGCACCCACGCTCATTATACCTTCTGCTGGTGACTGGAAATAGACTCTCACAGCATCTGTCATTTTTAAAGCTGGAAAGAAATGTAGGGTTCAGAGGTCCAACTCTCTCACCTTATCAGTGAGAGCTGGAGGGACAGTCCCATGACTTCCTTGCTGGGAGCCCAGGGCAATGCCATACACACAGAGTAAACAAATATTTTAAGCAAAGTTTTTTTTTAAACTCTTACTTTGTGACACCCAAACCTCTCTTTTTTATGTTTTTTTTTTTTTAATTTTTGAGGAAGATTGGCCCTGAGCTAACATCTGTTGCCGATCTTCCTCTTTTTCTTTTTTCTCCCCAAAGTCCCAGTACATAGTTGTAGATCCTAGTTGTAGGTCGTTCTAGTTGTTCTACACGGGATGCCACCTCAGCATGGCTTGATGAGCAGTGAGTAGGTCCACGCCCAGGATCTGAACAGGTGAACCCAGTGCCGCTGAAGTGGAATGCACCAATTTAAGCACTATGCCACCGGGCCAGCCCCTTAAGCAAGTTATAAACCAGAAAAACTCTAACTTTTACAGGCCAAAGTCCTATTAATTTTGCTATATATTGTATATCCTATCTAAATCATTTAATTTAATGTTTTATTGTACAAACACAACTGAAAGCAAGAGAAATCAAAATATGTAAAATAATTCATCCATCCAGTGTCCCAACACCCCAACAAATCATCTCTTGGCATTTTGCATATTCTCTCCAGTCCTTGTTTACCTGCATATGTTATTTTTACAAAATTATTCACTCAGTCATTTGATACATTTTAATGGGGTACCTAATATCAGCTAAGAAATCTGCTGGAATTTGGGGATATAATGAAAAGCAAAAATAAGCTCTATCCTCATGAAATTTAGATAGTGCTGAGCCAATTTTTATTATTATATAATGGTGATCTTCTTACATGTCCACATAATTACATTTTGAGCCATCAAAACATATTCCATTCAGGTAAAACATAATTTGCTTACTTATTTTAAATGTAGAATGTATTATTTCCAGATTTTTACTATTGTGGATAACATTTTTTTTGGTTTTTTTCTTTTGTTTTAGATTTTTTTTACCTTAGACTTCAAGGAGTGGGGCTGTGGAGTTACAAGAATATGTGTATCTTTATGGTGTTTAAACATATCACCAAATTTATTTCTGAAATAGCTGACCACACTTTACACAGCTACCAGATCAACTGAGTCTTACCACATGTGCAGCAACTTTGGGTACTGTGATTTTTAAAAACATTTTTAATGAAACTTTTCAAACAAACAAAAATAGAGAGATTGTTTAATGGGCCACCATGTATAAAACACTTACTTTCAAAAATTATTAATGCCGCTTTTTGAACTATTTCTTTTACTGGAGTGGAGCTGGGAGAGGGTTTTGTTTTTTTTTTTTTCCACCCCAAATCCACTAAATGAATGTGCTACAAGCGATATTTCAAATTATAGTTTCAGGCTAAGACGAATACAACCATTTCCTTAACAATTCAGTTTCTAGTTGGAGAATATCACAGAGAAAATTTGAATTGCATGCCACATTTGCATGAACCCAAAATGTAGCTTTGCTTATGTATGCCAAGGGGGGTGTTGAAAGAGGGAGACTTCTGAAACTTCAGTGCATCAAGCACTTTCTCTACTTTCATATGCTTCAGCGTGCTCTTGTGTATAGCCTGTATTTTGCCCTAAAGCATGTATTTTCTATGCTATAACTTTATTTTTAAGTGAAGTTTAAGTGCAAGATAACTATGTGATCCAGAGGTAAAAACATTGGGAAAGAAAATGGTTCTGAAAAAAGAAAAAAATGCATACAATGAATTTTCACTACATTTTTCATTATATTTTATGTATAACCTCCATATATTGAATTTCAGATGGCTGTTTAGTTATATAAGCTTGTTTTTATTGTTCAATTGGTATCTTTTTCTGTTATAATAGTCTGAGAATCTTTGGTTGGGATGGATTTCAGCATATTTTTCATTGTATCCTCCCCCATTAATAGTATGGAGAAGACATATGTGTGTGTGCATATATACAATTAATTTATAATATCATATTATAGGGAATAATATATATTATTATATATACTACTAATAATAACATATACACACACACAGAGTCAACAATTCTGGCTCTACTGTGCATTCTACCTAAAGAATCTGGCTAAATCACAGGAACAGTGCATAGCAGTCTACACAGTCACCTAAAGAATTGACCTTATAGACAGATGTCATGTTTGCCATGGCTTTATAATGAAGAATGGGGAGAGCTAGTGCTTTGAAACTGACTTCTCTGGGTTCAAATCCTGACTCTGCCTCCTGTTGGCTGATAAGTACTAGTGTAGGATTTAAATTAATTCTCTACATTTGTAGAGCTACATCTGTAAAATGGAAATAACATGTACATCAAAAGGTTGTGGATTTTAAATTATATTATGTAAACTAAAGTAAATTACATTATATCAAGATATTCAACAGATGGTGGTAGTGATGGAGGAAGAGGAAACGTAACAGGCGGATGGGGATAGCATTTATTAGATCACAACAAATATCTCTCAAAAAAATAAAATAGAATAGGAAGTATTTTTCTTTGGGTGTGTTTGTGTGTGTGTGTGAGTGTGTACATGTGTGTTTGGGTTATGATGTGAAGTGTGTTTCTTGCTATGGACTACAGTCAAATAAGTTTTAAAAAATATATCTGTGGAGACACTTGAACACAGTATGGTGAGGACGGTATTAGTTCCTACTTCATAGGGTTGTTGTTAAATGAGTTTAAGCAGGTAAAGTACTTGAAGCAACAAGTGCACAAGCAAGGGTTAATAATTGCTACTAGTTGTGGCAGTTACGGTTGGTATTGGTGATCTTGTCACTGTCTCCATCTGTCTGATCAGTGTTAGGTGATACACACTCTAACTTCATTCGTCGACTACAGTGCCTTCTTCTAGAAGAAAAAATAAAGACTTCTCTAGATCAGGGGTTTCCAGAATGTGGAACAACAACAAACAGTGGGGACAAGAGGCTGAAATAAGACAATCAACCTTTCATTTTGCCAAGAACATGAAAACAAACAAAATCATCTCCTTAGCTTTTATCATCATCACCACCACCACCACCGCCGCCGCCATCATCCCTTAGAAAGCAAGAAAATTTAAATACTCAAAAATAAAACAGGAAAAATAATCCCAGAATAAAGTTAATCAGATAAATTTAAATTTATGAAAAATCTTATGATATTTTACTTGCACTTCCTTAGAGCAGAGTGAACCATATTCTTATGTCAGAGTCAGTTCAAGAAGCAGCATTTAAGATCCACATTCTTGTCTAGTCCTTGGACTCTTAAAAACTTTAAAGCATGTGCTCAACTTCTATGAGATTTGGTGCCTACTTCTGGAGGATTTGATCACATATACCATATCCGTTTATATATATATATATATATATATATATATATATATGTACTTATACATTCACTTATGTCAATATATTAAATGTGCCTCAAGTTACAGCTTCTCCTATCACCTATTTGTGAATTGCTGGAGTAAAACAAATATTTAAGTACTTCCGATTTTCAGTTTCACTCTTACATGTGAGCAGAGTTTGTGAACACGGGTTAATAATCCATGCCATTAACGTCCTATACTGTGGCATCAAAAATTCTCTTGGTATTGTGCCAAGAGACAAGTGATATGAAATGAACATTAAAATATCTATTTTCTGTAATCTCTGAAAAAGCAAAAATTAAGACAGCAAAAAGTTTCTCTGGGAAAACAAAGGCTGCTGTCCCATTTATTAAAAGAGTCAGCAATTCCTAAACTTCCTTAAGTACTTTCTGATACTTTGGGATGATTTGATGTTTACTCTAGCTTTGAGTTCAAAGATAAAATCTTTTGTGTTTAAATTCCTTGAAATTATTTTTCCAACTTATTCAAACAGGAAAAGGTATGTATAAACTAAAAGACACTTCAGGCTATTATGAACAGATCTATCTCTCAAAAACTTAAGAACTGGTGCTCTTAGAACTGAGCCCCCCCATCCTGCTGTACTGCCTACTTCCCCAGCTAGATATTTCTAATTGATGTGCCCAGGGCACTCGGTAGGTGAGTTGAGAAGCTCATTAGGGAACATTTCATTGATAAATTCTAACTCTCCTGAGAGAGTGTGCATTTAAAAACAAAGCTGAACCTCAGGAAAAGAAGGTGTATTAGTTACCTACTGCCGCATAACAAATTACCCCAATACTTATTGACCTAAAACAACAAACATTTATTTTCTCACATATTTTGTGGGTTAAAAATCTGGACACAACTTGATTGGGTCCTCTGGTTCAGAGTCTCTTATGTTACTACAGCCAAGGTGTCAACTGGGACTGAGTCTCCTCTCAAGGCTGAAATGGGGGCCAGCCCACTTCCAAGTTCACTACGTGATTGTTGGCAGGATACAGTTTCCCATGGCTGTTGGCCTAAGGGCCTCAGTTCTTTCCTGGCTGTCAATGGGAGGCCTCAGTTCCTTGCCATGTGGGTCTCTTAATAGTACAACTCACAACCTGGCAGCTAACTTCTCTCTGAGCAAACAAGGGAGAGAGCGAGAGAGAGCACCCAAGACAGATGCAGAGTCTTTAAGTAACCTCACCTCAGAAATGAGCATCCCTCCACCTTTGTCTATTTTATCTCTTGGAAGCGAGTCAGTAGCTTTGGCTGATGCACACGGGGAAGAGAGGACACAGGAGCATGAATCCAGAAGGCAAGGAGCACTCAGAGCCATTTTAGAGGCCCCATCTCAAGAAGTTAGAAGGTTCTATCTAATCCTAAATTTCCCAACATTAGAAATCAGAAAGGTAGAGTTATAAAGAAATGGTACAAAAATACTAATACTGGGAATATTTTTATTCTGTATTGTTCCTATTGCATCCCAGTTCTAAGAACAGTGCCTGGCGCATAACTGAATGAAGGAATGTACGGACAATGTACACGCCATGTCTCCCTGTCAGGGGCCTCCCTTTATTCGTCTTCACAACCGGAGGTTGAGAGTATGTAATCGTCACTCTATGATTCTTCCAGCTCTGGGCACTGGAGGAGACATATTTTCACACCTTATAGGGTGTATTGATATTATCCAGTGTAAAGTCATCCTCACACTACAGACAAATGCATTGAATGCAATCCTGGATTGAAGAAAATAATATTACCACTGGCACAAGTGAAATTAAGAAAATGGCAGAACTGTTAGTCCTTTTATTCCTTCTTCAGTGCCATTAAAGCGTATAAAATATTCTGATCCAATTAGATCTGACAAAGTCCACCGGAAAAAAAAATCAAATATATCAGGAAGACAAATGGAAATAAAGATTGCTCACTCTTGTTAGTAATGCACCTTATCATAAGACTTTATTTTATATTTACATATTGTTTCTTCATGAGATGCTTTCTCAGGTGTGACAACCATTCAAAACAATTCTGGAAATAAACTGATTTTAGAGCAGCCAGATCTTTGAAGTTTTGTATCAGAAGGTGTTAAACCAAACACGTGCTTTCCTAAAACAATAATGAAGCATACTCAATTATATTACCCTCACTAAAATATTGTTCTTTTAATAGTAAGATTTTAGTGAAAGCAATTTTTTACTTTTAATGCAATTATTTAAAATGGTTTTTTTGCTCTTTAGCAGATTTTTAACATTTATTTGTATGTTTTATATTCCTAAATAACAGTATAGTAGTCCATATATAATTTATACATAGTATACATATTATATATATACTCATATATAAATATATGTATAGATATAAGCATATACTCATATATTATACTTACATATCTATATTTATCTATCTACAGACAGAGACTGAGAATGCTAAAAGATAGTTCTACTCTTTGGGATTTCCAGTTGAAAGACTTTATAAACCATCCCTCTCACCTGGAATAATAAAACCAACTGGCCTAACCAGCTTCTTGACCGCTCTTGTCCCCTACAACTCATCCTCAGTTCCCAAACCATAGATATAACTCAGATCATATCACTTCCCTAATTAAAATCATTAAATGGTTTCTCATTGTACTCTGAAGAAAACCCAAACTCTTCCCAAGGCCCAAGATTCACTGGCCCTTGCCTACCACTGACTTGGTCACCTGTCCCTCTAACTCTTGTTTGCCTTCTACCATCCCAGGGGCTCTTTTCAGTTCCCAGGACACATGAGGGTCCTCTCCCCTTGAGGGCTCTGTTCCTCTGTTGCTTTCTGTTCCTTCCACCAAGTCCATTCTGTCCCCAGATCACTGTGCTTGGCTTCTTGTTATTCCCATGCCAACTCAACTGTCACCTCCACAAAGAGGCTTTGCCTTCCAGTCCAAAGTATCCCTCTGTATCACATCACCCTCTTTTATTCCCCATATAGCACCTATGGCTATCTTTTTATTTATCAGTTTGTTGCCATCTTCTGCACTTGAATGTTATGCTCTATCTAAGGAGAAACCTATTCCCTCTTGTTCAAGGTCAAATCCTTGGTATTTACAATACTGCTTGGCAGACAATAGGCAACTGATACATATCGATTGGATGAATGGATGAATCAATGAATATGCCGGGAACAGAGTCATGTTATTCATTTTCTTGTTTCTTATTTCCTTTTTGAAAAATGGAAATTCAAGAATTACCTACTCCTTAAGTTTGTTGGGAACATTGAATGAGATAATATAAGTAAATTTTCAATGGAAAGGCTGACATGTAATAGGCATAAAATAAACGTCAGTTCTTCCCCTTCTCTCCCCAATATTCTCTTAAAGTCACTTATTTAAAAAATCATCACATGACACAACAGAGCACATGAATCCTCAGAATCACAGGAACCATATCCTTAACCTTTTCTGAGAACACTTCTGAGAGCTCATTGCTTAACTTCTCACTAGCAAAGGCTGCTCATTCTCCCACTTAAACTTCTACAAAACCCTCTTATAATCAATTTTCTTCCAGAAAGGAATCCAGTTGCCCTGATTTGGTATAGAGGGTCTTTTACAATTGGACCCCAGAGTTGGCCTACACATAGCATTACCTCCTTGCATCCTCCAGCCTCCATCACTGGCTTTCTCCCAAATCAGGGGACATTCATGATGGTCTGACATGTTGGTCCCTCCTGGCACTGCCTTCTTTCAGGACCTAACTCACATATTGACTTGTCATGACCTTACCCAGTTCTCCTACGGAGAGTTAAATTGCTGGCACTTTAATGGGAGCTGGTTACCTACATATCAATTTCTCCTCTCATTTGCAGTTAAATGAGGTTGCTACTTTTCTTCAGGTCATGTGAGTTTACTTGGAAGCAATCAAGTGACAGATTCTTTGTCCAGAGCAATGTCTATGAGATTAAGACACATTTAATCAAACTCCCTGGGTAGGACCTAACTCGCCTGCCATAGGGTGAAATGCTAATTTCTAATTAGCAAAATGCTTTGACCTCTGAAGTGCATTCACACCTTCAATGCTTTCTGCAGCTCACAGCAGGGCTGTTTGCGTGGCTGCAGCCAGAGGCTCAGCACAGCTACATTAAGAATACTTCCTCCCTGTTCTCTAAGAACCTTGAATAGGTATTGTGCAGGTTCAGTATCCACATTAATAGACATGAGTCCTTTTCCCTTCCTGGGACAGGTTCCCTCTGCCAAATCATTCTAAAATGTATTGAGGGCTCAGTCACATATAATGATAAGAATCATCATTAATTCATAAAACAACCCTGCTACCTGGTATTTTTCTTCCTTTCTCAACTGAGGAAACTGAGGCCCAGAGAGGCCACATTAGTTGCTCAAGGACTTATAGCCATTGTGTGACAAATCCAGGATCCAACTCCAAGACTATCTTACTAGCTTCCTACTATTTGCATCAAGTTAAAGGATGAATTTGAACTTACTTTGAAAAGTATGAAGACTGATGCATCCTGTAGCCAGGTGCCCTCACTCATGTCCACCCAACTTAAGCACATACTCTGGCATTATTTCCATCTAGGTAACCATTCTGGACTCTAACATACTCCCATTTTAAAATACATTTCGTATCTTTTTTTAGTGCATTTTGTATTTCCATGGGTAAGCACTTATTTGATTATTACATTAATTGTATGCAGCTCAGTCTTGGATCTCTCGGTAAATATGGACTGTGGAGCAGTTTTTCCAAAGTGTGGTCTGCGCCTCATCTGCATCAGAATTACCTCTAGCACTGAGCAATGTTGTTTCCGCTGAATCAGAATTTTGGAGGTGGTGGTGGCCTCTGGTAACCTCCATTTCAACATTCGTGCCAATGATCTGAATGTTTGGCAAAGTTTGAAACTCACAGCTCTAAGCTGTATGTTAACATCCCCTGTCCCCCACTAGCAATATGTCTGCAACACTCACAATGAATTACTACTCCGAAAGTGCAAGCAAGGAAAGAAAAAAAATAACATTTATGGACCATCATCTTGCTAGTTTGCTTCTGAGTTGACCTTACAACTTATTGGTGAGGTGGATATAATGGGGCCAATTTAATATTTTGAAGTTTAATCTCAGAGTGGTTAAGTCATTGTTAACAGCTCTAAACCCAAAGCCCAATTTGATTCAGATTGCTTTGGAATATATATAACCTACTTTTCCTGCCATAAAAGGGGAGGTTGGTCCCTTCCATTTCCACACACCATTCCCCTTGTGACTTCTTTTTCTTATTGTGTTGCTCTAAATCTGCATTTTCACCAGCTGGAACCTGGAAAACACATTGCAGAGGAGGAAGGAGAACCTGACCCTGCTACCTTGAGGAGCCTGGCTGAGTTTTACATGCTTAATTTTCATTTCTGCCACTTAGGTGGGTAATTCTGGGCATCTGTACTATCCAGTTAGACTTGGTGATGGATGAGACTGTCTCCCCCACTTCCTCTGCGACTCCCAGCAGCTCTGAGAACAAAGCTCTGTACTCGGGAAACCTTCAGTGAATGCTCTTGACTAATGATGGCATCTGTGTCTGACAAGCACGGTATCCACTGTGTCCTGCAAATGAATGGGCCAGGCCTAAAGTAAGAAATGTGTCGAATCCTTCATCCCAAAGGTCTGTTCCTGGGGTCATATAAATTGCCTGAGTGGCACAGTAAAAATAAGGGTTAGAGTTAGTTAATATTTATGTGAATCTAAAGATCTTTTCAGCCAATGTTTTTTTTTTTTTCCTTTTACCCATAGAGAAGCATTATATATGGTGGTTATGAGTGCGGACTATGGAGTCAGACTGTCTGGGCTGATTTATCACTCCCACTTATTACCTATGTAACTTTGACCAATAATGTTATTGGGGACCTTGGGTTCCTCATCTATAAAGTGGAAATAAAAATAGCCCTACCTAATAAGTTAGCTGTGAGAGTTAAACTAGTTAGCACATAGCATAGTGAGTGGCATGTAGTAGGTAATCAAAAACATTACCTAGTATGGATTATTATTAATCAAATCTCTATTGAGAAGGCCATATGCAGTGGACATGGAGGTAGCTCCTTTGCATCCATTAGCACAGGAACTCTGAGTAGGAGGTATTTGTAACATGTGTTGTCCGTGCTCCACTCAGATCTCCTTGGCCCACGTCAGAGGTCCGCTTGTGGGTTGTTTCAGTACACGCTGATTACTCCCCAACATGTTGACATGGCATTCTTTGCCACCCTGGCTTAAGGTGTTTTCTGGCCATTTTTAAGTGGAAGTGCTGAGGAGATAACACCCAAGGAGTAGCCCTCAACCTACAAGACACGAGGGTTGTAGGTAAGCCCCCCAGCCTCCTTGCCACAATTCTGAGACTGTTCTAGACACCTGCTCACAGTCTCCAGTGGGATTTAGCGTTAGGCACCCACAATGATAACGTGTTTGTCAACACACCCTGAACTGACCCCCTTCCCTTTCTTGCCTCACTCGCCTACCACCTTATGCGTTTGCTGGGACCATCTCCCAAATGCTTGCATCCAAATCCTTGTCTCACAATCTGCCTGTGGGGAAATGTAGACTAGGACAGTACAGATGTCTCCACTTTGCACATGGGTACACCGAGGCCCAGAGAGGCTAACTGCACACCAGAGGCCATATTTGTTTCTCCTCCATGATATAACTGTCTTCTGGTCCTTAGTATATGACTTCAAGTATCATAAAGTCATGGTTACAGTGCCCCGGAGACATTAAGTAGGAATCGGGTGGGGATTAGGGAAGATTCTACAGAGAGAGTGACAATTAATCTGCCCCTGCAAAGATGGGTGGGCAATTGCCTGCCTTAGGTGGGTGGGCAGAGACAGTACCAGTAAACAGTCACAAACACAGGAATGACCCTGTGAGTTGTTAAACTAGTAAAATGCCCTCATGCAAGTTGGCGAGTAGGACTCCCCGCCTCCCTCCATTGCTCCCACTGCTCTGCATTCCGGACCTTCCCCTGGGAAACCCTGGACCCGCCCGTGATCCAGCAACTTATGGGTTAACACAGTAGGGGGCTTTCAGGACTCTAGTCCAGCAAGGGCTGATGACTATACTGATTGGTTGGTCCCCAGACTTTACTGGTTAGTAAATATTTTTAATAAACCCTCCTGGCAAAAGGAAGAGCACTAGCAAAGATATTTACGGTTAAATCTCATGTTCTTTCTCTCCACTTCCTTTTCAAATGCCCCATTCATCTCACAGCTAAAAAATAAATGTCTACTTGATACGTTGGCCAACATAAATTTTTAATGCCATGAGCAATTACCCAGTCACTACCTTCCCCACAGCACAAGAGCTGATGAACAGAGCCCAGTGCTTAGCTGTGAAGACTTCCACCTACGGCAGTGGAAACATCTGGTCTTTCAACAGGTCAGTAATTCTCCAGATTTCCCTCCAGTTGGCTTGGGAAATACAGAGCTTACAAATTCACGGTTACTGAAAAGTGCTGTCAGTGTGAGGTTCGGTGAGCTGAGCAAAGGAAAATGACTGCAAGGGAAGTTCAAACACAACAGATAAACAAGGATGGCTAAGTTCACATTTCAAGTTGGAAAGCTATATTTTTCACATTAATGAAGGCATTTGTTCTGATACTTTGAACTTGCTCTTCCAGGGGGAAGGAAAAAAAGGATCATGATTAAAGACAAAGAGTTTGAGATTTAACAAGTGGACCTCAGAGCCCCTTTTATACCATCTCTAGATTAGAAATTGATATGTACCAAGGTCTGCTGAATATATTTGTATGTGATTTTACTTTTTAGTTGGAAGATACAGGCTTTGCAGGGAGAGAGGGAAATTAGCAATCCCATGAGAAATGGCTAGAAGAAGGGATTCAAAAACATTCAAAGTAGATTTCAAAAGGCATATTTTAAAAAGGAATATATGATGATTTTTCTTTGTGTTGATCACACCGAAGAGGAAGAAAACAAACAAAAGTAATAAAGACACATCTCAGAAAGAAATAATCAAAACGAGAGGCAGGCTAATAATAGTCCCAAAGCCATGTCCTCATTGGAGGGTTCATTCTTAAAGAAGATACCTAACACAGCTAAACCTGTCCCCTCTGGCCACATACCCGTGGATGCCTTTTTGAAAATAACCATCTTAGATAGTAATTGGTGTCCACCTATTCCTTCTGGAAGCCAGCTGGCATTAGGGAGTTAAAAAGGTAAGATGTTTGATACACACACCAGAGTTGGGAGAGGAGTGGTTAATGCTTCCTGAGTCTGTCTCCAGAGATTTTCTTTCCCCTCTCAGCCCTCCCTAGGAGTGAGGTTGAGCTCTGAGCCTTGGAGGGATGCATTGCTCTGGGCAGCTGGGCATCTTGCCCTGTTGAGCGCATTCCATGAACCAAGGCCAGAGGTGCTTCTGTCAGCTCCAATAACGACCCTTCTCTCTACATGGCAATTACAGAGCTCTCTGAAACAAAGGAGGTTGGTACCAGGGAAGAGCTCCAAGTTTTCAATATTTTACCACTTCACAATTTCATTCTTAAGTATCAGATTGGTGCCTGACACTGCTGGGCCCTGGGAGGTCCAGTGCCACCGAAAACTTCACAGAGGTGATTAGAGAAATGAAGCTGCCATAGGGAGAGGGGTAGTCCCACTCGGGAGGAAAAGGAAGAAGAAATGCTGGATGCAGGGTCTTCCCAAAGAAGTTGGAATAGGTTCAGGGGCCAGTGTTCAGTTCAGTGGTGGACTATGGCGTTTCAAGTGACATGACAAGATATAGAAATGTGAGAACGTGACAGGTTCAAGACACTTCAGGGAGGCCTGGGTGACAAGAGCAAGGAGTGAGGGGTGGGACAAAGGCTACCTGGAGAGAAGGCAGGAGCTGGGAGGAGTGCCCACTCTGATCCTGGAGGAAGTGGAGAACAGTGGGAAGATTTGGCACAGAAGAATGACAAGGTCAATTCAAATTTTAAGAAAAGCTGCCACAATAATAGGAGTCCTAGCAAATATTTGCTGAACCAGCCACCAGCCTTAGCACTTTTCATGTTGTTAATGCTCATAGCAACACTATGGGGTAGGTACCATTATTAGTCCCATTTTACAGACAGGGCAAGTGAAGCAGGTTAAGTGAGGTGAAGGAAGTTAAGTGGTATTGCTAGTAAGTGGTGAAGCTCAGGATTTAATCCAAGGCAGCCTGCCTCCATAGCCCATGCCTTTTAACATGATGCCACATTGCCTCTTTATAAAGGACCTATGTTAACATATACCTGTTAACACTGACCTACTAATTCCTCTCCATTTTTCAGAAAGGAAAATTAAGGTAGAAAAAGCAGATTTGACTCAGAAAAAGTCACACAGAAGAATCAGTAATATATTCTGTTTAAAAATAATCTAGGGCTGGCCTGGTGGCGTAGTGGTTGGGTTCATGCGTTCCACTTCAGCGGCCCAGGGTTTGCAGGTTTGGATGCCGGGCACAGACCTATGCACTGCTCATCAAGCCATGTTGTGGCAGCATCCCACATACAAAATGGAGGAAGATCGGCATGGATGTTGGCTCAGGGAGAATCTTCCTCAGCAAAAGGAGGAAGATTGGCAGGGGATGTTAGCTCAGGGCCAATCTTCCTCACAAAAAAAAAAAAGGAAAGGAAAAAAATCCTATCAGCCATTTCAGCTCCAGATATTTATAAAAACAAATTTAAATATAGAGCCGAGATGAGTAAAAGAAGGCATTTCCACAGGTGTCCCTAAGACTCAAATACTCCAGTATAAAAAATGCTCACAATATTGGATGTCCCTAATAAAATGCTTGACAGTGAAATTTGCAAGGCATCCAGGAAATCTTCAATAGTTTTGCCACAATGTTGCAAGCTAATGACTATAAGGCAAATCAGTTAGTTTTCTGCTCAAACCTCCTTTCATTATAGGCAGTCACTTCAAGTGGCCATGACACTCATTTGTGTAACAATAAAAGTGATGAGAGAGAAGAGCTATGGTTCCACCCCTTCTCGCCAGACTCCTGACATTCTAATCTGGCACTCTTGATTGAATCCTGTAAACTGGCATTTATAGCCAAGGTGATCTATACCTTTAATGGAGAAAATTTAACTCTCAGGAAATATGTGCACAAATCATGTAACTGACTATTTACCAACTTCAATGCTAGCTTCTTATTGAAGCATAAACGATTTTAGGGCAATTTCAAAAAGCCACTTACCTTTCCAATGCATATCCATCAATGTGTTAAAGCTTGCTTTCTGAGTTTGATTTCAAATGGCAGGCATCATGTTCCCTGCTAAGATAAAAGGCCCTCCTGTCCTATTCAGTCATTGTGAAGCCTCGGTTACAATATCACCACACAATAAATCATGAACGCCTTTGTTATTTATGAGAAATTTCAACTTCTTTGTATTTTCCCACCACATCTTTTCTGTCTTCCTTGTTCTGAGCTTGTAACCTCTTTCTCACTGTCATATTTGGGAGGACTGTTAACTAAGGCAATTGAAAACGTCCCCCACATCTGAATAGTTGAGTGTGTTGAGGAGGTTGTAAGGAATGAACACCTATTGGCCAGAGAGCTGTGTTTGAATGGTGGGTGAGGTAACTCCAAGATGTAAGACAAAGGGTTGCTGGAAGGCCACCACTCCTATCCTCTCCTCACCCCATTTTCCAGGAAGGACACATATTTCTCATTGGGCTCCACAATCAATCAAATGAGAGAAGATAAGCTTTGAGGTCAAAAAGTCACTGAAACCACTTTTATTCTTAACCATGGGAAATCAGCTGTGCAGCTGTGGAAAGACCAGCCAGAACCGGTTCCAAGGCATGGGGAACACATTTATGAATGTGCACAACTGAGGGCTGGAAAGGGACTTTGCTCATTTAGATTTTTGGGGGGAGAGTTTACCACTCTCAACTGTAGATTTTTTGGAGAAGCTGTAGACATGATGCTACATCAAACATTAAAGAGAAAGATGGCATGAGCCAAAGCTCCCTAGGAATGGCAGTGCTCACTTGAGAAAACTGGGGGAGGGGGCTTCCAGGTGCAGCAACCAGAAAAGTGAACTTTTTCAGACTAAGGCCCCTAGTTAGGCCCCCTAGTTAGAGGAAGATGTTAACAGGATCAATTGGGGGCTGGCTTACTTAAGCAATTGGAGCAGGTTGGGATGACATATGGCTCGGTGCTTGTGCTATTTTGGTTCTGAAGGTTGGGGAAGAGTGGAAACGGCAGATAAGTTTGACTTTTCACCATGGCCCATGACATTCAAGCAAGAATTATCCCTGAATGTGGTAAGAAGTAATGCCACCAAACAGCTCCTTACTAGGTGTCACAGAACTCCATTTAGGATGACTGCACACAGGTGGTTTACTGTAGACTATAAGATTCTAACTTGGTCCATTCCTCAGAACAAGTTGCCAGCCACCCAGCTTAACAGGATGAAGGAAACTAAAACTGTCTACACTGATAATGATTTTGAAATTTGAGAAACTCTTGCCCAGAAAGATAAAGTTACAAATATTTTTATGGCTTATTTTATGAACTCCCTAAAACTTCATCTGTTTGAACAATAGATCACTCTATTCTCAGGAAAATAAATTTCCATAAGGATGAGTAGTCCCTTTTCAGGATCACTTATCACTCAACTGGCCCAAGCCCGCTAATCGAACGATGATTTACTCAACAAGTAACCCTCCTAGCAGGGCCCACCAATGCAAAACTATAACATCACAGACTTTGCCCAATTCTGATCAAGCCTCTCCCATTGAAAGAAGTGCCTTAATCTAGACCCCCAAATCATAAAAATATCTTCCCTTGACCTCAGGCTACTAAGACTCTTTCAAGGTGGTGGTCTCCCTTATTGCAGTCAAGGATCAACATTGCAGTAAAGGATAAACAGCTATGTTGGTAGCTTTGTCAGGGAGTTGGTAGTCAACACCCTAAATTCCAAGCTATTAACTACTATATTCTACTGCTTCATGGCCTTTCACAGACCAGAGAATATCAGAATTAGGTATATACCTAGGAAGGGAATTGCCAATTCATACGGCAACTTTGTGTTTAGTTTTTTGAGGAACTACCAATCTGTTATCTTTCTCTGCATTTCTGCTTTGTCATTTAAAGAGAACCAATGCAATCAGAACAAAATGGTCAGGAATTTTGGGGGCTAAAATGGGAATAAAAGATTAAAATAATTAATCTTTTAGATTAAGAATTAATGGAAATTTAAAAATTAATTAATTGGGAGTACGATGATTGCAAAACGTCAGTTAGCATGATCAAAATATTACCCCACTACAAATGAAAAAAGAAATATGGGTTAAGATAAGGTATAGCCTCATCCCTCACTACCCCCATGTGAGTTTCATTTAATTTCAGCAGGTTGGGTCGTGTTATCTGCAGGAGCCTAAGAAAAAATTGAAGGTCAACAGAACTCTCTCTGGGACCTCATCTAAGTCTCCTATGATGTTGGCATCACTTAGTCTTCCTGTTAATCTTCAGTCCTGTTTCCTCACTCAAGGGGGGTTCTCACTGTTCATCATTAATTCAGGGTTCTTCCCTAGACTTTTCCAGAAATGTGATTAGAACATTTATCAGTCAAGCAGATTAGCTCAACTAGATACCAAAGGTGCCTAATTGCATAAAACTCCTATCTGTTTACACAACTAAAATTAACTCTAAGAATAATGGGAATGTGATATGGATGTAATAGATGTCATAGAAAAAGAAAGTTATGCAGTAAGAACTGTGGTTAGGCAAAATAATCTGCCCCCCTCCCTGCTCCCCCCCCCAACAAAGATGTCCACTTCCTACTTTCTTGAACCTGTGAATATATTACATTACATGGCAAAAGGAAATTTGCAGATAGAATAAAATTACAGATTTTAAAATAGGAAGATTATCCCGGATCATTCGGGTTAGGCCCTTCACATTGGCCCTTCAAAATGGAAGAGAAAGGCAGAAGAGTCAATGAGAGTGATGTGACTACAGAAGAGGAGGCAGGAGAGAGGGACTCGACCCATCATTGATGGCTTTGAGGACGGAGGAAGGGAGACATGAGCCAATGCATCCAGGCAGGATCTATCCACAGCTAATAGTTACCAGAGAAACAGAGACTGCAGTCCCATAGCCACAAGGAACCAAATGCTGTCAACAACCTGAATGAGCAGAAAACAGATTCTCCTCTAGAACCTCCAGAAAGAAACATGGCTCTGGTGACACCTTGACTTTAGCCCTGTGAGACGTGTGTTGGATATCTGACCCGCAGAACTGTAAGATAATAAATTTGTTGCTTTAAGCCACTAAATTTCTGGTAATTATTTATGCAGCAATAGGAAATTAATACAAGAAACATGACCGCAAATTTCATATGTTTTCTTCTATTAGGGAAATTATCTCAATTCACTCTCCAATTGTCCTGGTGAAGAAGCTATTTTGCTTGATTTGACTTTATTTTAAACACATAAGGGAATTGGGGTTCGGGGATGTTAGATGATTTGCTCAAGCAACAAGTGGCAAGGGCAGGACTCAATGGGCCTTCTGACGCTGTCCCGCTTTATAAGCCTATCCCCCAGGGGTTCGAAAACACTTCAAATCTAATTCCAATATTTTAATTTTAACATAATCAAGTCATTCTAGAATTTTTGGCTTCCCATGGCAAAAAGTTAGACAGAGGATACATAAACACATCTCTCTTCTTTTATTATTTTGTATTGGAAGCAACTGGTGAGAGTCCCTGTTATAATAGCTGAGCTCTCTAAACTCATCCATCTTATTTCTTCTTTCATATATATTTTGCTTGAGTCCCAAATGCAGCTAGTAATGAAACTCAACAATTTCCCCACAGAATGTAGTTGTATACTAATAAACATGAAGTGATTTGCTTACAATACAAACAAGAAATCATGGGGGTTTAGGCTTCTGTAATATACATGTTTGTGGAGCCATATTGATAAAAAATATAAATTATATTAATCTTTCAGACATTCATAGACAGAACACAGTTATATACCATCGATTACTAGAAGAAACGCTGACCACACAAGGGTGACCTTGTTTCTCTCATTTTCAATACATTTCAGAGTATGTACAAATACATATTTCCAAACAAAAGTATTGTCTTTACTAAGACAGCCCTCTCTTGCAGGCTGCATTTATTGACCCTTTAAAGAAAGCATTATTACATACTTAACAGTTGTTTTGGGTCATTAATGCTATGGAGATATTATTGTTGATTTTTAAAAACCAATTTCCAGAGACCATAAATAAAAAGTCAAACGTATGCTCAAACCCAATTAGTGGAAATAAACTAGAATCTACTCTAAGACTAGATTAGGTGAATGAAATGAACCACCTGTGGGCAAAAGGGGGATTAGCTAAGCGAGTGGAGTTAGCTGGGTGTCAGTCAGTGGGGAATAGTGGAGTCTGTGGTAACTTAGAGAACATACACTCTGTCTGAAGTGGGAAGCTGCTATTTAGATCCACCTAGCTGTTGCTGCACGGGATAAGGGCACATTATTGCAAGATCTTCTGATTTTTTAAGAGAAACCAAAAATATAGTTATTTTATGAAATTTCTTGATTCTTAAAATAATGGCAAGTAATTAACATCTTAAACATATCTGCTGTCAGTTTGGGCTCTCTCATCTCAATTTGGCTGAAAACTGGAAAGCAGTAGTTACTGTTTTGGATTTGTAAACATCCATTGTAAAATATCACATATTCAGAGATGCTGACACATGGAAATAACTCTTGTCACTCTGTTCTCGGGTTAAATGCCATCTTGTCAGAGAGGCCTTCCTTGCCCTGGTTCACAAATCTAGTAACTGGGCAGAGCCATGGTTATAATCCAGATCCACCTAATCCTAAATCCTTTGCTGTTTTGACTCTTCCTCTAGCCTGGCCTTAATGAGTGGAAAGGCAGGTGGCAGACGGAACCAGCTTCAATGGTTTGCTTACTAATTCACTTTCACTGACACAAAAGTAGTCAATGACTCCCTGACTTGATCCCTCAAGAATAGTTATCCCATTCCATGTGCTCAAACGGCTACTGGTAGGTTTCTAAATCTAAACATCAATTGGAACAAAACTAAAACCTTTTCCTCCTGACTTGACTTGTCATTCAGCGACTAGAACAGTCTATCTTTGCAATTTGAAACAGCTTACGAACCACTTATAAAATTCGTGGGGAACCTATCTGGTAAAGCAAGTTCCTGAATGAATCCTTGAATCATACAGAATTGCTGACTGGAGTAGAATTCTGGATAAATCCTCTCATCTGTTCATCAAACAGCACTGGGAATTCTAAATCAAAAATGACAATCCCTGCCCCTAAGTAATTATAATATAATTCAACTGTTTGTCTGTTCATCTATTCATCTATTTAAAATAGAACAAGCCATTTTTTATATGCTAAGCGTTATGCGATATGCTGGGGTATAAAGAAAAATAATCTAGCTAAGCACTAGAAACTGACATTTTTAGCAGTTATAGATGATGTAATAAACTAAGGATATTAAATTATTATTATAATTGTTGCTGTTGTGGCTAACATTTATTGAATATTTACTATGTGCCAGGCACTGTTTTAAGTGTGTTACATATGTTACTACATTTAATTCTAACAATAACCTTATAAAATTGGTACTATTGTAATTCTGCTTTACAGCTAGTAAGTGGTGGAACTGAGACTCAGATGCATTTAATCAGGTCAGCTTCAAAGCCTGTAGTCCTATTTATTGACAACAAAGATATAAATTAGAAGATAAGAGCCATTAATTATGATGAGCATGAATGTGATTCCATAAAAGAAGCCTTCAAATTGAAGCTGAAGAAGTACTAGATTTTGACAGCTTACATATTTTTCTCTTTGTCAACTTTGCTTTGATTATGGCTATCCATTGCCCCATATCTTACGCAACACATTACAAATTATGAGTGTGAATAGATTTTTAAAACATTTTTACTGTTGCAATTATGAAACAATAGAGCGATTAGTAGTTTTATAGGCAAGTATAAGTAAGTATTGATTTTGGGATATATAATTTGATTAAACAGTGATTTCAGCAATCAACCACACTTTTTATGTCTTCAAATGCCTATGACAGCCAAAATTCTAACCAGTGTGAAAGATTCAATATTTAACAAAATCATAACTTTTTAAATTAATTTTTAATCACTTCAGTTTAATGAAATCTGAAAAACTTCTGCTTATTGAGGGTGGGCTGATATTTTTTCTTTTCCAATCTGGGCACATTAAAACAAAACCAAATTTTGTTTTTTCATTTTTGACTGCTACAGTGCATGTGACATAAGTAAATAGTATCATACTTAAGTTGTCTTAATTTATTGATAACTGAACATTTCAGAGAGTGTTGTAAATGGCTTCCAGTAAAGGTTTCCTATGCTTCAAGCAATACGACTTAGATCAAGTTTCTTTCTCCCAGTTTTGACTCTTTTTGCCTACAGTTGCTCAACAGTGGCCTCCAAATGGCTCCTGTGGCCCCTGAAGCCACACCCACTTCCAAGAAGTGTGTGTTCTTGTCCCAGATAAGCCAGCAGACATCCGTGAATCGTTCTGATTGGACAGACTTAGTTTGGCACCCATCTTCATCACTGTGGCCATGGTGATTGGCTTAGGCTAATTCAGGCCCTGCCCCTGGATTTGGGAACTATCCACCAAAGTTAAAGGGAAACTTGGGTGCTCTTCCCAGAAAGAGGAAGTGTGGCTGCTTGCCGAGGACAATGTCCACCATTAAAAAGAGTTCATGATCATTTTACATGGTTTATATATTAATGAAAAAAACCCAAATGCCTACTGTGTGCCAGGTATTGTGCTAGTAGATATATAAAATAATGACTAAAATATGGATTCTACCTTCCAGGAGATTTCAGTCTCTAGGTGGAAAGTAAGTTCAACAGGAAACAAATCACTTCAAAAGCTAACAATCCCCACACACCTCAGAAAGTCACAAAATTGGACTGTCCTACAGAATGCGAGGTGATTGAGGCTCCAGAAAATGTTAAATAATATTCCTTCAAAGTCTTCTGTTTAAGAGAGTGTAAAAATCATCATAGGAAGGTGCCTATTAAAAATAGTTGTTTTTTTTTTTTTACATTTTGGTATTTTAAAGAATTTCAGTCATTTGAAAAATTATCATTTTGGGCATATCTAAATTTCCTACTAAATTGCAAATAAATGAAAAATGACAAAAATCACCTTTGTTTCTAATACACATTTGTAGCATTTACTTCACACATAAGTTTGGAATGTTTTAAAGCAACTACATTTCTTTTTTTTTTTTTTTTTTGGTGAGGAAGATTAGTCCTGAGCTAACATCTGTGCCAATCTTCCTCTATTTTGTATGTGGGTCACCACAACAGCATGGCTTGATGAGTGGGATAGGTCTGCAACCAGGATCTGAACCGGTGAACCTGGGTAACCCAAGCGGAACACGCATGCCCTGACATTTCATTTCTTGCCTTTTTTTCTGACACATTCCCCTATCCCAATTTTCAAACAGTACTGCATTATTCATTCTAAAGCATTTATTATCCTCGTCTCCATTTTGGGAACCACTGCTTATCCTTCAAAATCCAGTTCAAATATAAATCAGTGCCTATCTAAGCCCTTTAAATGCACTAGATCTATTATAGACCTTTATCCTAGTCTGTGAACTGTGAGTGCAGGAACCTGTCCGCCATTTATCTTAGCATCTCCGTTAGCTATCATCCTGCCTGACACACTGCAGATAACCAATGCATATTTGTCTCATTATCCCTTCTCCTGCTTCTCCACCAGGAATAATGTTTTGTGGAATTTCTGCGTAGTAGAATACAAACCTGAGAAAATAAGTCAGTGTTATTTCTATGAGGGTTGCAATTGGGAGAGTAAATAGCTTTGCTTTTTATGATTACCTTTGGATAAATTCTTGTTTGTGCATAAATATCCTAATAGCAGACCATGTGGTCAGCTCTCAGCCCACAAAGGAGACAGGGCCCAGAGCTACTACTCTGGCAGTAAGGGGACAAGATGACATTCTGTAACAGCACACTCCTAGACACCTAAATTCCAGAGGATTGGATATAGAATGGCAGAGCAGTCTGGTCTACAGTGCTGGTATTCTGAGGACCTAAAGCTCTAATTTCACAGCTCAAAAACTCATTTGCAATTACTGACCACAGAGAAACCTCCCCTGAAAATTTCATTTGCTAGAGATGATCTAACTGGGGATTGAAAGAGTACTCCCGAGTCTTTGTAAATGAGGAGAAGTGTACTTGTCATTTGAAATGCTTTGTTTTGTTCCGTTGGCTAGAAGAAAGCAAACCTACAAAACTAAGTTTGCTCAAATTCCACTCTCACAGAACGTTTAACTGAATCAGAATGATTAGAGCAAAAGGAACATCGTGGACAGGGTGACGTTGGATAGATACCAACCACTGGCCTGTGCTGTGGCCCTGGGTATCCAGGTGAGAGGGATGGAGTGCCTCTGGGTACTGCATTTACCTTCTCTGTTGTCTTTTCTTTTTGATTCAACTTCAATTTAACAATATCCTAAGGAGGCTTTTATTTGATTATTATTATTTGATTACTACCCCTTGGGTAGGTCAACAGGATAACCTCCTATCAAGGCCAGGGATCCTGGCTGCCACCCTAAACTGAATTAACCCACCTCTCACCACTCTGAAAATGGCCCTGCTTCTGGCCCAGTCATTCAGACCTTTAGCTTGCGTGCAACAGCAACCCCAACCACTGGATCCACCTGAGAAGTCAGGCGTCCTGTCTGCTCTCCTAACACACCACTCTCAACAGGAAAAAGTAGAATGAAAAATGTTCCCACTTAACGCCAAGTCAACTATATATCCCTGATCTAGCATCCATAAACAAAAACAAAAATCCAAAGTATATGGTTGGCCCACCTTTCCAGGCAAATTAAACACAATGTTTTAAATTGGGAGCTATTTGGAATACTTGGAATGGAACTGTATCATTTTCTATGAGGTTTTCAAGGCCTTGGGTTCTCTGCTATTCTCTTTTCTCTCTCTTTAATGGATTTAAAGCCATTTGAAGGTTAAGAACTTCTTTTTTTTTTTTTTTAACTATAGACCAAAACTCTTTTCTGAATTTCAGACTTATATCCATTTCATTTTGGCTCTCATGTATTCAAGAACAGTAAACTGGGATTCTCAGTTTTACTCCTCCCACTCCAAGCAGTCTTCCTAATCTCGTGTTGCTATCATCCACACAGCTCCGTAAGCTCAGCACGTATCACATGAGAGATACTTAAAAAACAACAACAACAACAACTTGTCAAAGGACTAATCAAATACAATTCTTATGAAGGATAAATTATAAACCAAACAAAAAAAACCTAAAATCAGTGTTGATGTTGGTTCTTAAAGACAGTAGACTTAAGAACTCCCAGGTAATATCTGAAGTTGGTAAAGGTTGGTTGGGAGTTCTTGTGTACATGGGCAAATTACACATGCCAGAAATTTAACATTGGTGCAGGGGTTATACTAGAACAGACGAATGCATCAATATAATCTCCTGGGCCTTACAATAAGCCCAGAGCACTTCACATGTGTACCACAGATGTGGACTCTATACCTTTATTTCTGGCTGACCCCTCTTTGTGTCACATAAGCAACACCCAACAAAAACATAATTTGGGTATGTCAGCCAGGTCATGCTGCTTTGATTCTGCCCTTGGGTTTGCCTGTTGGCTTTTGTTTGTTTATTTGTTTTGCTTTTGTTTTCTCTCTTTGCTTGCAAGTTTAGTGTGCTCTGAGTTCAGGATAATTTTAGCTTGTTCTTTGGTTTTAGCCCTTAGCCTTCATCTCAGCCAAGGCTGGCACTTGCTGTCTGGCTCCATCCGTTCTTGGATGCCAGGTCACAATCCTCTGGACCCAACCTTTGTGTCAGCTTACTTGGATGGTGGCCCTCAGGAGAGGGAGAACTGGACAGGTCCAAGCAGAGCCAGGCAGGACAATGTGCAAATGAGGTAACTGGCCTGTGGTGGCTTCACCAACCCCAACTCTTCACAGTTTTCTCTTCTTAGAAACCATGACCTAAACCCCACCACCCCCAAGTCATCAATTCTGTATTTGACTCTCAAGCAGCTTTGCTCTCAATAATTTCCAAATTGCATCCTAAGGTGTAGGCTGATAAAGGCTAATGGCATAATTTTCATCTTTGGAAGAAACATTAGAAGAAATTATCTGGGCTAGGGCCTGTGATGGTTCATTTTATGTGTCAACTTGACTGGGCCATGGGGTGCCCATACATTTGGTTAAACATCATTTTGTGTGTGTCTGTGAGGGTGTCTCTGGATGAGATGAACATTTGAATTGGGAAACTGAGTAAAGCAGATTGATCTCCTCAATGTGGTTGTGCCTCAACTAATCCATTGAAGGACTGAATAGAACAAAAAGGCTGAGTAAGAGAGAATCCTCTCTCTCTATGCCTATCTTTGAGCTGTGACATCCGTCTTCTCTTGCCTTCAGCCTCAGGCTGGAACTTATACCACTGGCTCTCCCGGGTCCCTGGTTTGCCAGTTGCACTTCTCAGCCTTCATAACCATGTGAATTAATTTTTTATGATCTGTCTATTTATCTATCTTACTGGTTCTATTTCTCTGGAGAATCCAGAGTAATGGAGGGACCTGCTGGATAAAAGAAAATCATGCTTGTACATATGATAAATTCAAGGTATATTTATGGACCTGAGAAGGCCTACCTGATTTATAAACCCTACCTAATGTGCCCAGCCAAAACGTCTCTGATGAACATTGTACCCAAGCTCAATGCCACAGGGAGGGACCTGCTGCAGAACTTCTTGGAGTGTAACCCCATCCAGCACATCTCAGCAGAAGAGGCCCAGCAGCACCCCTACTTCTCCAACTTCTCCCCTACTAGGCTTCAGGACCCCATCCACCAGGCTGAGTCCTGGCTTATTTAAGCCTCCTCCCAGGAGGAGGGGAAAAACCGGGCACGTGTGGTGTGCTGAGCTCTAGCTGTGCTGGGTCCAGCCAGAGTGGAGGTGTCCTCGCCCATGTCCTTCACTCCCTGAGTAGACTAGTGTATTCACTTAAACTAACAATAATTCCAAATTGTAAGTATTATTAGAAGCACACTACTGAATGTTGAACCTGAAATATTAAGAAAAATGGCCAGACAGCTGTCAGCTAACATCTAGGAAGGCATAGTCCAAACAGAACATAAATAACTTCTGCAGAACATAAATGATAATCAGACAAGTCCACTCCATGACCGTGGTGGAACAAGACAAAAATAAGGCTGCTGTGCTATCATGTCTGAAACTAGACAGAAAGAAGAATATTCTGCAACCTCAAAAATTACTAAACATCTCCCTTTCCCAGTTGACATAAGTGCCTACTGTTTCTATGCTAGTGACACCTCTTGCCTAGCTTTTTTCCTCCCATGTCCTAGATAAAAATCTCCAAGACATACAATCATCAAATCACCACTTCCTAACAGAACCCAACCCACAACTGGCCCTTGCTTCCCTAAACCTCCCTAGAATCACCCAACTCAGCCCCAAGTCTATAATAAATCCCATCCAAACTCCTTCATCCTGAAGGAGCTTTGCTGGCAGGAGCTTGTCTTTCATGCAGCAAGTTAAATAAACCCAACTCTGTTCTGCATCATCATCATCACTATCATTGTTATATTATTGATTATCAGTCCTTGCTCACGCCTGTAACAAGTTGCGTGTTCACTTGTGTATGAGCACACTATACAAACAAGAAACACTCGCCTAATTGAGCAAATTAAAAGTCTGTCTGTTCATCACGCAGGCGAGGGAAGAGGAACAAGTAGAACTCACATTGAGCTGAAGTTCATCTGTCCACTGTCCAATCAGGCGGTAGCCAGGGCTGGTGGTGTTTGTCATCTGGTACTGAAAGATGTCATAACGCCCAGGTGCATCCCCATTCTTGTTAAACATCACTGGGGTGCCAGCACTACCTGAGGAAAACAAGAAAATGACAGATTTTAGAGTTAAAAAGATTCCTTTTATCTCTTGTGCCACGGGTGATGGTCTGGAAACCTGCTGATGAGCAAGGTGGCTTTGTTTAATACGTGCCCCCCCAACTGTCCCTGAAACTCATGGGCAAGTCATCATATGGCCTGCGGATGCTAATTATAGAAGGTAGAAGGCAAATGCTCAATATTTCTTAATATTTTATTCTATTCTTTCCCCCCTTGTGAGAAATAAAAATTAAAGGCATTATTTTCCAGACACAACCTCACATTTTATTATTATTATTATTATTTTAGTTTCTACCTAGCACTAAATTTTGGTCAGTAAAGAACCATTTCAAAAATAATAAACAATAAATAAATAAGTTTTAAAAGGGGAATGTAAGAGAATTTTAAAAAAAACCAAGCAAACAAGCGCAAAAGTTCACTTAAGTATGTATTTGGATATTGATTGCATTTAGAAATATTTTTTTGCTGATTAATTCTAATTTACTTTAACCAGTCTAAAATGTTTAGCAGTGTGCCTGGGAAATGTTTAATAAATGCTCGTTTCTTTCTCAATCTCCTGTTTGGTTCTTATTTAAAATATCCATCTTAAGATGAAACCAATTTTTTTTTTGGCACAATTAGACATTGAAGTCAATTTAAAAAGACTAATGCATTTATTGGCAATATGTATATTCTCTCTCTCTCTCTCTCTATATATATATATATATACATATATATAAATTGAAAGTTGGATATGAGTGAAAAGTTCCTTAATAGTAATCATATGGAACGATTGGCAAACCTTATACAGGGAATGGAAGATGCGAGCTTTGGTTACTTTCAGCAACAGTTACAAAGGAATTACCAAAAGTTTGGTAACTGAGTGCTCTTTTTCTTTGATGGCTTGTAAACAGGAAAAATATCACTAGTCTCAGGGTATGTGACTGGTATCTGCTCTGTGTATAGGCTAAAACCAGATCAATATTCCTAGCAGAAAACAATGCTCAATTTCCTGTCTTTTACAAGGAAGTTGACAGATTTACAAGCTGAAACAGAATCACTGAGAACAGAAGTTTGCTATTTTGGCGGGTAAGGGCAGGGTAAGTCCTAGGTAATGAGCATGAAGCACTTTTGAGAATTCTCCTCGAGAATTTAAGACACTAATGGCAGAGCTCTGCATCTGGTTAGCAAAGTCATTAGCTTCTGCCAAATTTGGGCCAACGTGATACTTGCAATAATGACATGGATGAAAGAAAAAATAGAGCATGCTAATTGGACAGGAGAGAGTATGCTTAAAAGAGTAAAAAAAAAAAAGATGCCTCCACTTAAGGAAGCAGGCATTATGCTGAGAGTGGTTCCACACAAATGATCACTCAACACAAGAATGAACTTAGAAAAAGAGTCCAGAGAGAGAGACAATAGTTTGGGTCACGAGAGACAATACAGAGTTGCAATCCTGCGCTGCAAGTTACCTCTAGTGGAAGAGAGGGTCCAACATTATACACAGGATATAGGGCAGCTAAAGAACTCCACACCATCCTACAACTGCCAGGCGCAGGATTTTATGACACTTCGGGGATTAAAAATGAAAAAAATCAGAGCTTGTGGTAGGCTGAATAATGGCTCCCCAAATATGTCCATGTCCTAATCTCCAGAACCTGTGAATGTTAACAATACACAGCAAAAGAGCTTTGGCAGATGTGATTACAGATCCTGAGATGGGAAGATTATCCTGGAGAATCTGGGTGGACCCAGCATAATCATAATGGTCCTTACAAGTGAGGCAGCAGGAGTCAAAGGAGGAAGGAGATGGCGATGATGAAAACAAGAGGTTGGACTGATGTGAGGAAGAGGTCACCAGCCAAGGAGTGCAGGTAGCCTTCAGAAGCTAGAAAAGGCAAGGAAACATATTCTGTCCAGAGTGTCCAGAAGGAATCAACCCTGCCTTCACCTCAACTAAGTTTCAGTGGGACCTGTGTCAGACTTCCAAATGACAGAACTATAAGATAAAAATTTTGTGTTGTTTAAGCCACTCAGCTAATTAAACTAGAATAGTGCTTAGTAACTCACTTTGGAATCTCCTAGAACTGGTTTAAATTGCAGGTTTACCACTTACTATATGTGTGACTTTTATGAAATTATTCGATTTCCCTGTACTTCTGATTGTCACTAATAATACCTTTCTCACAGACTAGAGTGAGGATTAAATGTAATAATGTATGTAAAGCACTTAGGTCCTTGCCTTTTATATAATAAATGTTCAATAGACGGTAATGATTTTTTATAGTTTCTGTTTTTTAATCATTGTTTTATTTGCTGATATCTCAGAACCAGAATGCATGCCTTCAGAAACCCAATCTTCTCCCATGCACAAAAGTTGTCTCTCCTAACTGGTATCTAATTTAAATTTCAGTGTAAAGATTTTTATTTTCCAAACAGCAGGCTACAGCCCACTCTGGGAATGGGCACTGATCTACGAGCAATGTTGCTTTAGTCCCACCAACTTCTGTCAGTGGCTGAATCTGCGTGTGGCCAAGGGCACCATTTCAATGTGTTCCTCCTATGCTTTACCTAGACACTGTCCCCACAGCCCTCATAGGCACCAACTCTATCACAATAGGGATCCCTTAAGCCTTCTCTGTACAGGAATCAACACAAGCCTTCCCATATAGAAAGAGAAAGAAACCCAACATCAATAACAACAAAAGGTTTTTAATATTGGCTTTCTGCTTTCAGCAAAACTTCCAAGTACATAAGGAAAAGAAATGAAATCTGGATTTTACATGTTATTAGCAAGAAAATAAGAATCCTATCATTTTTCAGGAAGACATTCATATTCAGATACTCACCTTTCTTTTCTTTCATATTGGATACTAGGATTCATGTTTTGCTTTGCTATAATTCTACCGCTTCTAGTTATTAAATAATATGACTTGAGCTTTTCATAGTCTTTGAGAGGAAGAATATTGGAGGCCTGGGGCTCCAAAGGACCTCAAGCTCACCAGCTAAATATTCATCAGAATGGGACACACCGCCTACTCTTTCTCCCTTTTTACAATCTTTGTTAGGAGAAATGATTCTTGTCATGCCCTTTCCATTCTCATTAAAGTTCATGCTTAAAAAAAAATTAAGGCAGAAGAGATGAATACTTTATCTAAGTGATGACTTGTAATAGCATATTGTGTGGCTTTGACCTTTCTGATGGATTCTATAATGCAACTGGCTTATTATTTCCAGTTTTTGTCTACACTCCCTTTTAACAGAACCCCTGAACTTCTTGAAAGAGAAAAGGAGGGATTGTATTCAATGAACTCTATACTAAAAAAAAAGAAAAGAAAAATCAAAGAAGTGCAGAGAAGAAAAAGAAATTATCAAAGGAGAAGTGATCACCAGCAGAAATGTCCACAAGGTCTCAGGGCCAGGATGCAAGTGCACTAAGGTAAAGGAAACAGAGCAAGATGGAACACTGAGAGGAGAGGATGGATGGCAGAATGTACTCAAGGCTGAAATCCCTACCTGGTGAGAGTATCGCAATGAAATTCCTTTCTTCCTAGACAGAGAAGGAGTTGGGATCTAGATTGCCCAGATGACAAAAGCATCCTCTGCAAAGTATTTGCAAGTGTTCTCTCCCATTTTGCCACCCCATGCACAGATTCCAGAAATGCTGCATTGATTTGAGTTCCAGTTATCTATTGCTGCTTAAAAAAAACACTCTAAAACATAGGGCACAAAACAATGACAACCTGTATTTTGCATTTTGAGCAGGACTTGGCGAGGACAGCACCTCTCTGGTCCACTCACATCAGCCAGGGCAACTTGCAGCTCACTTGTCTGATGACTGATGCTGACTATCAGCTGGGGCCTCGGCTGGGGTTGTGGCTGGAACGTCCACATGTGGCCTGTCCATGTGGCTCTTGGCTTCCTCCCAACATAGTAGCTGTGTTCATAATACAAATGTCCCAAGAGAACCAGGGAGAAGCCCTATTACCTTCTATGCCTTAAAAGTCACAGAGTGTCACTTCCACATTAGTCACAGGCTCACTAGATTCAAGGAGAGGGAACAGATCTCACCTCTCCATGAAGCTATCTTCATGTGTCAAGAAAAGGACATGAGATGTGCCATTTTTACAAAACAAACCCCAACCCAATTTGTTTTCTGGAAACTGATAAATCTAGGCACAGACAGGCTTCAGAGTAAATACTTCATTATATAGCAATTCTCTAAGATTTTGTATCCAGGACAACAAATTTGTTAAATTTCCATCTACGAGTATTGACATCTGGTTGGATAGGCCAACAGAGAGATAGCTAAAACAAATTTAGGCTCAGATCAGTGCATTCATTTGGGATGCAGGATAAAATGCAGAAGTAATGAAGACAAAATCAGCCATTTTTTCTCCTGGTGCTAAGAGGAGGTTAAGTACTTGGTGAAGCTGTAGGAATACTTTTAGGGCATTCTATTAGCATTTCCTAAATTGATGCTTTGGTAAATGTGAAGGTCAGAGTTATTAAATTGTACTCTACTGGTCTGGAACAAAATTCCCAGGAGTATAGAAAAGTTTGTACTAAAGTAACGGAAGAGCACAATTAAGCTTATTGAGACAAAGAAAAATCAAAATTCTCCTAAAACATGCAAAAGAAAGCCTAAATTTTTCACCATGGATTAGAAAGAAACTTGGCTTCTAGATCTGTCTTCATCAATTGCTAGCTGTGAAGTCAGACAAATATATTCTCCTCTGTAGGATTTGATTTCTTTATTGAAAAATCAGGAACTTGAGTGATTAAAAAATGTCAAGTTTCTTTTCATTCTAATAGTTGCTCACTTCAAGTGACACGGAATCCACTAATTAAATCTAGTACAAGTTCTCTGCTTTGCAAAACTGTTCAGCCCCGCCATCAACCAATGTCACAGTGTCCCAGGAGCCAGAAGTCTCCTTATGGCAGAAGTCTGTCCGTTTGGCAGGAAAAATATCCTCAGAGAAAAGAAGATTATGTTGACCACAGAGCGTGATTGCAGTGATGACAAAGAGAGAGAAACAATTGGCCCTGCCTGGGAACTTCCACAGAAGTTCCACTGTTCTAAGATGGAACAGTTAGTCCATGATGCAGTTAAGTCCTTCCTCTCAGACCCTTAAAGAATAACAGTCAATGGAGCACCCATGGAGTTAGGTGCCCTAGGTACCATGACTACCTAGCTGTGTGGCTTTGAACACCATGATTCTTAATTTCTCTGTGAATCAGTTTCCTTATCTGTAAAAAAAAAAAAAAGGGACAATAATAGTATCTAAACTATTTAATGTTTTAAATATCATGTAAGTCAACACTCATAAAGTACCTTAGCATAGTTTCTGGCACACAGTAATCATTTGATAAACATAAGCCCTGTGTCTAATCAGAAGCTCAGCGACTCTGACTCATTGGTGGACAGACTATCTTGACAAAATGAATCTACAAACATTACCTGGAAGAAAATTCAGGGGAGAATCACCAAGAACATTCTCAAAATGAGGTTTTTGGCACTAGTGTAAGAATGGTTATGCATATCCATGGACTAGAATACAAGACCTAAAAACTGACTCCAGCATATGTAATTTAGTGGTGGATAAATAATGAAATCTATATGTGTTTGGTTCTGGGAAAATTAGTTATATGTTTTAGGAGATTCTGTAAAATCAGAAAGAAACTATAAAAAAAAGATAATTTGTAGTTGAACTATTTTCTGCTTTTATATACAATCATTTTTGCCTCCATCCTAACTAGGAAACCGCAGGTTCCAAAATTGGATGTGGTTACTCTTCATCTAGATCGTAGGTAATGCCTGAATGATTGATACAATATTGTATGTTTAAATCGATTATTATTTACAAGAGGAGAAGATGATTTTTTTTAACCATAATATAATTACCTAAACCAGGAAATTAAAGTTGATATAATACTATTTAATACTAATCTGAAAATTTTATTAAAATTCCTCCATTGTCCCATTAAGGTCCCTTTTCTAGCATAGGATCAATGCTCTCACATTAATTGTAATGCCTCCTTAGTTTCTTCCAGTGTGGAACAATTCCACCACTGTCTTTTTCATGACTCGGACACTTTTAAGGATTACTAGCCAGTTATTTTTTAAAATGTCCTTCAGTTTGAATTTGTCTGATGTTTCCTTATGATTAGATTGAAGTTATATATTTTTGGCAATAAGACCTGAGAAGTGATGTTGTAACCTTCCCAGTGTATCTTATCAAGAGGCGCGTGATGTCAATTAGTCTCATTACTGGCGATGTTAACTTTGATCACTTGGTTAAGGGGCTGTCTTCCAGATTTCTACACTTCAAAGCTACTCTTTTCCCCTTTGTAATTAGTATGTTTTGTGACAGAAGGTACTTTGAGACTATGCAAATATCTTGTTTCTCATCATATTTTAGCCCAACAAGTTTAGCATCCATTGATGATTCTTATCTAAAACAATTATTACCGAGGTCTTTGCAAATTGGTAATTTTATATTTCCATTTTTCCATCATTCCATTATGCTGTCCCTTCTCCTGCATTTATGTATTCAATTCAATTATTTATTTATATCAGTATGGACTCATTGATATTTGTTTTACTTTACGAGTTTAATCCACTGTTGCCCCAGAATTGGCCAGTGGGATCTCCGTCAAGTTGGTTCCTGGGCCCTTTCAACATGACCCCACCAGTTTTTGAGTACTTTCTTACTTTCTGGCACCACATGATGTTCCAAACTAATCTTGTACTTTCCCTGCCTGGCGCTTGAATCAATAGTTTCTCTAGGGAGCCCTAGTTCAATGGGATTTATAAATAAGATATAGGTGCTAGGTGTCGTCATTTCTACCAGGGTGTCGTTTCTCCTAGGCCCTCTGAGTGGACACAACTAGGCAGTGTAGGTATGTATACATAGACAACACACACATATTTATTTCTACATCTACCATCTGCCTGCATACTAAAAGCCGTGACTTTATGCTGATAACTTCTCATACAACACAAGGTTCATTCTAGCTTTCTACTATTCTTACTAGAAATTTCTTTCTCTGACAGTGAGAAACCTAGCTCTCATTATCCACAACATTTAATTATTCTCTCAGTCCTCTTATATACATAAATTATTTTCATAATTGTAAAACACCCCCACAAATTTACTAGCTATTGTACAATACCTGTGCACAGTTATTTTTGCCTTTAGTTTTATAGTATATAGGCAAATATTGTCTTCCAAAATCATTGCACTCATTTTTTTTTTATTCCTCAGCCTCTTCACTTCTGGTTATGTTATTCATTTGTAATATAGCTAGGTTTATTTATTATGGTCTGTATGAATTTTGTGTTTCACCCATGTGATGGTAATTTTATGTGTCATCTTGACTAAGGATGCCCAGATAGCTGGTAAAACATTATTTCTGGGTATGTGTGTGAGGGTGTTCCCGGAAGACATTAGCATTTGAATTGGTGAACTAAATAAAGCAGATAGTCTGTCCCCAATGTGTGTGGGCATCATCCAGTCTCTTGAGGGCCTGACTAGAACCAAAAAGCAGATGAAGGGCAAATTCACTCTGCTTGAGCTGAGACATCCATCTTCTCCTGCCCTCCGACACTGGCGCTCCTGGTTGTCAGGATTTCAGACTCAGATCAGAAGTTAGATGAGGAGCCCCCCACTTCTTAGGCCTTGGCACTTGGACTGAATTACAACACTGACTTTCCTGGTTCTCCAGCTTGCAGATGGAAGACGCGGGACTTCCCTGCTGCCATAATCGTGTGAGCCAATTCCTGTAATAAATCTCCTTTTCCCTATATCTATATACCTTATTGGTTCTGTGTCTCCAGTGAACCCTAATACAACCCATATTCAGGTTTATTTTAATTATTTGTTTAGTTTTGGGTATGTGAAGTGTTAAACTGTTGTAAGAGTCAAGACTATACAAAAGTTATTACCAGAGAAGTGGTATTCCTCCCTCATGCCTTCTACCCTACTTACTCATTCCTCCCCCCATCTCTGCCCACCTCTTTTAGGTAACTAATTAATTTCTAACCGAGTTTTATACTTTGAGAAATGTTTGTAATCTGAAATGTGGGTGGTATGGCAAATTGGAATCATTACTTCAATTAACTTGGGTACCTAGAGCCACTGTCTCTTCCCTTTCCCCTTATCCCCTCCCATTACTATTTATACTCACTGAGGAAGAATTTGGCTTTGTGCAAATACCCCTCTATTTTAAGAAAAGGAAGAAAAACCACAACCCCAAATATTTATTTATTCATTCGTTCACTCACTCACTACTCATTCACATATTGATTCAGTCACTTAAAATTATCTAATCAACCAGGTTTTGACACATACTCAAGAGTAAATGATAATCCACCATAAAATTTATGAAACACAGGATGCAAACCCTAAGGATTCCAAAAAGCATGAGTGTTTGGAGACTCACCATTGAAATTAACGTTGCGGATATACTTCAACAACTTCTTGCCCCCAGCTTGCTCCATCTCTGGGCAGACACCCCGGTAGTCAGCACAGAGATCCTTGTTCATATGATGAAGGGCGTGAGCCATAGCATAGACTGCATCAATCACAAACTGAACTTTACCCTCCTGTTCATAGTTGGAATCTTTTCCAATTCTCTCCTGTCCTGCACATTAAAACAAGAAACACACACACACACAAGATTGGTGTTGAGTAGAGTGTCTAGATTTGCATTTACTTTCAACTATACTTAAGGAAACAAGGCTTTGAGGAGTTCAATAGTGCAAGCCACATATCCACATTTGGCTACTATGTTAGGTTGTTCTGATGGTTTTTGGTATTTGACATTGGAGTGCATTACTTTAACCTTTCTATATATTAGACAAACTTTAGAAGCAGCAATCCAAAGAATCACAATGATGGTTTTTGTAATAAGCCAACATACTACTCCAAATATTGTGGTCCCATAGAATCAAGGGATTGCTGGGATTAGAAGCTGCGCTGCTGTATTCAAATCTTCAAAACTCATTTACTCTAGAAAGATGATGGGCCAAAAGGAAAATGATAGAAAACAAGCTGAATTCCACACCCAAACTCTTTACTACTTCTATCCACCTACTGCACCTCCTGTTTGTCTGCATCAATTGCTGGTATTACTGGTAACTCACGTGCTCAGGCCAGACGTCATTTTTTATTCTCTCCTTTCTCTCACTCCTCACCCTCACATACATTTATCTAATGAATAGCTAAGTTCTATCAATTCTACCTCTGAAACATTGAACAGTTTCCGCCACACTCCCCATGCCCTATTTATGCCATTCTCATCTTCCATCATGATGAAATGCTACAAGTCTCCCTTCATCCGTTCATTCCTCCGCAGTCATCTTTCCAAACTATAGCGCTGATCACCTCACCTTCATGCTCAGAATTCTTCAATGACTCTCCATGGTCTACAAAATAAAATCCAAATCCTTCCCCCTGACAACTGAGAGTGTTCGCCATTTTGCCCTCATCTGCCTAATAACAATAAGAACTGACATTGATTAAGTGCCCTCCACTGTGTTGAAAGCTTTGCATACATTATTTTTATTCCACCCTCACTTTGTGAGCTAAGTATTATTTATCCTCGTTATACAGATGGGAAAGCTGAGGCTTATAGAGATTAAATCACCTTCCCAAGATCATTTATAGGTCGAGCAATGTCTGATCCTAAACCCCACATTCCTCTCACTACATTGACCCTACCCCACCTCTTCCCTAGAATTTTTTTTGTTTCAGACGGGTATGGCTATGTTTTCCTGATACACCATCAATTCTAATGTTAAGCTATCTTTGCTCATGCTCTTTACTTTGCCAGAAATGTCTTTCCTCTTGCTTTCCCCCGTGACAACTTAATTCTCTCTCCATGGCACAGTCCAATGGTTGCCTACCATTAGCCCCTCAATCACAAAGATTTTTATAAAAATATCAGATCTTCATCATAAAATTAACAATAGCACTGTATTTTAATGCTTTACCAGTCAGTCTCCCAGACTTTTTTCTTTTCTTTTTTTTATCCTTATATCCCCAACACTAAACACAGCATTTAGTGTCTAGTAGATTCTAAACAATGCTTGTATTACATTATGTATTCATTAAGTACACACTACCAAGAGGTCTCTTTAGACCTTTTGTCCCTCTAGGACACATAATTATCCACAGATTTTGTTTCACTTTCACAGCAATAATGCCCAAATTATTTTCTGTGGCACATTTGTGTAGTGAAGGAATATTAGGAATTCTACAACCCCAACCCCTTTCTCTGTAAAACAAAGGGTTCCTGACAACCACTGTGTTAAATATTTTTAGATTTCTTTCTTTTTTTTTTTTTTTTTGGTGAGGGAGATTGGCAACAGATGCTTTTTGCTTGAAGAAGATTATCTCTGAGCTAACATCTGTGCCAATCTTCCTCTATTTTCTACATGGGATGCCGCCACAGTATGACTTGATGAGCAGTGCGTAGGTTCACACTTCTGATTCGAACCCACGAACTCCGGGCCAGCCCAGGCCACCCAAGTGGAGTGCGTGGATTTAACCACTACACCACCGGTCCGGCCCTTAGATTTCATTACTGAGAGACTTTTTCAGAGCATTTCATATTATAACATAAAATATAATCTCCAAGAAGGAAATCCAGAATTTCCCAAGTTTACTTGAATTTGTATTCTTTTCAGAGCACACATTAATATCTCATATACAGATACTTCTGTGTTTTATATGTATCTCATTTAAATACAGTCAACCTTATGCATACTGCTTGTCATTGGATCAAGGCCTTTTCAGTATGTGTAGAGCAGGATTTTTTTTTTTTTTTGGAAAACATAAAACTCATCATAAATTTACATTGCTACTTCCAATTCAAATTCAGGAATATAGGATTTTTACTTAACTTCCATGCTCTTATATCTCTACCTCCTTTCTCTCATGAGGAAAATCCTAGTTCTTTTTTTTTTTTTTTTTTTGCTGAGGAAGATTCACCCTGAGCTAACATCTGTCACCAATCTTCCTCTTTTCACTTGAGCAAGATTCACCCCGAGCTAACATCCATTGCCAGTCTTCCTCTATTTTGTACATGGGTCACTGCCACGGCATGGCCACTGATGAGCAGTGTAGGTCCACCCCCAGGAACAGAACTGTGGGCCACTGAAGCAGAGTGCTCCGAACTTAACCATTAGGCCACTGGGCTGGCCCCTAAAATCCTGCTTCTTAATGACACCATTATGATTATTCATTTGTTTTATTCCATAATATACAGATAACATTCTTAGTATAGCAATCATGTCTAATAGTCTAAAAAGTGTAGTGTAATGAATAGCCTTATGCATACGTGTGTTTTTCAATTATTGTCTGACTATTTTGGTGATAGATTCCAAGAAGAGGGATTGCTTTGTTAAAGGGCAAATTCATATGTATTTTGCTATATGTTGGCACATTCCCTTCTAGGGGGGTTGCACTGTTTTGCTCTCCCACCAGCAAAGGATAAGAGTGTTCATTTCTCTACAACTTCACCAATCGAGTATGTTGTCAAACTTGGATGGATTTTCGTGAAACAGATTTGTGAAGAAATGCCACCACAGTGTATTTTTATTTGCATTTTTCTTATTATAGGGGAGGTTGAACATCTTTGCATGTGGCTGAAAACCATTGTATTGCTTTTTCTGCAAACTGTTTATAATCTAGCCAAATTTTATAAAAAGTTGTGGGTCCTTTCCTTCTCTACTTTTAAAAGCATTTTATTAATTAAACATATTAACTCTTTCAGATTACCTTGTAACTACTTTTCCCAGTTTGTGATTTTTCTTTTACTTTCTTTGGGTATTTATTTTCCAAATAAAATTACATTAGATTTTTTAAAAAGTGTTGCTTTTTTTAAAATTATCAATTTCATTTTTTCCTATGGCTCCTGGATTTTTAATTATGGTTGGAAAAAATGTTCCCCCTCCCAGAGTACAGAAGATTCCATTTGTTTTCTTCTAGTACTTGTATAATTTTATTTTTTAAAGTTAGATATTTGATCCATTTGGAATGTATTCTGATGTCCAGTGTCAGGGATGAATCAACATTTTATCTTTTTCCATATAGTTATCCATTTATCATTACACATAACAGTTCATCTTCTCTCACTGACTTGAAGTGCTGCCTTTATCGTATACTAAATTTCCATATGGAATTAGGTCTATTTCCGGATTCTTAAAATCTGTTTCACTGTTTGTTTTATCTATTCGTGCACCAACATTAGAGTTTCAATTATAAGGGCTTTATAACATATTTTAATGACTGGTAGAATTAGCCCCTCTGATACCATATTACTCCTTTTTTGTCAAATTCTCCTGGTTATTTTTGTTTATTTACTCAAATGAATTTTATTAATCACTTATCTAGCTTGAGAAAGGAAAAACACACAACTTGATGGTACATTTATTAGGATTATGTTGTGTTTATAAACAAACTAGAACAGGAATCTTCACAAAGTTGAGTCTTCCTACCTATGTCTTTCCATTTGCTCAAGTCTACTTCACTTCCTTCAATAGTGTTTTAAAGTTCTTCTCACATAGGTTTTGAGTGTTTCTTGGAAAGTGGGACTAGCTATTTCATTTATTTTTGCTACTATAAATACAGTTATCTTTGCTATGTATTTCTCACTGGTTTTTGGTTGGGTACATAAAGGCTATTCTTTGTTTTGTTGTGGTTGTTTTATTATTTTTTATCTTTCTATCACGAAAAATTTTAAACATAGTGCAAGGTTGAAAGAACTTTATAGTGAACCCACCAACTAGATTCTTATGTTAACATTTTACTATACTTATTTTATAAGGCAATTCATTTTCTAATATTAATTTTATAACCTGTTACTTTACATGTTTCTCTTATTTTTTTTTACAGTACTTAAAAAAGGCAATCTTGAGGGCCTTATGACCGTTATAAAATATATACTATGAAACAGGTTCTGACTACGAAACTGCGTTCATAAAGACATTCATCCCAGGAAAAATACCTTAAAAATAACTGCAATATTTTAAATAATGAAATATTTCATTATTTGTGGAACATGGCAACCTTCTCTTGGAGAGTCACTAGGTACGTTAGCACATTAATGGCTCTGAGAAACGTTAGCATATTCAATGCTCTTAAGGGATAAATTTGCCTTTGAGACTACCAGGACTTGAAAAATGTAGGCTTATATCAAGAAAATTAGGAGTGGCAAGTTCATTAAAAATAAAAAAGTTTAACTTTGTTTTCCCTAGTGTAGCAGACACAACTCTTTGTCAACTCCAGAGTCTCTGGTTACTCATCTACCACCCCTCCCCCTCCTCCTCTAACTGAAATCTGGTTCTCTTCAGACATTGGTGGCCATTGGCAGAAGTGAGAGGTTCTGGACCTCCCTGGGCCTCACTCAGTCAGTTCTGACTTGTCTAAGCCAATTCAATTTCCTCTTCAAGGTCTGATTTAGGAACAGGCATGGGACACAATAATAGCCAATGAGACGTAAGAAAAGAGTTTGCTGGGGGATGCCTGAGAAACTTTATTTGCTCTTAAAAAGAGATGTATGCATTCATTTGTATCAAAAGCATCCCCCACACATACCCTGAAATTATTCTAGTCATTCTGTGGTCCTGAGGAAATTACACACATACAAATGACAGCAGAATAAAAATGTGGTAGGGATGTGAAAATACAATTGAGTTGTGAGTTAGCCAAGCCTGAAATCACTCTACATTGGCTTTTTACTCCATGTGACATATTAAATGGCTTATCCACTTAATTAAAACTTGATACTCAATATTTTCCAGGTTTATTTGAACACTACATTTCTTATTCACGTCCCACTTTACAACATTCTAAGGGACTGGTATTAAGTATTCTCTCCCCTGCCAAAAAACACGTGAAGTGCAGGGGCCAGCTTGGTGGAGTAGTGGTTAAGTTCATGTGCTCTGCTTTGGCAGCCCTGGGTTTGTGGGTTCAGATCCCGGGCGGGACCTACACACCACTTATCAGGCTATGGCAGCGTCCCACAAACAAAATAGAGGAAGACTGGCACAGATGTTAGCTCAGGGCCAATCTTCCTCACCAAAAGAAAAAAAAAACATGAAATACAGTTTTAAGATATATTTTTAGCAACATAGATTGAAGTAAAAAAAAAAATCCTTTTTCAATTAATTATCAGTTAACAGTACATTCTTTCAATCTTTCTGATTAACTGAGATTTGTTATATTCTTTTCTTAGATGAAGTTCATCCTTTTCATCACATTTCCCAGGGAAAGGTCTGATGTTTAGATAAAATGAGGAAAACTCCTAAGCATTATCTTTTATTTCTCCTGCATGCAAAGAAGCTTACCTTTTCAAGTTTCCTAATTTTCTGCTCCATTGTTGTTTTTATCCAAAGAGTCCAGTATTTATCTTCAAAATGCACACTCTTTTAATTTTCTGTTGAATACACTGTCAACTGCACCATACCAGAATAATCCTTAAACTCTTTCACTACCAGAATTTCTAGTGTTCCTTCTGCAGGAGAGGTCTTCTCTTTGAAAGACATGCTGAACTTGCCCATTTTAACACACTGCTTTCTCAGAATATATGCCTTAGTTAATATGCATAAACCATTAGGGGAAAAAGGCACAGAAAATGCAAAAAAATATGGACTTGAAATTATTAATACAAATAATCTTATTTCAGTGGGGGAAAGTAAAAGAAAGAGGTGAGGTGGGGAGTAGGCAGGAAACAAATGAGAGGTTTGCTATCGCAGACTGAAAAACACACCAGAAAACTTCAGCACATTTGAACAACTGGCTCGATGCTTACCGTACGTTTCTAAGGAAGTAAAAAATTGTAATTTTCTTTCGATTTCAAATATGAATTGAAGTTATTTGCTTTGGGAGGACCTTTCTGAAGTTATGCATGCTTGTGCTGACCACGCTTTTAAACCTTGCTTTACACATTCGTTTTATTGAATGTAAAGCCTCAAACTGAAATATTTCTTGATGCTGAAGTCCTGAGCAGTCCTGTATGTAATTAACTAAAATAGTAATGCTGGGATCTATTGCAAATGATAAATACCCTAATAAACAGGAAAAGAATATGTCACAGGAACTTTGAAAACAGAATCAGGGCACATATTAGTTGTGACAAAACTGCTAGATTCTGGGTAAAGAGGATGCAGGGACAGCAGGGTGGATACCCTGGAGTGCTAGAAAATGTGACAGGGTTCTGAAAAATGCGCCGGTTACCCGGCAAGGCTCATTAAGATGCTACCGCAGTTCCTGCCATAATTCAAAAATAAATAAATAACTCGGGTTACTGGATAATTTTTGTTTTCCCTCGTGGGGATACATTTCTCTTGTAAGATGCATGTTAATGGTAAAGTAAGATTCTATGTTTGTAGAAATTTACTTCGTTGCCATCTTTTATAGTGCCCACATTTATAGAATCTTAGAGTAAGAACCCATGGCCTGCAAGGAATATAGGTAGAAGGAAAGTCAGAAGGTCTGGATCGAGCCCAAAAGCCTTCAGTGTTGTGGTGCCTCTACTTATAGATGAGGCTGGGAATTCAATGGGATGAACAACTCCTGAAGAGAATGATGGGTTCAAGGTGATAGTGCCCAAGGCAGAATGTGTTTCTTGTGGACTTTCTGTGCACCAGGCTCGGTGCTAAACACTCTTCATACTTTAATTTTTTTTTTTTTTTTTTTTTTTTGTGGGGAAGACAAGCCCTGAGCTAACATCTGTTGCCAATCCTCCCCTTTTTGCTGAGGAAGACTGGCCCTGTGCTAGCATCCGTGCCCATCTTCCTCTACTTTATATGGGATGCGGCCACAGCATGGCTGACAGGCAGTACGTCCGCAGGCACCCGGGATCCGAACTCGCGAACCCTGGGCTGCCAAGCGCGGACTAAACTGCTGCGCCACCGGGTGGCCCCGCATACTTTAATTTTTAACCCTCACAACTCTCTCTTGGGTAAGTACTATCATCTTTTCCATTTGCCATCCATTTCCTGCCTCTGTTACTTCACTATACATGATAGACAATTAGCTAAACGGTTCCTTTTGTATCTGCACAAGGGAAGTGATGAACTGGGATTTTTGCTCTTTAATTCTTTCCATTTTCAACTTTAGTTTAGAGCCACATATAATCTCAAATTCATGCCAGCCATCATTTTTACACCCTCTTATCCCCACTGAATGTTTCACTAGAGTTTCCTGCAACGAAGAAATGGACGTTTTTGACAACCGCCATCGTATTCTCCCTTGACCTCTCCTTGAGTGGAAATGTTAATGCCCAGAGAAATCAGCAAAATGCTGGCAGAAAGAAGAAAACAAAGCAAAATGCCAGATAACTTCCCAACCTTAGATGACCAAAATTTGATTGCAATTAAAGACATTACCATCCTAATGTTCTGTGGTGGATACACGGTGAGTACTCTGTTATTGATTTAAAAAGAGTTCTCGCAAGGGAGAAAAACAACGTGTAGCCACAACCCTCACTTCTAACCATTTTCCATGCAGGACGCTTCCTGGAGAGCTCCTTAGTTGTCACTTAAAACTGAGTTTTCTTCTGCAATTCCATTTTCAATTTCCAGGTAAATGCAAATAAAGATACATGCAGAAAGAAAACCTGTGTGTGGTGGATAGGGCGAGGTGGGGGCTAGTTTTCATACAATGCACACACCACATGGGACTGAAAGGGAGGAATGTTTCAGCCCCAGTGCTCACACACTCCAAATGTATAGGACGTGTTCTGAGACTCAACCAAGGACTTTATTTCCAAGAAGTCTGTTGTAGGTAATGCCAGCCAATTCAGCAAAGGTAAGAACGCTGTTTCTGAAACTCACACACGAAAACTTGCTATCCCAAACAAGAAAAGACGTGATTTCTTAAAGAAGTGTACACATTCAGTTTCAGTTTCTCACATAGATTTTCTCTTCTCTGATTTCTTAAGCTAAATTTCTCTTTACACAGTTTTGGTTGCTTTTTCTTTGTAAACTGTAAAATGACTGGTGAAGCATTCTTTCCAGAACTGACTTAAAGATAAAAAAAAAAAAATGCTGCTGTAGACATCTATCCTCTTAACCCATTCTTCAGCCGTTGCCCCTTCAGTAATGGGGCTCTGCCCCTCTGAAATTCTGATCATGCCATTCCAGGAATTGTATTCAGGTTGAACTTTCAGAATATTAATTAATGAATTGATTTAAAAATGCATGTAGATGCCAGACGAAATCATGGACCTCTGCAATCACCATCAATAGCTACTAAACCATGAGGTGAAAGGCAGATGGGAATTTTATAGTCAATAGATCAGGGTGACAACACCAGAACCACTGCTTAATCTTTTCCTTTCTCCTCCTCCTCCTTTTGCTCTAGACATTAGTATTTTTTTTTAATTTAGAAAATGGCATTGTATGTGTGTGTGTGTGTGTGGGGGGCATGTAAAACTAAAAACTTCACAAAAAACATAAATTTTCAGAGTAAAAATAAAAATGTCAACTTAGCTCCTTTCCCCCTAATATACTTCCCTTCCCAGTATATCCACTCTCACTTCTTTTTTTTTTTTTTTTGTGGGGAAGACCAGCCCTGAGCTAACATCTGTTGCCAATCCTCCCCTTTTTGCTGAGGAAGACTGGCCCTGAGCTAACATCTGTGCCCATCTTCCTCCACTTTATATGGGACGCCGCCACGGCATGGCTGACAGGCAGTTCGTCGGCAGGCGCTCGGGATCCGAACTCGCGAACCCCGGCTGCCAAGCGCGAACTTTGCTGCGCCACCGGGCGGCCCCTCCACTCTCACTTCTGATCTTAACATCACACAAAATAAAAAAACGGGTTTAATGTGTCTTCTGATATGGTGCGATAGTAAAGGTACAGTATCACTTGGTAAATATTCTGTCAAATAAACAAATAGCAACACAGAGAAAGAAAGAGAGAGGGAAAAAAAGATAGAGAGAGAGAGAAAGAAAGAAAAAGAGACAGTGAGCAACCTAAACCTGATCAAGCTTCTGGATCTATCGACTAATTTACAGGAAATACAGAAAATAAAGAAATATATAAATCAACATTGCAGAGATGCAAAGAGCAAAATCCAAATGTGAGAAATTCTACAGAAATAGTAATAAGCTGTTTTCTTCAACAACAACAAAAAAATGGCAAGAAATAGAAAGAATGGAGAGGAACATTTTTAGATTAAAAAAAATGTAGTGTATGGACTTTTAGACCCACATGTGAACAAACTAAGAGAAGTGAGAGACTATTTGATAATAATGAGAAACGTTTGTTTTTTGTTTGTGTGTGTGTATGTTTGTCATATATTTTTTTTAAGAGCACATATCTCTTAGAGATGTGTACTGCAGTATTTAAAAAAATTAAATGTCTGGATTTACTTTAAATTGGCCAGTGGTGAGAGAAAAACATGTGTGGGATATATGTGAAAATAAATTGGGCATATATTGAGGTTCGGTGATGAATACATGGGGATTCATTATATTCTCTCTGCTTTTGTGTTTGTTTGACAGATCACATGATGTTACTGAAAACAAAAATAAAAGAAGGAGAAAAAAAAGAGAGTATGAAGAGAAGGAGGAGTAGATGGGGAGAGGGAGAGGAAGGAAGAGGAGGAAGAAGAAAAAAGAAAAGAAGAATAGGCAGGAAGGCAGTAGAGGAGATGAAGTCAGTTGCATTTAAGTGACACATATTATGTGCCAGACACCCTACTAAACACAAGGGATACAGATGTAAATACAAAATCCTTTCCTGCTGTCACTTTTCACCACTCCACTCAAATGCTTCTGTTCAAATGCAGTTTCCATTCCTCATCTCAGGTCTCACAGAATGATTCTGCTTCCCAGGTACTTATTAAGGGGCACACATATTGCAGATGCTATGGCATATGGGCAGGGTCGTCTGACTCCCATGGTCTAACGTCACTTCCTGGAAGCAAGGTAGGCATGTTGTGGGGGTAGAATGGTATCATCTCGCTGGCACCATGACCCTTTGCTTCCTGAGATACTGAGGAAAGGCATAAGGGAATTCATCCCACTGGAGGGTTTGAAATTACTTCTCAGAATCATCAGTCCAAAGGAAACTTACATAAAAAGAAAAAGCCATTGTTTAACTCCATTTGAGTTCTGTATCCAGTTACAGTAACTGTAAATAAAAAGAAGAAATATACATACATGTACACTGAACTCCCCAGAGGCAAGTCTGGACCTTAAACATTGCTATATGCCCAGAACCTAAAACAGGGCCTAGAATACAGTGGACATTCAGTAGATGTGTGTTTAAGGAAGGATGAAAGAATGAATGAAAATCCTGGAAAGGGAAATAATGAGCAAGTAGCTTCTGTAAAAGTGTAGAAAGGAAAGGTTACAATCCTTCACCCTGGATAGCTGATGGCTGAGGTGGCGAGTTTAACTCAGGTGACCAGATGATTGCAGAGAGAGAGAAAAAAATAGCAGCCCACTAAATCCTGACACTTGGGATCTTTTTCTCAAACTGGTTTCTTATGTGGCTAAAGACTACTTATCATTCCTTTTACTGGTTTCAATTAAGAGATTCAAATAAAGATCATAAAAATAGTGTTTGCTTTTTTTGAAGTCAGGATTAATTTTACACTAAACGAAAACATACATATGTACACAAACCTCTTCACACATACTTTTGACCATTTACTCACGATCATTCAAAAATAAAATAGGTTTCTTCATATTGAGCTAACAATATTCATAACTAATGAGAAATAAAGTCGATATGATTCTCAACTCTGAGGCTCTGAAGGCACTGTGATTCTAGGAATGTCACATTCCACTTATGTTAAGAAAAATAGAACATGGGGCCAGCCTGGTGGCACAGCGGTTAAGTTCGCACGCTCTGCTTTGGCCGCCTGGGGTTTACCGGTTTGGATTCTGGGTGCAAACCGACACACCACTCATCAAGCCATGCTGAGGCAGCATCCCACATAGAGCAACTAGAAGGATGCACAACTATGACATACAACTATCTACTGGGGATTTAGGGAGAAAAAAAGCAGAAAAGGAGGAAGATTGGCAACAGATGTTAGCTCAGGGCCAATCTTCCTCAAAAAAAAAAAGGAAAAAGAAAAATAGAACAGGTAACTTAACCAGGAAGAGAAATCCTAATTATCTGCTACCCAGAAGGTCAAAACTGACAGTTCACCAGTCAGAACACACTTGGATTTGGCAACTAGCCAAATCCACACTACCAGTGGAAGGAAACGTTATTAAGTGGTACTGAAGTAGAACCCTCCCTCTGTAGAGGTGTACCAAGGAGTCTCTTGACTCAGTCTTCAAATCCAGGCTTAGTCTAAAACACATGTTGCCAATATCATTTGATTGGGGAAAAGTGCTTCAAAATCTCAACATTTTGAAGCCGACATGTGATGACATTTCCATCTCTCCTATAATCAGCCTGACCACTGCACGAGAGCTGGGAGCACAGAGGCTGGTAGCAGACAAACCTGAGCTGACATTCCGCCTCTGCATGTATTACATTTGTAAAGTTATATAACCTCTCTAAGCTTATTTCTTCATCTATAAAAAGGTAGTCACCATGAAAAAGAAACTGATAATATTTTTCATGTGCCTAGGTACTGTGAGGAACCTCGTATCAATTCCAATGCCTCCAAGCCCACAGTCAGAAATAGTCTACCAAAATAAAGGTCAAAATTGACCCTACCACTTCTGGGATTGATTGTTTAAGTCAGCTCCAAAGCTTACATGAATCTTCATAGGCTCAACTGATCACCCTCCCCCAGAATATTCTCAGAACTAAATCCTTCATGCTTCCCATCCAAGCTTTACTGGACACTGCCCGGTGGACAGCCCTCTCTGATGATCGTTTACTTGCCAAGCTCTCACCCCCAAATGTCATCTTCTCCCTTGTTCAACCACCAACTCCTTCCATCTTCACAAATCCTTTGTGCTCTCTGGAACTCCTAATCCACACTGATCACTCCTCAATACAACCATATCCCAGTTTTCAAATCACTTCCTTAGCTAAACCTGGATGTTTCCTGAGAACATTCTGGAACTGAGTGTTCTCTGAGAACAATAGATCCCTGTGGCTCTATGAAGTGAAGATAACTATTTTCCTTTGAATAACCCATGTATCTCAGTGCCCTTCTTAGTCCCCAATACCACTTGCATCCTCTAATTTATTTCTCCCTTATAAAAAACTCCCTACCCCCTGTAGGTCTTGACTCATTTGTCAAGAAACTGTGAAGGGTCTGAGATTTTACCATAGCTGAAAGCCTACAAGTTAGCCCGCCACAGTTTTATGGATGTTGGCAGACATGAGACTCCTGGGCTAGAGATAAAGGGCTTTATTACTTACAGCAATAGCAGTAGCCAGAGCATCAGCATGTATATATTGCTTCAAATGTCCGTGAAAAGATAGTCTAGAAAAAGACAATCAGTGTCTCTGCTCAAAGACATGCAGAAACATGAGAGACCCATGGAGAATTTCCTTCCAATAGTATTCACTTTTCTCATTACAATGCCAATCTCAGGGTTTGAGGCCCATGTTTCCTTTCTCCTCACACTCAGTCTTTCCCAGCAGCCATATTTATTCCAATGGCTCTAATTATCACCTATTGATATATATGTACTTTGTTCTTCCAGCGCAGACTTCTGAGTTCTAGACATATACGTTGAATTGCCTTCTTAACCCTTCTAGTTGGATGTCTCACTGGTGTGTTGAACTAATTATGTTTAAAACTAAATACTCTTGTCCTCTCCACCTTTCAGATCTTGCCCATCTAAAGACATTAGAACTTCTACACTGGATATATTCTTTGTGTCCCCAGATCCACTCAGCACCATTCTCGTGCCCCAAGAAGCTCACTTTGATGAGCAGAACCAAACAGCTCTCCTGCCTTTTGACATCCAGTTGACTTGGTCAAGGGGAGTCACAGGCAGGAGACTGGAGGGCAGGGTGGTTTGGTCTTGTAATTCATTGGTCTGGAACCCACCCTGTCAATTAGCCTCTCCTTACAGTTATTCTCTCAGGCTTCTGGTAACCGCTCCCTCTGCTTGCCCTTTCAGGCAAGGGTGATAATGGTTCCCTATATTACTAGGCCAGATGTACTGCGCTATCCTTTGTTGCCTTCTTAAAAACTCTTCTGACAACTCTGTACATTGTGTTTTTATGAAATTCTCTTTAAATAATCTAGTTTGAATGAGGCATCATTTCCTGCTTGGACTCTGACTGATACGTAGGCCGGAAATGAGGGAGTCATGGCTGCCTTCATTCCTCATATTCAACCGATGACCACAGTGCAAGATTTTGATTCTCAAATCCATATCAAACTTTTACCCTTCCCTCCACCTCCACAGCCATTGCCCTACTCCAAGTCATCATCATTTGCCACCTGGACTGTTTCATAGTTTCCTCATTGATCTCACAGTATTTGTTCTAGCACCCCTCCAATACAATTATCATACACCAGCCAGATTAACATTTTCAAATTGCATTTCAGATTGCAAGCCAGATCATGTCATTCCCCTAATTAAAACTCCTTACCAGTTCCGTACTTCACTTAGGTGGAAATCTAGAACCTTAAAATGGTCTGTAAGGCCCAGCATAATCTGGATCCCTTCAGTCACATAGTAGAACCACTTTCCTTTCTCATTATATTCCACACTCAATGACTTTTTTCTTTTTTAAATAAATGCCAAGCATTTTCTAATTTCCTGTCTCTTCTACTGGGAACACTCTTGCTCTGGCTAACTGCTACTCCCAAGTTTAGCTTAAACGTTATTTCGTTACAGAGGCTTTCACTGATTCCCTAAATTTGGGCTCCCTGCACAGTTTTCCTACTTGTTCCTAGCCCAACCCTGGGCTATGCAAAGACACAAGGAATTAAATGAGTGTATCATGGTCACTGTGAAAAGAAGGAAGGAAGGAATACCTCACAGTTATTTCAGTAGATTTGGCATGAGTATCTTTTATCTACAATAGTCCTGGAATAGAATTGCTCATCAGAAGATATTTGGAAACATACTTGGACCATCACCCATGGACCTACTTATGTCTCATTCACTTTATATCACCACTAATTTTTCACCAAAAAACTCCTTTTACAGGAACAAATTAAGGCAATATGACAGGATTCTCTAGTCTTACCAAATACCCTTCCATCTAGAAGCCTTTGTCTAATAAGATGACCTAATACTTTATTAAAGACTCAGCATGCCAGCTGGTAGACTGCACATTGTGAGGTGGGGATGATATCCCACAAGAGGAAGTATGTTCTCTCGACCAGGAATCAATATGTAGTGCTGCTTCTCCATCAGAATACTGAGGTCTGGGAGGAAGGAGTGGAACTGGGAACAGGCTCCAGTCACTATTACACCAAATGACTCTCTTGTAAACACATTTTCCACGGTTGCACATTTGATTTCTGCTTGTATAGAGGTCTCGATTCCCAAGGCAAGAATGTTTACACCAAGGCACACAAAGCTGGTTCCAGTGAACTGGAAGTTGAGACCGCCACCTGGCCATTGTAAGATATTCTCTTTGTCTTTGGTATTATGTGTTTTCACCATAATTGTGTGCAGAAGGATATTTCTTTATTTCCCTCTCTTTTCTCCTCTTATCTCCTTTCCTTCTTTATGTTTTATCCTGTTTGGCATATTTCATGTTTCCTAACCTATAGATTGTTGTCTTTCTTCAGTTCTGGAAAATACTCAGACATTCTCTCTCTCTAAATTCCCTCCCCTCCGTTCTCACTATTTAGTCCTGGGACTCAACGCAGATGAATGTTACATTTTCTCTCTTTATCCTCCACATTCTTCAATATTTACTATCTCTTTATCATCCTGTGCTGCATTTTCTTTTAGATCCATGTTCTAGTGTACATATTTCTCTCTTTGTGTATAATCTGTTTTTCAACCCATCCATTGAACATTTTGTCATTTTTGATATTTTTGTTGATTGTACTTTTTTTAGGATTCCACAGACAAAATATTAGTATTCCTGTAAATAATTTACACACAGTTTTATTCTAAATATTTTCCTTTTAATAATTTTTAAAAACTGGAGTTATTGGTGGATTATGTTGTTACACAGGTAGCAGGTGGCTAGTCAAGAGTTGAATCCCAGCTGTTTGACTCCCCATACAATGTGTGAATATTTCTAATGTGGATACATTCTGTATATAGTGAAATGCTAGGTCAGAGGTGAATTAGGCAATCAGTTTTGAAAAATACACAGCAATACACAGAACATTTTCATCATCCCAGAAAGTTTCCCTGTGCTCCTTCACAATCAACCCTTCTTCCCCAATGAAGAAGCAACTGTTGATCTGAAATCCAACATCATAAGTTAGTTTTGCCTATTGTAGAATTTCATATAAATAGGGTCATGCAATTTGTACTCTTTGTGCCTGACTTCTCTCACTCAGAATAATATTGTTTAGATTTATCAATTTTATTGCATGTATCCACAATTCGTTCCTTTTTTATTTCTAAGTATTATTCCATTGAATGGATACATTAGAGTTTGATTATCCATTTTTCTTTTTATGGACATGTGGGCTATGTCCAGTTTGGGGCTTGTCAAGACCAATGAAAGATCTAAGATTTTACGCTACACGTAACAAGTTAGGCCACCACAGTTTCACGGATATTGGCTGAAGATGTGAGACCCGTGTGTCAGAGCCAGGCATGGCAGGGAACACAATCATCATGTTTTCTCAGGGCCCCTCCCTACCACTCCCCAAATCCCATGGGGGTGACGCAGGGCAGTCCAGGTGGATGCTGTATGCACAATGGGTTATGTTACAGCTTTCAAACTCAGAGCTTAGGGAACGCAAATCTTTTATAAAGGACTCCAAGCAAACCTGCCTCTCCAGAGGGAGATTTTATCTTTATCATACTGGCCAGTAAACAAACCCTCCCTATGCTCTGTGGGAATACACTAGCTGAATCTTCCAAGGCTGTTTGATATAAAAACATGTTAAAAAGATAACCAGTTCCTCTGCTCTCAAGATAGGTAGAAACAAAAGATACCATGACTGTAGACAGATACGAGGACTAGGATGGTAGAAGATTGTCCCCTGGCAGTGCAACTATGAATAAAGCTGCTATGAACATGTCTGCACAAGGGATTTGGGGATATGTGTTTTCGTTTCTCTTGGGTAAATACTTAGGAGTGAGAGTTGCTGTATTTTTTTTGTGTGTGTGAGGAAGACCAGCCCTAAGCTAATGTTCGCTGCCAATCCTCCACTTTTTGCTGAGGAAGACTGGCCCTGGGCTAACATGCATGCCCATCTTCTTCCACTTTATATGGGACGCCGCCACGGCATGGCTGACAAGCAGTGTGTCAGCAGGCACCCGGGATCCGAACCCACGAACCCCGGGCTGCCAAGCGCGAACTAAATTGCTGCGCCACCAGGCTGGCCCCGAGAGTTGCTGTATTATAGGCTCATGTACTTTTAAACTTTTAAAGAAGCTACCATGTTCCAAGGCAGTTTGTACCATTTTACATTGTAACAGCAATGTATAAAAGCGCAGACTTCATATCTTCTCCAACGTTTGATGTTACCAATCTTTTTCAATTTTATCCATGTGTAGTAGAATCTCATTGCAGTTTTAATTTGCGCTTCTCTGATAAATGGTGATGATGTGCACCTTTTCACATGCCTGCTGGCCATTTGTATCAGATCTAATAGCCTCCCTTGCCCAGCATCCTAGAAGCTCAGATCCCAGGCTATGCAAATTCTCTACTAGAGAAATGGCACAATAAACCAATAAACCACAGGGTTAATGCCTGAATGATAGTCAAATTATATTATTTACTTTAAAATTATCATATTGCCTGCAGCCATTAAATTATACCTTACGACACAACAACTACCTCCGAGTCCTAAATTGTAGTTCATTCTTTGTCATTTAATATGTCCTTCAAGGAGTCAGAACATAAGGTCTCTTTAGTGGTTCCCAAATGAGCTAAAGGAAGCAGATTACAAGATATTTAAATCATATTCTCCTAAGGGCTTAAACTTTTTATAGTGAAGAGTTAGGTAGACATTGTTTATGTTTTGTTTTGGTTTTCAAATGTGGTGTTAACCCTTTCTTGCCAGGAGGTGCCATTTTTGTGAATCACGGTTTAAGAGAGTAAAGCAAACTGCTTTGGTTCAATGCCAGCTCTGCTAGACTGTTGGGCAAGCCACTTAACAAACCTTTAAGAACTTTGTTTTTATCTTTCTCTTCAATAGACTGTAAATATTATCAGCTCTGCCAATTCTGCTGAGTTGTAGGGATGATCAAATGACACAGGGAATATTAAAATAATTTAAGGACTCTAAACTGCATCTCATAAAAAAGAGATGAATCAGTACCCACACATATGGAAAAAAAAATTCAATCCTGCAAGTTTTCCAAGAAATGTAAATCAAAACAGAGGTAGCATTTTGATAGTTTTGCCAGTGGCTGAATAAATTACTAAACAATTTGACAATATGTTTCAATTGTCTAAAAATATTTATACTTTGAATCTGTGATGATAAAAATAGGTAATGTGTATCTTACTATTGTTAATCTTACAAATGCTTCATATGTGTCAGGCATTGTACTAAGCACTTCACAACTTTACCTGTATTAACTCATTTAGTGGTTCTTCTTAAAACATAAAACAAACAAAACTCTATCAGGGCACAAGCATCATCTACATTTTACAAGTGAGAAAACAGGACACAGAGATGCAGTGTCATTTACGCTAGGCTTCATAGCTAGTAGGGGGCAGGAATGGAAATTGATTTAAGGTGATTTGGCTTCAAAGTGCTTGTTCTTTACTACTCCATTTAATGACTTCTAGAATTCATCTTAAGAAAGTAATCTAGAAGAAGGGAAAACCGAGAAGTCTTATCATATTTCCTAACGGGTTTTGTATGTACCTGCAAACATTGGGAGCAATGTAAGTAAAGACCCAGCAAGTGATGGCATATCAAATCACTGGAGTATTATATAACACTTAAAATCATCAAGGAAACTAAAAATAAATACAGTGCTTGCAATCTATAAAATTAAAAGGTATCTGAATTTCTTCTTATCACCATGTTAGGGTTAGAGGATTTGCAGAATTTGGGGTTCTGCCCATGCTAGCATTGTAAGTTTTCTCAAGGACTATAAAGTGGTATGCAAAGTTCTCCTTCCTATGAATGACAAGACCAGGGTCACAAATCCCAGTGATGTCATCAGGAATTCTTCCTTTCCATGAGCGCTAATGAACAACAGAGCCAATGAGATGTAATTCATTATTTTAATGAAAGAGCACACTGGTGTTAACATCAGAAGAAAGTTAGACACAGATGAACAATCGATAGACTCTCCCAGGGAAAGGAAGTCAAGTCCTAGTAGATGTCATGCCTGAGTTTATTACATTATTACCCCTCTTTCAAGGACTCTTCCTCTAGCCATGTCCTTTCCCTACCCATGGGAAGAAGAGAAACTCAATCACTGAATGGCAGACATGCCCTCGGTGGGCCAGCTCAATAGCAGACAAACCTACAGTACAGAGCTCCTCTCACACACCTGAGTTTAAGGCAGATGTCCAAAAAGACAGGAGCCTGTGGTCACACACATCATTCCATTTCTTTTCTTAGGTGGTGGCTGGTGCTGGATCATAAATGGCCTGGCATTATCCCATTTTTGCTATGAGGTATCTCCACCCAGGAGGGCAGCTTAGGACAGAAGAAACAAATGAATAGCCACATAAGACTTTGGAGTTGGCCATTCCTGCCTCTGGATTCTGGCTCTGCCACTTTCTGACTGAGGCACCACTAGCGCGTGTCGTAATGAAGCTCCCTGAGCTTTGGCTGCCACTGTCAACCACGTGAGCCCGGCCAGTGGCTGTGCCTTCCTGTGCTTCCATTCCTCATTCATACAAGAGCGAAAATAACAGCTATCTCAGAGGGTTGTTCTGAGGATTAAAAGAGTTAAAATGTGTTTCATTTTCTGCAACTAAAAACTGAGGATAAAACTGTAATACCCATTTTGAGGGTCATTATCATCTCCATGAAGTGCTTAAGCTAGTGGCTGGCACATGGCAAGCATTCAATACATATTACTTTCTGTAATTTTTAAAAGATGCTCAAAATTAAAATCCTAAGTGTAAAACTTGAAAAAAGCTCGTTTTTGTTCATTTAGATTTGTATTTACCTACTTGTTTGTAAGATGAGAGATTGTCATTTAAGAAAGTACTTAATATGCATTGGCTATTTTATGATTTTTATTACTATGGTTTAGCCCTGGATCTAATTTCTTTCTCATAACATAAAACGCATCAATTCTTCAGTTATGAGAATAACAATGATCAATAGAGGGAAGGATATGGTCAAAGCTGGGAGGCAGATGTGTTCCTTAGTCCTCTGTTCCTGTTTGTTTGTTTTTTTTAAAGAAAGGAATGGCTTATATATTATAGTTGGTTGGATTTGGGTGTTTTCACATTTTTACTTAAAATGGAACACTTGTCAACTCAAATAAATGCAGATTTTGCTGTTTTCTTTCCGTGTCTTCCTAAAAACAACATAATGGGCTAATGAGACATTTAACATACTCAGCCCAGTAAATCCTACCAAGTGCCCAATCCAATCCATTTGCCCAGGCTGATCCTCCAAAGGAGAGATTCTGCTTCAGCACTTGTCAGCACAGCAAGCTGGGCACCTTCAGGAAAACACAGGTGCACACCACCTGCCCCTTCTCCCAATTTGATCAGTCGCATTGAAATGTTTTATGCAAAGCAGATTATTGTCTTCAGTAGGGAAAGTAAAATTAATTCCTCAACAACTGCTTGTTAAACTCCTACTCTATGCTCGACCTGGGCTGGGGCTGCGGGTGTGAAGAAAGGCATCCACAGAGAAGCGAGTGCCTGGTTTCATTGAGCTTGCAGCTGAGTACAGGAGATGGACATTAACCACACACTCACACTGATGAGGACATCATCACAAACAGAGGCAAGTGCAGTTCAGAAAGGAAGGAAGGAGGGAGAACACAGAGCAAAGACCCTGACCTAGGTCATGGCGGGAGCATCAGTGGAGACTTTCCAGAAGAGGTGACACTCTGAGATGTGAAAGGTGATTGAGTGTTAACTAGTCAAAAGTTGATTGAGAAAAGAGAATTCCAGGCAGAAAGAATGGCATGTGCAAAGGCCCTGTGGTAGGAAGACTCCAGGTGCCTTGAAAGAACTAAAAGAAAGTCAGAGCCGCAGAAGTATGAGATGAGGTCCTGCCACAGGAGGCCCTAGAGACCATGCTGAGATTTTTAGTCTTCTTTCTATGAACAGTGTATGGCCATTGAAATGTCTTCAATATTGAGGGTAACAGAATTAGTTTCGCATGCTAAAAATACCACCAATTTAGGTTTTGAGCACTTCTTGAAATTCAATAACAGTCTTCTGCAATCTCAAAACTTGTCCAAGGAAAGAGAGAATCTATTGAAGTCTAGTCTGTGCTGGAGGCACGATTTATGTAGTCATGTTAACAGTCAGGCTGTCAGACATCAGAAGTCCAATAACTATTTATCCTAATGATTTTCGTATCCACGAAGGGGAACTGCTTTAACTTGGCTCTTGGCACACTTTTCTTTTTATTATGTTTTTTAAAAAATTTATTTCTAAAATGTAGCCATTTGTTACAAATTTGCCCAAAACTTGCTTGTGACAGTTGCATTTTTCTCAAATGAAAAAGCAATAGCATCTTGTAACTCAACATTTTCCTTCCAGAGTCAATTGCCCACTTCTGCCAGAGCATCACACTACTCTGGAAGCTCAATTTATAACCGCCCCTCCAATGCTCGTATGTTTTTCCTTAGGGTATGATTTTGTGCTGCCTCGGTTTCTCCCTATTGCAGTCCCCACCATCTGCTTCCATAAGGCTGCCAGCCTGTTGGCTCCACCCTGAAAGGACAGGGCGTCCCACGGAGATGAGACACATTCAGAGAGAATTTTATAGTGGTGGCTGCAATTCCCTGTTGTGTCATTTTGCTGCCTGTGAGACAAAGGAGTTTGAGTCCTGTGTCTTTTCTCTTTCATACAAGCTACTTGCTTTTCACGAATATGACATAGTTTGAGCATAAACTGGAAAATACTGCCCTATTTTGAGTTCAGGGGAGGAGAAAAGAAATGAGGTCAACCGACTTCTCCACTGCAGCTGCTTCTAAGTAAGGACCAAAGGGATCAATCCAGGATCATTATCAAATGTGTTCCTAAGAGCCCTTATGTGGCTGGGTGTCACAAAGCGAGGAAATTGCTACATAAACAAAATCAGGAAGTTACCCCCGGATGAGAAAGGGCCTGTTTACGTTGCTCTTGGAAAGCAACTCAGCATCAGAGGAGAAAAAGCATAGGGAGAAATAAGCTGCATTTATCATTTGGTTGATCCACCTGAGCCACGATTCCTCATCTCTATAATGGGAATAATAACCCATCATGGACAGCCAGGGCTGTTGTGATCCTCTCTGCTGACTACATTTTCCTGGAACAATTCTTTACTGTTGTTTTCTGTTCAGCTTCTTAATTGTTTCTCCCAGCACTAATCACAATTTGTAACTATTTTATTTATTTGCTTGTGGCTTTCTGTCTGCCTCCCATACTGGAACATAAGTTCCCTGAAAGCAGAAACCTTGCCTGTGGTCTCACGTCCAGCACAAGCACTGGCCCAGTGCTGCTGCTCAATACACATTTGTTAGGTGAACAAATGAGGGACAGAATGCACGAGAAAATGAATGTATGTCATTAGTTGTTGGGATTATTATATTTTTCTCATTAGCAACTGTGCTCTCAGATAAGTCACAGAATTTCTCTAAAGTTTTGTTTTAATCTGTAAAATGGAGATGATACTTGCTTTGTCTATTTCACAAGGTTGATATAGTCAAATTAGATGATATGAACACGCAAGAGTGTACTGATATGTATATATTACTATAAAAGGCAAAGGACATGTCAGGTAAAGGAGGAACAAGGTTGGATGAAAATAAAGGAAGGACAGGTGATTTGAGCCACAGAAGAGTTTTACTTTTGTTCTTTACAAAGAGCAAAGGCGCCATCACTCACCACCAGCCACCACCACAACGATGGCACCTAAACCCACTGAGCACTCGCTACACCCACTGGGCACTCTTCTGTGTAATCTTTGCCAATGATCCTATGTAGTGAGACTACTGCTGTCCCCATTTTACAGATGAGGAAATAGTGTTTAATGTTGAGAATGTTTAAGTAACTTGCCTAAGGTGATACAGTAAGCAAAAGAGCTAGGGTTCAAACCCAGGAAATTTGACTCCTCAAGTCTTAATTCTTTCATGAGTCAACTAGTGTGATTTCAGCAGGCAGTGTGAATACTATGTTTCTGCATAATAGAGGCCATGCTCAAAGTCTGCACAGAGCTGTCTGCACCCAGGAAGGTAAACGGTAGATCCTATTTGAGGATGAGGAAATGGGAAGCCTCCTCATGTGTTCACCCACATACCTGGATCTTCTGTTGCTGGAAACAGTGAGACAAAGTTAGAAGTAGTTCTAGAAAGTTGTTATCTGGGTTTATATATGTGGTAGATATTTCTCTTGTGAGCACATTTGTATTCTCTAGAAAAACAAATATGACACCGCACACACTGTAAAAACCTAAAATGCTTTTAGTATCCATATTTCTCTTTGGAAGCAGGAAAAGAAGAAAAAAAAGAAAAAGAAAACCTGTATCACTAGAAACTCTTCCTAAGGAAAGCTATATTCCATTCTAACTTGCTTGATGATACTTGACAAGTCATTCCACGGCCCTTTCTTATACCTACTAAAATGATTCTAAGTATCCAATTTATAATACTTATATTGCTTATAAGAGGCACTTTGTTTACAACGACTGTTGCTGAGAAGACACATATGCATTAATTCCCCCGGTTCAAGAATTCCTTCTCATTAACTGCCGAGCCTGATAGACTTTCCAAATATGGAAAGGCCATAGCTCTCATTTTTAAAGCCATTGCCTGTTGGAGTTAACGAGAAAGAAATGACACATAGCTCAAGTAATTATGGCTTCTAGCATATATGGAACCAGTTTTGCCTGGATACCCCTGGGCTTTCAATTTGGTGTTCCACTGCCTGGCTTGACTCTACACAAAATTAAGCACAGTCTCTGTAGATGCCTTGGTGTGCTATACAGCAAGAGGAATTTGAGGGAACAAGGCCTGAAGTAAAATGGTGTGTGGTGGAGACCCCTTTTTACGCTTTGTAGAGTGGGTGGCAGAAAGAAGAATTCGTTTATTGCAAGGTCCATCTATAAACATCTACTTCAGCCGGCTAAAGACAGCCAGCCCCTACCTTCCGTGTCTGGTCAAGATTTGGGAAAATGAGCTTTATAAGTTTAGTGCTATGTTTGCACTACTTAGTAAAGACAAGGACCTGGCCTGCCATTCCTGACTCTTTTACTTTGGTTGTGCTAATACAGTGTTGTGGGGTAATATTCTTATGTAGTAATATGTTATATGGATGAATGTGCCTTCATTTTTTTATATATAAGAAACCTCTGCTTATATTTATGTATAGATAGATAGATGATAGATAGATAGAAAAAAACCTCTGTGTATGTATATATATATATATGTATGTCAACCAGTATGTATATAATATATATATACATAATCTTGGGGCTCTATCCCTCAGCCTTGGAAGGTACAGAGCTCTTATTCATTGCTTTTAGGAAGTTTATAACAGAGCACAGGAGAACAGGGGGAAAAACCACAACTTTGGAGTTTTAAAAGCCAGTATCATGTGGTCAGTACTAGGCTCAGAGCTTCAAAAGTTGGAGTCCTGATGGATTCAGGACATACGATGCATGCCACATACAAAAGAATCCGAAGGCTATGATTGGATCTAAGTTAGTCTCCTTCCACAGTCTCGAATAAAGACATGCAGGAATGGAAGCTGAGAACGGAGAGGCTGAGGGGAAGCATGAAAGTTAAATGCTGATATGTGCCCCTAGAAAGGGTCCTAGGCTCTGCAACCTTCCCCTCCAGGGTCACAGGGGGGCCATGGAAGTATCAAAATCAGAGCTGAACCTGGAGAAGCACTGAGGCCAGGATCAAGAATTGTGCTGTAGCCATCTTCACATCACCACTCCTAAGGACCGTCATAGACAAGAGACATTCCTGGAGACAGATAGTCAGAAGTCACAGACAGATGCCGAAGGCCCAGAGCAAAGGGACCTCACAAATCACTCCAATATCCTGGCCTTATAAAAGCCCTCCCTAAGTGAGGTTCAAGTCCATCCATCAGGTGGAATGACAGACTCTAAAAAGACCAATTAAATTTTTACAAACCACTGGAATGGCATCTTGAAAATAAAGCAAAGTTATAGAAAACAGTCAAAAGTTATATTTTTTGCACTACTGGTTTTTTGACACCAGAGTTGTACCTCTTACAATAGATAACCATGGGAAACACTATTCTAATTATTGCTCTCAGAATCAAGCATTGTCATCTCGCTTACCTTCTCTTAAATTTATCCAGTGGAATAATTGACATAGCTGGTGACATGCTGCCTATCACAAAGAGGCTACCGTTTGTTCTTAAATTCCTTTAAAAAGATAACTTTATTGTTTTTAAAATAATACAAGAAGAAAAACCTTCATATATACAAGAGAATTAAAAGCAAAGCCATGGAATTAGCAAGCCATTCAGTGTGATTTAATGTTACACTAAACCCCCTTTTTTTTGACTATTACATGTGGGAACCTAATGTCTAGAAACATAAGCATCTTTTAAGGACATAGGATTTTTATGCAATATTCCTGTCCTGAAAAGAATTTAAATAAGTTTTCTAACAGTGAGGAATTCAAATAATTTTAATTTGGGGAATACTACATTAATTAGTATTTCATCTAGCTAAATTCTATTAGTAAATTCACCCAAATAGTTACTATAAAATGCTGTACTAGATCCACAAAGTTATAAACCGTAGCTTTTTGGTGAAGATTCTGAGACATTTAATACTTACTTAACATTCATTTTTAAATGAATGAATGAATTAACAAATAGAAGTGCTTAATAATTTAGCTCATATGCTTCCAGTTTCCGCACAGATAGAAAACAGCCACTGAGGAGGGAGGTAGAGGAAGATTTAAGGGTGAGGAAGTCACCCTCCTCTCATTTTAGCAAGAGAAATGTCAACCAAGATTTTCATCTCTAGAGATGAGTCAGAGAATCAAAAATTTAACAAAGAACCATATTAACACACAGTCCCACAATGGATGCTCCAGGTAGATTAAATCATAATTAATCTGCACCAAACCTCTGTTTAGAGAGCACAAAGGTATACAAATGCATTTTACATTGCTTCTCACCAAAACGGCTTCGAAAAGTCTTAGAGCACCAAAGGGTTAGACATTATTTATCTATAACATTTTGATGTGGATTTCTCTATCATGCTGAATAAATTAGGTGCCACAATACAACATCTATATAACAATTAGAGGTCAATTCAGGATAGAATAATAAAATGACAGGGAAAACCAATTAGTACAGTCATAAATTCTTTCTGCACATGTATTCTCAAAGCACTTGACTGACTTAGTGTAATTCCTTTGTCTTGATAGTCTTATTAACAAATTATATAGGCTCTGATGGGCCTAGGTCCCAAGTATGAATAAAAGATTTGAGAAATAAATGGTTTATTCACTAACAGCATTTCTTAACAGCTTTTTGGCCTCACCAAGAAAGTTGCCTTTACTTAAACTATTAGCTTTGAGAAGTGAGGTGTAAAGAAAAACATAGCTTAAGGATTCTGACCTCCCAAAATGTGGACATTTACCAGACGATGCCTTTTAGCTCCTGATATCTTTCCACAGTAAACATTGGTTGATTAGGGACTCAAATCAAAACTGAATTCCCTTATTGTGTGACTTGAAAGCAGTAGCAATGGAATACAATTGCTTTTCACACACAAAATAGTCACCAATTTATTCATTTTCTGTCATCTCAAAAGGAAAACAAATCTCTGAAAGTCAAATTGTCCCTTCATGGGGTGATGGATTTCTAAACGCTGAGTTCCTTCTTTTCAGCAAAGTGGTAACTCAGATGAGTCCGTGTTCACAAAGTGGCATTTGACAGAACAGTAATGTTACTTAGACAAATGTTCTGTGTAAGCCATAAGATATGACAGAGCGATAAGTTTCATGTGCTGCCATAGGCAAGCACATTCAGATTCTCAGAACCTCCTTCTGAGTTTAAAGAATGGGTTTGGGAGCAAAGACCTTGGGTATGCTACTAACCACATAAGGATATAGCACACCAGGGATAAAATGGTATATGAAGTGCCCAGCAAGTCCAAGGCCCAGTGGTGGTTGGACACACTGTACATTATGATACTGAAATTCCTTAAGCCTTGAGCTTCATATTCCATTCATAGCATAAAGTTACATGTTGCCTGTCTACAAACTTACTGATACCTCAATAAATCGCTATGTAATGTGCACCCCAGTGAAAAGCTCCTGTCTACACTTATTCAAATCTCTCGCTTTATTTTCCTGTTAGAATTTGATACACATCCTGATTTTCCAGAAGACTGACATAAGACAATAGGATCTTCATGAAACCCCCACAGACAACTGCACTCAGCCCATAATAGCAGGTAATTGTTACCATTACTGAGCTATTGCTATGTGCCAGTATCATTTTAGATCCCCTTTAGATAATGTGAGTCCTCTAATTTACTCCCCACAACAACTTCAGATGTATTTAAAGTTTATTATCCCCATTTCAAAGATGAGGAAAGATGTTAAATAATGTTGTACAATCTCCTACAGGGATATTCAGAGATAGCCCTAGAACACAAACTCAGGTCTCTTTCATGCCAAAACCTCTGGTTTCTTAACCACTTTGGTAGAATGATTTTCCTGACTCCAGGACAGCCTTAATCTCTTTTTCAGAGACATCCCTTCACCTCTGAACTTTCCTCGACCTTGTCATCTCCACAAGAACATAGCATTCCTGAAGAGATCACATTTAAACTGGTCTTTGTGTTAGTGATATACTGGCAAGGGTTAAGGGTGAACACACTCAGACAGTGGGGTGAGGGTGAGGGAGCAGAAACACAACCTGAAAAAAATCACATATAATCTTTCTCCCCACAAACCCAAGTAGTCTATGGTGAACTATCTAGAAGGGCTTACTTCACTGTGTTTATAGCTAGCCCTATCTCCATGAGAAAAATGTAGCTCTACCATGAGGTAGCATGAATGGCATTAGTACCCATCAAATCGAGTTTGTGTTTTCTGTGAAACCTTAAACCACTCATAAACTGGCTCAACTGCATGTCATCTTGTGGGATGGCAGCCAAGATAACCCATGAGCAGGATGGGTCACTGGCAAGTCTTAATCTATGTCAATATAGGCAACCACTAGGGAAGGTAGATGAAGAATGTCTAGCTGTGAGGGTTGAGAGAACTTGGAAAAAGGAAAATTGGGATGTTCTTAAAACACTGAAGAATATAGTAGCATTCCTTATTTGAAGGTGATTTTTAAAGCATATGGATGATTTATAGGAATAAGAATTACTTGGTTGTTCAGGCAAGGTTCTGTAAGAATCCATGCACATCTGGCCCCAAGTTAAATTATGAAGACTACACAGTTTATTAATAAATATTTTTTCTTCAACAATTATTCTTCCTTTCATGTCTTTTTACCATCTTGGGGTTGTAAAACTCAATATTATTCCCGGATCCCAGAAGTTTGCTCTCTCCAAATAGTGTGAGTCCCATACCTCATCTTCAAAACTTGTCTGGCCAGATGATGGATTCAATGACAGTCTACTTGGAGCTAGTATATAATAAGTAGCTCATTATGGCTAAAGAGGCTATACTGCTCAGAAAAAAGTTTTCATTTTAGTTTGTACCTGAATCTTAGGAGTGAATATTTTAAGACTTTCTTATTCTTTAGTATAGCCCAGTCATAGTAAGAGATCTGTGAAATGGGCTGCTTTCTGCAGTTCACAGATCAAAAAAGAAAAAAAAGACAAAAACAAAACCATCCACTATCTGTGATACCAGACTGCTCAGCCCGCCTCCTCTTCTGGTTGCTTCTTCGTAATGCCCCCTTCCTTTAATGTTTCAGATTCTGGTTAGCAAGGCAGCTTTCCTTCGTATCATCCACATCCTTAAGCCCATCAATGCTTCCCTCTCCCATCCATTCATTTCCCTCATTAAAACGTAATTTCTCACCAAAGTTTCAAGAACTCCCATTAATACCATTCAATCTGTCACTTTTCTCCATCACTTCTTTCCCTCTAGTGTAGCAAATCCCAGCATGAATTTTTTCCCATTTCTCCACTTCCAAGTGGAGGTGTATTTAAATGTTAAGATATTTTAAAGAGTATATTGGGAATACTTCCAAAGCAAAATACAAATTTAGCTGGATTTGGAAAAAGGAAGTAAAAGAAAGAAAAACAAACACACAACCACCCATGTTGCCATATCCAGTGACAGTAAGAGCAAGAGACAAAACGATGGTGATACAGTATTTACCTCCACTCAGTATGGCACATCTTACTACAGTAGAAAAGGTAAGGGAGGAAAGAAAGAGGAGTAAATACACAAATAATTTGAAACCACGGATAATTTAATAAATGTAATCATAGATTTTTTACATGGAAGGAGCATGATATGAAAACACAAACACTTCTATTTCCATCTTTGAAAGGTGGTAATTTGGATAATGAGCTTACTCGTTTTTACAAACCCATATTCTCAATGATCAGCACTAACATGTGACTACAGATAAAATAGCCTGTGTTAGAGCATAGAAAAAGACTGGGGCTTGGCCTTAGACGGAACAATCCTAATGGCCATCAGACAATCCATTCCACCTTCCAGACACTCTACAGAACACCAAATGTCAAAAAAACCCCACCAAAAACTGTCATCAATCATTTAGATACTTCTAGTACACTTGGATGTTCCTTGTCATATAGACAAATTATCCAGATGTCAAACTAATTTTTTCAATTTCCACTTGAAAGCTTTGTGTCATCTAGGTCTAGTCAACATTGAATTAATTTTTTCCTTTTCCCCCAATATTATAAGGATCATATGTCTGAAAACACTGTTGTTATACACCACGGCCTGGCGAATGTGGTTAATCTGATATTCTAGTTAACTGAGTTATACATTCAATTATGCATCATATTGATTTTGTATCATTGTTTTGACTCACGTCTCTGTTTATATCTTCTCTCTCCTTCTTCACAGAAAACTCCTTGAGGAAAAGGCCCAAATTTAAGCATCCTCATGCCATTCACGGCTTTTTAGTATCATGCATTACTCCTAATTAATGGATATTTTTTAAATGCATGTATTGGATCATCCAGATATAATATCTGGATAAACAATATTCAAAGAGCTATATTGCAAAGATAAACACAGGAAGTGTGTCCAACACAAATGTGCCTTTCTTGATTACACAGAAGATATTTTAGGGTTCTGTGGTACTTCAAGGTCATCATTACAAAAATTGAAGGCTACTGAAGTATAGAATTGGGGAATGCTGTTTAATAGCAGGCTAGGTGATAAGATGATAAATCATGTCACGCTCTTGTGTAACACCTTCCCACAATTTCCAGGACTCTTGGATAAAGACCAAATTCCACCTTTGTCCCAACATGGCTTATTCCTTGCCCATATCTTACACTTGCAGCCTCGGCTCACCCATTTGTCCTATTCTCTGTACTTCAGTCACATTTTTCTGTTTTTCATATCTTCAGAGGCAACATAATTCCTCCTGCTACAAGCCCTTCACCATGTTATTCCTCAATCAGAAATTCTCCAATCTGTCCTGCTCCTTCCCTAATCACTAATGCCTACTCGTCCCTCAAGGAGGTCTTTTGAGGTAGCTTCTGCCTTCCATATGAGTAAAATTCCTTGGTTATATGCCATTATAGCCCTCAGAACACTTGCTGAAGTTTATAATTACGCATTCATAGAGAGAGCACTGAAATAATGTTGATATTCCCTCATTATACTCGAGTCAGCATGAAAACAGAGTCCTTACCTGATTTGTTTACCACTAGATCACCAATGCCTAGCACAGTGCTTAACAGAAAGGAGTTGTTCAATAAATGTTTGTGAATGAGTCAAAGAAGAAACGTGTTATTTTGCCTTTTGACCATTTCATATATATATGACTATTTCATGTATATATATATATTTCATACATATATACACACACATGTCATACACACGTGTTTTTTATTCAGAATATTCATACAAAGTTACATGTGAGGCTCAGAGAGTCTTTCTGAGCATACTTTAAATAGCAGGTGACTCATTACCTTGGTCATTAGGTAAATTGGTTGGAATTTTCATTACTCTAAATCTAATACTTTGTTTTGTTAATCAAATATATTGTCCATGGTAACAGTTAAATACAGTGCTGATATGGAATTTGTCAGAGACTGCTGTCGATGTGAAAATGACTTCATACTCCTGACTACAACATGAACTAATATTTATCAGTAAGAGCATTCAAAGAAACATGAAACCTTTGGAATTCAAAGAATCAATGAAAATGTCAATTACTGCTAGATGGACAAGCAGAAAAGAAAATAATCTTGTCTGTACTTCTCTTGTCCTGCAAGACTTATGCTCCTGTTCCATTTTCTGAGCAGTCTAGTAAAATTCAATTTACTTTTTCAATTTGTCTCCAGCCAAGCTTCCTTCTGTCAGCTATGCAGACATTTCAATGCCGGTCATGTAGAGTAACAAGAGAAGGACAACAAGAATGAAATTACCTGTGCATTTGCGATCTGTGTCTTCTTTCTTTGACCCACTAATCGTCAGCTTGCAGTTGAAGTTTTCTTCCCAGTATTCGGCAAACCACACATTTCTTCTGTTGTTTTCAAGTGTGCGGGATGTAAAATAGGCATCGAATCCTAAAGAGAGTTAAATGAAAAGGTCATTGCTTGTGGGGCACTGCTGGGACACAGGGAAATAAAACACCAGTGATGGTTTTTCTTTGTTTTAGTAGACTGGATGCTATTTTGGGTCAATGAAAAAATAAAAAATAATCAACAGAAAAAAATATTCTAATGCTAACCTATGGCTAAATCTCTAGTTCAATCTGTCAGGCAGATGTGTGGCCTACGAATGACATTTTCACAATGAAATCTGCATCAGAGACCTTAGGGATGACACAACGATCACAACACGCCTTGCGTCTCTAGTGAGCTGGATCAGGGACAAACCATCACCATCATCATCATCAAGATAATAACTGATAATTTCGGTGCTTATTATGGTCAGACTCTGTGCTTTACATAGATTCTTTCATTCATTTCAACAACTTATGCAGTAGTTGCTATCATTCCCATTTTGCCAATGAGAAATAGAGGTTTAGATGAAATAATAATGTGCCCAGGGTCAACCATGATATATTCTGCATCCCTGACCATGAGCTACTGACCTGTGAATATCATTTTAAGAACCCTCTTTCATTTAGTAATGTCCCACTATGTAGTTGACTTTCTAGTCAAAATGGAAGTTTTTGAAGAAGCCATAGGTAAACTGAGCCCAACATAAACTCAGTGCCATTCACAAAGAGTATGAGATGAGCAGAGACCAAGAGACCAGGTCCCCAGGAAATCTCTAGCTACCTCAGCTTTACCAAATGCAGCTTTTATGTTCCAATGAACCATAAGCTCTTGTGAGAATCAGAATCAGATTGGATTCAGTATCCCAAGACCTGGGCTTGAACCCCAGCTCCACTAATCTCACTAAATCATAGAAACATGAGCAAATACACACTTAACCTTTCTGGTCTCCCTTTCATCTATCTGTAAAAACGAAGGTGACGCCACCTCCTTTTCTCACAGGTTCTTGCTTGTGGCAGTGGGAAGACTTTAGAAACTTACAGAGTTTAAGGTCAAGAATCATAGAAAAAGATGGATTTACTTTCACTTAAATTATTCAAAGTTTTCCCTTAACTTTAAAGCCATAAAAAAAATATCTTCAGACCATAAACTCTATGAGAAGAGCATACCGGCTTAATTTTATTCACCACTACATTCCCAACACAGAATTCATGGTTTGACACAGAGGACATAGAGTAAGCCTACTATAAATAGACAACTGGAAATAACAAGACAGATTTTAAAAAGTAGGAGAGGAAAATGAAACATATAAAGCAAAGGAGACTATATAGCATTTTAGGGAAAATAAAAATAATATTCTACATCTCTTAGGTCACTGTCCAGGCTGCTGGCAGAACATGATGGTCTTGACCAGGTACCAGCCACCTGTCCTTTTCTAGCCACTGCCTTAACTAACTTGAGAGTGATCTGGCTGTAGTATCTGATCTTATTCTGATATTAATACTGATTGATTAATCTGTCTGGCTGGAAGTCCTCCTCCCGCCTCCCTGTTCTCCCACCACCCTGCCTCCAGATGACTGTTCAGTAGAATAATGTCATATTGCTAAAGAAAGGGGAATCTTTGGGGAAAGACAGATGAGTCCTCTATGTTTTTGAGATCACTACATGGAGGCACTTGGTCATGTCCATACATACACACCCACACGTGGTGACTAGTGATCAACTTTCACTTTTCTTTCCATCTTTGCTCCACACACAAGAGAAGGCAGATTAATTAACAGTGGTAGATTGTGACACTGGTGGCCCCTGATGGACTGTGCTTCCTGGGCTTCACGCCCTTGTGTAGTCCCCTCTTACGTACTGTGTCCTTATCAATGGGACATTGGCAGATGAGGTACAAGCAGAGGCTGGGAAACCCTGTGCCCACTGTGGCTTGTCCTTGTGGAATTCTTAAATCTTCTTGGAATCCAGCTGCCATGTTCTAAGAGGTTTGACTGAGGGATGTGAGGTCACGTGGAAAGAGAGGAGCCCAGGCAGACACCAGCCCTCTCGGCAAACCCTTTTTGCCCATCCCGGCCCCCCAGCTGGTTGCAGTCGAAGAACTGCTTAGCTGAGACCAGCCCCGATTGCAGAACTGTGGTGATTTGTTTTTTAAGCCACTACACTTGAGGTGGTCTGTTATGCAGCCATAGACAACTGAAACACTCTATCATCGCAGCACCCTGGGCCCTCTCTGAGCAGCACCCAAATGACAACATACTCCTAAGGGAGTAGCGTCCTCAAGAGAACACAAAGGGGCTTCAGAAACAAGCATTTGGCCACATGCCACAGGTCTGAACCCCGAGCCAAACTCAGAATAGGAACTACTAAAATGGCTCAACTTGTAGCATGGATACATACGTTCCCCAGCTCACTAGAAAACATCTTTGGAGGGAACTTCATCATTGAGAAAGTCTATCATTTCAAAAAGCCCATCTCTTCCACCTGTGTCTGCTGGAAATGCAAAAGCATGTTGATGAAGGAAGAACCAGTTTGGGGCTAGCTAACATGCAGGTAGGTGACTGCGGAACGCTGACAAGAGAAGATAAGAAAGGGAAGGCAGCAGCCGCTTCCTCTTCCTTCTCTTCTAAGTAAGAACAAATATATTTCTGGAAAGAAAGTAAGCACTACAGAGGCCGTCTGCATGCACCATGGCAGGACGTGAATGAGGGGCAGACTTTCCTAGCAAAACCTCTGTCCTTTTCACTCACCTATCTGGCTGCCTCTCCGCTTCCTCCTACTCCTTACAGTGGGGCTGCTGGCCACGCTCACCTGTAAGCTGACCACTGTTCTTGCTTCCCAGATGCATTTATGTATGAAGTTCCTAGAGCTCTCACATGATGCAGGAGGTCGGGGTGGAACCAAAGATGCTGCATTTTTAACAAGCCTGAGGTGATGTTCTTGCTGCCCAGACCTTAAGAAGCAAGGCTCTAAGGCAAATCCTGCGTTTTTAACAAGCCCCAGGTGATGCACCTGCTGCCCATCTTTGAGAAGCAGGACTTGAGTGAATCCTGAACTTCAGCAGGTGGGATTTGAGCAGTTCCAGCCCAACTTGCTAGATCGCAGCATTGTCAACTTAGCCTCGAATTTTTGCCTTCGTTCCAATGAGAGTGTCTTGCTTTGCTTCTGTAGTTGAGACTTGCTTAGTACCCTGCTCAGTACGACAGGAGCCCTGCCTTGCCATCCCATAGCCTGCAGATGGCCCAGGTGAGGTGGACCATGCTTTGTCACCTGTTGGTGAATTTTCCCAGTGTGCTTGCTCTGTCTATCTAGCCCTGAGCTGTACTGCTCTGGGCCCCTGGAAGCCTCCAAAGGCTGAATTCCTCACCTGAGTCTCCTGTCATCACCCTGGGATCTCCAGCTCAGAATTTTAATCCTAGTGCTGGGACTTAGTGTTTCTAAGAAGGTAACCTGAAATAGCCCTACGTCTTCTCTACCTCCTCTGAAGCTCTATGGGCCTGAGGGTAAAAACTCAGAGACCTTACCAGGCACTAATATAGCATATGTTTGCTTTTGGGTGGTTTCCTAGAGACTTGAACTGCCAGCCTGTATGAGATTTGCACTTTCTTCCTGTCATTAAGGAAGCCACAGACTGTAGTGGTGAACACAGACATCAGGGTCACAATGCGTGGGTTTGAACCCAGCTTTGGCACTTTCTAGCTGTATGACCTAGAGTAGGTTACTCAACTATTCTGTGTCTCAGTTTGCTCATCTGTAGAATGGGGTTAATATTAATACCTACCTCATAGGGTTGTCATGAGGATTAAATGAGCTATTATTTGTAAAGTACTCAACATGTTGCCTGATAATGTAAAATATTAACCATTGGTTGTTCAATAAACACACACATCCATTAAATATTTATGGAGCACTTACTCTGTGACAGGCAATATTGTCTGTGCTCACAAATCTTGGGATCTAAACCTGCATGGCCCCTCATGGGATGTATAGCCAGCCTGGTGGGGAAGGTAGACTTTAAAAAAATATCATTTAAATAAAAATAAAATTACAACTGTGATGATTTCCATGAAGGAAGGAAGGGTACACTGTGCTCTGGGAACACAGAGGGGGAGAGAACTGTCTTGGAATCAGAGAGGGCTTCCTGGAGGAAGTAGATACATAGATGAGAAAAGGGAAAAATAGGTTTTAACTGGGAGTAGGGGAAGGGCAAAAATTGGATATTTATTCAGATGGAATAGCATATGCTATGTCTTAGGAATACTGAAGTCATTTTAGCATGACAAAGTATCCCAGGACCACTAGGCCTCAAAATCAACAAATACAAATGGACCTTCTTCTATGTACATGCAATCTAACATTGCTACTAAAATTCTAATAAACCAGTGGCATAAATGTTTATCCAATGAATGAATGAATAAATGAATAAGTTAGTCTGCCAAGTATTTGTCAAAAGTCCTGACGTCAGGCAGATTTCTACTTGGTCATATAAAAAGTTGCACTAATAGTTACAATTACAAAAATAATAAGCATTTTGTATCCATTGTTTCATTGTCACAGAACTCTTAGGAAGCAGGTGCTAATCATATCCACACTTTAGAGGTAGAAACTGAGGCTCAGAGAGGGATGTGGACCCACATCAGCCTGTTTTTAGATCCTGGTTTTTGACTTCAGACCATAAAGCAGTGATTCAAACATTTTGGTGGATATCACAATAATCTGGGGAGCTGATTAAAAAAACAGAGACGAGGGTCAGCGAGGTAGGTCAGCCCTGGATTTTGTTTTGTCCCAAGTTCCCCAGGAGATTCTCACATCCACCGGAGATTGAGAACCACAGCTACGGATCAATGCTGTAGCCCACTTACCATACCACCTGTCCTCTCCCTCTATGAGATGCCCTATCACCAAATTACTACATCAGCCATCAATTCCACTAGGCAACTGGGTGTTTCAACAGGTGGAAGAGCAAAACGATTACATGGTCAGGTGTTGGAATGGGTGAGTCAACCAAAAGGGTAAAACTGGCAAAATGGGCTGATGGTGCTGGAGCAAAAGCCAGTTTCCGAAAACAGCTCCTCTCAGACAATTCAAAGAAGCAGAGGCAGAGGTCAAATAGATGTTATTCAATTTAGTGCATCCTTGCTGATTTACCTCGGCTTACCTGAGTCAGATTTCTTTTAGGATCTAACAATTTGTTTATTTCTCTTTAGCAGGGCTGTGGCAACAGATAAACTGTCTTACTGGTTCCCTCTACCCATTCCCATTCACAAAGATTGAAACTGTCCATGAGATAGTCAAGTTTTTAAAAGAGACCTTGCTGTAGCCACGTATTCAGAATGCCTTGGAATGTTCTTGGCAGCCCTTTGGGTTAAGCACACACCATAGCTCTGCTTTATTAACAGACAATGAGCTTCTAATGTGGGGTGGTCCACAGCTGCCCCTCCGGCTGCGGTCACTAACCTATCACTCTTAGCGTGTTATTACCGCTTCTGTAGCTTAGTGATTTTTCCTATCTTTTTTTAAGGAATAGGCTATTTAATACAAGATGTACAGTCGCCAAGGTGCAACAGAGTCAGGGATAGAAGCAGAAATTAGAATAACTAATAATCTAATAATATTTGTGTATAGGGGTGTGCGTGTGTGTATGTCACAGAATTGAGATTTTTCTTCTCATTCCTACTAGAGCTCAGAAGAAAAGTGATCTGGACACACATCCCTTTATTCTTAGTTAAATTAACAGAGTTTTTAAGGGTAACCGAGACACCAAGACTAGGGTTTCAGTTCACAGAAAACAGAATAAGAATCATGTAAAAGAGAAAGGTCATTCTTTTATGTGGAGTTGATGAAATTCTTAGTATTAAATTGTTCCTTTTGTTGGACAGATGATTTTAATCTCAGAAATTAATCTACAAGTGATTCTAAAGCAAATTCCCATTGAGTACATGTTGAACAATATTCCTATAATCTCGGAAGTAAACTTAGAACATTGAAATAATGAGCAGAGTTTTAGCTGGCATTACAACTACACCTCTCAGGTTCTTTCCTCTTTTAACTAGGGTGCTGCTCTCAAATACCTCCTGAAATCTGTGGTTGAGACAAGAGTGTGCAAATCAAAAGACACATAATTCATCCCGGGCAGTATGTTTGGGAGGTGACCTTTCCAGCTGAGAAGGAAGAAAGCTCTCACAGGTGTGTGGTATGAAAGGAAAGCTATCTGTGTCAAGAGGGGGTCGGAGGACACAGCTGCCTGCTCGGCCAGGGTGAAGGCAGGCTGACAGATACAAATGGAGCTTCATGCGGCATCAGAAAGTGACCAGTAGCCTTGATTGCTGCCTTATTCACACAGGTCATGTACTGCAGGTTAGAACATCTCTGTCAGCCTAAATGGCACGGAGCACCCGAGGCTCCCTATTCACTGGCCTGTAAAGGAGGGGCTCTTAGCTCTTGCTGGTCTGCCTCTGATTCAGGAAGGATGTGCTCATGATTCAGAAACACACAGCTCCTGGCTCATCATAGGGATGGAATACTAACAGAATAGATAAATAAATCGATGAATAAAAAGAAGAGGAGAAAAGACAGATGGAGACAGAGAAGGAATGGGAGAAAGAGAGAGAGAGGAGGGAGGGGTAGGGGGAGAGGGAGAGGAGAAGGGAAGGGAAGAAAGGGAAAAGAAGGGAAGGAAAGGGAGTAGAGGAGAGGATACAAGAGGAGAGGGAGAGAGGGGGAAAAAAGGAGAGGAGGGGAGGAGAAGGAAGACAGAGACATTGATGAAGATAAGAAGCAGGGAACTCACACCCTGCTGCTGAGAGGGTAAATCAGAATAAATTTTGCAGGGGCTGGCCTGGTGGCCTAGTGGTTAAGTTTGGCATGCTCTGCTTCAGCAGCCTGGGTTTGGTTCCCAGGCATGGACCTACACAACTCATCAGCAGCCATACTGTGGCAGCAACCCACATACAAAGTACAGAAAGATTGACAAAGATGTGAGTTCAGGGCAAATATTCCTCAGGCCAAAAAAAAAAGAAGAAGATTGGCAACAGGTGTTAGCTCAGGGCAAATCTTCCTCAGCAGCAATAAATAAATAAATAAGTTTTGCAAACACGTCGTATTTATTTTATGCCCTTTTCTATAACTCATTGTAGTGGGTTGAATTGTGACCCTCAAAAAATATGTTCATGTCCTAACCCCCTGAACTTGTGAGTGTGACCTTATTTGAAAAATGTTTGGATGCTGTATAACATGAAATTACATCCCAAATGTAGTTAAGGATCTTGAGATGAGATCATCCTGGATTATCTGTGTGGTCCCTAAATCCAATGACAAGTATCTTTATAGGAGACACACAGGGAGAAGAGGCCTTGGAAAAAGTCTTGTAAACGTGGAGGTAGAGACTGGAGTGATGCAGCCACAGCCAAGGAACAACTTGGAGCTACCAGGAGCTGGAAGAGGAAGGCAGGATCCTCTCCTAGAGCCTTCAGAGGAAGAATGGCCCTGTCAACACCTTAATTTTGGACTTCCACAACTGTAAGAGAATAAATTTCTGTTGTTTTAAGCCACAAAGTTTGTGGTCATTAGTAATGGCAGCCCCGGGAAACAAATAACACTCATAAGAAGCAAAAAATCCTGTTGTTGTATGTACCTCTCTACAGCTTCTCGCCAGTCTCAATGATAACGTTTGCTTCTCAGATGTCGCAAAATGATAGCTTGTGGAACATATTTAACCTATAGACTTGCCCTTTCTATTTTGCCCCAGAGGATTTTTAAAATTAATTTAAAAATCAGGAGGTTTCACTTGTAAGTCCAGATTTCTGGCTTCACTTGTAAAGTCAGAAGATCTGAGAACACAGACCCCCTTCCCAAGGGGCAGCCATCAGCAGGTGCTGAAGAACATGGATTCCCTTCATGTGTGCCTGAGCTCATCTGCTCATGGTATTTCCCACCACCTCTGACAGTTTCAACCTGGTCATCTTTTCTCATTTGTAAGATGTGTGTGGTTGTCATGGCAGATACTGGTCTTTCCAGCACTAGAAATGCTTCGTCTTCCTTTAACACCTTCGCTGCAACTTGAGTGGTATACAAACTCTGCTGAAATGAGAAATAGTATCTTAGGCCCCTGGGAATATATCCTGGACAAAGCTACTAAAACCATAGGGAAGTTGGGAAAGCAGCAGGACATAAAATTGATGCAGAGAAGTCATCTCTCTTCATACACACAAACAAAATCTCTTAAAAGATGTAGTGGGAGAGAAGACCACAATTAAAATAGCTACCCCCCCCCCAAAAAAAAACCTATTCAAGAACAAGTGTATCTTCCCATTTAATCAGGTTGACTTTTGTCTTTCAGTAGAGTTTTAAGTTTTCCTATGTCCATTGCCTTGAGGCTAATTTGTAAATTATGTGATCTTATTAAAAATATTAGCATTTTCTTTTCCTAGAGCAAGACAAGCTGCTTTTAAAGTTTATATGGAAAAAATATAACAGTGAGGGGAACTCTGAAAAAGAAGAGCATGTGTGCCTGTGTGTTTGGGGGTGTTGAGAAGGGGAGTGAAAAAGAAAGAGGGCAAATCCTACCAGGTGTGATATTGTAACAACAGATTGTAAATTCTCTACGATTCAAAAAGAGTAGTTCTGACAGAAGAATAAGGAGATCAGTGGACCACTGGAATACAACAGAAAGTCCAGAAATAGACCCAACTGCCCATGGGAATTTTATATAATAGAGAATAAAGGTAGCATTTCAAATCGCTATGGACAATAATAATCAAATAAACCGCAACCGGTTGGATAATTGTTGGTCCACAAATTTGGGAACTTCCTAGGTAAAATCAGAAACTGCCCTCCCGCCACCCCCCACCCATCATGGAGGGCAAGGAGAGACTGAAGAAAGAGGCAGACCACTCCAGATTGGTAGGTGGCAGGTTTAATAAGCAAGGAAACTTGTTACAAGGCTTGTCTTGGGCAGGTGCAAGAGGACTAGATCTCTGCACCCACTAGCTGGAATCGTAAAAGTTATATAGAGGCCTTAACGGGGTTTGGTTCCATATATCATCCTGTTGTTCTCAACGCCATCTTACTCTCTTAAAGCTACTTCTTTGAAACCAGCCCTCACTGTGGGAACTGTGGGCAGAGCCCACATTCCAAGGACAGGGGAGGGAGTGAGGAGCCTCTGATTGTGAATCCTGCCTGAGGGTCACCTGGAGGTCACGTCCTCTTGATGACCTCCTCTGAAATAATGATCTAATTGGATCCCAGTAAGAAATTTAATGTTGTATTAACCCACAAAAAATTTGAGAAGCATTGCATGGATTTAACTATAGTAAGTGAATTTGGGGTTTCCAGTTTCTGCAAGAGGATGAATTGTGCACAGTTGTAAGAACTGGGGATCCTTCATGCTTGGTTTCAGGCCACCTGCTACAGGACGTCACAGTGGGTTCCAATGCCATGTGGCACATCCCCTGATCCTCTGCAGTGGCCCTGCCTGCACTTGTGCAGTGCTGTGGATGGTCAGTTCCTTGTCTGCCTCTGTCTCAAAACTTGAAGTTTCTGTTGGACAGAGGCTGTGTTCTTCTCGTCTCCACCTTCCCAGTTCAAGTTCCTGTAAACATTTATTGAAGTAAATTGAAGTTGGCGACATAAATTACTTTGGCAAGAAGATCATTACTGATCTAGTGGGACAAATCTAGGCTTGCAGATGCACCCACAAATTTGCTGGCTGTATCTACTGATGAGAGTGGTGGAAACCAGCCATTATTTTTGACAAAACAAATAAGAATTATTGCAATGGAAATTATTCCACAAAGAACAAAAATCTCATGGGAAGTGTTTATGAATGAGGTTGAGGGAATAATGTTTGCAACATGATTCCACAAAATGCCTCCAAAGGGCTGTTGCATATTATATAATGCTAGAATGCCTGCCATTTTTCATTCCTTTAAACTGCCTAGGAAACAGAAGGGCATTTTATGTAATCTGAATATACTTACATTGGAATGAATATGGATATAAACAGTACATATTAAATTGATAGTTTGTGAAAATGGTTAAACACAGACTCTGAAACTAGAATTCTAGGGTTCAATTCCTAGTTTTGTTATTGTTAGCTAGAAGACCTTGAGGAAATGACCTGACCAGTTTAAGTTTCTCAATCTATACAATGGGGATGATGATAATGTCCACTCCACAGGATTATTGTGAAGCTTCCATGTGAGAATATACGCAGTGTTACAACAATGTATGGCGCATAGTAAGAGTAGAAATATTAACTACCTTAAAAGAAAATGAACACAGACACACATGTAAGGTGAGAAACAGAGAGAGAGACAAGAAGAGGAAATTTAGGAAACTTTGAACTTTAACACTAGGGATTATGCATGCAATATTCAGCTATCAAGACCCTGGCTTCAGAGTCAGATGGACCTGAGTTTGAATCCTGACTCTGCCAACTACTAGCTATTTTACTTAACTTATCCCATGTGAGGTTGATCACTTAGGTTTCTGTTGTTTGTGTTTTGTTGTTGAACTGTATATTTGTTTGCTTATTCATTTTTTATTCATTCATTCACTTATTCCCAAAAAGACTTAAAATGGCACCTCTGTTTCCTCATCTATAAAATGAGGATAGTAGTACCTACCTAATAGATGGATGTAAAGATTTAAAATATTAAGGCTAAACCAACTAACATCTTAAAGTTGCTGAGTAAATGCAGGTTCCTTTCCTGTTGTTAATATATGCAGTTTGTGTGTATGTGTGTGTGTGTGTGAGGAAGACTAGCCCTGAGCTAACATCCGCTGCCAATCCTCATCTTTTTTGCTGAGGAAGACTGGCCCTGGGCTAACATCCACGCCCATCTTCCTCTACTTTATGTAGGACACCACCACAGCATGGCTTGACGAATGGTGCGCCTGTCTTCACCTGGGATCCGAACCTGTGAAACCCTGGGCGGCCGAAGCAGAGCGCACGAACTTATCCTCTACGCCACCGGGCCAGCCCCAGTGTATGCAGTTTTAACATCAGTTTCAGACACTATACAGTAAGCACCTTCCATACCTGAAAACCCTTTATTGTTTTCCTATGTCATGTGTAGCCATGTGAGCTTAATAGACTAAATATATGTCACTTTGGGGCAGCTCAGGATGTGCAGGTCAGTAGAGATGAAAGATAAAATGCCATCCCTCTGGTGGATGCTTTTGGAGGTGAGACTTGAAGAAGTGATCTACCTGGAGGCCACAGGCTGCTTCTGCAGAGTGGGGAACGGGTGATGGATCAGCGTGTGGTGGAAGGCTCCTTCTCTCCCTCCTTCCACCTCACCCTCATTATGATGCTCAACTTGAACCTTGCCTTAGCTGGTTAAATGTTCTGTACAGAACTTGGGTAAAGAGCTTACCTCAGGAGCACCAACCACTCATGTAGGTTACAGCATTACTCTTGGGCTGGGATTTTTATTGTCACTGCTATAATTTCTTGCTTTCCTGCCCTCCTGCCTTCCTCCATCTATGCTATGTTATTTTTCAAGATATCCCAAATTTGCATATCTTTCTTTCCTCCCCAGCAACAACGAATACAAGAATTGTGATGCTAAGTTAATGTCCCTTAACTTGAAAATATCTATTCTTGCGATGTATGTCATGATTACTCAGATATCACATGTTCAAATGTCTTCTGAAACATCTAATAAGTATTAAAGTATGTTGCCCATAATTGATTGCATCTCAGTGCTATCTTTGAAAATTGTTATTCATTATATGAAAGCCTTCCAAAATTTTACTTAATCATACTTTGCTATATGTAGAGTACACATATGTTTATTCAAGTTTGATATTATCCTGATGAAGTAGGGTCGGACTTTTGTTTCCATAGTGAATTTTATGAGCATTTGTAATATATAATTTATTGTGCAGAAATGTTTAAGAATTTTTTGAATCATACTAAATTACCATGATTATATTCATGTGTGTATATAATTTTCCAACAATTGTAATCTTACAAAATAATGAATTTAACCCATAAAGTATTGACAGTTTAACAAATGGAACTTACCCATTTTTTCTAGGCAACAACAGAGTGAAAGCCAGACAAACTTGTCAGAGAATTATTCTGCATCGTGGAAGCTTCACATTTTATTTTTAATAACCATACAAGAACCACGTTGCCTGGTTACCATCTTCATTTTGTACTCTGATCTAAAAATGTCTCAGCAGCCAGAAGTTTTCAGTGAGCTTGACACCTAAACTTATATAATCAAACATCTATAACAATCCAGAAGGAATTTTACCAAAATGATGTTTCATTTTCTTCCTAATCACAGATTCAGCCACTGCCTAAAGACTTGACAAAAAAAAATTAATATTTTGAAGGAAGGACTTTAGTAATGTGGATCTGAGAGAAAAATGAGTTTAGGGGAAAAAAGGCAAACAAAACCTTGAAAAACAATAATACCAGTATTCTAAGTGTGTGACCATTTACTATTTGAATCCCCATGGAAATATAAATCAAAAGAAGACAAATTTTTTGGAGACCGAGAAAAGCTTAAATTAATATTTAAAATATCATCTGATAATTTCATGACAAAGGTCACTTTCATTTTGGGGTTTTTTCAGTTTTGAGTAGAACCAACATCCTAGCATTTTGATCCCTATTCCAGCAACCACTAAAGCATGTTATTTTGATGTATGTTATTTCTCCATGTATTATTTGGCATATTAATGAAGACATCATACTTTCAGAAATGTAAAAACAAGCTGAAAATAGATGTTTCATGTAAATAAGTATCTTCATGTAAAGAACAATTTCAAGAAGCAAATTTAGATCATTTCATTCTTTTACCACCCAAGTTACCAAGATATTTCTGAGGTGGAGACATTGTGTTAGGTGCTGTAACAGGAAAGGTTACTTGCTCTGAACTCTTCTCTCTCCAATTTTGGGTAACCATATCCTATTTTCTAGGAATCCACTTACACATTCATATGGTTGTGCTAGATGTTGACTGGCTGAATTGGAGGTGAGCACCTAACCCAATCTGGGTCAATCAAATCCCCTTCCTGGGGAACCTGAAATCAGAAATACAGTTGTGAATTGCTTAACGGTGGGAATACAGTCTGGGAAATGCATCATTGGGCGATTTTGTCATTGTGTGAACATCAGAGAGTGTACTCACACAAACCGAGATGGTATAGCCAACTACACATCTAAGCTCTGTGGGACAGCCTATTGCTCCTAGACTACAAACCTGCATAGCATGCTACTGTACTGAATGCTGTAGCCAACTGTAACACAATGGTAAGTATTTTTGTATCTAAACATATCTAAACATGGAAAAGGTACAGTAAAATTATGGTGTAAAAGATAAAAAAATGGTACACCCGTAGTAGGGTACTTACCACGAATGGAGCTTACAGGACTGGAATTTGGCCTGGGTGAGTGAGTGAAGGCCTAGGGCATTACTGTACACTACTGAAGACTTTATAAACACTATACTTAGGCTACACTAAATTTATAAAAAAAATTTTCTTTCTTCAATAATACATTAACCTTAGCTTCCTATAACTTTTTTACTTTATTAACTTTAAAATTTTTTAACTTTTTGACTCTTTTGTAATAAAACAGCTTAAAACACAAACACATTGTACAACTGTGCAAAAGTATTTTCTTCATATCCTTTTTCTGTAAGCTTTTTCTCTTATTTCTTCCTTTTTTTTTTTTTTTTTACTTTTAAAACATTTTGTTAAAAACTAAGACAAAAATATACACATTAGCCTAGGCCTACACAGGGTCAGATCATCATCAATATCATTGTCTTCCATTTTCACATCTTATCCCACTGGAAGGTCATCAGGGCAATAACACACATGGAGCTGTCATCTCCTGTGATCACAAATGCCTTGCTCTGGAATGCTTCCTGAAGGACCTACCTGAAGGACTTCTTGAGGAGGTGTCACTCTTTTCAGAAATATGTCCATGGTCTTTTGCTTGGTTTATTTCTTTTCTTCATCATAGATTTGCTTGTAAGCTGATAATGGCTCATGAACATTCCTCTCTATTGATGAAAACCTTTGGTGTTAGGATCCATGTTTTCAAACTTATTTTTTTGTGCGGAAGACTAGCCCTGAGCTAACATCCGTTGCTAATCCTCCTCTTTTTTGCTGAGAAAGACTGGCCCTGGGCTAACATCTGTGCCCGTCTTCCTCTACTTTATATGGGACGCCGCCACTGCATGGCTGACAAGCAGTGCGTCGGTCCTCGCCCGGGATCCGAACCTGCGAAACCGCGGGCCACTGAAGCAGAGCGCGTGAACTTAACCACTACACCACCAGGGTGGCCCCATGTTTTCAGACTTTTTAAGGAGTTTGTTGAGGTCTGCAAAAGCTTCTGCTAAACCCTTCACTGTGAATTTTCTTGGTGGGGAAGGCTTCTTCTTTTTCTTCTCCTACAGTTTTCTTTTCTCTTGGCTTTTCTTCAGCTGTGAGTTCCTGTCCCAGTTCCAATGACTCCTCCTTAGTCAATTCCTCAGGAACCACCTCTAGGAACTCCTCAATGTCATCCTCATCCATACTCAGGTCAAAGTTGTTTGCCATCTCAACCACAGCCTTGTTGATTTTTGCAACCTCCTCATCCTTGGCAAATCCTTTGAAGTCATGGATGAACCTCTTGAGTGTCTTCTTCCAGACGCCATCCATACACTCCTTGGTGACATCACCCCAAGCCCAAGCAAGGTTCTTGATGCAGTCATGGATGTTGTAATCCTTCCAGAATTGCATCAGTGTCTTCCTCAGTTGCAGCAATAGTCTGGACAAAGGTCCACCTCAGGTAATAGGACTTAAAGGCTGTTATATGTCCTTGATCCACTGGTTGGATCAAAGAGGTGGTGTCTAGAGGGAGAAACACCACTTGGTATTGGAATGAAGATCACCAACAAAGGGAAGAAGTCTGGGAGCATTATCAAGAATAAGAATAATCTTGAAAGGTATATTATTCTCCAAACAGTACTTCTCCATTTTGCTGGCATAGCAATTCAGGAGGCATCTTGGAAGAGAAGCTGGGTCATCCATGACTTCTTATTGCTCCTGTAGTGCACTGACTGTGTGTGCTTACTGATAGGCTTGAAGGCCCTGGGCTTCTCACTGTGCCAGATCACAAAGGGTTTTAATTTGTAACCGGCAACATTGCCCCCAAGCAAGACTGTTATCCTGTCCTTAAAAGCCTTGAAACCTGACATAGACTTGGCTTCCTTATGGATGGAGGTCCTTTCAGGCATCCGTTTCCAGAATAGGGAGGTTTCATCCATATTGAATATTTGATCTGGCAAGTAATTTTCTTCCACAATCAACTTATCTAGAGTTTCCAAAAATTCTTCTGCTGCCTTCACATCAGCACTCGCAGACTCACCACTCACTTTCATATTATGTAATGAATAATGATTCTCGAATCATTTAAACTACCTAGAGCTAGCTATAAATTCAACATCATAGTTGCATCCAGCCTTTTCTTTAAATATCACAAATTTTTGCTTTGGCCATGATTGTTGTCGTGCTGAGAGGGACACGCTTCTGCGCCTGGTCTTCAGTACAGGTCATTAGAAGTTTCTCCATGTGTGACATAGGCCCATCTTGAATTTTTGTTAGTCTCCTTGCCATCAATGAAGCAGATTCTTTAATAGCTTCCATCACTTTGTTCTTATTCTTCAAGATCATAGCTATGATGGAATGGGACATGCCTGACTGGTGAGAAATAACTATCACTGATTTTCCACCTTCGTAGTCCTTCATCATTTTTAATTTCATTTCCAGGTCAATCACTCGACATGGCCTCTTACGTGTAACATTAGTAGCGGATTTTGTATGCTTAGGGGCCAAGATGAACAAAACAATATGAGATTAAATCAAGCACAAGAGAAAATGATGTAACCAAGAGAGGCAGTAAACACAAGATGCATGAGGCTGCTGCCAGCATAACATGGCATACTGTTTTACAGTAAACTGTTTTTTGTAAGTAGAAAGGATACTCTCTCAAATAACAATAAAAAGTATAGTATAGTAAATACAACATAAACCAGTAACATAGTCCTTTATTATCATTATCAAGTGTTGCGTACTGTACATAATTGTGCATGCTATACTTTTATACAATTGGCAGTGCAGTAGGTTTGTTTACATCAACATCACCACAAACATGTGAGTAACACATTGTGCTATGACGTTACAGTGGCTAGGACATCACTAGGCAATAGGAATTTTTGAGCTCCATCATAATCTTATAGGACCACCTGTATACGTGGTCCATTATTGACCAAAATGTTGTTATGCAGTGCGTGACTGTAATGAAATTTCACTCTCAACCCAGACTGCTCACTTTAATAATAGAGATGTAAACTCAGGGGCTGCTGATAGCAGCAGTGTAGACTGGGAAGTAGAAAAGGTCAGTTTGCATTGGGAGAGAAGAATGAGTGAATCAGAGGCCAAGAAAGGAGGGACATGGAAGAAAAACAAAAGTGTCTTACATTTTCTACAGGGCTCAAGAAGCTGGTTCTAATCAGTTTCTAAGATCTGAATATATTTCTTTCCCTTGGGTTCTATAAGACATCTTTTTATTTATAATAAATCATCCTCCTTCCTTAATGCTTAGACAAATCCCAATGGGCCTCTGCCGTTGACTGGCAACTATAAGAGTTGTAACTAGTATCGATGTGGGGATAAGTCAGATATGGATCTTTCTCAAGGAGATTGTCAAGAAGTAGGATGCACACAGATAATTTTAACAAAATGGAGAAAGCTTCAGAAGTCATAGAGATGAGATGACAGACATTTTCACAGGAAGAAGAAAACCTTCCTGGCTCTGGAGAAAGATCAGAAAAGTTTTTCAGAGCAGTGATATTACAATCAGTGTATTTGAAAATGTCTAGAATGATAACCAACACTTTATTTTTTCCTTTCAATTTTTTTCTAGGTGATTTGTGTTACAGGAGTACAAATTCAATTTGCTGCCATTTGGTTCAGACACAGAAATCCTGTTTTTCCACTCAGTGTGGCACACTGTTGCTGGGAGAGCTTCACACTCTGAACTTTAGCATGAGTATTGGGGTGAACTTGGTATTCAAACCATACAGCCACATAATAAATATGGTCTTGCCTTGAACACGATGTTTCCAACAACAAAATGTGGTCAGCGCTGTTTGTACCATAGCCCTACTGACAAAGTTCTCTTCCTCTAAGGAGCAGGCAGCACACTGAGTACCAGTGTGGAGAATTTTGTGACAGTCACTGGCAGAGCCCATGCTTACTACCTGGGTCAGTGACATTATCCAAAGAAATACAGTCTCATTGTAGTCACCGGGAATTGCTTCTTTGTCATCTAAATTTCAAGAGTCTTGGATGAAATCAGAAAATGGCATCATAGAGCGATTAATTACAGCAGAAATTAATTAAAGCAAGAGGCCCCTAGGAGTTTACGAAAATACACAATACACAATCCCGGCCCCCAAGGCACTTTCAGTCTTTGGGGGTATAGAAGAAAACACGAACCACAACAATAACAATACTACCGGCTAATGTTTATTGAAAAAAAATGTAATAATTTTACTGGGCTAAGAGTGTTAAATGTATTGTTTCAATCCTCACAAACATTGTATGAGCTAACCATCATTATTAGCCCCATTTGGCGAATGAGTAAACTGAAAGTTGCATAGTGTAAATAATTTGCCCAAAGGCTCATAGCTAATGAATGGAACCTGGACACAATCTGCCCAATTCCAAAGGTTAAACTCTTAACCACAATGCAAGAAGAAATATGAGAATAAAGCCATATAAAATTTCAAAGTTACTCTATCAATGTTACAGGATTTTAGGGGATGAAGAGGAATGCCAGGCTGGAGTTACGTGCATTTATACCATGGCAGAGCGTGACCTGAGTTCAGCCTTGAAAATGCAGAGTTCATATAGATGGGAAGGATGAAAGACAGGGGAGGATAATAGCAAGAATAAAGGGGTGAGGTGGTTGTATTATGTGTGTTCCTAGGTGATGAATAGACCAATTTGAGTACAATGGATGCTTTATGCAGAGGAGACCTTATGTAAAGGTTTGATGGAGCCAGCTTGTGGAGTCTTAAGTACAATGAGTTTGGATGTTATCTTATGGGCATTGTGGAGTCATTGAGGATTGGTTCTTAAGAATAGATACCATGATAACAAAAGCACTTGAGGAAGAACATACTAGCAAGACTGGGAGGAGGGTTCCCATCTGTTGAGTGATATTGTGATAGAAGCATTCATGTATGTGGTCTACTATAATTCTTATAATACCTTATAATTCTTATAACACTAGAATTCTTATAATTCTTATAACATGTAGCAACTACCATGTCCATACTTGAATGTCAGAGAGGATGCCTCTTTCAAGGTTACCAAAAGGAAAAGGTGGACACAATATTTTAGTCCTAGTCTGTTTACTTGAAAGTTCATACTCTCAACAATTCAATATGAAAACCACTAAGCAAAGAGATATTGCAAAACTAAATTAAAAATAATTAACATTATTGAACATTTACTATTTCTAGGTTCTAAGGGATTTACATGAAAAAACCTATTTAAACCTTCCTACAGACCTGAGATAGGAACTACATTATCCTCATTTTCAGATGAGAAAAGTAAAGCAGATAGAATGGGTCATGTGGCCATGGAGATGGACAAAGCATTCTATCATTACTGGAGGAGGTGAGATTTCATCCAGATTCTCTGGCTGTAGAGCCCGTGTTCATGGTTTTGCTATGAGCCTCTCAATTACAGCAGCAGTTGACTAAGAAATAACAAGCATGACAACAAGAGACAAGGGCAGACTGAAAACAAGGACCTTGAGGGAGAAAAAAGAAACTTGGTGATTGAATCTAGAATTGGGGGGAAAAGTTGAGGGTGGATTGAGGGAATTATTTTTTTAATTTTTATTTTCATTTTTTTAAATAGGAAAATGGTGTGGTCTCCAAATCACTGAGCTTTAGGTGATGGTTTAACCATGAAGGAAAATGCTATGAAGTGTAAAGCTATAGATTCAGAAGTCAAACAAATGCATGAAATGCTTGGAACAGAGAGAAAGGATAAATTTTTAAAAAGAGAAAGAAAAACGTATAAAGAAAGGAGAATAGTACATAGAGAGATGAGCCGTGAGAAATGCCCACATTTAAGGATGTCAAAGAGAAACAAAGGCATCAACTGAGATAGAGGGGGAATTGTCAGAGATATAGAAAGAGGTCAAAGGAGACTTGAAGAACCCTCTGGCTCAGTAAAATCCAGGGTCGGCTTCATCGGCATGTGCCCTGAGGCTTATATAGGACTCTGCGTTTAGAAGGCCCCCATGCTTCGATTTAATGCTCTCATGTCACCAACTTGAAATTCTTAATAATTTTTGAACACAGGTCTTCACATTTTTATTTTGCATTGGGCCCCACAAAGATCCTAGAAAGATCTCAGGGGTCACCTTTTCGAATTCCCCACTCAATGATAAAATTTCCTTTCAAATTTTCCCACCCATAAACTATCATGTTTCTCTATAAATATATGCAGTGACAAGAAACTTGACATATTTGGGGGTTAGCCTCTTGTATTCTCAGACAGATATAAACTTGGGGAAGCTCTTCCTATAAGAGTTTTTTTCTATAAGCTTATTTTAGTAAGCCGAAGTCTGTTTTTCTACAATTTCTATTCATCTTTGTCCTACTCTTAAAGAAAACAAAGTGTAAGTATAATTGTGTGGCCACGTTACCTCTAACTTTCATGATTTACCTGATTTCAAACATTTTGCCCCGTAAAACCCATAAACTCTTCATTGCCAATTGCCAAGAATCTGGTAGGCACATAGTAGGCACTCAATAAATACTAATGAATTGAAATGATTCTGCACCACATATCCTAGGCAGTTTCTCACTTTCAGAAAAGATATTAAAATGTACTTATGGGCCAAACCACCCAATGTAAGATTTCTGAATATTTATTTTAAATTTAAATTTAAATTATTCATTTTAAATTTAAATTAATTCCCACATGGTAATCCTGAACATTTTTAGAAGGCAATGGTCATGTTTCACAGAATCTTCTCATTTTCTTCAACTTTCTCTAAAATCATAAGGTGGGAAGTTTCCTCATTACCTGGGTCAGCTGTAACTTGGGTATATTCCAGATGTTTTGGGTCCCTTTAAAGCAGAGTTTCTCAACCTCAGGGCTATTGACACTGTAGCCAGATAATTCTTTGTTGTCAGGGACCGTCCTGTGCACTGTATAGTGGCATCCTTGCTTTCTACCCACTGGATGCCAGTAGCATCCCCCTGCCCCAAATTGTGACAAACAAATGTCTCCAGACACTACCAAATACCTACTGAGGGGTGAAATCACCGTCAGGTGAGAACCAGTGATTTAAAGTAAAACAACTCTATGTGATGGCTTTAAGTGGATGTATGATATTTGCCTCACTGAATTATAGGGTTTTCTTTTAGTCATGTTGAAAAACGAATCTAAAAATAGTGTGTAGTATATGACACAGAGTTCCTTAAGTTATATACGGATATTAGGATGTCTGGAAGGAGAGTAACCAATATTTCAACATAGTAAATTTTCCTGGGGGATGAGCTTTAGTTTCCTCTTTATACATCTTTTTTTTTTTTTTTTGGTTTAGTTAATTCTTCATAGTTTCCAGGCTCTTTAAATTGTTAACAGTAAGAATGAATACTTTTTATAATAAGGGAAAAATGATGTTCTAATTTTGAAACCAAATCATGAAGATGTGGGTGGAAAGGAAATGAAGCCTGTGGGAATAGACACATTCAAGGAAGATTCATAAGACAAACTCACAGGAGACTCTGTGTTTTCCCCTTTGTTTTCTAAGAACCCATATCCTATAATTTATAGGAAATGGGAATAATTTTAGAATCTGTGAAATTCTACTTTATGACCCCAAACTATTTTATATATACATAGGAAAAATAAGCTGAAATCATAAGCCAGGGGTAGAGCTTTAAAATGAAGAATTAGCCATATCAAAGCACAGTTGCTCCTAGAAAGAGGAAAGGTGGTCCTTGGCATCAGATGACACACAGAAAGGGGACTCAGGCATTTCTCAGGAAATAGGCCACCAAACTGAATTCTTTTTATATATCCCTCTACTCATCCACCCAAAACATGTTTCTTCAACAACCACTAATTTTTGGTCTTGATGATACAAAAAAAAAAAAAAAATAGCATGAGACACTGTTCATGCATTTCCCAAAGCTTCATATAGGCATTCATACTAAAATAATAACAATAAATATAATGAAATGTAGATAAATCAGAAAGTCTCCAATTTGTTAATTCGAAATGCAAAAGATAAGAATGTATTGAATTTTAGGTAGGTTAACTGGTAAGGATTTAACAGCTATCTTTTTTAGTTTGTAAAATATTTTTTTTAAAGAAAGTAAAACAAAATAGCAAGTAAGTTAAAGAGACAGGTTTTTCTCACTACCTCACAGGTCTTTCCTCAGATTCATCCTTTTAGTTTGTGTGGTTGCACTTTCATTCCATTACAGCTTGTAAATATGGGTTATTTGTAAATAGGTTATTAAAAATAGGTTATTGTATTGTAAATATAGGTTAAACCTAATATGTGGTTATAAGGATGTTTTTTAAGTTTTTACTGATAAATTCTTCATTTTATCCAAAAATTCCCCCCATATTAATTGGGTCTCACTAATGATTTTTATATAATTTTGACCAATATGGGCCCTCTCAGAGATGAGAATCATAGATCGAAAGGAACCATGATACTTTGGGTTTAATGCTTTTTTTCTGGGTGGAAAAGTGGGGAGAAGAGATGTTATCTGAAGTTAAATTCTATACTAGACTTGGAAGATAAGAAAGACAAGCAAGAAAAGTTATTCTGAATTTATTATGAAAACAAATGTGTACCCTATTTGGTGAATATGATGTAATTCAAATGGATGACAAAAAGGTAAATGAGGCTGCTCAAGGTCTATTTTGACTCAATATTTTTGTTCAAAGAAAATTATACTTAAAGTGGAAAAAGAAGAAAAACATATAAAATGAGAACTAAATCTCCAACCAGATGAGGAGAGAGTAAGAAAGCATCATTTTTAATGAGTTCAAATTCAGGTCCAAACCAACTGAACTTTGAACATGCTGGTAGGACTGAAGGAAGACAGTCAGAAATCGACGAAAACTATACGAATTAGAGTGGTGCCGTAAGATCTCAGACAGAAAAAGATATTCTCTATTTTAAAAAGGGGAGGGCGAACTGTGGAAAACCTTGATGCCATTCTCTGGAAAATTTCTATGTACTTATATAAAAAGTGGTAGGTGAACACATTTATTGAAAGAATTTAATGATCACCAAGAAAAAGCTAATGTGTCTTAAAAACAAGGTGACACCAAGTTACTCGTTCTGTGACCAGGCTAGATGAGCAGCCAAAAAATCTAGAACACTTTTCATGTCCTCACTGGATATGTTTATTTCATTACTGTCTTTTACAGGTGCTGTGAATAGACAAGGGAGATGCTGGGTGAACCTACCATTTGCAGAGCTGCGAGTGGGTGGATTTACAGCTGACTGAACTAAAGATTGCTGTTGAATAATAGTTCAAAACAGGGCGAGAAGGCAAGACAGTAGAGAGAAAGGAGCAGTTTTTGGAATCAGACAAATCTGGGTTTACATTCCGGTTCTCTTCTCTCATAGTTGTGTGACCTTGGGCATGTTATTTAAATTTTCTAAGCCTGGGTTTGTTTGTCTCTAAGACTGGGATAACAGTAATGACTTAGAAAGGATTTAAAATAATAATGCTTTGTAACATTATGTAAAATGACATATGTAAAATATATGTAGAGTGTCTAAGCTGAGGAAATTTTACCATCTGATTACTGTTATAACTACCATTACTGATGCTAATATAACTACTCCTACAATCTAGTGAGAGGTATCTAAATGGTGTGCTACAGGGACTTCTCTGTCGTCCTGGTCTTTTCATGGTTTTAATCAACAGCTTCTTGAATGAAGACTTAGTTGATACATTTACCAAATCCCTACACAACTCAAAATGTAGAAGAAAGCTAATAGTGTGATAGGAGACACACAGTGTCTGAAATAAGTGAGATGAAATTTAGTGGAGAAAATATGCATACACACAAAACCATTTTAACTGTATAATGGACACAAAGAAAATTACAAAAAACTCAGTTGCATAGTAGAATGAATAATTATAAAGCAAGCATCTGTGTAACCAAGAACCAGGTCAGGAAAGAGAACACTGAGAGTCCCCAGAAGCTAACCCTTTACTGTCACATTCCCTGCCTCTCACTAGGTAATCATTATCCTGGTTTTTATGACATGGGTTCCACGTTTTTCTTTATAGTTTAACACATAGTACATACCACTAAACAGTATAGTATAATATTTTGAACTTAATATAAGTGAAATCATACTGTATACACTTTGTGCTTTGCATCTTTTGGTTAACATTTTGCTTCACTATGAGCAGTTAATCTTTGTGATGCATTTCATTACAGTTCATTCATTTTCATTGTTGTATAGTTTCCAGGATACGAGTGTGCCACAGTGTCTTTACCCTTTTTATAACTGATGGATGATTAAGTTGCTTCCAGTGTCTGGCTTTTGGCAACAAGGATGCTATGAATATTTTTGTTCATGTCTGCAATGCATTTGTGTGCACATGGAAGAGAATTCATGAAAAATATTAAATATTTTATTAAATATTTAATAAAATATTAAAGTTACTATCTAAATTATTTTTCTATTTTCCATTTCCAAGCACACATAATTTAATTCATGCAAGTTAAATCTATTCTTTTGACACTTCCGTATATATAAGTATATGTAGAAATAAGATCCAAGAAACTTTAATGATAATAGCTGAACACATTTTGTATGAATCAAGGTTCAACAATGTATCTTGACAACAAATAAGAGCTTTTTTACCAACATGTCTAACACATTCTTTTCAAAAAAACATAAATTATTTTAAAATAAATAAAAGTCACATTCTATATGGTTAACTACAACATGATTTAATTTCCTGGAAATGCATTTTTCTTTATTTTGATGAAAAAAGATTTTTAAGGTATTGCTTGCATTTTTAAAGGGAGGCTTTAATTTCTTTCTTTAGCCCTGAGGGGAAATGTGAGCAATGAATATTATTTGGAGGTTTTACAGATGAAATAATTTCCATTCAAAGGAAGTTTACACAGGAAGGTAAAATGCCTTTCTTTGTTATTGTCAGTCACATGTATTGTTTAAAATATATTTGTAAGAAATTTGATCTCCATAGCACATTCCTTAAGTTTCTGACACTTACTGGAGGAAAGAGAGAAGGGAAGGGCAAACAAAAGTTTGATCAGCCAAGGTGACATCCTCCTAAATGCTGCCTGACAACCTGCGGGGCAGTTAGGGTTTAGCTGTTTCGTGACTGTGCTAACACCCGCTCTGTCCAATTGGGTAGTCACCAGCCAAATGTTACTACTGAGCAATGGAAATGTGGCTAGAGCAACTTAGATGTGCTCTAAATGGGAAATATATCTCAGATTTTGAAGACTTACTATGAGAAAAAAGAAAGTAAAATATCTCATTAATAATTTTTTATATTGATTGCATGTTGAGATGGTACTATTTTGAATATACTGAGTTAAATAAAATATATTATTAAAGTTAATTTCACCTATTTCCATTTAGTTTTCTCAATGCTAGAAAATATAAAATTACATATATGTTTGCACTATATTTCTATTGGACAGTACTGGTTTATATCTTTAACAAAAAATATTCCAAAAGTTCATGGATTTTTTTTAGATTCATATATTTATTTCAAAATATCCTCAAATGGATATAAATGTATTATTAGTGTTTTAGCCTATAATGTCATAAAATGTTCATTTTTACACTTAGAGTAAAATCTAGATGGCTAGTTTATTCCTAGTGAGAATTATTAATATATTTAGATATAAAAAATAAAGTTAACATGGCTAAAGAGAGACTAGGGAAATTAAAGTTCCACTTACAAAGATAAACATTAAGGTTAATTAAAATAAATCTTGAGGTAGACTTCATCTATTCCCACTGTGGTATGGGTACACATATGTATATTTCATTTGCTTAATATTTGGATGACTTAAATGCAAATGTGTCTCTGTTTGTATATCTTTGCCTTCCAATGTAGTAAGGAAAACCAAAAGATTAGTTGAAGTGGTCTCTGGGGAAATCTGACATTTCACAATGAACTGTTTCTTGATGGTGTATCTCAAAATTATCTACTAAAGTTTTGTTGGTATTCAGAGCATCTTATTTGTTAGGGAAATACTACTCTGCAATAATACAGTAACTGAATTTGTGCCCTTTTTTGTATGATTATATACACAAGGTGTTATTTCCTAAAAACATGAGAATGGTGTAAAAGTTCGTTTTCATTTTTATCTATTTGGATCACAAGATTTATAGTTTCCACTCCTCCATAATCCTTCTTTACATCCATTCCTATTTTCATTATGTCCCCTCAGCTACCACAGTTCTACAAACCAATCAAAGAGCCAGATAGAAGAAGAAACGGAAGCACTTATTCATCAGTTTGAGCACCTCTTAGATGTCAGGAACTGTGCCAGCAGTTGTAAGCATTCAACTTTTTAATATATCTAAATGAAACGCCTTAAACCATTTTTCATGGATCAATGTGTTGGTAACCAACAGCTTCACTCTGAAATTGGCAGGGGGGTCTTGGAACTGGATCTGGGTCATTCTGATATTCAAGACTACTTGTGAGTAGCACAAGAAAAATCAATGCAAACACACCACTGACTGTGGGTGGTAAGGGCAGGGCTTCCGGTGTCTTGAGGTGGAATACATGTGACGTGAAGAGTAAATGACCTGCTCCCAAGTCCCTGAGTGAATAGAGATTGTGCATTGTAGTTTAGTTACTTAGATTTATGAAATCCCACCCTCTTCAAGGTCATTGTCTTTAATATAACTGAGAGGTTCTGCCCAACTTGCATCACATGTCATTTTAGGTTACCCACTTCTAAACTAAGAACTGTAGACAAACACCCACTCTCAGATTAACTTACTTTTTGGTATCAACCTCTGCTCTTTCTTTTTGTTTCCCATTTTTATGCAACAACCTTTACTGTCTTCTATGTGCCATTTATTGTTCAGAGTGAACTCAAACATTGGTGAGCAAAACAGATGAAAATCTCTGCCCTGGAGAGTTTACATTTTCCTTAAGAAGCCAGAAATGGGTTTTGTTGCTTACAATAATAAAATTCTGGTGGTTGGAGGAGGGTTCCCAGTAAAGTTCAGGAATAAGGTAAAGATACCATGACTGCCCTCTTTTGCACCACAATGGAGAGCTTCTCTAACATAACAAAAGAAGAAAAAGAAACAAGAGACATATGGATTAGAAAGGAAGAGACAAAATCATCATATTTGGCCTCCGATATACCTATCTGCATGGTGAGTCCATGATAATCTAGAGGCAATAAGTTTATAAGAGTACTTGGTAAATATCAACAACTTGTTACAGAAATAAAAACTTTCACTCATATCGGTAAGAACACTATAGAAATCCCAATAAAAATCCAATTTACAACAGCAAAGGAAGCCGTAAGGTGACCAGAGAAAAATACTTTGAAAAGAGGAAAAAGAGATGAAGGTTCATTATGGAGAAGTTCATAAAACATTATTGAAGAATGGCTCTTGGTTTTCTTATCCATCTGGTGAAGGATATATGGTTAGTGATTCTTAACTTATTTTGAATTATAGACTTTAAAAGAAAGATTTTGATATAACCTATGGATTATCATCCTAGAAATAAATGCATGTACATAAAACACTGTGGTGTTTGAATGTTTGCCAACCTCTGAAGTCCACTTATTCTCAACTGGATAATCTTAAAAGCTCCTCCAACTCGAAAATGATTCTGTCTATCTCATTATTATTTCTTAAGAAAATATTAATAGAATGTAATAAAAATCAGAATAGTAGTGAATATTTAAATTAATGAGACCCTACTCTTTTCCAGGCACTATGCTAAGCACTTTATCTATAATATCACATTTAATCCTCACAACAAACGTATTTGGTGGTCCCTATTATTATTTCCACTTTATGGATGAAGAAATGGGGGCTCAAAGAGATCAAGTTGCCCAATTCTTCAATGTGGTCAGGCTGTTTGGATATATCTTCTCACAAAACCAAGTGATTTATCATTTGTTTTTCTTTTTTCTAGAGAACTTATCTCAGTTTATATTTATAAACCCCTGTCTGTGATTGTTTGATTAACGCCTCCCCCAATGGACCATAAACTCCAATAATAAAGACCTTAATCAGTTTTGTTCACTACTGTAACCCCATTGTTTGCACATTATGTAGGACTTAGTTATCACTCAGTAAATATTGGCGGAATAAGTAATGAATAGGTAAAAGAAGGAATGAATTAGGGATGAACCTGTCCAAATTTACATAGCTTCTGAGTAGGAAAGCCTGGATTCCTGTCCAAATCTACACAATCCCAGAGCCCAACATACTGTAAATGAAGTGATAAAACATATAAAAATGAAAAATGTAATATTTTAAGAGTAATAAAATTGAGCATCAAATATGATGAAGCCAGGGAAGTACGTAGATGCAACACAGAAATGTATGTGGGGAAAGTAAAATTGGCTCTGGGCTTTCCACTGGCCAGAGCTAAGACAGAAAAATGATGAATTACTTCTGCTTTTAAATTTGAGTTTTTCCATTACCTTATGACTCCCCTATTATAATTTACCATTTTTGCACACCTTATTTTATGATCTTAAAACACACAGCCTTCCTTTCACATTCTTCACCGTAACAGAAAGTTTTCACAGAGACTTTGGACACTACAATGGAATAACACCAGTTCCCCCAGGGTTACACACTGGAGAGGATAATGCAAACAGAAGTAGCAAAAATGGATCTGGCTGAGAAGTTCCAGTGGGGCATAGGGAAATTCTGGCCCCCAGTGCTGAACCTTCCTAAGCTGCAACAATGCAGAGGACATAGTCCTACAGCTATGTTCGACTTTGCAACCATCAGGTAAGTTAGCATGTTCAAGGCTGAGCAGGCCTTGAAAGATTGAATATCACTACCGGGGTAGGCTATTAAGGGTCTGGGGGTCCTTAACACCTCCTTCTTACTCACCTTGGTGCAACATCTCAGAGTCAAACAGTTAATAATCCATTGATTTACAAAGCAGGTGTTCATGCTATCAATGTTTGCTGCATCCCAAGCCAGAGAAAAAGGAACAAAGAAGTTGAGAGGGAATGAATGTGCACAGAGTCAACCTGATGATGCAATTCATTCTCCATCAGGAAATCCATCCATCAATATTTCAACTCTACTTGATGCCTATGTGACACTAAATATCTTCTGAACAGAATACAATGTGTTCTGAACAGAATATAATGTACAGGGTACAGACCTTCTCTTTTGATCTTGTTCCAAACTAACCTCCTAACCTCAGTAGCACAGATCTTCCACAGAGGAATGTTAAAACATCATAAGGCTGTGTCCAAACTAGGTCGTTCAACTCACTGCCTGCATTCACGTGGGACACATCCAAGACTCTCTGAACAATTCTTTATTTCTCTTAAAGTGTTACCAGCATTCATTTTTTTAAAAAGTGAATATGGACTCCCACATTCCAAGTCATGAGAACCTTCCCTGCTTGTTTCTCAAATTGCTTTGATTAGTTTTGAAATATTTAGAGCTAGAGTGGAACAAAAATTAGGTGCAAGCTGCCTTTGCACAGGGTCTTCTGTCAGTGGAAAAGAAACAAGGGCAAGAAAGTTTAGAGAGTTGGAGACCCAGGGAAATGGCAGAAGGGAAGACAGTATTGTTTGAGGTTTCACTTAGAAAGCGGGTAAGGAAAAAAAGTCTGCTTCAGACTCTATGGAAATACTGCGCCCCATGCAGCTAAAGATACAGTGATACAGAGAGCAAGAAGGGGCCAACTGGGAGGCACTGAACAAGGAAGTAGGGCTACCTTATATTCCTAGGTACAGAAGGAACATATGTAAAATATGGTTTGCTTTAACTTTTAAATCTATACCAAGGGTACACTTCCTCCTGAAAACTGATATACTTGTATATTTTTCAGATTTATAAAACATTTGGCCAACTTCACAGCAAAAAGAGAAGTAAAAATATCTAAGAAAAACAGAATAATCCCACTCTTGTAATTTGTGTGTGTGTGTGTGTGGGTTCTCCCTAAATTAACATCTGTTGCCAATCTTCCTCTTTTTTGCTTGAGGAAGATTGTCCCTGAGCTAACATCTGTGCCCATCTTCCTCTATTTTGTATGTGGGATGCCGCTACAGCATGGCTTGAAGAGCGATGTGTAGGTCTGAGCCCGGGATCTGAACCCATGAACCCTGGGCTGCTGAAGCAGAGCGTGTGAACTTAACCACTACACCACTGGGCGGGCCCCTCTTTTATAATTTTTAAGAAATTAAAAAAGAAAAAATTTACTAATAAAGTTTAGGAAAATAAAGGAGGTGGTATTGTTACTGTCTAGGGTTTAGGATGTCTAGTTTGACAGTTCTTAGGCAAGTCATGGAACATCTCTAATCTTCAGAGATTATGACAATGCATGTAAAATGCTCAGAAGATGACTGACACATAATATGTGTGCAGTAAATATAATTTATTCAAAAGCTATATTACAAATATATTTTTTAGCCAATCAGCAAAATTTGATAATGGACTAGATATTATTTCTGTTAGATGTGAGAATAGCATTGCAGTTCTATAGGAGAACATTTCTAATTCTTAGAGAAGCATACTGAAACATTTAAGGAAGAAAAGGTATGATGTTTCAAATTTTCTTTGAAATGCTTAAATAAGGAAGAAAAAAGATAGGTGAACCAAATGTGGCAAAATCCTGATTATTGTTGACAGCAGGTGATTTATATATGGGAATTTATTGCATTCTCCTCTACATCTTTGACTTTGTATAATTTTCATAACAAAAAATAAAAGTTTAGTTATTATTATTACATTTTGTTAATATATTACATTGTGTTATATTGCAATATGTGATATTGTGATTTATAATAAAAAATACATATTTGGTCTTCATCCCTTTTCCTGGCACAGAGCTCCTAAAACCCTTGGAATTTCCTTCGTGATGAAAGCAGTAAAGGTATCTTGTTGTGTTAATGAGGTGACTTTTGAAGAACACCTAAGGATGGGAACTGGTTGCTATGAGAACCAACCATGTGATGAGAGGATTGGAACTTTCAGTGCCACCCCCTACCCCACCTCCATGGAAGGGAGAAGGGCTAGAAGTTGAATTGATAGCCAATGGCCAATGATTTAATGCATCATGCCTAAGTAATGAAGCTTCCATAAAAGCCAAAATGATGGGGTTCAGAGAGCTTCTGGGTTGGTGAACACATGGAGATTTGGGGAGAGTTGGTGTGCCCAGAAAGCATAGAAGCTCTGTGCCCTTTCCCCATATGTTGCCCTATGCATCTCTTCCATCTGGCTGTTCCTGAGTTATATCTTTTTATAATAAACTGGCAATCTAGTAAGTAAAATGTTTCTCTGAGTTCTGTGAGCTGCTCTAGCAAATTAATTGAACCCAAGGATGGGGTCATTGAAACCTCTGATCAGTCAGAAGCTCAGGTGACAACCTGGACTTGATATTGGCATCTGAAGTGAGGGGCAGTCTTATGGGACTCACTTCCCAACCTGTGGGATCTGATGCTATCTCCGTGTAGATAGTGTCACAACTGAGTTAAATTGTAGAACACCTTGCTAATGTCCAGGAATTGCTTGGTGGTATGGGAAAAAACCCACACAATGGAATGGGTGTTCAGAATCATTACAACGTAGTATATTTTATTATATTAATATTTAGTTACTATTAGCTAATATAATATTATTCAAATATACAGCTAGCTTTTAAATGCCTTTAAGATATTAACTGTCCTTTTTGTCACAAACAGGATTCTAACATAGAATGGATTCTAACATGACATTATCTATAAAAAGTACAGGAGGTGAGCGACTCTTCTTAGCAGTTGATCCATCAGGGTGGCAGAGGACTCCTTAATTCCAGGGACTGATGTAATACTTGGGACTTCTTTCTTCAGGGGGTGGAGAATCCAGCCTGGTCTGACTTAAGTGAAGAGAAAAATTTTGCTTCATGTAAGCTTACATGTCCAGGTGGCTGCTTACTTCCAGACTTGCAGGATTCAGGGCACAAAATATCATAATGGATCAATTTCTCTCTTTTTCATCTTTAACTTTTACTCTAGAGTCTTCACATGGTAATAAGATGGTGGTGACAACTCCAACCTATCCAATCTGTCTAGGTTCAGGACTAGAAGATACAAGGCAGAATCTCTTTCTCTACAAATTCATGAATCTATTGGCTCTGCCAGGGTTGTGCAGCCATTCCACACCCAGTCACCAGGAGGCTGTGTGGAATGCTTAGTCTTGACATCATGTGCTTTTGCCTAGAATTGAGATTACAGTTAGCTCCACCGAAACCACATGGATTGGAATAGGGGTGGAGGGCTTCTTAGAAGGAGATAAAAATAGGTGACTAGATTCGGGGAAATGAAAGCAACGGTTGTTCCATGTAACTAAGAACCACCATTTTAGCCTCCACAGATATACAGAAAGATCAGAGATTTTTTTTGCAAAGAAATTTTAGCACTGTTTAGTTAACTTAATTAGCAACTTCTGATTCCTTTGAGACTCTAAATGCAAGATTTTTGTGTTCTATTAACACAACTAGTATTCCATATTTTTAACTGTTCTTATATAATTTCTTGTTATGTAAGTATTTCTATTTGGTCTTTTAGAGTAGCTTCTTGAAGAACTGGACGAAAAGACCTAGTTCACATCTTGCAGGGGATGCAAGCGCTATCTTCAAAAACACAAGCATAGCAGGGATTCCAACATCTGAGGTCCCTTTATTGTTTTTTCAATCCTAGCACATTATGGTTTTAATATTTCTATCACTCTAGGTGGTGTTTTGCACATACCAGTTTCTTCCTCCTTCTCCTCCTCCTCCCTTTTCTCCTCCTCCTCCTAATTCTCCTCCTCCTTCTTCTTTGCCACCTTCTCCACCACCATTCTCATCATTGCTACCCCTTGAGCACTCTCTAGATGTCAGGCACTGTCCCAAGTGCTTTATAAAAACATGATCTTATTTAATCCTAACAACATTCTACAAATGAGAAAATTCACATTGAGAGAAACAAAGTAATTTGCCCAAATGTAGAGAGCTAGTATGTTGAAAAGGTTCAAATTTAAATTCAGTTCTTCCAGATGCCACAGGCTGTGCTCAACACCTCATGTCCATGCTGCCAGTCCACATATACTACTTAACTTGAACTTTTGGTTGACGGATAATAATAGGAACCTGACTAGAAAAATCTCAATATTCTTTACCTTCTGGCCACCCAGATAGAAAGGTATTGCCCTTAGGTTAGGAAGTTTGTGTAATGAGTTTGTCAAAGGAAAGAAAGTAGTGGTACATCTGACATCTTCATATTTTTCAATAGTTGATTTGCTCTTGCTGTCTTCTAAAATGCATTTGGGCCTGCTGATCTAGAGCAGAGGTTCTCAACTAGGAGTGATTTTGTCCCTCAGGGGACACTTGGCAATGATTAGAGACATTTTTTATTGTCACAAATGGGGAGGGGGTGCCACTGGCATCTAGTGAGTGGAGGCCAGGGATGCTCCTAAATATCCCACGTTGTACAGGTCCACCCCCAACACCAAAGAATTATCCTTCCCCAAATTGGCAATAGTTCTGAGGTTACGAAACCCCGCTTTAGTTTCTATACGCTAGCAACAAATTATCTGAAAAGGAAATAAAGAAAATTATCCCATTCATAATTGCATCAAAACAGTAAAATACTTAGGAATAAATTTAACCAAGGAGGTGAAAGATCTCTACATTGAAAACTATAAGACAGTGATGAAAGAAATTGAAGAAGACAAAAATAAATGGAAAACTATCCCATGTTCATGGATTGGAAGAGTTAACATTGCTAAAATGTCCATACTACCCAAGGCCATCTATATAATCAATGCAATCCCTATCAAGATTCCAATGGCATTCTTTACAGAATTAAAAAAAAAAATCCTAAAATTTATATGGAATCACAAAAGACCCTGAATAGCCAAAGCAATCTTGAGAGAGAAGAACAAAGTGGAGGGCATCACACTTCCTGATTTCTGGCTATATTATAAAGCTATAATAATCAAAACAGTATGGTATTGGCATAAAAACAGACACATAGACCAATGGAACAGAATCAAGAACCCAGAAATAAACCCTTGCATATACAATCAACTAATATTTAAGAAAGGAGCCAAGAATACTCAATAAAGAAAAGACAATCTCTTCAATAAATGGTGCTAGGAAAATTGGAGATTTACTTGTAAAAAGAATGAAACTAGACCCGTATCTTACATCACTCACAAAGATTAACTCAAAATGGATTAAAGACTTGAATGTAAGACCAGAAACCATAAAATTCTTAGAAGAAAACATAGGAAAAAAGCTTTTTGACATGGATCTTGGCAATGATTTTTTGGATATGACACCTAAAGCACAAGCAACAAAATAAAAAATAAACAAGTGGGACTATATCAAACAAAAAAGTTTCTGCATGGCAAAAGAAATGATCAACAAAATGACAAAAACAACCCACAGAATGGGAAAAAATTTGCAAGTGATATATTTGATAAAGGGTTAATATCTAAAATATATAAAGAACTCAAATAACTCAATAGCAAGAAAACAATCTGATTTAAAAAATGGGCAAAGGACATGAATAGACATTTTTCCAAAAAAGATATACGAATGGCCAACAGATACATGAAAAGTTACTCAACGTCACTAATCACCAGGAAAATGCAAGTCAAAAACACAATGAGATATCACCTCGCTCCTGTTAGAATGGCTATTATCAAAAAGACAAGAGATGACAAATGCTGGCAAGGATATGGAGAAAAGGAACACTTGTGCACTGTTGGTGGGATTGTAAGGTGGTACAGCCACTGTGGAAAGCAATATGGAGTTTCATCAAAAAGCTAAAAATTGAGGGGTCGGCCCGGTGGCGCAGCGGTTTAGTCCGCGCTTGGCAGCCCGGGGTTCGCCGGTTCGGATCCCGGGCGCCCGCCGACGCATCTGCCTGTCAGCCATGCTGTGGCGGTGTCCTGTGTAAAGTGGAGGAAGATGGGCACGATGTTACCCCAGGGCCAGTCTCCCTCAGCAAAAAGGGGAAGATTGGCGACGGATGTTAGCTCAGGGCTGGTCTTCCCCACAAAAAAAAAAAAAAAAAAAAATTAAAAAGCTAAAAATTGAAATACCATATGATCAGCCATTCCACTTCTGAGAATATATCCAAAGGAAATGAAAACACCATGTCAAAGAGATAGCTGCACCCCTATGTTCATAGCAGTATTATTTATAGTAGCCAAGACATAGAAACAACCTAAGTGTCCCTGGATGGATGAACAGATAAAGAAGTTGTGGTATGTATACATACAATGGACTATTATTCTCCACAAAAAAGAAGAAAATCCTGCCATTTGCAACAACATAGATGGACCTTGAGAGCATTATGCTAAGGAAAATAAGTCAGACAAATACATATGTTCTCACTTATATGTAGATTGATAAAAAAGGAAAGAGAGATAGAAAGACAGAGAGAGAGAGAGAGAGAAAGCAAGCAAGAAAGAAAGAAAAAGAAAAAGAGAAAGAAAGAAAACCCATAGTAAAAGAGATCAGATTTGTGGTTAATAAATTTGTAGGGGAGGGGGAAATTAGATGAAAGTGGTCAAAAGGTACAAACTTCCACTTATAAGATAAATAAGTACTAGGGATGAAATGTACAACATGATGACTATAGTTAAATCCTCGTATGGTATATATGAAAGTCGTTAAGATAGTAAATCCTACAAGTTTTCATCACAAGGAAAAACATTTTTTTCTCTTTTTTCTTTCTGGATCTATATGAGATGATAGATGTTAACTAATCTTATTGTGGTAATCATTTCACAATATATGGAAGTCAAATCATTATGCTGTACACCTTAAACTTATACAGATAGGTATGCCAATTATATTTCAATAAAACTAGAAAAAAAATAAACTTAAAAAAAGAAACCCTGCCTTAGTACAGAGGTCAGAAAATTTCTTCTGTAAAGGGCCACATAGTAAACATTTAGGTCTTGCAGGCCTTGTAGTCTCTGGCTCAACTAGTTAACTCTGCTATTGTAGTGGGAAAGCAACCCCAGACAATCCATAAGCAAGTGGACATGGCTGTGTTCTAGTAAAAACTTTATTGACATATATAGATATACAGGGAAGTGGGTCAGATTTGTCCTGGGAGCCATACATTACCAACCTCTGGTCTAGAGTGTCCCTGAAGCTGCCTAACCTCAGCCCGAAGGTGGCTGAAGGCTTTATTGCACGTATTCTCAGGAAGACTCTGTTTAGGTTAGCAACCATCCCACCTCAGGGTATCAGGGAATCCTAGCTCATTTGAAATCCTTCATTATGTTTTCCTTAAGGAACTCAAAGCCATTTTGCATAGGAGGGGGGAAATAGGTACATGGCATTTATTAGGAGAACACCCTGGTCTGAAGATTACAGCCTTTGTAAGAGTAGACTGCCAGCAGTGCTTGCAGCAATGGGCCATGAACTAGCAAGTGAGAATCAGAGCAGAGAGGAAACATCCTGTCTGAAATGGAGTTGTCTGGCCCACACAGTGAGAAACATCCCGACAGCTAGAACCACGGGGTGGGAGCTCTTTGCTTGTCATAAAGCTGGTCAGCATGATACAGACACCAACTCAGCAGGACAGTTTAATTAAAACAGTACCACCTTATATCTTTGGAGTGCTTTGCCATTTTGAAAATGTTTTCACCTACATTATTTCATGGGATCCCTAGGACAATCTCATTTCGTCGGTGAACCATTCTGAGCTATAATTAACAGATATTTGGGTTACAAAGGTGAGTGAAAATTGAGCTTTTCTTTCAAGGAGATTTTAGTCCAGTGGGGAAGACAGATAGACAGAGAGAAATAGAACACTGGCATGTGTTCAATGAAGGAGATCATCTGGAAGAGCATGGTGACACAGCCTGGTTTGGGGGTGAGGCTAAGGGCAGATGTGGTCGGGAGTGTTTGCTTGAGTTGAATGCTAAAATAATGAGAAGTCAATCTAGAAATAGTGGTGGAGAGGGGGGTGAGGAAGGAGGGGGCATGTGAAGAATTAATCAATCCAGCAATAAGCTGGAAAGGAGGTGTAGAAGAAAGAGGACATTGCAGGCAGAGGGAGAGCAAAGCCATGGAGATGAGAAACAGCAGGGCGTGTGATGTGTGATAGGGGAATGACAAGAATCTCAGGAGAAGGCTGAGATTAAATTTGGAGAAGGAAACATAAATGAAGAATGGATGTTTAAGAGAAAGCCAGTTCACAGTTTGTCCTTGGTTCCCATTCAGAAGGGTATGGACTTGATCCTTTAGATGATGAAGATTATAGTGGTGAAATTTAAAACCTCAAGTCATGATACAAAGCCCCTGTCTGAGGAGAGTGGAGAAGAGAAGGCCTGGTAGGAGGTTACTGTGTCATTCACAGGAGAGGTGAGGCAGTGGTAGCAGGAAGGAGGAAGGGAAACACACTCAAGAAACACTTAGGAGGTAACAAGAAACACTTAGAACTTGGAACTCCCTCAAGTAGGCAGGGCAGGAATTGTCATCTCATTTTACAAATGAGATAAGAAACTTAGAAATCTTAAGTCATTAGTTCACTATCTCAAATACAGATGTTCAGGTTTAACCCAAGTCCTCTATCTCATGGTCTCCTTTTTATATTTTTTAACTAATATTTACAGAGTGTCTACATGTGCTGGACCTCAAGAAAGCCTGTTTCACCCCTGTTATATCTTACTAATGCCTCATGCTAGGAATTGTTTTTACTTGGACTTTTTCTAGTGGGTAAACTGAGGTTCAGAGATGTACAGAACAAGTAACATGCCTAAAGACCCAGAGATAATAATGGAAGTGGCTGGATTTCCACTATACCATGCTACCTCTCCCAAAGAACGTTCCACTGAGATAACCATTCTTCAGAACTGCACTTCCCTGACATCATAGCCACTAGTCATGTGTGACTATTTCAAGTTACTTAAAATGAATAAAATACAAAATTCATTTCCTCGATCACATAAGCAGCATTCCAAGTGATCTATAGCCACACTTGGCTGGTGGCTACCATATTGCACAGCACAGAGAGGGACCATTTCATCATGGCAGAAAGTTCTACTGAAGAGTGGGGCTACTTGAGAATATGAAATTCCAAAGCTGTGTGCCACATTCCAAAACTGTTAAAGTAGAAAACTTGGAGCAGACTTTTTGTGTCACAAACTCAAAGATAAGGAGATCAGCTCCAATTTGCTTTTCTTTCTCTTCCTGCCTTGGTAACAGAGACCCATTTGTGGATACAGGAATTCCACCTTAAAACAAGGAGAAAGCAGAGTGTGAATAATAAAGAAGAGCTTAAGCAAAGATGCTCTGGGCTTTTCTTGTAAAGTACTGACTTCTTGGTGCTATATTTATTAATGTAGTTTAATGGAAACTGGAGATGATTAACTAAAGAAGACTGATATAGGAAGTTTACCTAACAGACACTATACGGGGGATTAAAGCTTAATCTAAGCATCCACATAATCTGATTTCTTTTTATGCTTGTATGTACAGAAATAAAATAAAATACAATTAGCTAAACTAATATCATTTGGAATAATATCACAAATAAACTCGGGCTAGCCAAATTAGGCAGTTCTGAAAAATTAATGATCCGACTTCTGGGTACCAACTGTAAAAGCAATTTCTGATTCTGAAAGAAAAACTTGGCAAACAGGATTTAGGAAGCCAGATATCAGTGGTGACCAAGATAAGGTACCACAAATAATTAAGGTATTAAGCAGATAGTGGCAGCTTTCCTTTGAACTATGGGATATTATGCGGAGTGTCCTTGAGAGAATAAAACAGTTTGAGTGACTTCAGATTTGTAAAATGGCTGGATCATAGTTCCAAATTCCAGAAATATTTCAAATACGCTGCTCTAATTATGCTTTCCAAACAACAATTTGAATTATGTTGGCTTAGTGGTACATTGTACAAGGCTTTTCTTTTTCAGGAAAAATATATTAAATAAAAAGAGAAAATATCTCATAACTGTCCTCCACTGCCAAGGACACATTTCCTGTGAAATTTTCTTAAAAAGGCTTTCTGCTGTTTCCTTTCCTCACCTATCCCCCTCCTTCAACACATTTCTCTCAAACATACCATACGTGAAATTTGATGTGGGTCAACATTGCTGTGGTAAGATATAACATTACCTAAAATAAAATGATGGAGTAGTCACTGTCCTTGATGAAAATTACAAATATCAACAGTTACCTGTTTTGTCCCAAAGTGCAGAATTTGAAAATACCTGCTACCTCTTGGGAGCTTTTATTCTGAGTCATCCTGCTACATGTGAGAAGGATGATTAGTTGTCAGAATATGAGTCTAAAATGTGTCCAAAGTGAATGGCATACAATTAAGGACTACGGAGTGTTCTGTACACTTGTAGCCCCAAGGCTAATTGGGGGCTTGTTTTGTGCATGCAGACCGCTTTCTATAATTCCGGCTCTAAAGACTGGTTAGCCTTAAAGATAAAACTTTGCTTCCGACTCCAAATCTGAATTTCCCAATGTTTGCTGCATGTCATTAGTTTGTATACAAGCTGAGGACACAACATGAATATTTCCAGCACCCAGGAGTGTCTGACATTAGGAGCTTGAGCAAATCCATGCATAAATCTTTGCATGATTGCCTTGCTAACATCTGAAACCCAGCACATCCTAACAGGAACATCATTTTCTCCCCAGAACCACTCCTCTTTACCTAGTTATCACTTACCTCCTTAGCAGGAGCTCCTTCCTCCCACAGTGCCCACACTCCTGCCCACCTTTCCCTACTTCCATAGCTTCTATAGTGTTAGTGAGGCCCTTACCTACAGCTACAGAGCATCTGACTGGATAGCTCTTCCTCAGACTCTGACTTCTCCCCACATCTGCCCCTCCTCTAGCAGATTTCATTTTCTTCTTTCTCCCTTCTGAGTTTCTCCTACTTCTTTGGGATTATTTCTAACTGCATCGTCAGGATCCTCTGCTCCAGAACACTGGTCTACACCCACCAAGCCCATTAACTCACTGATTCATACCTTCGCTCATTCTGTTTGCTAAGTCTGTTAGAAGCGCCTTCCCTTTTCAAAATTCAGTTATTCCTTCAGAGCATTATAGCAAAGAGGTTAAGCCCATAGCTGTTTGTTTGAGTCAGACAGACCGACCTGGGTGCAAATCCCAGATCTACTAATTACCAGTATGTGCATGTGTTTGTGTGTGTGAGAGAGAGAGAAAGGGGGGGGGGGTAAGACAGGAAGAGAGAGAGACAGAAACAAAAATGGGCATAGAGAGACAGAGATGGAGAGATGTCTATCCGCTTTCTGTAATAGTGGGTTACCAATAGTATCTACCCCCTTGTACACTGCTGAAAATGAAATGACTTGATACATGTAAAAAGCACTTAATATAGTCCCTAGCACATCATAAGCAATCAAGAAGTATTAGTGATTACTACTGATCACATCCAGCTTAACCAACCTCAATTTTGATGCCTTCTCTCAACTTTAGGTCAAGTGTTATAAACCACTTATTGCAATCAACACCTATTTTAGTTATGAATTAGTTATGCCTGTCTGTCACCAAGTCATAAGCCACTTGAGAGGAGAAATACTGTTTCTTTTTACGTCTTCTAGATCAGTGCTCACAAAGCGTGGTCTGCAAAATGCTTGGTACTGGGGTCCACAGTGAGATGGTTTCAGAAATTGTCAGCTTTTAAAATTAAGTCAGCAAGGTACCATGGCTACAGCATTTTTATCCTATTTTACAGAAGTTTTGGTCTGCAATAGATTAAGTTATTTTAAAAAAATAGTCCTTTACTGCAGATTTTGAGTTGCATTGTCCTAGAATATGTAGTCCACTAAGTGACCTATAGGAGAAGCTCACTGAATATTTAATAGGCTCTGAATGAAGAAAAAATATTCAAAATAGTGTTTTACTTAGAAATTCTGCTCTTGTTCATGTTAGCAGCATATATGGATAGCCAATGAATCAGGTTTCTGAAATCAAATGCAAGACTTGAGGAGATTTAAGCATAGGCTAATTTATTGAGTCCTGAATTTCAGAAACTCTTTTTAAAAATTAATTTTAAAACATCTAACACATGAAGGCATACTACCACACCACTGCCTGAGGAATGGAAGAGGAAATGTGAGCTCGGATTTTAATTTTTCTGACATCAAACATATTAGCTGAAGTGCCAACCCTAATGTTGATGCACATGATTCCTTCTATGGGGAAAGATGAAGTATGAAGAAACGGAAGAAGGGGGAATTGTTTCTGGTCATATTTGCAGCCATTCTCTTTGCCTTTCAGTTTCTGGATCTTTCTGGAGACATCTTTAACCCTTTCCCTTCCTTCAACTTGGACCCAAATCATCCAAGCCTTAGGGGTACATGGATATGAGGAATGGGTCTAGGGAGACGTTACATCAACATTTGACGCTGATGGACATTGGGAAACTTATTAAAGGATTTTTAATTAACTAATTTGGAGAAAAAAATTCCTTCAGCATCAGCTATTTAAGTCTTGGTCTCAGATGCCAAAAAACCTTTTAGTTGTCTGATAGAGCTAAATGGAAATTTTTTATTTTTAACCCAGGAAAGCAGGGGCTTTTGACAGGATTCATTTCATACATTATGCAGTCATCCCCTGGACTGTGCTAGGCAGAGCAGCTGTAATCAAAGCTTGCCTTGCTGTTGTTTTTCCCAGAGAAATTTCCTATGTGGGATGCTCACATCTTTTCAGCTATTTCCTTTATCTATAGGATCCTCAGTTAGTTCAGAATGAAGATAAAGAAAATGGGAGAAAAGAAATTGTAAACCAGAGCATAGTTTTGCTGTTCCAAAAAAAGATGCTATTTCACCACATATCTCTAAGAGATCCACCTTGATCCTGGGGTCGTTGATTTATTTAACAAATATTAACTGAGCACCTACTATATAGCAGGGACTGTGATCAACATTAGAGATATAATGATGAATGAAACATATTTCCTGTCCTCAAAAACTCTAGACTTTAGTGGGAAAAACAGAACAAAATGAATTGACAACGCTCTCCACAGAAAACAAAGATGTCAGAGGGAATTATGAAAACTCTACAGCTATAACTGCTAATTGTACTCTGACATACATTCCCCCTACTTTAATAATAGAATTCCCATGTTTCCCAGCATCCCCTGCTTGGCTGGGGCCACATGAAAAAGTTCTGGCCAACGGAATGTGAAGATTTCCACTCTAAGAAGGAATGCATATATGCCCCCCTTGCCTGGACCTCTTTCCTTCTTCTTCCTGACTGAGCATGAGAACCACCCAGACATGGAAGACACATGTTGACTACATCATAGTCATCCTGTCAGGCCTAACCTACTTACCTCTACCCAGCCACACAGAGTAATAAATGCTTATCTTGTTTAAGCCACCTCATTCTGGGGTCTCTTTGTTGTAGCAACTTAGGATATACCTTAACAAATATAACATGGCTTGGGGCATTTTACCAGGTTCTAGGTACTTTCAGTGTGAGGGAAAACAGAGCACGCAGAAGTTTATGGTGAAAGAGGAGATTGAAGTATGAGATGAGAGCTGTACCATACTGGATCCTGAAGCTAGGTAAGAAATTTGGACTTTGTCTTAAGATCAATGTGTAAACGATTATGTATGTTCTTTAGAAAGATCTCCCCAGTTGTGTTGTGCAACATAGAGGGGGAACACTATGACAGATAAGTCAAAATAAGTGAGAATTAAAGATGATTGGAACTTAGTAGAATTTTTGAAAAGTAATGAGATCAGATAGGTGGATTTGGAGTGAGCATGGAAAACACTGATTACTACCATTCACTTTTTCATTCAACATGTTTTTACCAGACCACTATTGTGCGCTAAGCACTGTGTTTGATGTTAGAGATATAATGGGGATGGAGAATAGATACAGTTCCTGACAGCATAAGGCTAGGAAGTTAAGGGACTACCTCACCAAGAGCAGTTCTGTCCCATGCACTGCCCATCTGATCCTCACTACAGCCAAACCGTGGTGCTTATTATCATCACACATTCAACAAATCAGAGAGGACAAGGCTCAAAGAATTTTGAAGTAACTTGATCTAAATCTGGCTTGTTTGCTGCTAAAGCCCACCTTCTCTCAACTAAATTCTTCAACTCCCTGAGGAATACCATAAAACAAAATAGGAAATAGGTAATCTCTCTTTTCAACAGTAACTGCTGAAGCAATTCGAAGGAATGAGTTACATTTTGAACAGAAAAGAATTATGTAAAGTAAATTATCCATTACTACCAGCAAAACTATTACATGAATCCCATTTTACCTGTTGCCAACTCACAGTCTCTAAGAAATTAACTATTGAAATTGAAAAAAAAACTTACAAAAATTAAGCTCTATATTAAGAAAAATTTTGGCTCACTTTGTGAGGTGATAAGAAAATATAATCACGTATCACTCCAGCTTTGCAAATCACTTTCATTTTTTAATTAGTGGCATAATTATAAGTTGTAGCTTGACAATCTTACCATTATAACCTGGGGAGCAAAAGTCCCAGAAATGTCTTAGTCTCTCTAAGCCAATATCCAGAAAGATGAGAAGTCCACTCAGGTAAAATATTTTCTAAAGGTGTGATGGTCTTGCACTTTATGTGCATCTCTTACACTTCTCTTTTCTCCAAGTACACATTATTTCTTGGATTTTCTTAAGCCTTTTTAGGATTCTTATTTTATTTATTGTTTATAGCTCTGTTTGTTTGAGGATTGATATTCCTTTTCCCTTAATGGTCAGGTTTGGGGAATAATTATGGCAAAGGGAATAATAAAGAATGTGAAGTTTTAGATGAATGTTTGGATCAACTGTCCACAGGGCCCCATCTAGATGGCTTACAAAGATCACAAGAAGATTTTACTATCTGGACTCTTTTCAGAATTTTTTCAACTGTGAGTACTACTTTTTTCCTTTTTCCTCTCTTTTAGAGCAACCATTCCACACTGCATTGTTAAAATATAGTTGGGTTTCTTGAGAAGATACTGGAAAGGTTTTCTTTTGAGCCAGATATTATTATTCAAAGCCTTCTCCCCATCTCACCCCTGTTCTCCTGCAGGAGTTCAAGTTGGTCTAAAGAAAACAAAAGATGGAGTGAGGATAAATAACTTGTATATTATACTAAAAACATTCTTTCTAGTATCTTGTCATGAATTCCTAATATATTTTAGCAATGGAATTAGAATATAAAGTAAATTGATTTCATTGCATTCAAGTTTTAGACCATTACCATTCCTATAAATAAAAATATCCTCCAAAAAAGAACTCAGTGATACCAAAATCCATTTTCAAGATGAACTATGGGCAACAAACCTCACTGGACATATAGCAATGATGATGTCCATGCTGAAAAAACAGTTAGAATAAACACTATGAAGGGGAAAAGGACAATACATTATATTCCTGACCCTTCTTCAACAAGATTTTATGATTCTTGTCTAGAAAGCATATAGAAGAAAAATATCAATATTCTTGGAGTAAGGACAGAGCCACATAATACAGAAATAGATGGATCAACCCCAGGAAAACTTGAGTAGCACAATTGCAGAGAAGACCTCTAAGCCACTTGGAACACACTTTTATTATATTCCTACAAGAATCATTAGGAAGATTCATAGTAAGGGTAAGAAAACGTACTTCCAAGATAATTTTAAGATTAATTAAAATAACTTATTAAGAAGTATAATATAACCAGGCATTATAATTTATCTGACAAGTTTCTATTAAAATTTATTTTGATTAAATAGAAATCTCAATTACCCATGGCTTTTGCTAATATATTACTTTTAGGAAGGAGACTCAAATGATGAAAGAGTTGAATGATGCTATATATTATACAGAAATTCTAGTTACTGTGATTCAGAACCCATGCAGCCATCTCTCACATAGCTTTCTCAATCTCCTCTTTCTTTTTATACAGTGAGAAATGATGTTGCAAATGGCATATCTGAGACACGCAGAAAACCCTAACACCAGAGAAAGATTTAGGATTATCAAGTGGTTTGCACTTATAGAAAAATAAGGAGAGCAATTTTATATAATTTTCAATCACAGTTAACATCAAAAATGATTAAGAAAATGCCATTTCCCAAATTTATTACTTAAATCTTAATTAAGGATGTTCTTTACTCAAAAAGTGTAAAGACATTGAAAAGAACTATACTTCTATTTCCAGCAACATGGTGGACTGAGGAAATACAAAATTTCCAATGGGTCCAATGTTTTAAAACGACACATAGAAAGTATACTTGACATAAAATTTAACATTTTCTAGATACACAGATGAATTTTAGAGAGTCAAGAGAAAGTGACCAAATATCAAGAATACAGAGGAAAATTTAAAAAGACCTATAATGCCACAGAGGCCAGAGGAGAAAGGCAGAGAAGGTAGCAGTACCCAGATATAGGCCATAACAAGTATGGGTTATTGGCTGTCAAAGTCCTGTTGGGGATGGAAGATGTGACTTTGGGCCAATAGAAGGCAACAGGACCTCTGCATAAAGCTAGAACTCATGAAAGTTAGTTCCCTTCATTACTGTAAAACAAAACAATCTGACCTCTCCTGTCCAGAAAAGTAACAAAAGAAAAACATCTTAAGCTTGCACCGTACTCTACGTTGTAGTCTAAATTCACTCTACTAGCGCAGTGTGAGATTCTCACACTGAAGATTGTACATAAAAACTGGTCCTAGACTGCTGAAATTCCCAGTCTCCTGGCAAATTACATACTAATCTGCTCTGTAGCCACACTTTCACAGGCAAGGCAATCAGCTTCTACACACAAAGAGCAGTCCCCACCGAAGAGAAGTTTACAAGCAAAAATTATAAACTATGTAAATGCGAATGAGAGTCAGTGGAGAGAGCAAACAGCTAAATTTGTCCCCTGTGAATCAGGTAATAAAGCCATGTGAAAGAGGCTATAACATACTGTGCTTAAACTATTAAGGAGATTGAAGAAAATACAGATACAATAATAAAAATTCAGAACACTATGGGGCACCAAGAAAGACAGACAGATTAAAGGGGGAAAATCAGACCACCTGAAATGACAAATATAGAAAATAAAATTTATTTGAATAAACCAACCCATAATAAAGGGTTAAATATCAGATTAGGTACAGAGAAAGAGATAATAAATGAACTAGAAGACAGTTTGAGAAAATTTCACAGAATTTAGTACAAAGAGATGAACACGGGAGAAAGTGAAAGTGATGTTACTAAGCATGGAGATGGAGAAATTGTGAAGGACTTTCAAAAGAAAAAATTAGAGAACAGTGGAGAGTCAACATTCAAAGATAAAATGGTTGAGATTTTTCTTGACTTTATGTAATACACCAATTTCATTTAAAAGAACACATTAATTCATACATACAAACTACATATGACTTTATCATAGACAAATCACTCCAGGAGAAGAGGGAGGTAGTAGGTGCCTTAAAAACAATCAGAAATAACAGCAAATTACTTTAAAATGAAAAAGAATTTGATTGGCAGTAAACTAATCACCATCAATAGAAGAGCCAGAAAACTGGAATAATATCTTCAAAGGTGCTGAGAGGAAAAACTATCAACTGTTATTTCATATTTTTATACCTAATTAAATTATTCATCAAGAGTATGGGCAAAATAAGGGCAATTTTAGACAAAAATTACTACCCATGTACTTTTGAAATAAATGCTAAAATCTATACTTCAGAAGAAAAGAGAGTGAAGTAGATGAGCAAGTAGGATGCAAAAAGAAACGATGAGCAAAGAAATTTATTATCACGTGTGTTAATATAAATAACACATCGGCTATGCATAACTCAAGCCACAATAACAACAAGTATTAAGGGATTTATAAGCACTGGATTTAATAAAAGTGGATATAACCATGGAATCTTGAACTGGATGAGCAAAGTTATAGCCTTCAAAAAATCTAGTATTCTTTTTTTTTTTTTTTTGGTGAGGAAGATTGGCCAGGAGCTAACATCCATTGCCAATCTTCCTCTTTTTGCTTGAGGAAGAGTGGCCCTGAGCTAACATCTCTGCCCATCTTCCTCTATTTTGTATGTGGGACGCCACCACAGCATGGCTTGATGAGCAGTGCATAGGTCCACACCCAGGATCTGAACCTGCAAACCCTGGGCCCTTGAGGTGGAGCTCACGAACTTAACCGCTACGCCACCAGGCTGGCCCCCCAAAATCTAGTATTCTTTGAGAGGAGAAAAGATACACCAAACAATTTAAAATTTTTAAGTCAAAAGTGAATTTTATAATTTCAGCAGAATCAGTGAAGATGGAGAAATAAAATGTATAGCTTCCTAATAGAGGGAAGAAAAATGAATTTAAAAAATGTTCAATTCAGTAGGAGCAGAAAGAGATGAAAAGGCAAATAAAAATTGTGTAGTATAGAAAACACAAAAGAAAGTAGTAGAAATAAATCCAAATAATCACAATAAAGAGAACACAATTAAACTCACTACTAAAAGGACAAAGATTCTCAAATGAATTTTTAGAAATCTAGATAGCCCCTGCTTACAGGAGATCTACCTTAAACATAATGACAAACAAAAATATTGAAAGATGCATCAATAAAACTGAAAAAAGTTTCTCTACCAAAAAAGAATTTGAGGCAAAATCCTTAACAAGAGTAAAGAAGTCATTAAAATATTATGAAAGGAAAAACTCACCAGAAAGAACAAGGAAATCAATCTCTCTCTCTAGCAAAACTGATAGGATGACATGGAGAAATTAAAATGCACACACATACAACCATGGTGGGACATTTTAACACACTTTTCTCAGAAACACACAAATTAAATAGACTGATATCTTTTAAGGGTATAAAGAAGATTTGAGTGAGACAATTAACAAGCTTTATCCTCAATATTTATAGAACCCAACTGTTAACAGTTGGAGAATACTCTTTCTTTTCAATCACGAGTGGAAAATCCATCAACAGAAAAATCAACAAAGAATATGAACTGTCAGTTTGCAGAAGAGGATCTTAGAATGGCAAATAAACATGAAAAGCATACTAATAATCAGGGCAATGCAAGGTAAAATAGTAATAATTTTGTCCATCAGATTGGTAAAAATGTAAAAATCTAATAATATCAAGTGTTGGTGAGGGTATAGAATAAGAGGGATTTTCATTGGCTGCTGGTGGGATGAATCATTTGACAGTTCATTTGACATCAATTAGATTGAAGGTGCCCATATTGGGTGAGCCCCAGTAACTCCCCTTTATGTGAATTACTCTAGAGAAGCTCTCACATGTGTACACAAAAATGTTGATCATCTTTGTAAGTCGTAAGAGGGAAAATTTGAGAATATGCTAAATGTCCTTCCAATAAGGGGAGGGATAAATAAACTCTGGTATAATCATAAGCACTAATCAAAGTAAATAAACTGGAACTGAATGAATTATGATAAATGAAACCTCTGAAACATAATGTATCCCTGATAAATAATGTTGGATGAGGGAAAAAAATGCACAAATGATATATATGGCTTAAAAATATATATACAATTTCTCTGTGTAAGATTTTACTGTATGTTTAAGTGTAAAGATACAGAGGAGCAGACAAGACACCACTTGACGCTATTGATGACTTTCGAGGAATGGTTCTCCTAAGAAAAACAGAGGTGCTGTTACTAAGAAAGATGGGATGGACGTGGAGGGGAAAAGGAGATGTTCATTATACACCCTCTGTTAATTTTATGTAGAGAAAAATATGCTTTATAAGTTAACATCACGAGATGTAGTTGGTGTTCTGGTTTGAGGGGATTATGGGGAAAGCTTAGTACACGAACAAGGAGGAAGTTTGGAGGGTGGTCAGGTTTCCCAAGGTCTCCCATGACTGTGGTTATTAAACAGTGTTCATTACGCTGCATACCGTGCTCCTTTGGTCATGCTGATCCAAGGGGAAATAAAGTAGATTTTTCTCTATCTTTGTTTATCTTGATCTCTATCTTCTCTGGTGACTTTCTGTGATGTCATAACCTCCTCAATGGTTAGTGCAGGACAAATCTTGGAATTACAGTAACATAGCAGATGTGGTTTTTTCGACGTTGCGCATAAGTCATTAAATATCACAAGGATTCTGTGAGATATGCTGTATCACTACTACTATTTTCAAATATAGGAAAGTGAAGCTTGGAATGAAGTAACTTGACTAATGTTACACAAGTAGTAAACAGTAGAGTTGATATCTGAACTAACACATCTTTCCATTACACCGCACATAAACTTGGGAGTATAAGTTTAGGGTTATTATGCATATTACCCACAAAGAAGTTTCTAAATAAACACTCATTAATTATTGTTTTAAATGAGTTTGACACCTAAAGAGTAGTTATGATAGGTCAGTAGTCGTGGATATCACCAATGTGTATTAATCAGACCAGATGCATAAACTAGCAGACGAGAGGTGGTCCATGTAGGAATTACACTGAATTTAAAATAACTGGTTGTGGGGAAAAAAGAAATATTTTTCCCAATGTTTCTTAAAAATTTTACATCTCACATCAATATGACTTTCAAATTCTGCTGAGATAATGATGTAAGAACAATTATTTTCAAGCATGGTCATTTTGCCACTTTTGTTTTTTGACAAAAGTTACATATATATATATATATATATATATATATATATATTTGAACTCCTTAATATCTGACAGTAGACTTTTAAAAATTAGAATACATCTTTAATGATGGGAACATGTAATGCCATGTTTAAAAAGTGTCCAAAATAATTATCCTTACTTTGTTCCTCACATCCTACTGCAGTGCTGACCATGTACAGTTTCAACTTTCATTCATCCATGTCCCCATGCACATTCATCATGCTGTTACAAATGACTCGAAACAAATGACTATTTTAAAAGGTATTTCAAATACAATGATAACTCTCCATTTCTAGCTTTACCCTTTCATCTCCCAGATCAGTATGAACTACGAAATTGTTGCAATATGACTCTCCCATCAAAGCTGAGACTTCAGACTTGAATAACTTAGCTGTCAAACATTGGTCTGATATGTATGAACTGATTACCTGATGCATGAACATTGACCAGAGCCTCCTTAACCCTTAGAATCAGCAGAAATCCTCCCTAGAGGTCCTCCAATTCTATGGTTCTCAATTTAAATTAATTCTGGACCCTGAGGGCTCTATATAAGTAATATCTATCCAAATATTTTCTCCTTCCATAAACATAAGTTTTTCAGAACCCATTTCAGGCCAGGTATGTATCAGCAGCCAGGAGAAAATATCCATTAGTTCCTAGATCTTGTGAGCTGCCCCACTTTCTGTCCTTTTGGAGTTTTTCTCTCCAATTCTATGAGCAATATGCTTTCAGTATACTTTTTTCTTAAATTAACATGCACTGGTTTCTGTTGTTTGTAATGAAAGCACTCTGAATGACACAGTAGTGCTTGAGTGGTTTCTGAACTTCCAGAAATAGGACAAGGTAGCCTATAGGGAGTGATTTGAAACACACACACACACACACACACACACACACACACACACACACACACACACACACACAAATAAAGATGTCGATCTTACTCAGAATAATTTAGGAAACCAGAAAAGCAAATAGTGATGCCAAGTACAAAGAACAGGAATAAAACCATGCACAGGAAATAGCCAGACAAGCGGGGTCAAAAGGAAACTAGATGCAATGGAATACGGTTAGCAAGTAAAGCAACGACGGCTGTGAGTGATTTTGGATCCAGATTTGGAGTTTTCAGTTGGCTGGTGTTCAGAATTCAGGATAATGTAAATGCATAAGGTACAGCTGATGACTGATGAAATTCTGAAAGCTATTCTTAAAATTAACAAAAAAAATCCTAGTGAGAAAGCATACGCTTATTATTTATAAGTCTGAATTGGCTATTTAGAATGCCAAATCTCTGCTTGGGTCAGAGGATAGATAATAAATAAAATAAAATAAGTGAATAAACAAACACACACGTAGATAAGTAACCAGTAACACTGGTTATATCACGGCACTTGGAAGTTCTAATTGGTTATTGAAATCATTGAAAGATATATTTTTTTACGGTAGAATTTTTAGGATAGGGGTCAGGCACCATGACAAGAACCACAATTTAGACAGACAGTGTCAGAACGCCTCAAAGAGCATGCCCGGGATGAGACCATCTTCAAACATGAATGCAGAGAATGTCTGATCTTTTAAAATACAGGATCTTATGAGAAAGAGAAATTTAAAAAGAAAAGAAAAGAAAATTTTTGAGGATTAGTCATTTAGTTCCATCCAGTGCACTATGCATGAATTTTGTTTATCACATTTTGATGATTATTTACTCATAATCAGCCTACATACTTCTAGCTATGCAAGTCATCATGACATCACATGACATTTCATCCCACCAGGAAACTTCACAGATTGGTAAAAATAGCCTGCTATACAATCAAAACTTTACTTATTTGTGTGGAGAAATGGTTTGGCAAACCCCATTTGGCTAGAATCTTATTTGTCATGAATGGACTGGAAATCCTGCAGTTGAGCTAAACAAGGGAAATGAATAATAAAGATATTGATGAGGAGCCATATTAGCAAAATATTTAGTATGTATGACAAAAAAATACTGCTTTGTAGAACTCTGGAAACAATTTACATGATTATAATTTTTGTGGGAATCCCAAATATTTTGTACCAGATGTATTAAAGTGCAGTTCAAAAGGTCCATTCCTTGTCATGTTTTATTTCCCTAAAGAGTATATTTTTATGAGCTTTTATAATTTTAATCACCCTTTTTTCCCAAATAATCTAAATACATGAAGACTTTTAAAATGTAGATTTCAGGTTCTATTTTATGAATATTTACTGATCTCACTCTCTTCCCTGATAAAAATGACTTGTGAATAAACACATGCAGTTTGAGCCAAAGACTTGTATTCATTTATTAATCTATTCTCTCTCTACACACACACATGCACACACACACACACAAGTGTGTGCACAAACAAATACAAAAGCATCCTCACGCTTGCCAGCATGGCACAACTGAAATTCCAGGATAAAAATGAGTTTTCCCCAACATCAAGTGGAAGATTAATCAGGGTAAACAGTTCTCTATCAACAGCCAGATTTTGGCTGGCAATTTATGTCTGCCCGAAACCTCAGTGACTGATAAAGACCTTACTTGCCTTGCTGACTGACTCACTTCTCAGTGATTAGGAGAAACCTCAAGGAGAATCCTTGTTTGAGACTGAATGCTGAAAAAAGAAGAAAGGGTAAATGATGGGAAAATAACAAGAATCACGAGAGTAAGTGCCTTGCTTATCACAAAGTTTATACTCTGCTCAGAATAGTTGCACATTTCATGCTTATCAAGTGTCATGTGCTGAAATCATTTATGAGGATGCAAAGACAACTTAAAGAAATTGGTTACACAAAAGAAAGTCAAAGAACAGAAAAGTATGTTCCCTGGATAGAGACATACAAAGGGTGTATAGTTCAGTTATTTTTTAGGCAGCGTCTAATAGAAAAGAAAACTTTAGTATAAAACTGTCACACACATGCACACACACCTTGTAAAATGGTAAAGGCAAAGTACCTTAAAATAAAATATATAGACCTAAGGAAATTCTCTAAGTTCAAGTTTATAAAGCACTTGCACAATACAGTGAGGGACAGGCTCATAACTAAAAAGAAATGATAAAATGAGGCAGCACCTATAAAAATAATCTGTGTTCAGTAGATAAGCTTATCACAAAAGGCATAAGTGGAACATTAATTCCACAGGAAGTTAAAAATTATTATTTGCAAAGATGAGTTTCATTGTGAAATAAATTTTGGAAGCATTGGGTTAAAGCTAAATTGGTTTCTTTATTTCAGGACTTCTCAGAGCCTTTGTAGTATGAAAATATATTGCGAATCTTCCAGAAAAAATAGTAACACATAAATAAATTTTCCAAAATTATTTGGCCATGGAATCCTTTTGGTACAGAGATTTTCGACATTAGTGTTCTATGAAAGATATTCAGGAAACTCTGGTCCACATGATCATTCAATTCCTTCAACTTTTAAGAATATTTGTTATTAGTCAAATGACCGTGGGTGATGACCTCCTGGGACTCAATCTGTGCATCCTTGTTTGTGTACCTAATTAACTAGATTTCTGGTAATAACCTGAAGTCTGTCCTTTCTTGCCTTACCATCACTTGGACTCTAGAATCATAATCCCCCACATATTAAAGGTCTCTCCTCTTTACTCCTGGGGGTCTTGAGAGATTTGCCTCCTTCCCCCAGCTCTACAAATAGCATCCCTAAATTGCTAATCTGATTTTCAACTTCCAGCCCTCTGAGGAGAGCTGTATGTAGTGTGTAATCTTACCATAGATTGGAGGAGGACTGGAGCAAAGGAGGGGGAGAAGGAGGGGAGGGATGTAGCAAAACATTATGTAGATCTATACTTGAGGTCATAATTTCACATGCCTACAGGGGCCAGGCCGGTAACCGATATGAGTTAAACAGTCTGAGTATTGGCTTATTAGATTCAAAGTGATATTTTTTCTCGTAGCCACAAATAACTAATTTTCTTATTATCTGCAATCCTCTTGATCAGTCTTTCAATTTCCCACTTTTGATAAAGACATAAACACAAAGTTTTCCTTATTATGGGGAAAAACGAGCGTGCAACAGCTAGGATACATGATGACCAGTCAGCTTGACCGTCAAAAAAACCATAAAAGACCGGGACTGTGATGCACTTGTGGGGGAGGATGCAGCCCTGACCAAAGATGGTATTCTCTGCTGCAGCAAGCCATTCCACTGTAACAGTCACTGGCCAAGGAAGCAGGCAGTGTAGCAAGACATTCTGATTTTATTTAAAAAGATGTCAGGTATTCAGATGTTATAGGAAACCTCTGGCTTTTAAATATTGTGTCAATATTTTCGTAGCACCCTGGAAAAGAAAACACGTCTGTAGGAACTGTAAGTTGGAGACTTCAGGTTGAGAAGGTGAGAGGAGAAATGAAAGTCTTCTGGTGCTGGGCAGGAAGGATAATCTTGGAAAAGCTTTTGTAATTAAGAAGTTCTGAAGTGTTTGGGGTGAAAGAATGGTGGCAAGAATGGAGAGAGAGAGGTGTCATTGTTGTGAACACCGTCAAGTCTATTCCGACTCCTAGCGACTCTGTGCACAACAGAGGAGAACCCTGCCCATTCTTTTTGAGCCACCCTCTCCCCTCCCAGCGCTGTTATCAGACAATGCTCCACTGCTGTTCATAGGATTTTCATGGCCAGTTTTTTCGGAAGTGGGTAGCCAGGTCCTTCTTCCTAGTCTGTCTTAGTCTGGAAGCTCTGCGGAAATATGTCCACCATGGGTGACCGTGGTGATATTTGAAATACCCATGGCATAGGTTTCAGTATCACAGCAACACACAGCCACCACAGTATGACAACCAAGAGGCAGGCGGTGTGGTTCCCTGACCTGGAAACAAATCTGGACAGTGGCAGTAGGAGCACTGAATCTTAGCCACTAGACCCCCCAGGGCTGGCAATGGTGCCATAGAGCTTCATCAACTGCATCTCCTTGTGTATTCTTTAAGGACATGGGTAAAAAGAATAAAATTCCTTGTTACTTATTTTTGCCTGGCTGGACAGTGTGAATCACAGCTTCAATAGGGTTGCAAGAATATAAAGATGTGTTTTTTATGATGGTGGGGGGCTGGGGTCAGTTTATAAGGCAGCCAAGTGAATGTTGGGGAATAGGAACCTGAAGGTGGTGAGAAGACAGCACGTAGACCCCAGCATGTTTTAAGTTTTCTGGGACACAAGAGGGATGTCCTTTATCTGCTCTGATATCCAATAACATTTGGAGGAAACAACTCTCTTCTCTGCCAGAAACAAGGATTAAGATCTCCTTTCTATGAGAAGAAGATAGCATGGGCTTTAGAGAGAGACGAACCTGGGTTTGAATCCTGTCTTCATCATTTACTGACTGGGAACTCTGTGAAAATCACTTAAGTGTCCGAGTTTCAGTCTCATGCCAAATAGGAAGACAAATGCCTGTCTCCCAGGGTTGATGTAAGAATAAAAGATGTCATGTGTCTTCAGTGATAAGAATTTAGTCTGACGTCATACAGATCTCAGAAATTACCCCTCAACTTTAACATTTGATCATATATGGTCTTTTATTTTTATGACTTACACCAGTGGCAGTTTGATTATAATTGGATCCATACAAAATCATTCATACCACTGGGCATTTTCTGGTTTACTTTGTTTGGAATATCAGAACACCGTCAGGGAAGACTCTAACCTGTGACAATCTCAACCAATGCTAGTTTGGGGTACTATCAAGTTACATTAAAAGAAGGAAAAAAAAAGAGCCAAAGAAATGTAACACATAGTTATGGATTACTTAGTGGTATGAGCTGAAAACTATAAGTATTAGCAACCTTAAAAATAACCTTTTCTAACTCTTTTTAGAAAACAATACGGTACCCGGTTATATTGTGGAGGAACACCATGAACACTTAAAGGATGAAGCAAACTTTGAACAACCCAAAATGACATTGTCCTTCTGTTTTGTGATTGGGTACTTGTACTAGGATCAACAATTTCAGCTATGGCCTCATACACAGATTGAATAAGGGCTGTATTTCCAACAACATAAGTAGAAGTCAAGATAATATGCTCCGGAAAACTACAAGATGATTCAAAAAGTAGCTCTGGAGATGACAAAGGAATTGGGCTTAAAGATGCTTATGAAATATTTGAACATAATTATTTTATAAAAAGAAAAAGCATAATTCTAAACTATGTCATGTGTATATGAATTAAAAATGTATATAGAATAAAATTAGTAGATTAAACTGTATAAATAGATATTTGACTATTTCATCTACATCCTTAACAGTTACACATACAATTGGCCAAAAATAAACTTTTAAAATCTTGTTATAGGGAAAATGAAGCATTGCTTTATATTGGGAGATAAATAATACATCTGGTTCCATAATGATTTGGTCATTCCCTATACAGCCGAATGTTCTCCAGGGGCTGAGCGCAGTCATGCTAATTAACTTGACATATTAAGTGGCACAGAGCTAGGGCACACAGGGATGTTGCATTTCATCTACTTTGATACCATGACCTGAAAAACATCCCCTCCTGTTCACGAATACCTTCATGACTCGAGTGCCAATGAATGTCAGTGCAGAACACATGTGGAGAAGACAAATTCAAAATTAGAAATGTTCATACTGTGCTTGAAGAACAGCTCACCATTATGTCCTGAGTTCTGCATGACAAGCCCATCAGCTGGGCCACTTTATGCTAATAGAAAATAAGCTGACATGTTACAGCAACCTGCAACTGAAGGTTTGCAATGACCAGTCTCTTAATGAATAGAGAAAGAAATTTATGTCAAGCTGTAACCAAGTAAAATGATGAAGAAAATCAAACTACAAGGAAGAGGAAAAGGGATAAAAGTGTTCATTGTGAGAAACTAAGCTGACAGAAGCACTGAAATAGACTTTAAGAACCTGTCAGACTGCATTCCAAAGTATACTTAATGAAAATCAGGGGATGGAAGACAGTTTCCTAAAAGGACCATACTCACATTTGTCTATATATTATTGAAATGAGGACTACAGGGACCTCATTTCACATCTCCCTTGCATTAGGCATGGCCATCTAATTAGCACACACTAGTAAGATATGAATGGAAGTGATGTGCATCGCTTCTGGGACAATTCTTTTAAGAAGCATGTGGATCTTGTCCACATTCTCTGAATTTCCACAGGCTGGATGCAGATGACTACGAGGCTGTAGAGTAGTGATTCTCAGACTTTAGTGTGCATTAGCATCACCTGGAGGCCTTGTGCAAACACAGATTTCTGGGGCCTATCCCCATAGTTTCTGATTCAGTACATCTGGGATGCAGCCTTATAATTTCCATCTCTAATAAGTTCCCAGGTGATGCTGATGTTGCTGGTATATGAAGACCACTCTCTGAGGGATGGAGGAGCCATGTGATAACAGGAGTCTGGGTTCTAGAATCACTGTGTGGATGAGAGCCAGCTGCTGATCATGGATTATGCTTCTATTACATTTTGCAACTTTATATATTCAGGAGTCTCTTTGCTAGAGCACCTATCATTACCTTAATTAATAGAGAGACTAAATGAATAAGGAATGTTCAAGGATGGCATGAGCATTTAACTGGGACTTGAGAAAAATATAGAAGGAAAGCTATTTCAGCTGATGTGGATGTGGAGGAACAACTATAAGCAAGGAGCTAGCTGTAGGAAAGAAAAAAAAGGAGTGAATTAGAGGTGGGAATGAAAATGGAGATCCTGGTTTGGTTGGGACATGTCAGTAAGAAGACAGACTCGGTTGGAGAAAATGATTAGCATTAGTAAATAATGGGGATTAAGTCTCAACATATAAAATGGAGTCCCCGGTAATATGGCCTAGAATACCAGACGGAGTAGAAATTAAACTCAAACGGAAGAAACAAAAGTAAATTCTTAAGCAAGAGATTAACCAGGCTGATAAAAGTCACTGCTTAAAAGACCGATTGCCGGAAGTTTAGATTAGAGGCTGAGGACGTGGTGCCCAAGGGCCATGTAAAAGCCTATTACCATCACTCAGAATCATACAGATTTACTATCAGGGTGAGCTTATGACAACGTCCCTTGATCAATCAGAGCCTCAATTTCCTCTTCTGTAAAATAAGAATAACGGCCTTCCAGTGTTTTTTTATAAAGCTTAAATGCAAGTGTGTATGAAAAGGATTCAGCACAATGCTTTGCTGTAAACCCACAATAATTATTAGCTATACTACCAGGATTAAGACCGAAGAAATGGAGAGGAAAGAATAAATCCAGAGGGCAATATCAAAGAAGCACTTTGAGAAATTTGTAACAAATAACATGTGTTGGGGAAGGGATAAATAGGACTCAGATTAAGATTTCTAACTGATCCCTATGTTCATGGCAGCATTATTCACAATAGCCAAGATGTGGAAGCAACTCATGTGTTCATCAGTGGATGAATGGGTAAAGAAGATGTGGTATATATATACAATGGAATAGTACTTAGCCATAAGAAAGACAAAACTGTGCTGTTTGTGACAACATAGATGGACCTTGAGGGCATTATGCTAAGTGAAATAAGTCAGACACAGAAAGAAAAATAACATATGATTTCACTCATATGTGGAAGATAAATAAACACACACATTGATAAGGAGAACAGATTGGTGTTTATCAGCAGGAAAGCGGGTGGATGGAGGGCAAAGGGGGAAAAGCGGCACATATATATGGTGACAGATAAAAACTAGACTGTTAGTAGTGAACACAATGTAGTCTATATAGAAACTGAAATATAATAATGTACACCTGAAGTTTACACAATGTTATAAGCCAATATGACCTCAATAGAATAATTAAAAAAAAAATTCTATTCTAGGATGCCTGAAAAGAAGTGGGATAGGAGATAGAAATGGTGAAGATAGAAAAAAGGGTTGTGTTTTTGTTTTTATTCCTCTATGTTTGGTTCACAGTTGGTCAAAGGTAGCTTTGTGGAAGGTATTGAACAAAACAAGCTGTTGGGATGTTTGGATGCTGCAGATGTCCAAAAGACTATGGCAAAAATATGCCGTGATTACTTGGAAGAAAAACTCATCGTGTGACAAACTGGATGGGTCTATGATAGGAAGATTTACTCTAAATTTAATTTGTGGCATTAGAGAGAATATTGGCTGAGTTAAAATGACTCATTCCCAAGCAAATCTTGTTGGCATACCTGCGAATGTGGCAGCTGACCCAAGAAGTGTTCAGAAAGTGGAAGTATCCACCTTTGGATTAATCTATGGCTGTACAGTAAGCTCCAAATGTCCATACATAAGAAAATGGAAGGCGTGAGAGAGATCTAAGCATGTCATCTTAAACTCAAAAGCATTGTAAGAAGCAGCCTTGAAATATTTTTAAACGTGTTGTGATCTCACTGTAGCAAACACACTCCATTTAAATTTCAGAGCTACCCTTCTCTCTAAACATACTCGAAGGCTTCTTTGGAACTGCGATGACATTTTATCGATTTCCCTAAGTGACCTGGATTGATTGAAAACTTGGAGAAGCTTAAAACACTAAAAGTTCCTCAAGGGCGTTTTTCCCTCGTGGATGTTCTGTTTATTTTTAATACAGTGTTTTTCCTCCACAAGCCATCTGCCTGACCATTTTATCTGTCTGATTTCTTTTAGAGAGTCTAGGTATAGCACGAGATCTTACTAGATCTGAAATCGAAAGTCCCAAAGTAGGTGTCAGGGGCTGTCATACAGGTTTCGGATTTCGTGTTTTAGACTTTCAGTCTTTCTTGGTGCTAGAACTCACCTAGAATTCCCATCTTACTAGAAAGCATCAGATTAGATATAAAGGATGCAGCTTAAGTAATGAAATCACAAAGAATTGGGAAGGATATTTTTAAAAAGGAAATATATACTGTGCCCTGAGCTCATTGGGAATACATCTACCAGTGGCTGCTTTTATTGCTCACTTACTAACAGAACAAGAATAGAGAGAACAAGGAAAGTATAAATCTTATAGTTACCCATTTCCAGAGGGGAAATTTTCTCCCACACCACTGCATTTGTATCTAGACATTGCTGGGAGTAATTGTTCTCTTAGCATGCCCACAGAATATGATTTTTCTCACAAGGAAATGATTCACTGGAGAAATCAAACAAGCAATTCCAATGAAATTCATAGGATTTTTGTTAGCATTTCAATCATTGGCTTAGTTCTAGAGAAGACAGTCATTGCCATCTAGTTTCCACATAGACTGAAAACATAAAGACCTGATGGATCTTGAAATTCACAAAATCCACCATCCCGAAAACTGAGATGGGTCATTAGAACTGCTACAAGTCGTGCTGGAACACGTCCCAGTTGACATGGTAAAGACCAACTGCAGACAAATATGGCGTTAAAATCTGAAATCAGTGCTTCTATTGTATTGAAATCACCCAGGCACACAGACCACGGATGATAAAAATGGTATCACAAGCATGTGCTCTCTCAACTATGGTCAGCATCATCTAATTCAAATAAAACATAATGAGAGTCTTTCCTGTATGTATGCTGGGTACATAAATGGTTAGATTAGTGGCTAACTATTAATTTGTAGCTTTTGCAATATGTGGTCAAGCCATTTGGGGAGAGCAGTATAGTTTGATTCATAGTTTATAATTACTTCTCTGCAATGATATTGCTCATCATAATGTCTTTATACTCTGCTTGAAAGCTGTAACTACACCTTACGTTAATACATCAACATTTTTAAGGTTTAAAAACATCTTCTTCCAAATTGAACTTGATTTATTCTTTGAGATGCTCTATGCATGAACACATCTTACCTCAGCCTCCTGCAAGTCTCAACTTCACTCACTGGCTCACTCACACTCATTCACCCAGGAATGAAAGATGGGTAACATCTGAAAGCCGAGCTGATCTTCACCCATTAGAGTGGCTAGCCCTATGCTATAATCAAATAGCTGACATTTATTGAAGTACTTATTACACGTTAGACACTGTGCATAAAATAGGCTGCAAAACAGTTCTGCTGGTCATCAGAAAGTCAGAATAACTGTGAAGACCTGGGACACACTCCACAGTCACAAGTGGAAATCACTATCGTTATTTTATAGGCAACCCCATATAATATGAGTTCAGATCAAGTTCTTGAATATTTATAATGGAAAATTCAAATGCCACTTCTATAGTAGATCAATTTCTCTCCACAACAATCACACATTCTGGATTTTTCATCACTCCCCACTTGATGCATTTTTCTTATTTTCAATAAACATGACTTGGTAAATATACAACTAAAGTTATATATATATATATATATATATATATATATATATATATATATATATATATATATACACACACACACATACATATTTGTAACCTCACAAGTCGGAGAAGGGAAGGCTTTGCTGATCTGAGTGTTCTGATTTTAGGTTCAGACAAACAGTCAACCCTTTAGCTGTAGCCTCTGCATCAGGGCACCAAACCCCGAAGTCTCTTATTCCCTGCCTGCTGTATGCAATGTGTAGCTGAGGGGCTCCGAAGGAATATCATGGCAACCGCATGACCGTGGACACATGAAAGAATGATGAAAAGAGCAAAGTAATTCAGATGACAGATTTCAATCATCCTCACAAGAAATGCCAGTCATAAAACCAAGCCATGGTCTGGCGACAACACAATTATTTCAAAGCTCCCCCAGTGTTTCTGAAAAGAAGCATCCTGCTCTCCCTTTAACAAGAGGCAATGCTGAAGAAGTTTCAGCAGTTTAGTCTTTGTTCCTTGTGACAAGTGTTTTTATTTTTTCTGAGCATCAATAACTGTGTGACAGTCTACCTCCGTTTATGCATCAATTTGATAATTAAAAAACTCAAACAATTGGTAACATAGTCTGTGAATAAACATTTCAACTAAAAATAGCCTCCTAAAAGAGCTATAAACTGCTGTAACCTCTTACAGCTTAGGGCCTCCCACTGCTTGGAGAGGCCACATGTCAGATACATTATTATAGGTAGGGGTGTTAATTCCAATAAACTGAGTATTTGAGTTCCTGCAATGTACAATAACCACAATGAATAAATACTATTAGCCAACATACTTTAATGAACTTACTAAGTTCCAGTCCTCTCTTAAGCACTTAACATATTTGAACTCACTTGATCCTTACGATAACCCCACAGGGGACATTTACATTTTACATATGAGGAATTGCAGGCACCCAGAAGTTTAATAACTTGTCTAAAGCCACAGACAGACCTCATAAGTGGTGGGGCTGGCATTTAAGCAGGCAATCTGGCTCTGGAGCCCATGATCTCAACCACGATATTACCTAATTAAACAGCAATTGTTCTCAAAGTGTGGTACCTGGCCCAATAGCATCAGCATTACCTGGGAACTTGTTAGAACTACAAATTCTTTGACCTCAGCCCAGACATACTGAGTTGGGTACTCTGGGGTGGAGCCCAAGAATCTGCTTTACCTTAACATTCTGCAGGTAATTTTGAGGCAGGTTAAAGGTTGAGAATCAGTAGCATAGGGCGGACAGACTTGAGCAGAATTGGTTCTGCCCTAAATAAACTCTTAAGGTAGAAAATAAAATTACATCCCTCATGCCAATTGTAAAAGTTGTGATGTCTACAATGGACTTGGACCTGGAAGGATGGATGAGCAGCAGGCAGGCTGCATCCTTTCACCTTACAGAGACATCAAAGACTCTAGGACCTAGACAATTTTGATGTTTGTTGGCAAGTTTAGAGGTCTGCATTGAGGTCCCATCTACAAAAAGCAACCGAAGGGGGAGTGAATGAAACCCATAGTTTTTCTTGAAAATCACCATGCAAGGGAGTTAGGAAAAAGATCATCTCTGGGTCCCTGAGTCATTGCAACGTCACTTGAACAATTGATTCCAGTGCTCCTCAGGGAGGTAGGATACAGACTCTGTGGGAAATTGATTTGGGGGCTATGAATTCAAGACAAAGGGATACAATAAAGGAATGCTGTTTCTCTTACATCCCATAATCACCCACATCTGTATTGCTTAGGAAAGCTTGGTGTCAGGTATCATCTACCTTTCCTGAAGGATTCTCCTATCCATATGATCTATAATTTTAAATTTACATTCTGTGCCTATAGCCTTGTCTCCTCAAAACAGAGGCAAGAGATGAATGGTTCAGAGCACTATTCTTGACTCAGACAGCCTGAGTTTAAATCCCAACTCTTCTTGTAACTTGCTAAGCACACTTGAGCAAGTTGTTAAGCTTCTTCTAAGTTTTAGTTCCCCCAATACGAGGTCCTATCCAAAAGGTTTTAGCAAGAATTAAACACATGTCAAATACATAGTAAACAACAAATATTAGCCTTCTAAATTAGACATTGAGTTCATTTCTGAGACAGACAAATCTTTTGTACCCTGCCAAGGGCTCTTTGAATGGAACAGATTCAAATAGACCCAAACTTTTGGCTAAGGTAGTTTTACTGATCTAATTGATATGCAGGGCATACTGCTTACAAGTTTACCTCGATCTACTAGATTGTAAGCTCCTATAAAAGAGAGACAATATTTTATGAGCCTTTGCAATGGCCTAGCACATAGTAAGTGTTGAATAAACATTTGTTAAGTAAGCAAGGAAAACATGACCTGCATTTTACCATCATTTGTAATATTATCTCTACAACTCCCACATGGACACACAATCTCCTTTAAATGATATTCTATTGTTGCTTGAAGTTAGATCTACTGAATTTTCACCCCTAATGTAATCTCTAGACGTGCTCTCAAATCTGAGGGAATGTTCTTTTCCATACCATCAGTTGACTATGGCCTTTGGCCTTCACTCAGAGATATAGGATATCTTTTTACTAAGTGACTCTTCTCTAAAGCTCTCTTCCCCAAGCCAGAAGTTGTGCCAAAGTGAACAGTGCTTAAGAACAAAGAGAAGCATCTGTCTTTGCTTCCAGCCTTTAGTTTTGTTTGGTTATGTTTCTTCTTAGCTGTAGAAAGCTGTGGGAGCTTCAGGCTACCTCTGCTGGTGCCAGGTACACACAGAGGAAGCAGTAAATATCAGCTCTCATCACCATGTGAAGCTTAATATGGGCACACAACTCCCATCCTCGAGCTGTTGGAGCTCATTGCAAAGACAACCCAGGTTGGCTTTTATGACAGAACTTGGATTTCATTAAAGCTCTTGATCAGAGATTGGCAGTTAATAGTTCTGGTGATCATCATGGATGCTTATTTTTCCTTTTCTCCAGAATAAAACAGGATAAGCGATTGACCTAAAGCTGAGATATTATCATGGTTGAAGGCAAGAGTTCTCACTTCTGGAAATGCCCTCCTACTAACCAGGAGGAAATATGAAAGTACATTAACAGATGTTTACGAAAATTTAGTATATTCATGGAGGCACTGACTCTGGACACAGTAAGGCATTCAAAAGAGATGAATATGACACATTCTTCCTCAGAAAGAGCTTATTATTTTATAGATGAAAGATCAAAGACTACCCTAGTCACTGTAACATGAGACCACTTATTCAATATATAAGTATCTTAAATGTTTGAATGTTAGAAGAAATATAATCATATTACCTTTTCCCTGAACATTTAAAATTGTTTTTAGGCGTTATTTCTCAGCTTCACAAGGATCCAGACTTTTGGCTGGTGATCTTTAGAGCCAAAAATGTATTGTTTTCTGGCTTATATTTTTCCTCTTCTGCTGTGCAAACAGACACAAACAGTCAGCAGTCACTAGAGTCATTTCATTCTTGGTGGAATGTGTTCTTTGAGGTAGCTGAGCAAACTTGACTACCCAGTCATTTAGGAAAAATAGTCCCATAGCTTTTTCCTCCAAACACCTAGGGACTATTCAGCAAAGCTCATCAATTCACCTCTCGCATCCTTACTGAGATATGACTGACTTTGCTCCTTGCCGTGAAGTAGCTCTTTTCTCCTTTAAGTCAATTCCTTTAAAACATGTAAACTGCACATCAGGCATGCTGATTTTCTAGGCGTTATCTGCTTAACTATTGTTTCAGCTGATTCGAAAAGCCTAAAGCGCCCGGAGCTGAGAGGTTTCAGGAGGCCACTGTGAAATTCTTACAGTGCCTTATGGAAACTAACATTCTCCTTACTCAATAGGAGGTGTTATAGATTCTATTAGAGGCCAGTAAACTTATATAAGACATTGTATTTACAGGAAATGCTCATTTCAGCTGAAAGCTTGGACCCTGTGGTCAATTACTATCCTTACTGAAAAGATGTATTCCCCACATGACTCAAGCCCACTTGAGAAAGGGAAAAGGTGGCAAGCTAGAAATGGAGCATAAGAGTTGACACCTACTAATTGCCTTGATCTTTGTCATTTTGATTGCTTTCTAATCTGTTACAGGTCTACATGCTACCCAAGTGGCCTTTGAACAGTCACTGTTACTTTAGCAATTCAGAAAACATGAAATAGATTTCTCCAGAGAGATTTCAAATATTTAACCACATCCCTGACTAGCACGTTTCAGATGTGACTCCTATGATCTAATTTGTATTATCAAATTATTGTCAAGTGCTACTTTCTGTGGCTTGAGGATTTTTAATTTTTAAAATGTTTTTTGTAAATTCTGATGTTTTTCTGAAAGAGATAGGTGTGAAAAGATAATGTTAAGGGGTGATGAAATCAGTTAGGAGTTTTTCTGGCCTGGAGAGGAATATCTATTTATGAAATTATGGCAAGTGCAGTGTTCGGCTGGTGGAAGGACAAGCTTATAGGCCAAATTTATTTCTATGATCGTGAAATCAAACAGAGAGAATTTGCCGGTTTCAATATACAATTTTATAGGTTTGTTCAGGGGACAATGACTAATTGTTATTTCTACAATCATACTATCAAATGGAGAGAGTCTGCTAGTTTTAATACCTGTGGACCTGTGATCCAAGTAATGCAGACATTTTCACAAAGCATCCATGATTGTGAAATTCAAAAGGCAATGTTCTCCACATAGTCATGAAATGCTGTTCAGATTCCCTAAGTACCACCCATAGCTGCTTACCACAATTTGAAGATTCATATGAAGGAAATGAGTTCTTAATTGAAGAAAAAGATCTTTCAAGACTTGGTTGTTATTGATTCTGTTATAGATTCATATATGACCCAGAGGGGAATTAGGCAAAGACATAAATCCATGATTTCAAAGCTTACTTATGCTACTTAGAAAGACTATTTGATACAATGAAGATAATTTATCACCTATCTCAAGAGGGATTGTCTTTGACCAAAATTTAGCTCCTTCTGTCCCAAGAGACTGAATGGAAACAGGAGGCTGTAGTTCAAGTCCAACCCTCACTATTAACCACATGTGATCTCAGTTCTATTTCTTTCCCTATAAATTACATGAACTGTCTATACTCACCATCTCGTCTCCCCACACAAAGTTGTTGGGAAGACCACACTATATAATGAGTGGGAAGGAGTTATGTGAGCTCCAAACATCTGTACAAACTCAGCAGCAGTAACTCATGGGACACTGGGTTGACTTTCACTTTCATCATGTCATTGTGCCACTGTTGTTTTACTTAGTGACGCAAGGATTTGAAGTCTACTCTAGACAAAAGGAAAATTCCTATTGGATACACCTTCAGAATACATCTACAGTCTGACCATTCTTCAGCATTACCTCTGCTATGACCCTAATCTGAGTCACCATCATCTCTTACCTCCTTTAAGTTTTAACATCCTTTAACACACCCGATGGGATTGCTTTGGGTTGGTCTGCTTGTCAGTGTCGCACTGCATGAGAACCTTCACAAAACATTCCTGACATTTAATTCCTTGATTCTTCCTTAATTCTTGAATGCCAGAGCTAATGGAGGCCTTAGAGAGCTACCTCTGTACTTTTTATGTATGGGGAAACTGAGGCTCAGTGAGACAAGAGACCCCTCTACTCCATACAACAATTATGAAGCACGAGACTGGACTACAACAGGAGGGACCTTATTCTGTACTACAGCAAAAGCCCCTGGAAGGATGTGGAACCATGAAGTCAATACATCTATGGTTCAAGCTGCAGGGCTTCTGGGAATTCTGGCTGTAGAATCTATGCTGCTGTCTCACAGAAATTGGTTAGATGTCTACAGGAGGAAAAAAATGTATCATGCTTTCAGAGTGTGATGTTATGTCTCTTAACACATTAACTTAACCGGTGGTGTGTCCACGTGGAGTCCCTGCTTCTGCTGCATTTTCAGAATCTCCCTCAATTTGTCTCATTCTTTCTCCTAAGCTTTTGATCATGCAATTCTCCTTTTCAAGAAAATTCCCCATTCTTCCAACTCTTCCTGTCAAAATTCCACTGAGTTACTTCTCCATCATGAAATTCTTCCTGATTTCCTCATCAGACTTGCTCACTCTACTACATAATGTTTTTGCAGTTTGACCATGAAACATCATGACTGCTTTGCGTTAATTCATTTAAAAACATGTATTGAGTACCTAATGTGCACCAGATCTTATTTTTTAAATTTTAGTTTACAGATAAGATAGTGTTAACTCAGAGAGACATGGTCCCTGATCTGGTGGAATTTTTGTTCTTTTGGGGAAGACAGATAATAAGCAAGTGAATATATAAGGTGGTTTTCTGATAGTGGTAAGTGTCATGAAGAAAATCAACAAAATAAATAAGAGAAAGAGTAAGCTTTTACAGGGGGTCAGGGTAGAAGAAGACTCTTCAGATGAAGTATTCAGCGAGGGCTCTCTCTGAAGAGGTGACAATTTAGGTAAGCGCTAAATGGCCTTCTCCCAGTCAGCCCTATGGAAATAACAGAAAGAAGATTCCAGGTAGAAGGATCATCTTGTCTCCAGATCCTAAAGTGGGAACAAACATGGAATAATGGAGGAAATAAAAGGAAGCCAGCATGGCTGGTACAAAGGGCAGATTGCAGAAGTCTAGGAGATGACAAAGAAGGCCAGCTTGTAGCTCTCATAAATCAGCACAGAAATTTATGTTTTTTTTCTAGTGGACAGAAGTCCTTGGAGAGTTTCATGTGAGGCCCTTCCTTATATAATTATAAAATCATTGAAAACATCAAGTGTATCATAGACATTTTTGTACCTCTAAAAAAAACTAAAGCAGGGAAAGGACGTCAAGATGGCAGCATATGTGGACTCTGAACTCACCTCTTCCTATGGACACAGTGGACTTACAATTACTCTTGGAGCAATTACCCCTGAAGGGGAACTGAAAACTGGGTAAGAGGAACCCCTGCAACAAATGATAGTCCTGACTGAGGTAGAAGAGACAGAAATTCCCTCCTGGAGAGAAAAAACACCACCTTCACAAGCCGCAGTGCTTCACGGCCACCCGGAAGCAAACCAAAGGTGTGCAGCCTTCCCTGGAGGACTGGGGGACCTGAGCTAGGGAGCTTTGCTACTATAAGCATTTTTTGGACCCAGCACAACTGAGATGAGAGTCATAATATCTGACTTTGCTGGCTACTAACAACAACAGGGAATATCCCCAGAAAAGCTGGGCCATAAGGAAATTAAAGCCAGCTCTTAAAGGGCCCATGCATAAATTCACCTGTTTCAGAAAGCAACCTAAAATCACCAGAAAGAAAGGCACACAGTCCTTTGGTGAAATGAGACTCATCTGATAGGCTCTGGGTGCATTTTGGTGAGAGGTGAGACCTCTCCAGGGACTGAGACATTGGCAGCGGCCACTGTTGTGACCTGGTGCGGGCATGCTGACACAGATACTTGCAGATGCCATTGGAGTTCTTTCCCTGGCCTGGTAGCCCATAGTCTGGCCCACCCACTAGAGCATGGATTTAATCCAGCTCCTCCAAGGCAAGCAGCCTGCCCTAGGGACTGGCCCCACCCAGCAACAAGCCCTCGGGCAACTTGTGGGCCTACATAGGCTAGGTGCCTGGATTCTCTGCAGCCTGGTGAGTGGGTCCACCTCTGCAGTGCAAGACATGTGCAAGGAGTGGGTGGATTGTATGGGGGCATTGGTGGAGTATGTGGGGCCTCTGCTGTGGGGTGACTGGGTCCGCTTCAGGGGGTCAGGGCATGTGCATGGGGCAGGACTATGTTGACTGTGTGTGGCCCTGTGGTCAGTGGGGCTTGTCAGCTGCAGAAGACTTGTGCCTCTCAAACAGCTACATAGCTGATCAGTCCCACCTTCCAAATACTGAAACAATTGGGTGCTTCCATGCCTGAGGCCAGCCTCACCCAGCTGCAATCCTCAGAGAGCTGACAAGAGCCTTATAGGCCAGAGACCTATAGCAACTCTAAGCCCCTGAGCCTAACAACCAGTCATGCTGGCGGCCTACTCACTTAATAGAAAAACTGCAACAGGAATGTGCGATTAGACCTTGCAGCCAATTGTGCTGGGGCTCCCGGTAAAGAGACTGAAGAGTCTACAACAACCACACATAGCTGAGCATTACAACCAGCTGGCCAGGGGGACAGCTCAGGCCCCCTGGGCACCTACAGCAAGAGCAACCTTGCCACAACAAAAGGACACAAGTAGCCCACACAGGGGTCACTTCTGGAACATTTGGAACTGGTGACAAGAGGGAAGCACACTACTGGGCCTTGTAAAGCATCACTTACATAAGGTCACCTGTCAAGATCAGGAGACATAGCTGAACTACCTAATACATAGATACAAGCACAGAGAATGAGGCAAAATGAGGAGGCAAAGGAATACATTCCAAGTAAGGGAAGAGGACAAAACCCCAGAAAAGGATCTAAGTAAAACAGAAATGAGCAATCTCCTGACAAAGAATTCAAACAAAGTGTCATAAGGATGTTCACTGATCTTTGGAGAAGAATAGACAAACTCAGTGAGAACATCAAGAAATGGAAGATATAAAAAAAAGAATCAGAAATGAAGAACACAATACTAGAAATGAAAAATTCACTAGAGGGACTTAAAAGCAGAGCAGAGGATATAGAAGAATGGATCAGCAAGCTGGACAAAAGACTAGAGGAAATCACCCAAGCTGAACAGATAAAAGAATGTCTTTTTAAAAGAGTGAGGATAGTCTAAGGGGCCTCTGGGACAACATCAAGTGCACTAACATCTATGTTATAGGTGTCACAGAAGGAGAAGAGAGACAAAGGGGCAAAGAATCTATTTGAAGAAATAATAGCTGAAAACTTCCCTAACCTAAGGAAGGAAACAGACATCCAGGTACAGGAAGCACAGAGAGCACCAAAAATATAAAACACATCATAATTAAAATGTCCAGAGTTAAAGATAAAGAGAGAATTCTAAAAGCTGCAAGAGAAAGGCAACAAGTTACATACAAAGGAAACCCCATAGGGCCATCAGCTGACTGCTCAGCAGAAACCTTACAGGCTAGAAGGGAGTTGCATGATATATTTAAAGTGCTAAAAGGAAAAAAACCTACAGCCAAGAATACTCTGACAAAAGGTTACCATTCAGAATGGAAGGAGAGATAAAGAGTTTCCCAGACAAGCAAAAATTAAAGGAGTTTATCACCAAGAAACCAGTCCTACAAGAAATGCTAAAAGGACTTACTTAAGGGGGAAAGAGAAGACCATAAATAGGAAAAAAATATCTATTTCCATAATAAGAGGGTAACTGATACAAATGCACAAAAAAGAGGTTAGATATGATATCAAAAACATAAAATGTGGGAGGTGGGGAGTAAAACAGTAAAGCTTTTAGAAAGAGGTCAAACTAAAGAGACCATCAACTTAATATAGACTGTTATATATGTAGGTCCTTATATATGAACCTCATGATAATCACAAACCAGAACCTGTAATAAACACATAAAAAACTAAGACAAAGGAACCCAAACATAATACTAAAGAAAGCCATCAAATCACAAGGGAAGAGAGCAAGAGAAGAAGAAAGGAACAGAGAACTACTAAAACACCCAGAAAAAAAGTTAAAAAATGGCAGTGAGTACATACTTATGACTAGCTACTTTAAATTTCAATGGTCTAAATGGTCCAATCAAAAGGCATAGGGTGGCTGATTGGATAAAAAAAAAAAAACAAGACCCATATATATGCTACATACAAGAGACACACTTCAGACCTAAAGACTCTCACAAACTGAAAGTGAAGGAATGGAAAAAGATACTCCATGCAAGTGGCAATGAAAAGAAAGCTGGGGTAGCAATACTTATATCAGACAAAATAGACTTTAAAACAAAAACTGTAACAAGAGACAAAGAAGGGCATTACATAGTGATCAAGGGAACAATCCAACAAGAGGGTATAACACTTGTAAATATCTATGCACCCAACATAGGAGCACCTAAATATATAAAGCAATTATTAACACATATAAAAGGAGAAATAGACAGTAACACAATAATAGTGGGGGACTTTAACACTCCACTTACACCTATGGATAGATCATTCAAACAGAACATCAATAAGGAAATATTGGCCTTAAACGACACACTAGATCAGATGGACTTAGTTGATATATACAGAATGTTCCATCCAAAAACTGAAGGATAGACATTCTTTTCAAATGCACATGGAACATTCTCCAGGACTGATCACATATTAGGCCACAAAATAAGTCTCCATAAATTTAAGATTGAAATAATACCAAGCATCTTTTCTGACCACAATGGTATGAAACCAGAAATCAACTATAGGAAGAAAATCAGAAAAGCCACAAATATGTGGAGATTAAACAAAATGCTACTGAACAACAATTGGGTCAATGAAGAAATCAAAGGAGAAATCAGAAAATACCTGGAGACAAATGAAAGTGAAAGTATGACATGCCAGAATTTATGGGCTACAGCAAAAGCGGTTCTAAGAGGGATGTTTATAGCAATACAGGCCTACCTCAACAAACAAGAAAAATCTCAAATAAAAAAATCTAACAGTGCAACTAAAGGAACTGGAAAAAAAAGAACAAATAAGCTCAAAATTAGTAGAAGGAGGGAAATCATAAAAATCAGAGCAGAAATAAATGAGATAGAGACTAAAAACCGATAGAAAAAAATCTATGAAACCAAAAGCTGGTTCTTTGAAAAGATAAACAAAATTGACAAACCTTTAGCTGGACTCACCAAGAAAGAAAGAGAGAAGGCTGAAATAAATAAAATCAGAAATGAAAGAGGAGAAACTACAACAGAAACCTCAGAAATACAAAAGATTATAAGAGAATATTACAGAAAGCTATATGCAAACAAATTGGATAATCTAGAAGAAATGGATAAATTTTTAGAATCACACAACCTTCCAAAACTGAATCAAGAAGAAATAGAGAATTTGAATGCACCAATCACCAGTAAGGAGATAAAAACAACAATCAAAAACCTCTCCCAAAATAAAAGTCCAGGACCAGATGGCTTCCCTGGTGAATTCTACCAAACATTCAAAGACTTAATACCTACACTTCTCAAAGTTTTCAAAAAAATTGAAGAGGAGGGGAAGCTTCCTAACTCCTTCTATGAAGCCAACATTACCCTGATACCAAAACCAGACAAGGACAACACACAAAAAAGAAAATTACAGGCCAATATCACTGATGAACATTGATGCAAAAAATCCTCAACAAAATACAAGCAAATCAAATAAAACAATACATTAAAAAGATCATAAAACTTGATCAAGTGGGATTTATTCCAGGGATGGTTCAACATTCGCAAATCAATCAACGTGATATACCACATTAACAAAATGAGTAATAAAAATCACATGATCATCGCAATCGATGCAGAGAAAGCATTTGACAAGATACAGCATCCATTTATGATAAAAATTCTGAATAAAATGGGTATAGAAGGAAAGTACCTTAAAATAATAAAGTCCATATATGACAAACCCACAGCTAATATCATCCTCGGTGGTGAAAAACTCAAAGCTATCCCTCTAAGAACAGGAACCAGACAAGGATGCCCACTTTCACCACTCCTATGTAACATAATATTGGAAGTCCTGGCCAGAGCAATCAGGCAAGACAAAGAAATAAAAGGGATCCAAACTGGAAAGGAAGAATTGAAACTGTCACTATTTGCAGATGCCATGATTTTATTTATAGCAAACCCTAAAGAATCCACCAAAAAACTTTTAGAAATAATAAATGAATATGATAAAGTTGCAGGATACAAAATCAACATACAAAAATCAGTTGCATTTCTATACACTAACAATGAAGTAGCAGAAAGAGAAATTGTGAATACAATCCCATTTACAATTGCAAGAAAAAGAACAAAATACCTAGGAATAAACTTAACCGAAGAGGTAAAAGATCTTTACACTGAAAACTATAAAACATTGTTGAAAGAAATTGAAGAAGATGCAAAGAAATGGAAAGATATTCCATGCACTTGGATTAGAAGAAATAACATAGTTAAAATGTCCATACTTCCTAAAGCAATCTATAGATTCAAGACAATCTCTATCAAAGTTCCAACAACATTTTTCACAGAAATGGAACAAAGAATCCTAAAATTTATATGGAACAACAAAAGACCCTGAAGAGCCAAAGGAATCCTGAGAAAAAAGAACAAACCTGGAGGAATCACACTCCCTGATTTCAAAATATACTACAAAGCTATAACAACCACAACAGCATGGTACTGGCACAAAAACAGACACACAGATCAATGGGACAGAATTGAGAGCCTAGAAATAAACCCACACATCTATGGACACCTAATTTTTGACACGGGAGCCAAGAACATACAATAGGAAGAGGAAAGTCTCTTCAATAAATGGTGTTGGGAAAACTGGATAGCCACATGCAAAAAATGAAAGTAGACCATTATCTTATACCATAAAAGAAATTAATTCAAAATGGATTAAAGACTTGAATGTAAGACCTGAAGCCATGAAACTTCTAGAAGAAAACATAGGCAGTATGCTCTTTGACAGGGTCTTAACAATATATTTTCAAGTACTGTGTCTGACTGGTCAAGGGAAAAAAATAGAAAAAATAAACAAATGGGACTACAAAAAACTAAAAATCTTATGCATGGCAAAGGAAACCATCAACGAAACGAAAAGACAACCTAACAATTGGGAGAAGATATTTGCAAACCATATATCTGATAAGGGGTTAATATCCAAAATATATAAAGAACTCATACATCTCAACAACAAAAAACTAACAACTTAATTAAATAATGGGCAAAAGACCTGAACAGACATTTCTCCAAAGAAGATATGCTGAGGGCCAACAGGCACATGAAAAGATGTTGAACATCATTAACTATCAGGAAAAAGCAAATCAACACTACAATGAGATATCACCTCACTCCTATCAGAATGACTATAATTAACAAGATAGTAAACAACGATTGTTGGAGAGGATGTGGAGAGAAGGGAACTCTCATACACTGCTGGTGGGAGTGTAAACTGGTGCTGCCACTGTGGAAAACAGTATGGAGATTCTGCAAAAAATTAAAAATAGAACTACCATGCGATCCAGCAATTCCACTGCTGGGTGTTTATGCAAAGAACATGAAAACACGCATGCGTAAAGACACCTGCACCCCTGTGTTCACTGCAGCATTGTTCACAATAGCCAAGACTTGGAAGCAACCTAAGTGCCCATCGAGGGATGACTGGATAAAGATGTGGTATATATACACAATGGAATACTACTCAGCCATAAGAAATGACGAAATCCAGCCATTTGTGACAACATGGATGGACCTTGAGAGTATTATGCTAAGTCAATTAAGTCAGAGTGAGAAAGTCAAATACCATTTGATCTCACTCATGAATAGAAGATAAAAACAACAATAAACAAACACATAGAGACAGAGATTGGATTGGTGGTTACCAGAGGGGAGAAGGGGAGAGAAGAGGGAGAAAGGGGTGTTTAGGCACATGTGTGTGGTGATGGATTGTAATTAGCCTTTGGGTGGTGAACGTGAGGTAATTTATGCAGATATAGAAGTATAATGATGTACACCTGAAATTTCTATGTTATAAACCAATGTTACTGCAATAAAAAAAAAAAAAACACTAAGACAAAGTCTTACAAATAGCAGGAATTCAATATATATATTTGACAAGCTGACTGTGAAGTGCAATTTATGAGACCTTTTGAGTTCATTTAGGAAGGATTCCATCTATCTGAAGTAGATACTCCATGTCTCAACCTCTGTGACTGGGTAATGTTAACATTATCTTCTGCATTGGATAATTATATTTCTTTCTCCCAGTGGCATTCTTAGAGTTTAGTAATTGGTATTATCCAGTGTTTCCCAAACACTAGGTATCCATGCACCACCTTCAAAATTTTTGTTAAATCCATGTACCATCTATACCATTGAATAATTAATATATTTCTCTAAAACAAAACACTTTTTATTTAAACATATTTTAAAGGGAAATATACACACAAATTTACATGTGTGTATATAGTCATGTACCATGTAACATTTCAGTCAACGATGGACCACATATATTATAGTGGTCCCATAATATTAGTACCATATAGCCTAGGTATGTAGTAGGCTATACCATCTAGGTTTGTGTAAGTACACTCTGTGATGTTCACACAATGATGAAATCGCTTAATGATGCATTTCTCAGAATACATCCCTGTTGTTAACCAACACATGAGTGTACACACATGCATACATATACATTCTCACACATATGTAAACATATGTTAAAGACAAACATAAACACACACCTACATGCACACACAAAACTACTGAGTATCCATGAAATCATAGATGTGATATGCTAGATACATTTTCCAACTCTATTAAAATGCATGATTATTAAAATTTTTTAAATGTTCATTTAGGTACAGCTAAAATCACTTCATTGATGATGTACATATCACCCTTTCAAAAACTATGGTCTACTTGATTCACCTAGCTTTATTCTGAAAATCCTCTCTCAACTCCTCAAAGCAGGGCAAGGAGAAGAGCAGCCAATCAGTAGATAGGAGGCTGCACACACCCAGTCAGAAAGAATAAATCAAGCTGCAACTTCTCAATCACTGGTGATGCAGTCTTGCCCATCATGGGTCAAATAGCTTCTCCAAGGTCCAATGTGAGTGGGTGGCAGAGTAAAGCAACTTACGGTGAGGCACGGTTGAAGGGACCCGCTTGTGGAATGATGGATGGAGCAGCTTTCAGTCTAGCTGTACCGCTTAGAATGAGTGCCCTGGGAACCCGTTTCTCTCCTAGCAGAAGTGCAGCAAAGTAACAAAGTCTAGGAGAGAATTTGTCATCAGAATGTTCCTCTAGCGACTCATGGCCTTGGTTTGGATACTTTGATGATGTCTTTTGTGACAGAAGGTAGGTTATGATTAATAATAATGTCACAGAGCCAACATCCTTAACACAGGCCAGGTTATAAATATAAGGAGGCCCGGGATCTGGTTTTATTTTAGGTTCTTTATCAAAGCTAACTCTCAGAGAACTTTAATTTATGTTCAGAAGGAAGAGCATCTGCAAAGAGACTAACAGGCCCAGTACAATAGAAGGTAGACATGCTGAAACATCAAAACAGACATCACACATACCCATCCGCACAAAAACTTCCCTGTGTTTCTACCATATAAAAAGCTCAGTTCTAGGCACCGTAGAAAATAAATGATAGACCTGATCTGCGAGGGATTTACCATGTAGTTTGCTATATCCAGCAAAATTCATGTCAGAGAGGAATGCATTTAGCTAAAAGTAGTAGAATTAATGACCATAAACAGATAGGGTGCATTTTTCTCTCCTAATAAGTATTCTGAAACCAGGAAGCTTAGGCCAGAGTTGAGGGTCAACAATGTCATCAGAAACCCAGGTTTACTTTAAATTTCTGTTCTGCTGTCTTTACCATGTTGACTGACTGACTGACAGACGAAAGACGGCAGCTCCAGGCATTGTGTCTACACGTAAGACACGGAGAGGGGTCAAGGTGAAAAGGGCTGTGAGCATGGCAGGGCTTTCAGCATTTGAGAGACCTGAGTTCAAGTCCTGTCTCTGGCACTTGGTAGCTAATAGTCCTGACTAAAATCATACCCTCTTAAAGCATTGCTTTCCCCACCTACAAAATGGAGAAGACATCACTTATCTTTTCATAAGTTTCTTGTAGGACTTAAAAAGTTATTACATATTATTTAGAATAGTGTCCGGCTCAAAGCAGATGCTCAAGAAATGATTGCTTCTGGAATTAGATGTGAGTTTAATGTCAGTGTGGGTTACTCATCAGGGTCACCCGAGGGATTGGCTACAAATGCAAATATTATGACATCACTTTAGACGTGGTCAATCAGAATCTCAGGTGATAGGGCTCAGGAATCTTTATATTTCTAATAAGTTTCAATGGAGATTAAAACACAAAGCTTGGTGTGAAAAATCAAGAAGTCCACCTGCATTTCCATTGTAGGAATATTTTCTACAAGGGAATAGCAAGATGATTTTTGAGGTTATAGTTTAAATATATAAACAAATATCAATATGAATTTGTTATTTTGAAATTTATAATCAATTTTTCTTTGTAGATTCAAGTGAATTTTGCATCATTGCATTATATCCAAACTGAGAAAAAAGATCCATAATACTGTTTTCTTTTCTTTCTTTCTTTCCCTCTCTCTTTCTTTCTTCCCTCTCTCCTTCCTTCTTTCCCTCCCTCCCTCTCCTTCTTTCTTTCTCATAGGAGGCAGAGGAGAGGTACCAGAATGTTCTATTGGTAAAATAATAATGGGGAAATGTACACTTGAAGTCTGACAATGAAGAAATAAATTCATGGATATTAAATCTGAGCCCATCTTTAAAATATTCAATAAAAGAGTTTTTTTCCTCAGTGAGTTTATTCTTATTTGAAAACATGTAATTTGAGCAATTAACAATGAATTCATAGTCATGCTCAGGATTAGTTTTAGGTCCAGAGATATTGGCTGGTACAGAAAAGCACTTTAATTAATTAGGAAATTAATTTCTTCAATAGTTTTTTAAGTATGAATTATGTGCCAGCCACCATGCTAGTAGTGAACAAGAGAAATGCAACATGTGCTTTCATGGAGCTTAAATTCTAGGGACACAGACAGACATCCAACAAATATTCATGCAAACAGGTATTTAAATGCAACTATAATAATTGTGGTGAAGAAAACATACGGATCCCTTTAAGAAATTATAACAAGGAAGGGTGGGCAAAAGAGCTGGGAGAAACATTGAAGGCAAAGGGGACACTTTAAGCCAACGTAACTACGAAACGTAACTACGTAAATATGAAGACAAGCTATCGTGGAACCAGGAAAAAGCTTGCAAACTTCAGGGAAGGCCAGTGTATCTGGAGCTCAGTAATCCAGAGAGAGAGGCTGTATTTGGGCCAGAGAGGAGGCAGGCCAAATCATGCAGGGCTTTTCTGACCTCAGGTGAGAGGGAGCCAAAATCTGACACCTTTCTTCTCAGTGACTTTCATGTCCCAAATCAAACGTAATACGGATTATAGAAAGGAAGGAAAAATATTTACCCTTTGCAGAAAGTGAAAGAAATGGCAGAGATTTCACAATATTGAATGTGTAAAGTGTATTTCAAATACTGTTTTCTACGTATGTGTAGAAGGATATATGCTAGAATACCAGCCAGAGAGATAGAGAGACAAAGGAAAGATGTTCAGAAAGATGAGCACACATGTCGAGAGACAGAGGACGGTTAGGTTAGAAGGATGGGTGAAGGCATGGGTGGGGAGGGAAGTAGTTGCAGAGATAAAATGGCGTAATAATAATGGCGATAGTGGTAGTAACTGCAACAATAAAAATAACATCTGAGTATTTACTATGTGCCAGACATTTTCCTAAGCACTTTTCATGTATGAACTATGTGCATAGTAAACTAAAAAGCTCCAACAGGCAGGTTTTTACCACAGGCAGTTAAGAAAAACTACTAACCTAATGCTTCCCAAGTCCTCTCCCTCCCCCAAATACAGTGATCCCAGTATTGTTTCTGCAAAGCTGCCTGGAGGAACCCATCTCTCAGCATAACTGGGGACTTGGCTGGAGAAGAGCAGCACTGCCATCCCTGAAGACCACGCTGAAGCAGCAGGACCACGCTAAAGGAGTGTCTCATACAGTAAGGCAACTCCAAGAGAGGGGAGATTCATATGGTGGCAGCCTCCCAAAGTGTTTCACGTTAACCAGGAAGGACTGGGTCTGACACGTAAAGACAAAAATAAATGGTATTCTTTCTCCACGCTAGTGGTTTGCTTTCATTGATTACGCTGCACTGTGACTGAGTGTATAAGGTATATTCACCTAGAAAAGTTCCCCCTTTCAAAGCATGCATACACACTCGTCTTTCCTCTACCTCCATCTCCCACCTCACACCACTTTGAGCACAGTCTGGCAGCTTGTCTTTACTTGTCCATCTGTCTGTCTCCATGTCTCTTTATTTTCTGTCTTTCTCTTTCTCTCTGTTTCTTTCTTCATGCATCTCTCTCAGTATCTCTCTCCATCTCCCCCTCAGTAGCTGTCCTCCATGCCCCACCCACCCTCCGCAGTCCTCATCTTGTTCTCTCAACCCCCGTCAGTCACCCTATCTCCCAGAACTCGGTGTCAGTCTCCCCCTTAAATGTGTTTACTTCTCAACATCTCTTCCTTTCTCCCTTGATACACAGAGTGCTCAATCAAACCGCATTATCTAATGATATGGCCATTAACTAACAAAAATATTGCCTGGAAACACCTTTAACTTTGAGCTCTTTAAAGGAAAAATGCTAGTCACTTACTCTGATGCGTCACCATCTGCAGCTAAAAAGAGTATAATAGTAACTTACCTGCAGTTACATCTAATAAGTTCTCAAGACAAAATTAGCTCAACAGTGACAGGAAAGAAACTCCCATCCAAGAATTATCATCTGAATTTTTAAGTAGGCCTCCTTTTCTGAAACCACTTGATTAGGCTGTTGTTTTCTACTCAGAAAAAGTGATTTTTTTTTTTTTTTGCTTACTGTTGTTTAACAGATGTCAGCACCCTTAATTACTGTAGTTGTCACCTAAATCTAAGTTCAAAGCTCTTTTTACTTAACTAAGAATCAGGGCACTCATGATTTTGGGAGGATAGAAGGGGTAGTTTATTTTCTTCAGACGAATTGGATTTCATTTTACTATAGACATTCCCTTAAGAATGACTCAGGATGGAACACATGCTCAAGCATGTTTTCTGTAGTGTTTCTTATCCATGAACTTGTTTAGGCAAATATTTCTTTATTGCCAAGAAGGGGGAAAAAAACCCATAAGCTAATGAAGTAGAGAGAAAGCCCTGAAACCCCCAAAGTTTTCTTTGCTACTGCATTTGGAAGAATAAAAGTATGCCTATTACTTTTTTTCAATACTACAAATATTTAAATGATTCAATGTGTAGAGATTCTTGTAGAAGTGCTATTCTGAAATAAATCACATTTGATTAGAATGGTCATTTCAACACTATTTAGATTCATGTGGCACTAGCTCTATTTGATGATTTGGTGTTCCCCCCAGATTCCCTTTACCAGGCTGGTTTATCTATCCATCAATTGTCTGTTGCCTGCTAATGGCTCAGAGATGCCCCTTTCTCGAGAGCAGTGCTTCTCAAATTGTGGTCCATGGACCAGCTGTATCAGCATCATCTGGGAACTTGAAATGCAAAAAGTTGGACCCCACCCCAGACCTCGCAAATCAGAAACTCTGGGTTTGAGGCCCAGCCATCTGTGTTTTAAGAAGCCTTCCAGGTGATTCTGATAAATGCTAAAGTGTGAGAAAGACTGCTGCAGAGAATTCCGTTTAGGTCAAAATAGGACCTAACAAAGGAAGCCACCACCTCTTTCCTCTCACCAATGGAACTTGGCATGGTGATATCTTGGTAAACATATATAAGAACCTTCAATACTGAGATCCCTCAAATCCTCTGACCTACTCCCCTTGTTAGAGAATAGTGGGGAGGCTCTTTCTTGAAGTTTCTGAAAAAGCATGGAATGAAGCAGATGGCCTACAAGACAATACTTGGTCTTCTCCAAGTATTGGAGAAGAAGAAGAGAATCCTCCTCTCCTCCCTTCCTGGCCACGGGGAAAATAATTTTTTTTTTTCACTAGGATTCAATCTCAGCATGGCCTGACTGGGGAAGTGCTGGCCTATTAAGTGAGGAAAGGAATTGTATTTTGGAAAAGCAAGACCTAGCTGATATATACTGTTAGGAACTAGGAGAGTATATTTGGAAGTAGATCCTCAGGGTGCTGGCTGGGTCAAGGGAGAAGAAGCCAAAATACAAAGCTGGATGAGAGAGAATTTGCTGGCATGGGGCACTCGCCTATGACCCCAGATTTCACACCTTACAAGGATTCTAGGGGCCCATCCTTATAGTTTTAGAATGGTTCTTGGAAGTAGAGATGCCAAAATGCAATAGTAGAGAGTTGTAGGAGAGATAAAAATTCTCAGAGAGAAAAAGACTTGTTAGAATATATCTACTATCCAAGACCAGGAAACCCAGTGACTGACCATGTTCCTCAAGGAAACCTGGAGGGCAATCCCTTTACTCTGGTGACAAGGAATATGCTGCTGAGAGGACTCTATACTCACTGAGAAGGTCTATAGAGGGTGTTCTTTGTAAATTGTGACAGATAGCAGCAGATATTCTTACAGAACTGGGCTCAAGTCAGCTGTCCCAATAAAATGTCACAATTCTTTGTCCAGTTTCCAGGCTCAGAACTCACTAACTGAAGGAAAGGCCAGTTCCCCATGAGGTAAGACTCTGAAATATTATAAGTAAATAGAGAAGTGGTTCCCCTACTTCTTCCTTAAGGGAACCTATGCCATTTACTTTGAACACTATAAACTATGGAAAGGGGAGTAACTAGATTTTTCAAGAGCTCTTTTTATACAGGGTTTGAGTTGAAGCTCATATCCAAGAAGGGAAGGCACCATTGTGACGACCATCCCCCCGACACACACATGAAAATGGAAGCCACGGATCAGGGAATAAAGGGAGTTCTGGCCCAGGTTTGTCTCACATGTGGTCCATAAACCCACATGGTAGTGGTGGTTCCGAATATATAATTGGAATGAACTGTATTGCATCTTTGGGAGGGGCATGAGAGATTAATGCCACTCTTAAAGATTTAAAGGATGCAAGGGTGATAATACCCGTCATATCTCCTTTTGTTTTACTGGTTTGGCCCTTCCAAAACCAGCGTAATCATGGCAGATGATAGCAGACTGCCGCAAAAACTAAACCAAGTCGTAGTTCAAATTGCAGTTGCTGACCCTGATGTGACCTTCGTATTAGAGCAGATTAACAAAACCGGTGCTTGGTATGTGGCTACTGATCTGGGGAATTTGTTTGCTTTTTTTATCCCCTAACACCTAAAAGCAAAGAGTATCAGAAGCAGTCTGCTTTTACACGGGAGGGACAACAGTATACATTAACATTGCCCGAGGGTTATGATAATTTTCTGACTGTTGGCCACAGTATATTTCAACATTGTGGACATTCTGTAGAAAATAAGATGGGGTCACTATACTAATGGTATCATGTTAGTAAGACATGTTGAGCAATAAGGGGCAAGTTCTCCAGATGACTTACTAAGACAGATGTGCACCAGATTGTGGGAAATACACGTTACAAAGATTTAGTGTCCTGCTATGTCAGTAGTGTTTTAGGGGAGTTCAGTAGTTTGGAACATGTCAAGACTAACCCTCAAAGTAAGAAAAAAGTTATTATGTCTTGCCACCTCTCATTCCTAAAAAGGATTCACAATGCATGATGTTATAGACTCAATATTTGTGTCCCCCCAAAATTCCATATGTTAAATCCTAATGGCCAATGTGATAGTATTTGGAGGTGGGGACTTTGGGAGGGATGGGATTAGCTCCTTGATAAAAGAGATCCCAGAGACTCCCTTACCCCTTCTCCATGTGAGGACACAGCACAAAGATGGCCAACTATGAAGGAGGAAGTGGGCCCTCATGAGACACCGAATCTGCCAGTGGCTTGATCTTGGACTTCCCAGCCTCCAGAACCATAAGAAATAAATATCTGTTGTTTATAAGCCACCCAATCTATGGCATTCTGCTATACAGCCCAAATGGACTGAAACACATGACAAGCTGCTAATAATTCACAGCTTATTCCCTTCTCCTTTCTAAACAGGAGCTGACTCTGTGAAGTAATTTATAACTCATTCATAGGGGCAGCCTGCATTAATGAAGGACTGACCCTGGAATACAAATGTCCATCTCTCTTGCCTTGTGGGATCAGTTCTCTGGATCAATTCATGCTCCAGAGATCTCCATGGGATCAGGCTGAAGCCAGATTCCAGTGGTGGCCATGTCCTTATTTAGTGCCTTCCCTTGTCCTACCCTGCTTTTCTCACTCCCTTTCTCCCCTGAGCATTCCCTCAATAAAACATAAGTATTAGAATCCCTGACTTTGGCTCTGCTTCTAAGGAACTCAATCTAAGACACTGATGCCGCTAAAATGGGCAAATTCCTAACATCCAAAAGACACTTGCAGCACTTTCCCAAGCTTCAGTTTTCAAATATAATGATAAATTTGATACACCAACTGATAAATCTCCCCTTCAATAAATAAAGTATAAAATAGTTAAGAAAAAAGTGCTAGGAATCAGATAGATTTTGTGGGAAAATCCCAGTTTCAGCAGATATTATCTTGTACAACTTAGGCCCAGCTATCTAATCCAAGAAACCATTTTTTCTTCTATAAGATGTGGATGAAAACAGTTCTTACTTTCAAGATTATATTTCATAATACCTAGCATATTACAAGTTTTTAAACAGAAGTTCACTACAAATGTCATTTCTATCATCATTATCTCATCATCACCATCGTGGCTAATAGCTCCATACAAGTATCTAATTACCCTATCCATGGATGGAAGAAAACCCCCAAACCTGCATACACTCCTTTTTTTTTAAAATTATTTCCAAAGCTAATTTCAAGGGAATATTATTTTATTTCACTATTGACTATGCTTTGGGTATTTCTTAGAATCAAACACTAATTTGCTGGAGGCCATTCACATTGACATTGACGTATGGAGGCCAGATATAACCTAACCATAGCATAAGTCACCAGCAGCTACGGAATGATGTTGATAGTTGAAACAATCAATTCAAGGCAAGAACATTTTTCGGAATCCCGTGCTACTCAAAAGTATTGGATAAGTGTCAACATACGGAGCCTCACTTGGCTTATATATAAGAAATTCCATAGAACCTTTTTAAAAACATCACACAGGAATTTTTAATGCTTAATTTATTCCTAAAAAGCAAATTCCCTGAGGTTAGAATAAATTACTGCTCTAAATGTCAGTGTCAGAGTGATTGGCTTTTGGCAAACTGGTATTTGATTTAAAAAACAACTGCTACAAATCCAAGAGTGTTAAACTATGTACTAAAATAGGAAAGGAGAAATTTTGTTCCATTATGATTTGTTGTGTAAAGACAGAAAAAAATAGAGCAGAGAGATCATAAATAGCTAAAATATTATTTGTTTCCTAAGAAAGAAACTCTAGTTTTGGGGGCTGGTCAGAGGTTAGTTTCTATATTCATCAAATTCACCAAATAACTGAACTCGCTACTTAATGTGTATTGCTATGTATACACACAGGTCACAAGGCAATCAAGTTTATAGGTGCAACTACAAGTAGAAATCTCATCCAAAATGAAAACCTGTTTGTATCATCATTCATCTCAGAACCCCATGAACTCTATAATATTTCTCTGACAACTCAAATTTAGATCATAAACAATCCTTTTCTAATACTGCCTGCATTATAGCCACATCATTCTGCATTCTCTGCCTTTCCCACTGCTTTCCCTCCATATATATTGTTTTCTTTGTGACTTTTCTTTATGACTGCATCTAAAGCTCATCAAGAGAGCTCAATGACAGTGAGACATAAGACAATGGAGAAAAGCACCAGGACACTTTGTGAAAATGGGACATTAGCTGAAAAATGTGCAAGAATATGAGTTTACCCAGTAAGATGTTACTCAAAAAGTAATAAAAGATAACAGGGATATTTGTATCTTATACAGTCTTTCAGCTTGGAATTGAAAGCGTCAGAAATGATGTCGGCAGAGCACCATAAAACAAATGTTTATGATGTATCAATGGATAAACACCTTGTGGTGTATTTGCACAATGGAATATTACATAGCAATAAAAAGAGAAAAAAGCTACTGCTGTATGCAACAGCAAGGATCCATTTCTAAAACATTATATCAAGTGAAAGAAATCAGACACGCACAGTCTGCATGATTCCATAACTACGTGGATGATTCTATGAGGTTCAAAAATAGGCAACACTGATCTATGTGAAAAAAATAAATAATTCTATTTATATAAAGTCAAAGAGAAGAAAGCATTACTCTCTTTGAGGATGGGATGATTAGTGACAGGAAATGGAACCAAGAGAATTTATCTGGTGTGACGGAAATATTTTATGCCTTGATTTGTGTGGTGGTTACTTCAGTGTATAAATATGTAAAAGGTCATTGAGTGGTGTATTTAAGATTTACATATTCCAGTCTATGCAAATTATACCCCAATAAAAAGGTTTACAAATAAAATTAGAAAAACACAAGGGAACAGGAAGTAAAAATAAATCAGTTTTTAAATCTGGAAATGCATCTAAAGAACAGTAAGAAAACAAGAATGGTGTATTACAGGTCAATTTTTCCTTTAGCCAGGATGAGTTAAAGAAGTTTGTTGGCTTTTTGTAAAATTTACTAGTAGCTTCAAGCAGGCTGGACCTAAATACTTTCAAATAGTGAGTCAGCCCTGGACACTTTTGCTCCACCATAGGCATTCTGGTGGATAAATTCTGGTGTCCATTAGAAATCTAAGAAAGACCAGTCTCAGCTCTGCACTGATATCAAATCCTAGCATCAATATTACAAAAGTTCAGATGGGTCCATTTTGCTACATGTCCTCAAGAAAGCATGTCCAGGGGGCTTTTTTTCATTTGGTCCCTGCCAATCTCTCTACCACTCATCCAAATTCCTTCCTACCCTCTAGTTTGTTCTCACATGTTGACATACTGTTTGCTACTTTTGGCCCTTTCTAAATGCTGTCCTCACTAAATGGAACCCCTCCACTCCTTATTTAATTGTCAACTACTGTTTGTTCTTTAAGGATTAACTCTACTGTCACCTACTTTTGTCAGTTAATATCCTTTACCTATTGGTGTTCACACAGCCCCCTGGGCTTACCTCTATTATCACAATTCATCCTCTGATATTGTGATGGTCTGATATTTTTTGTCTGATTCCCCAAATATACCATGAGTTCCTTTAATATAGGGATGGTATCTTATCTCTTATCCCCAGAACCTAGCAGAATTTGGGGGCTGTACTCAACTAAAGTTTGTTAAAGTCATGTTAAATGAAGGAACTTCAAAAACTCACACAGGTTAGGAACACCCTACGTCTTGTGCCAAAACCTCCTAAAATCCAACAAGACAAACTGATATTTTTTGTCTGAATGGTGAATTTTAAAAAAAAGCAGTCAGCTCTTTCAGCAACATTAAAGAGGATGGAGCATTCAGGGGTTAGGTGAGTAATTTTCTAAGTCAAATTACAAATAGCGCAGTAGACTTCAGGCTTAGGAAACAGTGTGCAAATATCCTCTTTTACAATTGACTGAGGAAAATAATTTTCCATTTAAAGTTAGAAGGTCTTTTAACTTTAAAATTCCAATTAACCTAATAACACACAGCTAATAGCATGAACATACTGAACCTGAAAGCCCCATCTCTGATCCAGAGGGTTTTTTTTTCCCCTCCCTTATCCAAATGAGGAGAGATTAAGAAGCGTCTAATTTTTGCTAAAGAACATTAAAGAAGCCCCTTCAACCTCTCAATTTTTATAAAAATTTTTCTTCCAGCCATCTATTTCGCTAACTTAATGGCCCTTTAAATTCTCACTACTGCTTTGCTTTCATAGTCAGCCCTGCATTTAATAGTTTCAAGGGCTTCTGTCTTACTGTTCACCCTCAATCCAAGCTAATTACACTTTTGAATTGCACGGGGTGCAGCTCTTCACAGCCCATAGGTGAATTTGCGGTCATCTCGGGATGACCCACTGCTGGCAAAGAAGTGAAAACAAATCAAAACTGTTTCCTTTTCCTTGAGATAAGGAAATAAATAGCCATTGTTCTGAAAGGAGAAGAATAGTAAGTTTTGGACAGGTCAATTTCAAGGATGGGGCTTTTCAAAGTGTTAAGATCTTTGTGATTCCCCCCCCCCCTTACTCAGTTGGTATATTTCTTCCTTTCTTTCAGCTTCCAATTTTAGACTTCACCCCTCCCTGGTCCCCTTTCTTGTTTTTCTTCTTTTTCAACCTCTCCTCTAATAAGTTCATTGTTTTCTACCTGTCCTGTACATGAAAATAATAAAGATGGGTATCTTCAAAATTTTTTTCAATCTATTTGACTCCTGTTCCCAGACTTTGCTATAGTTGTGATTTCATCTCTTTATTCTCTTACCTGTTCTTATTCACAGCAGTCTTCCTAGTTCTTTTTGTCTATATCAAATGCACACACACACCTCTTTTTGCAGTAGATAATCAGAGATCACTAGGACTATAAAAGTTCTCACTTATCATTTAATCCTATCCACTCATTTTCTATATGAGAAAACTGGAGTGGCAGAAAAAATATTTTCACATGCCTACATAGCACCCCGGCTAGTTGATGACACAAGACACGAACTGATGTTGATTAGCTCCATTCCCAAATACACTGTCTCTGCATTTAACAATATAGTTGGTGGTGATTATATCACACACACACACACACACACACACACACACACACACACACACACACATGCTCTGTATGCCAAAATGTAAGTAAGTACAGCTGAATGAAACAAATGCCTACAAGTAAACTCGTCATGTTAAGACAGTAAATACCTGCCTTCTTAAGTTCCTCCAAGGCTTTTGCTCTATCCATATGTTGTGACATGACCTCATATGCAAAACTAGCTTGATATTCTGGAAGCAGGATTATTACTTGTCCCATATATGTATGCCCTTTTGCCATTTACAATGACACATCCTTTGAAGACACTCAAAAGCTCTAGGTGACCATATCCTCCTTCCTCAAGGTCTGTGGTATGAAAATGGGGGAGAGGGTGGTGGGAGTTCTAGAGGATGATATTTATTGACTGTAGACACACTTCTCCAATATTCTCTTAAACCACTTCAACCAGGCTTTTGCAAACACCACTCAAATGTAACAGTTTGTCAAAAACCACCAATGAACTCCACATTGGCACATCGAATGGTCAATTCTCAGTACTTCTACCGACTAAGCAGTAGTATTTTGACAAAATCCCTCCACTCTGAAACATTTTCTTGACCTGGTTTCCAAGAAACCATACTCATATTATTTTTATCCTACCTCACTGGTCAATCTAATTTCTCCTTTTCCCAGCCTCTTAATGTAGGAATGTTCTATCAATCACTCTTTGGTCCTCTATTATCTCCATAATATTTCATTAAATACCATCTATATTTAAATGAATCCATGAGATTAAATTTTGTTTCCAGAAGCCTCTATAAAATTCCAGATTCATATGCCTAATTGCCTACTTCATATCTCTACTTGGATGTCTAATAAGCATCTCCAGTTCAACACATCCAAAGCTGACATTGTTGTTTGTTCCCCTAAAACCTGCCTTACTGACCAGTTTCTCCATCTCAGCTGATGGCAATTCCATTTCTCTAGTGGCTCAAGTAAAGAACTTTGCATTCAGTCTTGACTCTTCATTTCTGTCCTAGATCCTATTGGCTTTACTTTCAAATTATATTTTAAATCTAAACATTCCTCATTATCTTTACTACTACCACCCTCCTTCACTATACTATCATCTCTCACTTAGATTATTGTAATAGCATCATAACCAGTCTCCTAGACCTCATCCTTGTTCCTCTATATTCAACCTAACAGCCAGTATTACACTTTTAATATGTAGTACAGATCATGTTATTCCTTTGCTCAAACTCTGCAAAGGCCTTCGACTTTACTCATAATAAATGACAAAATCTTTGCAATGGCTTGCAAGGTCCTATGTGATCTGACTCTCCCTCTTGACTTCATCTCCTTATTTCTCACTCTGTTCCAGCCTCATACCTCATACCATAGCCTCAACAAGATTCCTTATTCCTCACATACACCAGGCATGCTCCTGCCCTGGGACCTTTGCACTGTTTGCTATGCTTCTTACATTCTTTCCCCAGATATATACCTGGATAGTCCCTTCACTTCTTTAAATCATTTGTCAAGTCACCTTCTCAATGAAGCCTACCCTGCCCTCTCTATTACAGCTGCAACACCCCCACCACCAATGATGATCGCTGTTACTCTGCTCTACTTTTTCTTACTTTATAGCACTAGCCAAGTGTGATGTCCCCAAAATGGCAGAATAGGAAGCTCAAACTCCTGTCCCTCCACTAAGATATAAAAAACAACCAGAAACTGTCAAAACCAACTTTGTTAGAACCCTGGGAAACAGTAAAAGTTTCACAGCAGCCAAGTGAATGCTGAATCAAGAAAAAGGCAACTTGACAATGGTAGGAAAGTTTTGTGCCATTTTTATTTGCTTTTATCCCGCCACCTCCTTATTTCAATGACACTCCTGAAGACCTGAAGACAACAGCCCACATTCCTAGGGTGATACCCTAGTACTTGGTTTTGGGGAAAGAGCAGAGCAGATCTTACTAGAAAAGTGTTATGTTTCTCTATTCTCACCTTTCTGGGACTACCTGAAGGATTAAAACAACACACTTGTCTCTATTTTGCCTAAGTTGCAATTCATTCAGAATGGAAAAGAGGTAAGCATTGTTCATAAATATTATAAGGTGAATGAAAAACACAAGCGCCTGGAGCAAAAGATCATGATTAAAACATATAATAGACAGCCTAAAGCCTGGGAGGAAAATCTGAAAAGAGAGTTTCTTTGTGAAATTAGGACATTCAAATGTGCCTGTGTATACGGGGGAATTCAGAAAGCAATGCATATATCCAGGGCAGGAGGGATGTTCAGAAAAGATCTGAAGAGATCTTAAGCTCTCATCATTGGCTAATCTCTAGGCTCAGCATAAGTGAAGGCCAAGGCAGAATTGTGAACAGCCTGGTTAAGTGTTGAAGGAGTGCCCCAGAAAAAAGCCAATCCACAAACACTGAGTGTTATATGTTGAAATGGGTACCCATCAAAATTTATACATTGAAGTCCTAACCCCCAGTACCTCAAACGTGGCCTTATTTGGAAATAGGCCCATTGCAGATGTACTTAGTTAAGATGAGTCTTAGAGCGGGCCCTAATCCAATATAACTGGTATCCTTATGTGAAGGGAAAATTGGGACACATAGACAAGCAGGGAGAATGTGTAGGGAAAACACCATGTGAAGATGAAGGCAAGCCAAGGAACGCCAAAGATTTCCAGCAAGTCATCAAAAGCTAGACAAGAGCCGTGAAACAGATTTTCTCTCACAGCCCTCAGAAGAAACCCTGCCAACACCTTGATCTTGGACTCCCAGCCTCCAGAACCGTCAAGCAATACATTTCTGTTGTTTAAGCCACCCAATATGTAGTACTTTGTTATGGCAGCCCTAACTAACTAATTTACTGTGAAAGGTATTTTTTGTTTTAGCTCCTGGTATTCAAGGAAATCTTTGTCAAAACACTAGCTGAATACAAGCTAATGGAGCAGGCACTTCAGTGACCACACATGACAAGGAATACAGTTTGGAGAATTCACTAAACCAACCAAGAAATGCAGCCTTCAACAATCAAGAACACCAAACCCTGGGAAAGGTAGAGAATCTGATTTCCAGAGTTACTACATTATAATATTCAAATTTCCAGTTTTCAACAAAAAAATTGCAAAGTGTACAAAGAAATAGGAAATTTGGAAGCAACCAAGATGTCTGTCAGTAGGTGAATGGATAAACTGTGGTACACCCAGACAATGGAATATTATTCAGCATTAAAAAGAAATGAGCTACCAAGCCATGAAAAGACAAGAAGGAAACTTAAAGCCAGTCTGAAAAGGCTATATACTGCCTGATTCCAATGATATGACGTTCTGGAAAAGGCAACACTATGGAGACGGTAAAAAGCTCTGTGGTTGCTGGGCAGTAGTGGAGATGAATATAAGAAGCACAGAGGATTTTTAGGGCAGTGAATATACTTTGTATGATCTTTTAATGATGAACATATCTCATTACACATTTGCCCAAACCCATAGAATGTACAACAGTATGAGTGAACCCTAAGGTAAACTATGGACTTCGGGTGATTATGATGCAGCAATGTAGGTTCATCTGTAGTAAAAAATGTAGCATCCTGGTGAGTGATGTTGATAATGGGGGGAGGCTATGCATGTGTGGGGGCAGGAGGTATGTGGGAAATCTCTGTACCTCCCTTTCAATTTTGTTGTAAATCTAAAACTGCTCTTTAAAAAAGTCTCAAAAATAGCATTATTTTATAAAATCCATTCATTCAACAAACATTTTTGAGAGTCTATAATTTTATAGGCATTATTCAAGAGCTGGGTACACAGAAGTGAATAAGACATATATATATATAATTAAGGATATCTCAGGCTGCTTGTAACAAAATATATCTAACTTAAGGGTGGCTTAAAGACAAGGGTTAATCTTTCTCCCATAAGAAGAAATTCTGAGGTAGAAGATTCCACAGATTGGTTCAAAAATTTAAGCAAATCATTATGGGCCCAGACTTTTCCATCTGTCTTCTTCGCTTTCCTCTGTTGCTGGCATTCTCTCCCTTCATTGCTAAGGGGACTGCAACAGGTCCAAGTACCCTGACCTCACAAGATAACATGAGACAAACAGGAAAAGAAGAAAGTAGGGGTTTTCCTTCTTGTGGGAAAGGTGACCACATACCCTGCTTTGCCTGGGACAATCACATTTTATGCCATCTTTTACTTCTAGTATCCTGGATTGGCTAACAAGTTATGTAGTTGCTCTAGTAACACTTCTCTTTTTTCTAAGAGAGGAAAATATTCCCAAGAAGTTCCTTCAGAAAACGTCCTCATGGCTCCCAGTGGTCGGGATTAAGTCACTTGCTCATCCTCAGTTGCAGGGAAGGTTGACTAAGTGAGCATTTGGCATTTTTAACCTTCATAGCGGGAGGAGGCTTCTGCTGGCCAAAAAGAAGGGTGAGATAATGGCTGTTGGGTGAACTGTCAAAAGTGTAGATTACGAGGGACAAGTGCATTCTCACAGAAGCAACTGGAATTTCCCCAAGCCTCACAGCTTGCAGGAATAAATGGGGTCATGTTGCCTATGTCCTCCCAAGCCCCAAAGACACTTTCCACATGGCTCATGCAGAACATCTACTTAAGGGTATCACACACGTTCATTCTCATGGACAAGCCTACTGAGTATCTTCCTATTTTCTAGGAATTGCTGTTTTCCTCTGGGCATCTTCTGGGCACAGTGGCACTGCCAGGGCTCTGCCAAGCACTATGTTTTCTACTGACACTGAGATCCTTTGCTTTTGCATTGCTGCCAAGGCATTGCTCATGGTGTCAAAGCTGTTCGGATGTCTAGGGCAGAGTAGGGGAGAATGACACTCTCTTCATATGTTGCACTGTTAGAAAGTTCCAAAGCATTGCTGTTAGTGTCCTAATAGCTGACAAAGTTTTTAGTCAATTGGAACTTGAAGTAGACATGAATTAGGTTCACCAATATTCAGATCTCCTTTATTTCCATGCATAAGCTCCCTTGAAGAGAAAACTTGCTTCAGCCAAGGAAATGAGAATAGAAATTATATGCATGCCTTCCAGATAAAAGCATGTAAGAACTGTGTGTGAATCTGCCACTCTTTTTGGCAATGTTGCACAGAATGTGTTGATATTGAGACACCATAAGACAGAAACTGAACAAATACATGGAGGCCAACTGCCCTGGAATGTCTCCTAGAGCCACTGCAGACTTTACATGGATAAGCAACATTTGTTTGTTGTGTTAGTCCATTGAGAGTTTATTTGTTACCACAGTGTAGCTGAGTCTATTCTGATGGAGATCTGTCTTTATGAATAACCTGCCTGTACCCTATGGAGTTCATGTATGAATTCAGTGGGTGCTGGCCTGAGGAAGTTTATCTCTTCCTTCTGACAACTGGGACTTTCTTACTGGATCAGGCTCGTGTTGTCATTCTTCCTTTAGAAGTTCTCTCTCAAGGTTCTGTTCAATTCTCAAACAATTAAATTTCTGGAGGGTGATCTGACAGCTCATTTGCATTTCCCAGGTACATCTAAATCCATCACTTAGATTCCAGTTAATATTCCCCTGATATATAAATAGAATAAGTGATTATATGTGGAAATGCTTCATAAGCAGACTAGACACTGTATGCCTGAGAGGATGAGATTAGGAGAAAGGCTGAGGTGAGGAGGGAAGGAAGGCTTCAAATGGTACATGAGCCTCACAGTGGGGCCAGAAGGAGGAATAGTTTTCAGGGGAGAGAGAGACAGAAGAGAGAAAAATCATGAAAGGGACATCTTTGCAAGCTAAATAGAACTTGGAAAAGATATAATGCAGAAAAGATAAGGGGTGGAAGAAATGCCTAGAAGAAGGCTGCCCTAATTTTCAACCATATTTAAGTCGTTTGAGTTACAAGTGAGAGAAGCCCCTTCTGAAGGATCTTAAAGAAATAACAGGAGTCTGTCAGTTTATAAAGATGGGAAGTCCAGAGCTAGATTTCAGGTTCAGCAGGGCTCAGGAATGTCAATGACATCTTTGGATTTGGTATCTTCCTCTCCAGAATTTGGGTCCCTGATGTCTTCACGCAGACTCTCTTTATGAAGGTGGACTCCAGAAGCTCTGAGTTTATACCCTTTCAACTTAGTATCTTTGAGAGAGAGAGTGTGTGTGTGTCTAATAGAACCATTAGGGATTAGACAACATAATCATGGTCTGCCTTGGGTCATGCACTACATCTGAAACAATCTTTATTGTGGCCAGCAGTGTGATATGAGCTCTGTGCCTGCTCCCACAGCCAAGAGTTTGAATTAGCTTCACCTGAACCACATGGGCTGACAGTAGATTGTGGGGATCCCCAGAGGAAAATGTGGGGGCTATAGCAAGAAGAGGGAACAGATGCTGGGTAGGCAGAAATAATAGATAATCCCTCCTAGAAAACTCCTCCTAGAAGAGACCTTAGGGGTGAACTAGTTGAAACCTTTCATCTACAGGTGAGAAAATTAAGTCCTAGAAAGGGAAAGCCTAAATATAAGTACATTGGAAATGTTATAATTAAATATAATTGGGACCCAAATTTAGTCAGTTAATCAAAAATTTCTATCTTAGCAATGAATCATTAAAAATACATTAAAGCTTTTGACTCAAAATCCATACACACACACGCGCACGCACACACATATATATTCACTTGTCAATTTTCTGATGTCAGATCACGGTATTTTTTGTGAATATGCAGCACCTGATTGTCCTCCCTGTCATAATCTTGAAAAAAATCAACTATAATGAAATTCAGTTTTGTGATCTTTAAAGTGAAATAGAAACTTAAAGTAACTTAAAGTACCTAAGCACAATATTTTTCTAGTGTTTATGATTTCTCCAAAATTTACTGTTGTCTTACCCACACCTAACTGTGACAAACTTTTACCAAATCTTTCCCAAGAATTCAAATTTAATCTCTTTGAAATAGCCCCTCTCTCTCTTTTACTCTCTCTCTCTACTCACTTCATTAGTTTATATAATTTTTAATTACATTAAATAATTATGGTAACACACATTACTGGAGGAAATAGATTTAGAATAAAAAATAGGTTGGTAGATAAAAATTTAACTGATGGAACACACTAGAGATCAGACCATTAGCTGTGAGTGTTCAGTGTACTGGGGCATCAGAGAGTATATCTTGCAAACATAATGGATATTTTCTTATTGGTTTACATATTTGCTATTTAGGAAATGATTGGTGGCCAGTTAAGTGAAGTCAGTTTGGAGAGCATCTATGCTGTAAAACAGGAGACAGCGTGGCTCAAAATTTGTGACATTATACATATAAAGCAACTCAATGGAAGAGTTGAAGAGTTAAGTGCATCTTTCTACTAAATGTCTTAGAATAAAAAGTCAGAGATAAACCACTTTGGATGAATATTTCTCTATCCTGAGAAAACTTCAAACTCATGTAAATATGCAGTCCTTTACATATTCAGATATTCTAGATACATTCAGATATAATAGACAGAAAAGATAAATTTCCCTTTTTTGAAACTTCCTATGTGCTAGGTCCTCTTGTAATTGCCAAAGGTGCAGAAATAAAGATGGATAACCACACAGAACCCACAGGCTGTGGGCACTGCCCTCGAGGTTCAGGTTCTAGTGTGGGTTCTGTATGTGAGCATGTTGGGTATGATTGGTGTTTGCTCTCAAGGGCGCATGCGGCACATTTCAGACTGCGGGAGCAATGAGTTTAGTTTTGCAGGGTAGATAAACTCTGGGAAAAGCAGAAAGTCTTTAAAAAATGTTAATGATTTGATCAGTCTTGAAAGAAAAAATTATTTCCCAGATCAATGAGAAATAAGGAAATGGGAAACATTGGTGGCTTTTAGGCAGTGAAAGGACATGATATGAATATGCGCTGGGAATCTAGAAAAGGCTAGAGAGGCTTGAACTACTGACCTGCACCCACATCCTCCCAAAATTTATTTTGACCTGCATTACATCCTGGCTGCCCGGTCTCTCTTTTTCCTACACATCTCCATAATTTACAAGCTGGTCTTTAAGGAAACGTGCTTTATAGTAATTATCTCAATATCATGTTTTCTTATTTGTATTCTTCTTTATCACCTGTCACCTCCACATTAAGATAGCAACTCCATGAGAGCAGAGACCTGGTCTAGATTGTCTCCTGCTATATCTCAATGTTTAGATCAATGGCGGATACTCTGCTAGAGCTTATAAACATTTATGACAGACTCCATGAAAGAAATTGACATGACATTGAACATGCAATATTCTAACTGCTCTCTTATTAAACAAGGTTATAGCCCTAAAAGTCATATGCATTGCTTAGAAATAGCATTGTGGTTTAAGGCAATATTTTCTTTCTTGGCATTTTCTCCCATTCACCTAACAAAACCTTGTGATATGGGCAGAACTCCCCAGGTTATGAAGGAAGGCTAAAGTAGGGCATATCTAAATTGCAGCCAGAAATATTTTAGTCCAGTTTTTCATAGCATTGATCTTTCTGGTTTTAGAAAAAGGAAAGAATTCATTTCAATTTTCAGTTTAAAAAAAGCATGAAATAACCAACTGTTTTATGCCGGGTCCAGAGCACTTTTTGTCTTTTCCTACATATATCACAAACTTAATTCAGAAACCAAGCTGTTCTATACACCCATATGAAAATCATCACCAATAGTCAGAGCCATTATAGTTAGCTTTGAAAATCCACCCTTCATTACACTAGCTCCTTAATGTTAATGATTATGGCAGGGATGAAAAGATGCTGGTCCATGATCCTTGCTGGCTATAATTACAGGATGCCTAGGACAGCCTACTCTCACAGAAGCAGAGAGCTTTGGAGGGCAAAGAGTTGGAGGCGAGTTGGACATTTTTTGCTCTGTTGACTTCTTTGGGGCTGGAGAGAATGATTGAGAGTCCTAGTTAATGGGGCAACAGAAGAGAGGAAAATGCCAGGGATCCCTTGGCTCATCAGACAATGCAGAGAAACTAAAAATTACAGAAGTGTTTTGGCTCGGGAGCTAGAGGAGTGACGCCAAATTCTGGAGACATTTGGAGATCTCCCGTGAATGGAGGGCAGCCATCAGGGACACAGTCAACCTTTCCCAGGACCAGTTCTTGTCATCATCAAATTGAAAGGGGGAAAAAAAACAACACCCCTGGCTAGCAATACTGAGGCCCTTTTTCCTATAAATGGAGAATAAATACAGATAGAAGATAAAAGAAGATGAACACTACTTTTATAGAGGCATGTACTCACTAGCACTTTGACCTAAAATAATTTAATATTAATTGTTCATGTAGATACAGAGGAGACCAGCCAAAAATTCAGATGTTTGCTGAACATGTTCAAAATATGGACCTAAAGGAAAAAGAAAATGTTGATTATTGATTAGTTTTTCTCCTGTTTACATTTGTAGGTACAACATTTTACAACACAGTCAAAGACACAGGGATGTAGCAGTATTATGAATATTAAAAGGATATTCCACCCCAGTAGAATCCAATATGGAACATCCACCAAGAAGGAAAAGTAAAATTTAGACAGGAGAGGAAAACTTACTTGCTCATATAGAATATGCACCATTTATAGTTTCATTTGAAATATTTCATAGCTTTGTTCAGAAACCTTGGTGCATTTGAATGCATTTCTTTTTTCATTTCCTTACAAGTGTGACACTGTAAGTGCATAGCCACAATCTTGATGTTCCATTTTCTATTTTAGTGAAGAAATCTTGGCTGTTCTTTATAGTAATGCAGAAGACAACATAGCGAGAGAGAAGTCACAACATTTCTAAACAGCCAGATGAAAATCCTCATTCTTTTATCTGGGTAGAAATGGAGAGTTTTACATGAAGAGTTGCTGCTCCATCACATTCCAATAATATTGTTATCGATAAGAACTTTTATCCCACATTTCATTGTTTGGGACCACGTGTTTTTTTGGCAGATTCAGGATGTGGTTTTGTGTCCGACTGAATAGCTTTTGTGTATTCCTATGAATACATGAAAAAAGTATTTTGTTTCAAGAATTTATAAAATGTTTGAGATACTTAATCAGTTCCTAAAATACCTTTGAACTGGGGCTAGTCACCATGGAGTATGGGCTTTCATGTCTATATGTCATCTGCAGCTTAAGAAGAGAGGACCTCAGCAACGCCCTCTAATTTGTCACTTTGCTTTGATTCTCACCCAACTGTTACCCTTCACCCCTCCATAGAGTCACCTGAGTGAGCTTTCTAACCCCTAGTAATCACATCCCACTCGCATCATCAGATGCTATTCAGACGCTCAGAATAAATTACAAATTCCTTGGTGTAGTTTCCAAGAAACTTCACAATCCAACTCTGGCCTACTTCTCAGCCATATTTTGTGCCAGGCCGTTAAGTGATCTGTGACTCCTTCATCCATCCAAGCACCCAACCACTTAAAAATCAGTTTAAGCACCTGTCATATCCAGGCCAAGATGGAGGTGGTAGGGGTACAATGGTGCATAACAGATACATTTCCAGATAGAGACAAGTAAATAGTTTTACAATGGTAGGAGATATGTAGGATGCTGTAGAAGCAATAGAAAGGGCTCCAAACCTAGACTTAGCCTGGGTGGAATGGTCCCATGGCTTCCAAGGAAAATTGACATCTAAGCAGAGACCCAAAGGATAGAAAGAGGTCAGGCAGGCATATAGTGTAGTGACTGGTACACTAGGGAGGGAAGAGCTTTCCCAATGGCCTGTAAATGGGAACATTTTTAAAGGACTGGGATACCTTTAAGATGGCTGCAATGAAGGACTGTGCTACAGAATGAATTATTTGCAATTGGCCCAATGTGCCCTTCTCCTTCACTCCTCTGTTCCCATCTCGTGGGTTGGGAAGAGGGGGCTTCTTCTCATCGTCTGCCTGAAGAGCTCCAAGTCATCGCTGCATGTGTCCCCTCATCTTAGGAGTATTCCCCAACCACGACATCACAACCTGACAGAAATTTCCACAGCATCTCCTTTGTGCCCTGTGGCGTCTATTCTGTAATATGCTTATGGTGTTTCTCAAGTTACAAAGTCATTGGCTGTTTTCTGACACTTTCAGTCAGCTCTGTATGCTTTGAGAGTAAGGATTTTGTCCTTGTCTTGTTTTTTCAACTCAGCACAAAGCAAGGCACACAGTAGATACTCAAATTTTTGAGTGAAAGTAGTAGAGAGAGTTAAAACGTTGTCTTTTATTCTTACAACCCATCCCCAAATGTATTGATCTGGGTTGTAAGATAGGCAATCTTCAGGGCTGGCCTGGAGGTGTAGTAATTCAGTTCACATGCTCTGATTTGCGGCCCGCAGTTCATGGGTTCAGATCCCAGGCATGGACCTATGCACCGCTTATCAAACCATGCTGGGGCAGGCGTCCCACATATAAAGTAGAGGAAGATGGGCACGGGTGTTAGCCCAGGGCCAGTCTTCCTCAGCAAAAAGAGGAGGAATGGCAATAGATGTTAGTTCAGGACTAATCTTCCTCACCAAAAAAAAAAAAAAAAAGATAGGCAATCTTTTCTGGACATGTATTGGGGAATGAAATTAATTCAAAGTCTCCCAACAAACACTTGGGTGACTCATGGTATATCTCCCCCAGATAATACAGAAAGGGACAAGCCACAACCTGGCTTGTTTACAAAGGCCTACATAGGCCATGAAGCCTTCTGGGGAGAATAATTAATTAGATTAGAATGGAGACAGAATAGAAAGAAATGCAAATAGTTGATCCTTTTTTGAGTGAGAGGATAGAGTTCTTTTTAATGTGCAAAGTATGCTTTAGGAAATCTTTGGAGACATGGCCCATCAGAAAAGGAACACCAAGCAGGATACCAGCGGAGGAGTTCCTTTCCTTATGGTGTCTTCCTTTAGAAATGATTTTTCTTTTCAGATTAAAGGAGAACATAAATTGTAATCAGCAACTTTTGTTAGCTCAGAAGGATGCCAATAAACGCCCTCTCCTCCTTCTACCTCTCAAAGAACATTTGTAGCAGCAAGGAAGGCAATGTAAAAGAAACAGGCATCAGTTTAGGAAGGCAGGAGAAAGAGGAAGAGATCAAGAATGAGACCCAGGAAGGCAGGGTGATGGTGGCACCCGAGAGAGGTGGTGTGCTGGGTGATCCCAGCTTCCTTGGGCTGGAAGAGTCCCCAAGAGACAAAGGGGGAAATGAGCCCTGTAGTCATCCTGCTGGGGAAATAATGGATAAATTACAAAGGGAAAATATTCTCTCAGAATCTGCAGCTCACTGACATACACTTGCATTGTATTATTATTTCACTTCTTATTAATGGTAATACTCTTCTCTCAGAAAGATCCTGTGACATAATGAAAAAAAGAATATACACAAATCATGATATTATTATGAAAATAACATGATCTCTTCAAAAGAGGACTATCAACTAAAATAACAGACCAGACATGTGGCCTTATTTGTATTTCATGGCTACACATTTGAAGCTATCCTGCATAAATTACATAAACACAACAAACGCTCTAAGAGACACATGCTTTAGCCACCCTACATGGCACCAACCACTTTCTTAGCATTTCATGCTACTGACAAAACTCATACCTTCCACGGTTGCTCGCTTGGGCTGAATGGTGATGGCTCCTTCTGCAATATCTTCATGCTGGTACAGCGGATTTACTTTGGATCCCCAGCTGTCTGATCCCACCCAAAGAAAATGGCCCACTTGGTCAGCTCTTTTGGCTGCTGCAAGGATCTGCCTGTGGAAGGGAACATGAAAAGGTATATTAATGATAAAGAGCAGCTGTTGAACATATACATATTAGGAATCAAGCAGAAAGAAAGCAAACTATTATTTCTCAAAAAATAAATAATCAATGGCAAAAAGAATTTATAAAGCAAAAGGACTTATATCCTTAATATGTAAAGAGATTTTGTAAACTAATAAGAAAAATCATCAAAGTAGCTTGAGGAAAATAGGCAAAGAACATTAAAAGTCAAAAATAAAAGGAGAAATATAAATGACCAATAAGCTGGTTGTTCACATACATTAGAAAGGAGAAAAATGTGAATTAGAACAAGATATCAAATTCATTTCTTGTATTGGCCAAAGTGTTGGTTTTGTTTTATTTTGTGTTGTGAATTTTGGCATGGGGCTAGAGAAATGAGCACTCTCATCACTACTGGTGGTACATATTATTTCTGGAAAGCAATATGTCAGTCTAAATGAAGGGTCTTAAATTACTTATTAAAATGAGCAGAACTCCATGTTAAGCTTGAAAAATGTATAACGTATGTTTATAAATAAAAATAGTAAATGAATAACAAGGGAAAATTAAAGAAAAAAAGGGAAACTAGTTATTCATGGAAAAGTTACTACAATAATATTTTTGGAAGAACAGGGGATGGATAAGAGGTAACTGTATTTGTAGAACAGAGAAAGCTCTAGCTGAAACTCCTTTGGTGGGTAAGAGCAGAAGAGAAGTGGTTTGTTTGCCTCTCAGGACTTGGAGGTAGCAGGTACCACAGAGATACATGGCTAAATATAGGGGCATTGGTTGAAAGATTGTCCATGAAATGGCAAAACCCCAGGTTTCCTTCTCTTTCTTCCAGGCAGGATATGAAATGGTAATTTTCTAATAAAATGTTAAGAAATAGGTTCTGATATTGTAAACATCCAAAGAGCAGAAGGCTGTGGATTAGAGATGGTGAACTAAACATGAAGGTGGTTGTAGGGGATGGGGTGGGGGAAGAAGTTAAAGTTACCATTGAGTATTGAAATGGTAAGACCCTCTACAAAATCCACACTTCTGCCTACAGAATGTTGGAAATAAAGGATGTGTAGCGCCAGGTGGAAAACAGCTTGTCTGGAAAAATCTGAACCACCCAAGGAAAAAGATCCTAGATATTGACATAGAGAGATCCTCTAATGGAATGGCCAGTGGCATGCCTGACCAGTCCACTGACCAGTCCCTATCAGTTGACAAGCTCTGCCCATGTACATAGAACACTTTAGTGTCTTCCTCCAATGAGAACTGCCAGAAATCACCCATGATTGCAGAAAATTTACAAAGTAAAATAGAAACTAAAGAAATTAACAAGGAAAAGGAAACTGGTGTGGGGTGGGCAGAGAAAATATATGAAAAAGAACAAAGAAAACACATTTAAATGAGAACTACCATCTCTGCAATCAAGAACAATATAGAAACCAACAGCAAGAGATAGATTCTAGTTATTAAATATGAAATTAAAATTATATTAGAAGAGATAAAGAAGAAAGTGAAGAAAATTCTCCAGAAAGCAAAACAACAAAAAGGTAGAACATACTCAAGAAAAGATAAGTGTCTTAAGGAATAATTCCAGGAAGACTGACATCCAACTAATAGCATTTCCAGAACAAATGTACAGAGAAAATAGGTGTTTTTTAAATAATATTTTTTAATGAAGAAAAACCCAAGATATTCAAAGGATGAGTTTCAGATTAGAGAGGCTCATTTAGAGAAATAATGGGGAAAAAAATCAAGCAAGTCATAAAAATCTAAGATTTTTGGAAAAGATGAGATACCCTAAAAGCTTTCAAGAGAAAAATCAGAATATCACCAAGATCTCTAGAACAAAAAAAACAAAAAACAAAAAACAGCTGAGGATGATGGAGCAAGGCCTCCCAAACTCTGAGGAAAAATTATTGAGAATATAGAATTCTAATATTCAACACATAAAGAATGTTAATACAAATAGAATTAGGATATATGTCCAGTGGATCTTATATATTTTTCCATCTAAAATTAGAATGTCAAACTCTGCAAGTTAGGACTCTTGTAACTCATTAGTCACCATGGCTATTTGCTGTAAATCATTAATGTGCCAAGTATGATGTATTTAAAAGTAAATATGAGGCCACACCTTACATTCCCAACTACTAATTAAGTGTAGAGGTAGAATAAGAATATTTTTAGACATGAAACACAAAAAAGTTTTTCTTTAATTTACCCTTTATTAGAAAAGTATTAGATGGTGTGCTCCAGCAAAATGGGGAAAATACACCATGAACAAAAATGAAAGAAAAAATTTCTTAAAATGATAGAAACTAGTCTAGTTTAAAACAGAAAGATGGAGATTTCAGGAGAGAAGTATCCAGGAAAAATAATGGAATTCACAGATTATCTTCTATAAGAACATATGGGAAAAAGTGATAGACCTATGACATTAATAATAAAAGTATTAAAGATAACTATGCAAGTAAAACGTTTGTCATATTAACTCCATGAAAAACAAAAAGTTTCCCCCCAAAATCACATCATATCATAGAAGAAATACTAGATACTGTAGCACATAATATTTATATAATCATAATAATGTAAACTCTGATTTTCATTAAATGATAATCTTATAGAATGATATTGGGAAGATAGGGGAAGTATAAATGAGCCAAATTCTACTTAACATAAGATGAATTAATAGATAATATTTAAAATTAATAATTCCCAAATTGCCGTATAGGCACATTGTGCAGATAAGACCAGAAAAAATACCTTAAGGAACTAAGATAATTGCTCAAAGAGAACAGAACCACAGAGTATGAAGGATGGGACAGAAGACCAATGTTTTGCATCAGAAGTGTTTTAGTCATATTTTGCTTTTTTAAAATATGTGCATTTATTATTTTCATAAACATAAAACATAATCAATTATTTATACTCTTGACCTAGAGACACCACTTGAACTAGACTACTCAAAGGAAATGATCAAAGATGCCATCAAAAACGTAGGTTTATTACTAGAGACAACCTAAAAGCAGAGCAATAGGGAGCTTATTAAAGAACCGACAGTGCATCCAAATGATAGATTAGAGAGCAATTAAAAAATACTTAGTTTGATTTCCACAAGGTATTGTTAAAAAAGAAAAGTCAAACTGAAAAAAAAAAAAACTTCAAAAGATTATTTAATTCTTAGACAATGAAAGCTAGCTAAAAATTGCCTGAATATATGTATATACACATAGTTAGAAGTATAGAATCATATGAGAGTACAGAAAAATAAGGATAATACACAATTCATTGCTAACAATAACAATTCCTTGAAAAGGTGCTGATGAGGTTTGAAGAGGATGAAAAAGGTGGGGAGAAGCCAAGTAAAACAAGGACAGAAAGACAAAACTGACATAAATACAAAAAGTAAATGCTCACTTTAATATGTCGATGTGAAAGATGGGTTTATTTATTAAGATAAATAAGATTAAACCGTTTAATAATTCTTATGGTGTGAAAGTGAAATGTGAATTGCAAGAAGTGGGATATAAAATTCTATGTGCTCCTGATTCTGTTGGGGAAAACTTATGTGTGTTTAGAAAAAAAAAGACTGCAAACATTAAACAAAAATTTTATTAGTTTTTTTTTTTTATCTTTGAGTATTGGGATTGCAAGCTTTATAAGAGTTTATTTAAAACTGTTGCTTGTGATTATCCTCTCTACTTTTAATTTTTCTAGATAATCAGGGTACAGATTAAACTTAAGTGTTCCTTTTATTAAAAAGCAACAACAACAAAAACCTTTTCCATATTTTCCAATAGATTTACAATAGCTGTGTATTACCTTTACAATCAGAATAAAGTATTTCAGAAAAAAATCCACAGGTCTAAAATACAAGTTATCAGAACCCATGGCTGATTTAGCACTTAACTTCAAAATCTGGATATTAATGTCTTCTCACTGCTATTCTCTGATAAGGTATTTGAAGTTAATGTCCTAAGAAATCTCATAATTTCCCATCTACAGTGTAAATCTTCTGAAAAAAGAAATAACAGAACACTGTGGGTTATCAGCACTCTTCAGACATCAGTGTGTTTAAGATCACGGTTTGGAAGAAATTCATATATCCGCTTGACTTTTATTTCTGTGCTCAAGACCTATTACTGCTATCACTTCTATGAATCACAGAATACAATAATATCCAACACACAAACAAGCCTCAACGCAAAAAGAATGAGCGTAGCTATTGAGCAGATTATATACGTTTTTCCATCCCAAATGAAAACCTCACACTACCTGCAAGTCAAGAGGATGATAACTGATTAGTCACCGTAGCTATTTGCAGTACATCTTTTATGAACTGTGTACAATGGATTTAAAAATAAGCACGAGGCCACACCTTATCAATGTATTACATATTTAGAAAATGTGTAAAATATGCATGGAAAAGATTTAGGGGATGATTAAGAAGGGTATTAGTAGAGTTAAAAAAAAAACTGGAGCAAAAAGACAAGAGCAATATTACGAAAACAAAATCTCTTAATATACTAAACCATAAAGTGTGGAAGAAAAATGCCCTAAAATTAGCATCAAAATCTGCATTTTGTAAGGAGAGAAATAATACATTTACAGGGGTGATCAGAACAGTTTCATGGAGAAGGGCATGTTTGAAATAGACCTTGAAGAACAGACACAATTTCAACAGGTCGAGAAGGAGACAAGAAAACTATGAGCGAAGGCCACGATGGAGGAGTGATTAGGACGTGTTGGAGGACCAGAGTCATGCATTTTAGGTGGTGAGTGGAGGTGAAATCTAAATGGTAAACTAGGACCACATTTTAAAGCATGATGAAGGTCAGAGAGAGGTGCCTGTACTCTAATTATTAAATAGTGGGCATTAGACTAGGCATTTCATTCATTCATTCAGTGCTGTTCATTGAGCATCTCCTATGTTCTGAGCACTTTGATAGGGATTGAAGATATAAAAGGAAGTCAAAAGAGGCATCATCGCTGTCCTAATGATGCATATAGTCTAGTGGAGAATACAGACACTAATTAAATGACTAAACGATGTAAAATTACATCAGTGACATAAACTATGAAATCGAGTTATTATGGAGAACTTGCCAAAGCTACTTTGCTTAGAGAAATCTTCCCTCAGAAAGCAACTCTAGAGATGGCATTGGGATGATGAAGTGGAGAAGGAAAAGCATTCTAGGTAGGTGGAAGAGAATGTCCAAAGACCTAGGAGGGAAGAAAGACAAATGGCCCCCGTGCCTGCAGAGCACAAAACATGAGGAAGCATGTACTGAAATATGACTAGAAAGGTAGGACGAGGCCAGGTCATCATAAAAAGAGCTCAAAAGGGTTTTTATTTTATTGGTGGGAGAACTGAAGCCTCAAGAAGTAAGAAAGTAGGATGGGGTGGGGGGTGCTTGCCCAAGATGAGGCAGTGTTCACTTAAGTAGCAAAAAACCCACAGGTATCCCAACTTCAGGTGTAATACTATTGCAATTACTGGTCCTGCTACCCATGATCAGAGTTTAATACTGGGAAGATGGCTGGATTCACAGGCAGCATATAGCATATAAGCAGAGGAGGGAGACCCAGGACAGGGAGGTGGGCGATGGTGACAGTGCTCAATAATCCAAGCAGGATGTCGTCATGGCCTGGACCCTTCAACTTTACCCTTCATAAAAGACAGTCACTTTCAAATTAAATGATATATTATTTTGAAGTATAAGAGAAAGGTTAAAAAACCCCACACAGCTCTTTCACATCAGCAAAGGTATAAACTAGCACAATCTCTTTGAAAGACAATATTCATCTTTGTTTTAAGAAAGGACACTTCTTTATCTTGGAAACATCTTTTCTAGGAATTTATGTTATAAATACTTATAAAATAAACATGAAATAATGCATTTGTGTATTATATATTTGTATTATATGAATATTATACATCCATATATTGTATAATATACGCATATTAATACTATATATTTGTGTATTTATATTTATGCACACAGATTTGTGGAAAAGGAAATTTACTGCAACATTATTTATAATTGCAAAAGACTGTAATCAAACAAATGTAGATCAATAAAGAAGCAGTTGGATAAATTACAGTACAGATATAAAATGAAATTCTGCTCAGCTATTAAAAAGACTGAATAGATCTATAGGTATTGACATTCAGAGACCGCTCTGATAAAATGGTGAGTAAAGGCTAGCAGGGAGCAGAACAAGATGCTCACACAGTATGCTACCATTTGTGTAAAAATATACAAACTATCTCTAGAAGCATGTACAAGAAACTTGTAATTAGCCATTGCATCTGGAAAGGAGAACTTATCAGCCAGGGGACAGGACAGATGGAACTATTTTTCAACCCAGATTTTTTTATAGTTTTTAATTAGGTATAATAACTATTTATTCTAAAAAATAATAATAAATAAATAAAGATTCTGCACCCGGGTAGTAGTGGTCAGAAAAGAAAGCAGGACCTATTTGTGTTCTAGAAACATATCCAAGGTTAGCTCTACATGGCTTGGCCAAGAATGCAAAGAATGAGGGAAAAAAAGGGAAGTCAAGATTACAATAAGATTTTTGACTCCAAGGAGGATCAAGGCAAGGAAAGAGAGAGGAAAAAGTGAATTGGAGAATGTAGAGGTATGAAAGCTTGGTTTTGAACATATTGAGTCTAAAGCAGTAGCCATACAAACAGGATTGTAAGACATTTTTCTTTGACATTAAGAGGAACCATTCTAAGGATAAAAGTCTATTACATTGGATATATTTTTGATAAAAGAACCTTTTAAAAGGTCTAGTGGTTTTCTGTTTTTATAGCTAATTGACTACATTATTTCACTAATAGAGGGGAAATACATGCCAGCAACATGCGGCTTCTTCTATGGCTCGCTATACCACGTGTGTGGGGTAGAAAGCTCATACACACTTTCCACTATGTAATTATAGATTTGATTCTTTGCTCTCCTTTTCCCTTTCTCTGCCAGGATCCTGATCTTTCTGTCTCCTAAAGTTGCAACATGCGTATTCACGAATTTCACCAGTCATCCTTACTTTATATCCTCATCGTTGGCAAAAATCACGACGGCCCTGGAGTTGGGGGTGTCCAGGAGTTGTTTGATAATTCTATCAAAGTCAATGGTCCTGTCTTTGCGCTCTTGGGGGATTCTCACGGACTGGGCAATGCAGAGCCCACCTGTTTAGGAAAAGAAAGCAGAGTGTCAATAAAGATCCTGCAAAGACACCAAAGGAACCAGGGAAAGTGACTGGGGAGGAGGAAACTTTGAATTCTGAGAGCACAGCACTTCCTTCGTGAATGAGGAAGGCTTAAGACATCATGCTGAGTCCTGAGCGGTTGTTCATACTTGGTGCACCTTCCATGGTATTGCACAGCCTCATTCTTTTTGTAGTGCACTTGTAAATGGCTAATTATGCCCAGGGATACAAGTGAGATTGATTCTGGGGAGGTAGGTTTAGATTGACAAAGTGGGTCGGAGAAGGTCTTTAAAATGAATGTGATACACTACAAGAAAACTGCAATAAATAAACTACAATAAAAAACCCAAAACTGGAGCAGGTAAAGCTCATGTTTATCTCTGGGACTTTTCTAAAGTTTGTATTCCCAGGATTTTATTTCCCCTTCATACCCATCCCAACTTTTAAAGCTCAGAGCCAATGGGATAAATCTAAAAATAAAAGAACAAGAACAACTATTATAAATCATAGTAACAAATTTTTATTGACCATGTACTATGTGCCCAAGCCACAATTAAGTGTTTTTTTGTGTATTATCTCATCTTAAAGATAGTTAGGATTACCCATGTTACGTTAGATGAGAAGGGGATTAAATAGATAAATAGATTTGTTTACTGTAGACCTCTCAGAGCTGTTATGATATTAATTGACATTATGAATTTCAAGACAGGGAAATATGCAGCAGTTTACTAAGCATCTGATATATTCCCCATTACCCTACTTCTTGCTTAAAAGTAGCTCCTGAATTAGTATTCTAAATAACCTATGGGTCAAACAGGGAGTGTCAAGGAAAATTTAAAAATATTTCTAACTACATGAAAATAAAAACGCAGCATATCAAAATGTATAGATTACAGCTAAAGTGGTGCTTAGAGGGGAATACATATCATTAAATGCTTATATTTGAAAAGAAGAAACATCCAAAATCAACAATCGAATCTTCTACTTTAAGAAAGAAGAGAATACTATAAAAAACTTCATGCCAATAAATTCAGCAACTTAAATGAAATGGAAGAATTCCTTGAAAGGCACAAATTACCAAAACTGAATGAAGAGTAGATAACCTGAATAGTCCTATATATATTAAAGATACCAAATTCACAGTTTAAAAAAACTTCCAAGAAGAAAGATCCAGGCTCAGATGGTTTCACTGATAAATTCTACCAAACAGTTAATGAAGAAATAAAATATAATCTGCATAATCTCTTCCAGAAAACAGAAGAGGAGAGAAAATAACTCATTTCATAAAGCCAGTATTACCTTAATACCCAAATCAGACAAAGATATTAAGAAAAAGAAAAATAAAGACCAATATCACTCATGAACATGAGTGAACATGAACATGAACATGAACTTGCAAAAATCCTAAAAAAAAAATTAACCAAATCCAGCAATATAAAAAAAAGGATAAGACATCATAAGCAAGTGAATTTCATGCAAGGAACACAAGGCTGATTCATTATCTGAACATTAATCATTATAATTCACATATTATCAGACTAAGAAAAACCATATGATCATCTCCATACAGGCAGAAAAAGCACTTAACAAAATTCAATATATATTCATGATAAAAACTGTAAAGTAGGATTAGAGGAGAATTTCCTTAGTCTAACAAGAGACATCTACAAAAAATCTACAATAAGCAGCACAGTTAATATTAAGAATGACAAGGCAAGATTGTTCTCTCTTACCACTCCTATTCAACATTGTACTGGACATTCTTGTCAGAGGAGTGAGGAAAGAAAAAGAAACAAAAGGCATATAAGTTTCAAAGGAAAAAATAAAAGTGTCTCTATTTGCAGATATAGGATTGTCTCTATGTAGAAATCCCGCCAAAAAACTACCAAAAAATCTCCTAGAACTAGGAAGTGAGTTAAGCAATGTTGTGGGATATAAACTGAAAATAAAAAGTCAATCATATACATATATCTCAGCATGAACAATTGGAATTTTAAACTACAAACGGTGCCATTAACAATATCACCTAAATGCTTATATATAAACCTAACAAAATATGTGTAGCATCTATATGCTGAAAACTATATGGCTGAAAGAAATCAGAAAACATTTAAATAAATTCTTGCCAATTTTATCTATAGATTCAATGCAACCTCAATCAAAATCTCAGCAAGATTTTTTTTTGTATATATCAACAGCTAATTCTAATGTTCATACAGAGAGCCAAAGAAACTAGAATAGTCAAAACAACTTGGAAAAAGCAGAACAAAACTGGAGAAATCACACTACCCAAGTTCAAGCTACAGAATCAAGATAGTGTGGGACTGGTAAAAGGATAGACAATTAGATCAACGGAAGAGAAAAGAGGTTCCTGGAATAGACTGGTACAGGATAATCAACTGATTGTTGGCAAGAGTGCAAAGGCAGTCAATGGAAAAAGGATAGTCTTTTCAACAGATGATGCTGAAACAACTGGCTAGCCAATATCCATGCACAGAAATAATGACTCTTAACAAATACTCCATACTGTATACAAAAATTAACTCCAAATGGATGATAGACCTAAGTGTAAAGTGTAAAACCAGAAAACTTTTATAAGAAAACAAAGGGGAAATCTATACGACCTTAGGTTTGGCAATGAGCTTTTGGATATGACATGAAAAGCACAATCCATAAAGAAAATATTAACTAGATTTTATTAAAATTTAAAATTTCTATTCTATGAAAGATAGTATTAAGAAAATGAAAACACAAGCCTGAGACTTGGAGAAAATCTTATATCTAAAAAAGGTCTTGTACCCAGAATATATAAAGAACTCTTAAACTCAGTGATTAAAAAAAACCCACAAACACAGCTCTAGCTAGGCAAAACATTTAATAAACACTTACAAAAAAAGATGTATAGATGGCAAATAAGCACGTGAATAGATGCTCAACATTGGTCATTAGGGAAATGCTAATTAAAACCACAGCAATATACCACTACTTACCTATTAAAATAGGTTACCAAAAAAAAAAAAAAAATCCAAAACTGAAAAACTAACGATACCAAATGCTGGAGAAGATGCAGAGCAATAAGAATGCTCCTTCATTGCTGATGGAAATGCACAATGGTACAGCCGCTTTGGAAAACAGTTTGGCATCCCAAACTGTTAAATACAGAGTTAACATACCAAGCAGCAGTTCAAATCCTATATATTTATCCCAGTGAATTGAAAATGTATGTTCACACAAATGTGAGCACAAATGTTTATAGCAACTTTATTCATCATTAAAACTGAAAACAGCTAAGACAACTGTCAACAGGCAAATGGATTAACAAATTATGGTACATCCATACAATAGAATACTGCTCAGCAGCAAAAAGCAACTACTGATTCATGGAAGAACATGAATAAATCTTAAATGCATTTCGCTTAGTAAAAGTAGCCAAACCAAAAGGACTGTATATTGTATAATTCTATTCATATGATATTCTAGAAAAAGCAAAACCGTTGGGGTGTAAAATAGATCAGTGGATGCCAGAGGTTGAGAGAGGGAGGAAGGGTTGACTATAAACAGAATTTTGGGGTTAATGGGAATGTTCTGTATGGCATTGTAGTGGTAGATACATTACTCCATACAGTTGTCAAAACCTTTAACACCACACCACAACAATTCGACTTTACTGTACGCAAATTTTAAAAAATCAACCAGGATATCAGGGGATCCTAAAATGGAATACCTACTGTGACAAGTGAGTCTAACTGTATTACAAATGTATGAGGAAATTTCACTGAAGAAGATGAGTAGAAAAGGAGCTGACCTAAGTAACTTAAAAAATAGTCTTTTGACTGGAAACACTAAGGCTAAAGACCAAAGAACTGTACTTAAAATGGTACTCTGATTTGTAAATTTTTCACAGGGATGTGAGTTAGCAATTCTGTAACTTCCTTCCATCCTAGAGTAAATAAATTGTAGATAATGGGAGCCCAGTGTCTCACTGTTAGAGAAAGAATTTATACATAAGTAAAAGAGTAAGACTAGAATGAACCGCGTGGTCCTAGATACAGTCAGAAATATCAGTGTAAACTCATGTGTCAGAAAGAGAGAGATGCTGGCACACACGGATTAGTATACATACATGTATATCATAGCTTTATCCGCTGAGAGAGCCTAGAAGCATTACACCCCGCAGCAACCAGCACACCTAGTGCCCAGATGTTCGTTTTAACATACCATCTTTCAGCAAAAAGAACCATGTCTCTTTGGAGAAACAGCTGATTCTAAGGCTGGGGCCACACACATACAAGATAAGCCTGCAGTGTCTGAAAGTGAGAAGTACACAATGGGGAAAAGAACTATGGGGGCGTGTCAAAAGGACACAGGAGCCACCTGAACGACTCCAATGAACAAAACTAGAACAATATGAACAATAAAATAAATAATGATGATACTGAATGATGATTCAAAGAATACAATACACACTTATGAATCCATACTCATAAAAATAAATGACTAAATAAACAAAAGAAAATAAATGAATCTTCCTTACAGAACTATTCCAAATAATAAATGAACAAGGAATGAGAGAAATGGAATAGCACCACTAGAACATTATAGTAACGATTGGTGCACACAAGACCCACCAATGAATGCTAAAATCAGTGTGGGAAACTGTAAGGAAACACTGAACATTGTATGGCTTAAATGTATCTCCCGCAAAATATTTACTAGTTACTCTAGTCGTTTTAACATATGCCTACAACTTCTTTGATACTCTTTCTTCGAAGAGATGGAGATTAATTCCCCTACCCTTGAGTGTAGACTGGACTTAGTGACTTGCTTTGAAAGAACTGTAAAAGGGAAATGTGTAACTTTACAGTGGAGAAACCTGGCAGATACTGTTTTAACTGGCTCACTAAGTTAACATCACTACTGATAAATCATGCTGATTTCATGTGCCCCCTACTAACTTGGTGATAAGGGCACCTCATGTGTGTTTTATTCTTCCCAAAAATCCATAACCTTCATCTAATCATGGGAAAATATCAGAAAAATCCAAATTGAGGGACATTTTACAAAATATCTGACTTGTGCTCTTCAAAACTGTCAAGGTCATGAAATAAAAGAAAATACCAAGAGAGGCTGGCCCGGTGGCTCAGCGGTTTAGTTCCTGCTTTGGCAGCCCGGGGCTCGTGGGTTCAGATCCCAGGTGCCCACCGATGCACTGCTCGTCAGCCATGCTGTGTCGGTGTCCAATATAAAGTAGAAAAAGATGGACATGGATGTTAGCCCGGGGCCAGTCTTCCTCAGCAAAAAAGAGGAGGATTGGCAACGGATGTTAGCTCAGGGCTGGTCTTCCTCACACACAAAAAAACCAAGAAACTGAAAACTGGATTGGATCCTGGAACAGAAAAATGACTTTCATGTAAAAACTGGTGAAATCTGAATACAGTCTGTAGTTGAATTAGTAGTACTTTTCCATTGTTAATTTCTCAGTTTTGATAAATGTACACTGGTTATTTAAGGTATTAACATTCATGGCAACTGGGAGAAGAATATAAGGGAATTCTATCTTTGCAATTCTTCTGTAAATCTAAAATTATTTCAAAATAAAAATTTACATATATGCATACATATGTAGGTATACATCTATCTAGCTGTCTGTCTATCTGTCTATCCACCTATCTACCTACTTACCTGTCCAGGTCTTACCTCTAATGAATTCTTATTTAGTAAGTAGTAGAGCAGGTCCAGGAATCTGAATTTTAATAGGAGCTTTCGGTCGGTGACTCTCATGCATTAGTTCACCTACAGGACTTGCTAAAACACCTATTTCTGGTCCTACTTCAAGGGATTCTCATTCAGTGGGTTTGGGTGAGGCTTGTGAATCTGCAATTCTAACAAGTTCTCAGGTGATGCTGATGCTGCTAGTCTGGGGACCACACTTTGAGACCACTGCTCTAGGTGACACTGTTGCCAGTGTCCAGGGGAGCAGATTTTGAGAAATATTCACTTGGGCTCTCTAAATTGGTTTTAGCGAGCTCCGGTAGATGTAGGATTCACGTACACAAATTCTAGCTAAACAATTTAGGGAGCTCTTAGAATGATGAGATAGGGAGAGGGAAGGAAGGGATGGACCATTATGCTTTGTTATAAAGTTTACAATGATGCAAAGAGAGAATAACAGGAGAAATATCCCTGGGTAATGGTGACCACAGTCGACGCCATACTTCCTCCAAGCCTGGAGAACATCACGGAGTCTGGAGGGATGAGAGCATCTGTAAACCGTCCTGGGGCTGCTGGGAAGAAGAAATGGCTACTTCACCACTTTCTTGGCACGAGAAGGGGAATAATTCTGGATGGAAACCCAGTTTCCCATCAGGATTCAATTACAGCTGAGTGATTAAGCAAACGAGAGCAAACTAATTTGGCGATGTGATTAGCCGAGGGGTGGTCTGCACTCATGGATTTAGGGCTCATCCAGTCCACACTGGGAGAAACCACGAGTGGAGTTTTGTGACTGCAGAATTGGGATGCTCACTCCTCTTACAGAGAACTGCCCACAGGTGAGAAAAATCAACAGCTCAACAGAAGAGAGAAATCGGCTATTAACATGGTAATGGGAATAAACGTTCATAAAGCTAAAACGTGAAAAAGAAAGAAGATTGGAAAACAGAGAATAAGAGATAAACGTGCTTTTTTGATCTTCTGCTCTTGGAAGGCGTGAGTGGTACCTGCTGGAAAGATAGTCACTTCATTTGCCTCAGATCTAGAAGAGAATGCAACAGGTCTCGAAATTTACATAGATTGTGCACAGATGACTGCAAGTCAAGCATTCAATTCAGACCAAGCGTGTCATGACAGAAATGCGTCATTGTGAGAAACTAATGCGGGTCTTGTGTGTCTGTCAGCAAAGAAGGGAGTGGTCCACACACATGCACACACACACCTGGTGTTCTAGCTCATAACTCAGCACACTTTATTCTCCTCTAACACATAACCATTTTTTTATGCCAAGCTACTGCCCTATTGAATGCAAAGTTTCTCTTTAGGGTTTGTGTTCCAGCTTAGGCCCTCACAGTGGATTCAGCTTGCCTGCTGTTACCTCTCTGGTATTATTTGGTCGCCACAGTATATGAGCAACTTATATTTGAGAAAATATTGGTTCGACATCAAGAGTTTAAGAATCTAACTTTTGAGGCATTTCATTTGCATGTGAAAACTAACTGGAGTTTGAGAGGGCCAGTCGGCATTGCGACTGTCAATGAATTCAAAGTTCTATGGGAAGCAAACATAGGAAAAATTGGACAGCACCATCATAAATGTTGCAAATGAAGAGGCACGTCATAGACAGGACAACTCCTTTCATGACATCTCAGCTTTGACCGAGAAAGCCCACTGTCAGCAGCTTGAGGAACACAAGCCACTGAGGTAATGGAAAGAATTTCAGAGTCCCAGAAATTAATCTGCTTCTCTATTTGGAGCTGAAAACTGGTCAGTTTTCTATCTGCCTGCAGTAGCTAGCAATCTATAACAGCGAGAGGAGCTTCAGGAGTCAGACCACAGATTGTTTCCATTAAAAATACTTTTCTCGCTCAAATGATTATAGATTCTTTTCCATTTAATAAGCAGCAGAGGTAGGAAAGCATTTCAAGTTTGCAACTCAATCCTGTCAGAGCTTATACACAATACAGTTCTACTGATGATTTGGTCTATTATTTAGATATGCCAATTCAATTTAGCAAATATTTATTGAGATTCTATTATGTAAAAGCCCTCTAAGTTATTTTTTAAAGGAATAACATATGAAAACAGTGGAAGGAGCCTTCGAAACGACCTTGTCCAATTTGCCATTATGAATGGAAAACTGAGGTCCGGAGAGTTTAACAGTGATAGTATTAATCGTAGTAGAAGGATTGGCAATCACTAAGTTCTGTGTATGTGTCAGATACCCCTCTAAGTGCTGTATATCTATTGACGCGTTCAATGGTCATACAACCCTGAGGCAGGTTTGCTAACATTTCCATTTGGACAGGAGAAAATAGAGGCATTCTGAAGTTTAGTAACTCATCCCAAATCAGAAATTTAGTGGCAGAGGAGTGCTAGGATTTTCATCTTCCCATTCTTCATGCTAAACGACAAGACAGCACTCTTGTCCTCAGATACCTCACAAGTTAAGGGGAGAGGAGGACAAATATTATACAAGCAGAAAAAGATGGACATACATCTTGTTAGAGGAATCACCAAAGGCTTTATGGAAGAAATTCACTCTCAGATGGGATATTTCACAACTGTGCAGGGGGTGAGTAGAAGGATACTAATGCAGGAAAGAGAGATGTCAAATTGGAAAAGTCATTTTGGCTAGGATCGTCCAACCCTCCATTGCCCCTTCCTTCTTTGCTAATAGATTCCTAGTTTTGCTCAGCGTGGTGAGATGTCCAGTCCCAAGCAACAGCCTGTCACTGATCACAGACAAAGGGGTCAATTCTGCTCCCCACTCTTCCAGCCTCTTTTCAAGGTAGGAATGACCATGTTACCCATGAAACAGGTAGGGGTTTGCTGGGGACAGTTATGGAAAAACTTGCTCTTTTCAGGAAAGAGAGAGAGAAAGAAAGAGGCTGGCACCTCTCTTCCTCCAGTGTTATGAATGTTATATGCAGAGCTCTCACTGTCCTCTTGGCACCATTGGGCCACAAGCAAAATGATAAAAACCAACACATTGAAAATGGTAAACCAGAAGGATAGAAAAACAAGAGTACCTGATGTCACAGAAGAAATAGTGGCAGCAACCACTTACCCATGAACTTCCTGATATGCAAGAAAACAAACCACCATTTATCTAACTACCAGCAGTCAGTGTTCTGTTATTTGCAATTGAACACAATCCTAATTTATCTTTGCCTTCAAAGCAGAAGAGAGCCCAGGAATCATGACTCTAGCAGGGGCAGGGTATGCTGGGGGAAAGGGACCAATTGGCACTACATGCATTTGTGGGCAAGACAGTTGGGTGCGAGAGGGAGACAAAGTGGAAGAGAATAAGCAGTCGCATGGAAATTGGAAACAGTACCCAGGGTTGGAGAAGGGTGAGCAAAATCGTCATTTTGGTGATGGAGGCACATTTGTTGGAAGCCTAGAAGTTAGGAATTCAGGGTTCTTGATTTTTCTTAGCCACTGACTCGCTGCATAATCTTTGACATATCTATATTCCTTTCTGGATTGAGAGGGAAGAGGAAGGAAAGGAGAAAGCCAGGAAGCAGTGACAGATGAACACCACAAGAAAATGCTCAGCAGCCAGAATGTAAATAGCATTTGGGGGAGCATGGAGAGATGAGCTTGCCTGCAGCAAAATATAATAAAGGGCAGTCATTAGACTGGTGGGGTTGGATTACACAAGCCTTTGTAAGAAAAACCACGAGAAGCTATATGCTTGGGTGAAAAACTTTCTGCTGTTCCTGCCAGTGAGGACCACAACTCTCACTGAGAGCAAAGCTCATGCACTATCTACATGTGCTAATAAAAGGTTAATCCATCACATCCTTCAGTCAAGAAATGTTGGACCTCAAGTCTCATTTAAACGTGTTCAGGAATTTCAGGGGCATCATTTTGCTTGAGAAGAATTTGCATCATACTTTGGGAGACGTTGAGGCGAAAGCAATCTTGCAACAGAGCCATGTATTCTAGCTGACTTGATCTTAGAACCTAAGAACTGAAATAACACTTCATACAATCCTACCATTTTAAAGATGGTGCAAATGGTCTAGAAATGGAAAGTGACCAACTAATTCAGCATCAGAGCTGATGCTCTGAAATCGTTTTTTTAAATTTCCGATTTGATATTCTTTCAGCTGGTGATGTTACAGTGGGAGCTGCTTTCTTTGCTATTTTTACATCCATGCATTCATTCATTCAAAAAAATATTTACTAAGCATCTGTCATGTCTCAAGGACTCTTTTAGTTGCTGGGGATATAGAAATCAACATAAAAGACAAACATCCTACTCACTCACATGGGGACACACGCTAATAAGACGACTTTTCTTTTTAATTTCCCTTCAAAACTGTGATGGCCTCTGCAAATGCTCCGAGTTTAGCTTACAACCAAAATCCCAATACGGTACATCAAGTTATTCTCAACAGCTGGTATCTTGGCAGGTCGTGAGCGGGTTAATCAAGAATGTGCTCTGATTCAGGAAGCCTTTGGAAGGCAAGCTGTTCCTTTCCCTGAACAAGAACTAAGAAATTGGCTGATTTTTTACAGTCACTGGTTTTCCCTGTGGCTTGAGCAGCCTCAGCAGTCAGAATCAATTGTCACTTGTCTCCGAGCAGCAACTCTATAAGGATGTCCCACTATACATCCCTGGACAATAAAAAGGAGGTCAACTCCTGAGTCTAAAATGGATATTTCTAGACCGCTGTTTGCATTTAGTCAATTCTCATTCAGATGTGTGTGGGGGAAATGGAGCAGGCCCATTTTATGATTCATTTTAAACCCTGAAAATTAGGGGATAATAGGATATCATGGCTGTGTGGGAATTCATCGAGACAATTTAAATTTAGTAGGAGTTTAGTGCAGGCATACATACATATATATAGAAAAACTATTTTATTATATTTCTAGGGCAGTGGTTCTAAAGATATGCTCTTACCTTTGTGAATTCTCCAGTAATGTGTGTGCACTTCTTGCAGTATTATACTAGAGTAATTTTAAAAATCATTTCCATACTATTATTTTCCCTGGATAAATTAATAAATGATTTATGTCATTCTTCATTGGTTCTTTCACAAAAGCAATATCTTCCCCCCATAAAGACTCTTTTTATAGGTTCCAAAGTTTTTTAAATTCCTCTTTCCTTATTTGACCACCACCAGGTACTACAAGATATGGGGAGAGGTGCAGGTAGTGGTCTGTTTTATAGATGAGGGGACAGGAGCTTGGAAATTCAGTTGATTTGTCCAACAGGACATAGCTAAAGACAGTATAGAACAAAAATTGAGAAAACCTGACCCTCAGACCAGAGCTATTTTCCTACCAGCTCTCAGGAATTCTGATGAAATTCCCCCCACCTTCCACTCCTCATGCTCTCCTCCATCACATTTCTCTCAATGAATCAATAAAACAGAATCAATGGAATGCTTATAACCCCTGTGACCTAGGCTATCAAACTCCTCTGAATGGTGAACATTTCTGTTAACACTTTTATAACAGAACCTTTCCTTTAATGAATCAGTGCCAGATATTTTAACTCAACCCCTCCAAAACACAAGTATGTCTCTCTTGGTATATCCTTAGAGGACAAAAATGATTAAGTCTTCTTCCTGTCAATAGGTAAGGGATAATTTATACTGCATGGTTAATGGAATGCTTAAATGCATAGAATTCAACTTTGTAAAGAAATATAGACAAAGCATTACTTTCATACAATTAACACTATCAATTTGGATAACAGTTTTCCATACTGGATATCAAAATTAGAATTATATAATAGAACTAGCTGTCATTGAAATAGTGACCTCTGCAAGCTAAAAGATAAATTAGATTGAACTTTAAGAATTGTGTTATTTTTCAGAGTCTTTTTCTGCAGCTCTCTTCCCTCTTCCTCATAGTGTCTCTGCTAAGATAGGTCAGTACTGCAGCAAAGTATTATTCTCTTAAGACTTGAAAGAGTACACATATCAATAAAAGCCATTGTTTAAAAATTTGAGCATTTATCATTGTGAAAGAAACTTTGTTGTTTATCAGTGTGTATGTCCCTAACCAAAGTAGAAACAAATAAATCCCGCATTTAATGGCTTTGGAAATATGACACCTTCACCATTTCCCACAAGCTCAGAGAAAATTCTTCCCATTTCTAACTGATGAGTGTAGTATTTAAGGCTTTATGCTAGCTGATGCTTCCTTAAGCACAATAGGTAAACAAAAATGCTGGTTAACATCGCAGTCCTCACCTATGTGACCAGAGCAAGTGGCTTTGTGTAAATGCTTCCTGAGTCCCAGGAGATCAATTGAATTGTTAAAAGTAAGAAGCAAAGACTTCACTGAGTTTTCCAAGAGTATTGGATAGAACAAGATATTTGAAATAAATTTGCCATCTTCCAATTTACTGGTCTGCCCTTGGAGAAGTCTTGCTCAATCTCTTTCTGTTTTATTTAAGGAATTCTTCCCAAAAGTCAAGCCATAATATGGATCATCAAATTTGGGAATTCAATACTTTCTGAGTTTTTAGGTCACTTAAGAGTTTGAAGAATTTATTGCAGTGAATTCCTTGAAGAAATTATTGCAGTATTGCAGTGTATCATTTGTAAATTAGATATGGGCTTACTAACAGGATTATTCCAAAAATCAACCTTATTCAACTCCTTCCATAGCATCAGCCATGCTGATGCTAGACAGGGTGCAAGCCCTCTGTCTAGGAATCAGGAAACAGATTCTACTGCATGCATCTCCCAAGTGATTTACCCAAAGCTGGACCTGATAAAGTTGAAGTCCTGTTCTAAGAAGATGCTAACTGTTAGTATTAAACCAAGATGACATTTATTTCTCACCATTTTTGCAAATATACTTGTCTTTTGTGACATATTCATTTTTATTTTGGTTTGATAATAGAAATGAAAGAGTTTTTGTCCTCAGAGTATATTCAAAAGAGAAATAAATAAAATCACACCTTTAATGACCTCAATATAAATCTGATCCACCATTTGCAAGTCTTGAAAGAAGAGAGGAAGAGACATGCATGCAGATATCCCCAAATCCTAGAAAGAAAGATGAGTGCTTAAATAAAACATGACCAGATTTTAAGGCTTTATATTTTGGGTCACACACACAAAAAGAATAAGAGAGAACAGGGCATCATTTTCACCTTTATGTTTGCGTTTTCAAAGGGTTATTGAAATTGAGTAAATGAAATAAAAATCAATGAGAAGGCTATGTACCATGCCTAAAAATAAAACCAATGCTTTCAAAGCAGCTGGGCCTGCAAATCAATTGCTTCTGATCAACTGAGTTCTAGGCTAGTCTCAGAGCAGCATCCACAGGAAAGAATGTGATAGAATGAATATGTGCAGACATCACATGATTTCTACCCAGAGTATAATAACTCAGCAATGACTTGAACCTCAGGTTTACCACCCGACAAATGCCAAATTATATCTTGAAATGTGATTATACGAAATACAGTCTAATCAACCGGATGTTAAATATTTAATGCAAAATATTAAGAAAGCACACATAATCTTGTAACAATGAATATGAGTTTTAATTTAGGTTGAAGTAAGCAATCACCTTTGTGATTATGTGAGCTCTGAGCATTTAGTTTGCTTTGGCAAATTTCCTTCCCTAGAGGGGAAGGTACATGTTTTGTCTCATTCAAATACCTTAATTAGAGACTAAGATCAGATCTGGGTTGCTACCTTTTTGACAATGTTGTGAGTTAAAGGAATCAACGGAATGATCATCCACGTCTAAAGTGATTTGCTATATTCATACATGGTGTGGATTCAACCCATGTTACTTGCTAAAGACACTATATGGACTCACGCTCCAAAAGCTATATCCACACTAAAATCACCCTTGGGCTTCAGGAATTACTCTAAGAGATAAACGGGAAGAAGAAAATCCCATAAGGAAAGATAGTATCTAGAAACGTCAGTGTTCATAAAGAACCAAGAACCCTCTTTTCCTCTCAGACCAAAGTTTGAGCTGTCTTATCAATATGGGATTGACACCACAGTACAATCAAAAAAGGCAAACTACTATCTGGAAAGTAGAGGAATCTGAAATTTCAGCAGGTCCTAGAATACACACTCAGTCCAGCCTAGCCCTCTGGGGTATAGGAGTTTACCTGGATGTTGTGAGGGTACGTACACCGTGCCGTACAACATTTTACCCCCAGTCCTTCTACTACCTGTACATTTTTGGACCACCTCCTCTTATAATTTATGGTTTTGTGTTCTTGTAAGGGAAAGCATACTAGTAATCATGGAAGATTTACTGTGCATTAGATCCTATTTGGTACTCGTGTACGATCTTCATTCTATAAGATCACAGAATAACACTACAGGTGGAATCAGAGGCATGTGAGAGGGGGTGGCAGGAATGGTCAGGCAATATCAGAGGCATGTGAGAGGGGGTGGCAGGAATGGTCAGGCAATAAGAGGTGCACTGTCTATAGAGAATTAAAAAAAACACACAACTGAAAGTCATCTGCTTTCTATTACAACCATATGATGGCAAGTCCAAACAACGACAGGTGAAAAATATTCGTCTCCCAAAAATCTTTAGTTGATCTAAGGCAGGAGTCAGCAAAGTTTTTCTGTAAAGGGCCAGATAGTAAATATTTTAGACTTTACAAGCCACATAGTCTCTGTCACAGCTGCTCAAGTTTGTTGTAGAATGAAAGCAGCCAGCTTCCTTAGACAATATGCAAAAGAAATGATTTCAAAAAAAATTGTTTATAAAAATAGGCAGCCGGACAAATTTGGCCTGAAGGTCAGTTATTGACCCCTGGTCTAAGTTCTGGACAATTGCTACAGTTATTGCTGAGTCTTAACAATACATACATAACCTTCAAATCAGCACCATTTTTATCACTTACCCTTTAACAAACACTGTATTCTACATGGAAATGAACTCAGAGAATCCTAACTTACGCAGTGGACCTCTGAAACATGAAAATTCAGTTACACACACTCATTTCAAGAGTAAGTTCATAACAGTTAGGAATCATTCAAGCTCATGTCAGGCATAATTCATGCCTCCAACTCCGGTAGTATTGCATATTCTTGCATCTGATCAGTACATTTACCATAATCAAGGATAGCACAGTGATTGTAAAGATGACGAAACATAACACTACATACGTCAGTTCTGTTAATTGTTCTAAAGCAATGGATTAATCTCAATGATTGGTAGCAATCACTGTTTTATCTAATATTGCAGAAAAAGAAAACTTTAGAAGGTGTTACAAAATAGATGTTTAAGAAGAATATTTTGACAAAGATATTTTAGGAGAAATTTTCCAGTGCAGAGACATTTCAAAAATCAGTCCCAAAGAAATAAAGACATGGGTGTTATGGCAATTTATGGAATTTGTGATGAAATAAGAGTTTCACAAATTTTGGTCAAACTTATACTTAAGAATTCTCCTATTTGTATATCTATTGCTTCTTGTGAAGAAAAAACTTTTTGAAATAAATAGTGTTCTTTGATCAACTTTGAACAAATATAGATTGACAAATCAGGATAAGTTGTCTATTTAACGTGCATATGCAAAGAAGATCAACTTTTATGAAACAATTGACAAATTTGCAGAAGCTAAAGCCTCCAAACAGAAACTGTGATGTTATTATTTGTTACTGCAACCGGCCAACCAACACGGAGATATAATATTTTTCCCCCTTTAAAAAAAATTAATATATTTAAAATTTATCTCTTACTGTTTTCCTATTCAATACTGTAATTTTATTTGTATATTTATTTATTTACAATTTCATTACAAAGATGAATATGCATATGAAATGCAATAAAATAAGATTTTTACACTTGCATTTCTTTTTTCCCCATTATTACTACTATTATTAATTTCATTTCATAATTATCATTGAAAATAATTTTGTCATGTACAAGAAGGAATTGTTAAAAAATTATTTACTTTGAGTGTCAAATAGGTTAAGTATGCCCATAAGGTAAATAATAGTTTTGTTTCATAAATGGAGGAAAAAGTGAGAAGGTGATTTGCCCAAGACCGGGCAGGAGGTAAAATAAGCCTGATTTCAAAATTAGGTTTAGTAATATAACATAAATATGTCATGATGTAATGATAAATAGAATATAACAATGGCTGTGACTTGGGTAAACCTGAATTAGAACAGGAAAAGCCAGCCCTAGGTTTCCGAGCCAGTGCTCTACTGAGAGTTGATTAAATCTAGATTGGAATAAAGAGGCAGAAGGGGTCACAACTTGTAATTCACATGGCCCAACCTTTCCCAAACTAGATCTCCCTATTCAAAGTGGGTGACGTATTCCACCTTATTAATTACACGATGTAGTGTTGATATTTTTTACTTTATCTGTCCATTTTAACTGTTAGCCTCAGTCCTCTGACAAGTATGCAGATCCAAGAGAGAGTGCACGTACACACACACACCACAAACACACCATTACACATACAACACACACATACCACACACACACACCCCACACCACACACATCACAGCCCACACACACCACAGCCCACACACACCACAAACACATCACACACACATACCACATGCACATACACACACACCACACATACCACACACATACGTATCACACACACATATCACACACCCACCACACTCCACTCACTCCTCCCTCTTGAAGCCAAACACTCTGGTACTTTGGTAATCAGCATTTTGTAGCTATGTGTCTCTGTGTTATGAGGATTGTGATTTCTACTTAGCTAATTAAACCTGGGGAAATTAGTGTGTTTCTCTCAATTTCCTTCAAAGCTCATTTTTCTATCACAACTTAATTGAGTTATTAGCTGCAATAGAGACACATTAAGAGTCCCAATTATGTTTTCCTCTCTCAGGAAAGATACGACACTGTAGTTCCAGTTAGATCTGAACTGTCACTTTACAAAGGTATAGACAGCACTTTTAATTATAAGTCCTAATCTTCCGAATTGGTTTGATTAATATGTTGCTGGAATCAGCTTTCATATAAAATTGGTTTTATTAGAATTTTAAAATAAAATATCAGGTCAGGAACCCCATTTATTTCTTTAAAAACCTGCTGAAGAGTTTTATGTGTCAATAAGTCTTCTTTGTGAACTTTTTAACTGCCAGTAAAAATCCATGTGTAGAACTTTCAAGAATCTGTCAGTGCTTTGCTCAAGTAGGCTACATTTGTGTAGATATTCATCTGAAATGATACTCTTGATAAAAGTATTTCTGCCATATAATGCCCCAAAGTCTTGAAGCTCAACTCTTATTTATCCAACCAAATGCCTCTGCAAACTCTTCTCCCTGGTTTTCATTTAACCGTAAATCTTCACATAGAATTCTTTCAATATTTTACATTCAAAAGTGCTCTTTCATATCCATTAAATCAACATCCTCATGAGGAATTAGGTTTATCCTTCTTATACCGTTTATTTCTTTGCATAGGACTTTGGTGTTTTCACTTATTTTCTTTTAATAATAATAATAATAATCAAAAAATAAACCCCTCCAAACTTTTATTGACTTTTCAGTGTGCACCAGGCTTTGCCTCAAGTATTTTGTGTGCATTATCTAATTTAAACTCACAGTTTTATGAGATTGACACTACTCTTGCTTTCATTTAACAGATGTAAAAACCAAAGCACAGAGGTTAAATATCTTTTTCTGGGTCACACAGCAACAGCGTTAGCCTTCTAACACAGACCTCTGACTCTAGCACTCACATTCTCAATGTTTCCCACAACTCAGAACTTGGAATTAGAGAATGTAAAATCAAGGCCACGTAATGCGTAAGTGGTAGGTTCAAGATAAGAATATATGTTTCTCAATAAGCCAATCAGAATAGAAACGAAGAGTAAAGAATTAAAGTAATTTGAGATTAGGTCCAATAATGAAAACCTAGTCCTGCATCTCCAAGCCCAGGCCTCCACTGTGCGTTGGTTAATCCTTGGATACAAGGGAAAGGAAGCATGTAAATCCCTCTGGTCCACATTTCCCAAATGAAGTCCACTCTTCTGGGAAATGTTAATAAAAGAGAACTGTGGCCAAATACATTTGGGGATTAATGCACAGTATATCTCACTCTCAGTGTTTCATAATGTGACTTCAATATATTAAAGATTTAAGAAATTCTGCAGAAAAGGCACCTTCTTAATTATGTTTAATCAATGTTGCCCAAGTTTACTAGGTCACAGATGCTATTTGCGTAGGCAGAAGAGAGATATCCCAAAGATACCCAATCCTTAATCTCCAGAAACTTTGATTATGTCACGCCTTATGGCAAGGGAAAATCAAAGTTGCATATGGAATTAAGTTTGCTAATCAGCTGACCTTGAGATGGGGGAGATTATCCTGGATTATCTCGCAGGCCCAAGTAATCACAAGAGTCATTATAAGTGAAAGGGGGAAGCAAAAGAGCCAGAGTCAGAGGGAGATTTGAAGATCCTCCACTACTGGCTTTGAAGATGTAAGGTGGCCATGAGCCAAGAAATGAGGTCAGCCTCTAGAATCTGGAAAACGCAAGGAATGAATTCTTCTCAAGTCTCCAGAAGAAATACAGCTTTGTAGACACCTTCATTTTAGACCAATGAGACCTATTTTGGACTTTGGACCTCCAGTTCTATAGGACAATACATTTTGTTTTGTATTGTTTTAAGCCACTAATTTTAAGGTAATTTGTTATAGCAGTGAACAGGAAACTAACACACCATTTTTCTTTAACAACTATTGTCAAATTTAATTTTGGAAATACTGACCTAGTCCATTATTCTGCCTTGAAGAGCTTGGGGAGGATGGAATTCTGACATTTCAATGTAGCGCTTCTCAAATTTTAATGTGCACAGGAATTGCGTAGGTACATTTAAAAAATGCAGATTCTGATTCAGTAGGTCTGGGGCGGGATGCCAAAAATTCTGCATTTCTAAAAACCAGGTGATGCTGATGCTGATGCTGCTGGTCAGATGCTAACATTCAGAGTAGCAAAGTTTAAAGAATACCTAAAAAATACCCTCCCACCTTCTTAGGAAAACTTCAGTAAAAGGAATCTCATGAAGTTCCAAAAAGAAAATGTCTGGCAACAGACAAATGATCATGGAAATAGATTTGTAAGTATTGCTCCATTCATCAGTATTTATGACACAGAAAAATTTCTAAGAAAAGGAGATAGAGGAGAAAAATCACAATTCATTGAGGTCTCTCATACTTCACAATATAGAAACAATCTACCTCACTAGCAAGACAGAAGAGGCATGAAGCACAAGAGGAGGTTTTATGAAATATTCTCAATTTGATCACAAAGTCATATAAAATACTTATTTTAGCACTGCAAAAGGAATTAGATTTACATAGAATAAATGATAAATTTTAAAAAGGATCTGGAGATTTCTGCCTTATTCTCTTTTTAAAACTATATTTTAAAACAAATTCTATTTCCAATGTTTCATATGCTCTGGAAACACCTGAGTGCATGGAATCAGAAAGCCTCATCCATTATCATACCTCTTACCTGCCTGGGGGAGGAAAAAGAGCTTAAGTAAATTTGAGGGTGCCAAAAGGAACCATTGTCTCCTACCTCTGCCAGTACAAAAAGAACAGATGCTTTTCCTTTTTTCTTTTCAGAGGAAATTTAGTGTCCGTGAAAGGTGCTAAGTTAAAATCCCTAGAAACGAACACATTCTCCTTACCTGTAAGTCTGGCAATGGTGATAAAAGCCTTTTCATATACCTGCTAAGTCCCACAGGAGAGCTCATTTCTATTTAACTGGCCTTTACGTAAGGAGATAGAAATTACAGACTAAACTATTAGCAAGCTGTCAATTATAGGTGCTTTGAAGATTAACTCAAAATACATCATTTTGTGCCTCCAAAAACCTTTGTTTAAACATCACCACATGTGTACAGTGCTGTGAAATTTAGAAAGCACTTTGTAATACTAAACACTTTTCTGACTCTTACTATGTGCCAGGCACTACTAGGTTTTATATCACTTTATGTTTTATCATATTTACTTCTCGTGACAGCCTATAAATACATACCATTATCGCAATTCTGCAGATGCACAAGCTGAAGCACAAAGTTGTCACATACATCATATATGTAGCCTCTGGTCACACAGCTAATCAGTAGAGGAGCCAAGATTGGAATCTAGGAGACTGGTTCCAGAGCTCACTCATTGAACAATTACACAATATAATTATTGTCACAATTCCAAGAAGTAGAAATTATACTTATCAAAAGATGAAACTGATACCCAAGGAGCATGATATGCCAAATATTGCACAGAAAATATGACAAGAAGTCATATTTAAAAGCAGCTACACCGTCTTCAGACTGTACCAAGAACTTTCTAACTGGTCCTGATATACTGGTTCAACATGCTACCTTTTACTGAGTTTTGCTTGTGTAGATAGACTCGACTTTGCCCATGAGAATAAAGAATAGGTAAGCCCTTTTATGATTAATGAGGATACAAAATGCTAAATATTTCTGGCTTTCCAATTAAACAATAATTTGACTTTTATTTTAATAAAGCAAGCATGCCCGTTTCTGATGGGAATGTATCCCAGACCTTGGAAGCAACTCAGGCTGATCCCCTGTGGTCACCAGTTTCCCTTCCTGACACCCAGCCCATGGCGAGGTTTTATAGGGAAGGGCCTGGGCCACTGTTTTTAGAACCAGGAAAAACAGTCCAAATATGACCACATGCTTGATAAAGCTGGCTCCCAGCAGGAAAAATTGTAACCACAACTCGAGCAGTATTTCAGAATAGCAGTTCTCTTGGTTTCAATGAATATAAACCAACTCAAGCTTTCTTTCGCACACACGGGGTCTTCCAGAAGCATGCACACCATGGAAACAGTGTTCAACTGGGTCTTAAAGAAGTGAAGCTGAAAAGGCATGAAGGTCTTAGGCAGCTACTCCTCACCTACTCTTTCACTTTAGGTCTGCTTGATCTCTTACCTTCATTCATCCATTGTACTCTACTCTTCACAGAGAATTTTCTCTGCTTCCTCATGGTTTCTGCTCCCTCATAACTTTAGTTTGTACTGCCAACTACAAACTGTGCTCCCAACTCTTAGAGCCAACACCGAGGCTAACTGGGTCTGTCTCTTGTATTATACCATATGGTTTGGTCAAATGTCCACTCCTTATGCAATCAGTTGTGTGGAGAGAGAAAGGAGCATCTTATGCAACAGGTATTTTTATCCACACTTCCTCCAGTAGGGACAGTGGCTGAAGAAAGACGAGATGTGGGCAATGTGGTCATGCCAAAATTTGCCTACTCCCATTATATTGAAACTGATCCAGGTATGTTCACACCCTTATTATTTAGACTAAATGGAGATTTGCTTAGGATTTAAGGCTTTCAGATAATATGATTTTATACCTTTACTTGACAAATCACTCCAATATTTGATGAATCTCATCACATCCCTTATTTCAGCTCAGTTACGAGTAAATCTGTAATATAATGTTTTCTTATCTATGTTGAAAAACTGAAGTATTATCATACAATATTTAATATTTGCACCACGGTGGATATTAGAATCATAAATTCTCAGGTTGAAGAGGAACTACAGAAATCATCTATATTGGACCTGGCACCGTTTTCCCCTGAGACCAAAGCCATGAGTTTTCGATAATATTGAAATTTCTAATCTTAGGCCTACCAAAAAGCTAAATGATAACTGTGTTTGATGTTTCTTATTTGCTTTGAAATGACTCCATTTGTATCTAACCCAATCAGCAAAGACCTGAGGATTCCCTGTATTACAAGCACAGTATCATACCTCAGGCCTTTCAATCCTATACTTTATCATGGCTCTTGTCATACTTTCTGAACTTGCTTATATACTTGTCTTACTAACTGGATAGTGAGTACCTGATAGCAGGAATCCCATCTTACTCATCAGTATGTCCTTAAGACCAAGTAAATATCTAGTGTAAATAGGTGCTCAATAAACGTTCATCAGATGAATAAACAAATGAATCAAAAAATTGACACATTAAATAATCAATGATTAAGTTAGAAAGAAGAGTAAAAGAAAAGAAACAAGATGATCTTTTCTCTTAAGTAGCTTAACAAGATGAATAAAACAATGACATAACTTTTTAAAATATGAACATACTATTAAGTTATTAATTAAATATGTTTTCATTTATCTGAGCTCTGATTTGCTCAAATAAGACAAATCATAGAGTTTGGACTTTATCAAATTTTTATTTTAATTTTATGTTTAGTTTAACCACGATAAAAGTAAAGCTGAAGACAAAATAAAACTGAGGACTCAATACTAATGCTTAATAAATTAAGATTTTGTGCTCAGAAATTGCTTTAAGTTGTCTTCTATTAAACATAGCCTTATAGATTTGTGTGTCTTTAATAGTTTTCACACACTTTATCACTGCTAAGAATTTTTATGCTAACTAAATCAAACTCCCCATAATATAGAAATGCTACTGTAACTGTAATTTAAGAATCAAAATGGCATTCAATAGCAATTGAAAGGCGAATATTGAAAAGACAAGATATTAAAGCAAAAGGTATTTGTCCTCAGCAATAATATATGACTTAGAATTCTTAATATCTTGAAATCTCATCGATCATTGCTTTGTCTCCTAGTGGCCTAAGGAAGGAATAGATTCAAAATATAACAAATGGCTGCCACAACAATCTTTCTTAGCTCATACCTTTGAAAATGTAAAACATGCCAATAATACACCCTCCTGTCCATTTTCCTTTGTCTTCATCTTATTCTCTATCATCCTCTTCCTTTTTAACATATCTTATTTAAAAAAAAACTGTAATAACACAGACAATGCAATGAAAGTATTCATAATGTACAGGGACAATCACCTCTTCTTAATGCAGAGATGCAGGTCAAGACAGCCAGATTCATGCCATATGAGCCTCTACCACAGGCCACTATTGATTGGCTTAGAATGGCCATCTTGATCAAATATGACCAATAAGAGACACTCCCTCTTTTATTAAATTACATGGATAGTAGATAGAAATGGATTTTTTAAAATGGACTTACTTGGCAAAATAAAGCATTGGCAATCTTATGTTAGCTCACATATTTTGGTTTTCTTAGAAAATTGTCTGGTCCATGAAATCCAACATTGTAGAAATCATTTATCCAGTTTAGTATGGAGGGATAAAGTCTTTGTGAGAGAGAAAATATGAGGTTAAAACTGGGCTCTAGGGTTGTGACACTTACTTTTATGGGCCATGTTGACTGGGGCCTGGGGTGCCCAGATGAAACATTATTTCTGGATGTGTCTGTGAGAGTGTCTCTGGATGGGATTAATATTTGAATCAGTGGACTGAGGAAAGCAGACTGCCCTCCCCGATATGCCCAATGTGGATGGGCCTCATCCAATCCACTGAGGGTCTGAATAGAACAAAAAAGCAGAGGAAGGGAGAATATGCTCTATCTGCCTGACTCCTTCAGCTGGGACACGATTCTTCTCTTACCCTCAGACTCAGATTGGGACTTACACCAACAGCTCCCCTGGTTCTCAGGCCTTTGGACTTGGACTGAAACTATATCATCAGCTTTTCTGAGCCTCCAGCTTGCAAGGGAGATCATGGGACTTAGCCTCCATAATCATGTGAGCCAATTTCTTATAGTAAATTTCTTTTTATATATATAAAGAAATTTATATATAACAAATACAATTTATATATTTACCATTTATATGTTTATAATTTATATATTAAATTCAATTGGCTCTGTTTCTCTGCAGAACCCTAATATAAGGATAAAGTGGATAACAAAGAATCAGTGATGAGTATGATCATGTGATAGATTAAGCATCCTTTCTTTGACTGGACTAGCTACCAGTTATAACATTGCTTTTAACTGGTTCAAGTTCAAAATAACCAACCCTTGTAACAAAACCTAACTGTAAATTGGGAAATAGTTGACTTTCACAATAAACAAATTGTCACTGAGTTGACTTTCACAATAAACAAATTGTCACTGAACATAATGATAACAACAAACAACTAATATGCTATAGTGCTGTGCCAACAAAGCTTTTTTCTATACGTTGAAGGGGAGGAAGAGCATCCTCTACCCACTCTGGGTCCCTTCTGGCTGAGCTACAGATTAAATTGACATGAGACTGAATAGCAGGAGAAAGTCAAACAAAGCTTTATAATGTGTACACACGGGAAAGATCAGGGAAACTGAGTTTCTCAACAAAAGGGCAGAGGTTCTGCTCTTAAATAGAAAGACAATGGAGGATGGTGGGCATGGGTCAGTTATGGGAGATTACCAGAAAATCACAGTAAGGTTATTATGCAGCCTGGCCTTCTGCATTGACAAGTCTCTAGAGATGAGGTCATCCCCCCACCTTCCCAGTACAGAAAGGGAGACACCTTTACAAATGGAGATTTACCCTACAAATGCAAATGTTTGGTAAAGAGAACTTTGATAAGAATGGGCTTAGCAAGGACCCTCCCAGTCTATGTATGGATACCCAGAGTAATCTATGGTGATGGCCTGCCCCATCCTTTTAGATAGTTAGTGGGGCAGAAGGTTAAAGTTTCTTTCAGAGAAAATAATCAAGGTAAAGAGAAATATTTTTAGGTGGTCAATTCTGATCCCCCACAACACCATACTGTGTATGTGTTTCTCACTGTACAACAAGTAAACAACACACAAATGAAAAAAGGTGAAGGAAACTTAGGTGTGACTGATTCCTAACGGCTACGGCTGTATTTCACTGGGTTGAAAACATGAGTTTGTGATCATCTAGCATTACTCTTGTTTTGGGATTGTATAAAAAATGACCCAGAAAGAACCTCACAATTAGAATTCTAGGAGTATATTCTAGTTCTCTATATTAGCCATTGATCCTGCAAAGATTTTTATCCCAGATTGTTACAGAGTATGCACTAGTACTGTTACCGAACCAAGTGGGCTCACCTCCTGGTGAGTTAAATAGACTCTACACCAGTGGAAGTTGTTTCACAAAGTAAAGTGTATTTGCAGCAAATAGGAGGCCGTGAGGAATCATTTCCAAATGGGAAGGGAAGCAGGAACAAAGGGAAGCAGGAAATTTTATTTCGGATGGGAAATTAATATTCAGAAGAGAGAGGCAGGTATTCACTTGTGCAGGCTCAGCTGGAAAACATGCTTCCACAGACACTGCAGGTTATGGTAATGAGGCCTAAATTTCTCCTGGAGAGATCATAGCATTAAAAATAAGGCAAAGGTCATGGGCATAGCTCCTGTGGGGAGGCTTGGTCAGTTTCAGGGTAGTTGGTGGTTACATCTCCTTAACATAACAAAAGGAAAAAACAACTTGGAAAAACAGTTAAATGCTTCCAAACCCACCCTTGAGTTTCTCAAGGCGCCTAGTTGGTGACCACACTAAGTACTAGGCTAGATCAGGAATAGGAAGTACACTAAAGAGTAAGTCCAGTGTTTACCTTAAAGAGGCTCCTATATAGAGGAGACTGTCATGCAATGCCTCTTTGAGCAGCAGCCACTGTGTATCTAGGCAGGGTACCAAGGGAGAAATTTAAAAACTTAGCCTTTTGCAATTAACTGGGTTGGGGAGGGAAGTCACAATTTTGGAAGGGTGATACTAAAATTTAGAGGCTGTTCATTTTCTCTTAGATCAAGACAATGTTTTTACAATAAAGGGACAATTTTATACATATATTTATTTTAAGAAGTAGTGGTTAAAATGAGAAACATTTTACACACGCTGTGGTGGTCTATAGTCTTCTGTCATCACCTGAAATATGCACTCCTGTACAGTCCTATTTCATGAGGACACATGCTCAGCAGCAATTCATAGGGAGGTTAGGTCAAACTATTCATAGAGGAAAGATTACTGGATTGCACATCAGAAGCCTGCGTTATTCTAACCTCAGTTACTCAAGTGGAAAATGAGTGTTCATGTTCTTTGGCTTGCATCGTATGGAAGTTGAGACTCCAGATAAGATGGTTTACGTTACAAAATAATGTTGCACAAATGTCTAGGAATATGAGAGGAAGAGGGGAAACGGTCATGGAGGAAAGAGAGGAAAGAGAAGGTGAAGAAGGACCGAAAAGATGGCAACTGAAAAATACGGTGAAGGTGGAATGTAAGAGTAAATGATTGTGTCCTAGCCACATAGAAATGGATTTCTTCAATAAAATATGTGTATGATTTAAAACTCCCTGATAGGTCTTTCTCCTCCATGAATCTGTCACAATATCTAAGATTTCTGTTTCCTTAATTCTTTTAGATGGGGCTTGAAAAGACCTTGTTAAAACAGAAATACTGATCTCTGAGGCAGGGTACAGGAAGCAGTTATCAGCTGTCAAAAGTGCAAAAGTGTTGATAAGACTCGATAGGCACTCAGCTGGAGAGGGCCCTGAGAAAACAGGAAGGAGCTATCTCAAGTGGTTTTTTTTTTTTTTTTTTTTTTTTATACAAAGATGGGATAGAATGAGGATGCGTTTAGGCTGGTGGAGAGAAGAATGAGTCTTGAACTTTGAAGTGCAGAGGAATCAGCGAGGGACCTTGTTAAAATGTGATTCTGATTCAGTGGGTCCTGGCTGGAGCCTGAGAAGCTGCATTTCTAACAAGCTCCAGGTGATGCTGAAGCCGCTGGTTCTCAAACCATACTTGAGGATAAAGAATATGCAGTTTGAGAGGGATCCATTCTTAAGCCAAGCTGAGGTGTCACAGAGAAGATCCCTGGGTGGCTAGGAGGCAACATAATACGTTGTGAATTAAGAAAAAATAATTCAGAGAAAATGGGGAGGTGCCAAGAAAGATTTACATTTTTAAGCTGAATGCTTAACAAGAAAAAGTTTATCCACCATTCAATACCTATTTGTCCATCATTCAATACAAATGCTACAGATACTATTGTGCACAAACGTCCATTATTGTCTTCAACGAAGTGCAATCTAGTAGACTCTAGCATAGAGCTAATCAATTATCAAAACTATAAAAGAAGAAAATAACAACAAGCTAAATGGTTCAACAGTGGTTCTCAAAGTGTGGTCCCAGATGAACAACATCAACATCATTTGGGAACTTGTTAGAAATGTAAATTCTCTGGCCTTGCCACACATCTCCTGGATTCGAAAGTCTGGGGGTGGGATCCAGCAGTAGGTACGTTAGAAAGCACTCCATGTGATTCTGATGCATGCTAAAGTTTGAGAAATATTAATCAAAAGGAAGTATAGGAGTTAATATATAAAAGATTGGGGGGAGAAATGGTTAGAATGAGAGAGGTGAGAAGGTGTCCATAGTTAAAGAGACAGCAAGAGGTCTTGGGTCATGAAATAGCAGCTCAACTGAATTTGCTCATGGTCCTATCTTTCTTAGCAAGTAGAAAAGTCAACTTTAATTGGAACGAGCAGGAGGAGCAGGATCTTCATGCATTTACCTCGTCAGCCTGGCCCTCAAAGGCCTTTGGTTTTGCAACCTTGGCTGAATCATCACAGGAGAAAGTGATTGAGAAGTGTACCTAGCTCTTTAGTGCAGTAGTTCTCAGCATGGCCTCATATTAGAATTACCAAAGGAGCTCTAAAAATATAAGATGTAGGAGGTAAACCCAGAACAATTAAACTGGATCTTGGGTTGGGTCTAGGCATCAGATTTTTTTCAAGCTCCCCAGGTGGTTTTAATGCACAGCAAGAGTTGATTGAGCACCGCTCAGTTTGAAAAATAAGTCTCTGATGGTTCTGAGAGAATTTCTCTGATGATGCTTAAGGCAGGAAAGAACATGGGAGTGTCCATTTTGGTTTTCTTATTTAAGTTCCGTCTGTTCACATTGGAAAGGTTTTCTTGTTAACTTGTAGGTTCATTTTCATGAGCAGCACGGAGGATGTATCCCAACCAACAATGGTAGTGCAAACTACGTGCTTGCAAGGAAAACTATGCCTTGTTTAGAGAACACCCTTCTAGGTTATCTGATTCTGATTCTTTGGGGGCTCTGTCCTTTCATTGCCTTTGAGCTATTTTACTGTGAGTTGAAGATAACTATAGCAATGGGAGATAATTCTTGTCTAAAGACATGCAAACATATTCTGTCCAGTGGAGGTTCAATTGACTAGCCTTCCCCAAACCAATTTTGCATCCATTTGCAAGTATATTTCAATACTCCTGATCTATAAATGTGTCTGTTCTTTGGATTCTCCCCTGAACCTATTATAACATCTCCCCAGTTCCTTCATTAATAATTAGTTAAATAAAACTTTTAATGGGTTCATTTTATATCTGTATGAGAGTCATGATTTTACCTTTCTTGAAAATTTGTATTTTAACACAATCTTGATTCTAAACTAGCACTGATGACATTTGAGAGACGTGGAGGCATGACAGGGTCTCTCTATTGGGACTAAAAACAAACAGCAAGTGGGTTTATAACAGTAACTAACTGGGTGTCCATTCCATTCTTTCCCTGTGTCTGCAAAACTAAGCTATCACAAAAGAACAATTCTAACACCCTGCCTCCAACTCCTCATTAGAATACCAATTGATACAATTTTCTCATTGACCCATTCCAGTAAATCAACAACATTTCCAGAAGGTGTTGTGGTAACAGCATGGTTTCATTAGGGGAGATAGGATACTCTTACTCTTATTGGATTTTTTTGCTAATAGAGGAAAAAAAAAGCTTCAGTTTCTTTTCTTCTTGCCAACCAAAGATAGTGAGTCGGGCCTAATCAATAGTCATCCAAATATATGACACCTTTACCTTGGAGCTTTTAAAAGTTCCTGTGATCAGTATCAATCAATGCATTTCAATTTTTCACAAAGAAGCAATTTCCACCTTCTTTTTTATTTTTTGACTCCAAAAAAACGCTAGTTAACCACAAATTCCAAATACACACTAACAGTTACGGTGACTTGCCCTGAAATAACAGACAAAAGCACCAGAGAAACATCAGCAAATATCCCCATTCTATATGGAAAACTACCAACTGCTATTACAAAATCAAATAAATGGCCTATCAAAACCCTGAAGGGGCCTCCGGGCAATCCCAAAGTCAAAAGGCCAGTTCAGTGGATGTAAAATTAGTTAACGTTATGTCGAAAAAAAATGAATTATCCAAGTTTAAAATGCAAATATGATTTTATGATTGTAGGTAAAACTACCTTCAGCGACTTGAAATGGGATACAACGCATAGCTTCAGTTTAGATTGTCATAAAGTAAACACATATTTCTGTGCTATATTGAATTTATACCAAAAATCCCAAGCTGAACATTTTTGCTGAGTTGAAAAATAAAATAGAAATCATTTTATTTGGTAAAAAAATGAATAAGTGAGGAGGCGCATTGTTTTCCCTATATAAGGTTTCAAGGCTGAGTAATAACAGTGTTCAAGCATTGCTAATTCACAGAGATTTGTTTGTCGCATGTAATTTCTGGGTACAACTCTGGTCACACACAAACAATCCTTTCTGAGGTCACTTGGGCTGCCTTGAAAAAAGCAATTTCCAGCAACCTTTACTTAGGCTGAGAAACTCCATTTTCCGTGACATGATTTTATTTTTCAGGACCAGTTCTTGTAATTTCATGCAGTAATTTAGGTGATTGTCAAGCACGGTGTATTCAAACTAAATGCTTTCCTTTGAAAAGTAACACTTTGCTATACTGAATGCTTCAATTTCTAGCCAGAAAAAAGTGAGTTTTAATAGCACTAGCTTTAACCTGTATTTTAGATTTTTTTTCCTGTGAACAACAAACTACTATTGTTTTTCCTTCTAGTGGATTATTATGCCTGTCATACCTTCATTTGGTCATTTCATCATGGTGAGGAATAGCAGAACGTTTGTCTCCCTTTTTTTAAAATCATTTTTCAACTTCATTGTTGTGGAGATGCAGGCGCTCTGGGGTTCAGAGTGAGATAGGCAGGAAGCTAGATATGAGCTGGGAGCAAGGTCATTCCACTAGGTGCAGCACCCTAATTACCAGTCAACAGCTCTTCCGACATGCAAGACATGCAACTCCCCTCAACTCTGACCAAGAATAGCCCCTAGCCTCATTATACATTCATTTACATTGTGGTTTTGACTCCCCCTGTAGGGGATCATCGCCATGACAGTTCTGAAGATACCTAGGTAAGGATAAAAATCTCCCCCTCCCGACGTGAAGGTGGAGACAATGCCCCAATTGGTCCGTGTTCCAGGGCCTTCACCCACCCCGGGACCCCCACCTTCCAAAAACACCAATTGCCACAGCTTCAGTGCAGATGCTCACCTTGAGCCTGCCCACCCCTGCCCTTCCCTCAGAGGTGTACTTTCACTTTACTAATAAATCCTCCTCTGTGAAAACTTCCGCTGTGTGTTTGCTCTCAAATTCTTTTGTGTCTGTGGACCAAGAACCTGGGATCTCACCGCTCCAGTCTGACCAGTGCTGGTGACAGGAGGATCATTCAGCTCCCCTGGAGTCAGGATGAAGACACAGCCCCTTGCCCAGCACTGACCACTGTCTTGCTGAACGTGAACAGTCTCAAAGAAGCTTCAGATGGCTGGATACCCTTTCCTGCAACCCCCTCTGGCCTTCCAGAGCATTTAGGAGGATTAGGAGATAATGCCATCAAAAGACTTGAACTTTCTCAGCAGGGCCATCTTTGGAAAATGAAAAAGAGAGTTCAGGAAGATTAGAAAGGAAGAAGGAGAGAGCCTGGCATGCTTTGTACTGAGGCAGAGAGAAAGCAAAGTGCAGCTCTAACAGGACAGGAAACAAGAGGACAAGCTCCCCCACCCTCCTTAATCTCTGCCCACCCTCCGTACATCCAGAAAGCATTTTGCACAGCACCAGACTTGGTGGAATCTGTGCTTGAAATGTTCTCTCTCTCCAATGGCTTTATTTGCATTCTTGTGTATGTGACTTTAAATATAGTCCTTTTCTCTTTGGACCAAATACCTCTAGACAGGGCAATCATGACCTCACCTATAGCCCTCTCTCAAAGTCATGAAATTGCTTTCCTTCATGACAGAAAAACAAAGTTACTAACCTTTCTTTGCCACTGATGGCAAAACGTGAATACTAATAACATCCATCTCATAGGACTGTTATGAGTTATAATCTGTAAAGCTGTTAGAAAAAGGGTACATGGTAAGCATTATATCTGTTTTTTAAATGTTAATTACATAAATATATATTTTCTTCAAATTTTTGCATTTAAAGTCAAATTAGATCAAAAGTCTGGACTGAAAAGGTTTCCATTCAAAATACGTCCAGAGTTAGAATGTTAGATACTGGTAGAGAGGGAGCTGGACTGTTATTGTTTCTGACACCTTTTCTAGCATAGGATAAAGTTGAATGTGGCCCTAGTCCTTGGGAAAGAATTCACAAATATCCAGCTTCCCACTCATCCAGAAAAGGTGTCTGCTAAGAAGTGTACCAGTAATTTGAAAGTTAAATTTAAATATTTGCCTCTCCACCAACCACTAAACGCATTGAGAAAGATGCATACAGATCCAATGAAAAGAAACTTATTAAAAATTAACATAATCGACTAAACATTCATTGACTATTGACTCAGCAAGAGGTTTAATGCAACCTGCTTTAAATACGTTTGCTCTTTTGATCCACCATCCTTTGACAGGTGAGGAAACTGAGCCCAAAGGAATGGGTTTAATATGTTTTTGACACACACCTGATGTTAAGTGCTTTTCATTTATTCACACAGTCTTCACAGTGATCCTTAGGTTGTAGCACAGTGCATCTTTAACTCCAAGAAGTCACTTAGCTAGTAACTGGCAGAGTCTGAATTTTAGTCTCCAAGTGTCCAATGCTTATGGTATTTGTAATCAGAGCATACACTTGACCGCAGCCTTGGGAGTGCAGAGAACCGGATTCAACCTTTCCCAAGGCAACTCAGTTAATGTCCTTGAGTCTCAGCTCTTCATCAGCAAAATGAGATGAACATACTAGAGGATCTCAGGGGGACTTTGTGGGGGCTAATGTTCCGTGACTGTTGGGAATCGGAATCACTGACCAGAATCTTTTCCATGTAAAACTGTGAAAGAACGATGCTATGGAGTACTCCCACCAACAACTCCCCCACAGATTTCTGGCTCACAGACTTTCTCCGTGATACCCACTTTGTTTATAACCATCATAGGGGGCATATGGCTCCTCCATGTGGCCTGAGTGTTTTCAAGACCTATACTTCACAAATTAAGTAACATTCTTTAAAAATCGCCCAATTTATCAAGCAGTCGATATGGGCTTTAGAATGCCAATGAACCAGTGCTGGCTTCCTGGCTGAACACTCCAGCAGAAAAGAGATGGAAAAGAGATTCCAAATGAGTGTATGAAAGGCTGTGACCACAAACAGATCATTTACACTGTCAGCTTTGACTGCTCCATTTGGCTCCAACCCAGCAGTAGGCCAATGCCAGCGCATTCATTTGGAACTTACTGCAGGGTGCACACATTTTTCACACATACCTTAAGTGAGTCTTGTAAAGTAGTTTTATAAAACCCTTGGGTTTTTCCATGCTCACTTTGGATTGCCACATTTATATATCCTTTCCTTTCTGTTCTCCCAGCACCTGTGCGCATGCTCACCACCACCACCTTCCCCCCACTACCTTTTTGTCCTCTTCTTTTCCTTCTGATTCTTCACAAGTTATTAGGGTGGCACAATGCATTCAGAGTTTATGACACAGATTTCCTTGAAATAAATCAGAAGGATATGACGGATTGTGGCAAACATCCCTAGGCCTACAGTTTAAATTCAGGGGGTAAGCTAGTCGCCCCTGGTCCAAACTCAGCCTGCAAGAATCTTTTGCTTACACTTTGTTTTAAAAGATTTAAATTAGTGGCCACCATTTTAAAAATTGGAACTTTCTCATAAGAATCTGGATTTCTGGCTTTCTTTGGAGAAGCAGAGGATGTAGGCACAGTGGTCCCAATTGTCCAGGGCTAAATAGCAGCTTCCTTTTTAACAATGATGTGCTCCCTCCAGCTGCCCTTGCTCCTACTACCTCCTGATGTTTTCATACCCTGTCTGCTTTTTTTGTTATATTACCTACTTAGATCCTAGGCCTTTGTTTTTTTAATTTTGGCATAAAGTCTACTTTCTCAACCTAATCACCCATTCCTTAGTCCCTACACTCTAGTTTTAAGCATGCTTCTGCCCAACTTCCAATGACCCTAGAAGACATGATACAAATGGAGTGAGAAGAAAGAGAGATAGCTAAGAAATAGGGCAATGAGAAGACAGAGAAAGAGAATAAGTTTTAAACTTAGAGAAGGAAGCTGGCAAGGAAACACTAGAGTGTAGTGGTTAATAATGGAATTTGGATTCAGGCTACTATGTCACCCACTGGATGTGATCTGTGAACTATTGTAATTCTCTGGGCCTGAGTAGCCTGAACTGGAAAAAATATGATGCACATACTACATCACTTTTAGGATTGGAGTTTAAGGATTAAATAAAATGCTTAGCACAGAGCCCAATACATGGATGACTCAATCACTGGAAACTCATAAGTGTGAAAGAGGGAGAACAAAGTGCCTGGAAAATATCCCCTGCAATTTCTTATGGCCCATCACTTAGTTAGGAAAAGAAGGAGAAACAGAGAATAAAAACTTCACAGACGTTAACCATTCAGTACTGGAATCTCTTAGGAGGGCCAATGAATGAAACTTAAATAAAAGTTCACATGGGTGATAGGATTTGTGGAAGAGGCTACAGATGGACATGTGAGATGCTGAAGGCCTGATCTGTACTAACAGGAAGCGTTTTGCAAAAGCAGTGATTACCGTAGTTAATTATGAGTTAGGAATAAAATGTGCTTCCTATTGCTAGGTTTCTACCCAAGGTCAGTTGGATGTGAATAAATAAATCCATATAATAGATGTGAGAAAACTATACTCATGACTCAATCCCTATGATATGCTTGTGGGAGAAAGAGAAAGGAGCAGAAGCAAAATTAGAGGAAACCCAGCTTTACTCTCTAGATAGCTCCATCCTTGTGAGATATCAAGCTGCCTCAGTTATTTGGCATGGAGTAAGCAGATTTTAATGGGCATTGAGAGAGATTAGCTCTGCAACTTTAAACACTAAGTTGTTCTTTATCAGAAAGACTCTTTTGGTCTTCAGTGATCCAGTTATCTCCAGAGAATGCCTTTATGAGTGAGATTGGGGGATATAATGGCCAACATGCAAAGATGTAATAAAAGGAATATGGCCTTCTAGCAACACGTACTCATTAACAGAGAGGCCCTCCATAGAAAATCTTACAAGGTCTCTCAATCTAATCTGCCCCTACCCCAAAAGCCTCCCTCATTTAGGGTTCCCAAGAAAAAGAGAATCTGACAGTTAAGTGATGCCCTGCATTACTCAGAATGGGAGAGAGAATTCCATATATACCCCACATTCACACTTGTGAGCTTTTGCTTAAGCAGACCCTCTGTCTGAAATGGCATTCTCTTCCTTTCTGCCTGGCAACTTATACTTACCTTTGGAGAACTAGCTACCTGGTCAAGGCTTCTCAAATACCCCTGGGAAACTTAATCACTCTACCTTGGGTCCTCTCAGCAACTTTTAATAGTCGACACTGGAAAGTTTATCAAATTGCAACTTGTTTATTGAACTACCTCTATCCTCTACTAGATGATAAATTCCTCAAGGATAAGTGCCATGCATATTCATCTTTTTATTTCCAGGGTCTAGAATATTCCTTAGGACATACTACATGTTTAGTAAATGGTGATTGAGCATCTTCCTTTAGGGACTGGATATCCCTTATTTTATTTGTGTGTGTGCGTGTGTGTATATATATATGTGTGTGTGTGTGTGCGTGTGCACGCACATGTGTGTGTATGGGAAGTCTACAGTTTTACAGATACCATCATAATACCTCAAAGGGGTCACCTCACTGTAAAAACTCCCAGAGCTTCTTATCAGATCATAACTACAGAAAACCACACAGGCACTCCAGTCATCATCCAGCATTTTCTCTGACACTAGAAGGATAAAATCGTGAGCAGGCAAACAATTCCTCGTGTTTAAACATGTTCTTTCAAACAAACTACAAACAGAAATCATTCTTATTTATCTATTCATTTATTCACTCAATAAATATATATTTACTGAACGCCTAACATGCATCAGGCAGTGTTCTAGGGACTGGACTGAATAAGACAATCCGCTTTTTCATAGTGATTTCCTTCTAACAGGGGAATCCATAAACTAATGAATAGTAAAGGGAATTTCCTACAGTAATAAGTGTTACCTGATGTTTGAGCTGATTCCTGAAGAATAACAAGTAGACGGGCATGCAAAGCTCTGGGCAAGTGTTGTAGATAGAGGAAATAGCCAGGCAGGGGCTAGGGAAGCAGGTAAGCATGGTGCATTGGAGGAATAGAGAACAGGCCAGTCACTGAATGAGGGCAGAGCGGGGCAGGCAAGAACATCTGTATCATGCCTGTGAGCTGCTAAGAGATGTACATTTTATCTAAGTGCTAATGGAGCAATTTAATCATGGGAGTGGCATGGTTTGATTTATAATTTTGTAAGATGACTTGGGCAGCTCAATGGAGAAATAGACTGTAGGGAAGCAAGAGAGGAAACGCAGAAACTCCTTAGGAGACTATTGCAGTAATCCAGTTGGGGGTGACACTTTATTGCTGGTTGGTGTGCTTTGTGGAATCCAGATAGAACCTTTGTTAATTATACAAAAATTAAACAGCTCTCGTCAACATTACCTGCAAGGGAGAAAGCAAGATACTTCTGTTAGAAATTTTACCCAACCAACTTCTCTCCACCACCCTTTATTTTTAAAAAAAGGTATAGGATTTAGATACTTCGAATGATTGTTTTTAGGCCAAAATTGGTTTTTGTCCTTATCTGAAAATACTAAAGCAAGGAAACAGTGTTGCCAAACATATAATTAAAATGGGAACATTTCTGAGCGCCCCTTCATAACACATAAGTTTTAATTCAAAGCTGTATTTGGATTGTCAAGGTAATGTGTTGATTCCTAACTATATGCATGAAGAATCCAACAGCTGAGAAGGAAGTGGGTAGACCATTTCCTCCAGGAGCAGGACAGGCAGTGGCCCCCCTGAGACTCGATTAAACATCACCAGCTAGAGACTAGTGGAGACAGAATTTAAAACCAAATGTAGTTCCAGAGTCTAAGCACTTAATATCTTCATTATGGCTCCTTGCCAATGTAAAAAGAACCTTGGACATTATTCTAGCGCAGCTCCTTCATTTTACAGATGAGAAACTGACGTTCAAAGACAGTAGGTCCCTTGAAGAGAATAAATGCTGTCTTTTGCCTCCTGGTTGAGTGGTTCCAGTGAACATGGATCCTCTACGAAGACCAAAACTGTTACTTCCTTACCATGAAGATTTGCAAAGGAAGGTGGAGAAAGGTTGTTTACTTGGGATATTTAACAGAATATTTACTCCTCCCTCGAGACTGATCCAGGAAAGGATTTGATTACATTGCCTCATGTGTTTATCATCTGCAGAATGCAACACAGCTCTGAAAGTCAACCAGTTGGTAGTAATGATTATAGAATATCTACAGTATTTCAAGGAGTTACCATAGGTTGACCGGCGCTAGGTGTCTTTTATGCATTATCTCATTAATCCTCACAAACCACCCCATGAGGAAAGTACTTCTATTAGCTCAGTTCTCCAGCAAAATAAACTGAGGCTCAGAGAGGGTAAGCGAGTTGTCCAAAGTCACAGAGTAAATGGTGTAGTCAGGGTTTGAATCTGTGCAGTCTGACACTAGAGCAAGAGTCAGAAAACTACAGCCTGTTGGCCAAATCCAGCCCACGACATATTTATATGCAAAAAGTTTTATTGGAAGACAGCCAAGCTCATTCCTTCCTCTATTATCATGACTGCTTCTGAGCTACAATGGCAGAGTTGAGGAATTGCAACAGATATCATAAGGCTGGCAAAGCCAAAGATGTTTATCTGGCCTTTTATAGAAAAAGTCTGCCGACCTAGAGCCTGTACTCCTAACATTCTTCAGAAATGTTTACTGAGTGTTTACAATGTGGGGTCACTGTTCTGGAGGCCCAGTAAATAGAACAGGTAAATCTCCCTGCCCTTGTGCAGCTATACCCTAAGATACGCTTCCTTTTTATTTTTTTTAATTTAAGAAGGAAATTTTTTTTGCATTAAATTTTTTTTGAGCTAACGTCCCTTGCCAATCTTCCTCTATTTTGTATGTGAGCAGAAGTCACAGCACGGCCACTGATAAATGAGTGGTGTAGGTCCGCACCTGGGAACTGAACCCAGGCCACCAAAGCGGAGTGCACCGAACTTAACCACTATGCCACTGGGGCTGGCTCAAGATATGCTGCCTCTTGATTCAAGGTTGCCTACATAATTTGTGAGGCCCAATGCAAAGTCATGATGGGGGTCCTTTTTTAAAAAAAAAATTAATGCTTTTCAGATGGCATCAGCAGGGCACTCAACCAAACAAAGGGCCTTTTCTAAGCATGGGCCCTGTGGGACTGCACAGGTGGCATGCCCATGAAGATGGTTCTGCTCCTTATAGAGCCTTGCTGACACAGGCTGTGAAACAATGCTGCCCAAGAGAGCCTGACACAGTAATCCTGCTGCATAAAGAAGGAACACTCTACTCCTTCTTGTACTCCCGACCTAAGTGACCCCCTGGAATTGGGGAGGAGGCTGTGTAGTCATCCACATGGATCGCCTCCCACAGAGGTCCACGGTGTGCAAAGCTGTGTTCCTTGCACCAGGCAGCACTAACTCACTGTTTATCATCCTTTCTAAGCAACACTTATGTAGCCATCATTTGTTGAATCACATAAATGCTGAACAATTTCAGTTTTCACATTCTGATTTCATCAATCATCATAATAGGATAATGAAACAACTCAATTTTCAATTTCCATGAATAGCTATTTCATGATGAACTTGAAGTGAGCATTTCTAAAGTATTCTCTGAGAGGGCTTGAACCCAGTGTCCAAGAAGTCTTTGTGGGTCCCTTGAAGAGGAAAAGTTCATCAATATAGTCTGAAACAGTGAGCAAAATCCATGGATATATGCTTGAGAGGTCTTTCAGGATAGTTTAAAAGCCCTGCCTCTGGAGTCTAAATGCCCACACCTGAATCCTTACTCCACCACATCCTAGCACTGTGACCTTGGGCAAGTTCCTTGACTTCTCTGTGCCTCAGTTTCCTCAGCTGTAAAGTGGGAATAGAAAGAGTACTCACTCATAGGGATGCCATGAAGATTAAATGAACTTAAATGTGTAAAATGCTTATAACAACATCTGGCAAATGCTGAATAAAATGTAAGTTTGAATATCATCATTGTTATTATTATTATTATCTGCTGTGGATGGAGCTATAAGCAAGAGATCATAAATTAAAATACCTGCCTAGGGCAGCATAAGTTAACAAGGCGTTCATATAAATGAATTAAGTTGGTATTTTAAAATAGAGAGTAGTGGGTAACATTTGAAATGAGGAATGCGTGCCTTATTGATAGGGCCTTCCACCACTCAGCTTTAGCCAGTCTCTGCCATGTTTAGTACTTTTCCAGTGGAGCTTTCTCTTTTTTTTTTTTTTTTCTGGGAAAACTAGAAATCTGGATATTTGCAGAAATTCTCCCAAGTTTTCAATGTTGACAATGAATTCAATTTCATTTAAATATCCTGGGTAGGTCAAACAATATCTAGCCTCATTCATTAGCCAAACATTTTGCAAAGTTTGCTCTGTAGCATATATCAGATTCTCAAGGGGTGTAAGCCCCCCTAAAGGGTAAGAATTCCCACTCTAGAGCATCAATGGACCATCAACATATCTCAGCTCAGTGCAGACCCTTCTATTTTGGAAGGTCTTTTGAGAAGTTGTAGAGTTCCACATCCAAAAAGGACTCAAGGGCAATGGGGGGGGGGGGGGACAGGTGAGCAGAGAAATAAAACTTGTCCTCTTCCAGGCAGCCATTTCCTTTGCCAGCATCAGAACCATCTCAAATGAGCCTTATAGCACAGGGGAGCTTGGAGTTAATGCATTTGTCTCGGTATAACGAATTCTATTTTCTCTATCTGGTTTCTTGTCTGGAATTTTCTCTTCCCTCTTTCACTATCATAAACAAACCCAGGAAAGAGTTATAATTTAATATGAATGTAAGTCACATATATTCCATTTCCTATGGATTTTCTTTGGGGGGCAAGGTAGAGAGTGGATTCCCTGGGTCCCCACCTCCAGTTTAAATATATTACTTCTGATAATTGAAAAAAAAGGCTTTGTCCTCTAGCTAATGGAGTTTATTCATCCATTTTGGGCCTCTCACTTCTAGCAGCAGGAATGGAATAGTAGTAACTCTCTTTGATAATTTGTTCTCAATGACGGGTATCCATACGACTTTTAATGCATACAAGGGACTTAAATGCCTTAAATCCTAGTTGCCAGGGGATATTTTGAGGGAGTCACTATATTTGCAGGATTTTGTACAGTGATTGGGCACACAGGTTGAGTTCACTGAAAGGACTGAATGTCTCAAAACTGAACTGCATGGTGGCCAATGTGCTTTGGATATCTTTGCACTGCCATCCTTCCAGTGAGTGACACTGAGACCCTAAAAAATAAAGGACTTAAGGTCAGGCATCTGGGAAAATAACTTAATTCTCTTGATTCCTAGCCCAGTACACTTTTCTCAGTAAATGAACTACTCCTTTTTTTCCTGCTTTGAAAGCATTAAAATTCTTCCTGGTTATTCAGACTTTTAATAGCCCTGTGTTGACCTGTACCAACTATGGCTACAACCCTTTCAATATATCATTAGTGAAGACCTAATAACATAACATTCACCTTATGTCTCCCAATTGGCTACAGAATAATATCCAAACTGCTTACACAGCTTTAGAAGGCACTTTGCAATCTAACCCAAGTCAGCCTCTCCACCATTGTAATATTCCACCTTTTACTCTGTACTTCTGTTCTAGCCATACTGATCTTCTCTCCATCCTTCTTTCTCTTAAGCTTCCCTAGTTGGTTTCTCTCACTTGAAATCAAGTGCACTATCTAATGCATTCATAAATGAAGTAGACTCACTCCGAACTTCCCAAGTGCCTATCATGCAAGGGTTTGAAAGTTTTTTTCTAGTCTGTCAATTATTTTTAACTATTTTAATATTGGTGAATGTTTAGTTTTTACATGAATGTTTATTTATTACACAAATGCTTATTTATTTATGCTTTAACAGTTAACCTATATTACAAAATAAGTTCATTCTTTTAACTACTTTTAAGTGCTTCCTGCCAAAGTAGGAAAGAAAAAGTATATCCTTGGGCTCCCAATAATGATCATTACCAATTACAAGGAATCATATAATCCTTTGAAAGAAATTACATAAAGGAAAGGGAATCTTCTGAGTTTTGTTTTGTTTTGTTTTCTCTTTGTAGCTTTGATTCTTTAGGGATATCTACTTTTAAATATGTTGTTGCATTGGTATCTACTGTTCCTTTTTTTCTGCGTAATATTTACTTAAGCGCTTGGCCAAAAAGAATAATGTGACTAACTTCTGGCCAAGACGTATGAGCATAAGGATGCCTACAACCTCCAGCCATGCCTTTACAGGGAGTGTTCTCTTTCCTTCCCATTTCCCCCTTCCTGGTTGGAATGCAGACATGGTGGTGTGCCATCTTGATTCTTGCAGGTGAAGGTAATGCCCTTGACATGGTAGAGAAGATAGAATTAGTTTGGTCCCCTGTTTACTTGCAGACAGAGTCACTCAGATATTAGTGAGACAGAGATACAGCTCTCTTTTGTGCTTATTGTGTTATTGTTGGTCTCTCTCACACACAGCTATAGCTTTATTATAAAAAATACAGAAACATCAATCTTTGTATATTTCTACAGATTTTTCACATGGCAAATTCAGGAAGCAACCCTGTTCTAATGTGGTGACTTGTCTATGCCAACATTTTTCATTTTGGTGATTAAGAAGTGATTTGTTTAGTCATGTTCTTTTTTACTTCTAAATCTAATTTCATTTCCCTTGTCAGAGTCAGTTTCCATGTTATTAACCCATATTTAATTTTTAAAATCACACAACAGCATGGTTTTGAAGATAAGCGTTCAAAATGCTTCCAACCCACATTTCCTAGCTGTTTCTAGGTGTCTGGCTGATAACACATAAAATTATCCTGTGTAAAATAATATTGAGAAACCTTCCCCTCTCCCTCCTCATTTACCTTCACTCCAAGAAATGATGGGAAATTATAAAAGCTAAACAAAGGCCAAGAAAAGAATGCAAAGAGGGGCTGGCCCAGTGGCACAGTGGTTAAGTCTGTGCACTCCACTTCTGCGACCCAGGGTTTGCAGGTTCGGATCCTGAGCATGGACCTACGCACCTCTTCTCAAGCCATGCTGTGGCAGGCATCCCACATATAAAGCAGAGGAAGATGGGCACAAATGTTAGCCCAGGGCCGATCATCCTCAGCAAAAAGAGGAGGATTAGCAATGGATGTTAGCTCAGGGCTAGTCTTTCTCACCAAAAAAAAAAAAAGAATGCAAAGAGATCTACAGACAGCACACTAACTTTTATATATATATGCTCTAGAATTCTATTGCTTTTACTTTCAATACCTAGGTAACTTCTTGGGACAAAAGTAATGTCATGAAAGATAATACCATGGATAGATGAAATTAATCTTTCTGGGGAGGTCACAAATTTCTTTGAGAATCTCAAGAAAGCTTTGGAACTTCCATCCCAAACAATGTACATATAAATATACGTGTACATTTAACATATGGTTCCCTGAAGTCACTTCACAGACTTCTAGAAGACTATATGTGAATTCCAAAGAAAATACCTAGACTTGAGATTGATATAAATATTTGTATCTATGACTGTCTATCTATCTATATTCTTTCCTCCTGGATTTTTAATATGTTTAGTGTTCAATAAACTATTGTGTTCTCCATCTGATATCCACTTATGAATGATGACAAAGGTGATAATAAAAACAAGAAGGGGAGCAACTACTGTATTGATGACCCCCTATGCCTCAGGGAGTAAGCACTTTTCGTCTCATTTAATCTTCAATATAAATCTCTTACATAGGTGATTTACAAATGGCATATCTGAAGCATAGAGAGTTTGTATCACTGTTTCAAGGTCTCCCAGAGAAAGTGACAGATTTATTATTTGAAGTTAAAATTGTTTAATATGGAGCCAGAACTCAAACCCACCTTATTATGCTGGATAAAATTAACCCATACAGGTTAATTTCATACTCAATAACTTTTTTTTAATTGAGGAATAATTTACATGTCATAAAATGCACAGATTTTAAGTTTAAGGGTCAACACGTTTTGACAAATGTGTAACCACCAACATAAGACAAAGAGCATTTCTATCACGACAAAAGATTCCTTTTTTGGTTAACCCATCTCCTACAAAGGCAAGCACTGTTCTGATTTTCATCACCACATATTAGCTTTGACTATTCAAGAATGTCATAGAAATGAAATTATTCAGTATGCTGTCTTTTGTGTGTGGCTTCCTTTATCCAGTATGTTTCTAAGATCCATCCATACTGGTGTGTATTGGTAATTCATTCCTTTCTATTGCTGAATAGTATACCCTTGTATGAATACAGCACAATTCTTATCCTTTTTGCTCATAATGAACATTTGCGTCAGTTCTGGTTTTAGCTATTATGAATAAAGCTGCTATGAGCATCTATGTACAAGTCTTTAAGTGCATATATGCTTTCATTTTTTTAAAAAATAAAAACTGGAAGTGAAAATGCTGGGTTAGAGGCCAAGTGTGTGTTTAATTTTACGAGAAACTTCTAAACTTATTTCTGAAATGGCTGCACCATTTCACACTTCTACCAGTAATATATGAGAGTTCTAGTTTGTGGATAACATTGATATTGTCAGTTTTTTTGTGAGTTTCTTTTATTTTTAGTTTTTGTTTTAATCATTCTAGTGGCTATAAGGTGGCATCTCATTGCAGTTTTATTTGGCATTTCCTTGATGATAATGACATTGAGTACTTTTTTCAAATGTTTATTTCTTTTTTGTAGATTTCCTTTTGTGAAATTTTCATTAAGTCTATGACCTTTTCTCACTGGATTATTTCTCTTTTTAATATTGATTTGTAGGCATTCTTTATATTTAAAACATCACATATATGAGCTTATATATATATATATATATAAATGAATATATATATATATTTATTTTTTTCCTCCTAGTTTGTGACTTGCCTTTGTGATGAGCAGAACTTTTAGTTTTGACAAAGTCCAACTTATCAAGTTTTTTCTTTTATAATTAGTGTTTTTTATGTCATAGGAGATCCTTGCTTACCCTAAGGTCATACATATATACTCTTCTGTGTTCTTTTTCTAAAAGCTTGATAGTTTAACTTTCACAATGATATTTATGATTTTGATTATGCATATTAAGAGGTAAGGGTTGAGGTCCATTTTCCGAAAATTATATACAGTTGTTTAAGCAACGTACATTGAAAAACCTTTCCTAAGCCTTTTGAATTACCTTGGTGCCCTTGTAGAAAATCAATTTACATGTCTGGATCTATTTCTGGACTCTCTATTACATTGCACTGATTTATTTTTCTATCCATATGCCAGTATGGTATTGTCTTGATTACTGTAGCTTTATAATAGGTTTTGAAATCTGGTATTGTAAATCCTCCAACCATGTTCTCCTTTTTTAAAGCTGTTTTGGCTATTGGCTGTTCTATATCACTTGCATTGCCAAATAAGTTTTAGAATTAGATTTACAATCTCTGCACAAGAAAATCCTGCTAGGAAGTTGACTGGGATTGCATTGAATCTATAGATCAATTGGAGAATTAACAGAGAGATGTCTACCAGGAGCCTTTTTAGGTCTATTCACGTCTTATTTAGACTCACAAAGCCCAGTAGGCCACACCTGGTACTAGTCTACTCAGAAGGATTTAGGTCAGTCAAGAACTTGGCAGCAGGGTAGGATCAGGTACTCCTGCTCAGTCAAAGTAGTACTTATATGTGTCTGAATAGCCATCCAGGAATTATTGTCTTTGATCTACCAAGTGATGAGAGCTGAAGTGAGAGGGGACATGAGCCTCACTATGGATGTGAGGTACACCTTCCTCAGAAGCCCCATGCACACAGGGGCCAATATCTCTTGTAACAACTTCATAGATGATAGTTTCACCTCACCAAGGGAAACCCAAAGCTAAGGCTTCCCACTAGGAATTTGTACTACTTCCCAGGCAGATGCAATATGCTAATCTGGGGTTAACTACTCTGTTTTGAGACCAAGTTCAGGTTCTCATGAGGAGAAAGGATTTCGTTAAAGATACACTCAAAGACAAATTAGTAATATTAAGTCTTTCTAACTATGAACAAGTTCTATTTCTCCAGTTACTTACATTTTCTTTAATTTGTCTCAGCAACGTCTTAAAAATTTTAGGGTAAAACCACATACATATTTTCTTCAATTTATTACTAAGTGTTTTATCATTTTGATGCTATTTCAAAAGGCGTTTTCAATTTAAGAAATGTACAAGTGAACAATTCCATTTACTACCACTACCATTTTTATTTCATCATATGCTATAAGCCCCAAAATACATTGCTATTATTTTTGCTTTGAATAGGCAATTGTAATTTAAAGAATTTAAGAACAGAAAAGAAAAATGATTTCAATTTACACACATATTTACATTTCTAGTGTTTTTCATTCCTTCCCAAAGATCCAAATTTCCATTAGGTATCATTCTCCTTATGTTAATAGAATTTCTTGTGTCATTTCCTCTAGTGCAGGTTTCTTGAGATTAATCTCTCAACATTTGAGAATGTCTGTATTTCATCTTAATTTTTCAGGAGATTGTCTTAGTCTGGGTTATCTAGAGAAACAGATCCAATAGGATATCTATATATCTGTAGATATAGATATAGATATATAAAGAGAATTATTTTGAGGTATTGGCTCATGCACTTATGGAGGCTGAGAAGTCCCATGATGTGCTACCTGCACACTGGAGATCCAGGAGACCTAGTGGTGTACTTCCAATCCAAACCTGAAGACCTGAGAACCAGGGGAGCCAATGGTGTAAGTCCCAGTTTAAGTCCCCAAACCCAAGAACCCAGAGAGGCCAATGGTTTAAGTCCCAGTCCAAGTCCAAAGGCCTGAGTACCAGGAACAACAATGTTCAAGGACAGAAGATGAATGTGCCAGCTGAAGGAGAGAACAAATCCCCCCTTCCTCTGCCTTTTTTGTTCTATTCAGGTCCTCAATGGATTGTATGATGCCCACCCACATTTGTGAGGAGCATAATCTTTACTCAGTTTACTGATTCAAATACTAGTCTCTTCCAGAAATACAGACACAGCCAGAAATAATGTTTTACCAGCTACCAGCTTAGCCCAGTCAAGTTGACATATAAAATTAACCATCACAGACATTTTCCCCGAATATAGAACTCTAGATTTATGGGTTTGTCTTGCCTTTTCCTTTTCTTCTTTTCCAATTCAGCACTTTAAGGATGTTTCATTGTTTCTCACAAGAAGTCAGGCATTGCTTATGTTTTTTCCCTCTTTTTGCTCTTCTAATGTCTCTATTCTCTCTGCCTACTTTCAATAAGTCTCATTATCTTTGGTTTTCATCAGTTTGATTATGATGCACCTAGATATGGCTTTCTTTTTCTTATTTTATTATTATTCAGTAAGCTTCTTTGATCTAGAAGTTATTGTTTTTCACTGTTTAAAGACATTTTTGCCATTATTTATTCTAATATATTTTCTGCGTCTTTCTATCTCTCTTCCCCTTTGGGGACTCCAAGTAGACATATGTTAGGCCACTTGATGTTATCCCACAGGTTACTGAGGTTTTGTTCAGTTTTTGTCAATCAATCTGGGCTTCAGTTAGATGATTCCTTTCCTCAAGCTCAGTGATCAAAGGATTTGTTATATTCAACATGCTGTTAATCCCATCAAATACATTTGTGACTTTAAATTTTGCATTTTTCAGTTCTAGATTTCCATTTAGTCATTTTTAAGTGTTTTTACATCTCTTCTGAATATAACATAATAAAAAATCATAGTAATACATAGATCAGAAAACCTAGGTTTTAGAATACAGGGAACATCTGTTATTTTTACCAGTTATCCATTCTCCTTTCTTTTAGCAACTGTTTATAGTCTTACTTTGGGGAGATGCTTTTCCAATTTTATTTAGGCTCACGCTGACTCAAAATAAGGCGCATGACTTTAGCTTAAGGCAATCAGTGAATTACATTCTCCTGGGCACACTAATAGGCGTAGGGATGGGTTCATGTTCCAGTCAGAAAAAATGAGACATCAGAAGAGTTTCTACTGGAATCATGGGGAGGAGTTTTTCATTCCTGTAGAATTTTAACCCAGGAGTCTGAAAAGTCCCAAACTGCTGAAACCATTTTGCCATCATGAGATTATCAATCTCCTGAGAATGGAGTCAGCATACAGGGAGACTGGAGAAAATTTAAGCTAAGGAATCAAGATATTTCAAGTGAAATTTGATTTACTGCATCAGTCCTCAACTTTACCTATATTGCATGAGGCAATAATTGCCATTTTACCTTAATCCAATGGAGACTGGGCTACTGGTAGTTCTGATACCAGTTGAATTTAGGTCAGAACTTTGCAAATGGTGTATTATGGAATGTGCTATAAATGAATGAAAAATATGCTTAGATCTTAATCTTTCAGCCTTCAGGAGGACCAGAAAAATTCTATAGTCACTGGAGTCCATGGGCTGGTCAGCTGTAGCCACTAACAGCCTCAAAAGGTGACCCCAGTTTATCATACACATACCATTATCTTCCATCTGTGCATTGCTATGAAAATATTTGGAAAGCATTGCCTCAAGCAAAACATTTAATATTTTTGAACTTCATTTTTATCATTTGACAAACAAGAAAGCTATAATAGCGTATCTTTAAGAGGCTTTTAATCTATACCATTTTATGACTCCACATTGTCAATTTTGGCTGCAAAATTCCAAAAACAAAGTCCAAAACCATACTGTACGACCATAAGGGAAGATAGGTTATGTCAACACTGAAATAAACAAATGGAAAGGCACAATTAAAAAATGGACAGACACTTAACATGTGACCCTAGAACACATAGAGGCACTAGAGATGAGTTCTCATAAAAATAATTCTAAAATGGATCAGGTCCCTTCATCTGAAACCTAGACGGTATGTGGTAGCACACAGTTTTAAGAAAATCTTACATCCAAAACTCCAAACATGCCAAAATAGATATAGATATTGAGTCTAAAGTCCCTATCAACATTAACATTTCAATCATTTGACTAATACCCACCAACTTTCTCAATAATCACATTCGCATGTGCAACACAATTATCTGAAATTGTCCCCCCCAAAAAATGGCAACGGCATTCAAACAGTCTATTGCATAAGGCAAGGCATAATTCAAATGTGAGCACATCAAATTTCACAAAGAAAGATACACTGCATTATGCTGGAAGATATCTTACTCATCCTCCAGTCCAACACTGTCATTTTAAAGATGAGAAAGGCCATTCTAAATCTGATCATTCTTCTAATGAACTGAATAGGTACTTTTGCCACATTGCACTCAACCACAGTCATCTAATTGGAGGCACACACCCTGTAAGAGATCCCATCATGTGAACCCCCGGGCTCCCTGGGGAGTAAACAGCATGTGCTATTTCTCTGGACCATTTAGCCCTAGCCAGTCAAGAATCATTATTTAAGTTGACATCTTTGTTTAATCTTCTCCTGATGCTAAGATACATCCTGCAGGGAATCAGATAAAAAAGATCTAGCACAAAAAGGGGTTATAAGTTAACGGCTCAGTTGGCGGTACCAGTGCCTGTTCAGTTTTCTCAGAGATAAAGACGCTGTTTCCATCTCATTTCACTGAAGCTATAAAAAACTTCCATAGGTAAAAACCAAGAATTTCAGCAGGGGATACAGGAAAAACAGGTGTAGCTATTGTTACTGTTTGCCGGCATTGCTGAGAAAGTTGCTCCTGGGTGTGATGACAGAGCTGGGGCTCTCGAAAGCTGGCAGATCTCTGAAATGTTCTAACAACCAACACACATCTGTGCATAAATAGAAATCTGGAGAGGTGCCCTGGAAAGCTGTTTAGAGGAACCATGTGAGTTACTCAATTGACAAACCTGAAGGACCACCAGCTTCCTAAGTCTCCCATTTTTCATGCTGATAGAAGATGGGAATGGTTTTGGAAATTCAGGATCAGCCTCTCATCTGTTCCTTCCTTCACTCACTAGCTCGTTCAAGTGTGTAGGATGGCATTTAACTGAGTAGCTAGCTCATGGTGGGCAACCCATGTATCTTGATTGAGTTTATTTAACACAGAAGTAAATCATCTTTCTTTTAAGTTTTCCTTGCTTGACCTCAGGTTTGTGAGATGGTCTTGTTCAATTATTTCACAATTTTTAAAAATTCCTAATTTAAACTTAAAAAGGTAAGTGCCTTTGTAGAAAACAATGCCAGAGACAAGTATTAAACTGATTAACATGTCTAAAGCACTCAAAGCAGGGCATGGTGTGTATATAAGCATTAACTATTGTTATTATTATCATGACCACTAACACTACTGCTATTATTATTCAGATGTCTGTAATCCATGTAGACTCCTTTATTCACAATCCACGTGGAAATCAAAATCAGGCAGTTTTGATCAAACAAAGTCATGTGCTATGTTGTTCACTGATTAAGGCCCTCCCAAATTTGAGATCAAGCAAGGAAGGTCAATGTTAAAGTAAACTTTGGCTACATTACATTTTACTTCCTTAACTAATTCAACAACCATATACTGGTTGCTTACTTATGTGCCAGGCACTGTGCTAGAGCCAAGTGAGAGAGAGGGAGAGAGTAAAGAAATAAGCAGTCAGGAGAGAGACTGAAATTTTCCCTAAAAGCAATGAAGAAACCAACCAGACTTTTTAAATCCTATATCAATGTTAAAATTGGGAGACTTGGGTTGCTGATGGACATTTCAGGTTTGAGGACTGAGTGAGGTACTTGGTTCTTCTCACAAGCTAGACCTCCAATACCTGCCAACATTTAACTGTATATTGTAGTTATTTAATTCCCTCATTCATATTTCAAACTACTTTAAATATCTTCTTGCAAACATAAAAACTATTATAGAGTTCACAAACTAGTTACTCCTAACAGGCATGTTTATTTGATGCATATTAAAATTGGGAGCTTTCAGATTTAAAAAACACCATACGTCTAGATGCTTTAAGAAATTGCAAGCTGTGGCAATGTGGGGCTCATTCCTGCATGACCACAGTCAGCTGGAGAGGAATAGCAGCTGTCTTCTTTAGAAAAGCTTTGTCCTCTCCGGGTGACAGGGTTCCTCCACTCACCCCGTGAGTGTGCACGCACTTAGCTCACCTCACCTCACGTCCTCACATTACTTGCTCAGCCCCTCCAGGCACTGGAGGGTGTGACCTCTGCCCTATAACCACAGATTTCTAATATACCCCTAGATGATTATGATGCAGTGCAAAGTTAATGAAGCTTTAGTTCAGTGCTCCTCACTAGCACAACTCCTTGTAAGGCCTTGTACCTAACTCTCTCTCTCTCTCTCTCTATATATATATACATATTCATATTTTTCTTTAAAGAGGCCTCCCACTACGGCACTGAATAAGTTTCAGTCCCACACCACCTAGATCTGCCTCTGCTGTCTCTAATAGATTGCCAGACCAGAATGAAATCAAACCACAAGAAATAAACAAAAACAAAAAACACACATGCTAAAAGACTGCTGGCACTCCTAACTCATGGATGTTTGATGGAAATCCGCTGGAGAGAGTGGATATCTGCTGTTGTTGGACATTATGTCTAGTAGGGGATGGAGAATTAATTGATAAAATGATACAGTGCCTTCACTCTTAGCATGCTTGTTAAAATAGGGGGATCGCTTGCAGCCAAAAGTAATTGAAAACGTGATCAAGGCTTACAGCCAGACCACTTGGTACAGTGCGTGGTGCCCTGATTTCAGAAGAAGGGCAGAACTAACTCGTGAATTAAAGCTTTGAGAGAAAACCCTGATGCTGAAAGAAGTAGCACAAACCCTAAACCCCTATGTTTCTTGCTCCCAGACCTCCACTTTCAGAAAAACAGTTAAACGAGCAGTATCTTTTGAGAGTCCTCAAGAAAATTTCCCCAACCGGAAATGTCTCCCTCTACCCATAGCATCCAGCCCCTGAAACTATGTTCTTAAGAGATGGTGGTGAGTTTGGATCAGTTAGAAGGGTCTCTGTAGGAACTGCAAGTGGTAGGAATGGAGAGCCCACCTGAGTTGAAATAGGAGGTTAAATCTCAGCAAGGCTCAGGCCCAGTTGAGCTCCACAAAATTTGGAAATCAAGCCAAGGAAGTAAGAAGCTAGAATAAAGGCAAAATTGATATAAGACAGTTAGTAACATAGTCAGACTGTAGATCAGGGGTTCAGCAAACTATGGCCCACAGGCCATTTTCCTGTTTTTATACATAGAGTTTTATTCGAACAGTCACATCCATCCATTTAGGTATAGACTATGGCTGTGTTTGCATTACAACAGCAGACTTGCACAGTTGTAACAGAAGTTCGACGGTCCTTTGAGAAAAAGTTTGTCCACACAAACTCTTGTTCAGGTAATTGTTTGGCTTGAATTGGGACAGGAAGGAGAAGAGACAGTGATAGGAGAAAATTTATTTTATTGAGAGCCTATTATATTCTGGGTACTGTGCTACATGCCTGATCTAAGTTACTCATTTCATACTGATGATCACTCCATAAGGTAGGTAGGATTAGTCATATTTTATAGATGAGCAAACTATGGCGTCAAGAAGAAACAACTTTCCACAGCCTCCTAGATAGTAATCAATAGGTCGGGTCTTTCTTCAAAGTCCGAGGTGTTTTTACCACATCTCATTAGAAAGATAGATGTGTGCTGAGGAGGGTCTAGGAGAGAGGCACATGAGTAATATTTGGCAAATCCCTAACTTGCCCTTGAATAATTCAAAATGCTTTAGGCAATCCCTTCAGCAAATGCTATTGAGTTCTTCTGTGTGCCGAGCCTAACTATAAGCAATGAAGATGAAGCAGTGAACAAAGCAGAAAATAACCCTGCCCTGAGGAGTTTACTAGTGGCAGAAGATAAAAAATAAATAAGTTCATTAGATACATCAGATGGTGATAACTTATCTGAAGAAAATAAAATAATGTAAAGTGACGGGGGTAGTTTTGGAGGGTCAATTGTAAACAGGGAAGGCCACCCTGAGAAGGCGGGTTGGACTTTGGCCTGAGGGACAAGAAGCATGAGCCCCACAACGATCTGGGTTTATTCCCATGCAGAGAGAATAGCAAACGTGACGAACCTAAAGCTGAAGAGCTGAGGAACAAGGAAGTAAGTGTGGCCAAGGCATGGTGAACAAGAGGATGAAGAGGGGGAGCTGAGGTCAGGGAGGATGGCAAAGGAGTTTGGATAAGATTTGAGTTGTAACGAGAAGGGTTAGTCATAATTATGTTCACATAATTCAAAGAGTGCTGTTACTGATATCATTTTGATCCATCACTACAGTTCATGGAATGGAACCCTTAATGCTCTGGGGTTTGGTTTTGAAGGGAAGAAATGGGGTTTTGTGTTTTTTCTACCACCCGGGGTTAGGCCCAAATGCAAGGGATAGAAAAAAGAGTGATATCTACTAGATATGCTGTAGGATTCCCAGAGCATGTAATAGTAAGGACTGCATGAAGTTGAGGGTTTCTTAACACAATGGCTAAACATCAACAACAGAAGGGGACAGGGGACAAGAGAAATATCACAAGAGAAAGAGCATGGTGTTCAGTCTCGTGCTCGAATTCTGGCACTGCCACTAAATGTCTGCGTCAGTGCAAGGTGGCTCTTCTGAGCTTCAGTCTCCTCATCTGTGAATGGAGATATTCTCCTCTGAAATTCATTAAGGACAAAATGAGTTTTAGTCCTCCCAGGCCTGTACATCTAAAAGCATTTAATAATTTCTTTCCTTTTTTATTAACAGCATCAGTGCACTGGGTGACTGAAGAAGGAAGAGTAAATAAAAGGAAGAGAGCCCTCTATATCGGACAGCTATTAGACAGTGGTTTGAAACAGTATGTATTTATTGCTCAGGAATCTATGAGTGGTTTTGCCAATCTGGGCCAGGTTTGGTTGATCTTTTACGGCTGCATCATAGGTCCGTAGTCAGCTGGTCAGAGGCTGGGCTGGGTGTTCTAGGAAAGGTATCACTCATATGTCTGTTGGTTTGCTGGCTCTTGGCTGTGGAAAGGGTAGTAGGTGGGCCCTGGATCTCTTATCATCCAGGTCAACCCAGGCTTGTTGTCATGGCGTCTGGGCAGAGTTCAAAGACAGAAAGCAAAAGGAGGCAAGGTCTCTTGATAGCTACATTGAAAACTGGCATATTGTCTATTTCCACCACATTCTAATGGTCAAAGCAAGTCACAAGGACAGCCCATATTCAAGCAGTGGGGAAAAACTCTATCTCTTGATAAGAGTTGCTGTCAAGTCACATTGCATAAGCCGTGGATATAGGAAGGCATGAAAAATTAAGACCACAGTCAATCTATCACATCGCCTTTTGACAGGAGCAAGGGGAAAACAATAATATTTGCCCACATCTGTGGTAAAGATAAAATGAGACAAATACATGAAAGATCTAGAATACTGTTTGGTACATCCTAGGCACCCAGTAAATGGCGGTGCCTTTGTCGTATCGATCAAATTTATGCACTATAATTCTATCAAACATTTTCTTCACAGGTTGTATGTTTTCTTTCAAAGAAAAAGTGAACTCCAGATAGACTTAATTCTGGGTGAAGAACAAATTATGTGTACGTTATATTCTTCACATCTAGTTTAGAAATGATGAATATTATCTGTGTAGGCAGCTCAAAAATAGGATGTGTTTCGGTGCGAGTTGAATGCATTTGCATCTTTTCTGCAATGTGTTAAATAGAGAAGCAAGATATAAATGCATGATGAGGAATGTGCTGCCACTTGCTGTGAAGGATCTGTTTGGTGGCTTAGGTCAAATGGCTGCAGGTGTCGGAGTTAACTCTGCATCACAGTCCTTAAGGGTTGGAGACAAAGCCTGGTCAATATTTGAGCACAATGGGCAGCCCAAGACTGCTTATCAGTACCATCATCTATATAGAGGGTGGCCAAGTTACTAGGATAAACAGATCTCTTCAGAGAAGCTGAAGAAGCAAAAGACTCCGCACCCACTCATGGACGGAAAATGCTGTACCAGATAGAATGAGTGACTTGGCTTACATACCAAGAGCTAAAAAATGCTATTTACAGGAGCAGAAAATTGCAGAGGCACAATGCACAAAGGACTATGTAGAAATACTCAAGACATCCACCTTTAAATAGAAAGGAAGGAAAGCACTGGCTGTTCCTGCTGTTTATTGTCTAGGTGATTAGTGATAACTAGCAAGGTAACGTATTTAAGGTGAACAGCTTTACAATCTGGTTTTCTAACTTCTAGACTGGAAACTTTATTCTAATGAAGGAGGTGTTTAGATAATAATTAGGTATCAAAATGGATCTACAGAGGGGTGACACAAATAAATATATTACAAAGAGTCCAGTCTCATTACAGGCAATAAAAAGAGAGATGAATGCCATGTTGCAGAGGCCAGTCCTAAAATGGGTCAAAGAAAACAACTTCAATGAGCTTAATGAAGGAATCTTTGATCTGGCACTCTTGAAGAATACTAAGTAGTAAAGCAAAACAACATCTCTAATGGAGAGTAGATGCTGGAAAAATGTCACCAATCTTTTCCTTATCTTGACTGTTGTGTTAACAAATTACCCCTCAATAACAGTGTTTTGCAACTAGTGTTTGTAAACTATGACCATTCCCTGAAACGTAAAGAAACTGTTTTAGTGTTGCCAGAAACAAATATGTGCAAAACTGTAACTTGTTTTTCCCAAGATAGGTTTATCACACAGTGTTCTGTATAGAATCAGTCCTTAGATACCAGATACACGTGGCATCAATGGACATTTTTTGAATGAAGATTTTATTGCATGTGCTTTTATGGACCAGGCCTATTGCCAAGGATTTATGAACATTATCTTATCAAAACCATACAACAATCCTCTGATGTGGGTACTATTATTACTGTTTAGGAAACTGAGGTCCAGAGAAGTAAGTAATTCCCCCAAAGAGCTGCTGCTAGTAAGTGATAGGGATGGAAATTCAAACCACGAAGTTGGAATCCATGTTAACCACTAACCTCCTTTCCCCAACTGAAGGTAACAATTAACACTAAAGTGGCAGGTACAGATTTCCTAGTGAACCTCAGAATTTAAGTTAAAAGATCGAATTTTATTTTCATCTTTGAAAGTCATCTTATTTTTCAGTATTTTATTGAAGCATTGTTTCTGGGTAAATATGGGACTTAATTTCATTTTCTTAAACCCCATCACAATTTGCTTAAGAATTCCTTTACTTTGACTACTATAAAAGTCTATATTTTAACATCTAAAACTGTGTTAAAGACATTAACATATGCGGCAACTAAAATTAGGACGAATGGGTAGAAGTCGCAGGAAGAAAACTAAATATTCCAAACTACTCGAAAATGCTATGAGCTGATTCAGCATATAGTAAACGACTTGTGGTAGGAAGTAGTCAAGAAAAGACTAGGTAGCCACGCAGAAGAAATGCTGCAGATTAGAAGGTATTAAACAACAGTCGGGGAGAGGATGGATTAGATGGCCTCCCTTCCAACTTAGAGATTCCATGGGAAACCTGTAATTGGGTTTACTCACTGGAATTTGAAGTCACTTTTAAAAGTTCTGACCTGTTCAAAAGTCATAGTCTGGGTGAAAACTAAATAGAGCAGTCCTAGTCATCTGACACTTGTTCCTCCAGCACAGTCTCGCGCATAGTGGGTATTCAGTGAATGCTTTTTGCTATATTGCTCAGGGTGGGTACAAACACAGGCTTTCAAAATAGCTGCTACAGATTTTCATTCTCCTCACTCAGGTTAAAGAAACTGTAAGACACCTCCGTTACCATAGCTGGTGGGATCTGATATCATAATCATAACTTCATATTATTCTCTGCATCCTCATTCCTGCATTTTCCAACAATTACAGCAGGGGTTACTTCCCACTATATTAGGGGATTAGTCACTGATGCTTACTCAGTGAAAGGATCATAATGAATCAAAGTGCCCATTTAGAAGAACTTGCCAGTGGTCAGGAAGACTTTTTAGCCTTCTGACAAATCTTATCTTGGAAAGCTGCAGTAAGCAGATTAAATAAATTGGGGTTTCTCTATTCAGAACGTAATTCTGTAACTTCAATTACAAAGTTTTCCAGAATTCTAAACTAGGACATGTATATTCTATTCTTTATTTTAAGAACATATAATCGGCTTTTGAAGCAAAAAAAAAAAAAAAATTGTCCAAACCAAAACTTGGTAACAGCTTTATATTCATTCAATACAAAGAACTATTTTAACATCGCTCTCTCTATAGATAGAGTGCAACTAGAAAAGAACCTGTATTCAGACAGGCTCTTGATTTACTGAGCATTCTCATCAGGGTACTGATAAGTATCCATAAAGATCCATTCTTCACTATCATCTGAAGATCCACAGAAGGAAGCCACCTAGAAAGGATCACAGTAAGGCTATGTCAGGAGACCTTAAGTTCATTTTAAGCAACCCAAAACTGAGTCTATCAGACCTGAGTTAGAATCTTAGCTCTGCTTCTTAGCAATTGTGTAACCTTCATCTGCAAAATATTGCTAATAAAAATAGCTACCGCAATCAGGTTGTTGAGCAGATAAATTGAAGTAAGTTTGCAGAGCACTCAGCACAGTCCTTGGTACATGGAAAATGCCCCCAATATTAAACACTCTTTCGTCACATACTGCAAGATCCCTTCACCTATCTCTTGGGCATTGCAAGATGTTTAAGAGGATGTTGATTGACTTTACGTCTATGCCATACAAACTGACCCTGAGGAAACTTTTCCCCTTTTTACATTTGTCCACCTATTGTCTGGCACTTCAGTTCATTTTCTCCCACTTCCATTTAGATTTTCCCATGTTCCAGAAGGGAGTCTATGGGGGGCATCAGGGAAGATAAATGCTGAGACTCTATCCTTCAGCTTTGTATCATCTCTCTGTTCCAACCCAGTCTATAATGATAGATACATGCCATTATACACTTTTCCAAACACACAGAATGTACAACACAAAGAGTGAACCCTGAGGTAAATTATGGACTCTGGGTGATAATTATTAACACATGTACCACTCTGGTGGGGGATGTTGATAATGGGGAAGGTTATGCATGTGTGGAGGCAGGGGGTATATGGGAAATCTCTGTACTTTCCTCTCAATCTCTGTACCTTCCTTAAATTGCTCTTAAAAGTCTTTAAAAAAATAAAGGATTAATAAAATAAGAATAAAAAAGAAAAATCTCTGTCTGACTTTGAAAAGTTGACCTATGTTTTGGGGAAAATTGATTTACCTTTTGAGTCAATCCAGAGACAACACTGTAAATTCAACTTTTTTACAGGCTCTGAGTGAGAAGAGATGCTGAATGAGAGTCTTCGCATATACAGGAGAGCTGTATCATGCCCCCGTGCTGTGCACATGTGCTATTTCTCCCTTCTGTACCATCCCCTCCCATCATTTGTCGAAACTGCTACTCAGGCATCAAAGGCACTCACAAGTTACCGCATCCGTAGAATCTTTCCTTTCCTGCTTCCTCCCAATGAGTTAATCACTTATTTCTCTGTCCTCCTTGACTACCTTTAATACACTTTTGTTCAGTGCACTGTGTGTGCTCATCTGTTCCTATCCCTCCTCCCCAGCAGCTCCCATGGGCTGGGATTCCTATGTATCATCGGTACCTAGAACAGTGCCCAGCATAAACCGGGTCTTGATAAATGTTGAACCAAAGCACTGCCCCACTGGAGGGCAGTTGTTAAGGAGGTAGAATTAGAGCTGGACTGCCTGGTTAAACCCAGATCGACCTCTTCCTAACTGGGGGTCTTCGGGCAGTCACTCAAACACTAAATGCCTTAGATTCCTCATCTGCAAATAGATAATCGTATCTGTCTCAGGGCCAGCCCTGGTGGTCTAGTGGGTAAGATTCGGTGCTCTCACTGCCGTGGCCTGGGTGTCAGGGAACCACACCACCCATCTATCAGTTGTCATACTGTGTTGGCTGCATGTTGCTGTGATGCTGAAAGCTATGCCACCAATATTTCGAATTAGCAGCAGGGTCACCCATGGTGCACAGGTTTCGGCAGAGCTTCCAGACTAGGACAGACTAGGAAGGAGATGGCCACCCACTTCTAAAAAGATTGGCCATGAAAACCCTGTGAATAGCAGTGGAGCATAGTCTCCTATAGCACCAGAAGGCAAGAGGATGGCACAAAAAGACCAGGAGAGGTTCAGCTCTGCTGTACACAGGGTCGCTAGGAGTCGGAATCCACTCAATGGCACTAACAACCACAAATCTATCTCATAGAGATGTTGTGAGAATTAAATAAATCAGTGCATGGAAAGTCCTCAGATCAGTGCTTCCCACATAGTAAGTGTTCAGTAAATGCCAGGTGTTATGACTGTTGTTATCATTGTTATAGCAATCTGTCTCTACAGATTTGTCACATCACCACCCAGGAACACCCCAGCAAAGATGCTTCTGTTGGTTAGCCTTGGAACTTGACCAATTTAGAAAGTATTCTGGAGAAAAAAATAGGGAGAGAGAGATATACATATACACACTCTCAATTTAAAAAAAAAAAAAGATTTCAGACAAAAATATTTTAGAATGCCATCTGTTCCTATATTGGAGATGGCCAATTTGATAAAATTCTAAAGAAACACGTTTAACTGCTGACATCACACTATCAGACACCTTTTGATTGGGTGAGTTTACTCAAATAATCTTTGTGGGGCACATGTTCTTTGGATGGATTGTGTGTGCAAAAAGAAAACTGACTGGAGTCTAGGAATCACCAACTCACATGCCAAATGCCTAATTCAGTGCCCAGGGCTCACTCTCAGAGCTTTTCAAGGGAGCGGTGACATCCGGATCAGAGAGAGTTGCCAAACAGAGCCCTCCTTTCCTCCTCTGCTGTCTTCCTACCCCGCTACTCCCTCCCCCTAACGTGCGCACACACACACACACACAATTTGTAATAGCTCCAAGTTTAGGAGTTTAAGCCTCTTAGGTGAGCAGTTTTTCAGTGCCTCTCTGAATCAGTGAATGGATGGATGGGTGGGAATGCTGTTTCTTACAGTCCAATTGAAGTGGGAATGGCCTCTATCACTATTCCCCCACTACAAGATTCATAAATATACCAAAAGGGTCGTATGCAATAGCTGCTTCCCAGAATTACTCTTACATTCACAACCCCAGATCGCTCCATTATTTCTTCCCTGTGGCATGCTTAATGCTTTTTGCACAAATTTCTTAACACATCAGATTTTAAGTCTTTCTAGATTGTCGTCAATTCACAAATGCTGTTGAGAAGAAAAGTTTGCTCTCATACAAACAAAATCTCTTTGAAAGCTTCTTCAAGTCACTGGCCCATATCCAAGTTCTTTTTTTTTTTTTTTGTGGGGATGACCAGCCCTGAGCTAACATCTGTTTCTAATCCTCCTCTTTTTGCTGAGGAAGACTGGCCCTGGGCTAACATCCGTGCCCATCTTCCTCCACTTTATATGGGACGCCGCCGGGCATGGCTGACAGGCAGTGCGTCGGCGGGCGCCCGGGATCTGAACTCGCGAACCCTGGGCTGCCAAGCGCGGAATAAACCGCTGCGCCACCGGGCGGCCCCCCATATCCAAGTTCTAATCCATGTGCAAGGTTCTCCATACCTTCCACACCGCAAGAAAAGAATCAAAGTTACACCAAATTCCTTTCTTATTAAAAAAAATGAACTTTCACTCAGAGCTGAACACTAAAGAACAGTTGCTGGTACGTACTTAATCAGATGACTAGAATTCAAGTAAATTCTATGTAATAGCAACTTGTTGACCCTTGACAGATGGTATGAAAACCTAGCACTTTATGATATTGCTTGCTCTTAAGACACATGTTCCTTCAAAACGATAAGCATCTCCATGGTGCCTTATCTATTTTGATTTTTATTCCTTCCAAGTGTTGGGTATAAAATTTTGTTTGTTTCTATTTTAAAATGTTTGTGAACATATATTTATCTCACTATTAATTTAATCAATTTGAGTAATATTTTTCCTACATAAGGGTTCAAGTAGAAATGAGAAATTGCTGATCCATAAAGTCTATAAACATAAGGAAGAATTAAACATTTGTCAACCAGAAAAAAAATTGTCTAGGATGAGCTGAGTTGGGGAAGGGAAGACGCTCATTTGTTTTTTGTCTCTCCCACTCTCATTTTTCTTCTCCAGAGAGTATTTCCAAATAAAATCCATCTACTCTTCAGGTTTTTTTGTACAATATTCAAACTGCCTCAACATTTTTCAATCTCCTATGGAGTCTACTAAACAAGATAATGGATAAATGACTAGTATCTTCATATGAAGTTGAGAGGCAGTTTAACAAAATACTCATACAGCACTTGGGTTTGAATCCTAGCTCTGCCACTTCTAGATGTAAGATGTTGGAAACGTTTCTTAACTCTCTGTGCCTCAGTTTCCCCAGTTATAATAAGGAAATAATAAAAGAGCCTACCTCATTGGGTCATTATGAGGATTAGGTGAATTAATACACGCAAGTGCTTAAATCAGTACCTGTTACATAGTAAATGCTCAAGAAGCTATCTAACGATAAAAATATTTTAGTAGAGTAAGCTTTTGGTCTCTCTCTTTTGTCTGTTTTATCATCATGAATGTTAACACTGGAAGGTAAACTCAGATCCATGATTTTCCCCCACAGTACACCTCAGCTAAGGCCAGGAAGATGAATTGACCTCTTCTCAGTGGTCATATAGTCAATCACAGTAGATATCAGGAAAAGTACTCAAATCTACTTATTCTGACGCCATGATTCTTTCCACTGCGTGATGCCATAAGATCTTAAAAGAAAAAGTCTGATTTTTCCCTTTTATGTAAAAATACACATTCACTACTATGTCAATATTTGTCATTATTAATAAAACTATTAATACCTCACCCAATCAACTGGTGGTTGACCATATCTTCCTCACATCAAAAGCTACTATTCTTTCCCATTCTAGACACCTAAAATGTAAGTACCAATATTAGCCACAGAGAAAGCCAAGGAATGGAAATATTAAGTTACATGTTAAATATCACATATTTGATAGTAGATGGTTAAAACCCAGAACACTTGATTCCAAATTCCATAAACCTCTTTTGGAAGGGACTTTACCATGAGAATGGAGAACATGGCTGTTATTCTTGCCTGTCAAACATCCATTTCCACTTCTTTTGGTAACAGCTCCTCAGATTTTGATTTGGGAAGCTACCCCTCTCCCACTGGACCCTTACAAGGTACCCTCACAATTCTCCCCACTCCTGTGCAAAGGATGGAGACATGACCCAAACTAGGCAAATCATTCACTCTTGCCCTAGAATTTGATTCTTCTTTCAAATAAACTTGGAGGAAATTCTCAGAGGTTCCTTAAGCAAGGGCCCAAGATTAGATTCCTGAAGATGCTTAGTCCTGAAATTTCTGAATCCAGTTTTCCTACCTATTTTCCTGGATTTTATTTCTGATCCTCCATCCTTCTAATGAATTTGTGTTTTGTTAGTGTTAGCCAAAACCAAATATATTTCTTACTACCAAAAAGCTTATACATACATGGGCATTTACCTTAAACATAGCTGTATTGAACATCTGCTGTTTTATTTATTGACATAGTATCTAGCATTGACCCTTCCCCACTTATGATCCCTTCATCCATTCTCAGTCCATGTCCCCCAGTTTGGGTTGGCCTCATGCACACGTGCTGGGGTTGGGCAATCCTAGCACTAAATTCACCTCATCACAGTTATAGGCTCAGTGATGTGTTAATGACATAAGGTGGTAACATCAGAGCTAGCCATGGGTATTTCATTGAAACAAATTGGGAAGGAATACCTTTCTGGTCACTTTGAGAGAGGCAGTGACTACATGAAGATTTTCATATTAAAGTAGACACAAGGCAGTGGAAGAGACCTAATTCTGACAAAGTGTTTGAGCCCAAGGGTCCAACTATCCCTAAAGCTAGGAGCCATCCTGTACTTTTGAATCATCAAAGCCATTATGTTGCCTATCTCTCTCTTTTTATGAGCTGTATTTCTGTCACTTGCAACCAGAAGTGTCTTATCCAATAGGAAGCCAGTAAAAATTCCTCTCACAATTTGGTTCTCATGTTAAGTAACACATGACAGTAATGTTGCCCCTGTATGCCTTTTAGGAATAACTGTAATTTTAAAAATAGCTCCCATTCATTGAGTTTTTACTACGTGTTTTTTACTGTGATAAGCATTTTATGTTTGCCATTTTATTTTAAGAGTAGTAACAGCCACACGAGGAAGGTAGTGTTATTATTCCTATTTCACAGATGAGAAAATCAGAGAGAATAGTTTAGTATTTTACCCAAAGTCGTACTAAAAGAGGTGGGCATAGGACACAATTCTAGGTCTCTGTACACTCAATGTGTCTGCCTTCTATGGGACAACACGGTGAATTAATTGAAAAAAAGATGTCAAACACAGTAGGTAGGCACTCCAGCGGCAATGGTTACTCTATTATCTGCTAGAACTCTAATAACCATGTTGTACAGAGTCACCCAATTTTTCCAGAATAAATGATTGCTGTTTACTTTCTAAATGCTGAACTATGAACATTCATTCAATATGAACTGAATCCTTGTGATTTCCCATGGATTCACATAAATGGTAAAATTACAAATGGCAAAAGGCAATCCAAGAAGAAATTATATCTAGTATAGAAAATGATTAATATATGACTAAGAAAGACTTCTACAGTTAAACAGGCTGAATATTGCAAGAGATACCTTAATTAATATTAAAATAATTTAAATAAAAACTATATCAGATATTCCGTTGAAATCTATTTTCTTCTAATCTCTGGTTAATTCCTTAACCTCCAGCAAGCCTTAGCTAAATCAGAATGCCCTTGAGAATGCCCTTTGAATTTGTTTAATGGTAAGTGAAATTTATTTATGGGAGCAAATTAAAGCAATGCCACTCTTAGGCTTTGTATGGTTTGAACCTGAAACAAATGTTTGTGATGAAATAATAAAGCCCCTTAAAATAGAGTTTTATCATGTAAATTCCCTAGGAGCAGACTATAGAGTGTAACACAGCTTGAGCATTTTCACAATACCAAAGTAGATAAATAAGGAAATCAATCGAACATTATGAAGAACAGGGCAGAAAGCTTGTTTTATACAATTTCAAATAGAAAATTCAGACTTTTCTGATTCCCTTCTGTGGTAGATATACCCTAAGATGATTGGATGATCCATGATCTTACATAATCCTCTCCCCTTGGGTGCAGGTAGATCCTGTGACTTGCTTTTAACCAATAGAATATGGCAAAGTTAATGGAATATCACTCCTGATATTACGTAGGACTTTATCTTAGCAGACTACTACTACTACGTCTCCTATTCTAGGACAACAGCTTTTGAATGTAGCTTCCCTAGGCTGATCAAAGCCAAGAAAGATATCCAAGAGCCACCCTGTAAATATTTGGGATAATCCCTGAGTCAACAGACAAAAGTAACAGGAACAGCCATACTGTATAAAAGAAATGGAGACGAGGTGAAAAAAGGTAAAAAAATTAGATGATGGAGCAGCTTCACCAACATAAAGAAGAAACCACGAAGAAATCAAACTCCTTTGCACAGCAGCCTGCAGCTGCGTCTTCCTTCTCACAGCCATCCAACTGGAAAATCCTGAGAATAGCCATATATATCCTATTATCCAGCAATCCTGATGAAGGTTCTACAAGGAAATTTCAAGAATATCCTTGTGGACAATGGTATGGGCAAAGCAAATTTTCTTGCCATGTTTGTAGAAAAGATCAGGCCGGAGTAGACATCCCCATGTACAGATGACTGCATATCCAAAGTAAAACACGACAATACCCAGAGGAAAACATGAAAAGTTTCTATAAAAAAAACAAAAAAACAAAACACAAACAACAAAGAGAACGTATAACTCAAAAAGGAGAAGTTTATTTTCGAAAAAAAATTTCCTTGGGGGGAAAAAGAAGAATATTAGAGAAAAGATACCCTATGATTGTAATAAAATTAGACCTAAGACAGAACATGAAAGATGAACTAGTAAACAAAATTTACTGATGCCATTGCAGAACTAAAAGTAGTCCCAGAAACAGTGGAAAAAAAAAAAAGAAAAAATATTGTAGTGTTATGGGATAGAAGCTTCAGAACTGTTCTAGTGTTCAGGAGGGAAAAAGACAGAGATAAATAAAATAAGAGTTATGGAATTGTAATATGGATAATAGAACAAAACAAAAACTGAAATAATTATCAATCTTCAAAGACCAGAATGGAAAGAAATCAAACAATGTTTAAAGTCTAATATGCAAAAATCTTCTGAGTACAGATGCAAAGATCTTATCAATTAATTAGCAAGATTAACGGCAAAAAAGTCACTATATACAATTTAGTCAACATGTGAATTTTGAGAACAAATATCTAAATAGAAAAGTAGCATAGGCAAAAGAAAAGAATATGTTATCTCTTCTCCAACATTAGTTTAGTAATGTGAATAAAATTATGAGAGAGAAAATGTGATTCCAAATTCACTATCCAGATAGGCTGTCATTTATGTTGACGGCAAGAGACAGATATTCTTATATATTTAAGCGCTAAGAAAACAAATTGGATAAAATTACTGAAAGACTGTCATGGAACAAAGAAATAATTTAAAGATAAAATGAATACTAATTAACACTTATGAAATGTAATGCAAATCTCAAGTTCACACCAACAAATGTAGGATGGGATGGTGTGTAAAGGAAAACTGAGACGGAGCTAATTTCATTGCCTGCTGTATTAGTTTCCTTTGCCGCCACAACAAACTATCACACAGTTAGTGGCTTAAAACATTATGTGTTGATTACTTCACAGTTCTGTCGGCCAGAAGACTGGTAGGCTCAGCTAGTTTCTCTGCTTTGAGCCTCACAGGCTGAAATTAAGTTGTCGGCAGGGTTCCCTTCTGTGGGCTCTGGGGATGAATCTGCTTCAAGTCATTCAGGCTGTTGGCAGAATTAAATTCTATACGGTTGCAGGACTGAGATCCTGGTTCCTTGCTGGTGTCAGCCGCAGATCATTCTCAGTGTCTTGAGCTACATTCATTTCTCAGCTTCTGAACCCATTCCTCTATCTTCTAAGCCAGCTATGGTGGGTCAAGTCCTTCTCACCCTTCAGATCTCTCTGACCTCCCCTTTTGCCTCATCTCGCCTCTCCTTCCAAACACATCTCTCTAATTAACTCTTCTGCTTTCCTCTTCTACTTTTAAGGGCTCCTTTGATTACCCAGGGCCTACTCTGATCATCTAGGATAATCTCCCTATTTTAATATCATCTCATGAACTCTGCAAAATCTCTTCACAGTGCTACATAGATTATTGTTTGATTAAATAATGGGTGGACATAAATTTTAGGGAGGAACAGTTTGAAATTCTGCCTACCACATCTGGCACAGGAGGCATTCAGCAATACTGTCATGTTGTTGGTAATGATTCATAAATATAACTTCAAGGAAGATTTTTTTTAAACTTAAAGGTTATTATTAAGAAATTTAAAATAGGATGTGGCTCCTCCAAATCACTCAAAGGAAAAAAGAAAATTCAATCTATATAGCAAAATATGTGAAGCAAAGGAAAATGGAAGGAAGGAACCATGTAAAACAGAAAAAAATAGAGAAAAATCAAATTAATAATTATACCAGTAGAGATAATAAGCAAAAATAAGTGCAAGAAACTATCAAGGCATTAGATGAAAATGAGCAAGATTGTTTAAATAACCTCTGAATGGGAAGCTCTTATGATATAAAATGCAGAAACTGTGGAAGAAGAGATTGACTAAGCCTAAATAACAACTAAATAAAAAGCAAATATTTCTACATATCAAGAAACAACAAAGTCAAAAGATACATAACAAATTGGAAAACTTTTTGCTGCATGGCTGACAAACCAAAGAAAAAGAACAAACCAATGGAAAAATAAGCAAAGAATATGATTGAGAGTTGACAGAAAAACATATAAATATTTTTTAAACATCTGAACAGCTACTCAACTTCACTTATAAGAAGAAAAATAAAATTTTACTGAGATTCTATTTTAACCTATCAGTGTAGCAAAATACAAAATATCTGCTAAATGTTTTGTAAAGGAAACATCTCTCACACTGCTAGTTAAGACACATCCAACCTCAATGGAGGGTAGCTGGGCAACGTCTCTTTTCTTTAAATAATCATTCCTATAGAGTTTTGGATTTATAGAAAAATGGTGAAGACAATTGCAGAGATTTCACACCCAGTTTCCCCTATTATTAATATCTAACATTAACGTGGTACATTTGTCACAACTAATGAACCAATATCAATACATTATTATTAACTAAAGTCCATACATTATTAAGATTTCCTATTTTTGCCTCATGTCCTTTTTCTGTTCCAGGGTGCATCCAGGTAACAATTTTACAGTTAGTCTTCGTGCTTCCTTATGCTCCTCTTGGCTATGGCATTTTCTCAAACCTTCCTTGTTTTTGACGACTTTGGCAGTTTCGAAGAGTACTCATCAGGCATTTTGTAGAGTGTCCCTTAATTGGCATTTGTCTGATGTATTATTTCTCATGATTAGTCTCAGTATGTGTTTTGGGGAGGAAGATCACAGAAGTAATGCGCCATTCTCATCGTATCATATCCAGGGTAGATACTATCAACATGACCATCACTCTCAATGTTCACCCGGATGGCCTGATCGGGGCAGTGTTTGTCGGGTTTCTCCACTGGACGACTACCCTCCCCCGCTTTCCATACCCTCCTCTTTGAAAGGAAGTCATTATGTGCAGCCATACTTAAGGAATGGAGAATGATACTCTAACTCCTTGAAGATTGAGTATCTACAGAAATAATTAGGAATTCTTTTGTATGGGAGATTCGTCTATTCTCTCCCATTTGTTTATTTATTGGCATTTATTTATATCAGTATGAACTCACGGATATTTATTTTATACTTTAAGTTATAATCTGATACTACTTTTATTCCGTTGCTCAAATGTTGCCAGCCTTGGCCATTGGGAACTCTTTCAGCTGATTCCTGTGTTCCTTTGACATACTTCCGTCACTGTGGCTTTTCTTCTTTTTGAGCGCTTCTTTACTTTCTGAAACTATAAGATGTTTCAGGCTCATTTTTATATTTCCTGCCCTAATCATAAAATCAGCCATTTCTCCAAGGAGTTCTGGTTCCATTTACTAGAGAATAGTATAGAAACCAAGACCTGGGTCTCAGGTGTGCTTGTTGCTACTGAGGTGTAGTTGCTTCTGGGTCCTCTCAGCTGACACTAACAGAGCAACAAAATATGTGTGTACACTAACCCATGTATATACAAACATCTATAAATATTTCTATATGTAATATAGCCTCCTCCCATTGCTTATCTGTAACCTCCTCCTCCAGCCGTGAAGATATGTCTTTCAAATGAAAAATACACATCCAACAATTTCAATCATACAGACCAATTCATACATGTACAAAATTACATATGTACAAATACATTCACTGTAGCACTGTCATAAAGTCAAAATATGAAAATAACCATCAATAGGTGACCAATTAAATAAATTTATTCCATATGCAGATATTACATCAGCTCTATATATTCTGATTGGAAAAGATCCCCAAGCTTTCAATAAATTAATAAGTAAATGGATGAGTGATTGAAAGATGAATAACAGAAATCAAAGAAGAAACCATGAGATATTATATTAATAATCTAGATTTAGAGAAAACTTTTAACTGAGGAAGGAAATTCAAGAGCTGGAAAAAAATAAAGTTTGTTCTCAATGTGTATGCAATAATTAACTTCAGAAGGATTGAAGACTTTAAATGGAAATAAAAGCCCCATGTGACCATATACTTATGTTTAAGGATCAAAATACAACATAAGCATACCACTAATGGTAAAAATATCATATAATCAATAGCATAAACACCATTAATTTCTTTTAATGGCAAAAATAGAAAATACAATGTCAATAGGCAAAAGGTAGTTTTGAAAAATAATACTTGCAATGCATATGACAAATCGATGTCTATAATATTAAAAGAAAGCTCACAAATTGATATGAAAAGACAAACAACACAATAGAAACGTGGAGAATATGAATAGGCAATTGACAAAAGAGCAAATTCAAATAGCTAAAAAATATCTGGAAAGATGCTCAAACTTCCCAAGTAATTAGGAATTGCATTAAAAATTCTGTGTCACTTTACAGCAATGAATAGATAGAAACTGAAATATTGATACCATTACCTTTTTTCCCCTAAACTTTCATATACCATTTGATTTTCTTCCACAATGAATATGTATTATTTATATAATCAGACAAGCAAAGTTATTTTTGTTAAAAAAATTAGAAATAAAAATAAAATGTAGACGGGAAATTCACAAAAGAAAAATGCAAACGGAAAATAAACATATGAAACATTTTTAACTTCACTAGAAATCAAAGTGATGTTAATTAAGGCAATATCTTGTATTGCCTAAGACATCTTTAGTGCTGAAAAATATTAATAATGCTCAATAAACATGTATGACCTATACTATTTAGACTGTAGGTAAGAGCATTCTGTAGGAATTTTAAAATACATATCGAATATTTAAATATATACATGCTTTTTAATTAACAATTGAACTTCGAGGTATTTGTACTAAGGAAATAATCAGGGATTTTTGGAAATTTAGCTATAAGATTGTTTGCTACAGTGTTAGTCACATCCCAGTTGCTACATGCTCAGAGCAAGATAGAACCTTGTTGTTCAACAATAAGGCTTGGCCAAATATATCTTGATAACGCCATATAATAAATGAAATACTATAGTGTACTAAAATCACAATCCTAAAAGAAATCAAAATCTTGAATAATAAGGATGTGGGAGGATGAAAACAGTATTGTAAGTGATAAAAGAAAATCACAAAATTACAAAATGCAGAGTTTTATTTTTAAAAGAAAAGATATATATACATATATATCTGTGTATATATGGACAGTGGTTATCTCTGAGTCTAGAAATTTTAAAACATTTTAAATATTAAACATAATTTTTATATTATAAAACGTTTGTATCTTATACTTTCTTATAGAACTTTTAAAGATTTCATAATGTGCACATACTACTTTTGCAACTAGCATATACGTGTATGTGCAGACAAGAAAAACTTAATAAAGCATGAACCAAGGACTATGGGTAATTGCTCTTCTCACAGTTTTCTTTACCTTTATTGAAATGTCTTTTAAATGAAATAAAAAGCATAACAGCCTTGTTGATTTGTAATTTTTCTCTTCAGATTTTAGGTTTGGATAATCATTTCCATTTAAAAAGTCTATAGTAAGAATCTGAACGAGAATGGAAAAATCAATTGTAGGTAATAAAGCTGAAGAGGACAGCCATGAAGCCATAGGGAAATAATGACAACTCCATACTCTGCCAGTTGATTGGGAATTAGGTCGCTCAGCACACAATTAAGTCAACACTCTGTTGGAGCAAAATTAGAACTTGCCTGAGTCCCTTAGGCGGGCTCCCTGGTGGCCCATTTGTAATTCTGCAGGACTCACCACCTCCTTCCTCAGTCTGGACATCATAATCCTTCATTCCTCTTTCAAATTAGCTCCCTTCTGTTAAGAAAGGCATTCTGTCTTTTTGTTGATTTTTCCCTTTCTTTCAATTTCAGTAACAGTTAAGCAGACAAATGACCTTAGAAGTATACCAGCTCGCCTAAAGAAAGGAAACCATTTCCTCAGGATGCAAAAACTAAATGATGTGATTATATAAATTCCTAGGGAACTTTCAATTTAGCTGGTTACAGGGAGGCCTGCACTTACATAAATAGTTAATGCGTTGTGTATTAAGGTAATAGCAACCTAAAATGCTTTGATGTGGCAGAATTTAATACTGGCACATGCAACACCATCTATAAAGTGGTCAATTGGGTCACTTGTGTTTCTAAGGAAAGCAACACCAGCAGGGAGGACAAAACACACACACACACACACACACACACACACACATACACACACACACACAAAACCTAAACATTCCTCAGATGTGCACTTTCAACTGGAGTAACAGAAACATTTGCTAATAAATTTCTGCAATAATAGAACACAGTTAATTGGGGTGTCTTTAGGGAAAGTGAGGGCAGTGGTATTAGTAACCTGCATGTATAAGGATGTGGCCACAAAAGATGTGTTATTTTCCAATTTTAAATAAGCCTCTAAAGCAATCTCAAATTCCTATGTATTATGTAGAACTGAGACAATCTCATCGTTTCACAGTGTTGACAGATACATTAAAATATTCTGTTATCAATTTAGGTGTGTACTTTAATTTTTTTGAGGAAATAAAAATTACAAACTATATTAAAAATTCTCCAGTCAAAGCCTATCACAGACACACACACACATAAGCACATACACACACACAAACACATACATGCTTTCTATCAATTAACAGTAGAGTACTCTCATTGTTTACATAATTATGCTAACATATGGTAATGCAAAGATGTTTTATATGAAAATTCACACCCTTTGCTTTCCCCAGTTTCTAAATTATAAAAGTTTAGGCACAAAATCACTTGTTGAATCAGGTATGTTCCTGTGAAGTGAAAGGATTAGGAGAAAGAGAGAATTTCCAAGGTGTTTCTAAAATTCTCTGGAAATAAAAAGAGAGCTGGGTAAACACTGACTTGATTATTTTTAAAATATCAGAAAATTAAAAAATCTTTACATAGAGATAAAGCTATGTTGCTTTTTTCAAATGGTGAATATTTGACAGTTATTATTCCTGTCCCTTGACATCAGATATCTTTGCCAGGAGGGTTATCCAGAGAGAGACAACTGGATTGGAATCCCCCAGGAGACACCAGGCATTCACTTGGTGGAAAGTTGAGCTTTGTCTAATTTTCCAAAGGCTGTGTGGAGGGTAGTGACTAAGAGGGGGACAAAATCTCTACTTCTTCAAAATTTCATTAAGAAGGACATCTGTCTAGTCTTTAAGGTTTATAAGACACTTTTAATGCATACTTACTTTTTAAATACACATTAACAACCCTCTGAGGGTAGAAAGGAAATTTATGTTTAATGTAACTTCAGACATGTGAAGAAACTGAGGCACAGATAGGCTGAAGGGTTTGCCCAGAGTCATGAAGTATCAGAATCAGGACACACAGACTTCATTTTGGACTCCAAAATCTCTGTTCTTTCCAACACGTTAAACAATTTGTATGCTCATACATGCCAGATTATAAGGTCTTGCCCCAGATTTTCTAAATCGGAGTTTCAAGGGATAAATATTAAGGAAATGATATTTTTTAGCAAACTCCCTAAGTGATGCTATATGCGACTAAGTATGCCACCACCTTCTTAAGGTATTTGCCCATTTTTGTGGAAGTCACTTTTAAAAATACATAACAAATATACAATTTTATGAAACATAAAAAATATATTTTCTCACTCTGAAAGAGGTTTAAATGGGGGCATATCATTATTTACAAATGAGGCTTCTAGTTCTTTCTGAATACTAATGTCAAAAATCCTGGAGTGTATAAATAATCCAATGGTACAACTCTGCAACCTTCTCAGGAAAAGTTTGTAGGTATCTGCATAACTATGCCAAGAAAATGAGAACCAAAAAAAAAAAATCAAAGCCAAGATTATTTTTCCAGTGACTAGCAAATCACACTTCTTCAGTGTGTATTTTTCAAACCTGGCAGGGTTGCCTTTCCTTCTAATCCACCTCAGGAAGATTTATGAGATCTCTGAAATCCGACTCGAGATGAAATATTTGTTGGGCAATTAAATATTTAGAGGTGTGAAGTTTGAAGTTCAAGTGCTTGTCTACATGTGTAGAAGAGTTTGTTACTTGTTTCATTCAGCAAACATTGATATGCCAGGCACAAAGTGAGGCACTAGAGGTATAAAGAAAAATAGAATGTAGCTCCATCCTCCAGAAATCCACAACACAGGGGGAAAGATGTGAGAAAACACAATGACCTCTAAGAGGTGAGGTCATCAGGGTAGGGACTTTCTTTTGTTTGCTGCTGAATCTCAGTCACTTAGAATATCACCCGGGACAGACAGGGGCTCAATAAATATTTGTTGAATTAAGAATTTGAAAAACAATGTTTTTTAATCCAATTATCAGGCTGTTACTAGAAATGATGAACTGTTTTCTCACTTTCCTGTAGGTGTGTATTTGTGACCTTTGCATTCATCGTATTGCCTTGCAGGTGACTTTCAAAAACTTGGTTTAAAAGTATCTGATGCTTTTAATTGTGGGGTCCTATTCCCAAGAATCATCACTGAGTTCACTTTCTTTTCCTCCTCTTTTGCTGATCAGCTCAGATGACCTCCATGAGCATCCAACACTAACACTGAATGAAGTTTTCGGGCAAATGTATCTTCTTCAAATAGTACTTTTTGTTTCAAATAAAGGAACTGAAATACCACCTAGAAATGAGACACTTAGTCAGGAATCAAATAGAAGGCTCTTTGCCTCTCCTTACTGGGAAATAATTTTTAGGAAATTACCCTCAGCCTGTATGGTGGCTACTGTAGTGAGCTGCCTAGATCCCCCTCAGGACCAAGACCCTCATTCCCCGAGCTGCTAGGAGTATTGGCAGCTGATGGCTCTCCTAGAATTACCCTTGTCCAAGGTCATGCCCTCTCCCCACAGGCAGCCGGCATCTGGTGACTTGTCCATGTGCCTCAAGGCAGGACAACTCTGAAGGGCCATCCCAGCCCAGAATCCACTGTGGGATCATTTGAGGTCTTTGTTGTGATAGCATGGATGTTCAACCTTTTCCTCTGCCCTCCTGATCCATCCACTTCCTCACAGGTGTTCCCAAGAGTTCACCCCAATAAACCTCCTGCACACACATCTCTGTTTCATAACCTATGTCCCAGAGAACCCAACTTTATATTAAGGCATACACAGTACTTGCATAACTATGATTAAGTCGCTTAACATCCGTGGGCTTCATTTTTATTCTATTTGTAACATTGAGAGATTGAAGTGGATGATCTCCAAGGGCCTTCCTACCTCTTAAGTTGTATGATTCTGCTGTTAATAATGTTGTCATGAGATAAGTGAATAGTAAGTTCCATAGATGTTTGAAAGAAAGAAAAGCATGATTTTATCAATCTTGTAGAGGAGTATTTGGATAATACTGTTCAAATTCAATTTTCATATCAAGATGACACAAAAATATCATCTTTCTTTGTCTTCTAGAAGAGAATCCTCTAAGAATTTTGTTTCTGACTTGTTGAGCTGGTATGTAAAGTAGTCTTCGTTACCTTGAGGAGGGATTGACAGAACTAGCTAGTAAGTATCTCACTTGGAGCTCAGTGAGAGCATGGGGAAGTAAACATGTTACAATGGAGCAGAATCAAGATGGTGAAAACCTGAAAAGGCCCCCAGATAGTTACAAGTTTTGAGCCAAGTTTTGTAATTCCACAGTAGTCGTTGCTGCAAGAATGCTACCAACAGCCTCCTCACCCCCCAACACCATTCGCTGGACATGTGCTGTATGCCAGGCTTTGCACTGTCCTACTTAACATGAAGAATAACTTGGCAATCTTATTACCTTCTCCATTTTTGGAGATGATAAAGATGGAGTCAGATTAGATTATGATAGATAAAGATTATGTCAGTAGGTGGATGTTTCATGACTAGTTATTGCTTGAGCCAGGATTTAAGTTGAATCTGCTTCCAAAGCTCTTGCTCTTTCCACTCAGCTGCACTATCTTCTGGAGAGCAGAGTTTCCAGGCCAAGGAAATATACCAAGAGACAAAGCAGAGGGACTGAGTTAGTGTCTGTCAGGAAGGATCATAAACTGATTCACCTAACCGAAAAAAAAAATTGGATTTGTGTAATCAAATATGGTATGACTGAGCCCAAGAAGGCTCTTCTGGAAAGTTTGGTTTGGATATACAATGAACACTCTGTAAGATCTTCATCCGAGGAAAAGTGTGTGCCTTTGCAGGGGTACATGTGTGCTTGAGGAATGGAAACTCAACATGCAGTGTCTTGTCAATACCTGGCACATAATGGATATGTGATAAATATCTGTTGAATTGTTGAAAGTATTGCTTACCGCTAAATCTCTTGTTTTTAGTACAGCACCAGACACAAAATATTCACTCAAATAATTGGTTATTAGTTGGTAGATAAAGTAATGGATGAATAAAAACATAAATAAAACTTGAGAATGTTCTTTTCTTATTCTCTCTCAGCTTTAGCTGGGGAAGTACTCCTTGTCTTTCAGCTGGAAACTACCTTTCTCAGAAATACCTTCCTTCATCCCTTCCTGCTCTCTCAGGAGGTCAGGTTATCCAGTTACAGATTCTACAGTATTCTGGATATTTCTTTCCTAGTGCTCATCAAAGTTTGCAATTATATATTTGTGTGATTATTTCACTAATCTTTAATCAAGTTCCCTACAGGCTAGACTCTTTCTTTTTGTTTTGTTTTGTTTTTCATTATTTTTCTGAAAATTAGCACAATGTCTGACACACAGCTGGCACTTAATAAATATTTATTGAATAGGTGGATGGATGGATGAATGAATGGAGGCATAAATACTGAATGAATAAATGGAGAGAGAGAAAGAAAGAGAGACAGAAAGGAGAGAGAGGGAGACAGACAGAAAGGAGAGGGAGAGAAGCAAAGAGAAGAGAAGGGAGAAGAAGCAGGGAAACCAGGTAGATATTTCAGTTTTCCTACCACTGACTAGAAATGAAAAAGCAGGAGAGGATCTAAATTTCAGTGCAAAAAAACAAAAACAACAAAGATCCAAGGGAATGACAGAAGCTAAAGAGGAGTTTTGAAAACCATGCTTCATTTAGAAGGGTTTGATTAATTCCATTGCTTGACATCCAAACATGATTCTTCAACTGGAAATTGTGTAGAGTTTGGGGTTTGCTGAAGTCAAGGCTGGGGAGGCAGTTTAGGAGGGGATCGTGCATGCCTGTAATGGTTGATCCTATTTAAAGAAAGAGTTGAGCCTGAGGGAATGACATTTGTTAATTGGGAAAGAAGAGGTGCCAGCCAAAACAAACAAACAAAAAGAAGCCAGCCAAAAAATGGTCATAGAGCCAGGGAACTGAGGAACACTGAACCAGGGAAGTCAAGAGTGGGAAATTTTTAATGAAAGTGGCCACGATTAGTGATGTCAAATGCAGCAGAGGGGTCGGGGAAAAGAGCTGGCTCCCTTACATTCCTCATTAATAATTTGCGCTATGAAATCCAATGTGAAGTCTGAAATGCAAAATGAATTTCTGCACCTACTTGCCTTTTATAGCTATTCCTAACTGACACGCACAATGAAGACTTTTCTCCTTTGGAGTGCTTTTCCTTTTTCTGGGCATACAGAGGCTAATTGGGAATACTGGGAATTTTGGGGCCCTTTTTAAAGGTATATATAAAATTCAATCCTCAAAATAAATCCTGTCTGCTGACACTCAACAGGAGATGGGTTTTTCTTATTCTACCCGGTAAGAACTAAAGCAAGTCTTTACCATTCAGGGGTTCTAGGCTCCCGAACTCCCACTCAGGAACCCAAGATGACCATCACCAAATCTAGTTTCTTTCAATGGTTCTCTTCCCACCTACATTAGAATCCCAGAGGGACTGGGCCTTACCTGTAAGGACTCCGACTTGGAAGTCCAATAGGAGCTTCCACGAATGTAACAAGCACCTCAGGTGTTCTGACTGCGTGCCATGGTTTGCAAAATGACATTGGAGTTCGTGCATAATTCACCTTTGTGCATTTGCCTTTCAGAAAACTTGGTCAAATCCCATGTATATTTTAATCAAAGGTGAGCTGCTTTAATCAAACGTGAAGAAGAAAAGTCTACATTTTCTTATTCATGCTAAATACTATACTGTGAAAAAGTTTGAACGCCTCAGTAATAAACACAAAAATAAACATCTAGTGGCTTATTCATTTATTTATTCGTGGAGTTGTCTTTTCATTTGGGAATAAAACTGGTGGATAAGATTACTGTCCATGATTTAGCACCAGCAGGGGTGGTTTTCATTTCTAATATTGTGCAGCCCCTATTTTATTTATTATTTATTCAATTATTCCTCACACCAGGCTTCCACCAAAGTAACATCAGTTTCAACTTTATAAGGCACAAAACAGAACATTGTAATTCCTCAAAAAACCAATACACAACATGTGCATAATTGTCCATATTGCTGTCCATATTGCTGTGTCATTTTGTTTTGTCACATCACATGCCTGGAGCGTGTAAGCAGAGGGTAGAGTGGTCATGGAAGGCTTTCATGGCGAGTATTGGCTTTGGTTTCCACTTTGATGCTAAGATATTCAGATATTTTTTATATGACACTTCTTGAATATTTTCTATAGTTTTGGAGAGGGTAGGATCTTAAATTAGAAGGAAAATTTCATTAAAATCCCATCTGTGGTGCTTCCAGCATTTCTTTTCTTGACTTGATTCTTAAAAACACATTCTTTCCGTAACACTTGGCCTTATGCTTCCACATCCCTGCAGTCCCTAGAGCTTATCAGTTTAAAAATATATATATTCAGGCTCTACTTTCAGGATAACAAATCCTCCAAAGATACCCCAAACCTCATTTGTATGCTGAATGGTGCACTAAGGTTTTATAAGAAAGTGGTGAGAACACTTCTTCGGGTACATTTCTAATGGCTGTGAAGCCACAGCAGCTAATAGATGAGAACTGAGTAAATCCTCCATTTGTTTAAGCTGATAATACCTTTGCCAGCTCCGTGCAGCAAAAGCTCTGCGTGAAGTTCCTTAGCGAGGATTCCTTGACTCGGCACCCAAGCCACTTCCAATTACCTTAAAGAATGTGGCAACAGTTGAATGCAAAGAGGTGGTTTATGGGATCTGACTGTGAACAGCTGATGAAGGCTCCTGATTTAGGCTCCTAAGTAGACTAAAAGGAAACATTTAATTATCATGCTTAAAGTGTCCTCCCTGCAAGGATGGTAATGAGTGAGTACATGTTGTGAGTCCATCTTGCTTACAAGTTTTTCTTTCTGGGTCTTTTCAATTCTGTCTTCACTCCTCTCACCCCTTGTTCCTGAGAAGTGAGATACGCCTCTCTCCTGCCAAGTTCACACCATTGCTCCTCTATCATCATTTACAAAACAAAAATAGAAATTATCCTTTAAGGCCCATGCCAACCAGCTATAACTTCCTCTCCTTTTACCCACCTCATCTCCTGCCCTGTATTATGGCTTTTGGCTAATCTGGTCAGCTCTACATTCCTTGAACACCTTACATCTGCTTCATACTCTTGCTCTTCAACCTTAATCCCTCACGCCTGACTGACTCCCACAAGTCTTTGAGCTGCCTAGTCTACAGAGAGTTCCCTAGTTCCATGTTTTCCTGTACATTCTACATTAGCTATACCTGCTACAGTGCAATCTCTACCTACCTCTTGGCACTGTCTGAATTGTGCCAGTCCTTAAAGCTTTAAACAAATGCCTGGCCCTCTGGCCATGACCTCCTTTACTTCCAGCTCTCACACTCCCTCACTCAGAGCACACTGATTCAGGATTTTTGACCTCTCTATCTTCTCTCACTCTGCGGGTCTCCTCTTCTCATGCCCTTATTCCTTCATCTATCTAATTTAGATCCTTCACTTGACTCATTTATTCATTCAACTAATTCTTGACTTAGTGTTTGCCAGGCGTTACTCACCCCTGGGAATGCAGCAGTAAATAGTATAGACAAGATACCTGGACTTGTGGAAAGTACACTTATGGAAACTGCATGCTCTTGCTGACCTCTCAAATCACTTGATTTCTTATATATCTATCTAGAAAAATTCTATCCAACATCATGTTAAATGTTCATTATCTTTGCTCCTACACCCAGATCCTGAGTGCTGCTAGAAAAGACACACATACTGGTCTGTATGGAGTGATGCCACAGTTTGGTTAAATAAAATAACTTGATTTATAGGTGCTGGCCCAGTGGCATAGTGGTTAAGTTCACATGCTCTGCTTTGGTGGCCCGGGGTTTGCAGGTTCCTATCCCGGGTGCAGACCTATGCACCGCTTTCAAGCCATACTGTGGCAGGCATCCCACATACAAAGCAGCAGAATATGGGCACAGATATTAGCTCAGGGCTAATCTTCCTCACCAAAGGAAAAAAAATGATTAATAGAACTATAATCAGATGTAACAGTAAACATCCTCAATGTTCTGAATCCCCAACAGAACCCAATACAGTCCTGTGATAATAAAATAATGACAGCTAGTATTTATTGCAGTAGGTGCTGTGTAAAAAATATTTCCCACGTGCAAGTCTTCCTCCTGTCTTGTACCCTTCTGCACTTCATCACTCGGCACAGTGCCCGACACACAGAAGGTGCTAATATAGATTTGGTAAATAAATCTGTACCTCACAGATGAGAAAACTGAGGCTGACAGCTCAGTAACTTGCCCAAGGTCACACACTAGCAAGGAGAAGCCAGCAATGCCAGCTGGAGAATGGTGGCTCTAGACTGATTTAGTCTCCAGTCTATTGCACTGAATTCACATTCTTTGTGTCTCCTTCTCACCAGTCCCCACAAAGGAAAATGTTAAGTCCAGAGAAGGCCAGGGCCATGTCTACTTTGCTCTTTCTTCTAGTATCACTGCCATTTGAGAAAATATTGAGTAAATAAATGAGTGAATGAATGAATACATGAATGAATGAATCTTTGGAGAGAGATCAAATCGGGGGGGTGAAATGTTTATCCTCTCTGATTCTGAGGAGTAACTGTGGCTGAATACGCTGTTGTCAAAAGTACTAATGCCTTTTTCTAAGCACCTTCTCAACTTGTCTTGCCACATTTGACTTTAAGGCAGCTATACTAAATATAGAGGTCTCAGTATATCTAAATGACCTATTTAATAACATTTCTCCTTTGTGCTTCAGACACTTCTTTAAAAAAGAAATCAGTTTGAGTAAATAAATCCCATTTTAATGATCAGAATTGCAGAGACATCTGAAAGATAAAATGTGCCATTTTCATCATGTTTTTGAACAGATATAGCAAAGCAAGTATGATATGGAAAGATGGCAACATATTCTGAAATTTATGTGATGAGTGCCTTAAAAATGTCAAATATTGGGGCCAGCCCGGTGGCGTAGCAGTTAAGTTCACACGCTATGCTTCTGGCAGCCCGGGGTTTGCAGGTTCAGATCCCGGGCATAGACCAACTCACCACTTGTCGAGCCATGCTGTGGCGGCATCCCATATAAAGTAGAGGAAGATGGGCACACATGTTAGCCCAGGGCCAGTCTTCCTCAGCAAAAAAAAAGAGGAGGATTGGCAACAGATGTCAGCTCGGGGCTAATCTTCCTCACCAAAAAAAAAAAAAAAAGTTAAATATCTACTATAATTCTGCTGTTTCCTACTACAGAGTTTAACATCCTACACAGTCAGGGTCCAAAGCTGAAGCCATGAAGAGAGGTTGGAAATGCTGTTATAAAGAATTTGCTTCCACAGCTTGGGTGTTAGGATATTTTATCAGTTTATTTAGGTTTCTGTTGTGGCTGAAATGACGTATATGGAGGGGATAGGGTGATGGGCAGGATATAAAAAGTGAGCCTGCAGATGGAAAGGAAAGCATTAAATTACATCTTCATATTCCAGAGCAGTAGTTGGCAAGCTTGGCTATATATTAAAATCATCTGGGCCACTTTAAAAACTCTTGACGCACAAGCCCTGCCCTAGACTGATGAACCCAGCATCTCTAGGAATGGGACCCAGGCATCAGCATATTTTCAAACTCTTCGGGTAGTTCCAGAGTTCAGCCAAGGTTGAGAACCACTGTTCTCTAATGCAGACAGCTGTTAGAAAGTGAGGTCAGAGCAGCTCATTTGAGTGATGATAAATGTGCTCCCTCCTCTGCCAAGCTTCTGTTCCCCTTTATTTGCTTCTGTTTCTCTTTCAGGTTGCATTTAATTTCTCATGCTAGCTTTCTTGACTGCTGTTACTTTCTCTCCATCCAAATAGTCCATATGCAAATTATCTTTAACCAAAACTGTTACTTCATTTCGCACATATATCTTATCCATATTTTCAACCAAAAACCTTCTCTGGCACCCCCTTCGCTTAAGCATCCCTCAGAACCTGGGGGTTCTATTACAAAGCCAGCTGTTTGGAAGCAAGCATCCATTAGAGCACATCAACTGATAAAAGGAGGCTGAAAGGGCTTCAAATTTCCTTTACGTCACTTTGTTCTTTAAACCAATTATAGTCACACTATCACAAGCTGGGCCCTGAAAGCTTCCAACACCTCTGAATTTTCTCAGATGCTGTCTCTCCTTTTGCTCTTCTTGCAGAGGTTTAGCAGATATAGAGATAGACTCTCCTGTCTTGCACCTCAGAAACAACAGGGTTAGTTTTTTCTTGTCCAAAGTGATTCAGTGTAGCCATTATTAGCACTGTCATACATCCCAGAGAATAAAGGAGGTTGGCTTTGTGAGGTCGTGGACCTTACTTTATTAAATTTGAATTTTATTAAATATATAATACTTGATTTCTCTTCCAGCAAATCTTTGTAACCATGGGCAAAGAAAAAGCACATTTGATATAATTTAGTTGTGCAATAACTGGCTTAATTTAACAATCAATTATTAATGAATTAGTAACAGATAAATAAATTCCATAGATTATCCCTACGCTTCCTTTTAGCTAATAAGGATAGTGTCTTCTCCCACTGAACATTTAATAGGAACTGCTAACATGTTGCAAAATTAGCAGATTTAAGTTTCATTACCTTTTCATTTCCCTATCTGCCTTCTAATGAGCAAGGTAATGAGCAAAGAAGTGGCCAGGAGGAGGCAGTGAAAAAGAAAAAATAGAAGTAAAAAGACTGAGAAACATAGAACCAAGTGTATTTCCATCCCTATTCACCATGCCATGTAAATAACAACCATGTCAGAGGCTCCTCCCTTTATTATAAGACTTCAGTGTATATTTGAGTTAGAACTAGAGTACTGATACAATGTCATGAACAAAGACAATCATGTCTATTACTCTGAGGTAACTGGGGGAAAGTTAAGAATGATTTAAAGACACACAACATAATTCTATTCAGTGCTGTTTTAACCAGGGTGTTTAAATAAACATAAAAATGTAAGCCCTAAAAGTGAGTCTTTCTCTGCTGTAGTTAAAATGAGAAGATTATCAATGTACATTCCTTATTTTAAATTATCTTCATGGCCAGTTTATCAGCTGTGCATGAAAAATTATGTTTGTTACTCTGTACGCGTATCTTGGGTTTGCCTTCCCTTCTTCCCCACAATGGGTCACCACACTCACATAATTAACCACACACTATCCTGAACGGCTTTGTTGTATTTTCAAATATTGAATCCATCCTCAAATAAAGATATACCATCTCAGAGAATATTAAAGTCAATGAGTCTTGATATTGGAAAGCAATTTCAAAAGGAAACATGGTGTAAGAGTATGAAACAGAAATAACACAGCTTAACAATCCCTTTGTGTATGTTTCTGGATGAATTATGTGCCTCTGAACTAAGGATAGCCCTTGAAGGCCGACTTTCCGTTCCGTTGGTGCCACCAGAAGTGTATGTTACTTGATTGACCTACCTATGGAGTTGAAGTGAACAATTTTACGGTCCTACCTAAAGATCTTTCCCAAATTACTAATTCAAAGTTATAAGGTACACAAGAAAATGGTGACACTAAATCTAATGCACCATCCATAACCCGAGTCCCCAGATCTTCAGCCTCTATTATTATTATTATTATTATTAATATGTTATGAAAATCAAGACCAATTCACCCAGTTCATGTGGACATTGATGTCAACTTCTAAAGATATTACATGATGTTTGGGAACAGCTATCTTATACCATGAAAAAATAGAGATAAACTGACATTGTTGGGAGTCTAAAACCCTAGTCTTCATATTCTCATGATTCAATCTGACTGTACAGAACATACTTAGTCACCTTTCCACCCTGCTATCCTCTTTCTGTACTTATTTTTAGAAATAATACTTAAGTCGCCCAGAAAGCAAGATGATTATTAATTATTTACTTATCTGGAGTCAAACCTTTTTAGTTTTCACTGAATCACTTATTTACGAATGAAAAACAGCTCAGAAATCCCCAACATATTGACCCAGAATATAAATGTCACATCTTTTTCCTCTTACAAAGCTATTTTTAATATGAGTAATTATTGATTTCCAAATGGAAGAAAAAAAAAAAAACACTACTCTACAGTTAATGCTGCATTGGGACCAGTATGTTTTCATTTCTGTTAAAAAGCAACAGATTGTCCAGCATTCGGAATGGAGAAGTCAGAACGTGACGTTTGGTGCAGTCAAGAACACTTTTAACACTCGGCAGATTGCTTGCTCCTATTTCTATAGTGGTTACTATAGAACCCACCCAGAGACAATTTCTCCGGCGTTTTCATGTGCATGTCCATCTTTCCTTACAAGGTAGCCAGGGTGCTTCAGGGAGAGCGGAGCTAACCTCTGGACCTAATTAGGCTAAGGGGATCCTTTTTCTCTTTGCCAGTGATGGACTCAGGGATGCAGGGCTAAGCCAATAGATTTCATGAAATTTTCCTGGCTAAACGGATTGGTTAAATAGTTGGCAGGTAACCCAATATTGGCAATAAAACTTAACGGACTATTGCTTAGGGCATTGAAAAAGACATTTCCTTGCTCCTAACAGAACAACTGGAAGAGATCGTCTCTCCTCCTCTGAACTTCAAATAGTGACATGAGGACTAGACATGCCATAACCATGTCCCGCTGTCTGAAGATGAGGTTGTCACAGGCAGAGTGGTGATTCAGGGAAACAGGGCAGGAGTCCTGAGCAAAGGAGGCCTCACCTGTGTCCCACATCTGAACTTATTCCTTTAACTGAAGCAATACGTTCCCTGTACTGCATAAATGAGTTCGAATTTTCTTCTTTCCTATTATTGATAACCCAAACACTTTGAAATATTCTCTAATCACAAGTATTGTATCTCAGCTTCTTCTAAACATTAAAAAGCCTGTCCCCTTACAATTGCCTATTACTGTTCTCTTACCACAGTTTAATTTCATCTTTCCCAGCGAGTCTTTCCTGCTTGACCTGGAATTAATCTAACATCCAATATCTAAATTTACTGTGGTAAGAATATGGACACATGTGAGCATCTATTTCCTGTGTATATGAGTACAAAATATTTTTGTAGATTATATGATGTCTAACAAACTTGAATGTTTGTAAGTTTTTTTAAAAGTATGGACTCAAAAAAACCAAACACATTTTGAAAGAAGACTTCAATTAGAATCAGTTTCTAAAATTCAGTGGCCTTCTAAACAATTGTAGCTGAAAGTCCAGACTGTGAAAATAGAGGTTAATGTAGAAGCTCAAATTTCCATAAAGGTAAAAAACAGTTTTCTAAACCGCTTGCCTGGAGATTTTTGACTCAGAAGGTCTGGAATGTGTTTATGACAGGTGACTATATCTTTGATTGAGTAGAGAATCAGGAGTGATATTTCTAAAAGCAGCAAAAGAAACTTTGTATGTGTGCTGTTTTAAAATATTTTACGTTTGACTTGGCAGCAGGAAATCAGGGAATGGCAAGAGCAAAAGGCAGCTTGAAACTTTACCTGAACGCAAATATTTAGTGAAAGAAGATAACAGATGACAGGGAAAACATTTATCTCCTACATAGGTGATAGAGTGGAAATGATAGAGTGGGGATGATAGAGTGGATGGAGAGTGAAAATTACATTTGATTTGAGACAAAATGACTGTAAATGTTCTTAACTAACCATGTCAACAAGCCAAAAAACACTACTAGAGAATATGTACCTCTAAAAGCTGCAGATCCTAACATAAGGGTAAGAATATTATATTAAAGTTCCAGTAAAGTTAAAAAAAAAAACTGGTAATGTAATTAATAGTAGAAAATAGTAAAATCTTCAGAGATTGCAACGTCCTGTTGAGGCAACATATTAAATCTTGTTCCAAAATATTTCCTTTACTCATTATATAGAGATAATTCCATTTCAACCATTGCTTTAAATAAGAATTGTTCTTTTAAAAAAATCATATTTAAATACAGATGCCCTTATTTTATCTCTTATCCGTGTATCAGTTATCCATCAGACAAGGTGAAAACTCTGACTTTGACATTAACTAGCTATATGATCTTGGGCAAGTGTCTTAAAGTTGGTATGCCTTAATTTCCCCATCTATGCGCTGGGAATAACAGGCCCTGCTTTTGATGGGATTATCTAGCGTATTACAATAGATAGCATTTGCAAAGTATTTATATGATGCCTACATAGCAAAAATTCAAGAAAGCTTAACTGTGGTCACTACTATTGATGTCTTGTCTCTAAATTGGCAGCAGCATCCAACTTGTAGCTGCTGGAGAGGATGTAACTGCTTGGACTCGCAAAGGACTGAGTGACTGACCCGGGAAGAAAACACCCTTTCTAAAACAGTACTTCCAGTTCTAGTATACAACCCACAACCACCTTTGATACGCATAAAATCCCCTCCACTCTTTTAATGTTTTTTGATATTTCAAAATAAATTCAAGATGAGAATTAACAGCAAATTAAAGCAATTATAAAATTAAGTATGTTTTTCCAAACTACTCGTGTCCCTCCCTCAAACTGTAGATATTCTAACACATTCCCCTAGGACAGTGTTTGATAAAGTGTGGTCCTAGATCATTAACATTAGAATCACCCTAGGTGAGGCAATTTATTAAAATGCAAGTTACTTGGTTCCCAACGCAGACTGAGGGAAGAAATATGGTGGGGAGAGAGGTCTGAGAAACTTCAATTTTTGCAGTCACCTGAGATAAATTTTTATGGACATGTAGATGTGCAAAATAATAATCTAGGGCATTGGTTCTCAAAGTGTGATTCCTGGACTAGTAGCATTAGCATCATGTAGGAACTTACCAGAAATACCAATTCTCCAGCCCCATTCCAGACCTGGAGAATCAAACTCTGGGGGTGAGCCCAGCAGTCTGTGCCTTCCAGGTGATGCTGGTGCATGCTAAAGTTTGAGAACTACTGTGCTAGATTCTTGCTATGCAAAGTGTGGTCGAAGGAGCAATGTTTGGGCATCTGGGAGCTTGTTAGAAATCAGAAGTTTGAGCTTCAGTCCAGTCCAAGTGAATCAGAATTTACAATTTAATAAGATGCCCAGATTATTTCTATGCACATTGAAATTTGAGAAACACTGGGCTAAGGCAGTGTCTTTCAAACTTCCATGAAAGTAAAAATATAACTTCCCAAGTCTCTTCCCTGGAGATTTTGATTCTGAAAGTCTGGGATGATTTTAAGATTTTATATGTATAGCAGGAATCCCACAATAAATATTATCAGGAATGTTTAGGAAATATGGCTTTGGAGAATAATTCCTGGGCCCCACCTAATTTTTGAACCATTGTTCTATATCAGGGTTTCTCAATCTTGGCACTATAAACAATTGGGGCCAGATAATTCTTTGTTGTGGGGGCTATTCTGTGCAATGAGGATGTTCAGCAATGTCCCTGGCCCCTCCCCACTAGATGTCAGCAGTAGCCTCTCCAGCCGTGACAATTAAAAATGTCTCCAACATTGACAAATGTCCCCTGGGAGGCAAAATCCCCCTGTCCTCTGTTGAGACAGAGGAAAAAGAGGAGAAGACAATGCTAGCAGTTATCTATTGCTGTGTAACACTACTCCAAAGCTTGGGAGCTTAAAACAGCAGACATGGTTTTGCTCGTGGGTCAAGAATTCAGGGAAGAGTTGGTTGAGTGGTTCTTCTGCTCCACATGGCATCAGCCCATGACACTCCCTCAGCTGCCTTCCATTAGCAGCTGAACTGGAAGATCCGTGAATCCCTCACTCACATATCTGGTCATTTAGAGCTCTCTCTGTCCACGTGACGTCTCAGCCTTCGGCAGTCCCACTCAAGCTTCTTTGCTGCATGATGGATGGATTCCCAAGAGAGAAAGCAGAGGCTTCCAGGCATCTTAATGGCTAGTCCTGCAATTATCACAGTGTCATTTCCTACACATTTTACGGATCAAAGCAAGTCACGAGGGCAGGCCAGACTCAAGGGGAGGCACACAGGCCGTACGCATTTACAGGAGGGGAGGGGTTAATGGCAGTCATCTTTGGAGATTATTCACCACAATGAGTCTTGCAGACACAGTGCACTTCAATAACAGAGTGGTCATACCTGTTGTACACTCTACTAGACTTATTTTTTTCTGAAAGATGCATCGTGGAGAGAATTTTTTATGGCATTCCAGTTCCGTTGCCTCCATTCTACCCTATCCCCCTTTTGTTCTGTTTTTTTTGTTTTTTTTTTTTCCTTTTGAGTTACAACATACATACTGTAAAGTATACGTAACTAAATTATAGAGCTGTATGAGTTTTTGCATCCTGGATCAGGACATAGAAGGTTAACAGCACCCCCAGAAGCCTCCCAGTCATTACCTCCCTCCACAAGTAACCACTGAATTCTATCGCCATAAATTAGTTTTGCCTAATTTTCAATTTCACATAAATGGAATCATAGAATATTACCCCTGTGTGTTTGGCTTCTTTTGCTCAACATCATGCCTGGAAGATTTATCTCTGTTGTTCTGTATACAGCCTGACTCTTCTTACCTCCTCTTAACTGGTGTACCTGTTGTCTCTTTTCTTACATTTCATCATTTATTCCTCAGCTACATTAGCCTTCCTTAAAAGCTGATTCAACATGTCTTCTGATGAAGACTCATCATCAGCTCTTGGCTCTCCACTACTTCCAAAATAAAATCTAAACATCCAGCTTCCACCATCCAATATCAATCTATTTTTCAAATCTTATGTTACTCACCAAAGAGAATACCCAACTGGGTCCCATTTAATCCTTAACTTCTACCATATTTTCATAAGCCTTACTGGGGTTCTGCAATTGAGAAATGGACCTCCTCCCAAGGTCTTGTTTTTTTTTTTTTCTTGCTCACTTGAATTGGTTGGGCTTTCAATTATGAGTTTTTAAATACTATATTAACCACATACTCCATCAACTAGTCAATAAGAGATCTCATAACACAAGAAAGTTGAAGTTGTTTCTGGCTAAACTGGAAAAAACCTTGAGGTAGAAAACATTTCCTCTTTGAGATACTAACTCAATTTGAAGCAGGAATTCTCAAAATATAAAACTTGATTGAGATTTCAAAAACACAAATTGATTAGGAGCAAGTAAAATAGAAGAAATTCAGGAAAACAATTGAACAGAGGTCTGTATGAATGTGAATACATTATCTTGAAGAATTAATCATATTTCTGCACTAGGAATATGTTAGGAAAAAGAGTATTTCTTGAGTCTAATAATCACAGCTTTGGAGGTACCATATATTAAAGAACTAAAAGCATCAGAGAAGGTCAAATATCTAGTAAGGAGTAGTTATCATTGAGAGAATTATAAATTTTTATTTTGAACATGAAGGAACAGTGGAGATGAAAGATGTCTTTAATTATTTGAAAGAATGTTATTTGTTTCACCACTTAGTCTAGAACTGTGTCTAATCTGTGGGTGTCAATGTAGCATAAACAACATCAGCAGACAATGAGCTCTCATCACTAGAGGTGGGAGTCCTAACTTAGGTCAAAGTTTGGTCTACTATATGTGGTTCCTAGATGCTGGTTTATTAACCAGAAGCATCAGAGTCACTGGGGTACCTATACAAAACAAAATCGTCTAGTCTCACTTTTTAACCTACTGAATCACCTGGGACATGGTGGCTAAGAATATGCATTTCTAAGCAAGTGCCTAGTCAAGATCTAAGACCTCTTTTAACTCAAGAAATGTCTACCTTTGATAGTGAAAGGTGTGTTAAAGTGTTTCAAATTGTCCCTGATTCAAGGAATGCTTTGGATTTCTAAGCTTAATGTGGAAAACATTTTTTTCAATTATCTGAAGCTCCATTCATTTATTTGTTTATTTATTCAACATCCATTGGGGAGCTACCATGTGTACTGACATGGAGTAAACACAATGAGTCAGGTCCCTGAACTCATGCAGTATCCAAATTAAAAGGGAAAACAGACATTAAACTAATGAATACAAAAAACAAATTTGTAATTACAAATATGCCAAGCCATGTAAGGGTAATAAGTATTATGAAAGAAACTATGGAGCTTGATGCAAAGGTTCTACTAAAGAGGTCCAGTTGAGACTAGAGGTCAGAAACATCTCCACTAATGAAATGCCATTTAAGCTGAGACTGAAAATATGGGAAGAAATATTCCAGGCCATGAGTGAGTGGAAAGGCATCACAAGCAGAGACAACAGCAATTGTGAAGGCGCTGAGGTGGGGAGAAGAAATTTATGTTTGTGAGGAACTGAAAGAAGGTCTGTGTGTTTGAAGCAAATGAGTGATCCAAGATGAAGTTTATCGTTAGGCAGGAGCAAGATCATGCTCAGTGTGCTGATTAATTTTATGTGTCAACTTGTCTGGGCCATGGTTCCCAGATATGTGGTCAAACATTATTCTGGATGCTTCTGTGAGGGTGTTTTTGGATAAAATTAGCATTTAAGTATTTGGACTCTGAGTACAGCAGATTGCCCTCCATAATGTGGGTGGGCCTCATCCAGTCAGTAGAAGGCCTGAAAACGGCAAAACTGACTTCCTCAGAACAAGAGGGAACTCTGCCAGAAGACGGATTGTGGACTTGAACTGCAACAGTGGCCCTTCCCTGGATCTCCAGTCTGCTGACTTGCCCTACAGATTTTGGGCTTGCCAGACTTTTGTGTATACACACACATCCTACTGTTTCTCTGGAGAACCCTGACTAATACAACAAACCTTGAAAACCTTAGACGTTTTATTTTGCCCAATATTAGAAGGGGAAGCCATTGCAGAGAAGTACCTTTAGCAAAGTTTGGTCATCACATATTTAGTTTCTGTAGATACTTTTTTATCCTAGTATCTCAGTACAGATTTCCAGAATGGACTACCAGATTCATAGTCTCCCCATAGCCCCTTTAACTCTTTAATATCCTCTGTCATGCATTTTATACCTTTCCTTTTTGTGCCCATTCCTTGATAAATCCAATCTCAAAAGTTCCACATCTCCCTGCTGTAAAGACTTTACAGGATAAATCATTTTAAATAAAGCAGCTTTTAAGCTAATTTAACTCCATGGCCCCCAGCACACCAACTGCATTTAGTTTCAAAATCCCAATTTTCTCTTTCTCTATAACTTGCATACAGTGTGGTTAAATGACAAGAAACATTCAGCCCAGATCCCGAAGTTAAGACAAATATCAATTTCTTTTCCTTTCTAGAAATAAATCTGTGAAGAACTTTCTTTGAATTGGGGTGCGTGGTGGGGGTTTTCTTGTAATGTATTTTCATGGCTCCCATCCAACGGAAGCCAGCAAACTAAATCACATGACACAGAGGCAGCCTCGCTGGCTCCCTAAAGAGTGGAGGGAGGTCAGTCTTCTTCTCGAACAATTCACACAATTCAGAGAGCAATTATAGCTCTCAATTTTCTTACTATGCATGCCTGCATGCCTTTTGTTTTTAAAAAATCATGAATAATATTTGAGCTTTATCATCATCAACTATATTTTGATAACCTACTATGCACAATGTTCTAGGCCATGTATTAAGGATTGAATGATTGATTGCATACATCACTCACTCATTCATTCATTCAACAAAAACTTGATGAATGCCAAGCTCTGTTCAAGCCTCTGGGGATATGGCAGTGAACAAGGAAAGATGGAACATAGATCTTTCTTTCTTTCATTGGATTCTCTTTTATTCTGGAGGGGGAGATAGACTCTATGATAATTGAGCAAGATAATTTCAGAAAACAGTAAGTGCTGTGACTATAGTCATAAAAAGAACAAACATTTAACATATATTTTGTGCCAGGAACTATACTAAGCATTTTACTTCTATGAACTCTTTACCCTCACAACAGCCCTACAAGGCAGGTTTAACAAAGTAGGAGCTGAGTCATCAGGAGGGTAAGCATGGCTGAAACAAGGTAGAGCCCAGGCTTTGCCTCCAGGCCTTGTGACCCCCGTGTGTACTCCTCACTCCCGTGCCGTGTTGGTGGCTGTGGGAGGAAGGCACTGGGGGTCCACTTTCGATGGGATATCACATATCCCCATTTCGATGAGGAGGAAATAGGGACTCAGAAATAATAGCCTGTCTTGAGTCAGCAAAAGACAAGGAGTGATTCTGCGCACCGACTCTGGAAAAGTTTGGTGACTGTATAGGTGAGTAAACTGGAAACCTCAGACTGGAAGGGGAAAAGTGACTTAAATGGACAGAAAATATATTTTATACACAAAATTCATTTTTCTATTAATTAATGGAGATGAGACATTTGGCTCACTGCAGGATGTTTAAAACAGAGAGAACATCTCTTTTCAAAAAGGAATGGAGGAGAAGAGAGCTGACATTTACTGAATGTCTATTTTGTATTAGACATCGTGTTCAGTGCTTTCTGGATCCAGTGGATTATAATTTTTAAACCTGAACTAATCAAGATACCACCAGCAGCTCAAGCCCCTACAGTCAGATCCACACTGATGGCTGATGTCTCAGCGATCCCCGGTGCTGAGGTTTCTTCCAGTTCTCAGCTGTCTGCTCTCTGGTTGCACATTTGTGTGCAAAAATCCTACGCTTTTGTTATAGCTTGAGCTGATATTTTAAGGTCCTTCTGAAAATATTGCCTCTTAATTTGATAAATTACCCTAACATCTGTCCTTAAGTGTGTGTGAGTGAATGAGAAAGAGAGAGCAAGAAAGAGAGAATGAGACCAAGAGAGTGAGAATAAGAGAGAGTGAGACAGAGAGACATACACAGAATGAATACGAAGGGGTATATCACAAAACAGCCATCATGGATGCTTCAAAGATGTGGTGCCCATGTATTGCCATTCATTACCCCATTAATTCAGAGCTTTGTTTTTTAATTTGCACAGTAGAAATCAGGGTCTTGGAAGAAAGAGAGGGAGTGAGAGGTCTACTGAATCCTTGGCCTTCTCAAAGTGGTCCCACGGCCAATAAGGTTTCATGTTCCATCAGGGAACTTGTAAGCAAAACACAATTTAATATTCTTATTGTCCCTAAGTGCTGATGAAAGGATTATCAAGAGAAAATAAACAACTTAATGTCTGTCTCTGCCTATAAACAAACCCACACAATCAGAAATCAGTGAACTTTTTCTTTTGCTGTGGTGTTTCTCTAGCCTATAGATATTAATTCCATTATTTATCCATCCATGCAGTCACCCATTTATCCTCTAAACAAAGATTTACTGAGCACCTATTAATTCCGGGCCTGGAATCCTAACAAGAGGTACGGTTATAGGACTCATGAGCCTATAGATGGTGGTTGAAGTCATGGGCATAGAAGAGATTTCCCAGAGGAAAAAAATAACTCAGTGAAAAGAAATGAGGGCCCAGGACAGATCCCCGGATAATGCAAACATTGAAGCATAAAGAATTATGAGCTAGGAAAGGAAACCTAGAATAAATGGTCAGAAAATTAAGAGAAGAATAGAAAATATATAACTTTTTTTTTTTTGGTAAGGAAGATTGGCCCTGAGTTAACATCTGTTGCCATTCTTCCTCTTTTTGCTTAGGAAGATTTTCCTTGAGCTAACATCTGTGCCAATCTTCCTCCATTTTGTATGTGGGACGCCAGCACAGCATGGCTTGATGAGCAGTGTGTCAGTCTGCACCTGGGATCTGAACCTGCGAACCCCAGGCCACCAAAGTGGAGTGCATGAACTTAACTGCTACATCACCAGGCTGGCTCCAAGATATAATTTTTTAATAAGAAAGGAGGCCTCAGCAAGATCCAGTCAGATGAAGACCGGATGGGTCCAGAGGATCACGTACCCAGGAGATTATTGGCAAGTTTTACCTGTGACATCTCAGTGCTAGGTTGGAGATAAAAGCCTGATTACTATGGGGTGAAAAATGGAGGGCAGGCACTGAGTAGAAACTGTAGTCAGAGATTATCTACTTGAGGAGTCTGGCTGTAAAGAAAAACAGAAAGGATGAGCAATAAAAGGATATTCCAAGACAAAGGAGAATCAATAGCATAAGATGGAGGCGACTTGGGCACATTCACAAGCTGTGTGGAAGGAGCTGGTATAGAGGAGAGTCATTGGAAATGCAGGAGAGAGAAAGCAGAGGGTCAAGAGGCACTGGGATCAACAGCACGGAAGCAGAGATATGTAGAAGATAAGACATACCTTCCTCAGGCACTGGAAAAGGGATGGAATTAGATGCAATTCCATACTCATTAAGTATAAGAACAGAAAGCTGAAGGGGATCACATCTAAAAATGCTGTCTTTCTAGGTGACTAAGGCAAAGTTCAACTAAGTACTGGGGGAGTGGGGTAGAGAACTGTGGGGGCTGGTACAGGTACAAAATACCCACGCTGGAGAATGGGAAAAGAGGCTAATCAAGGGCATTTGGAATTATTGAGTAGACACAAAAGAGCCAGTTGGGTTGAACATTTACTTGATAGCATTGAGCTAGAGTAGCATTTCTCAAAGTCTGTTCCATGGGTCACCTGAATTAAATTCTCCTGAGGTCCTTGCTAATAATGCCAATTTGTGGACCCCATTCCAGACCTTACTAGGTTTTCTCCATTGATTCTGGTGTTCACTGAAGTTTGGAACCACTGACCAAGAGCAGTTTCTCAGTCCCCAGAATCATCCAGGCTCTTGTTATAGTACAGATTCTTAACCTTCAGCCAGATCTTTTGAATCAATGCCCTCAACAGAGAGTTCTGGGGGTCTATACTGTTAATGAGAGGCCTGGATGTTTCTGATAATCAGTCAAGTTTCAGAATACTGATCTAAAGTTTAGAAGTGATGGGACCTGGATGGAACAGTTAACAGTGGTGTATGAGTTCACAAGAGATGATTTAAAAAAAATTTTTTTTAATTAATATATAGCTAAATTGACATTTTTGATATCCCATTATAGGAATTTTAGCCCATTTGTAAATTTGATAACCACCACCACAATTAGAACAGTTCTATCACCCAAAAAAGTCTTTGTGCTTTAGAGTCAAATTCTCCCCCGCATGCTAACCTCTGGCAACAAGTGACCTGTTCTCCATCACTACAGTCTTGTCCTTTCAAGAATATCATATAAACAGAATCAAACACTCTGTAACCTTTCGAGACTGACTTGTTTCACTCAGCATAATGCCTTTGACATTCATCCAAGTTGTTGCTTTTATCAATATTTTGTTCCTTTTTATGGCTGGCTAATATTCCAATATATAGGTGTACCACAATTTGTTCATTCAGTTACCCATTAATGGATATTTGAGTTGTTTCCAGTTTTTATGATTATGTAAAATGCTGCAACAAACAAGTGTGAAGATTTTTATGTTAACATAAGCCTTTAATTCTTTAGTGTAAACAGCCAGGAGTGAGGTTTCTACAAAGATGATTTCTTAATTCATTAACAAATAGTTATTGAGCAGTTGTTATGTATAACATGAAGTTTGAACTATCTAAGTGTAGAAGAATTATCACAAAGTTGAATAAGATGCAGAATGCCCTTCAACACAAAGCAGAAGATATGGACATACACACAGTTTTTACAAAGGAGTGGAGGATGGGATAAGGGGCAAAGGCTCATGTGGGAAGTGCTGACTTTGGGTTAAATATCAACACATTCAGCTTGCAGGCTGGTGTGATTATATGTAAGGACCACTTTCTCCTCTCATTGCCATGGCTAATGTTATAGAACCCGTGGGCTCTAAAGCAATAACTAATCTAAATCAAGTAAAAAAAAATTGTATAGATATTTTTGTTCAACACTATATCAAAAGATTAGCACGTAGCAATGAATGCTCGGTAAAGAAATAAAGGAAGAGTCGTGTATGTGTAGATATGTTGGGGACCAGCAGGCGTGACTATTTCAGCAGAGGTTAGTGGATAATAGTGCAAGTTCATGCTGTAGGAAATGAGATCAGATTCATTTAAATCATTTTTTTTATGTTGTGAAATCAGGGTTTGGGGATGATGGGAAGTAGATTTCTCATATACTGGTACAGCTTGTGTAGGATGTCTGCCTTAACTCTGGCTACGCTGAGCCAGTGGCTGTTCCTGTCCTTCTCCAAGTCTAACAGAATACTCAAGTCAACGGCATGTGTTAACGGAAGATTCAGCTATGCCTATGTGCTCTGCCTGGAGGTCCCATGGTGAAAAAAACCCAGCAGTAAACTGCTTGCAGGAGAGGCAGCCACAAAACAGTAATGAGCTTGCAAAATGATGGTCCCTAGAGCCTTGCCCCACACCAGAAATCAGAAGAACTGGCAGAAACAAAGCACCGTGTTAGCACAAGCTGAGCTCTCTATGAACAACATAATAGAATGAAGCAAAGTTGTTCAGGAAGGAAGAGGGAAGGGATCAAGGGCTGTCAGATTTGCTTCCAAATTGGAGCAAATAAGAATCTCCCTTGGCTTTAAAAATAGGCCCAGGAAACCCATGTGTCTAAAACCAGCACACATCTATTTTGAAATTTGCTTCTGAGTCTTTATTTTCAACGAAGGCAACATCTGTTTGGGAACATTATCAGAAGAGACACTGCATGTGGAGAATAGCTAACTGATAGCCTTAAGTTGGTCAAGGAATAGCTAGGCTTGCTAATGTGAAAAGAATGCAAAAATGTCTGCTTCAATCTGATCAATCAACATGCTTCTAAAACTATGCGTACTACACAAGACTATTAAGAAAGCACACAGAGAGGATATTTGCAAATAGCGTCAATGGACTTGTTACTTGGCAAGTATATAATCACATCATGGCCACGACTCCCAGCTTAGGACATGAGACAGAAGCAGTGCAGACATGAAGACTCTGCAGTGTTCAACAACCTCTCAGAAAAGAACAATCTGCTTGCCATGAAAGTTGTTTGTATGTTGGGGAATGTGTGTGTGTGCATGTGTGAATAATGTGCAATGCAATAGTCTTACAACAGAGGCAATGTTTAGTCATTCCAAAAGAGTGCTGGAGAAATTACTTTTTATTCCTTATTCTGCAATATGACATTTCTATGATGCTTTGATTCGTGACCATTAAATTCCCAAATCCCTGAGAAGGATATAAGTGACAAGAATTATTTTTATTACTGTTGTTGCCTTGCTGATGGGCACACATTTTAAATTTACCCTGCAAACCAGCTCTTCCCATCTTCCCTGGGTCCATTATCCCATCATATAAGACAAAAGATTGAGGTCTTCACGCTTCATGTCTCTCTTCCATCTATCCATAGTCGGCTGTTGTGGAGTCCCATAAACATTTCTTAGAACATTTTAAGGCTATAACAGCACTAATGGTGACAGCAGCAGCAACAGCAGACAGCTTTTATTGAGCATTTACTATATGCCAGGTGATGACCTAAGGATGTCACAGCATTCATTCTCACTACAAAGCCAACAGCAGGATAACTCTCATTTGATATATGAGAAAATAAAAGTACATTATAAAGGATAACACCTTGCTCAACATCACAGCTGGAATGTAGGAGAGCCAGAAATTGTAGGAGAAAGTGAGAAACCCAGACTCCCTGATTGATTGTCTCCTCATATATATGTGTGTGTGTGTGTGTGTACCTAGGTATATTTGTGTATAAGTACAAATATGCATATGTTTACATATACACGTATATACTTTCATATATATATTTTAAAATATATATGTTCGTATATATATATCTTCAAATATATATCTTTATATATATATATCTTTAAATATATATATATTTGATCTATCTATATGGCTTCTGGTTTTACTATTTATTATGGAAACAATCACCTCCCAGCTAAGTTAATTGCCACAATCACCTCTCCATCTGGCAGGAAGGGCTAGCATAGAGCTATGACTGGGAAGAGGCCGCTCAGCCAGCAAGTACAACTCCCAAATGTTTTTATTTCTAGATGAGGCCACACGACCAGCCATTGTCAATAGCAAACAAATGAAAACGGATGTGGGCCCCTTAAAAACCAAGGTTTTTAAAGAAGTAGGTGTGTCTTCCTGTCACTGAATTTCTCTTTTCACTATTTGGATGCAATAATGATGAGATTCTACAGAACGTCAGGGCCACAGGAAGAATGGGGCCTGAAATCAGCACATGGGAGAAGTCTGACCACCAAGGAGAAAACATTAGACTACTATATGAGTGACACAGAAACTACTGTGTTTAGCTGCTGAAAGGGAGATATCTATTTGTCACCACCGTCTTTCCTACTCTTATACACTCAGGTAAATCCTTTATTCCACCATCTTTACTCATTAATCTCCATCTTTTTCACCCACAGGAACCAGGAAACTTTTTCTGTAAATGGCCAGATAGCAAATATTTTAGGCTTTGAGGGCCGTACAAGGTCACTGTTGCACTTGATTTTTTCTAAAAGCTATTTAAAAATTAAAAAAAAAAAAAATCTTCACTTGAGGGCCATAGAAAACATGTCGTGAGCTGGATTTGGCCTGCAGGCCATAGTTTGCCAACCTGTGACCTAGAATATTACTGTCAGACTGAAATTTTAATTACAAATTATATTATATCACATAGCCTCTCACAAAGCTCTTTGGATCCATACTTCCTATTTTAATCAGCCATAAAGTTTTCTCCTAGATTTTTAGCTCTTCCTCGGGCTGGTAATGCTGACCTCTCATCTTACTACGAAAACAAGTCTATTTCCTCATTCCCTGTTCCACACACATCCCTTGTCCCATGTGTAGACAACTCCTGTACAGTACTTCTCTATGCTCCTGCAAGAGCAGTCAGCCAATGCCCACTCCATGTCTTTCCTCCTCTATAAACCTTCAGAAGAAAACTCCAATCCTCCTAGGTTTGCCTTTCTTCTGAGCTCCTGAAAGAGGAATCCTGCATCACACTACACAGCACTTAATTATATTCTTGGGAATCAACTGTACCAGTTATTATACCAGGCACTGAAACTACAACAATGCACATGTCGCAGCCCTTCCCCTGGAGAACTAGAAAGACAAGCAGGTAATGACAATAACCTTGTATTGTTAACCCGATTCCAAAGGGAATCAGAGAGCAGCCTGGGAAGCACGCTGGGAATAGTTTGCCTCATGTCATTTTTAGTTTGTTTCAAAGGTACATCTTGTTGCTAGCTTGAGAAAAGGAGATGATCTTGTGTGTGTGTATTCTCTCCTGCTGAGCAATGAGCATACTGCAGAAGAGCATTTGGTTGATGGAGATACAAGAATTCAGATCAAATCAATTGTTAATTTTGACGTACTTATATGAAGGGCACTGTCTTAGATACTGAGGAGTACTGGAAGAAAATTAAACATTATTTATAATTATACTAGTTCCAGGAAAAGCTTGAAATTACTACCAATAGAAGACTAATTAACATCAGGGTCATAAAAATAAAAATAAAAATGTAAAAGTAATATAGTACAACGGAAACTACAATTATTTCAGAAAGATGGACTAATGATGGTTATTACTATAGCATATTAAATGTGTCTCTGAGTTACACAGTAGCCAACAGAAAAATATGCAATAGAGATAGATGAAAGATAGATAAGGTTGTCTGCAAAAGGAAGGAAGTCAGTTAATCAGCACAGTTGAATTATCTAGTGAGATATTTATTTTTAAAACTAACTATGCTTGGACTTACTTATTTTAATAAATAAATTTATTTAATAAATCTAATTAATATGCCTAAATAGAGTTACATAGTAGGATTCATCTGAAAATTGAGGCAACCTGGCCAAAATAATTATTTTCTTTTGGGTGTAGATTGTCTTGAGCTCTTCTCTGAGGTATTTTTTTCTTTTCATCCGCTGAGGAAGACTTGCCTGAGCCCTGTTTCAATGAACAACTAGGATTGACACCAAGGTAATCAATACAATTTTTTCCCAGCAGTAAACTTTAAACAGGATGTATTGCCTGAATTCTTATATAAGGAAAATAAATGTTCATATGTAACACTTTTTTAATCAACTCTAGGAAAAAAGCACAACTTTAAAGTACAGATCTGTACTTGAAATTCTGAAGGAAAAAAATAACTGTGCGCATGTGCCAAGCACTCGACTTTTTGTTGATTTAAATTGATAGAGCAAAAAGATAAAAACAAAACAAAATTTGAAATATGGATGATTACTAGTTCATTACACTGCTTCTCTTGAATGTCAATGGATATAGAAAGGTTTCTGGCAGGTGCTGAGTAGCAGTTGTGTCAAGAGTCAGCCCACTGTGGAATGACTAGAACAGGCTTTGTCTCCTGATGATGGAAGACACATCTCTGCTAGAATAGCCAGACATGCCGGTGACAAAATTGACATTTTGTTAGGAAAATTAAGATCTTGACTTGTATTTTTGGTTAGATAGAAGTCCATATCACTTCCAGCTGAAGATGAATGAGAAAGGGCAGGCCAAATTGAACTCACAAACACAATTTTCTCAATTTTCTGGTAAAGTATTTGGATCTGGCCCCAGAAATGCAAGCATTGACATGATTTGGAATCTTTAAAGGGCAGGTGTTCCCAGTTGGCTACATAAACCATAATGCATTGGATCTCACATGTTGGCATGTATCAGAATCTCCTAGAGAGTTTGTTAAAACAGATTGTTAAATTTCATCCCCAGAATTTCTGAGTCAGTAGGTAAGATATGAAGCCCAAGATTTTGCATTTCTCACAGGCCATCAGGTGATGTTGATGCTCTGGGGACCACACCTTGAGAACTCCTTGAGTAATGGAACCTAGACAGCATCTCATATTGAACATCACTGCTTTTTAATGGGCTCACCCTCATTGGTTAGCTGCAAAATAGTCACAGAAATCTAATTAATATGCCCAAAGAGAGTTCTATAGTAGGATTCATCTGAAAATTGAGGAAACCTGGCCAAAATGATTATTTTCTTTCAGGCATAGATTGTCTTGAGTTCTATTCTGAGGTTTGCTTTTTTTTTTCTCCTGAGGAAGACTTGCCCTGCATTAACATCTGCTGCCAATCTTCCTCTTTTTGTATGTTAGCTGCTCCCACAAGATGGCCACTGACAAATGAGTGGTGTAGGTCCACGCCTGGGAACCAAACCCTGGCTCCCGAAGCAAAGCACACACACTAGGCCACTGGGGCTGGCCCTCTCTGGGATTTTTTTTTTTTTTTTTTTTGTGAGGAAGACCTGCCCTGAGCTAACATCCATTGTCAATCCTACTCTTTTTTGCTGAGGAAGACTGGCCCTGGGCTAACATCCATGCCCATCTTCCTCTACTTTATATGGGATGCCGTCACAGCATGGCTGACAAGCAGTGAGTTGGCAGGCGCCCGGGATCCGAACCCACGAACTCCGGGCTGCCACCGCTGTGCCACCGGGCCAGTCCCTCCTCTCTGGGATTTTTAATCAGCTAGTAGGCTCAGATGAACTCCTGGACATAGTAAAAAATAATGCAAACAAGGCCAAAAAAATATCATTTCTCAACTTCCTATGTGCAGAGGCACTGTGGCATAAAATCATTTCTTCCAAACTCCCCATGAAGGTGTTGAGGTCTATTTTGGAAGAGGTGAATGAATATCAGAGGATAAAATATCAGAGAATACTGACTTCAGCACTTATTAAATGTATCACCTTGGGCAAGTTATTTTGACTTTCCAAGCCTCTGTTTCCTTACCTGTAAAATGCTGGTAATGCCACTTCGCTTATATCACTCTTGGGAGAATGAAATTACATATTGTGTTCAAGAGAAAGAGAAGACAAGCCACAGACTGGGAAAAATATTTGCAAAAGACACATCTGATAAAATACTGTTATTCAAAATACACTAAGAATTCTTAAAACTCAACAATAAGAAAACAAACAATCTGATTAAAAAATGGGCCAACGATTTTAATAGGCATCTCACCAAACAAGATATGCAGATGGCAAATAAACACATGAAAAGATGCTTCACATCACATATCAGAGCAACGCAAATTAAAACAACAATTAGATACCTCTACACACCCACTAGAATGGCCCAAATCCAGAACGCTGACAACACCAAATGCTGACGAGGATGCGGAGCAAGAGGAACTCTCATTCATTGCTGGTGGGAACACAAAATGGTACAGCCACTTTGGAAGAGAGTTTGGTGTTTTCTTACAAAACTGAAAAAAAATTCTTACAATCTGATCCAGCAATTGCACTCCTTGGTATTTACCCAAAGGAGCTGAAAACTTGTGTCCACACAACATCCTGCACACAGATGTTTATAGCGGCTTTAGTCAAAGCTTCCAAAACTTGCAAGCAATCAAGATGCCCTTCAGTAGATGAATGGATAAATAAACTGTGGTACATCCAGATAATGGAATATTATTCAGTGTTAAAAAGAAATGAGCTATCAGGCCATGAAAAGACACGGAGGAAACTTAAATGCTTATTACTTAGTGAGAGAAGTCAGTCTGAAAAGGCTACCTAAACTATGTTTCCAACTATATGACATTCTAGAGAAAGCAAAATTATGGAGACAATAAAAAGTTCAGTGGTTGCCAGGAATTGGGGTTGGTGGTAGGGATGAATAGGTGAAACACAGAGGATTTTTAGGGCAGAAAAATACTCTGTATAATACCAAAATGAAGCATGTGTGTCATTATATGTTTGTCCAAACCCATAGAATGCACAACACCAAGAGTGAATCCTAATGTAAACTATTGACTTCGGATGATTATGATGTGTCACTGTAGGTTCATCGGTTGTAAGAAATGTACCACTCTGGTGCAGGATGTTGATAATGGGGGAGGCTATGCATGAGATGGGTAGGAGGTATACAGGAAACCTCTATACCCTCCTGTCAATTTTGGTATGATCCTAAAACTACTCTAAAAATTTATCTCAACTTAAAAAAAAATTACAGAATGTGTAAAAACACTCAGTGTAGTGACTAACACACAGTAAATGCTCAATATTCATATTCTTCTGATTATTATTACTATTATTGACAATTGGGTGAGCATAGAATATCAGTAATTATAAAGACATGAGTAAAATAGAAATGGACCAACAACAGAGATACCAAGGCAGAATAGGACTGCCAAATGAATAATGTAAGGGGTATAAATCACAACATGGATTGTAAAAGCAAAAATATTTGAATATATAAATATTCATGAAGAGCAGTTTGCTTCAATATATTAGAGTTCATGTGATAGAATACCATACAGTCATTAAAAATGATGATGTAGTTCTACTTTATTTATATGGAAAGATACCATGATGCATTGAGTGGAAAAAAAAAGAAAATAGTTTACAAAATAGAGGAAAAGATACACATAGGAAGAGAGAGAATGGAGAAAAATTATACTAGAATGTATCTATATACCACAATGTTAATAGTATTTATCATTGAGCAGTAGAACAATGAATATATTTTACTGTCTTAAGTATATATTTTTCTGTTATAAAAATGTCAATATATATCTGTCATAAATATATATATATTTTACAATTGTAATATATTGTTTTTATTTAGAAAAATGATAAAACTAGTTCTATTTTGGAAATTAATACATAAAATGGATTAATACAGCTATTACAAGAAGCTCTACAAAAAGATAGAGGTCACAGTAGGGGGCAGTTCCCCAGAACAGGATATATGGAGATTATACTCACAAGTTTTTTACTTTTTCAAAGAAGGGAACAGATTATTTTCCATATAAAGCTGCATTTCTGCTATAAAAATGTGCTACATTGTACATTACGTACCTAATAAAATGGTTCTGTCTCTAGTCTCTCATATGCTCTCTCTCTCTCCCCTTTAATCATTATACGCACTGTCATAAGATAAATCATTCCAAAACATAAAGTTGATGTCACTTTTTTTTACCATATATGTTTATTAGTTTTATTTCTCTTGTATGTGTGTGAAGTTAATTATTTTTGAAATATATTTGACATAAGACGTTCATGTCAATTTATGTAAATTTAAGGTGTACAACATATTGACTTGATACATTTATATATTGTGATATGATTGTCATTGTTAGCCCCTCTATCACATCACATAACTATGTGGTGGGAAAAATTAAGATCTAGTCTCTTGGCAAGTTTGATGATTATAGTACAATAGTCTTGTCTGTATTCACCACACTGTGCGTTAGATCCCCAGGACTCATTTCTCTGCTAGTTGAAAGTCTGTACCCTTAAACAATATCTCTCTTACTGCTCCACCCCCCAACCCCTGGTAACTATCACTTTACTCTCCGTTTTACAAGATTGACTTGTTTATATTCCACATGTAAGTGATACCACACAGTATTTGTCTTTGTCTTACTTTTCTCATTTAGCGTAATGTCCTCAAGGTCCATCCATGCTGACACAAATGGGAGGATTTCCTTCTTTCTCATGGCTGAATAATATTCCATTGTATATATACACCCCATCTTCTTTATTCATTCATCCATTGACAGACGTCACTTTCTTTAAGTGGCATCTTTCATCAGGGCCACATTTCTGAACATGGCATTCAGGACTAAACATACTTCGTCTTCACAGTATTATTTTTCTATCTGTTCAACTCTTAATTCAATCACATAAGTTCCAACTTGAATTTTTCTTCTTCTCTAAAGACTTCCTCAATTTCTCCACCCTGAATTGTTTTGTTTCTTCGAGTTTTTACAACACTGTGTGTGTGTGCACACATCTGGTGCAGCATTTATGATGGTCTGTTTTGTTAACAGCACCAACAGCAATCACAACTAAAACAATGGTAGAAATAAAAATTAGCATTTAGTGGGCACTTACGTTCTGCCAGACCACTGACGAGAGCTTTCCATGCCTCACTTCCTTCCCTATCCTTATTAAAAGATAAGGCACCAAGTGTTAAAGGCATGAAATACTTTTCTCTCTAGTACGCAACTAGGAAGAATCACAGATATGACTTAATTATGGGTTCTTCTTTAATCTGGAGTCTTTGATGTTAATGATGATGACACTGATACTTATCCTTGAATGCTCATTGGATATATGTGTGGAACTTTCAAATATATGGTTGCTCAGGAACAACCTAGAACTAGAGAACCAGATCTCTTGGAACAAGGCAAAGGCAAGAATGTGAATACACACCCCCACACACACATATATATGTATAGGAAGTTATTGAAACATTTTAATAGCTCTATTTGACTGATTAGAATTTACCAAGAGTCAGATGATCTGTATTACCCATACTTTCCCCTTCGAGCTAAGCCTGTCATTTTTATTCATCCATTTGTTTTATTAAGACTATTTATTTTAGAGTAGTTTTAGTCTGACAGCAAAATTGAGGGGAAGGTAAAGAGATTTCCCATGTACACCCAGGTCCCACACATGCATAATATCCCCTATTATCAACATCCCCCACCAGAGTGCTACATTTTTTTTACAACTGATGAGTTTACTTTGATGCATCATAATCATCCAAAGTCCATAATTTACATTAGGGTTCACTCTTGGTGTTGTACATTCTATGGGTTTGGACAACCAAATAATGACACGTATCCATCAATAGGGTATCATACGGAGTGTTTTCACTGTCATAAAAATCCTCTGTATTCCACCTATTCATCCCTCACTCCTCCCAAGGACATATCTTTTAAAATTTTATAATTCATTTTGACACCCAGCCTGTTTGAGGGTCACCCCCCACTATTGTATTCTGCTATACTCACCCTGAGGTGATAAGCTGTATTATATTCAGCTTGAAAACCAATAAAAGTTCAAGAACACTATCTTTTTCATCTTTTTAACATTTTCCCTTTCACCCCATACCTAGTACCTAGCACTTAGTAGGGTCACAACAAAACCTGCTACATAAAATCATATATTATTGCATAAAATAGCCCCTTTCCCTGTGGACTCCAATAATGGAAGACGTTTTTGATGAAAGAATTCCCACCGACGTCAAGGATAATTCTTTTGCCCTTGACATGGCTTTTCACTATTGGTGAGATTAGGGAAGGTTTTGCTTCAGAAAAAATGCTCGTTACAATTAATTGAAGCTTTCCTACCTGAGGATTTGGGGGGATGGAACAAAACATACAAAGTCACTTTGAAGGAGTCGGTGCTGTTTCTGAACCTGACACTTAACGAGAGTTAAGTGCAGAACACAAACTGCTGCATTTATCGTGTTATAACTTCATCTTCTTTCTTTTCTTCACTGAGGTCTCTTCTCCTTTATTATTGGAGAACAAAAGGTAAAAAATAAAATAAATAAATAAAACACACAAAAACAAAAACAAGCCTTTCCAAAAGATTTCTATTGAACCGATAATGTTTAAGAGGTATCAGAAAAAATACCAAAAGGAGGAAAATCTGCAAACTACACAAAATAGCTAATTATAGGGCAGTCAATTTTATACAATGCTTGGCTAATGGCACATTAAGGGGTGAGGAGCTTGAGGCTGTCTAAAGGTTAAAAGATATTAGGACGTTCTTTTATTTAAATAGTTATTTTTTGCATTATCAGTAAATTCTGAGAGAAGCTTTTTTATTACCTACATAATTCTCTGAACTTGAATGTTGAGGGTTTGTAAGAACAAGGATAATGGAGTATGTGGAAAAAAGATGTCAAAGGAGAAAACAGTTATAAGTGGAACAAGACCACACCATTTTTGGCCTTTGCTACTGTTTAGCCATGAACTTGGAAAAGAAAATAACAGACTGACATTGTATCAAGGCCATTGCTAATTGGATTTATATACACATATATGCATTAGACTAAGTTCCTACCTCTTTTCTTAAGTTTTGTGTAATTCAATATTATTTTTAAAGCTGGGAGCAAAACACATTCCTTCTTTCAGAAATGGCAGAGCTCAGTTTATTAAGCATAGAGTTTTGCTGCCATTGCTACTTTCAACACTTTTTAAGAAACATGAGAATAGAGGATATTAACAATTGTCCAGGCAGTTAGGATCACAAAATGGAATCTGGATTTCTAAATCTTAGCTAAGATGGTCTCCAAAAAGATGATCTTTCAGATAGGAAAAGAGAGCACTTAAAGACTGAGAAGAATGGATCTGCACTGAAGGGAGACGAATCCAATTGAACAGCCTCACAATTAAACCTGAAAAAAAGTGCGGGGGAACACAGCATGATAAATGCAGGAATGCCACATGTCCAATCATTATGGAGGCCACCAGGAACAGCAAAAAGAAAAGGGTATTAATTTAAGAGATTTATGGTAATTGATAATGGAAGATTGGAAATAAATTTTGAAATAACATTCAAGATCTTCTATGATTATATATTTATGCTCAAAACATAGATAATAAGTAGGGAGTGAGAGAGTAGCGGAGGGGAAAATCATCCCAGCTATCATCAAGACTTTTCTGAGTGTGACTCATTTAAAAAAAAAAATGATCATGGGATGTTTTTCCCTATTCAAAAAAATAAAAAATAAAATGACTTGTTAGAAATGGAGGCCAAATAGTGGATGCATTAAGGATAAAATGAACTGGCTTAAAATTTAAAAACTCAAGGGTAGCAAATATGATGGAAAGTTTCAATAAAAATAATAAGAGCCAAAAGGTGTTAGCTGCAGACTCCTAGTTGAATTGAACATTGCTTTACTCTACGACTGGCACAGAAACCAGACTTAAGGATAATGGAAGAAGTAAGTTTGCCAACCATCTGCTAAAATGTTTCTTTGCTAAAAAAATTATCTGGTGAATCCTTGGCTTGACTTGGAGTCTATTAGAAAAAGAGCATGAACTTTCAGGTCAGAATGTTGGACTCTGCATTTGAACTTTAGCTCTCCAAATTAGAAGCTGTGATGAGAGGGAATCACATCTGGTGGAGGTGACTGTGTCATGGATCTGAACTACATTTCAATTGCTTGGGGACATTAAAAAATAGATCACCCTGAGTGCCACTGTTACTGAGCAAGAAGGCTGCTGCCTGTTAAGCATAAAAAGCCAGAACTATGGCACCAGCTTTTGAGAAAAGAAAAGGCTTTATTGTGAGGTTGTCGGGCAAGGAGACAGGAGGCAAGGTTCCCAAATCTCTCTCCTCATCCAGAGTTTGAGTGAAATTTAAGAGGTTAAGGGGAACAGGCTGGTACACAGAAGTGCTGGCAGGGCAGTTTCTATTGGAGGGCTTTAAACATTTATGGTAAGGTATGGAAAAGATCTTCCTAGACAATGGACCCCTTGCTTCTGAAGAGAGTCCAGCTTTCGAGTTCCAGTCATGTCCTGGTCCTTTGGTTCCGTGGAGGGAGAATCTTTGAATCTGGGTATTATTTCAGGTCAAAATTTTCCCCTCTGTGCATGCTCCAGCTACATGACTTGCAGTTTTGGCTCACTGCCTCTGCAAGGCAACTTTAGCATTCTGCTGATAAGATGGGGTCAGTTTAAACTGGTCCCATGGTTACACTGACCTAGCCTGTACTCTTATGTACCCAGTCTGGTGCAGGTCCACAGACTGTCATCTGGGAAGCACTAGGCTATTACGAAAAGTAAGAGATATAAGACATTTAAGCCTCTTGTACATAATAAGAACACAATGCACATTGATCCCATCATTTTCTTTGCAGATAGTGACACAGAAACTGTTAAATGTCAATCCTGGCCAAGATTCTAGTACATATGAACAAGAAGATGATTCAGAAATATTTTGAAAGGAAAGTGATAGTCACCAGATTCCAGTCTGGTTTACTACCAGCAAGTCATTGCAAACTAATTTCTATAATAATTTGCTTTAAAATCAATTGATTACTCCAAAAAATAGTGTTGAGAAAACTGGATATCCACATGCAAAAGAATGAAATAGGATCTTTATCTTATAGCATGCATAAAATTAACTCAAAATGTATCAACTCCTAAACATAAGACCCAAAACCATAAAACTCTCAGAAGAAAACCTAAGTGAAAGTTTCATGACATTGGATTTGGCAAGGATTTCCTAGATATGATACCAAAGCACAGGCAAAAAAGTACAAATTGACAAATTGTACTACATCAAAATTTAAAACCTCTGTGTATCACAGACCACAATCAACAGAAATGGGAGAAAATATTTGCAAATCATATATCTGATAAGGCATTAACATCCAGAATATATAAAGAACTCCTACAACTCAACAACAACAACAAAATAATCCAATTTAAAAACTGGGCAAAGGACTTGAATAGACATTTCTCCAACAAATTGTCATTTGTAAATCAATACAAATGGCCAACAAGCACGCGAAAGATGCTCAATATCACTAATCATTAGGGAAGTGTAAATCAAAAACATAATAAGTTATCCCCTTACACCCACTAGTATACCTACTATGAAAAAAATTAAAACAACAACAACAACAAAACAGAAAATACCAAGTGATGATAAGGATGTGGAGAAATTAGAATCCTTGTGCAATGTTAGTGGGAATGTAAAATGATGCAGCAACTACAGAAGACAATGCGGCACTCCCTCAAAAAGTTGAAAATAGAACTACCATGTGAAACAGCAATCTCACTCCTGGAATTTAAATTCCAAAATGACTCAAAGCAGGATGTTGAAGAGCTATTTACACAACATTGTTCATAGCAGCACTATTCACAATAGCCAAGAGGTAGAAGCCACCAACCCAAGCTTCCAAGCAATGAATGGATAAACTGCATGTAGTCTATACATACAGTGGAATATTATTCAGCCTTAAAAAAAGAATGAAATTCTGACACAGGCTAAAATATGAATGAACCTTGAGGACATTATTCTAAGTGAAATAAGTCCATCACAAAAAGACAAATACTGTATGATTCTACTTATATGAGATACCTAGAGTAATCAAATTCATATAAAGAGACAGTAGAATGATGGTTGCCAGGGGCTGGGAAAAGGGGAAATCAGGAGTTGTTTAATGGGTATAGACTTTCAATTTTGTAAGATGAAAAAGTTCCAGAGATTGTTTGCACAACAGTATAAATATACTTAACAATACCGAACTGTACACTCAGAAACGATTAAGATGGTAAATTTATATTATGCATTTTTTACCACAATAAAAAATTTAAAACATTGATTAATTTTTCCTTCTTCTTAGACCATCACTTCTCCAGCTGTGTTCTTTGAGTGTCAGAAGATGTTAATTTATAGGAGGTTAAAAAAAAAAAGGAGGAAAGAAATTCCAAAGACAATTAAGTTTGGAAATTTCCTCGTTAACCAACTTAAAAGTTTGTATTCAGGCCTTAGAGCCATAAATATGCTAACATGTAGGGAAACTGAGTAGGGAATAAGGTACGAAGACTTCTCAAACTTTCATTTTTTTGTATAAAGAAAAAAAAATAGCAATGTAAATGGTCTTTTTCCCACTATTATTTCGTTCTTTCCGCACACAGTGAACCTAATCCCTAGATAAACCTGTTCTCCCTTAAATATGACACAGCCATGTATAAAGCTTAAGATGAGCCTTACATTTCTTATTCAACACTAGATGTATTACAACCCCCAAGTCACCAACTGGGCCAGGTAGAAGGCAAGTTACATAGTGTCTACAGGGAAGAACAGTTCAACTAATATTGTTAGTTCAAACAAATCACTTCAGTTAAACAAGTAAGTAGATAAAATCGACAACCTTTTTTGAGGGATATGGGTCTTCTTCAACTGAGGTGGCTATTTTGAGTCTAAATTATAGAGTAGAAAAGATGAACCAGTGCTTGATCTCTGTAATCCAAAAGAGGCAATCTCAGAAAAACCAATACACGGGCAAGCTGTGGCTGTCCAAATAGACAACATGGATCTAGTCACTACTTTTCAGAGACAGTACAGTTGCTTGCATAAATTAAACGTGTATTCTCAGAAACAAACAGAACTGATTGGGAGGGTGGAATTAAATATCGCTGGTGCTTCTACAACCACACGACCAGGAACAGAATTTGCCACCCTAAAATATGCCTCTTTGGTATAAGAATTATTTGGGGCTGATTATTTTTAAGAAACAGCAGACACAGGGAAAGCTCTGAAAACCTAGTAGAAGTTACCCGTTTGTAAGGGAAATTTACACTAATAGGAAAAATATCCATTTGAAAGAGTGCCTTCCTCTCTGTGCCAGGAAGGAGAGGATGACTAAAGCTCTAGAAGCTTTTATCAATAGATAAGGCAATGACTTAAATCTACATAACAACTTTACCCTTGTTTACTGTGCTGACCTCACCTTAACAACAGAATGTTAAGGCTATTTTTCAGAGGAGGCCAGACAGCCAGGAGCAGGCACAGAAGAGAAAATTTTGACCTGCCAATCAAAACTCATCCTGCCAGTGCTTCTGAATACATGCCTGCCCTCCCTGATCTCTTAAAACCTTCCCGCAAACCCTGGATTGGGGAGACAAAGTTGAGAATCTTTCCTTCTGTCCCCTTACCTATTGATAGTGTAATAAACTGCTTCTTCCCTCAAAGACTGGTGTACTACAGAATTGGCTCTTGTGCACATGGGATGGAGAGAGCCCTTGCTCAGTAACACTTCCACTTGCTCGTGCCCTGTGGTGAATGTTTTGTGTGAATGTTGATGGGGGTTGGGGGTTGAGGGAGACATGAATATGACATGCCCTCTGTAGACTTGAGATACAAGTGCCTCTGTATATAGTGAGTTTGAACTATAGAAAGTTAGATTCTAGAGCATCAAGATACTATGATTTTTACATAACATCCCTGAAATAAAACCTAACATACTTGTTTGGTATACACTTCAAGAAATAGATAACCTATTTCAAAGCGAAGGAAAAGACCCAACTGTGTTAGACCAATTGAAAGATAGTCCATCTGCAAATTTTGTCTTTTTGTATGGGATTCTCAGGGATAATTTCAGCAATATGCAATTCCTGCCTCATGGGCTGATTCTTGAACCTAGCCATTATACTTGGCTTATATGCACATACAAACCTAAAGGCTTAGAGGAGGGGAATCAGAGCTGGGGCTAAGGCGTGCACAAGGGCTAAGCACTGAGCTAATTCTCATTATACAGCTTACATGTAGACAGTGACCTACATGAACATGACCTACCTAACAGAAGAGCAAGATCATTGGGGCATTCACAACTCAAAGTGCATAAAAGAATGCAAAATCTAATAATACAACGTAAAACAAATAATGTGTAACAAATCAGGAAAAGAATAGCGGAAATAAGGCATTGAAGGAAACTAAAAAGAAGGTTCCTAAATCAATTTTTATCTTGGTCTTTGCCCAAAACATCAGAGGTGTTGCCTTTAGAGTAATTTCAATTAACTGGTAAATGTTCTTAGACATACTGTCTAGACATTCTGATGGCCATCATGTGACTTTGGCTTCAATGAAACACAGAGACATAATTCTCTAAGAAGCCTTGCTTTCACATTAGCTGAAAGATATGCTTAACCAAAATGTTAAATTCATTAAAGAGTCATCTGCTAATAAGGAAGGTAATTAATCAGCAAACTTGAGTAAAAGAAAGAAAGAAATTAAGCAAAAAAAGCAAGCTACTTTAACAGTTAACACAGGGCTGTATATTTTGAACAAGATGTAAAAGGAATTATTTCTGGGAGGCAAAAGACATTACTATTGGAATGAAGAATTCTATTTTAAAAGTATTTTCATTTGTGATACTATTTAATTGAACTTGAGGACTTAATTAAGTAACTGTGAATTACAAGCAATGATAAGAAAATCTCACTCTTGGGTCCCAAGAGCATACATTAAGGCAAGTGGTTTAATAAGTAGTAGTATTAAAAATGTCCACATTCTCAAGATTTAAAAACAAAAGCAACATTATTTCCTTCCTTCCATCCATCTATCCATTTATTTTAACTAAAAAGCACAAGATATCAAGTGGATTCCTAGATGAATCAGACACTGGTCTTTCTGTCATTAAATGTGGGGGCAAAAGAGATATCAAGATAACTCAAACATAATTACTATACCTTCAAACAGCTCATGTTCAGGTAGTAGCGATAAGACCAGTGCGTAAGATAAGTATAAAGTGGTACTTGCCATTTTAGAAAAACAGAAAAAGTGCCATAGTTGTTCAGAGGGAAGAGATGTTACTTCCACCTTAATATTTCAACCTGAAAGAGCCCTAAAGGCTATGCACTTGGGGGCTTATTTTAACAATGAGAAAGCCAAGGCTCCAGAAGTTTAAATAGACTGCTCAATGTTTTGCTAAAAAAAAAAAAAAAAAAAGCAACTTTGGGATCAGAATTCTGGAAATCCAGCCTAAGAATCCATATTCTTTTTCTAATATTGACTCCCCAGACTTGAAGAACTGGTTAGATTCTGACTTATAGGGATTAGAAGTTAAGGAGAAAGAGAAGAGAATAAGCAAAAAGAGGGGTTCAGGAAAACTTTGGGTCTGTGTGGAGAATGACAAGCTCACTCACACTTGAACTTTGATTTCACTGAATGGCACTAGCTGAAAAGTTAGGGACAAGAGTAAAGACTGTTAGCTTCTGTTCTTCTATAGGTAATAGTGAGTCACAGAACTTTGGCATAAATGAAGATGATTCATTAAGTCACAGGTGTAAGTTGGACTACTGGTTGGGTAAATTGGCTATTATAATAGTTGAGGTAAGGACATGAATAAAGACAGAGAGTGTGAAGACAGAAGGATGGGGTGTGACCAAGATATAATTAACTCAAATCCTTGATCATTAAAATAGCTCAAAGAAACAAGGAAGAGACATGAGTGGAAAATAACTGTAAGGTTTCCAGTTTGGGCTCCTGGGAGGGTCATTTTAAACTATTTATCCTATTTTCCTAGGAGTCATTAAAAATTACTCAATATTTAATAACTCTTTAAAAGAAGAGCAAATTATTCAGTTTTTGCAGGGAAATTTAGCAGGTCAATTGCATTTCTTTTCCTCTCTGAAAGGATAAGCTTGCAAAATTGTAATATGAAGTATTACAGTTTGTGGATTTGACTTTTTGACCTAATCTACAAATGCAAATCCAGCTCTCTTCAAGTTTTTTGTGTCACATGGTATCATTTTAGTCAAGCCAAAGTCAAAATCAGAAATCACATTGAAAAAGTTCTCTCTAATAATGCACGTGTAAGCTCTTTCAAATGTATGAATATGGATGGATAAATAGATAGATAAAGATAAACAAAGGTTAGCCAACAATGAGATATCACTTTTACTTTTAATGGTTTTGTGCTGCCTTCACTGGCAGGATTTTTGTTTTACTTTCAATGATATTTATCGGTAAAATAGAAAATTTCAAGTTGTTAAGCACCATTAAACTGTTTTCGGATTTGTTCAGTACACTGTGTTAAGCATTAAATTAAGAAGGTATAATAATCTCTTCCACAAAACAAGCAAAGTCCAATAATGTTTGTTTCACTAAGACACTAGAACACTGTCAGCCAATCTTAAAAAATACATAACTCAAGGGCCAGCACGTGACATAGTGGTTAAGTTCATGAGCTCTGCTTTGGCTGCCAGGGGTTCACAGGTTCAGATCCCAGGCACGGACCTCCGCACTGCTTATCAAGCCATGCTGTGGCGACGTCCCACATATAAAATAAAGGAAGATGGTCACAGATGTTAGCTCAGGGCTAATCTTCCTCACAGAAAATGAATAAATAAATAACTCAGAATGTAAAATTACTAAAGATTATTAAATCATGGCAATCTTTGAATACTTTACTGTGCTAACTGGATAAATGAAGGACTATGATATTTGCATAGAATAGGACTTCGGGGAGCAGCTGTTGGCAGCGTCGCAGAGCTGTCTGTAGCTGAATATGGGAAAGTTATCATTTTCATTCAAGTTCTCAAGAGTTTAAATACATGTTCCAAAGGCAAAACTGAAAACATCAATTTAGAACCAAGTTTAACATATATTTTTCTTGGTTTCTCTGCATTCCTTTCCTTTTTCCACTTTCCTTATTGGAGTTTAGTCCCTAATCTTCTCTCTCTAATCCAAAGAAGTAGATCACTTATGTTCTTGACACTATGCTGAGACATTTATGATATCATTATTCCTCCATACACACACACACACACACACACACAATCATTGCCAATCTCATTTTACTGAAAAAGAAGGTCTGACTTAGAATATGTAGCAAAATTGGCTGACTGCCTACAAAAATTACAGACTCCTCTTTTCATAGGGTAAAGTCCTGAGAGGCAGCTACCCAGCCAAAAATTATATTTCCCAGAACCCTTTGCATCCAGGCATGGCCATGTGACAAGTATTCACCCACGGAAGATGGGGCTAGATTTTTAAGAAGCAAGTAGACGTTCTCCTTAGTTGCCAACTGAACACAGAAAATTCTGAAGATTTAGGAGGATTGTAGAACCACACGATACAAGGAACAAAGACTAAGGACTACTGACCCAGGGCTCCCATATTGAACAACAGCTAGAAATAAACTTTCATTGCATTGAACTGCTGGCACTTCAGGATTTGTTTGATATAAAAAGCATTGCTCTAACAAATACAGGGCTTAAGCATAATTTCCAAGGTCAAACAGCAAGTAATGATGAGAGCTGGGATAGAAATCTAACATGTTTGATTATAAAAAACTAAAGTTTGAGTACATTCCTGTCAAATAACTCTTGCTAAATCACTGTATTTTTCACTCCCATCCTTAACATATTTAGTGGTTTCTCATTATTTACAGAATAAACGTATGACTCTTGGCTCTCCAATTTTACCTGAGCCTAACTTTTCAAAACCATCTTCTGGTGCTCCCCATTTCTCATCCTGTGTTCAAATAAATCTACACTATTCACCACCTATAAACACGCTTTTCCATCATTAAGATTTTCATGTGATTTCTGCTACCTGGAAAGAGTTCTCCCCCACTCCCACCCCTAGTCTTATTTAGACCCTAGTTACTCTTCCAAGTGAAGATTAAATGCCAGCTTCTCAATGCTGCTTCTCTGCTTGCCTCAACTGAAGTATTTATCTTACTCTGGTCATTCAACAGAAATTCAGAAGTTCAGCAACAAGAATTTTATGCTGGGCACAAAGGTTATGGCAGGAAACAAAAGAGAAAAAAAATTCTTATCCCCATGAGTTTACATTTTAGAGGAGAAAGACAATCAAAGACCAAAAAAAAGTAAATGTTTTAATAGCAATTGGGATAAATACTAACAGAAAAGTATAGATTTCTAAGTCAACTGATTAAAGGGAGATCTGTCTCAGTTGGGGGGGAAGAAGTCAAACTCCCATGGGGTAGCGAAATTTGAGCCAAAATGTGAAGGATGGGTAGAAATTTACTTGGTAAATGCATGGGAGATGGTGCTGGGGGAAGCTGGAGAGAATAACCTAGGCAGAGAGAATAAGATGTGTTTAATCACAAATCTAGAGCATCATGGCATGTTTGAGGAATAGAAAAGGCCAGTATGGCTGGGACAGAAAAAACCAACATAGAGAGGGGCACAAGACACTGTGTTAAGCCAGGCAGGAGCCAGATAATTTAGAACCTTGTAAACTTGTTGAGGAGTTTGGTCCTCATGTAATAAGAAATGGTAAACCACTGGACAAGTTTAGGAAAGAATGATGTATGCAATGCATTGTATGAGATCTTCGTGGCTACCACATGGAAGATGGATTGGAGTAAGAGAGAAGGTGAAGAAAGAAGCTGGCAAGCTTTTGCTGTGCTCCATTGTAACAGTCCAATGTAATGCGAGACATTTCATTGATTTGGACCAAGGTGGTGGCAGAAGAAATGGAAAGAAGTTGTTGAATCCAAGAAGATTCTGAGGAATAAGTGCAAAAGAATTTGAAGATTAATTTCAATGTAGTTGGCTATATTCTTGAGGTGCTTAGTCACAGCCTTGAGAGGCATAGTGATTAAGACAGGAGCTAGGAAGCCAGACCAACTGACAGTGTTCAAATATTGGCTCTGTCACTTCCTAACTCTGTGAACTTGGACAAGTTATTATACCTCAATAGCTTCAGCTGGAAGATAGAGAAATTAATAGTGCCTATCTTATAAGACTGTTCTGAAGATAACATTATATACACATACATACATACATATATATGCACACAAACATGTGTATGTGTGTGTATTTATTACTATTACTATTATAGCATAGATATGCATATATTTATCCCTGGTAAACAATTATTTTCTTAAGGGCAGGACTAACACAGAGCATGGTATCTGCATCTATTAGAGAAATAACATATGTCTATTAAAAATCCATGGTTCACTACATACCTCATTTTTTTAAAATTCAGTCTAATGGTACCATCAGGCGTGATCCTTCAAAGGAAGTATCAGGTTTCAGGTAGAACTCCAAATGTTTATTATCATGCTACCAGATACCCAGAACCAGCTCTTTCCCACAATATAACATCAGAAGTTAAGTTTATAGCCCAATGATGCAATTTGGGGATAAATATATAACTTTATATTATATAGTGTGTGGTAGAGACTATGTATTGACTTTCATGGATGTCCTGGTGATTGTGAGCTGCAAAAGATATGAGCATTGTTTTCAAAGCTTCTGCAAAGAAGAAATAGACTAGCTCAGCTCTTGAAAATAAGCAAAGATTATTGAAATTGCTATTGTCTGAATTAAGGCCACCATGTCATAGAAATATAACTGGAAAATCGTCTAGTTCAGTTCTTTATCTTTAGAAAGACTATAGCTAATCTTTAAATGATAGGGAAATGCAAATACAACTTTTATTTAAGAATTTTAAGTGTCCATCACATCACTTTGCTAATTTCCCCCCCCGATTTTGCTGTCAATTTTATAAATTAAAAAAAAAACTAAAAAGTAGAGACCTACAATTTCAAACCCCAGAGGACATCTCATATGTTCCTTTGGCAAGTCTTTTGGGTGTTTAACAACTTATGTCTTACTGACTTTGTATTATTTTGAAAATCCTGTGCTAAAAGAATAAATGTAGAAATGGAACACACTGACAATTTCAAATACCAGCACGGAAGTTCTTTTCCCACATAAGTGCTGAAATACACACATATTTCTAGTGAGAATGTATTCTAAACCTGCTTCTACAGCCAGGGAATAAGTGCACTGGGAACACTGCATGCTGTTTTCACTTCATTGCTGATGTATTATTTTCCTAAGGGAAGCTGTAGAGAGAATGCTTTAAACTGTGAAGCTTTCCTGACTGCACACAACCCTCTCCCATTAACATGTGATGCACTTGGCATTTACTTGGTGATGGTGTTTAGGGAGGGGGTGTGTTCCCATTTTCTAAATCAGAGCTCTCAACAAGTCATGCCCCTGTATCTTGTGGCCCACATAACAAAGACCAAATGACTCAGACTGGTATGCAGGGCTCTTGCTTTTTGTTTATTTAACACATACACACTGGCACCTCTAAGGTGCTGACCTTGCCTGCTTAGGGAGTATAATCTAGTGGCAGGGATAGACAAGCACATCACTGCATAGATAACAGTAACGTTATAACTGTAAAATATTTTAAAATTAGAAAGGCATGGTGCTGTGAAACCTATTGTTATGGGTTGAATACTGTCCCCTCAAAAAAGATATGTTGGAGTCCTAACCCCCAGTCTCTCAGAATGTGACATTATTTGGAGATAGGATCTTTACAGAGGTAATCAAGTTAAAATGACATCATTAAGGTGGGCCCTAATCCAGTATGACTGTTGTCCTTACAAAAAAGAGAAATATGGACACAGAGACAGACACCCAGAGAAGGAAGACAATGTCAAGAGATGCAGGTGTAGGGGAGGAAGACAATTCCTCTACCCTCTAGGTCCTTCTGTCTCATCTATAAATTAAATTGATGTGAAACAGAATAACAGGAGAAAATCAAATAAAACTTTTTAACATGTATACATGGGACAAACCCAGGAAAACAGCAACTCACCAGAATGGCCAACGCTGCCACCTCAAATACAATTTTCAGCTAATGACAAAGGACGATGTTGGGGTAGTGGTTTGGGTCTTCAAAGGGGAGACACCCATTTCAATTTACATGGAGATGGAAATGCAAATGGACTGATGATAGACAGTATGACCTGAGAGACACATTTTACATGACACTGCAGTTATCTTATGATATTAGCTCCTTCCTGGAACAGGCCTTCTACCTTACATTCTTTCAGGCAGTTAGGGGGGAAGGTCAAAGTTTCTTTCAGACTTTTTGTCCTAAAAAATAATCAAGGCAAAGACACAGTTTGGGATGGCCAATTCCAATCCCCCACATTCCTACCTTTGAAACTTTAAGAATTTTCACAGTCCACAAGCTGAGTTGGTAGATTGCTCTACCTCACTGAACACATTTCTTATTATTGATAATAGATCAGTCCAGTTAAATTCACTTTAGGAGGCAGTGATGTAGTGGGCTCCCAAAGTTAGGCCTATATTGTATAAGCAAGCAATCAGGTATTTGACAAGAGGCATTTCTTTGGAAATAAAAAAAAAAACATGGCTAATGATTGGAGCAAATTATAAACCAGTTTCTGAGTTCCGGGGGTAGCCAGTCAAGGTTTTTAGATGTCAGTGTCAAAGCATCTTTTGCAGTTTAAAATTTCCCTGATGATGTCATTGAGTGTTCAGGTATCCTTTTGAGTGGTTTACACAGCAAGAGGCATGCTATCTTGGTGATCTCTACAAAGTTCATATCAAGTTATCCTGCCTCAGTTTGCAGGGCTTCAGGAACAAGGGTGGCTTCAGTTCACAATGATTTCAAATGAAAGTGATGGAAAATGTTAGTTTGGGGATTTGTAGCCAGATATTTCAGGAGACTAGAAGAATTCAGGATCCAGTTTAGTCTACAGGCAGAAAACAGAAACCTCAAAGACAGTTAACAGAACTAGAATCTAATATTCACAAATTTGTATTATAGATTTCTCCTAAAACATAATTTTTTTCACCCCTATTTTTACCAAAGAGAGCCAAATTAAGACTAATTGGTTTGTAAAATAACTCTCAAAAATTGGCCCAAGTGTTTACAGTAAGTAAGTAAGTAAGAATAGCAATTGATCATATAGGCTCTTTTAAATCTGCTTTGCTAGAACTTTTTATAAGGAATCTCAGACTGAACTTTAAAGGCCTCTTGAGGCCAGGAAAGCAAAGCCAAGGACTTGTCAACAGACTCCATCTGTAATACCTGTAGATTTGGGTGGATTCTTCTCTTTTCTTGAGGTTCCCCAAAATATTCTGAGGTTCCTTGCGCCTGCCAGAGAAGTGACCTTCCTTATTCAACTGGTAATGCTGCTGGGAACCCTGTAAGCAAGGTACCAAGCCAATATTTCCAAGTGCCTTTATTTTATAAAGACAACCTTTATTCCTCTAAAGCTGATCATGTCTGAGTCTATGTATTTTTTTTCAAATATGACATTCCAGTCAAAGCTTTGGTAATATAACCAATGTTTCCAACTGTGTCTTGTTATAAAGAGGATGGATTCTCATTGAGCTTATGCAAATAACTATATTGCCATGAAAATAAGTATATTCATTCAGAGTTTCCAAATTCCAGAGGGATCAGGTAGGGAAAAAAAGATAAATGTTTCACTTATGCTTACAAAAGTATAATTTACCAAATTGTTATTAGTCATAGTTAGCTTAAGAGAAAAGGAAAAACTTTTCCTTAAATCTAAAAAACAAAACTTTAAAAAAAATCAGCAATATTTCAAACAAAAGTCATAAAAATTAAAATCATCCTCATTTGTTCATTCAGTTCCATATAATCAACTTTTGACCTTGATCTTTAGTTAGTAGTTTCATGAAGTCATCATTTTCCCCATTAGAATTCCTTAATTATTTACCCAGTCCAGTTTTGTGATCTGAAAGTTTATCAGACGCCTGTATTCTAGAGTAGGTGTGAGTCCTTTTCATGAATCTCTCTAAAGATGAAAACATTTGTAAAAGCAAAGGAAAACAAAACTATAAGTGAAAAAAGACTTAAAAATGACAATTGACAAAGAAACTTGGTTATTTCTGTGACATACAATACTTTAAAATAATAACTAGAATTATGACTGATAACCAAGACAGGTCAGAATTTTGGGTATGTTATGTAATTTTTAAAACACTTATATCAATAACATTTACCAAAATAATATCATAAGTCACTATGAAACAATGCTTAGTTATTGATTTAACCTCAGTGATAATTAAAGACTTTTAGGTGCATATAGAGAATTAAACAGTTGTAGGAAAAACCTTAGCACCTGTGACTAAAGATAAAAAAAATAGGAAATTTATTTTGATGAAATATGAAATCCCTACCATTCTGGTAGACTCCTCAAAGAAAAACCCTTTCATAATCACTTTATCAAGAGCAGACTGAAAGTTCAAGAAAATTATCCTGTTGAGAGGGAAAAAACAAATTCTAATTTTGCACCAGTTTACTTTTGATATTAAAACTTAATTAATCAAATTCACTTTAATCTTAGCTAACTTGACCATGTACAATATTCTTTTTTCTGAATTCCTCTTTCACAAACCTTCCATGCTTTCTTTTTACATTCAGAATTTGTCCCATGCCTTTTTTCTTCCCTTCTAGTACTTTAGGACAAATTTATCTTTCTTTCTTTTCTTAACTACCAAATTAACCTCCTTTTTAAAAATCTTTCTTAACAAAAGAAAATTTCCATTCTTTATACCCTCTTTACTGAAAACATACATTTTACTTTCCTTGAATACTAAGATGTTTCCCTTAATGTTTTTTAGTAGATTTAATCATATGTATTAATTAAAATTCTTAATCCTTATTAACCTTAATTTTTATTGAAGACTAAGAAGTAAGCAATTATTAACTCTCTTTTATATGAACACTCTTTTACTTGCTGTTCTCTGGCTTGGCAGATTTATAAATACTTTTTGTCATTTCTAGAAATGTGTTACTTTAGAATACAATCTTTTAGTAAAATATAAGACATGTTTACTAATAGACTCACTTTTTAGTTTCTCTGTAATAAGACAAAAGTAGGTAAACTCAGACACGTTTAGCAATCAATGTTTCAGTATTTTGTCTTATTTGAAAATGACCTATATATTCACTGAATTTTTATCATTTAAATAAACTTAGGAAAACTTCAAAGTTTCAAGCTACCAAAGAGATTTTGGAAGCTATTTTAAGTACCCATGCCATAAACTATAATTATTGCTAAAAGTTTATCTATAAACTCTTCTCCCACTTACATCTAATCATTTTCTCCCAACAGTTATGTTTAGATTACCCACAAAAACTTCATGACATATTAAACAAAATTAGCTATCATTTTGAGTTATTATTTTACTGACAAATTTTTAAGAAATAACATGAGCTTATTTGACTAGTAAACACAGGATGCATTTCTGCATCATATCCAATGCTGATAACTCTGAGGACATGGCTATTTTAATCAAACCAACAAAGCTAAACAAGCTTTCATTTACCAAAGTTTATTTCATATCATGTTAACTTGAAAAACATTTGGGTTAGTTTCTATTCCACTTAGAAATAATTTGTGTAAGTGCTTACTTTAGGCCAATTGAACAGAGCTCCCTTAAAAATTATACCATCCAGAGGTAAAATATCACACATTTACAACATATACATATAGACATATATGAGCACACAGGTAGACACAGAGACCTTATAGCATCTGTTAAATATTTGTTATGAATCAGGTGCCATTCAAAATTCACTAGTTTATGAGAAAGAGTTGCACTTCAAAGAATAGCTCTCAGGTCCTAAAAAAGATGAGAGCAGGAGATTTACATCATAAAGGCACAGAGAAAGCAGTCAAGTTTTCTTCAAGTTGGAGTTTCTGGGGCACATTTGCCTTATCAGTTTCTAACATCTCAACATCTAGGAGCATTTTGAGAGGAATAGAAGAGGCTTTGGGACTGGCAAAAGGACACTTGAACTTTGAACTTCTTTCTAAAGCTATACCTCCTCTGGCCTTGCAGAGATTTACAAGACAAAGATGGTTGCTTCCAGGTCCCCAAAGACCTGGATTACAGTCTGAATGGTAAAAGAGGTTGACTCACTCTTCCAGCTACATTTTTCCAATTGCTTTTTCACATTAGGGAAAATTTTAACTTAAGAGGTAAATCAAAAGATTTTTATGTTCAAAACTTCAGGACAATGTATTGCACCACTAGTGTGCACAAAGTGTTTAATAACAAAGGCTCTCTTTCTAAGCATAAAATTTAACCCTAAGTCAATTTACCTTGGGGGGGAGCTTTTATTATCTTTTATATTAGTACCTGATATTAGCCTCTAGTTTTTATTTTATACAGTGTGGGCTCAGACAACCCTATTGACTTCCCTTTAGCATGTCTAATTAACATTGTCTGAAGGACAGATTTATATGCTATCTTACAGTCAGGCAGCGGAAATGTTCCTCGGTGAGACACAATGTCTATCCCCACAATAAAATCTATAATACAACCATGTAAAAAGAGATGCAATCATTTCACATAAAGCCCATAAATATATCAATTTTCCTACAAAACTTCATCTGAATTCCATCAACTCTTATACTTCTAATCATAGCTTTCATTAGGACTTTATCAATAGGTCTTGGTCTTATAATTTTGGATAGGGGAAGCATTCCCAGCCAAATATAATGTCCATTTTTAAAACACACTCAGACAAAGTTGATATAACCTCTTTATATGAAATTAGTTCAATCGTTCCAATCTTTGTAATCTTATCAACATTTATACTTTTACGTTTTCTCAATTTAATTGTAGCTTGAGTCGGGGTCTTAAGACTAGTCTATTATTTTTTTGTATTTCTTTTTAATTTGGTCTTCTCATAGGTACCAATAAAACAATTATGATAAAAGCTCTCCAAAAAACTTTTTTTTTCCAATTTAGAAGTTTTTCCAATTTAAATAATCCACCGTCTGGCCACACTGATAAGTGGGATCTTAATAGAGGTTCAAACCAATAAGCCTTTATGGCTTAACCATGGATGCGAAAGGCATCCCCAAAAGAGTGCAAAAGAAGCAGCCTTCACAAGATCCAGAAAGTTCACTGCCAAAAATAGTCTAAGAAAGCAAAGGCCTTCGTTGCACAGGCAGTTATTGAACAAGACCTGAAGGCCCCTTATGAAAGTAATTGGGACCCCTGATGACAAACTCCTCTGAGGGCTGACAGAGCTGGACAAAGAGAGTGTGTCTTGGAAGCCCAGTCTATTCCACTGGCATCAGGATGTGTGCCAGTACATGCATCATCTGGACGGCAGAGACCAAAGAGGTCACAAAGCCAAGCTATCAAGATGCAGAACAAGACAAAAGAAATAAACCTCATCTTACATGCACATTAACAGCTTTAGCTAAGCTGTTGGTCTCTCAGAGCCAAATTAATGCCTAAGTGGGAGGGGCTGCAGGCTTGAGGATCGTGTGTGTGGTTTTACATTGTACCTTGTTGCACAGAAATTTTCTTGACATTGGCAGGGGACCTGTGTCATCTACCCCATTCCATGACCAACTCTCACAGGACTCTTCTTGAGATGGCGAGCACCCTAATGTCTCTCAACCGCTCGACCCAGGCCCACCTAATTTGTGGCCTTTTTGGCTTCCAAGATGCCCTTAGTGACAGCTTTCACCTCATGTGCATATTCCCAGACAACAGGCTTATAGATGCCTGTGTCTTATCCTATGGTTTTTCCTTTTTATGACACAAAAGAGAGAACAAGGAAAAATAGTGATCATCTCTGGGAGGAAAAGAATCAATAAACCAATGAGTACTCAAACCAAATTTCCTAGAGTGACTGAATCCAAAAAGCTAGCCTCACCAATATTTTCTCCTGCTAATCTAAATTTAGAAAAGGAAAAAACTCACCACTCTCACTTCCACTGAACCCTGCAGGCAGAGATCTGGGAGACTGACATGGTAAGAACTCTTCCCTCCTGCAGGCTCTTGTCAGAAGTCCAGGGTCTCTCAGCTGCAGTAGTCCAGGAGCAAGCAGCATCCAGCCAGTAAAGTTTTATCCTGTCCTAGTTGCCAAACTGTAGGGGAGGAAGACAATTCCTCTACCCTCTAGGTCCTTCTGGCTGGTCTAAGAATTAAATTGACTAAATTAAATTCTGTGAGACAGAATAACAGGAGAAAATCAAATAAAGCTTTATAACATGTATACATGGGAGAAATCCAGAAAAACCTAGCAACTCACCAGAATGGCCAAAGCTGCCACCTTAAACACCATTTTAAGCTAATGAGAAAGCAGGATATTGGGGAAGTGGTTTGGGTTTTCAAAGTGGAGGAAGGCAATTTACATGGAGATGGGAATGCAAATGGACCAACCACAGACAATATGACCTGAGAGACACACTTTACATTACTGCAGTTATCTTACTGTATTAGCTCTTTCCTGGAACAGGCCTTCTATCTTAAATTCTTTTAGGCAGTTAGGGGGGGAAGTCAAAGTTTCTTTCACAGTCTTTTGTTCCTAAAAATAATCAAGGCAAAGAGACTTGTTTTGGGGTGGCCAATTCTAATTCCCCACACAGGGAAAAGACAACCATCTACAAGGCACAGAGAGAGGCCTGATCAAACCCTTCCCTCATCACCCTTTGAAGGATCCAGCTCTGCCAACACCTTGATTTTGGACTTCCAGCCTCCAGAACTGTGAGGCAATATTTCTGTTGTTTAAGCCACCCAGTCTGTGGTACTTTGTTAGGGAAGGAGGGAGGTCAGGGAAGGTCTCCAAAAGGAGGTGAGAATTGAGCTGAGAGCTGAGCATTAACCAGGCAAAAATAAAGGACAAATGCTCTAGGCACCGGGAAGAGCGTTATATAAGACATACTTCAGCATATAAGACACTGAAGGAAAGTTAGCATGTCTGGAGTTTAACAACCAGGAGGAAATGAAAGACAAGATAAGACTAGAAATGGATGTTGAAGCCGGGTCATAAAGGGCCATGTAGCTCTCATTAAGGATTTTCTTTGTGGCTCAATCTTTTTCTCACATCTTCTCCCAGTCCCTAAGACAGACTATACTTATCCTTTTCTTCTGAGTGGAAGTAGACAAATGTCTGTAAAAAGTCCCTGCAGTGGACATGTTTTCTGTATTCTCAGTCCCTTTTGAATAATCTTACTATGTATGAAGATATGTCAAGGCTTGTCAGTGTCGCTTCCTTCACATCTAATGTTTAAGTATGTAACAAGGATCCACCGATCAGATTCAATCCTGTGACAATTTGCTTCAAAATTAAACAAGTTGAGGAAGAAGGCTCCACACAAAATCTGAGTGGGGAAAACAATCTGGCATTCAGGGATGATAGCAGTTTTAAGAAGCGGCATTGATGTTCCCAAAATCACAACTCTAGAAAAGTGATGTTCCTGGCAGTTCTGAACCTATAGCAAGTAGCCCCTTGCTCAGGTCTTGTTGGCTATTTAGTCATCAGGTCACTTGCATGGTGTGATTTGGTCATCATTCCTGGAAAATTGGCCTCCAAGGTGATTCCCCATGAAACACCCAATATCCACTTAACATACTATTTCTACCTAAAGAGCTAAAATCTGCTTTTTATAGTTAAGGACCCTAATAACTGATTTGCTTCTCAAATCACCAGTAGAGGTAGAGAGAGCAATCCTCCATCAAACCTTCAGGTTCTTATGTCATCGGTTCTCAAAGCTTGTTACTCAGTAGATATACAAATTCTCATGCTGTACCCCAAACCTACTGAATCAGAAACTCTAGGGATGGGGCCCTAGAGTTTCTTTTTTAACAAGTCCTTTAGGTGATCCTGATGAAGACTAATGGTTGAAAACCATTGTCCTTTATATACCTCTATTTTCAACATTTTAACAGGTGTTAAAAATGTATTCCTTCCTATCAGACTCTGAGCTCCTTGGGGGAACCATCATCTTATCCATATTTAGATCCTCAGTGTTTAGATGGGACTGGCACAATAGTTTAATGACTGGCAAAGAACATCTCTATTCTCCTATTTAATTTTCTAATTACTGCCCCAAGAACCCTGTCTACCATATTTGTGTCATAAGGGGATGAACAACAGTAAACTTTCTTCCCAAGGACAATACACACATAACAATAGTACAGGAATAAAAAATTTTATGTAAGATGAAACTAACTTGTAGCTTTACTTGATATTCTACCCACCTTCATTGCTATCTGCTACTGCTTTATTCAATTTTCAAAGCTCACATAACATTATTCTCTACATCTCACTTGACGATGTAACTTCCACAGTGTTTGACACTATTCCCACATCCAATTTTCTGTGTGTATGTGTATGTGTGTGTGTGTTTTTCTGATTGGTCTGGAAGTTTAAGGACTCATGTGAATAATGCTTCCACTAAGCAACCCCAGGATGAAACCACTGAATTGAAGTTGAAAGTGCTGACTAGCTACCTCAGCTCTTCACAACACTAGGGGATTAGGTGGGCAAAGAGAGTCATAGTGTTGACTGAAATGAGTAACCTTTAACAAAAGGACAAAGGCGCTTCTACAAAATGGATGCCATATGATATAGAACGGAAACCAGGAGAAAATCTGTGGTGCTTGTGTACTTCCATTCCCAGAGAGAAAGGCTTCCAGAAAATAATCCCACCTCCTATATAGACAAGACTCTCTAAAGAAGGGAAACTTTGAGTTAAACTCTCGGCAAAGAAATGGAACCAGGTAAACGTCAATCAAAGAGAAAGTAGAATGGGTCCTGGCAGGGGTGGGGTGAGGGTAAAGTCCTGAATCTAAGGCATGACTTTATGAGCAGTTTATAAAGCCTCTGAATATACATATACATCTAGGGAAGAAAATGTATGTGTGCACACACATGTGCATATAAGAATGCAGACACCTTTTATTTTCCATTCTCACTCTTTTCTTCCTTTATTTTATATGGGTAATGCAGAGGTGATTAGACTGGAGATTTGTCCAGTACATGCTGAATATCAGGACAAGGTGAAATCCTACCATGAAGAGGTTGGCCATTACTCCTAGGCAGTTATTCCATCACATCACTACTGAATGCAGTCTCTGGGCATAGCTGTGTATTTTCTCAGATTGGAAAAAGGCAAATAAATGTTGAGTGTTGTATGGGATATTTGGATCATATTAACAGGAATATATTTGAATGGAGTGAATAATTACAATAATGAAAATTATATTAAAATCACCAAAATAATAATGGAAACTTAATTGCACATTTACAAAGTACCAGGCACTGTGCTAAGTGTTTCTGTATGAAAAGGAGGTATGTGTATACACTGAGAAACCAAAGGGGTGGATTACAAGAGGCATTCATGGGTTAACTACTTAGCTCACAGTGATCTCCCCCTCTCTCAGACCTGCCGTGAGGAGCCTGAGCTAAGAGTGAGTATCAGACTTTAATTGGGCCAGATTCTCTCAGGAATTTGGATTTTTTTTTTTTAAGTGAGCTAGAGAGACTCTTGGAGTCAATGGAATTAATATGGCAGGATTCTAGAAAGAAGATTCACGAGGACCCATTGCTAACAGGTCTGATCTGTTTTGATCTTATCTTTTCAGAGGCTGCTTATTCTAGTCTGTCTTGAATGCTGTGACTAGGCAAATTTCCTTTCAATAAATTCAACACTTCCCTTAAGCTAGTAAGAATCAATGTGTTATTTGCAACCAAAGGACTCAACTAACCATAAAATGGCACTCTGCAAAGGCACGTGTAGGGATGTGCACAAAACTATGCTGATCTTTAATCTAAATCGGGCTAGGAAAAGTGAAGCTATCATCACAGTATACTGATTGAGAAATGGTATGTCAGAGGCTGCGTAAGAAACCAACAAGTTTCAACATTGAATGCTTACTGTGTGTGGCTAATGCAAATTACACTTATTAGGGATGGTGTTTCTTATTTGGGAAATAAAAAGAGAGAAGCTGCTACAGTATTTTTGCTTAGAGTGCTGATGAGGAAATATTTGATTGAAAACATAATCATTTTCTTAAGGTTCCATTACCAATAGAAAAGTGAATATTAAAATACAAAAAGCCATGTTGTCTGTGTTATTAAAATACTAGTCTATCTTTTGTCACTTCATTCAAGGTATAATGAGCTTCTATCCCATTCAGCTGGGCAAAGCTTGCCTTATTTCATAATAACTGAAATATAATAAAATACAAAGATTGTCACGATTTACAAGACATTTCATTTAAACACAAATAGTCAAATTTTATTCACTTCCTAAAGCCAGATATATGCCAAAGCAACATGGGCATTTATTATTAATAAGGCAGTATGCAAGAATCCTGGGACAATGCTTACAGTAGTGACTTTTGCACTGCCAAGGGACTGATTCAAACAGAATCATTTTCTCTGATAGATGTCAGTGCCATCGAGTGACATCTGTTCGTTAATAAGCAGCTGCCCTGGAATTGGCTTAGAAAATGCAGGGATTCGGTGTACATGGTTTAGTGTACAGCAGGCTAAGAGTCCACATTTCTGGGCTAGAGTCCCAGGTCTGTTACTGTCACTTCAGTCTGCCTTGGAATGAAACTCAGTCTACATGACACTAAAACAATCTCCTAATCTGGGTGGAGGCAGTGGCTGGGGAGGGGCAGGGGAGGGTTCACACCAATTTGTCATCCTAGAGAAAATATCTCCTGTTAACTACTGGATTATTCATTCATCAGCTAATGTGGAGGGCAATTTTAACAACCAAAACACATCAACCGCTATTACCCAAAATGCTTGTTTAGGCTATTGGCTAAGTTGGGTACACAATTCCACTGTCCTGAAAAATGTTACAATGTTACAGGTATAAAAACAGGGAAAAGAATTCACCTATGCCACTATTAGAAATTCAAGAAAAGTGTTTCCCTATTTAAAGCCAGGAATAGCTCCTTTTCTTAAAGGAAAGAAGTTCATAATTTAAATACCAGCTCCAATACTTTGCCCTCAGTGTGGAGAGACTGCTAAGTATGAAATTATACAAGATATCTCTGCCCCAATGCCTCTAATTCTCAAATGGATGATGATAACCCTTAGCTAAATCAATGAACTTTCCAGAAAACATATTAAAAATAATAGTAACATAAGGGAAAGTTAACATTCATATTGACGAAAGTAAAGTTTTCCTCTTTGACATTAAAGTAAGATACATTTCCAAATACTTGAGAATTGAAAACAACTTTAAAAGAAAATTGAATTTGCAATTACTGAGAAAATTCATTGAGAAGGAAAAATTGGCAATGCCAAATAAATAATACAAGTGTTAGCATTAGAATGTAAATTTGGAAAGCCAGATGGCACAACTGACATTTTAAACATTTAAATAGGACTTTAAAGGAGTTTATCATTAATATATGTTTTTAAGTAAATATTTTTAAGTAAAATTTCCTAAAGAGAATTGTGGTAACCAATAGTTTTTTCCCTGATGTCATGATAACAAGCATTTAAGTCCTTGTATTTTGAAAAACTGTATGGGTATTGAATTTACTAAGTATACTATATTGAAATTATTCAGTATATACTGCAATTTTAATGTTACTTTATGTTAGTGGAAGATTTTCTTCCCCTCTGCTGTATCTTGAGTCCATTTTTGTAGAAAATAGAGTGGGATTTTGAATAAAAAATGTAAACCAGGGGCCAGCCAGGTGGTGTAATGGTTAAGTTCGCGTGCTCTGCTTCAACTCCCTGGGGTTCCCGGGTTCGGATCCCGGGGAAGGACTGATGCACTGCTCATCAAGCCATGCTGTGGTGGTGTCCCACATACGAAATAGAGGATGATGGGCACAGATGTTAGCTCAGCAACAATCTTCCTCAAGCAAAAAGAGGAGGATTGGCAACAGATGTTAGCTCAGGGCCGATCTTCCTCACACACACACATACACACACTCACACACACAAATGTAAACCAAGCACGGTCCGATTTAAAATATACATTAAAATATATTTGTATTCTCAAACAGTAAAGTGAATGGACCGTAGGAAATAAACACTTGATTCTAAACTACTCTGATAGTTTCAGTTTTTTTCTAATTTTTCTTCCCTTGTCATACATACCACCAGCGAGCCAGAGATAGAACTTCTAGGGGCAAATCCAGCTTATGAATGCCCTGTATAATACACTTAATTCTGGAACCGTTGAAGATGATTTAAGCAAGAAATGCAGTTGCTGGGATGTGCCGTGGGGTGGTTCATCAGACAAGAGTTGAGGATGGTAAGGAAGTTGGGAAGAATGGAAACATAGAAACCCAGAAATGCTACATCAGTATCTCAAGTAGCGGATAATGAAAATCTAAAGCGGACATCAGTTATGTTTGCTTCCTGGATTCATTCCTCTAATAGCATCCTGATATCTCTATGGGATAATGCATAGTGTTGGTGGGGCAATAAATACAGATATCTATCTTCCCTCTATGGGGACGATACAACTGCTAGAGACTCCCTTTTCTTTCTTTGCTTTTCTTTTCTTTTTTCAGCTTGGTCTCATGTTACATTGCTATCACCTGGTGACGGGCAAGGGACCCAGTGGGCCCAACTGGACCCTCTCTCCTAGATTTTGCCTTGGAGTCAAGTGTTGCAAGGACTGAAGATATGTTTGAATTTATTCATTCCAATAGCAGGGCCAGTAAAAAGTGCGTGACTTACTAACATGTTTAGGTCCTCATCAGCTAATTCACTCCTGTTGATTCTAATACTTTTCTTTATATTTAAATTAGTGATAGTTGTTTTTTGTTGCTTGCAATCAAAAAATTATGTCTAATTCCTGTGGCCACATTAATGGAAGACGATATGGTCTAGCAACCAATGGGACTTGAAAGGGGGAGGTGAAAATGTGACTCTGTTAATGGTGATGCTGGAGACAGAATTAGGGATGTCATATGAGATGGCTTGGGACATAGGTGATAACTTTGACTGTAGAAATGCAGCTTTGAGAAAAACTCTTGGCATTTTTGTCTCTTCATCACTACCGGTGTCCAGAGCTATAAGAAGGCTAATTTTGAGGCTAGGTTGAGATATTATTTTCTGATAAACAATGAAGTGGATGATCTGAGAGGTGGCCAGTTGAATTCTTACCAAGGGGCTTCAAGGAAGCCATCTGATAGGTGTCAAGATGCTTGTGCATTGGAAGGAAGTTTACACGAGTGCCCCAGGAATTAGCCTTTTGTTTCAAAGATTCTCTAAACATCTTAAAAAGGGATCAAAAGAACTTTTTAAAGAATGACATAGGCATGTTTCAACTAAATCATTCCACATAATGAGATTCTTCCTTTGAAGGTAATAAGACATTCCTACCTCAAGCTCTTTGAACATTACTATTCCTTCTGCCTAGAATATTTTTTCCCAAATCTTCACATAGCTCAGTCCCTCACTTGATTCTTTTCGATCTCCCAACTGAATAGAACCAACTTGTCTTTAATTTTCTGGTTTTTACCATATATCAGTTGCCTCTCTATTTTAATGTTAATCTTTCCACACACACACACAAAATAATCTATGAAAACCTACTTCATGTATTAAATGCATAAAGCAAATCCTTTAATCTATGGGCAGAATTAGTTTAAGCTTCATTTTAAAAACATAATTAGATTAGGTCTTGTTTAACAAATCGACAGCACTGAAAAAAAAGAAAATCACTAATATTACAATCTTAAACCTAGTGTTCACATTGTATAAATTTTCTAATCCATCATAAACTCACAGCTAAACCAACCTTAAGAAATTAGGGAATATGTGTTTCTCCACCAGAATGCCACAGTAGCTTGTCCCTAGTATTACACAGGGTGGGATGGAAGGCTCTCTAGTGAGATGAGATTTGCAGAAAGATTTGAATGAAAAGGCCAAGTAGATTTATGGATTTTAGACACCAGAATTTTACTACATAAACAAGTGTTTATTTAGTATTTAATATTTCCATGTGACTATGTTATAAGCTCTAGCCAGCACCTGGACTGGAGGAAATGCCCAAGAATTTTCAGTTCCCCTTTACTATTTTTAATATCTGTAGCTGCCCTTGAGGAGTTCATAATCTTTCATGTCCTAACACTGACAAAATAAAATAAGTATTACCATAGCTATATGTATAAGTACCAGGAACAATACACAGAGGTAGAGATGAGGAGAAAAGAACATACTGGAGAAACTTCACTGAGGGAAGATTTTGCCAGGCAACTGAACTTGGGATTCCAAGCAGATGAAACTAGTTGAATAAAAACCTAGAGAGATGCAATATTTGGTGATTGGGGACTGGCTTGTTCAAGGAAAATAAAGGACAAAGGAAACTAACCAAATAGTCAAACAGAAGCTGAGAGAAGGGGCATAGATTTAAAGTAGAATGAAGGGTCCTCAATCCTCTTTCTCTGTTTTAGCCTACTCAATAAACTTTGTTTGATAACCTATACCTAAGTAATTGCATTTCAGTTTTATACTTTACATTCTTATGATTATTCACATCTTGGAAAAGTGGATGGTTGTGTTAAATACTCCTCTTTCACACAGTTAGCATTTTCCCAACTGGACAAGGAATGGCAGGCTCTATAAAGCTAGTATTACTAAAAACTTTTCTGGCGCAATTATCTCCCACACAATTTTTGAAAAGTGTTTTATTAGGCTCCATGGCAAACCCAACCGAAAGCTTCTCAGTCCCATCCCAGCAGGCAATGGGTCCCTGTCATTTTCTTTCTCAACAAGTCTTGTTTCTCCCGGGCTTTAACACAGAATGTTCAGCCACCTTCTTAAACTCATGCCCCTGCAGGGAAGAACACAGGAACAAGGCCTGTGTGCTGCCACTTTTGCATTTTCAAAGAAAGTTTGTTTATTCCCATTATCAAGAACTCATAGCCAAAGAGGCTGGCTTAGAGGAATTCTGGGACTATTCAAAAAGGAAATAGCAATTCTTTTTCTTAACTGCTCAGCACAAAGGAGCAAAAGCCATTCTTATGTAAAAATGCTCCTCTTGATGCTCTATCATTAGAAGGAGTACTCAGACACCATGGAATTTTCCAATAGTGGAGATAAATTTCTCCCCTACTCTTATTTTTATATCTTAAGTCATGAGGTAAAATAGAGCTAATTGGATCACTTGATGAGTGAAATCTGACTCTTACTGAATCCTGTCACAGATAGAAAGCTTGAAAAATTGCATTTCCTTTCTCTTTAGAAGAAAGTGGTTTGGAGAACCTTCTACGAGTATTTAGAGTCATAATGGTTTCTTTTGAGGACTTGTTCAAAGGAAAAAGAAAAATACTTTTATTTCAGAAATTTAAAAGAACTGCTTCAACTAGAACATTTCACATTGCTATTAATTCTTCCTTTTCCTTCAAAAATGCATGGAAAGATATGACAGGGATAGAGAAGAAAATATACTATATCACATCTCGTAGTATACATTTGTCACGAGCACCAGTTACCTCTACTAGTTACTGTTTGGATATTAACATCTGATGTTTATCTTAGATGTCTACAATAGTTCCAAAAAACTGTTTGGTAGAATGTTAATCAGCTGCCATGGGATGGGCACAGGATCAATGGCAGAGCTTTGGGATGCTTTCTCACTGGATTCTGAGTTTGGAGCACAGAGTTAGAGGTCTAAATGGAGTTGAAGCTGATTCATCCTGTTGGTGTCCCTGAAGAGACAGTTTTTCATCTCCTACTGCCTGCATTATTAGAGTAGCCTTTTTTCCTGTCTATTCTAAGCTTAATTCTTTGGTCTTTCCTCTAATTCCTTGAGTTGCCTCCTAGCCTTCTAAAGAATTCCATTTTTTTTTTTTTTTTTTTTTTACTTAAGTACTCAGAGTTGGTTTACTTTGCTTACAAACAATTTTTTCTTTCTTGGTAATTCTCAAAATTTTTTGACCAAATGATTTTAATATCTAATCAAGACTAAAGAAACAAATAAAACAAGAACAAAACCACATTGACTAAGAATACCTTCCAAAATAACTAGAAATTCTACCGTCATGTCTCATGATACCAGTTTTGCCCTTCTAGGGCATAAGGTAAGGTCAAGATATATAAAAATGTATGTACTCATTATTTCAATATAAACTAATTCATGCATTTTATACTTAGGAGACTGACTTCAAGGCTCAAGTTGTTTTTTGTACACACTTATCTGTAAATAAGTTTTTATGTTTCCACATAATAGATATGAGGATGAGATCCCCCCGTACAAGGAGTGGACACAAGCTAAGTAGCAAATAATAATTATCAGCCAAAAGCCAGTCAAACAGTGAATGAGACAGCTTGTAGAAATGTCTTATGCTATTGATCCAGGCTGCCACCCAAAGCCATTATTCTAATATGAATGCAGTAATCTAAGGTTCAGTGAATTTGTTGAGAGAAAATAAGCTACAGTCAAACCTTAGTCCACACTGTATAGGAAAATGGAAACTTTACTTTGTTCCATAGCATTAAGGGAGCACCTTGGAAAATACCGTAATACAAACAAAACTTATAGAGGAAAGTTTATAACCAGGGACCATCATCTCCTGATTATTCTATGCCCCAGGTCCTCCCCCCTCATTCTTACCATCCCATGATCTTGACTCTACTTAGTAATTTTCACCATTAATGCTTAGCCTCCAACCAGCATCTTCCATCTGCTCTTCTATCTGTCTTCTCAAAAAGAGATTTTATTTAGAAGTTTAGAAATGTTTGGGATAGAGTATTACCATTTGGTTACTGTTTTATATTGATTTAGCAAAATATATAAAACAATAGTGAAATATATTGAAGCTGATCCAGTCCAATTCTTTAAAAAGGCAATTACTTGGTTAACATATTTATTTTCATTACAAAATGTGGTTGTTTTATTTCTTTTCCTTCCAATTTAGATTTAGTATGCCCAAGTATAATTCATATTTTATTCTTTAAAAATAAAGTGGGAAAAGTGACATCAGCAACATGGCTGAATAAGACATCTCTCATTGTAGCCCTCATCAATAACAACAATTTGTCATCTGACTACAGATAAAAGTGCCTTTGTAGGAGGTGTGAGATCCAGCACCATAGGCCGAGGGATGCAGGTTGAGTCTCACCCATCCAATATATTGGGTAATAGCCACACAGGATTCACACATGGACCCTGCAGTGGCCCATGAACTGGCTCCAGCCCCACTTGACCATGATCCACAAGACCCTGGAGAACACTGTCTTAGACAATCACCCATAGACAAGACACCACTTGTGGAAGTTCATATTTCCAATGGGAAAGTTCCAGTACACTACTGGAGCAAAAAAATATGAGTTTGGATGCATTGAAGAGGGTAAGAGGAACAGTTTGATTTTTCTCACATCACCTCCCCCACAAGGAGGCACAATTCAGTGCCAAGTAAGAAATTCTCTACCCAGGATTTCTCACAGGGGTAAAATGAGAGCATGGGAATGAGTACTCTGCTTCCCCATCTGTGTGGGACATTGCCAAGGAGACCAACTTCTATCTTGTCTCATCTAGAGTACTGAGTCATGAGGTTCATGACAGGGGGGTGGGAAGAGGCTGGGAGAGAGGCAGATAGGACTCTCAGAGGGCATTAGAGGGATATGGATCCCAACTGTGCCACAGACTCCATCAGGAAGCCCACTCAAGAGCCTCTGGGGACACTTCATCCACAGATCCCCTCAGATGGCTCACAGGCTCCCCAAGTGTTCCATGTACCTTATCTACACTCTCCTCCCCAACCTGGTTTTCTATACACACTTCTGATGGTGGCGAGCATCAGCTTTGACATGCATCTAGTGAACAAATATGAAAGTCAACATGAGCCTGTGGGCCAGGGAGAAATCACAAACTTGAGCTTTAGCTCCACTCTTGGGAAAGCACAAAGGAGGCTGCCAGCAATCCCAAAGACATGGAGACCTGCAATTCATCCAATAAAGAATTCAAAATGGTTGTTTTGAGCTCAATGAGCTATAAGAAAACACAAAGGCAATGCAATGAAATCAGGAAAACAATACATGATCAAAATGAGAAGTTTAACAAAAAGATATACATCAAGAAAGAATCAAACAAATTATGGAGCTTAAGAATACAGTGAATGAAATTTATATAATGTTATAAACCAATGTTACTGTGATAAAAATTTTGTTAACAACAACAGCAAAACAAATATAGTGAATGAAATTTTTAAAAAATGCAATAGAGAGCATCAGTGGTAGAATGGATCAAGCAGAAGAAGAATCTGTGGATTAGAAGACAGGAACTTTGAAATTACCTAGTCAATGGAGAACAATGAAAAAAGAGTGAAGAAAGCCTACATGGTCTATTGGATACCATCAAAAGAAGCAATCTGTGAATTATTGAAGTCTCAGAATGAGAACAGATGGAGAAGAGGGGCAGAAAGCCTATTTAAAGAAATAATAGCTGAGAACTTCCCAAATCTGAGGAGAGATTTGGACATCCAAGTTCATGAAGCTCACACAAACAAACACAACTTAAAGAGATCTTCTCCAAGACACACTACAATAAAACTGTCAAAAATCAAAGACAAAGAGATAACCTTAAAAGCAGCAAGAGAAAAGAAGCTTGTAACTTACGGAACCCCCGTGAAGCTACCAGCAAATTTCTTAGCAGAAATCTTAGAGGCCAGGAGACAGTGGGATGAATACTCAAAGTGCTGAGAGAAAAAATATGCCAACCAAAAATATTCTATGCAGCAGAGTTGTCCTTCAGAAATGAAGGGGAGAGAAAAACTTTCCCAGATAACCCAAAGCTGAGGAAGTTAATCACCATTACACTTGCCTGACAAGAAATGCTGAAAGGAGTTCTTCAACCTGAAATAAAAGGACACTAATTAGTAACAGGAAAATGTATAAAAATATAAAACACATTGATAAAGGTAGTATATAGTCAAATTCAGAATACTCTAATATTGTAATATGATGGTGTGTTAACCACTTAACTCTAGTATAAAGATTAAAGAAAAAATATTTTTAAAAACTATAGCTACAATAATATGTTAATGAATATACAATATAAACAGAGGTAAATTGTGACATCAAAAACATAAAAGGGTAAGAGAGTAAAAGGGTAGAGATTTTGTATGCAATTGAAGTTGTTGTCAACGTAATATAGACTGGTACATCTATAAGATGTTTTATGAAAGCCTCATCGTAACCACACAGCAAAAGACAATGGTAGATAAAGAAAAGGGAATCAAAGCATAGTGCTATGAAAAATCATCAGTTCACAAAGAAAGATAGCAAGAGGGAGAAAGGAACAAGGGAACTACAAAACAGCCAGAAAACAATTAATAAGATGGCATTAGTAATCCTTACCTATCAATGATTTCTCTAAATGTAAATAGATTAAATTCTCCAATCAGAAGACATGGAGTGGCTGGATGGATACAAAAGCAAGACTCAACTATATGCTGCCTACAAGACACTCACTTCACCATTAAGGACACACATAGGCTCAGTGTGAAGGTATGGAAAAAGATATTCCCTGCAAGTGGAAACCCGAACAGAAGAGAAGTTGCAATACTTATATCAGACAAAAGAGACTTCGGGTCAAAACTGTAACACCACACCTTGAAGGGTGTCTACTGTTAAAGTGAGGGTATGGATTGGGAAGAAATAGGATCCTGAAAGTTGGAATGGGGATGTGTGAGGATCTCTTAATAGAGCTGGGGACATGGAATCCCTAAATTCTAAGTCTTTTTTTACCATTAGAAGCAGCCTTTTCACTCCCATCTGAGGGGATTAACCTTGAATGGAAAAAGAAAAACTATGGTAAGAGACAAAGATGGTCCTTACATAATAATAAAGGGGTCAATTCATCAAGATGATATAACAGTCATAAATATATATGCATCCAACATCAGAGCACCTAAATATATTAAGCAAATACTAACAGATCTGCAGGGAAAAATAGATAACAATACAAAAATAGCAAGGGACTTCAATATCCCACTTTCAACAATGGATAGATCATCCAGAGAGAAAATCAATAAGGAAACATTGGACTTGAACTATACGTTTGACCAAATGGACCTAACAGACATATACAGAACATTTCTCCCAACAGTAGCAGCAGAATATACATTCTTCTCCATTGCACATGAAACATTCTCTAGAGTAGGTCATATAATAGGTAACAAAACAAGCCTTGGCAAGTTAAAGGAGATTAAAATCATAACAAGTATCTTTTCTAACCATAATGGCATGAAACTGAAATCAATAACAGGAGGAAAACTGGAAATTTTACAATATGTGGAAAATAAACAACATGCTCCTGAACAATCAACAGGTCAAAGAAGAAATAAAAAGGAAAAGAAAAGAAATCTTGAAACAAATGAAAATGGAAATACAACATACCAAAACTTATGGAAAGCAGCAAAAGCAGTTCTCCAGAGAAATTTTAGAGTGATAAATGTGTACATTAATTAAAAGAAAGACCTCAAATAAACAATCTAACTTTATACCTCAATGAACAAAACAAACACACTAAACTCAAAGTTAGCAAAAGGAAAGAAATAACAAAGATTAGAGCTGAAATAAATAAAATAGAACCCAGAAAACAACAGAAAAGATTGACAAAATTAGACAAGATCCCTTTTCTTAAAAAAGATAACATTGACAAAACTTTATCTAGACGACCAAGGAAAAAAAGAGAGAAAAATCAAAAACTAAAATCAGACATGAAAGAGGAAACATTACAACCAATAATGAAGAAATAATAAAGATTGTTAGAGACTATGGTGAATAATTATACACCAATGAATTGGATAATCTCGAAGAAATAGATCAATTCTTAGAAATATACAATGTACCAAGACTGAATCAGGAAGAAATAGAAAATCTGAACACACTAATACGAGTAAGGAGATTGAATCAGTAATCAAAAATCTTCCACAGAGAAAAGTCTAGGACCAGATGGTTTCCCTAGTGAATTCTATCAAACATTTAAAGAAGAATTAATGCCAATTCTTCTCAAATTCTTCTGAAAATTTGAAGAAGAGGGAATATTCCCAAACTCATTTTATGAGGCCAGCATTACCCTGATACCAAAGCAAGACAAGGATACTACAAGAAAAGAAAACTACAGGCCAATATCTCTGAAGAATACGGAATCTAAAAATATTCAACAAAATATTAACAAACCAAAAATAAAACAGCACACAAAAAGGATCATACAATATGATCAAGTGGGATTTTCCCCGGGATGTAAGAATGGTTCAACCTACAAATATCGATAAATGTGACACATCACATTAATAGAATGCAAGATAAAAATCACATAATTACCCCAATAGATGCAGAAAAAAATCTGATAAAATATAGTATCCTATACAAAAAAATATATATTATATATATATATCCTATAATCCTATAAAAATAATAGACACACATATATATATATATATCCTATATAAAGAAAATAATCCTCAACAAACTGAGTATAGAAGGAATATACCTCAACATACTGAAGTCCATATAGGACAAACCCACAGCTAACATCATACTCAATGGTGAAAACTTGAAAGCTTTTCCTCTAATATCAGGAAGAAGAGAAGAGTGCCCATTCTCACCACCCCTATTCAGTATAGTACTGGAAATCCTAATCAGAGCAATCAGGTAATAAAAAGAAATAAAAAGTATCCAAGTCAGGACAGAAAAAGTAAAATGTCTATGTGTATAGATGATATGATTTTATATAGAGAAAATCCTAAAGACCCCACCAAAAAATTGATAGAACTAATAAACAAATTCAGTCAGGTTGCAAGATACAAAATCAATATAAGAAATCAGTTGCATTTCTATACACAAACAAAATATCTGAAAAACAAAGAAAGAAAACAATCCCATTCACAATAGCAACAAAGACAATAAAATATTTAGGAATAAATTTAACCAAGGAGGTGAAAGTCTGTACAGTGAAAACTGTAAGACATTGATGAAATAAAGTGAAGAAGATACAAAAAAATGAAAGATAACTCATGTTCATGGGCCAAAAGAATTAATATTGTTAAAATGTCTATACTAGACAAACCCATGTATAGAGTCTCCAGATTTCAAACTATATTACAAAGTTATAGTCACTAAAGCAATATGGTACTGGCATAAAAATAGACACATAGATCAATGGAACAGAACTGAGAGCCCAGAAATAAACCCTCACCTATATGGTCAACCAATATTTGACAAGGAAGCCTAGAATTCTCAACATGGAAAGGAAAATCTCTTCAATAAATGCTGTTGGGGAAATTGAATAATCAATGCTGAAATTGATTATTCAATAATGAAATTAGACCGCTGTCTTACACCACTCACAAAAATTAACTCAGATTAAGGCCTAATAGATTTAACATAAGACCTGAAACTGTAAAATTCCTAGAAGAAAATGTAGGAAAAATGCTCCTTGACATTGGTCTTGGCAATGATCTTTTGGATATGACATCAAAAGTATAAACAACAAAAGCAAAAATAAATAAGTGGGACTACATCAACTAAAAAGTTCGTGCACAGCAAAGAAACAATCAACAAAATGAAAAGGCAACGTACAGAATGGAAGAAAATATTCGCAAATCATATATCAATAAGGGGTTAATATCCAAAGTATATAAGGAACTCATAGGACTCAATAGTAAAACAATAAACAGTCTGAAAAATGGGCAGAGGAGCTGAATAGAGATTTTTCCAAAGAAGACATATAAATGGCGAACAGGTACATGAAAATGTGCTCAACATCACTAATCATCATCAGGGAAATGCAAATCAAAACTACAATGAGATATGTCACACCTGTTAGAATGGCTATTATCAAAAAGATAAGAGATAACAAGTGTTAGCAAAGATGTTGTGCACTGTTGGGGCAGCCACTATGGAAAACATTATGGAGTTTACAAAATTACAAAAGCTAAAAGTAGAACTAGTATATGATCAAACAATTACATGTCTGGGTATATATTCAAAGGAAATAAAATATTGAAGAGATATCTGCATTTCCAGGTTCACTGCAGCATTATTCACAATAGCCAAGATAGGGAAACAACCTAAGTGTCCATCTATGGATGGATGGATAAAGAAAATGTGAGATATATATAGATATCTATATATAGATATCTATATCTATATCTCTATATATATATACATGCACAAGATGGAGAATTATTCAGCCACGAGAAAAAAGAAAATCCTGCCATTTGCAACAACATGAACGAACCTTGAGGGAATTGTGCGAAGTGAAATAAGTCAGACAAAGAAAGACCAATACTGTAGGATCTCACTTATATGTGGAACTTAAAAAGGCCAAATTCAAAGACACAGAGAGCAAAATGGTAATTGCCAGGGGCTGGGGTGTGTGGGTAATGAGAAGATGTTTGTCAAAGGGTGCAAACCTTCAGCTATAAGATGAATAAATTCTGGGGATCTAAGATAACAGCGTGGTGATTATAGTTAACAACAGTGTATTACATACTTGAAAGTTGCTAAGAGAGTAGATCTTAAATGTTCTCATCACAAAAAAGAAACAGTAACAATGTCAGGTGCTAAGTGTTAACTAACCCTACCATGGTAATTATTTTGCAATATATAAGTGTATCATATTATCACATTGTACACCTTAAACTTACACAATATCATATGTCAATTATATCTCAATAAAGCTGGGAAAAAACATAGTGGGATCCTAACAGATAAATGATGCAAATCCTAGAGCAAGATGCAATCTGTGAGTCTAATGTAAGCTATTCTAATTCATACTTCCTATGTGAATTACTCACTGTTACTGTTAGTGCATCCATAAGAACAGACTGGAAACAAAATTTACATTAGTTAATCAGAAGTGTGGAAAGTGGAGTACATACTAAATGCATCATCATATATCAGGTTTTTAGAAAATAACACTCATGATCCTGACATGGAACTAGGTATTAAGTACATTTTTGCCAAAAAAATTTGACCAGAAGAGTCTAATTTTTGTACATTCTGGCATGAAGACTTTGAAAACAACACACTTCTACATAATTAATCATTGTTCATTAAAACTTCTCTAGTTATGATTCTGACAACTTTATCTTTCCCAAGAGAATTTATCATCTTTGATAAGAAATATACCAGGTATGTGTCTGCATTGTTGATTTTTAAAATTTAGTTAAATCCAAAAGGATCACTACCCTAGGGAAAATAAATCTGTTTTGTACACAGACATTTTTAGTAAGCATTCTTTTCTTTTTAAGCACTTCTAATATACCTCTAATTTTTCTCTTGAAACCTTTATCATTATTATGATGACTCTCAATTTTAATATTTTTCCTTGTATGTAAAAACCTATGTTGTAGCCTATATACTAGTTTCTGAAAGGGACATCCATATACTATGACTTGTAGAGTATAATGACGTCCTAGTAACACTTATCTAAAAAGGAGCCTGTTTGCCATTTAATGCCAACTCTAAAATATTAATGCAATGGAATAATACCATCTAATGATTATTGGCAATATGTTTTAAGTGCTTGCTATTTAAGACATACAAGTAAAAGAGTAACAAGAAATGTGAAGAGTTGGGGGGGCCGGCCCTGCGGCATAATGGTTAAGTTCGCACACTCCACTTTGGCGGCCGGGGATTTGCAGGTTCGGATCCCAGGCAGAGACCTACACACCGCTCTTCAAGCCATGCTGTGGCGGCGTCCCACATACAAAATAGAGGAAGATGGGTACAGATGTTAGCTCACGGCCAATCTTCTTCAGGCAGAAAGGGGATGATTGGCAACAGATGTTAGTTCAGGGCCAAACCTCCTCACCAAAAAAAAAACAGAGAGAGAAATGTGAAGAGCTGGGAATAGGCAAATTTGGAGCTACAGAAGGTCAAACTATTTCAAACTCAGTCAATGTAGTATGTGTTTAGGATGGCTACTATTACTGCCAGAGATCTTGATAATCTCCTGTCAGTCAGTTTGCCTGAGAGTGCTAATGCAGCTGACATGTGGCTTTGTAGAATTTCCTATAATCTCTTGAAAGATTTAACAGCAGGGATCCATTTGTCAAATAAAAGGAAAACAGATTCCTTTGTGCAAGCCTCACAAAGAGGCTACATTTACACTCACCAAGTTGTTCAAACTAGAAAATAATTTAGAAAGGAGTTGAAGTCCAGTAAATAGATATTTTGCAGGCAACTAATTATTAGTTTAATGTTTCTTGGATTGGAGTATTTGCCTTTTCTCAGAACTGTCCATTTGACTAATTTCAATGCCCACCTCCTTGCCTTGATTTTGATGAATATTGCACTTTTCTGTGTAGGCACGGTTCCAACCTCCTTCCCTTTACTTGCCTACTCCAGAGGAGTGGAACGCTGGGAAGCCTCTGACAAGGACAACCAAAAAGATGACATGTTTTAGACTGTGACCACCCCAACTTTTGGTTAGAGCACCGAAATGACATTGGGAAATACCTCATCCCCCCGAGGCAGCCTTAGTTGGACTCAAAATGAAGGTGTCCTACTTTCCCACAACCAAAACATAGGCATGCCCCATAAGCACTTGAACTTGGTTCTCTAAACTTCCCTCCAGTTTTATAAGCTGATTAATATTCTTCCAATTTTCTTTTTCCACTGAAACTTATCTCTCCTGCTGACATCCATCAAAACCTATGAGATTCAAAACTGGGAGTCTCTTTCAATGAACATTTTTGTAAAGACTGGAAGCAGAAAGCTTCATCTGAAGGCTGAATGCAGTGTCATTAAATAGGGAAAAGAAGTCAAACATCCTGCCTGTAAAGTTTAGTAGGTATAATGATATTACTACAAAAGCACAGTTACCTTCCGAAGTAGGCTATCCCAGAACAAGGATGTTCTTCCTCCCTACCCAACTCACCAAGAAGTTCTATTAGTCAACAGAATTCTCTATATTCGAGACTCTACCACTATATTTAAAAATGAGCTATGTTCCTTTTTACTATGTCTTTAACCTCAACGCCAGAATCCCATGTCCTTTCTCTCCCTAGCACATGCAACATATGGTAGTCATACCCACATAGGTGAGTAAAGGAGTAATTCGCTTTATCTGCAGATCTTTTTGCATTCCTCCATGTTGCTCAAGTGCAACAAAGGTAGGTGGAAGAGCTGAGAAGGTATTGCTGAGATATGCTTTCCCACTGTCTATTTCTTCATGCAGCAAAAACACTCTGTCATCATCTATTTCTAGCCCCATGACAACAATGACAGTCTACTGCCTGGGAGAATCCCATCCTTTGCAATCAGGATGATATGCACAGGAGAATTGTCTGACCCAAGAAAGGCTAGTTTTCTCAATAAATATGTGATGACTTTGCAACCCAAAGAAGCATATGGCTCCCAGTCAGTTACTGGAGGCGTTAGGGCCAGAACCAGAAGCTCTTGGCTCAAAAGCCAGAGCATTTTCTGCAATAGATCTCATGTTGTGTGGAAGAGCACTTTACCATCACAGTAATTGAAGAGTCATAAAATTTCTCAAAGCAGTGCTATTTCTTTTATACCACTTAAAAATTTGAATACCACTAAACAATTTTATTTGGGGCTTTTAATGTGATTTTCTTTTCCTAAAATGTCATTCACCATCCCATTTAGGTCAGCCTTGTCTAGCTAACTCCTACCTACCTTTGAGGCATAGTTAAGTACCTACTTCTTCCAGAGTGCTCCCTTGCAGCATGCCCCAACGAGGCTGTGTTCACTGATCTACTTCTGCATTTCTACTCTTAGAAAACAGAGAGTATTTTTTGTCTTATTGTTACTGCTATAATTATTATTTCTCATTATTACCCTGGAACAGTATCTGACACACAAAAAAGTACTCAGACATACCTTGCATGAATGTAAGGCATACCACTAGATTTCTTATCCCATTTTTTTTCTTCTAAAAAGTCAGTTTATTATAGCAGATTAATGATCGCTTTGGAAAACCAGAACTGGAAAAACCTCCGATAGTTTCCCTGTACCAACTACAGCCTTGGGGTCATCACCACTTATATTATGAATAAACCATCTTAAAATTTAACATGCATTTAATGAGCCTAATGTATGTTGGATATCAGTTGGGTATAGAGTGTTAAAAGTCAAATGCAACATAATGCCTGTCCTCAGTAAACTTAAATTCTAATGGGAGACGGTAATTAGACAGATTACAACGAGATGCAACAAATTCTATGATAGAGTCATGCACGAGGGATTATGGAACTCAGAAGCAACATTCTCAATTACACTAATGGAGGTTGAAGCCAAACAATCTAAGTAAAGTCTGTCGAGATTAAGCAGGAAAATAATTTATTTAAATTATGCTGAATAATTCACAGAATCACTGGAGAGGCCAGGGAATCAAAATCAGAAAACGAGCTGAAACAAAGGATGAGTAGGCTGTCAGAATTAAAGCCAATAAAAGCCACAGAACCAAGCTAGCTGGGGCTCTGCTTCTGCTACTCCTGGAAATGGGAAGTAGGAGATTGTACTACTGCAGCCATCTCCTGCCGGATACCATATCCACCCCTGGAAAATGGATATTATTGTTGCCACTGTCAACAAGATGGATTTTCAATTGGTCCTGCTTCTTTGTGTCCCTAGCTCTTGATTCATTTATGGTGGGTATGTCTGATTAGCAGAGGCTGGGTTCCATGACCGTTCCCTAACCTCAAGGGAGGCTGGGACATGAATAGATGGCCTTTTTAGCTCTGCAGTGATATGCAGGCTTGTTCTCTCATCAAGACTTGTGCAATTGGTCATTATCCGTGAATTTATTCATGGAGATGGACTTAAAAATGTTGTGCTGATAAAAAGGACAAACATACAAACAAACTGAAATCTCAAACAGGACCACGAACGAACACGAAGTCAGGATAGGTTTTCCCAAGGTGTTATGCTTTGAAAAAATAAATTGGAGTTAGCCATTAGTCCAGGCAGAAAGCAAAGCATTTGCACAGGCACAGGGTATTCTGATACCCACAGAAGGTTGAATGTGCTGGGGTAAAGAGTGTGTATATGAGGGCCTGAGGTGGGAATTAAGAGGATGGGGATAATATGTGAGTGAGATTGGTGATTAAGGCAGACACCAGATCAGAAAGGACCTTTTATTCCATGCTAGATATCTTTCACTTAATCCTCTAGGGAAACTGAATCTGGGAACAAATAATGAAATAGTTTTATTTGTATTTTAGAAAGACTATCATCATAGCTGAATGGATACTATATTAAAGGGGCTGATCTGGAGGCATGGATGACTGTAGCTCTGAATCAAGGTGAATAAAATGGGTCTGAAAACTGAAGTAACTGTAATGATGGGGATGAGGGGATGTACTCAAGAAGTGCTAACAAATCAAGTATGGGTCAAAATCTAAAATTTTGCACTAACCACTGAAGGTCCAAAAACCCAGATAAAATATAAAGCCTCTTCTTGAGGAACTTACAGTTTAGTTTTAAGCACAAGTAAAGATATATGAGTGTTCTTGTGGTTTTGTGTTTTGATATTAAGTCCTTGGATGTTTAACACCTGTATTTAAACTGGGACCACTGAACACTTCATAAAGAAAACACTCCAACTAGTTATTAAAATGTCTCAGAGTTTCCCATATTCACCATGACAGAGACAGAGACACAAAAATGGGAAAATCCTCAAATTCAACGTAGATGGCGGTATTGTAAATTATAGCCTTGTTGCACCATACTGCTGTAAGTTTGTATGGGGATGATAAGAGGGAAGAATGGAGTAGATTCAGGGAGAGGATAACTATAATAAACCACAGCAAACAGATCTAGGATATAATCCTTGCAGCCCACAAGCAAAATTATATATCATACATACTTCCTTTACATGCTTTCTTTTTCCAAAAAGGAAAAAAGGAAATACAGTTCTTCCTTCCTTTTCTCTGTCCCTTAACAAGCATTTATTGAGTGCCTTCTACAGCCCAAAATTATGCTAGATGATAGAGTCACAAGACAAAGTCCTTGACCTCATGAAGCTTACAATAAGGTAAAGAAGATTGACAGTTAACACACAATGAAAAGGAACATTACATCTGTGAAGGAAAGAGGGCTATAGAATTCCATAATGAGCAAATCCAACTAGTTCCTGAGGTCTAAAAAACTGAAGGCTGAATGATAGTTAATAATAGTCAATTAATTCTTCACTTAATTATTCTAGGAAAGAATATCTAGGCCAAGATAAAGTATTAAATAAAAAGAAATTCTAGAGTTTATCTGAATATTAATGATAATTACTTTATAAGACCAATTGAAATAACTGTATTAAGTGATTCACATGAAATACCAAAAGGATAATTGAAATGCCCTTTTAGATTTTGAAAAGTTGACATGTATCGTGACACCATGGCAGTAACAAATCATTACTATCTGTGTCACGTTGTGAAGCAGTACTCGTGGGATTCTCTGGAAAATTTGTCCAGCAAACTATAAGAGCCATATATGATGTTCTTACTCTTATAATCTTTGAATCAAATTTGGTTCAAAAGATCTGGAATATACTAGTGCTGTATGCTATCATAAGCACTTACTGTTATCCTCACTTAGAAAGAGGAGTCTGTATGTCTAATTTAGGCTATTTAGGTTATTATGTCGACCTGAATTTTAAAGCGCGTTGGGAGTGACTATTCTCTCATTCTCTGTGATATTAAGCAATAAATTGCTTTTGTCGACATTGCATGTGCATCCATTCAAATAAACAGGGCAATTTATGCAAATGTAACTGTTTTACAAAAATCTAATCATCTGAGAAAATCATGTTACAGTCCTCTCTGAAAGTTCAACAAGGAGCAGCATCCATGCATATTTCAATCTCCCACGACTATATACGAGAGAAGAATTACTGAGGTTTTCTTTGAGATCTTAGAGAAACTGTCTAGTCTTCCATGTTCCAAACAAACGATATGGCCCCCCATGGAAGGCCGGCGTCTTTTCTCTGACTTCACTGTCGTGATTTGTTCTGTCACAGTATGACAAAGGAGAGCTCACCCATGTTCTGTGAGTATGTGCATGGTAGCGATACTTCAGGCTCTGGTTTTACAAGTAGCCTCTGCTTCAGGATTTCAGGCAGGTGCTTGAAGACTGCTTCAAGCAGCGCTTCAGATAGGCAAGTGCTTGCCTATACATGATCTTATTTATTTTACCAACCCGATGAAGCAGGGGTCATTAATCTCATTCTCTACATGAGGACTCTGAGGCCTGCAAAGTTAAATCGTGTATTAAAAGTTTCACAGCACAGAAGTAATGGAGCCTGTTATTCAAATCCACATCTTTCTGACACAATAGTGCTTACTTATCTCTGTGCCACACCACCTCTCCTACACATACACAAGGACTTGTCTCTTTCTCGAGGGTCAGGTTCTAGAGTAATTAGGCAAGGGAAAAACATGAACATTTAAAATTACCCTTAAAAATTCGCTAAAATTCCCTAAGCATATGTACATACATCCCAGAAATTCCAATAAAGCAAATTTTCCTTTTCTTAGTTACGTTTCTGAATTAGAATATACTGCTGTTTCTTTGATTGAACATCAGAAGAAGTAGTTGAATTCTTTTTAGAGGTTGTGGCATATGAATATGTGTCTCTATGTACTGGGATTACCTTTGGAGTAGCAGGATGCTCACGTCACGAGAGGCTCACAAAAGTGAAACTGATTGAGGAAACAATGGAACCATGTTTCTCATCTCAGATTTCCTCTAAGTAATACACATACTGAGTGAGTAGACACACCATATACCATTTAAATTGTAATTTTCCCTCCTTCTCTTTCTTTTCTTTTTTTTTAGAGGGGCAGGGATAGAGGCGTGCGAAGCAGTAAGTGAATTTACTTAAATTAATTGCACATATGCTATGGTTCCAACGAAATTTATTATAAATACATATCAAATATCATAATACTTATGGAAGAAGAACTAATCTATGAGACGTTACTTGAACCCTCAATGTTTTCTTACATTTCTGCAGCTGGCTTTTTAATTACTCTCATCCCCAAATTCAAAGGCTCTCAGACTAAAGGATTTCATCCAAAATGGCTGCCAATGATACATTCTTTATTTTTGAGCTAGGTTGTTTCAATGTATGATTAGCTAAAATTATGCGTTGGGATGTTCAGACCATATTACAAGGGCATTTTCTTTTTGCAGAGTCATTTTATAGCAGACTCTGATAGTATATTTTCGTTTTCATCAAGTGACACAGGAGTAAACAACCATGTAAAAGTCACCACTGACCTGCCTATAGAATATACTCTTTACAAAAGACCCAGAGAAAACATCTGTCTCTTGATTCTGTCCTGTACTAAACAATCAACATGATTTTGACCTATGAGCACTGTAAATTTTGTATCGAAATGGGTAGTGCTCTTTGCTTTGTCCAGTACAAAGTTCAGCATTAAATTTGAGACCCACTTGCAGCAATTATGTACAACAAGATGGTATCTGAACTTTATCTCTGAGATTTATGTTACTATTTTACCTATATTTTCTCTTCATCTTGTCTTATCTATTGGTTTTTATGCTCATATTTTAGATATTTCTCTAAGTCGGCCTCTAGCATTATTTTGGTCAAAGCAGGAGTCAAAGAAACAAAGAAATAAAAACATAGCTATCAAAAATGATTAGGTATTTCTTTGGAGATTCATGAAGTCTATTGTTAACGAGTCCTATAAATCACAGCATGCATGACACAAGGTCAGAGTTAAGATTTCTTTCCTGAACAGAAAGTTTCTAACCGAATTTTACCGGAAATGTTTCCCTTAGAAACGTAGCAGCTGGGACTACAGTAGTGAATGAGACAGACACGATCTGCTCTTAGAGTCTAGGGGACAAGACAGAAAACAACAACAAATCATACTAACACCTGATAAGTGCTGTGGGAGAAGACACTAGAAACACAAATCCAAGCCAACAGAACCAAGGAAGTTTCATGTCTATATGTGTTTGAACCTAGAAATGGTGTTTAGGATGAGATCTGTCAATGATTAGGAGCTATCTAGTCAAAGGTGTTAAGAGTAAGAGTATTTCAGTCAGAAGAAAGAATATAAGAATGACCCAGCTCTCCAGTGAATTCTTGAAATTAGAGCTAATGATGAGGCACTGAGTTAAAATCGTGGGATTTACAAGCAAGTCCTGTCTCCCTTCTTTCAGTAGCCATGTGTACATATACCCTCTATATATTTATGAATCATGTGTCTGAGTATATCTGTAGTCTGATAGTCAAATATTCAAAGCCACGTCTTCAGGATTTATGACATCTTTCCTCATGAAAAGGACCTCTGTTTCTATTGCCTTGCTTGTGTGTCTGCCTTTACTGTTAGTTAACTATTCTGGTCCATAAGAATTTGGATTAGATGAAATTCTTACAACCAAAACTGAAGACCTGACTTCAGCATAAGAACTTTACAGGAACATTCAAGCATGCATTCTTCAAATATATGTTTACTATATCCAACATTTCCACATGGAGAAGTCTGAATATTATTGTCAGGATTTCTAAGTGTGAAGATGTTCTCTCATTTTTCAAAATCTGCCCAATGGAAGCCAGCTGGCTGAACATTTGAACCCATTATTTCCATTTTGAGCTAAATAAACAAACATTGAAGTATCTTCTCCAAGTGCTACTTAATAGCACTGTCTTTCTCAAAATAATCTAAAATTTCAAAGGCTATTTGTCTACATACATTCTACTGCCTGGATAATTTATTCAGTTTTGTTTGGGCCAGGTCATTCAGAATTGTAACTGCCATTCCTCTTCAAAGCAAAGTGCCATTGTAATTGGGTTCTCATACTTCTGAACAATTCTCCCCCTTTTGGAGAGGGGCAGAGAGGAAGAGTCTGCATGCACATTTAGCCACATTTTCTCAGATTTTCACATGCAGGCTGTAATCTACACTATTATCCATTACACAGAGTAAGATATAAATTTGAGTACATATTTTCTTCTCTCCATTTCTTCCACTAATCCTTTAAGGGACTTCAGTTTCACACTTTTGAAAATATTCTCTTCAAAAATAACAAAGTGTTATAAATGAAGACTTTATAGATTTACTTCACAGGTAATGGGGAATGTGAGAGTAGGGATAGGGAGATTATCTATAGCATTTGTTTAATAGACTGAAAAGAACCCTACAAGCCACAGATGTTTGAAGAGGGTCATCTTGATCAGTGCAATCTCTTCCTACCTGCCTCTTTGGAAATCTGCGTGAAGGATTCCACACCTTTCTCTCCATAACTTCCTTCAGATGCGAGAGTAGACACGTAATTCCAGCCTAGGGCCTTTACAATGTCTACCATGGCCTGGGCTTGGAAGGAATCGGGTGGGACCACGCGAGAGAAGAAGTCATAGCGCCGGTCGTCACTTAACTCAGGTGCCGTTGATGCATAACTAATCTGGGGGATCTGAAAAGACAAGAAAGCACCACATGAGAGCACACCATCAGGATGTGAGAGACTCATTTGACAATTGACCCAAAATACAGGGCTTGAGCTCCAAAGAGGATGCGTGTTTTGCCAAACACCACCACGTAACTGTAGACGAACTAAATGCAGCCAACCACTTCCTGACAACACAAAAGCACTTTTGTGCTTTGGCCTTTTATTTTCTCCTCTTGAGAAGAGGGAATGAGGATGGCATGGAAATCACATGGGTCACGGTGATTAGGAGGAAAGAATTCATAACCATTCTGGCTAACATTTTGAATCATGCTTTACTTCTTATAAACTAATAGAAACAGAAAGCACAACAGCCTAACTGGAGGGTACATAGAAATTGGTTTAGTTGACACAGCCCATGAATATTGGTGGATGTCATTAGCCATCTAACTTTTATTGAGTGATGATCACCTGTGAGGAAATATCTAAGAAAGCTGCAGGCATTATTTCATTTATTCTTCACAAGAATGTAATGAGGTAGCTCAGTAATACCTTTAGACCCAGGCAAGGGGGTTTATACCAAGGCCTTCACCTCACCCCAAAGTCCTTGCACTTTAGAGGGACTTCCTTAAACTTTTCCAACTTCCTTTTTGGGTGCTGGAAGAGGGCTGGCAGCCCTGTCTGGGTGGAGCCCACATAAGCCTCTGATTCCCATTTTTTCCCTTTAGAGAACCCTCTGACCCTCTACCTCACGTGGGATTAACCAGACGTTCCAAGGAGCTCTAGAATTTGTGCCTAAGGGGACCATCCTAGGGCCCCATAGCAGAACCCTGGTTCCAGGAAGGCAGCTTAACAAGGAGATTGCTCCCTTTGGCTGGTGTAGCATTTATTTCTTAGGATTATGTGAATTTAGGCTACCTTGGTAGTCCTGACATGCATATTTTTGCTAAATCAAATTATGTCTACAGAAAGATGCCCTGCAAAAAATGTTTGCCTGGGATCCCAAATACCCTAGGGGAAGCTCTGAAGCAGCCATCAATGAGGATCGTGGCGTAGGACCTAACTTCTGGACCTCCATGCTAGTTACTTTTACAATGCACTTCCCCCTACTTCTTTCTCCCAACACTAGCATGCAGTAAGCTATGATGGCTACAAATAATCTACCTACAAGAATGATCAACTCCTACAAAATTCTGCTTATACACTCTCCCAGGACTTATTCCTGCTTTATCATAAGGATGATCTGTATCTGAAAGCCAGTTTCGATCTTTGCTCAGATCAAGACCAACAGTCAACTCTTTGCCCCCAAAATGCAAAGCTACACTCAAGTTGACTCTTTGAGCTTTAGAAATTCTATACAATATTAACCTATTTCTCTCCTTCCAGTGCGGTTTGCCTAAAGTATACCCACTTACCATTGTTTAAAGCTGGTTACCATTTCTGTAAAGCTCATTTCTCTACCAACCTTTCTAGCTCAGCGTTACGTCAAGTCATGTGGCCGTGACAGCAGATGACCTACCATCTTCCATGCAGCCCATCCCTGATGCAGTTCTGCTCTGTGAACACTAGGGGTGGGCTCTCTGTCCCTGAATCAAAGCACAGAGCCAGTGTGACAAAGCCTCAGTCTCCTGATGTGTCTTTACCTGAGCAACTCGTTCATTATAGGGGTGGTGAGGTGTAAGGGAAATAAAATGGGATTTGGTATTGACAAGATCTAGAATCAAAGCCTGATGTTTCTGTTCACTAGTGTTTACTTTGATGAAGTTATTTTACTTCAGTGAGTCACCATTAGTAAAAGGTTGTTTTGAGGGTGAGAATAACAAATGTGCATTGCTTAGCATGACACCTGTGACAGAGTGGTTGCTTAATACATGGGAGTAATGATAATCAAAATAGAGAACACTACATGTTTCCTTACTAAGTGTACCTATTCCCCACATTTGACTTCCCAAGTTCTCTGTGACACATTATCACAAGCATTCTCCTCATTGTCCTAAGGCAAGAAAATGTTTTTACATATTCCTATCATTATTGCTTTAGAAATAATATCTACTATTTATCCAACTCTTTATTATGTGCCAGTCATGTTCTAAAAGTTTCATATGCATTACCTTATCTAACCATTAGTAAATATTCTTTACTATACTACATTATACTATTATTAACTCATTTTACAAAAGAGAAAATTGAGACTTGGAAGTAGAATAAGATCTTGCTTCAAGTCACAAAGTTATAAGAGAGAGAGAGAGCAGTACTCAAACCTGAAACTGCCCAATGTGAACTTCTGAACTTTTAACCATGATACTTTGCTGAATTGTCACTAAAACATTTTAATAATAAGCATAAAACAAGGAAGGGCAGTAGATTATTGGAGTCCAGGCCAATTTCTATCCACAGCACTGACTACAGAGCCACTGAAAGTTATTTTACTGATCACTCTTAGACTATTGTTCAAACATTTTTATTTAAATGCCTTGTTAAAGCTCATACAAATATCTTAACACAATGAGCTCCCTATGCTTCATTTATAATTCTGAGGTTATATATTTTAGGTAAAGAAAATATCAACTGAATAAAAGCTTTGGGCAGAAAAAATAAAGCAGGAGGAGAAAGGGGGGAGAAAGAGAGACAGAGAGTCTTTTTCTTACAAGAAATGAAAAGGAAAGAAGCCAAGCATGTCAATACATTTCCATCAATTTCAGCTGTGGAAATGTAAAAGCTTGGTGCTGTTGCACAGATGCCTTTGCTGCCAAAATCCCTTTCTGCCTTTGAACAAGTGCTAATAAAGATACATCCAGCTCTCTACCTGAATTTGCATTTATGTAGCTGCTGTAAAACATCAGAATTGTGAAGTGCCCCCAACAGAAATGCATTTTTTTAACTGTGCCCTAAATTTTAGTAATGAAAATCCAGGTGAAACAGATATCTTTCCTCACTACCATGCACCCTTTGAAAATGGTTGCTATCTGTGATCTATCCCTTCCACTATAAATAAGAAATACCTCCTGGCTTAAGACTCATATGTCCCTTTAGGATCATGCACACAACCTATATTCAATGGTACTTATTTCTACACTATGCATATAATGATTCTAGAATAAGGAATGAAAGACCAAATGGATTTCATTTCTGAAATAAAAATATGGCTGTATAAAGATATCCCTCCCAGCAATAGGAGATGGAGAACTACAAGAATTTATGTAACCAATGAAATATGATGGTGCATATTTAGTTACTTGTTTTCAAACAGATGTGTAAGCCTAAACAGTAATTATTTTGAAGTGTGTGTTGCAACTGGTACGTACAACTGACCAAATTATTAGCCATTTTTAGTGATTGACTTCCACATTCTCCTTGATATCTAGCTATACTTTTTCTTTCTGCTAATGAAACCCTCCCCTCTTGCCAGTCTTCTATGGAAATGCAGAACTGATCTTTTGATGAAGACAGTTTAGTGTAATAACACTTCAGCTATGTAAAAATAGATATTCTATCTCTCTCTGAGCCTTCCTTTCTCCAATTTAAGAAACTAAAACACTTATAATCTTTATCATAGGAATAAGTTTTCATCTTATTTTATTTTATTATATTTTACTCTTACCTCATAAAAATTTGCTTATCACACAAACATGGTTTTGTTAATGATGAGTATCAAAAAAGATTAAAAACATCTACACCCTACTGTATTTATTTAGAATGTTTGTACTTTTTCTTAGAAAATTAACGATATATATATTATTTATGAAAAATAAGAGAACCAAAAACAAAAAATAACTTCAATGCCTTGATCCCTGTTAAGATTTTGTTATATCTCTATCATTTTTGTGTGTGCATGTACATATATATTATTAATTATGAAAACCTGAGTGTTAATCTCAGCTTCCCTTCCTTCCTCCCCTCGCCCTTTCATTTCTCTTTCTTTCTCTCCCTGGTTGCATAATATTTTGCTAAGCCAAACCTAACCTAAATCTAACCTTCATTGTTAAATGGTTGCACATTTTTTCAAGCTTTCACTATCATTAGAAGTAAAAAAAAGAAATTCTCAGACCTAATTCAAGTCTTTGTAGACATCCATGAGTCTTTTCTTAGAATATTGTTCAAGCCCCTCCCCCCACCACAATGACAAATATATGAGGTTTACATTTAAATATTTATCTATATAGAAATTACTTGGGGTTGTTTTATAAGGTAGACCAACAATCTATATTTTTTTCTCCCAAATGGTTAACTACTTGCCCCAGCACCATATATTAAATAACTCCTCATTCTTTACTGATAGGAAGACCAACTCTTGCCATATATTAAATTCTCAAATATCCTTGGGTCTTTGAGGTGAATTTTCTACTATTTCACTTTTCTGTCTTCCAAGTCCTGGGCCAGTGTTTTACTATTTTAGTTCTTATAAACTTAGAGTATTATAGGGCTATATTAACTGGAACATATCCTCTCTTCATAATTATTCCTTCAAAAATGACCATGGGTAATCATCCATGTTTAATTTTCCAAGTGGAACTTTAGCATAATTTTTTCAAGGTAACAATAAAGTTCCATCAAGATTTTGATGAGAGTTACTTCATACTGATAAATTCATTTGGGAATAATTGATATATTTACAATATTTGTTTTCCCCATGAGAAAATATCTATTTTCATCCATTCTGATGTTCATTCTTTTCTCTTAGTAAAATTTTACAATTGTCTCCATGTAGGCCTTGCACATTATTAATTTTATTTCTAGATAACTTTTATTAACTTTATTTCTAGATAATCGTTATTTTTATTGCATTAAGTATGATATAAAATTTTCATTTTATTTTCTATTTATTGCTGGTATATAGATATCTATTAATTTTTGTATATTTACTTTGTGACTTACATCCTTATTAAAATTCTTGTTAGTTCTAATAGCTTTCAGTTTATTTTTTTGGAATTTCCAGGTAAGCAAGTCATAATTTATTTAAGTTTTTAGTTAGTTTTCTTTTTTAATTAACATCAACTAGAATTTCCAGGAAAACAAGAATGTTAGTGGTGAAAATAGCTTTCCTTTTTCCTATTTCTCAACAGTCAGCATTTAAAACCAATTGGTATTTATTCTAACTTCTTATCTTGAAAAATGTATAGTCAAATGAAGATTAAGATTACCAGTTAAAATTTCATTTTTCCAAAATACAATCTTAGCTAGAATTCACATATTATGAGTGCCTTCAAATAGTTGAAAAAGTATCCCCCTCCACCAAGTTTCTTTCTCAAAAAGTATCCTCAGCTTCTTCAACTATTTCTCCCAAGATATGAGTCAGATGACAGTGACTATAAGATGCAAAATGAGTTTTAAGTACACGTAATCAAGTTTTTGAGACAGAGCAGTTCTCACACTTCAAAGTTATCATTTAAAATTCATGTATAAGTCAACTTTCCTGACCCTTTTTAAACATTAAAAAGCAAACAGAATAAAAACCATCATTCTTCAGGTCACCAGATATAATATTTCCTAAACCCATATCTTATTCTTAAAATAGAAAAAAAAAGTTCAATTCATTCAGTTCCTAATATAACCCTTAAAATATTTATGTACATTTAAAGTCCTAATATTTCCTATAAATCTAGAAGAAACAAAGCTAGGGGAAAATTAATTTCAAGAATAATTAAAATGGACATTTAAATAACTTACATTCTCTACACCTTGTAAAAACTTTCAAGTCATCAATACTCACATCTCACCAATATAAGTGATAGCGGAGACTGAATTCTTTCCATGGACTGAAGGAGTAATCAAAAGTCAAATTATATCCAATTAATGACACACATCAATCACTAACAGGTGCTCAAGGACCTCTCCTGACCTCTCCAATGTTTGCCCTAAAAGCACCAGTTTATAGGAAGGTCAATTGATGAGCTCTTCTGGAACACTGTAGTTTTCTTTGGTAACAAGTGTCACAACGCTCATTAAACTATTATCTGTATAATTATCTGTTTATTGTTCTCTCCTTTCCTGGAGAGTACTTACCCTCATGGAGGGCAAGGACCTTGGTTCATCATTTTATCACCATTGGATAGCACTGTTTCGGGGATAGAATAGGAACCTGATCAGTATTTGTTGAAGGAATGAGTGAGCCAGTAAACGAATGAATGGAATAAGCCTAAGAGAACAGAGTCCCTCATTGTGTGGTTGGTGCGGCCAGAGGAACCCACAGAACTTGGAAGGTATCCCTGCCCTGGGTGGGGCTGTGATAGTCAGCTTTAGGCAGGGGAGCAAACACTTTGTTTTGCCCTCTCTTTTCCTTGGCAGATTTTTCCCTGAGATTTTCTTCCTCATCGTTGGAATGTAGGACAAGCTGACACTGGATGAGAGTTCAAAGGTAAAGGGACCTAGGGAATCATTAAGGAGACTGCTCACTCTGTATTTTTTCTCTTAGGCAGGATAACTCCAGACAACATATACCACAGTGTCCATGGTTCAGTCTAACCCTGCAGGACATACCTGGATTTATCATTTTAAACAGAGTGACTGCCCTGTTGTCTCCTTCACTTTTTTCCCCTCTAGAACCAGGCTTGGCTGTCAGATGCAAGAAGGATATAGTGTTTGAGGTCCCAGGCCCTTGGTTCTAGTTAAATGTCTTTATTTTATGTTAACATTGCCATCATCAAATCAAAATAGGAAAAAAAAGGAAAAGAATATATTAAAAAAATCTAGAGAAAATAATTCTGTTATTTCTAAAACACACAAAATCAAATATTATGAACGTGTGATGCACTTTCACTTTCCAAGTGTTGACAAGATCTAACCCTTCTCCATTTAATTTTATCCCATAATCACTACAAAGTCAAATGCTACCAGGCAAAGGGATCCCATGGGCTTGGAAACACACTCCTTTAGGCATCATCTTAGTGTCAACATCTGTCACAATAACTGAAGACCCAAGTCCTGATGTGAGCAGATTAGATTAATGTATATTTAAAAAAAAATCCAAATTGCCACCACTACTCCAACACAAACTTGATTCTCATAAAATTAAATTACTAAAAATTTATAAAAATGCACAATTTCATCTATTCAGAAAAAAAAATGAAAGATCTGAAACTGGTTTAATGCATTTTGAGCTTCTTCCTCTATATTATAAGGGCAGTGCCTACGACAAAGTCAGTCACCTGGGAACTTCTTATTTTTGGAAAGGCGAATGAGCTGCAAAGTCCCATGTTCCCAGGGAATTTGCACAGCTAGGAAAGGCAATACAAAATGTACTAACACTTGTTCCAGAGGGCAGTTTCCACAAAACTTATAAAAGGAAATTTTTGAAAGTATCATGTGCAATTAAGATAATGCTTCAGTGTACCTGTTGAGATATTAATGAACTCCCAGTGGGGCATTATTAAGTTCACAGTTAGCAGTAATTTCACTCTTAGTTCTTATTAAGCTTTATTGATATGGATCCCCAAAAAAGGGGAAAATGAATAACACTTTCAAGCTCATTCTTTGAAGCATCACTCACTTCGATTTATACTTATCTCTTCCTTAGATAACATCTCTGCTCATATTAGGATTGTTGGGCTTCAGTTCTGATTTTTGGTTGTATTTATTTATTTCAAAGTACTGAAGAATGACTAATAATTTTGAATTAGTTTAAAACCTGGAGTTTCACTCAACTTTAAATTACTCATAACAGAGATTATCATCAAATATTGCAATTCCTTTTTTCTTCGCCTTTCATTTCTCAAATTGCATAACACAAAATACCTTCAACATTCTGTGAGTGGTAATAACCATTTTCTTGAGAAACAAGTCGTTTTGTGTGTGAATTGCAAGTCAAATTCATATAATATATATTTCAAAGAATGCTGTTATTGTTCTTCTTCTTCTTATTTTATTAAATCTCTGTATATACTGAATTTGGGAAGGTACAGTACTTTATGTATATAATCTCATGAATTTTTGCAACAACCTGTAATAGGTACAAATATTTTTGTTATAAATATTCACTGTTTTGCCTTCCTCATCTCTGAGTTCTGATGGTTCAGGTAGAGATGACTGCACTTCAGGATCTAAATGTTGGCACATGAGACACTAGTTGGCCAATCAGAACACAAGTTTCCTTTAGCCACAGGATTGGCTGAAGGGGAATCACATGACTTGATCTAGACCAACATGAACAAGTAAGATGCAGTATCAAGGTAATGTCAGAATTCATAGACAAAAGAAATATTTTGCTTACTGAAATGTCTGAGAGGAAACAGTATAAGTCTGTGGTTACTGATGATGATGAAGATGATGACAATGATTTTGCCAGGGGAAGGTGGGGAAACCTAAATATCTTATACATCTCATAGTTGGCAAATGTTAGGAGCAGAGCTGGAGATGAAACATCACATAGAACTTGTCTCTCCTCATTTCTTATGAAACAGAAAATCAGGAGAAAGCTGCGACTTCTAGGTGGTTAGATAGACATCCTAGTTAACAGTGTGTGAGGAGGTGTATATGTGTGTGTATTTTGTAAATAGGCTCTCTGAGGCTTTCTGTAGCTTGGAGAAGTGCCTCCATCCATACTGCCATAGCATAAAATGACAAAGTACAAAGTACAATTTCCCTCCCAACATGGCACCGCTGAAATCATTGGCACACCCTTTACTGGAGGAATGGAGAGAAGAAAAGGGTGGAAATTATTTTTATGACCTTTCAGGGTCCTTCTTTATCCTACAAGTCTATGAATTATCTCTGTCTAGTATCCCTCTAAACAACCACATACTAAGAAGCAAAAAGTAACCAAAGTAAATATTCCTTTTAACATTTCTCATACTTATTAGAAATGATCTTAGGTCTCTTTCAGGCCCCGATGACCAGAGTCCCATGCCTCGAGATTTGGTTTACCAAACACTAAAGGCTGACTGTTGAGGTATTCCGTTAGCAATATTAATGTCAAATCTCTGTAGGGCAGGGTTTCTCGACCTTGGTACTACTGACATCTGGGGTCAGATCATTCTTTGTGGTACTGGGGAGAGGGGCTGTCCTGTGCAGTGTAGAATGTTTAGCAGCATTACTGACCTCTGTCACTAGATGCCAGTAGCATTTCCGCAGGTATCACAATCAAAAATGACTGCAGACAATGCATAGTATCCCCTTATCCCATTGTGTGTGTGTTGGAGAGGGAGGAAGCTGTGCAAAATTGCCACTGTTGAGAAGCACCAGGCTAGGGGTTTGTCTGTGCAAAAGGACAACTGCTGGCATAATAGCATGGTCACAAAGTGAACATGAAAGGAAATATTTTTAACATCTTGCAGACTCTCTTTATACTTTACATATTTTACATATTAACATATTTACAATACTTTACATATTTTCCTTTCCACTTGCCAGTCTTTCTCAATTATCAAAGCTTGGTGTGTTTCCCAACCTCCTTCGATTGTCTGGTCTCCCAGTAGACTGTGCAATCACAATGCTGCTGAAATGCTCAGTCCTTTACATGGACACAGCCAGGAAATTCTTAAAGTGAAGAAAGACTTTTTCAGGATAAAATGAAATTAAATCCAAACTTATTTTCTGAGAACCATTGCCACTTTTATAAGTATGTTATAGTAAAAAGTCTTGATTATTCAGGATGGTTGAAAATGGAGCGTTATCGTTAGTTGAATACTGTAGGAAACTGCGTGCTATGTTCTACGTGAATTCCAGTTTTCAAAAAGAGCACAATAAAGTGCACTTAACAGAAATGCTACTGAACATGATGCAGTCTTCACTTAATGATTCAGAATCCACTTTCAGGGTCTGGCAGGGCTGCAGGCACGTTAATTCTCATTGTATAAGACTACAGATGTAGATGTTCCAGAAGGTGAAGTTAAATCTGTGCTGATCCTTTGATTGCTGAAAGAGGCTTACTTGACAAAAATTCCTTATTTACTTTTTTTCCCTTATAAAAAGAAGGAAAGCTATGCTGTTTACTTTAGCTTTGTATGACTCATATTCTAAGTAAACAAGCATTTAGTGACTATTTGTTAAATACAAAAAGAATGATTCCTAAGATTTCTATGTGGTAAATAATTCTCTGTTAATTCAGATAAATTAATACTACACCAGTATTGTATGACTAGTTTTTTTTTTTTATCTGTAAAATTTAGGAACTGCAGACATAGTAATTAACGAGATAGACCAGTTTTAGAGGGTATGACCATCTAATATGTAAATATATATGTACATGCATGTGCACACATAAATACTGATAGATAGATACCATGAAGAAACAAAATAGTTTAATAAGAGAATGACTTAGGGTGGTACTCTAGATAAGGTAGAAGGTACAATTTGAGCTAAGTACAAATTAGCATTTTAAAGTCTTCAAAAAAAGTCCTAAAGCACACACACAAAAACCATTCCAGTTACTCCAAAGTATATCTGTAATCAAATTTATCAGTTCAGCCTTCATAGTATAGGACAAACATATTTACTTCTCTGTGGCTTTGTCTTGTTCTTGTATAGGCTTGAAGTGCCTGCTTCATATCTTTGCTTATTTAAATCCTAGGACTTCTTCAAGATCCAGATTGATTATATGCAAACTGCTCTGGGAAATTTGCCCTGATTCTCCAGCTAAGCAAAGGGTCATCTCTTCTTGCTCCTCATCACTCTACTGTTTGTTACTCAGCTCTCACCTCATTCTCATATTACTATTGTTTGTATGCTACCAGACTCCTTGAGGAAAGAAACCACGTCTAAGTTTTCTGTTATGTATCTTATCAGATCACACTATGTACAGTGTAGGCTTATACAAATGTTGGAATTTTATTAGTATTTGAAAAATCATGAGTGAGGATACATTTGACTGTAAGTAACATATTACTCAATTAGTAGTGACGTAGATAATAAAATCATAAAATAAGTCTGGATGTAGTTTGTTTCTCTGAAGTTCCCTTAGCCTTTGGCTTGGCTTCATAAGGTGGTTACTGGTGCTCTATGCATCATGCTTCAAATGACATCATTAAAAGAAGGAAGAGAGGGCTCTGGTAGATGAAGGCTTTCTCTTATTATCTATTTGGCTTTTGATGGAGGAGGAAATTTTTTTCCCTGAAATGTTCCATTCCTCACCATATTTTCCTTCCATCTCATTGGTCAGAACTGTGTCACATTGTCATCCCTACTCTAGACACTGGCAAGAATAAACAAGACAGCCATGAATGGCTTATGCTTCAACCTCTGAGGATGGGTTTCTTATTACCAGAAAAAAAAATCTCTTGGCAAGGAAGGAGACAGGTAGGTAAATGATTATTTGGCAGACAAGTAACTATGTCTGTCCCATGGCAACTATGTAGTCACCATTTCAAATTAATATGAGTTTGACATGCTCGTAGGCATCAAACAATTATTTAAAGAATGCATAATTAGCTCCATGAATGCATCCATGCATTGTTACTCACCAAATGGGGGGACATAATATGTGGCTTTTACAAAGTATGTTTGGTCCACAATCCTTTTTCCCTCAGAATTTTTTAGTTTTATATGATTATTGTTCCCCAGAAACCACTTTGGTGGGGGAACTAGTCTAAATCAACTACTGAAAGGTCACTCAGGAGAAAACAACTATTTAAAACCAGAAGTTTGGAGAAGACGTGACCAAGAGGTGTTGATTAAGCTAATCGGAGGACAGGAGGCAGATATCCTCAGTAAAGAAGCAAAGAAAACCTTTCCTGGGGGAAAAGATTGGTCAAAATACATGTATAGAGTAACTAAGACATGGGGTTATTCTGAAGAAAGTAGAGAAACTTGTCTGGCTTGCGGATAGAATCCATAATTCCACTTGATTTACAGTTAGAGAAAAGGATAGGGCAAGATGATGAAATAAAATTAACATCTATCTAAATTTATTTTGTTTCTTCTCCTATTATAATAATTACTCTTAGAGAGTAATAAAATATACAAAATCATTCCAACATCCATTATTACACTCTTGGAGGAGTAGTTAGGTGATGCATAAACAGAAATCCCAAGAGTTACTAAGTCTCAAAAACCTCCAATGTAATAACTAGTGAAGAGGCTCCTTCACTGAGATACCAGTGTCACTCAACGACGATTCAATTAGTGAAAGTGTCATTGAGTCTTCAACAAGGTCTCTGTGACAAAAGGTTTTCATGGTTTCATTTGGTGTCTGAAGGAGGCTATTCCCTGTTGGCAGGGGGAAGAAGGAATTTGCTCACTTTGTTAAGAGGATCTCCCTGCCTGCGGATCACAGGGATTGGTGGAAGAAGCAAAGCTGAACATTTGTCTATTTTTCTCTCTCAATTCTTCTTCCTAATTCCTGGATGGGCATAGAAGAAAAGGAAAAACAAATGGTAAAGCTTTTGGAAGAGTAAAGTCTGAGCCAGGTCCAAAATGTTGGTGAAGTTTCAGGTTTAATAGATCTTCATATAATTGTTGTGAAATATTTGAATTTACTGTAAATGAAAGTGTAAACTGTAAGCTAATGGAGGTTGTACTGGTTTTTATACTCACGTCTTTCATTGGCCCAGACACATCCGTCTCTATTTTAGTTGCAGAGTTTGGGACCTAGAATCAGGAGACTGTTCCTTTGTTAGGTATGCGTGTGAGAAATTACCTCCTGTAAAATTTCCAAGATATTTTTTAGACTGAAGTAGCCTGGTGGGTTCTCTCCACTGCACATCGTTGGAAATATTTTAGAATTTACCATTTTGAATATTCCTTCCCTGTATCCTGCAACTTCTGCTATCACATCACCTGCCACCACATCATCTTCCAATTACTGTGATTGCATATTTTTTCACATGTAATTACATTTTAGGTTGACTACTTCCTGTGGAGATTGAGGAGGAGAGAGAAAAGTCATCAGTGGCAGCAGCATTAGCTGTATTTTAACAAGGTTGCCTCAGGAAAGATTTTGAGATGGCATTGCTAATCCCCTCCATAATGCATGGATTCCTCTTAGAGGCAAGTATTGGCTGGACTTGGGCATTTTGTCCTCTTCCTGATCTTGTCCTTTAGATGCCAAGTTGCAAAGACAAGGTATTTCAAATGGTTAAGGATGGGATGTTAGTGCTAGTGGGTCATATTCCTCCTTTTACAGGAAGAAACAATACTTAGAGAGGGAAAATAATTTACCAAAAGTCTCATTGCCATAGTGTTACTGAGAAATGACTAGAATCACATCTTTTGACTAGGTCCTAAGGTGATATTTCCAAAAATTCATACTGTTCAAAGTTCTCAGTTCCTCTGTATATTACATTTCAAAATTAGAAAGACTCATTTTGATATTTAAGCAATACCAATTATGAACTGGTTTGGTTGTAAAAATAGAAAACTCAGAATAACAGTTGCTTAAAAATATGTTTCTTTCTTTCTCAATTAAGTTGATAAGTAAACATTCCAGAGCTGGCGTGGCAGTCCCATGGTCACCAGGGACACAGGTTCTTTGTATTTCTCTGCTTTACCTTCCTAGCATGTCAATTCCATCCTCAGTGTCACTTCGAGTCCCAGATGCTACTGAAGCTTCAGCAATAATGGAATCATTCCAAATAGCAAGACGGGAGATGTAGAAAAAGACAAAGGGATACAATTTCCAATTGAGTGAAGTCCTTTCAAGGCACCTTCCCAGCTTTGCACAAAACACATCCACCTATATATCATTATCCAAAATAGTTTCATAGTCACACCTAGTTGCAAGAAAAGAGTTTTGAAAAATGTAGTCTTTTAGCTGTGTACATTGTCGCCTCCAATAAAACTGAGATCTACTACTAAAGAAGAAGGAATAAAAAGAAAGAGTGGCCATCACTGCCACAATCTTGAAGGGTGGATAGGAGTTAGCCATACGTACTTCTCCAGGCCAGGGAACTGGTAACCAGAACAGTTGACAATTTAGGTCTGATTAAATCGATCTTTAAAACAATTGTGTACAAAACAAAGAAGACAAAGTCAATGGCCTATAATTCTCTAATAGGATGTTAACCATATGTTGACCATAGGTGATAAACGATCTCTTGTGGGAGTACACTCAGGACTACACTTCCATTAGGATTATCCTGTAATGACCCACAAACAGTACTTCTATTTACATGAAACCATTCCAGGCACTAAACTGACGTGCTTCTAATGGCATGGCTTTTATAACTTCCCAATTCTTCTGCTATGAACATCCATGAAATTTCACTAAAACAATTCAACCTTCTCTCATCTAAGACTCTTTTTAAATGTTTTGAATGTGGGCAAGTTTAATATTAATTCAAAAATTTTTCCTCCCAACCTCAGCATAAAGGTAACTTTATGATAGCTTATTCAGGTTCCTTGGTTCTTTTTAGCCATAATTTTCCTCCATGGATTGGAAAGATAGCTCCCTTAACCTACCGCACTTTGAGCAATTAAGAAGTTACAATTCTTGGTTTCTCTGCTACCAAGGACAAGAAAACACCTATAGCTATAAACCATCATCCCAAATGAAGAACCCATTAGATCCAAATGTCATCACGATCAGCCCATGCATCCTGGAGCAGTGAGTTATGGGTATTAGGTGTCTGGTTTCCAGCAGTCAGACTTAAGTCATGCTTATATTAATGCATAGAAAATAAAATAGAAAGAATGAAAAGATAATTTCCCAGCTAAAATGTCAAGCAAATCTATGAAGATGCATTTCATTTCTTACAGTGAATGAATATACTCTGAAAAAAAGTCACAATCAGATTTTAAATGGACTCAAGGAGATCAATACTTTAATTTTTTTTGAAAGTTGAAGAACTCCTATGCCACATAAAGAATGTCTTCAAATTTCTATCTAGTTGTCGTTTTGTTTTACGTCTGCCAGATTTTTTTAAAGCAAAGGACTCCATACATAATTTAATTTTGAATTTGTCTAGTCTTCTCTTAGCCATCTTTTACCTTTATCTCTCTAAAATTATATTGTGTGTGCTTCCTACTTAAAATAATCCTATTTTCCCAGGCTGGCACTATTATACCTCAGAGAAAAGAGTTCACTTCTCATTCTGATCTTAATTTATTACCACAGTAAAATCAATAAGCATATTAAGGAGCTTTGGCTTCTCCACTTCTGATAGAGAATTCATCCAGAACTTTCCAAATTTGAAAATGGGTCATTTGGGTTAGGCAAACAATATTGGGCATAACAAAAATGTAAGAAAATTCCAAGCTAGTTTCTCTTAGTTTTTGAAATAAAATATTTGTACATATCCCATTTATGTGTGTGTATGTATGTGCAGTATAAGTAATGTTTACTATTATTATATTGTATATATTACTAATGATAAATACTGTATATATTACATATAATTTAAAGGATATATCTTCCTACCTAGTATTAAGAAAAATAAAACTAAAAACCTTTATACATCCTAAGGAATATTCTAACTGGAAGATTTTCTGAAGATTAGTAACATTGGAGTAGAAGGCAGTCACCTTGAATGTAACAGGTATTGGTGACAAGGAAAATGGATGCTGAAACATTAACTCTAATTTGTAGGAGAAGATCCAGCACTGTCATTGGAGTTAGATGCACTGATCCATTTTCCTTGTAGTGGTGGTGAATCTATCCACATTGACTGCTCTGATCCTGTCTCTGATCAGTTCTGTTCACTGAACACTTCACTGGAGCCATCCTGTGGAAGGTGTTAGGGACACAAAGAAATGTGATAGCTCTTCAGGCATTTAGGGAAGAGAAAGATGTTAACTTGTGCATATGTAGTAAATGTGTCTGTTCTCTAGAAATGTAAATAGAAGAATATCTCTCCAAATACCTCCTCGCGCCTTCCCAGTAGAATGCGAGTGTTGGATAACTCACAAGTGACATCAATTTTTAGTGAAGTGGTGAACTCCTTTTAAGATGGGCATCATGCCAATTTGGAGTAGTTTGCAGCTTCTGACCACTGCCTACCTTTGCATTCCTTCTCTGAAGTAGAACATTTAGATAATTGAAGCTTACTCAACCTTTATGAAGGGATTTTTGTGCATCTTGCTCCCAATATCTCAGAGAGATGGTGTCCAAATGCATTTTTTTTTAACAAACTACAAGCTTCCTGGCCATGAGAAAACATGGAGGAAAGTCACAGAGGTGAGAGAGAGACAGAGATATGCTGACAGTGGAAAAGGAAAAGATTAACAGAGGATAAAGAAAAGGATACAGGAAAAGAGAGACAGAAAAGGGAGAAAGAGAGACAGTGGTGGTGGGGGGTAACCCAAATGATCTTTTAAAAGACAACACCTTTTATATTGGGATGTTTAATTTTTTTGTGAATTAAGCATCCTTTTAAGTTCCTCATGATTTAGAGAGCAATTCACTCAGTTCCCCTCCAAACCCCACATAGTCCCGGAAATAGTGAAAGATTATATACGAAACAAAACACTGACAAGCAAGATATCCAGGCATTTCCAAGTTTAATCATTCTTTCAACCACCAAACCATACCCCTGTCAAAGTCGACAAACTATCAGGGTTTTATGTGTGACTAGTGGTTAACCACAGCCCTTTAAAATAAGCTCTGCTGGCTAGAGCATGGCAATTAAAATATTGGAGGTGATTTTCAATTCATTGCCCTCTCTCTGAGTGTCGAGCATTTGACCTCCATCGACTACTTAAAAATGGGAGTTTGAGTGCAGAGTTACAATAATAGATGGCACTTTCAGAAAGGTAATTTCAAATCTTAACAAAGTATCAGAGCACCAGCCTATTTTGGGATAGAAATCACTGAACCCATCATTAGTCAAGTTCACTTAAGGCTGGAAGCAATCTGAACCACCTGAGTAACCTTCCCAAATAGCACATTTTCACAACCGGCCAGCATGTTGGAGCTATGTCCAGTGTGACTTTCCTCGGCTCCCAGGCTGCCCTAATCCTGTCTGCTTTGCAGCAGTAAAAGTGATTCTGTTTTTCTATTCTTCTATTTCCTGACATGGCACAGAACAAATTATAATTAGGAAACCACCTGAGGGGAAGGTGACAACTCAGTTGTCAATTTTCATGGATAAATCCCATTTCTACCAACACAAGCAAGGCCAGCCTCTCACTCTCAAAATAGATACGTAGGGGATTCTGTCGTTAGCTGGTTCACTTCCCTGAGAAGGAAGCAATCACAAAGACCACAGCAACTAAAACAAAAACAGAAAATGTGAACAACAACAACAACAAAGAACTCTTTCACTGTAAATATTTTCACTGCCAACAAGTCTCTACTATGGTATGGAGTGGTGTCAAACAGCCATTTTGCAAAGCACTCCTTATAAGGCTAACTAAAAGCTGTCATGTCAGCACGTGGAATGCAGCCCAACAGGGCACTTGGAGATAAATAAGTGCCAGCGTTCAAAAGGCAGAAAATAAGCAAATGTGTAGCTCATGTTGGGAATATTTATACAGCCCAGCCTCAGTATGAGACTTTAGCTCAGAATGGATTAAGGAGATGTTATAACCTTCTTGTCTTTAGTCATTTGTATGCAAGCTCCAAAAATCTGTTAGCCAAAGAGATTGTTTCTTTCAAATATCAGATTAATTTTTCCCACAATGGGCAATTTTTCCCACAATCTTTATTCTACATGTGTTCTATAAAAATCCCAGAGAGCGAAACATATTTGCAAGGAGTGAGATGAGACCAAAAATAAAGGAAATGTTAGAAGTAAAAAAGAATATTAATCTTAGACTAGCATAGTATGTCTCACGTACAAAAGACATCATTAGATTAGTCTGTGGGACTGTAACATGGGTATATTTAATTATTATCTTAAAATAATATCTTTCTCTTGGGTCCATTTTCTTTCTCTTCACAAAAGTTGTTCATTTTGAGGGGAAAGAGCCCTGGATAGAAGTGGGTCTGTTAATAAATGACTAAACAACCTCTCTCCTATTAAGGAAAAGAGTAGTTGATGTGATCTGAAAAACTGAAAAAGAGCTAAATTTTGCTTGCATCTACCCTGGCAAAGTAATGAATATTTTATCAATTATTAGATAATTTTAATCAAAATTTTTCTGGGTTAACCAGGTTCCAAATCTTGTTTTGAACTCCACCCCGAGTCTTGATTTTTCTGTATAATTCTAGATTATCTATAGCCCTCCTCTTTAGAGGTAAAAGGCCCTGCATTACCATATTTATTCACATCTAAGCATTGTATACTTCACATTTTAACTTTCCTGAAATTGGGGTGCTTCCTCAATCATGATATTGTCAGAATCAGGGAGTACTGTTACTGGTCAGAGTTATAACTTTTGATTTAATAATATCTTTTGTTTCAATTACATCCTTAAAACACCATAAAAACAATCATTCCATGACATCTATGGGAGCTCCATCACAAGTGATTATGTATTATACCAGGGGATAAGCAGTAGCAGATCAAGGGGGTGGAGAAAGGGGAAAAATAGAGGCAAAATTGCTAGATAAGCACAGGCAACAGGTCAACATAAGAGCAGGACACTAGAGAATAGGATTGGGTCCAGGACACAATCCATTCTGAATGGACCAGGAATATACTCAAAACAGAACTGAGTGAAAAAGAGACCCCAAACTCAGGGGCAGTGGGGCAGGATAACAAACTGATCTGCAGGAATTGATGACTAGACCAAAGGACCAGCAGATAAGATTTATTTTATCAATGAGGCAAAGGGAGACATCAATACAAAGGAAGCACCGACCCCCAAAGCTGATGCTAGGATTATTGAGAAGCCCCCATTGGAGAGGGCAGTGACTGAATCAGAAAGATTATCCCTAATGTAGTGTATTCCGGATCAACAAGGCATCCCACTTCCTTAAGAAGAGCACATGACAGCCATTCAGTTAGGGTAATTGATAGGCACCACCATTCAAATATACCAACTTCCCTAAGTCATTGGTCATCCTCATCTAAGCAGCTAAAAAAAAGAACAGAGGAACATGTTTAAAAATTCTTGGCAAACATTATTGTGATGATAAATAGAAGTAAATTTTAATAGAGGATGAAAATAAAGAGATGAACACAAGATGGGCAAATCATTTGTGGGAATCATGCACTCACCACTGACATTCGAGAATGAAATGTTTCTGATTATAGTGATTCTGATATATCAATTTTACTTTGAGCAGTGGTGCATAATTTCCATATGTGTCTCAACAGGGAAAATGGGACCTTTTCAAAAATTCCCAAGAATGCTTTTTTATGCTACCAAATTGTTCCTCTTGCTAATATTCGAGGTTAAGCAGATGCCCTTTCTCATGAGAAAATCCTTGCAAAGAGCTTATTAATTGCTTTCACTATTGATTTATCTTAGAATTAAAAGCTATTATTTTTGAAAAGTAATTTATACCTAATGGCAGGTGTCTACCCTGACAGATGTTTGCTGAATAACATGTGCTAGACGCGGGAAATGTTCTCTTACTATTTTGAATAATTTAAAATTTTAGCAGTGAAATATCTTTTGCTCACAAGTATTTTCAAAGTAGAATAAAAGTTAGATAATTACTGTATAGGTAAGTCAGCCACAGTTTTCAAAGCATTTTACCACCATGTTCTGTAGAAGTCATCGTGGTGAAATATGTACTTTTACAAAATTAGTTTCTACAGTTTTTTTTTCAGTTCTTTGGGTATTTTTTTTTTTTTTGGTAAGGAAGATTGGTCATGAGCTAACATCCATTGCCAATCTCCCTCTTTTTACTGAGAAAGATTGTCCCTGAGCTAACACCTGTGCCCATCTTCCTCTATTCTGTATATGGGATGCTGCCACAGCATGGGTTGATGAGTGGTGTGAAGGTCCACGCCCGGGATCCAAACCTGTGAATTCCGGACCACCAAAACTGAGTGCACAAACTTAACCACTATGCCACTGGGCCAGCCCCTAGTTTATACAGTCTTAAGAGCTAATCATATTAAAACATAGATACTAATATTTTGATTAATTCTTAAAATGTGTCTTAACAGTCATTTTATCTTCCAGAATAAGGGTTTTTTTTTTTAAATCTCTGTTTTGACAACTTACACATTTATTATATACAGTATTCAGTGAATTTTAAATCATTATTTAGTCTTCAAAATTTATATAATTTATTCTTTATAGTATTTTACTACTTTATTCATAATAAAGAACTCTATGTTTGGGGCAAAATGTAGTAAACATAGGATCATACTGCAGAAATGCCTGCATGACATCTGGAAATGGGCTGCTACATCTCACCTTCCCACCCATGTACACCCACAGCTACTCGTGACACATTTCTCATGAAGCTTAGGTTTGGTCACCACGTGTTGGTATTGTTTTCAGCATTATTCATAAATTCCACCTCTGCTCCCTCTTTACACTATGGTGGCTCCAGTTGCCCTTATGTCCATAGATGTTCAACGCATGCTTAGTTGCTCCTTGGAATGAATTATCCTTTCACTGAGACTAGGAGGGAGATAGAAAAGAATCAGAAGCAGGAAGAAGGATGGATCGTGTTGGAGTCTTTGTTGTAAGACTCTCTGGGAAACTGAATCCATACCTGAATTTGGTACTTTCTATAGAATGAACGTTTATGTCCCCTCCCAAAAGTCATATGTTGAAATCCTAACCCCCAATGTGCTGGTATTAGGAGTTCAGGCCTTTGGGAGATGATTAAGTCATGAAGGCAGAGCCCTCATCAATGGGATAAGTGCCGTTATAAAAGAGACCCCACAGAGCTCCCTTGCCCCTTCCACCATGTGAGGACACAGCGAGAAGACGGCCATCTATGAACCAGGAAGTAAGCCCTCACAACACACCAAATCTGCCAGCACCTAGAACTTGGATTTCTCAGCCTCCAAAACTGAGAATTAAACAAAAGAAATTAAAATAAATAAGCAACCTAGTCTATGACATTTTTGTTATAGCAGCTTGAATGGACTAAGACAGCACTTAAATACACTAGAATGTGGCATAGGTTTGAGAAAGAGTAAATCATAATGGCTTCAAGAAGGTAGTCACACATGAACAAATCTACTATCTGACAGGCAAAGTACTATAAACGTAATTCTTTAAAATGGATGGATGGATGGAAAAACCACACAGAAAATCTAAAACTACAGCAAAGTTCAAATGGTCCTGCTTTCTATAAGTGCAGCTGGGATTCGTGGTCATTTAGTCACTTTCTTGTAATGAAAACAGCCATGAGGTATATTGAGTTCTTGAGCCACGTCCAAATGACTGTTACTGGCAGTAGTAGAAGGGACTTATGATAATACTTTTTCACCTATAGTTAAACTCAATAAATATTTATTGAGATCTGTATGTGTCAGGAAACTTGCTAGGGCTCGCAGCATGAGATGGCTAAGGGGTTTCACCTCTGGATTTGGACAGAGAAGAAAAAGTCACAGGAATACAGCGTGATGAGCGCTGCGATTCAGTAACTGCAGGTGTTAATACGGGCGTGGTGGAGGGCACATAAGCTGTGACAAATCTTGGTGACAATTTAAGGTTCCCTTCTACTTGAGTTTTATAATTCCAACTGTCCTAACAAACAAAAACTATTTCTCTAGACATTTATAAAGGTAACTGTGTTGTGGCCTAAGTGTAAAACTGGCTCCAGATATGCTGAATGTTATGAGAGCTTTTCAATGTTACAGATCAAATACTTTTGATCCAAATAGTTTATGGATTTGAAATTTTGGTTGGTTTTACACATGGGAAATAACCTTTAGTCCACACATGTTGTTGAAAATGTTTGCGTATCTAATGTGAAATATAACTTTTTTTGCAATACATCTAAATACATGCAGTAGGTGTATTTATGTATAATTTGCTCATGGGGTTGATTATTGCACAGACCTTACCATGTTCCCACAAAACTATAAATGACCAATAGAAAATATTTGGTACCTAAGGATATTAGTCATTTCTATAGCAAGAAAAGTATGTTGTACAACCCTCTGGGAAACATGAAAATTAATATTGACTATATTTATGATAGAGAGTGAATGCCACAAATCTTTCCAACTTTTCACTTCCTAAACATGTTATGTAAATTAAGGTGGAGTTTGACAACTAGATACTGTTCAAGTGTGGATTTGGGAGCTTGAGATCTTAGATATGCAGAATTTAGTCTCCTATACAAAATCTCAATTTTTCCATCCTTGACTCAGAGTTTTTTATTTTAGTCTTTCTTGTACATGAATATTTCTTTCAGTCACTGTGCTTTTTGAAGCCCTAATGATTTGGTTACTCCTTTCTTCTGATTTTCCTCCAGAGCCAAATATCTCCAAGACGTCAGTGTTCTTAAATATTATCAGAGACTTTTTGTGCTTGTTTATTTTATCTCTCAGTCTCCTGGGATTTATTTGCAGGACTGTGGGGAAAAAAAAGTTATCATTTGCTACCTTAATGAAAGATTGTCTTCTCTAGAAAAGCTTACAAGGAAAAAACATATTAAATCACAGCAAGACAAATGTCATGTAAACACGTTTTACAATGGGAGGAAATGAGCTATGCAAATCAGAAGCACCCATAATCTTGAAATGTGAGCTGAAGTCATCTTCTAAGAAATTGACCTGATTTTGCTCTACTTAGAATAAATCTAATCTGAATTCATCTATAAAATAATGAAACTGTGTTTGTGCATAGACACCTAATTCCCGATTCTAACTGGAACAGAGGAAAAGCTCACAGAAACAATTAGGCTAATCCTTTAATATACAGGATTTGGCACAACATGAGTGACTACAAGGAAATATTCAGTCCCTGATTATGTTAGAGCACATTTCAAGTGATCTACCCAAAATATTCACTTTGTACCTCAAATATCTAATAATGGTGAAAACTGCAAAGTATATATTTGAGAGTTAATTGTTTTTCTTTTGGCCGAGCACTTTGCGAGGTTTCCAGTCTAATCCAGTCTAATGCACCACCAGTCTAATCATGTATGTCAAATCTCAGGGAGGCACCATAGATTGCTATTACCAGGCAAGAAGAGCTTATTGATACCTAACAGGCATACAATTTCAAGTAGAACATGTTCAGTCAAGTCACCATGTGATGTTTTTTCAAGAGACCAGTTTTGAGAGGTTCTGGGGAGGTAAAAAGAAATTATGGACAAAATTCATCCCTAAAACATGTGAATGTATCATATGGGAAGGGAATTTTAAAGAAAATCTGGGAGGATGTTATACAAAAGCAGATATAGCCTTGGAATGCCAGAATGACCTGATTGGTCAAACACATACACGTACATGTGCGTGCGCGCGCGCGCGCGCACACACACACACACACACACACACACACACACACACACACAGAGTTTCTAATAAGGGACAAATGACAGAGAACTGGGAAAGTCCACTAATTTTTTTAATGAGATTCTGTAGGAAAGTTGTTGTTAGGTATTAAAGGCAAGAAATTGGAATGCTCCTAGTTATTTAAAAGAGGAGAAAAGAGAGATTAATTATTGTTTTAAGGGAAGCCAAGATATGATTATAAATGTTACACTTCCAAGACATAAGTGTAATCTCCTAGGCAGGATGTAATGTAGATGTGCAAAGATTTAGGGAGGCAAGCATGTTGATGTTCTTGTAATTAAAAAAAAAACTCATTTACTTTTTTATTCTCAGTGTTTTAGGATTTAAAAAGCTAAAAACTACCTCTAGGAAGTTTCCAAAGGCACTGGCTCATTATCGCCAAGTAGGGTCCCACATGGAAAGATGGGATTTTTATTTCACAATTCGAAAGGAGGGATCAGTTTTTCTTCTTCCTCTTGTTCATTTTTTTTACAGGAATTGGAAGGATTGAGCTGGTCCAACACCCAGATTAATCACATATAATACCATTTGATCCTATATAAAAAAAAACCCACTATTGTTTTCTGTAATTTATTTTTTGTGGGAGAGGGCAAAAGGATAGACTAGATTAAATTGTATTCTTTATCTTAAAACGATTTAACATAGTGGTGAAGTCCTTTCTGAGTTTTCATAGATAATTAAGCATAAAGAAAATATTTTTCCCTTTGACAGAAATTTTTCTTCTATTTTTGTCATCATGGTGATAGTTAAGTTTCTTTCCTACACATATTAATGTTTTTTATGAGGTCCAGTTCCTTCTGGGATCTGACTGAAGACAAATCAAAATGGTCCTACAGGGTTGTAGATGGCAAGAAACAGGGTTTTAACTTTAGGAAAAAAAGAAGGAATGGACTATTTCCTGGGTAACTTCTCTGAGCCTGGCTTTTTGAGAAACCTCATTTACTCTTTAGTGCAAACATGTAAGTAGTTACTGATGCTCTAGTTTACAATGACGTCACTGAGGCCTGGAGTGACCAAGGATGTGCCCAACTTCTCACAGCTGTAAGGGTGGCAGCTGGGGTTTTAAACTAGGATTTCTTATCTGAAATATTGTGTCCTTTCTTCTTTGTGATCTGAAATGATTGAAAAACTGATTGGGGGTAAATGAGGACAATGGATGGTGGACATTGGACTCAATTTCAAGTCTTCTGACACCAGGAAGGACCGTATCTTTAAGGCATAACTTAAGCCACCCTGAAGAAGGACTCAAATGTCACCTCACCCAGACCAAGTTATACAGGAAATGGTGTTTTCTTAAGTGGTCCATGGTTTCATAGATACAAGTGGGTTATTATATGATTTCAAAGAAAAGAATAGAAGGTAAAAGTCTTGATTTAGAATTTTACTGATTCCAAGGGCCTCTTGGAACAAGAACTGTGTTGTTATGTCCTCTTTTCAGATACTGCTAGAAAAGAAAAGGAAAGGGAAAAGATTAGGCATTTTGACTTGGACTTGTTCCTTCCACATCTGTGTCACGTGATGGTGGAGATCCCAGTGGAAATGCTCAACACAGCACCAAATTGAACACTATAATTCTTTTCCTTGCAAGGCTGTGTGGTATTCTTCCACCTCCTCAACTGGACAGCAAACTCTTTCAGAACTTTAGGGATTTATTTCTCTCTGTATCTCCAGAGTTGATCAGGTTGCCCAGCATGTGATAAAAGCAGTGGTCATCCTCACTGCTATCCCATCTACTCCTAATTCCTTCTTACACTTTCACCTTTACATGCAAAAAATAAAATTGCCCAAGTCAAAGCTTTATTCTCCAACTTGGGTTCAAGCCCTAAACTTGTATAGTAAGTGGTCAAATATTGCTGGGTAAGGCAAATTTTCCACTTCCACAATCACATGCAATTGAAATTTTGAACACTCATTTATTGACCAATTTCTTTTTCAAAAGGTACCCAAAGTATGAGTATTATGTTGTGTTGATGAAGTTATTTTACAGCAAAATAAACCTCAACATTTTTTTAAAGAGAAGAAATAAAATAGAAGCTCATCTGAAAAGAAGTCATTGGGAGCAATGACCAAAGTGTGCAAAGGACAGTAACTGTAGAATTATTTTTTCTTGGCACCATTCCAAGTCAACACTTTTCTATTTGCTTCAAAAGTTATTGCCTTCTTTTAATGGCAAAGTAACCATATCACTTCTTTACAAATACAATGGCAGTCCACTTTTTAAATAAGGGTGTAAATAGGATAGAGACAGCTGTAAGAGACAGTGGTTAAGGACTTTAGCTCCTGAGCCAGACCACTTGGACGCACGTTTGTGGCTTTTCCACTTATCAAGCTGCATCTCTCTGTGCCACAGTTTTCTCACCTAAGTGAGGGCATGATGATATGCTGTTGTATGTATTCAATGAACAGATATAAGTCGAGCATCTAGAATGGTGCCAGGCACATCATAAAGTCTTGCATCAACGTTAGCTGCACCTCAGTTGTTGCTGAGTCAGATTTTCAGCTGATGGCAAAACTGGAAGCCCCAAGAGTAAAATGACCAATTAGACAATTGTTCCAGTGGGCACCAAGAGAGCAGCTACCAGTTCTAAAAGGGAGGAATGATTTTTGCCACCATCACCACACTCTCTCAGTATAGTCTTTGAGACTCCGCATCAAAAGTAAAAGCATGCACCCTTGGAATATGCTGATAACAAGTCTAGGAGAACAAACTTCAGGACTTTAAATCCTTATTCGTAAAGTCTGCAGTTTTGTCGCCAGGAGCCTTGCATAATAGTTCTCTGGAAGAATCTAAGTATTCAGAGTGGCTATGATAAGACACTTAAAAGCAATGTAAAAACAAGATAATTTCTTGGTCCCTGTTTTGTACCTAAATGAAGTAATACCAGGTTATTAATTTGCAAGAGCTAGACAGTTCTAGGAGGCTGAAAGATTCATTTCAATCCTCTGACACACATGCATTTATTGATTAAAGTTCTCTCTTACGAACCCTTCCATTTGTTCAGAATAATCAGGAATTTATCTGGGATGGATGTATTGCGTCCCCTTCTGAGCTCTCCCCATGAGTAGTCAGGGCAGGCACCATTTAATTAGATGATCTGAATGACAGTTACAGCTACCTGTTCTGAATGACATCCCATAGCAATTTCCAGGAAAGATTAACATTTGTAACATATTAGCCCTTCCCTAGGATTGGAAAACAGACATAGGATTATCATCCATCAGGCTTTCATAGACCCTAACACAAGAAAAAGATGCTTGGAAATATTCTTCAGCACCCATCTATAAACTCTTTGTTGGCAAGAGGTGCAAAAAATGGGAACCACACAGAAGAAAGGCGACTTGGGAGAGAAGCTAATATTGTCCTACCCACTAGGATTTTTCAGATACTAGTTCAGTTGCTTGGCATGTGTTGTCTTGAACATTCCTCTAAAAACTTCAGCAAGTCTGTTGTTGCTAGTTTTCCCCATATGGAAATTGTCGCACAGAACATTTAAGCAACTTGCACAAGGAAGCATAGTAAGCTGAAACAGACTATGAACCAATGCTGCCCTAAAGCCCGAGCTTTTTAAAATACAACATACTGGTTAAAATTAAGTGCTTTGAAGTCTGAAAGAGTTAGGTTCAAGTCACCCCTGGGCCATGTCCTATCTCTATGACCTTGGATAATTGACAGAGCCTCTCTGTGACTTAGAATCTACATTTGTAGATTGGGATGATAAGACTAAATCACAGAATAACAAAGATGATGCACTCAAATCACCTTCATTCAGTGCTTGGCACAGAGCAAGTTCTCACAAAATGGTGGCTTTCGTATCTCATCCAACCTCTTGAGGAACAGACACTTACAGAGAAGCAAGAAGAGATGGCAAATCATGGGCTGGAGGCCGTCATGATTTCCAATCGGGCCTGAGATTAGCAATAAAAAGAAATCACCCTGAGACTGTCATTGGAAACTGATAAGTCTTCCTCCAAGCCTGATTCTGACTTTTTTCCCAGACCCTTGGTCTTATACTCACAACTGATTTTAATCAGCAATACACTCTGAGCTTCCTGAAAGTGCAGAGTTTAAACATTGCCAAGGACACCAGTTCTGTGATGATTCCAACAACAGAACCAGGTAATCTGCAGGGGGGCATGGGGAGTTTTATCAATTGACCCTTTTTGTTTATACCAAAACAAGAGATTAATTAGCTTAACGGATCCTCTTTGTGGACTTATTAGATGAAAGAGGAGAAATCTTTCTCTTCTTTTGCAAGAAACTACATTTTCTAGGTGTGCACATTAGATTTTATTTATATAAAATAAAGTAATAAATTTTATTCATATAAAATTGTATTTATATAAAAACTTTATTATGCTGAGTTTTAGAAAAAAACTCCTAAGTTTATCAGGGGGCCACCAAATGTGAATGTATAAACGAGAGCTTAGAAACTCTAGCCACACACTGGAGAATAGGTTTTAGTAGAATGTTGTCTTTTATTGTTATTCATCATTATTATTAACAAAGTAGGCTTTGGAGTGAGGTATGTGAAGGAACTGGTCATCTTCAGAAGGGGCTGCATTTGTGTGGTGACCTCATTGCTCATTAAATCATCAAAATGTTAGGCAGCCAGACGGTAAGTCCCACTTCCAATGAGATGTTTACATCTGATCTACAGTAGACCAAGCATTATAAAACTCTTTGAATTTCTGAATTTTTTTCCAAAGTTTTAACCTTTCTTTCCATTAAGTTGGACACTTACATGTGCTTTGACATAGCTGACTAGAAAAAATTCTGGTATCTACCATCTAAGAGGCAACATGCAGAGTAATTCTGGCATTTAGAATAAGACAGATGCGGGTTCAAAATCCAACTGTGATACTGAAGATCTGTCAAATCTTTCATAAGTTAATTAATGTGTAAAATGAGGATAAAATAAGATAATTTATAGAGATGTTAGCATTAAAAAATACATGCAAATCACTTATTAGAATACCAGATGAATAATAAGTACTCAAACGTTAAGTGTTATTTTCCCTTTAGCCATCATCATGCACCAACATACTGTCGAAGGCTTGCATAGGATTCGGGGTGATGGCTCATGAGTTGGGGGTAGGGATACTGACAACATCCAGTGTAAGATGTACCATTATTTAATATATCACTAAAACAAGAAAAATAAAACAATGATATAAAACACTACAATTAAACTACGACGTGTTCTTATTTAGAATTCTCTTGCATTTATATAAAGAATTCTTTTACATTTATTGAAACAAACATTTTAATCACGTAATAAATTTATATGTGTGCTCTATAGTATAAAAACAACAACAACAACAACAAAGTGGTTAAGGTATTCCTAAAACTTTCACATTCAGGATCCAACTTTTCTCAATCACTTTTCCCCCAGGAACCATCAATGTTTCTGCTCCATTATTTTCTACGGAATTTTCATCCAAGCTCATTTGGCAAGTTTTGATGCTAGGACTCTGTTACCTGACCAAATTCGGTTTTGTCTCTTCCTCTACTGAGTCACGGGCCACTGGAAGTGAAGGAGGTTCTGTTCAAGGTCAGCAGGAAGTTGCATTCCTATTGTTTGATGTGTCACTAGCAGTCCTGCTGAATCAGTCACACAGTCACTTGGGACTCTGACATTTCTTTCTTCTATTCTGAGGGATAGGACAATTCCTCCCGCCTTTGGTGGCACTGCTTAGTATGTGGCACCAACATGTGTAGCACCAGCAATGCCCATAACTCAACCAAGGTGATGACAGCATAGCTCAGACCAGGTGCGAGCACGTGGGGGCAAAGACAATTGAGTGACAGCTGCCACACCCCAGGCTGATGGTGGCTGTAATTCAGCATCAATTTATGCTACATCTCAATGTCAGAGATACAAAAATGTGAAAAAAATGCATTTTAAAAATGATAAAATATGAAATGTCAACTGGTAAACTATTAAGGAGTAGCACGTCCCCTTCATGAAAATGGCTAACTGGGTCCCCACTGTTATCAATGTGTGGACTAATTGCATAACCCTTGCTTTCTTTGAGATCTGATCTTTGCCACATACAGTATTAGCAACACTGATAAATCTCTAGATTTTTGCACTCCTGCCAACTTAAATTTCAACTTCATCAATTTTGTCCCTTGCCAAAAATGCTGGGTAGCCTGAGAAACATAATTTTTACAGAAAGTCAATCTTACCCTTAACTTTAAAAGACCCTGAAATGGGGCTTCCTGGGAGGCTGGTAATATATTCTGCTCCTTGATCCAAGGTGCTGCTTACATACGTGTGTTCACTTTGGAAAAAAAAAATTGGACCTGTATTCCAGTCTTAAGTTTACAGCTCAAGAAGTTTTTCACAAAGTGAAAACAACTATGTAGCTATGATATGTGCCCTTTTGTGTGTGCATATTATATAATATATATATATAATTATAATTATAATTCAATTGAAAATTAAAATAAAACTAAAATAAAGAAAAAGACCTGAAATATTCTGAAGAAAAATACAGGTGAAAATAAATGGCAACAATTCAATACTAAGTTTATCTTATTATCCAATATATTAATCATAGATAAAGTCACAACTAAAGTGATTCTTTAAACTGAATTTATGCTCCTCTAAATCTATCAATTAGAGGCAAAGCAATCTCTTAGCCACTCATGTTAGAAATGGGTGACTGACACTTTCTTCCATTGTCCCTCCTCTCCCTGTCTTGAATCAAATACCAAGTCTTGCTGCTTTTACTTTGTAAATGCATCTTGACATGGCGCCCTTTGATCTATTCCTAGTATCACCAGGCCCTCATAACTTCCTGCCTGGACTTCTGCAACATAATACCATTTAGAGGAACTCTGGCCTCTAGTTTTGCCTACTTTCAATCCATTTTGTCACCTTGTATCCTGAAGTAACAAACCGAAATGCATGTCTGGCTGTGTATCTTCTCTACTTAAAACTCTACTTTGGTGACCCATCCCCAGGCAGGCTCACCACCTGAGCATGAGGTACAAGGTCCTCTACGAGTGGGTTGTGATCAAACACTGCAGTCTATCTCAATGTCACTCCTTGCCGTACACTTTAACCTCTGACACATGTGGCTCCCCCTACACCAGACCATTTCTCCATCCCGTGCCTCTGCTCAAGTTGCTGCATTGACTTGAAACACAGCTCTTTTCCTCACCCCAACCCCCTCTCCTCATTCCCCTCATCCTTTCTTCTCCAGGCTCAGTTTGTACTTCAACTTGCATCTCAGACATCATCTTCTGGAAGAATCTTTCCAGGACTCCCTCCACTCATGCTATGTTGAATGTGCCTCATCTGTGTTCACTTTCACAGTGTAAACACTTCTGTAGATTTTGTCATACTTTGTTGTTGCTTATTTACATGTCCTTCTCTCCTCCAGACTAGTCAACAAATATTTCTGTATATCTTATTCATTCTGACACTTTCAACCTAGCATCTGGTACTTAGTAGGTGATCTGTCAATGTTTTATGAATTGAAATGAATGCCAGAGGACTCCGTGAAATGGGAGGCTGCCTCTAGCAAGAACCTAATTGCTGTAATTAACCTGAGGCTAGGTAAGCTAATATAATTAACTTCACTTTCTGCATTCGTGAGATTTTTGGCATGTTTCTTATTCATTTCTGCAAATTAGTGTTATATTTTACATTATAGTTTCCTATAAGGAGTAATACATAATCAATACTCATATAATATGAATTGGTTGAACATCTGGCATAAAAGTCTTTAAAAAGTTTTCGCCGTAATCAAAACCTGTTGGAGATTTAAATAGTATGTCAAATACTTGGCCACTAACTGATTTTCCACAGTCAATGGATCGAAGTTTTATAACTTCAATGTTTAAAATAAATAATGAGATTTAGCCTCCAGGGTTGAAAAACCTCATGTTCCATATAATTTTTAAAAAATATATTGCTATTTACAGTCAGAGAAGCATTGAAGTATACTTGTAGATAGAACAATTTGGCTTTGACTTTTGTTCATCTGATTTAAGGAAAGCTAAGCAGATTTAATTTAAAAGTGGGAGATAAAACATATAAAAAAAGAAAAATCAATTCCAGATGAGAAGATTCTGTTTATAACGGAATCATAGACATGCTCTTCACAACGGTGGGTAGAATCGGGAAAATGTAATAATTGCTTGCAATGGTATTGGTTTTCTCTAAATTGGTATTACCTGCATACTATTTCAAAAAAATCAAAGAAATATACAGATGGAAGTTTCCTTCTACTGGTAAGTGGATTGATTCATTTGTATATCAAGCCTTTATTTTTAGCATGTAAACCTGAATATAGCAGATGAAATGGAAAAGAGTCCAACTTCTCCTTGCTGAACTAGAACAGCAGATGAGAATGCTAGAGAACCCTCCAGCTAAGCAGCACCATATCTGGGCCATTGTTTGCCCATTCCTGGTCAGTAGGTTTATTGGCAATGATTCTTATTCCTATAGATAATCACAAAATAGCTAACAAAATAACTAAACATAAAAACTTGTGAGATTTAATTTAAACCCACATAGGGGACCACAGTTTGGTAGAGTGGAGGGAGGAGTACAAGACATTTGTCAGTGATGGCACAGGATTTGGTAAAATCAATAGCCTTATAGCAACACTAACACAACATAAATTGTACAAAGTTAAAACGAAGAATAATCTTTGGCTTCTGATTTTTTTTACATTTATTTCTCCTTGTAGCTTTCCTTGCTGATCAAATTTCAAAATAAGCGCCTTCTTGAATTCAACCTTTCTGCTGAGTTCTGCTTCAAATTAGACATCGTACTTAACCAAAAGTCCACACAAGTGTGTCTCAACTGAAGGAAAACGTAAGACGGGAAAGGAAAGGAAGAGTGTAGCTTCCTTCTCATTCCATATCAGCCCCTCTTGTGTTCAGTGCTTGGCCATAGACATTTGCCTGAGGACTCTGTCTACCCAGACCTTCATCACTTAGTCCCTGAGAGAATTTTCTAAATTAAAAAAAAAATAACTTTACTCTTGGGACAAAAATACATTATGAAATCTCCAATTGCATACTGCTTCTGGGACAAATCTGCTTATGAATTCTGCAACTATGTTGAATCTTACCACGCTGTAGAAACTTGGGAAACTTTATCTGCATTGAAACCAACTACCTGACATATTTGTAACCTTCTGAGAAAAACAATCCTGGATGTTCCTTCCACAGAAGTGGCCTTTTTTTGTGTGGCATGTGATTCTATTATTTTGGTCACACTGGATTGGACCAGAAAGCCACTTCCTTGCCCAAAGTAGCTATTACAGCACAGTGGCCTCTAATCTGGCCTGGTGTAAGAAATTAAATAGGGTTAGTCCATAAAGGATGGGGACTGATTGCACCAATCCTTCCTCTTGATTTATCTTGAACTTGAGACACAGAGAAAAGAGTGCAGTAATAGAGAAGCAGAGATCTCAAAGGGACAAGAAGCAAAGAAAAAAGCAGAAAATAAGAATGGCTGTGTCCAAGGTGCTGGAAAGTCACAGTAGAAGCAAACACCTTCTTCCAATGGAATACAAGATCACTGGTTCCTCACAGCCACAGTAGTGGGTCTATAATCAATAACAAATCAGTAATGTTCCAGTTCTCTGCAGAGCCTGACCATACATGCACCCAGATTCCTTCATAACACCTGTTACCTAAGGCCAACTGACCATATCACTTCTTGCAATCAGACAGAGCCTAACACAGTTCCCTTACATGGTTGCTGACAGCCCATTTTTACTCTGAAATATAGATGTTAGAAGACTGTATGGTTTGCTGAACACTATATCAAGCAGCACCAACTTATAAAGTTAAACCAGCTCCAATCATAGCACAAACACCATGTCCACTAAAAATGGCACTGCCCAGGCAAACAACCCTACTGTTTGGTACAGTGAATAACAATGGAAAATTACTTTCTCCTAAAGGCTCACATGTATCCCCTTCCTACCTGCTCAAACTGTTCTCTCTGCCCACCTTGCTTTCACTGTCAATCACCTTATGAATACTCAAACACCTGTCCAACTCCTGTCTTTTATTCCAATTCTCTTAAGTTGAGTCTTTGACAATTTCTCACCACGTAAACTAGCACAATACAAGGCCAAGTCACTCCTAATTTGTCAAGTCTAGTTTTTATGTCTTTAGTTCCCGTTTTGACTGACCTTTATATAGCATGGTAAAAATGACTACCCTTTCTCTTTTGAAACCCTCCAAAGAACTGTTAACCTCTTGCAAACACTTCTTGACAATCTCTGTCTGCAATTAAGCGCATTATGAACTAAACTTCACTGACAACTGATTTTACAGGAATCTCTTCTTACAATATAAATCCTCAAAGCCACTGGCTCTACTGGAACTTTGAACTCAGCATCTGTTTCATCATATTTATGTATGACCAGTATTATTTCACAGGATGTTTTTCCAGGGTTGGACTCTGCTGTGGCAAATGTCCAGTCTGGTAAACATCTTTTTTATATCACTCATGACAAAGTACATGGTAGTTGTCATGTTTGTTATCCCCGAGAAGCTCCCTTCTCAAGCTTCTTAAAGAATATTCATCCATATAATAGATTTATGGGACAGGAACATTTGAGAAAACTGGTATGGACTTTACTATGGAAGCTACTACATAAATATTCACTGGGCAAACATTTACCAAGTTCCTATTAGGCACCGGGCAAAAAGTCTTTCTATCTGGTGAGAGAACTAGATCACATACTTCAAAAATGAATAGAAACCAGGCATGTGTCTTACACTCTCCACTGTCTGCTCAGTGCCTAGAAGAGTATCTCTATTCTAATGGGTGCCTGGTAATAATTTGTTAAATGAAAGAAAATAAATGCTGCATGATCTAAGCCTGTCCTATCCCACCAATCTCAACTCAGGCTATCCTGTCCCTTGCTCTATACATCACAGCCCCATGGGTCTTATGTGAGTTTACAAGGGTAACTCTTTTCTAGCTCAGAGCCTTAACAATGGTTTGTTTTGGTCATCCTTATATCCCTACCATACCACCTGACATTGCACTAGACATTAAATCATGTGTGCAGTGAATGGAGTGATTTTCTCTTGTCATTTGTTGGATGTTGTCTTGGGCAGGCAATACCAGGCAAGACTTCTTCATCTGTCCGACATACATCTGTCTCCTCACAGCCATTCAGTAAATGCGTAAAGAGAAAACACAATATGTGTTTGCTTTAGTCCAGATCACCATTCCAACTTCACCCCACAGATAGTTTGTCAAGCATCTGAAAACAACAGTGACAAATGCAGGTGGAACTAGGTCACTAGCAGAAATCAAATGTGGTCCAAATGCCAGAACTAAAATGGACCTAGTGCCAAATTAATCCAATTGTAGCCCTTGCTTCAGCTGGATCATCCCGTGTTTGTTCCATCTCAGCTGTTGCCATTATTCATTTGTTGATTGCTGCCCCATTCTTGGAAATGCACAGGCATCCTATTCATTTGGAGCTTTGTTTTCTTGAAAATTATCATCCACATTTGGAATTTTTTTTTGTAGCTGCCTAACATGGCAATGTCCAAGAAGTTTGAAAACTCAGGCATTTGGTGAAAAAAGAACTGGACCATGAGTGGGATCAATAAGGAAGCAGAATGGTTCCAAAAAAGAACAAAAAGAAGAAAAAAATCTTAATTACTTTATTAAAGTTGTTGCTGACCTTCTCCAATTTCTCTTGTAATTTAATTTCCTCAGAAATTGGAATTTTGAAGAAAATACCTAATACTTTTATTTTAGATATAAATTACCATTTTTTGTATAAAAGCATGGCACTTGGTGAACATTGGTTGAGCCAATGAATAAACAAAGAAGGAAACAAACTGAATTAAGTAGGAATTAGTTGAAGGGGCAGCGTACAGCCTATGAACATTTTCCAAATAGAGTTTTTGAGAAGTCAATATTTTCCAGGCAGAATTGTACTATATAATTTGAATTGTGAGGAAAAAATACCAATAAATACCACTATGAATTGCAAATGGGAGCAATTGAAAGCAAATTCAAGTTATTCTAATATCACTATTGAATGGAAAAATATTTATAATAATGGCTTTTACATATTATTATGCACATTTAATAGTAACCAAAACCCTCTATTTAAAAAAACTCAAATACTATATGTAGAAAATCACTTAAATTTATTCCCCCCACTCCACTCTAAATTTTTATACTAACTTTATAAATCCACCCATCCCACAAAATACTTGAAGGAATTCAAAGCACATGGAAAATGAAGGTGAAGTAGATGTGGTAGCTGACAGAATCAATCAATGAGAATTATCAACATTTCCAAGATCTCAAAAAAAAATTTTATTTAAGTAAAGAAGAAAATAGTTTCCACAATAGAAATCTTGGAAAAATTTAAGAGACAGGTTACTGGTCCCTACCACTGTAGATGTCTGATCAACTTAATCTATTAAACTAGGCAGGAAAAGTCACTGAAAACCATGGAGAAAGATCTAACACTTCAGGAAAAAAAACAACACTCTCATGGGAGGGACATGGAAAACTTGCTAAAATATGACTAGGGTCATGTCTGCTGAAAGATGTGGAAGAGGGTTAGGTGCCGGTAGTCAGACCTCAAAGCAGGCAAGGCTGCAACCAAGACTTTCAACTTTGCAGCTGGCTCCCCGGATAGATGGTTACAGATGTAGGATGTCAGTGATTTTCATTCATTTTGGAAAAACCAAAGCCCTGGGACAAATTTGGCCAACTTATTCTAGGCCAACTGCTTATTTCTTGACTATCCTAAACTAAGAAAAGTCTTCACTTTCTATGCATGTTAAGCATTTTATTTTCATTACTGCATTATGATGAAGACTATTAAGGTGAATGAAACAATATGTTAGGATCTGACATCTGGATATTTCAGAAATAGGAGCCTGAGTAAAATGAAATATATATGCATTTATTTGACTCCCTTGTGTCTACTATTTGAGGAGAATAGGGTAATATCTTCATGCTCAGGGAACAAACTATGAAACCAAACATTATTAAATGAAAATATGTTAGGCATTTACAACAGTATCTGGAACATAAATAATGTCATACAAATTTATATTATATTATATAAATCATATCACATATCATATCATATTATATTGATTAAAGTTCTGGACTCTGGACCAGCCATAGCTTTGAATCTTAGATATGTCAATTTTCACCTATTTTACTTGGCAAAAGTTGCTTCATTTTGAGAGCTGAGATGCTCCATCTGTAAAATAGTGAAAACAACAGTCCCTGTCTCATAGGGTTGTTGTAAGGATTAAATGAATTGATGTTTTTCAAGGGGCTTGATGACTAATGATGAATATGGTGATGTGAGTAGTGGCTAACAACAATATGGGTGCTTGCTGAATGCCAGGCATGAAACAAGACAAATATTCAAAAATGTTTAGCAAAAGAAAAAAGTATAGCAATTATTATATATTACAAAAATAAAAAAAAATTTCACCAACAATAAGCAACTATTTGCAAGGAAATGTTAAATGAGGCAATATAATGATTTAGGGAGTAGGTTTGCAGAGATTCTGCCTGAGTTTGTCTTTGCCTTGTGCCTGTGTGTCTGTGTATCTCCCTGTTATTATATTTTACATTATCTAGGAAATAATGCTGGCATAATCGATCATAAGGAAAATCACCAATTCCTGATAACTGGCAGCTAACCTTCTAAGAACCTAAAAGATGGTAAAATATTCTGTCCTTATTCTTCTCTTCTAAAAGTCTTTCAATCCAATTTACATGCATTGGATGGACAAGAAATAAATCGTGTAGCATTGTGATGTTAAGTCACCAAGATTTGGGAGTTGTTTCTGCAGTACTGATCAATGGACCCTGATTGAAAGAAAAACATTTTATAAGAAGAAAAAATTTGATAAGCAAGCAGATAATGAAAGTGGAGTGCGTTAGTCAGTTCAGGCTGCCAGAACAAAATACCATAGATGGGGTGGCTTATGCAACAGAAATTTATTTTCTCACAGTTCTGGAGGGTAGAAGTTCCAGATCAGACAGCAACATATTTGAGTTCTGGTGAGAGCTGTCTGTCTGGCTTGCAGACAGTCATCTTCTCACTGTGCCCTTACATGGCAGCAAGAGAGAGAGAACAAGCTCTCTGGTGTCTTTTCTTATGAGGGCACTAATCCCACCATGAAGGCCCCACCCTCATGTCCTCATCTAACATTAATTACTTTCTGAAGGCCCCGTCTCCAAATACCATCACAGTGGGTGTTAGGGCTTGAATATATGAATCCTGAGGGGACACAGTTCAATCCATAGTGTGGAGATAGGAGAATTTGTGAGTTAGACAAAGATAAGAACCAATGTTGGAACTAAAACAACTTGCAGCAACAAATCACAATGGTTCAAGGATTGGGCATATTGCAAACATTGGCCTCAAACACTTTTAATTTGGTGGGCTCTGGATTCCCAGGCCTAATTATAATGACAGTCATCTCTCAGAAAAAAAAGAAAAGAAAAAAAAGATCCAAGACTAAGGATCATCACACAGGCACGGTGTGAAAAAGCCAGGCAATGATATGTTAGTACATATTTGGTTAAGGAGGCATGGAATAGAAAGCTGAATACAGAGAGAAAGGCTTACCTGGTTTATCTTTGTCCCCTACAGGAATGGTTTGTTATAGGACTGCTCAACACGGACTCTCGACATAGGCTATTGGTGCTCCAGGCCACTGAATGCTTACAAGTATTAATGGGCTTGCCTCAATTTAAAACTTTGTCTCTCTAATCTGATTATTTTTTTAAATTTCTCAACTTGGTCTTGATTTCACTTTGGTTTATTAATATCTTTTTTTTCTGTCTGAAGGTCTTTTCATTCTCAACAAATGGTTTGATTTTCTTTCAAAGGATAAGGGAACATGGGATTATTTTACTTGTTACAGTGCAAAGCTGAATGAAGCTTGAGGTGGCAGGCATCAAGTATAGGAGAATTGTGCTCAGAGGTGAACCATTTCCTCCACAAAAGCACTTTAAGAATGTTAAGAATATAAAGACATGGACTAACAGGTTAATTTCATGGCACATGTTAGTAATTAGATTAGTCAGTGACTAACCTCTGGACTAAGTCATAGTGACTCTCATAAGGCTGGTTGAGTTGCAAAGGTTATGTTCAAAAATCCATTTCCTTCATTAAAAGGGATATGTCTACAATGTTTAAAGTATCCATAATAATGTCAAGGACTTTAAGAAAAAGTCCTAGGAGTTCTCAAAAAGCTGGAATTAAGGTTAGTTAAGGAGATATAGCACATTGAAAAGTTCAGTCTATAGGTTAACAAGTCACCTCAGGAAAGACCTGCATAATAACATTAATCTCAACAGAATTATATAATTTAATCCTTGAGAGTTGTTAAGGATTTGTCAGAAGACAAAGCTGAGCCTTAGAGATTTTGACTTTTCAAACATATTATTCCAGTAGTGGCAGAGTAGCTGTGTTGGACTAAAGTCTCCACAGATAACAACTCTAATATCTGGTCAAAATATTAAGGAAAAGAACTACTTGACTATAGTGGAGAGTGACCAAAACCAGATAGAAACTGGAGAATGTCATACCACTGAAAGAAAAGAACTACACTGGTTGAGACCATTTGTCGATATGGTTTATCACCTAATGATACTGCCCAGTTTACGTTGAAGAATAGCTAGAGGTGTCAGAAAATGGAAGTCAAGACTGCCAGAATGCCTGGAAAATGAGGAGGAAGGATTCTTGGAAGGAAGGGAATAAATAACAGTTGAAGAAGCTGCCAGTCTGCATAGTTTTATAAACATAAGAAAAGGGGAAAGAAACCAGGTTGTGGAAGTGAAGGGAAGATAAGAAGAAGTTAGCAAACATAAGAATCCAATGTTGGAACTCAAAAGCTTGTAGCCACCAGACCAGAAAAGTACAGTATCCAAGTGTATTGGAAACATTGGCCACAGCACTCTTATTTTGACAAGCTCAAATCCTTGCTGACCTCTGAGCTAAATTTGTGTGGAGTAAACTCCAAAGATCCCAGCAGAAAGCAATAGCGGCCAGTTTGAAAAGGCTGAGCAGAGATTTCAGCTTCTGCTCATTATAGGATAGGCAGAAATCAGAGTTTGAATCCTACCAAATACGAAAGGCTTGGTGAACACTTCAGGATCACACCTCAGGGACAAAGGCTAAGGGCTCATCCTCAGAATAAAAGACAAAAATGAAACACATGTGAAACAAGGCCTCCACAAGTTCAGGTTAATTGGTCATGATTTTTAACAGCATACCAGAACAAAAGCCAATATTCTTAAAAGAAGGATAATAAAATCCAGAATCCCTATAACATATTATTCTTAATTTCCTGTATAAATTTTTTTTTAAATTAGAAATACAAAGAAATATGAAAATGTGATCCATAGTTAAGAGAAAAAATAATCAATAGAAACAGGCCTCCAAATTACCCAGTTGTTGGAATTAGCAAGGAAAGTCTTTAGAGACGCTATTATAAATAAATCTGAAATTTAGAGGAAAGATGGTCAAATGTGAGGAGAAATGAAGAATCTCACCAGAGAAAAGGAAGCTATATGAAATAACCAAATAGAAATTCTAGAATGAAAAAAAACCACAGCGTGTAAAATAAAAATTTACTGGACTGCTTAACGGAACACTGCAGACAGTCAAAGAAACAGTCATTGAACTGGAAGACAGATAAACAGACATTATCCAATGTAAAGAAGGGAGAGGCCAAAAGACTGAAGAAACAAAATAAGCAGAGCCTTAGTGACCTGTGGGGCAATCTAAAACAGTCAAACACGTATATAATTAGAGTTTCAGAAAGAAAGGGGAGAATGACATAGAAAAGTATATTTGAAAAAATACTAGCTAAATATTCTCCAATTCAAGGAAAACACCTTAATTTACAGATCCAGGAAGCTCCACAAACAAGCAGGATAAATATAAAGGAAATCACACCTAAGGACAACATATTTAAAATTCTGAAAGTCAGAAATAAAAAGAAAATCTTGAAAGCGGCCAGAGAAAAATAGCACATTATATACAAATGAACACTGAGTTAAAGAAACACTAACTTTTCTTCCGACACAATGGTAGCCAGAGTACAATGGAACACCATTCTTACAGTGCTGAGCAAAAACTTTTAACACATTCAGAAAAAACAAATCCATACGCAGGCAAAACAAACACACAAACAGCCGCAACAGCGACCAAAACAAAACATTATCAGACAAATGAAAGCTAAGACAGTTGGTTGGCAGCAGGACTGTGTACAAGAAATGCTAAAACAAGTTTTTTTCAGGCTGAAAGCAACAAGGAATGAATGGAAACAGAAACGATAAATATGTAAGTAAACAATGGGTATTTTTATTTAGTTGCTGCAAAAGATAAGTGAATATTTAATGCAAAAATGTTAAACGTGTAGTATGGGATATGTAATATATGTAGATGTAAAATAGTTGACAAAAATATCACAAAGGATAGGGGCAAGTTAAATGAATTTACAATTTTGCAAGTCTCTTACATTTTATGTGAAGGCATACAATACTAGGTATAGTGGACTGTGATAAATTAAGGATGCAGACTGCGAGTCATAGAAAAATCACTAAAAAAACATACAAAAAGTTTTAGCCAAAAGCGATGAAAGCAAATGCCATGAAAACAATCTAATAAATATTTAATTGACCCAAAAGAAGGTGTGAAAGGAGGAAAATGGAATTTAAAACAAAGATAGAATAAATATATTAGTAAGAAAATGGTAGAATCAACCATATCCATGATTTTATTACAAGTAATTGTACTTAACACTCAACTGAAGTTTCAAAATAACAATGTAATTATATACTGTCTACAAGACCTGAATTTTAAATATAAAGACACAGTAAGAAATGGAAGCAGATAAATCATGCAAATAGTAGATAAAGAAAGCTGATGGGCTATATTAATATCTGGCAAGTCTTCAGAGAAATGCAAATTCAAACCTAAATAAGATACAAATATACACCTATCAAAAAAGCTAAAGTTAAAAAGAGTGGTAACATCAAAAGTTGGAGAAGCTATGGAGACATTGGAACTCTCATTCATCATTTGTCAGAGTAAAAATATGGTACAACTACTTCGGACAACAGCTTGGGAGTATCTTTTTTATAAAGTTAAACATAAAGCTACACTATAGCCTAGTAATTCCACTCCTAAGTATCTACCCAAAAGAAATGAAAACATTGTCCACAAAAAGACTTGTACAAGAACGTTCATAATGGCTTTTTTCACAATAATCCACTGGAAACAGCATAAAATTTCCATCAACTGGAGAATGGATAAACAAATTGTGATATATCTGTAAAATGGAATATGACTCAGTAATGGAAAGGAAGAAACTACTAATGTATGCAACAATGTAGAAGAATCTCAAAAACATATGTTAAGCAAAAGAAGTCAGACACAAAACAGTACATAGTATATTATTAACTTTATATAAATTTCAAGAACAGGCAAAAGAAATCTATTGAAACAAAAATCAAAACATAATTTGCCTTTGTGGTGGGGATTGGTCAGAAGAGGACACAAAGAATCTTTTTGAGTTGATGGCGATGTTCCATATCTTGATAGGAGTAGTGGTTCTCCACCTTGATGGGAGAAATGGTTATGTGGGTATAGACATTTACCAAAACTCATATAATTGTACTCTTAAGATCTGAGAATTTTTCTGTATGTAAATTTTTCTTCAATGAGAAAAATCACGTTTCTGAATAACGATAGTGCTGGAATTTTAAGGCTTATCTAAATTCAAGTCTCAGCTTTATTCACTATTCCACACTGCAGTCATTAACGTTAAACTGTGCCAACGATTTTAGACTATGATTTAGGTTGGTGTTTTTGGCTTATGAAAAACTACCCTATTTTTGTTTTTCTGATAGCAACATCTTCCCTTTGTACAATCTTCTCTCCGTGGGAGAAAAAGGAAGTGATCCCCTTGGGAAGCTGCATCAAGCTCTTTAAAACTGCAGTGGTGCCAATTAACACATTTTCAGGAAGTGCCTGAACTTAAAACTCAGAGAGACGTTCCCATATTACCGAATACACAGTCCATGAAACACCATGTTGTTTTCCAAAGCTGATATTTTAACAGTCATCTAAAAGAAACGAGAAGTACACAGAAATATAAAAATTCATGAAGTCAGCGCGTTATAAAAGTTTAGGTTCTTTAACTCTGTCCCATTTTTCTATTGCAGTTTTATATCTACATTGAAGATTTAAGTGAGTCAGTGCCTATGACCTTATGTGGAAAAAGTAAAGAATATGTTTTCTTTTGCAATTAAATCTGTAAACTTCTCTGGGCCCAATGTCTTTCTCCATTCTGGGTGCATGCATTCATTCATTCACTCAATCATAACAGTTACTGAACTATTACTATAAAAGAATATTAGGTCTAAAACAAGTTCAAGCACAAATAAGATATAGGTCCTGGCATTAAGAAACTCATAGTGTAATAGCAGTTAAGGATAATTAAAAAGACAATATTAAAACTTCAATAAGTGCTGGAATAAAGAAAGGACCATGAGCAACAGGTGTATATTTCACAGCTATTTAAGTATGCTTGTGCATGTATACCATTTCTCAACAGAAAAAATAAAGCATTGTTCATCTAAAACATATATATGCCAAGTCTTATCTCTTTCTTAAATGGAAAATACATCATATGCATACCCCATCACCCTAAGAAGCCCAAACAGATTGTGACAACTTCTTGCAGTACAAACAAATGACGTCCATCTTATGGTTATTACCCATCTTAGATGGGTTTTTTTTAATGGCACCTAAAAATATGTCCTAACAGCTTTCTTCACCAGAGTTGTAATCATTGTCTCATTGAAGAGTAACATAAAAAATTAAGGACACATATTTTCACCTTGAAGTTCTCCCTTAGCTAACATCTTCCTTGCTGTTCAGTAGACTAAATAAATATATGGTACACATAACATATGAAATTAATTCACAGATGAGAAAAAATCTCATATAGGATTCTAAATTTTAGGGTTGGCAGACATTTCTTAATGATATTGTCTTCATTTGTTTGATAGCTCAAAAGTGACCTTAGAAACCACTAGCTGATCCAAGGAATTGTGTTATGTGTTATGAATGGTGAATTAGATTTTCAAGGTAGTCTAATCCATCCTTCTGGATTTATAGATATAGGTTTTACTGTTATTATTTTAACATGAAAAGGACCCAACTAATAACTACATACTAGATTTGAAATTGTTAATTCATTAAGAAGTCATTCAAAGTGCTATGGTTTACATTTCCTGGCATATCATTTCAACATTCATGACACACAAAGTTGAATCACTAGAAGACAGAAACAGCTGCTACTGGGGAAATAAGGGAACTCTGTAAAGAATTTAAAAATCATTCTGGGTAATCAGTTTCCATTTTGGAAATTAACAACTGCTTTGAAAACACAAAATCCATACGCTTCAGGCTTTATTTTGCTTTCGTCCCTTTGCCATTTTAATGTTTGTCATTGGTGTATAATAGCTGAGAATGTACAATATATTGAGTTTTTGTCACTTACCCATCCCTCAAAGAGATTCAATGGCTCCCTATCAACTTCTACATGTCACAGGTATGGCAAATTTAAACAATGATGAATAATAATTAAAAGAGAAAAAGTTTCAGTAAGAAGGGGGTGGTTGCAAATGTTAAATGCGGCAAAGGAGCCAAGGATTTTGACATGTAAGATCAGGCCATGGAATTTTCCAACTGGGGACTTCTGATGACCTCTCAGAAAAGTTTTTAGTAGTGTCAAGAGTATGGATACCAAACTCTGGCAAGCACGATGAAGGAAGGGAAGCAGTGGAGAGTATTCTATTTATTCATAACATTTGGTAAAGCGAATGGGAGATTCTTTATTCCATTACCCATTTTAGCAATACTAATTATTCTATATTTCATACCACTCTACTGACACTCAATTATTAATGGATGAGTTCATTGCTGTCCTCAAGGTTTCATTGAGTGGAGGACACTTGGCCACCACTCCATAGGAGAAAGAAATGTTTTAGGGACTATTTATAGTTCTCCATATAATACTCCTTTCAGGCCAAGGTTGTAGGAGTAGGGAATCTGATTGGAAAAAGAGACTAGCATCTAAAGAGTCACATTTTTTACCAGGGTGGTTTATTATTACATTGAAAAACACAGCAGTAGCCATTTTCTGGTTGTTTCACATCCTCTTAGGAATGCCTATGTGTAGGCACAATGTTCACCTTGATTATCAAACTAAGTGGTGAGGGGGATAGGGTTCCCAATAACATCTGGGGCAGGTCTGTCTACCATGCTCCAACTTCTTTACCTGTTACTAGGTAAGTGATAGAGTTGGCTTTGCCCTGCATACATGGGTGGCTTCAAAGTAAGGGAGAAGGTATGGGGACACTAAATTGGCCCCAGATTCATATTCTATCCTCATTTGTTCCACATTTAGTCCTCCTGTGTTTCTTATTCACCAGTTACAATTCAGAAGGAAGGAAGGGTAAGAGAGGGTGCTCCATAACTCCATTATTAATGTTCATTTATTTTTGCCTTCATTTCCTAACTACATGATGATTCTGACAGAGAGTATCTGTAGTATAATAAAGAAGATATCCGGTCTTTGGCCCTGCTTCCTAGCAAAAACTTTAAAATCCTTGGCATTTCCTAAATGATAAGAGTGTTCTTGTTATGCTAATGAAATGACTCATGGTAGGCCCTAGACAGCTTCAGAATAGAGGTTGGTCAACAGAAAGACCCAGCATGTGATTACAGCACTGGAACACTGGACCATCCCAACATCCTGATGGAGAACGGGGCTGAAGATTGAGTTTAATCACGTGGCCAATGATTTAATCAATCCTGCACATGCAGTGACTCCCCAGTAAAAACTCTGGACATCAAGGCTCAGTGGAGCTTCCTAGTTGGTGAACACATAGATGTGCCTGGAGGGTGATGCACCCTGACTCTATGGAAGAGAGCACGGAAGTTCTGGTTTCCCTTCCAGACCTCATTCTATGTATATCCTTCACAATAAAACTGTAATTTTAAATATATCAGTGTCTTGAGTTCTGTGAGTCATCCTAGAAAATTATTGAACCTGATGGGGTTATGGGAACCCTCAAATTTATAGCCAGTACATCAGAAGTGTGAGCGGCCTGGAGGCCCTTAAAGTGCTACTAGCATGTGAAGTAAGAGCAGTCTTCTGGAAGACCAAATCCTTAACTTATGGTGTCTGCGCTAACTCCAGGTGGTTAGCATCAGAACTGTGTTACGGTACACCCAGTTGATGTTGGCTGGGGGGGTGGCACACAATAGAAACTTAAGGAGCCAGCTGGCTTGAAGGACCTTTAGGACAGGAAAGACCAGCATATTTTTGTAGGTATGATAAAAGAAGTTTATAGAGAAGATACTTGTAATAGATCCAAAAAGACAACTGATTCACATAACTATAAAGTAAATATATGATTTCCAAGATTCTTAGTTTCAAGCAATAGAAACAATAAAGCATATATGTGTATGTATATGTATATACACACAAATACTTTATACATATAAAGTATAGATAAGTACATCTTACTATATTTTTCACTATATATATTACGTATGTGTATAAATGTGTATTATATGTATGCACACACATATATACACACATACACTCACACACCCCTACATGTTGCACACATATATTCTCAAAGGTTATAGGATATTAAGTAGTTCTAGGAATGCCAGGAAAGCCAGACAGCAGGGTTTAGGAAATCAACAGTCAAAATTATTCCATAGATCTACCCCATGAGAAATGCTAATGACACCTGTAAACATCTTATGCCAGCATAAGTAGGACACAGCTGCCTATCACTATAACCACAACTATCCTTGGAAACTAGTTGTTGCAGCTAAAAATGAGTTCTTGGCACTGAGTTTTGATTCATGAGCTTGCAATTCAAAGCCTAGGATTGAATGAGTCTGATTGGCTGAGCCTTGAACGCACGTCTTCAAACTGCAAGGGTCTTCAACCAAACTGCTCTTTGGGCTTCTTTAATGGAAGTTAGGCTTTGCCTTTCAGCAAGACTCATGTGGCTTAGAATTCCTTAAACATACACGAGTGTTTGTTTGCCAAGCAGCCCCAAATTTAAAAATCTCCATTTCGGTTATCAAGCAATTTTTTAAGTTCAATAAAAAACTGGAACAGGTAACTTATGAATCCAAAGGCCTCTTGAAATCCAACCCCTTGTAAGCCCTGTATTCCCCAGCTTTATTCCACACATCCCCAGCATTTTCAAACACACAACAAAGTTTAAAAAATGTCACAGTAAACACCGGTATATCCACTGTCTAGATTCTACTGTTGGCATTTTATTATATTGCTTATCACAAACCGATCCTTCTATCCATCAATCAATCTAAGTTATTTTACTGCATGTCAGAGTAACCTATAAACATCAGTAAACTTTCCTCTAAATATTTCAAACTGCATATAATTAACTAATGTTCAATATTTTAAAAATTTATGTAAAATTCATATACACTGGAAAGCACAAATCTTCAGTGACATTTGAGTTTTAACAAGTGCACACGCCTATGTGATCCAAGAGATATATAACATTACAATCACACCAACATTATAGTCCTCTCCCCAAAGCCCCAGAAAACCATTATTCTGATGTTTTGCAGCATACATTATATGTTTTGCCTATTTAAGAGCTTTGTATAAAAGGAATTATACAGTATTTATTCTTTTTAGGTAAGCCTTTTTTTACTGGTTATTTGAATTTTTAATGTCTGATACTGTTCCTTGAGAAACTGAGCATCTTAGAGGATCAAAAGAGAAATTGGTGAAGAAATTTAACCATCATCCCAAAAGAAATATGGCTAACTGGACACAAAAGAGTTAAGTTCCTTTGAAACCAAAATCTTGACCCCATTCTTTATGACATTTTGCATGTTTATCTCATCTCTGTATTTCATGAAGATAATATAGAATATATTTCACATTAAATATGAAAAATGTCTATCACAAATAAAATAGAAAACATTGACTTATTTTTCAAGCAATCAGTGGGAAAGAATGTTGTTTTGCATTTCCCAAAGTCCCAGGCTCCCCAGAACGTGTGCATTCAATGGGAATGAGTTCTTGTTGTACAAAACGTATATATATATTCAAAGCAATGGTAGAAAGAGCAAAATGACAGACATTAAATTTGAAAATTTCTTAAAGAAAGGACATCAACTTGATGATAAATTCCTCACTAAGGAATGCGTTGAAAAAGAAAGTGGGAGGTATCAAATTAATGAGTTTATAGATGAAGTCAAGCCACTTAATAATCTGAGCAAAAGAGTAGAATCTGGGGACTCTTTGCTTCTATTTCTCCATCTGTCAGATAATTAAAGTTATTTACCTTCTTTTGGGAGGTTTAGGGACAATTAATTTCTTAAAGTATGTTGAAGGTGAAAAGTCCTTTTACTTTCAGCAAGTCTCTTCCTTACATTTACTAGGTTGGGCATTACTGTAAATCAACACTACAGACCAAGAGGGTCTACTACAGCAACTCAAGAACATATTACAGGGGATAGACAACAAACTAAAGCGACAAGGATGGGCCGGACCCCCCTGATTTAAAAAAAAAGTATTTTGGTCCCCACTGAAGTACCACTTTTCTATTTTATTCATCAAACATAAATAAATGTCCCCAATGTGCTAAATAGTGTAACATATTTATTAATTAGGGGTCCTTGATTAAAGTCTAATAATTTTTTAACATTTATTCTACACTAGGCTATGTGCAAAGTGATTTACAAACATGAACTCATTTAATTTCCAAAATTTATAGTATATCTAATGCATTTTATTATTGCCATTTTACAAATTATGAAATGCAGGCTCAGTAAGTTTAATTGTTTTGCCCCAATTCACATAGCTAAGAAGTAGCAGAGCCAAAATATAAATCTGTAGCCTAAAGTTTTAATTATATTGCCTACAAAAGCTATTTAAAGTATTTCCATGTGATAATTAAGCTTAGGCAAAAGTATAGCCCAGATGGGAATCCATCTGGTGTGGGGAAAAGAGTATTATATCTGGGAGATAGGCAACATATTTTAAGCTCAGTTCTGCCATTACCTACCTCTTTGGTCTTGATCAAATTAATTCTTAGTTTTCTATCTGTAAATTAAGAATGGCCTGGAAGATTTCCTAAGTGTCTCCTTGTTCTGGGGTCACCCTCCTTGAGGTAAAAGCCATCTCCTATGTGAAATGATATTATGCCATAATCTGGCATAATCCTGGTATGTGTGAAATAGTTTGTATGGTCGGTTATGTAGGTTGGATGTAGAGAATTAAACAAGATATCTGCCACACTTGTTCTTTGTTGTAAGGAATTGTGCTTTTCTTAGCCTGTTTTACTTGTCTCCAGAGCTATATTTACTATCTGACATTAAATTAGTTATCTAGTATTTATTTAAGCTGTGTCTTCCACTGGAACAAAAGCTCTTGGAGGGCAACAAACTTATTTATACTATTTCCTGCTGTATCTCTAGAATTTAGAATAGTGCCCAGTAGGCATTCAATAAATAGTGTTGAATGAATAAATGAATGAAAGATAATGGCTAAAGAAGTCAATAACAAGATGGAAAGATGGTAAGATAAACTGTCTAATTAGTATATAGCAAAATTATATATATATATATTTATACAATTTTATCCCATAAATATAGTTTTCTAACTTCTACATTTGGACTAATAGCTTGTTCTTTGGTTGTCAGTCACTAACCACATTACTTTAAATGGGATAACATAGGTGACAACATCTACAACTGTTCCTGGTACACATTAGGTGCTCAATTGGGGTTCCTTGAAGCTTGACATAAAACTCTCTACCTGGTTCCAATACCTTACATTTTAAAAAGCAAAACAACTACTTTAACAAAAGAGTATAAGAATTCCCTCTTTCTTCCCAATACACACACACACACACACACACACACACACACACACACATACCCCCCCCCACACACAGTGGGCACACACACACCCAAGCCATCAACCCAGTAATATTTACCTTCTCTATTGTCTGTCTGTGTGACTTTGGAAAGTCAATTACCCAAACAGGGGTTTAGTTGCCTCACTAGAAAATTAAAAATATTTTAATTTGGCTTGAAATATCCAAGTGAAGGAGAGTGACTGGCCATGTTCTTGTAACCCTCCTAAATCAGAGTTTAAAATTTCAGTAATTTCTTTGAAGTTTAATATTGGGAGACAGTAGGAGAGGGCCCACCTTTTTGGTCAACCCTAAATATTCCAGTGGGGATTTTGTAAATATGACTGCCACCTTTCTCAAGAACGTTACCAGTTCTTCTAACTTGGGTATAGCAGTTATCAGAGCCCTCAAAGCTACTTCAGGACCCCAGGTGATTTATGAACATACCAGATACCCACATTCAAAGGAGACTACTGCACCTGAAGACATCAACACAAAGAATAAGCAATAGGACCCAATGTTTGAACGCTCACTAAGTGTCAGATAACATAGATTATCTTATTTAAATCTTCCAACAGACTACTTTACAGAAAAACAAACAGAGGCACAAAGCAATCGTCAATTGCCCAAAACCACAAAACTAGGAAGTAGTAGATTCCAGGTTAAACCAAAATGTTGTTAACTAAAATCTCTGCTCTCAGTAGTATGGGTAGAACAACAAATGTGTCTAATTTAAGATGAAATAAGGAACTATATCTACTCAGAAGATCTGCCCTGAAGGTGGCTAATTAGCCATGGAAAAAGTTGTTTCAGGGACTGGGAACTAGATTCTGATCTGATGTAACATCTTGTCATCAATTCCTTTATTTTATGGCTTGAAAGAAACTATTTTATTCAACACATTCTTCCATTTTACAAGTGAGAAAACTGAAGTCCCAGGCAGCAAAGTGACACCATGTGACTGCTTGGAGTTTGATAATTGCAATATTGGTCAGGAAAGAGCTTTCCTACATCGTGCCAAAGCAAAAATTTCACATAAAGTATAAAGTAGCTACTGTATCATTCAGAGCTTCTAAAACTATTCTGACTTTTAAGACTGTCTGCACCATACTGTCAAAAACACTCATTCATGACATTAAATGCTTGACTTTAATTAAGTTATTTATATAGGTTTTACTCGAGATGTGTTGTTGAAAAGGCAGAATATATCAAGAACTAATTGTGAGATTTTGCTGTTCACTACTATGTCTTCCCTCCTGCACATAAATGATTTAATGAGATAATGGGATTCTGGAAGACAGCGCAAATCCAAAAGGGAGCAGATGCTGCCAAAAAGGTCATTTCTTGATGCCTGTGGCAAAGGGAAATGTTCAAAATGGACTAGAGTAAACACACCAGGAGGCACTTCATAATGTGCTTTGTAGCCATTTATAAGGTATTTTATGTGTTGTGTTTGATGAAAAAAATAAACATCTTATATCAAATGGTAGAAATTATGTCTTGTGCTTCTGCTACCTGCTGTGGTATCTCTTTATGTCACCGGAGAAACTTAGAGGATGTTTAAGTCCCAAGAAAGTGCCCTTAGTTATCACTGCTTAACAAATTCATCGGTTGCTTCATCATAGGTCTTTTTGGCAGGTCACTGCTGGACCCACAGATAAATCCTTTGGAAACCTATTAACCTGTAAAATTCCTCTACCCTTCTGCAGAGCTCAAGAATTTACATCAATTTGTACATAGCGCAAATTCCAAAGGATGTTCCAAAATAGGAGAAACACACAATGTCAGTATCTTGGAACAAATAAATAATTGCAGATATATTTAATATGTTAATCATTTAGAGTCAAATTTTTAATGTTCATCTCAGCATGTCTTCACTCTTCTAATATATTTCTTAACCTCCATGTAAATTTCTTAAGTAGTTTTTCTAAAAAGCTGTGTAATGGGATTCCATAATAGTTTGTTTGTTTTTTTTAAAGAAGATAAATTCATTTTCTTAAGCACTTCAAAAAATCATCACTGACCTTGAGTTAGCAGCCCACGTAAGACAGAGGATCATTTTCTGTCTTAGAGTTTCTGCTACATTTTTAATGTATAACTTATCACTGGTTCCCATTCTGAGTTCCTTCAAGGTAATAAATGGCAGAAATAAGAGTTCTCTGAAGATAGGCTAATGAAATAAAATCCTTTATCTTTGGTATGGAATACAATCAATGCTCTGTGGCCATACTAATCAGAAGTTCTAATTGCCTATTGACATTATAAGACTAATTAGGCAATATCAACGAATTAGGCAGTTATCAGAGCTGAGTGGCAGTTGGTCAAAGTCTTCAATTTAGAAAAGGAGGGTGGAGATCTCTAGTAGTAACATTGTTGGGGACATTCTTACACTTTGAATGAACATCACATTCTGGAAACTCTTCCTTGATTCATATATCCACCCCTTGTTCCATTCCCAATGCCACTTCACTCAAGCCAAGATTACACTCATACAGACTCCTAACAGGTCTACATCTCCAGACTGATCTTTCCCCAGTCTACAGTTAAATATTTCAGACTAGTCTTTCTCAGCAGATGCCCATTGTTCACACACACACACACACGCACACACACACACACACACACACACACACAATCCCAAATCCTCATTATAACACTACCATTCTCGAATTCTACTTATCCCATGCCTATCCATAGAAAAGGAAAATTCTACACTCCTTATAATCCATCTCTTCTTAATTCAATATTAATTTAAGTATTTAGCTTTACCTTCCATCATTTCTCTAGTCAGGCCTATCTCTCAGCATCCCTTGAAATGTAATTATTTTCCAAGGTCCAGCTCTTTCTTTATTGGTATCTTGCTCTTTCTCTAACAACTCAAATGAAAGGTCTTCCAAGATGTAGCTCAGGTTCCAACTCTTGTATAAAATTTACAAGTCCATCCATATCGACAAACTCCTTCCTGAATGTCTATATCATTCAGTGCTTACATCAACTATCTTGGTGCTCAGTCACTTACTGTCTTCAATTTTAATTTTCCTATGCATAAATTCCCCTCAAAACTCTGCTTAAAAAACAGAGATAATATATACAATCCTTCTGATTCTCTCACAGCTCATAGTCAGCATTTTGGTTGACTGAGTACTCTTAAAGAAGAATGAATGGATGTTTGGAGAATTATGGAAGCAACATAAACAGCCTTAGAAAGAACTGGATATACAAAACACTCTATTATGTGGAACCTACAGCTGATGCAAGAAAATTGCATAATATCATAAGCCTATACTTTTATATACCTTTCTCATTGATTTTATGACTTGATGTTTTATTTATATTTCTTTACTCCAATTATATTTCTTTACTCCTATAGATTTTATGCTATCCCTAGTACTATTGAATTCTGTGGGGCACTGGGTGAATGTTTTGAAATAAAGTAACTCTAGCAAGTAAAATTAGAATTTCTCAAAAGATACACTTTTTACCAAAACCATTAGAAAACTGGGAGGTTAAACCAAAAATAATGAAAAGAACACACAATTTTTATAATTGACATTAGCTTTTGATGGGGGGGAAAGCTGGCCTTTTCTTTTGGAGCTACAGCAATAACAAATTAGCAACTGTATAGGTTGTTGCTTTTAAGAGAAAGAGCAGCTGTATGTGCACACTGAAATATATCTTCTCAGGATGTCATCTTCACCCAATAATAAGTTTAGAGATTTTAGAAAAGTCTTAATTAAGTTCTTTTTAAAAACTCCTGCTGCATGGTCTACATGTTGCTTTAAGAAGTAGTTTCCAATCCTTCAATCTTTGGATCAAAAGGATGGGGCAATGGAGGGGTTTGTCACATGAACCACCTGTTTTTGGCATTCCTACTGGAATTCTGGCACCACCTGTCTTCCTATGGAACGAGATATCAGTAAACCTGTGGGATCCACCATGGCTTGGGGTGACTTTTAGAGGTGGAAAAAATGAACAAAGGGATTCATTCAATAACCTACATTTAGGTGTTTTTTTTTTTTTTGAGGAAGATTGGCCCTGCACTAACATCTGTTTCTGTTGCCAATCTTCCTCTTTTTGTTTTTTCTCCCCAAAGCCCCAGTGCATAGTTGTGTATCAGAGTTGTAGAGTTGTAGCTCTTCTATGTGGGACGCTGCCTCAGCATGGCTTGATGAGTGATGAGTAGGTCCACGCCCAGGATCTGAACCTGTGAACCTCTGGCTGCCGAAATGGAATGTGCAAATTTAACAACTATACCACCAGACCAGCCCCCTATATGCAGTTTTTAAATGTGGAAACTGTAACCATGATGTTCTGAGGCCACACGTCTAGATGATCACTGTCCCCTATCATCAATGGCACAATTGTAGCCATTAAAAAAAAAAAAATTTATTCTAGGTAAATACCCATTTACAATCAATGTACCACTGTTGCCATTTTTTAATTCCATGTAAATCTCAAATTCTTGACTTCACAATCCACTTTAGATTCCTACTTACAGATGTTGTGAAGATTCTCTTAGCTTCTCCTTCAAGGCATATTTGACTCAACATCCCTTTTGGCAATCAGTTCCACACACTTCCTAGATTTTGCCAATCATGAAGAAAGGAAAGACTGACATTTTTTTTCCAGCATGAGTCCCCATGGTAGGGCAGCCCAGGTCTATGCCCCAGGAGTAGAGAAAGGGTGCTGAACCCTTGGCAATTGATCTGAGTAATGGCAGTAATAGTTAACTTTTATGGATCACCCACAGGTTTATTGCTAGATACTCCACAGTAATCTTCCCAGTATGACTGTTAACTAGGGGTTGTCATTATTTTAATAGATAGGAAAAGTGAGGGTCAGAGACTTTGCTCAAGGATGTACAGTTATTAAGCAGTAGAGAACCTAGGCTTTACTGACTGTAAAACTTATAGTTTATTCCAGTGTTTTGCCTCCTAAACCATGTTGTCTCTCTTATAAGTATTAGCCAATGTTGGCCAAACAGCAGAGTGTTTTCATACCAATACTGATAAAGTAATTTCACATTCATATAATCATTTAATTCCCACAATCTTTTAAATAGGTAGGCAAAGTATCATTTGTATGTTACAGATAAAGAAATTAACTTAGAAACCCTAATGCTACAGAGTCCTTGTATCACATCTATAAAACATCTTCCCTAGGGAGATTTTAGCTCTGAGATGATTCATTCACTCACTTAATCTTTTTCATCTCTGTACTCAAGGCTTTGGAACAGAGTATTGACTTATAATAGTGTTTAAAATTTTGGTTCTGTGGATCAACTTATCAGAGAATAAAGATACTAAATAGTCTATGTCTTTCTTTTCCCTCAGCAGTCTCTCTCAAGTCCCTAGATCATGAAAGTTTTCTTCTCTGAGCTCTAAATAAGCTTGTCTTTGTCCTAGCTATCAACTAGAAAAAGGTCATGATAACTATAAATAATTTTTTAGGTAGAGTGAAAAAATTGAGTCTATTCCATCATAGAAGATATACAATCACTTAGCAGAGAGCTCGGCATACATCTGATATAATCATTAGTTACATCCCAAAACTTAATGAAATTAAGAGGACTGTTTACCCTGAGGAGGGGAAGGATATGTTCTACAAAGTTTAATTTCTCAGGAAGGTTATTTCTTCTGGCAAGCTTAGAGTAACTCTCTTGATACGCTAAATCTCTCAATCATTAAATAGATCTCTTAATCACAAGAAAAGGCATGCCTATCAATCAGATATTTTGGAGTTTATTTATTTTTTTAATGGTCCCTAAACATAAAAGTGAAAGTTTTCGATTTTTTTCTATTTACTTTCATTTTGGCCTCCTGTAATGTCTTCCTTTATTTAGCACTCATCGCCTCATCCAGGAAATGTGTCTGTTTCATGTCCTTATTTACTTTTGGAAGGAAGCGCCAAAATGGCAGCTATGCCTACTGAAATCCTGATTAGCTACAGAAATAGTATCATGGGCTCCTCCACTTGACCACAGCCAACAGCCAGAGTGACCTCTACGTGAAGCAAAGTTTCCACTTGAGTTCTTGAGCCTGGCTCTTTCCTCTTCCGATTCTTTTATTTTCTTTTCTTATACAAGTATAACAAGAAATGAAAAAACTGGGACAAACTGTATTTCCTTCAGTTCACTGACAGAAACAAATAAAAAAATAATCACAAAAAATAAAATAAAATGCGTTTAGCCACTTCAACTATATACACTATGTGTGCACGCACACACACGTACACTGTGTGTATATATATGAAATAGTCAGATTCCTATTTATAATCTTTAACTAAAGTTGTATATATAAAATATATATCATACAAATATATATGTATATACATTTATTATATGTGCTAAAGTCTTGCCGCTTTCTATTCTTCTCACTGGCTACAATCCTTACGAGCGTCTCCTTTTGAAAAACGAACACAGTGCTGAACAGTGGAATAACATCCATTCGCCAACCCCTAGACCTTCAGATTGACAGTTATCTGCATAGAAGTCACCAGGGTATTAGGCAATTATCACAAAGTATGTGAAATATTCCTTGGGAAATATTTTCCTTCCTTTATATGTCCCTCACTTTTGCCTTCTTGAAACTCAATGTTCTCATGTATTCCTCTACTTTAACAAAACTCCTGAATGCTCAAATCCAACCTAATGTCACTAACCTGTGGTTAAAAAAAAAGAATATTAACTTATGTTCCTAAAGTGCTTTTTAAATTTTAAGATATACATTTCTAAACACATATAGATTTATATACACACACATGCATATTTATTTATTTATCCTGATAAAGAGCCACTCGGGATGGTTGTTCTAGATAAATTCAAAACCCAAGCAGTCGCAACTGTGAAGCACTGATTCTATAGACTTAGTATGACTCTGGTGAACATAATTAGAACCAATCAGTTGAACTTAAAAAGAAGGATGCATTGGCTCAGTATAAGGTCTCTCTAATAAATAGGATGCTCCGGAGGTAGATTCCCCACCACCAGAATTAGGAAGGAATCTTGCCACCTATATATCAGGAATGTTGAAGATGTTTGGAGAGGATTGGTCTAGATGGTCTGGTAGGGATTCTTACATTCCTAAGATCCTATGATTGTGTATTTATTTGGATTTTCCTGATAACTGAGTAATTAGAACTTGGATTTTCATTCCCATTTAACATTTGAGGAAAGAGTTTAAAAGCAAAAGTGATAGACCCAAACTCCGTAGTGGCCAAGCTAATACTCAGTTCCAGTTCCTTATGTTTCTCTAAAACATGATGTATCCCCTTACTACTTTGCCCGGGGAAAACTAACACATTCGCTGTTTGACTGAATGTCAGGAAGAAAACACATTGCTTTTAAGGATAACCTGGTCTATGTTTGTCCTCCCAAGGGACATGTGTGTTTTTAAAAAGGAACGCAGTAGTGTAAACTACATATACCTGTAGATAAAATGTGGAGAGCGGCAAGGAAACACCATCTGTGCCAAAACAGAAAGTGCCCAAATTTTAAACTGACCTTCTCTTTTCCTTATGAACTCAAATTTAATCAAATAAAACAAAACATGTTTAGCAACCTCAACTATATACACTATGCACACACACACATGCACAGGTACACTATATAGTAAATGAAATATGTTCCTATTTATAATACTTATTTAGCTAAAGTTGTATATTTAAAATATATATCATATAAATATATCTATATATTATATAAATTTTATGTCTCTATATCGATTATTTATACATTTATTACTTTCCTGCCCAAGATTCATGACACAGTTTTATTATATCAAATATTTTTCTGTGCCTTCAACATTAGCCTCAATCTTCAGTAAAGCATGTGTTGTAATATATTTTTCTGAAGTAAATTATCTTTCTTCCATGTTGTTCAGATAGGATTTTTATTCAATAATACTATTCCTGAAAATTTTATCTCAAGCTGAAACACGGAAGTCCATAATATTAGAATACCTAATTTTTTATATTTGCCCCATAAATGTATAATCGTGATTTCTACAAGATAACTATTTGCTACTTTGCAAAATGAATTTGAAGACGTGCTTAGAAGGACACCAAATACCTGTAATTGTGAGGCAATATTTTCATGAGTATATATCAAATCTATCTTAATTTTTCTTTCTAACTTTTCTTTGTCTTCGTTATACAATCTCCATAAGCATCCAAAATGAGTATCGATTCAGGTAATTTCAGGCTACAGTGTATTCTATAAACAGTAATTTGTTCCTTTAAATAAATAAATCAAGAGACAGCCTTGCATTGTGGGAGAGTTTGTAAGGAACCCAATATAAGATACCACCCTCTTTTTTTGAAGATTTATTAGTAGTAGTATTACTATTATTTTAAAACCTCATCTGACATTGGGGTATTTTGATATTTATAAAACAGCAGAAAATTTTCACGGCCCCTTGTGTGTGCTAGACCACACCTTCCAGCTAAAACAGCAGAGATTGACATCTCGACATCTCACCGCTAAACAAAACACTCCTTCTATAGCCCTTGTTCACATTCCCAACTAAACTTGAAACCGAGCCTTTGCATGTCCAGAGAAGTAGAGGAGACGTTGGAAGAGGTATGCAAAACACATCCATCACCTGACGCATTCTCCCAACATCACTTCTTCTGAGTCTGACGGCACATTGAATGACAGGACAGAGTCATCTACCAGAGCCAGACCAGCAACATGGAAGTGATCTTCTCTGCAACACATGAACCAGAATGCCAGCTGCAGGTCCAGGGAGCTAGTGTCAAGTTGAAGCAGCTCTGAACTATGAGGATAACCAAGAGCTACGGTCATTCATGAGCACACTCCACTAGCAATTATTAAACATATCGGGATCAGTGGATCTTGTTTCAAAGAAACAATTTTAGCAATTTTTTCAACCCAGGAAGGAACTTTATCCTTACCAACTCAAAGCCAAGTCATTACAGCTCAGAGTTTGTCATAACAATTTTTATCGCCTGCTTTATTTTATTAATTACGCATATCACATATTGTTTTTATATCTGATATAAATTTGCATCTTCAAAGTATGCTGACACTTCTATTGGGTTTGAATAGCCTTTAATGACTTTAAACAACTGAACAAGATCCATGTCTCAGGGGATTGAGTAGGTTTCACATTCAGATGATAACGTAGATACTTTGGCCTGTAAGTAGCTCCTCAGTAAGAGGCTTCAAGGAGCCACTGAAGCTCCCCAAGGATTTTTAACTTAATAGTTACCACCTACTATGCCAAGCACTCAACTCCTACTTAGGTACACAGCAAAAAAGGTCGTTGAATGGAACAAATCTTAGTTCACTTTCCAAGACATCTAGAATAATTAGCTCTATAGTTTGTTCTAGTTTCCAACACTTTCTTCTAAATTTGCCACTACTGAAGCTGTGGAGAATCAAAATGTATCAAAACCATAATTCAGGAGAAAACGATGCAACTACTCTTACTTACAAGTAGGTGGAGAATAATGCCATTACTTTAGACTCTTAATTCTATAGCAGGTCTAAATAAAACTAATTATCCCATCATAAATTCAGGGGATTAGTTGAAAAATAACAAACATTTGATTTTTTAAATAGAAAGAAAATGTATTATATTTCAAATAAAGGGGAAATTGGATAACATAATACATAATTCAGGTATCTGATTTTTATAAAAGAAAAAATTATGTATCAGCAGCCAAAATAACTTTGAGCCTGGGCTGTTCAAAATTAAACTGATTGGTGCAAATTAGGCTTAGCAGATTCTGAAAAGGTCCTATGTGAAACAGATTTCACAGACTCTTAGGATCCTTGGTGGTGTCTCCACAAAAGTGCCACTCAATGAACAACCCAGTCCCTCAGCAAGCTATTAAATCATATATAGAGTACTACCTGAGGATATGAAATGCTCATGACACCTTTGTCTTTCAAAGTAATAGTGGAACAATTTTAATTTGGGGGCTCATTAAAATGTACTTAGTCATTTAAGAGATTCTGTTAGGTGATCCACAGCATATGACAAGTTGAAGGAATTAGTCTTGGGAAAAATTTAAGAATTCACTTTTCTTTTTGAGCTAATTTTAAAAATGCTACCTTAGATAGTTCTTTATTCTCTACAGGTACTCTTCTAGTTTCACTTCTTGAATAAAAAATCATCCAGAATAGCAATATATCAGTCTCCACATAACAACTTAAACAGATTTATTAAAGAGAAACAGAACTCCAGAATTGAATATCCAATTGCCTACTCAATAACTCCACTCAGATGCCTAATAGACACAGTGAAATGAATATAACTAGCACTAAAGTGATCCTCATCCAACTGTTCCTCCCAAGATCTTCTCTCAGCATGTGGTGACTTGATTCTACCAGTTTCTTAATTCAAAAACCTCACTATTATCCTTTACTCATGAATACCTCATGTGTAACCATCAGTCGAAATCAGTTGTAGCTTCAACATATTATCAGGAATCTGACCACTCTTTACTGCTTGCAAAGCTTTTAGCATCCAAGAGTGGTGGATCTCAAATGTTGGTGAGCATCAGTATTTCCTGGAAGGCTTGATACAATACAGATTTGGGGGCCCCACCTACCTCTAGAGTCTCTAATTCAGAAAGTCTGGGGTGAGAGCCAGGTGATGTTGATGTTGCTCCAGGATCCACCCTTGAGAGTGATCATCCTACAATAAGTTGCCATTACATCCTCCCTAGACTATTTCATAGACTCCTCTCTGGATTCCCTTTTTCAGCCCTTGTTCCTCTGGGGTCTTCCTCCAGGTAGCCCAAATGATCTGTTTTAAATTGAAGTCAAATTATGTTACTTCTCTGCTTAAAACCCACCCATGGCTCCCATCTTACCCAGAGAGGACTCTAGAGTCTCTATAATGACCTGAAAGACCTTACGGCAATGATATCCCCTCCTACCTCTCTAAAATCACTAATTCTTCTCCAACTGTACTGGAGGATGCTCCACGAACATCCAAACGCTTTCCCAACTCAGTGCCGCTTGGTTTGCTGGTGGTTCTGCTTGTAATACTCACCTTCCGCCTTTTGGCATGATATATTCCCCCAGCATGCTCAAATGACACCTTCTTGGAAGCTAAAACAGAATATTATAGTCCTAGGAGAGTACAGTATATAACAAAGGGTATCATGCTATACTCAGGAATTTAGATGGTTCTTGTTAACCTCAGTTGCCTATGAAACAGCTAAGAAAAGATGCCAGGTAAAAAGTATTGCCTATCAGTGTGAAGCTCAGAATGAAAACCTGACTGCGAGGTCTACACTTTGGACTTGTCATAGGATAGTTAGTCAATAATCTTATGACTATGAATGATATTTCCAAAGCAAAGTATACATAGTGAAGAGACAGAGGGCCAAATGTGACAAAGGGAAACTCTGGTGTGACACAGTCCAAAGGAAAAGTATTTTGTGAAGAGAAAAATATTTAATAGCGTCAAAAACACTGAGTGATTTAATACAATTAGGCTTCAAAAAAAAGTCTTTTGACCTTAAAAACACTGAAATGGTTAGTGATCTCATTTTTTGAAGGACTTTTGTGGAGAAGAAGGCAGTTGGGAGAAGTTTGTGGAATGACTGGGCAGGGAAGAAATAGAGACACTATAAAACAGATGATAAAGGGACAGCTTAGGGATGTCACTGAGCAATTCTTTTCAGAAGTTTGGCTGTAATGGGTAGAAAGAATTAGGGTGGCTGTATTAAGGAAATCCCTAACTCTTTGTTTCTCATACATGCCATTCATTAAATGAACTCTGGCATCAGACTTTCCAGCTATAAGAAAAATTGAATAAACATTTTTTGAGCCCTTGTTCCACATGAGGAATATGCAATGTTCTCTTATGTGCATGACCACCTGGGATTCTTCAACAGCTCAATATGGGCAAAGTTATCAAACCATTAAATAACATAATTGTGATTTTTTTTTTTTGTAAATTACCTCTGAGAGCCTGTATTCAACATGTATCTCCAAACTCCTGTTCTAGCACCCCCTCTAAACTGTCCCACAATCACAGGCTAATTTATCCTAATCTAGCTCTCTATACCAGTTAAATTCTTATCCTGCCCATTCACAGCCCTTTCCTTGGTACTTTCACTCAAACACTGACTAAATGCCTACTAGGTGTGATGTTTAATCACCCAGCCCTGAATGGAAAATACTCCCCAGTCAACTTGGATTAATTTTTTAAAGAAAAAATGTGAACTATTTCAAACTCACCAGTCATTTAGACAATTCTCCATTTTTGCTTCTAACAGTCATTGCTGCCTGCTTAAAAGGTTGAAATAAGATATTTGATTTTAATGCTATGTTGGATTTATATAGCACCATTCTTTCAAAGAGCATCATGACCTTTATGATCTGTCCTCACAGTATCTGTAGAAGAACAGACATTATTCTCATTTAACGGGTGACAAAACAGATACAGAAGGTGAAGTGACTTTGTTAGATTATGTTCCCTCACACTCTCGCTTAGCAGTAACCTAACAATGTAAAAGTCTTTATAGAATGTGCACCTCTTAGGAAAAAGAGGTATTCAAGCTATGGTCTGCACCATTACTTTAACATAAACCAGAAGGTTAACTTAATATAGAAAATGTAATTCACTTTATTACTACTATTATAAATCATATAACAAATATTAAAAGAATGCAGCATTCATGTTTACTTAAATTCTGATTAACAAGAACACTTTTTTTGGTTTAAGTCTTTAAAGCAAAAGTTCTTCAAACGTGATAATATCTCTATAACTTTTTCACTTCAAAGATGGCAGTTATCCCATTCTGATAACATCTATTAACTCTAATTACCACAGCCAAGCAATAAAAAAAAAATCTCAGGATTCCCAGAGGATTAAGAAAAATGCCACTAGGAGGTAAGCTTGTATTTCTCCCACTACTTTATTTCACAAAAACCATTGAGTAATTCATCATTGAGAGTACAGCTATGACTGACTGGTTAAACGATCTGCAGTTCACCCTAGCATGCTGCAGCCCCTCTCACTCCATGACTAAATCCTACTCATCATTCAAGGGCAATTTCATAAAATACCTTCCTAAATCCTACCAGACTCTGAGCTCTCTGAGAAGCCCTAACACAGGCATGGGGGAACAAAGAATTGAGGGAGTAATTATTTGAGTGCCAGCATTATGGTCAGTACTCTGAGTGTCATCTCAGTTGACCACACAACGGAAAAAGCTTATGCAGTAGGCACTATCACCATCACTATTATCTACCCCAGTGCTTCTCCAACTATAATGTGCAAACAAATACCCTGAGGACCTTGTTAAAATGCAGATTCTGAATCTACAGACCATGGGCAGGGCCTGGCATTCTGCATTTCTGACTAGTTCCTAGGTGACGCCTACTGGGATCTCACTGAGGAAACCAAGGCTCAGAGAGTTTCTACCACGGGCATATTACCACACACCTGGCACTGATACCAGAATTCATCACCCAGTGTGATTCCATCCACTGCACTCTTAATCAGGGCTCAGCAAGCTACAGCCCGCAGGCAGTACTGGTACACAGCCAGGCCCAGTTATTTAAGTAGTGCCTGTGGCTGCATTCCTTCTTGGTACTGATGGCAGAGTAGAGCTGGTTGTGACCAAGACAATATGGCCTGCAAAGCCTAAAATATTTACTATCAGGTGCTTTTTAGAAAAAGTTTGCTGACCTCTGCTCTTAATCGTTGCAATATATTGCCAAGTTAATTTTTTTTTTTAATTCCCAGAGCTGGATGTATAGACAGTGCTGTGAAACAAATGCTTAGAATCCTCTCAGTTTGAAATATCAGCTCCCATCTATCACTCCGTGTCGTTCCCTCTGCAACTTTTATGATACATAATTTTCTACTTTGTGATGTGTTTACCTAATACCTGTATGATCTCACCTTTGAACAACCGTCTTTCTAATGGGGTATGCTTTCTACGGAGTGTTCCAGATGGCCCACTGGGGTGCAAGAAGAAAACAATAGAATTTCTATTTGTATTTATTTTGTCTTATTCTCTTTAAATTTGTATATTTGTATATGCTTCAGGATTATTCCTCGTGTGTATTACAGTGACTTTCCCAATAAATATTGAATAAGTAAGTGACCCACATTTGTACTCTACCTATGTCCCAGCAGAGTGCCTTGTACATAGCATGCACACATAGTAAAGCTTTACAAAGTACTCGTTCATTTAGTAAATATTTTTTGTTTTACTTTAAAAGCTTAGATGTGATTACTTTCATTAAGTTTTCAGAATTTGGTTTGGACGGATATGGCCAAAAAATAAAAAGTAATTTTGAAGCATGAAAGGGAAAATTCTATCTTCCCAGTATGTGGCCCAGAGGATTGCTGAAATAGGTTGGCATTTGGACCAGACTATTCTATGACTCTTTCTAGAATGTTCTATGAAAGATATGTGGAAATTCAGGTCTTAGAAGCAGGCAGTTTTGTACAGGGAAAAGTGATCAAGAGGAAATTATCCACGTGGAGTTTAAGGAGGGTAGGGAAGGGGCCTCAGAGGCACAGAAGTTATAGAGAAGAAAGGCCACAAAGATGAACCTGGCAAAACAGCAAGTCAGGTTGAAATCCCTGAAGGCAGCAGCTAATGCTGCCTCCCTATTGCTCAAAATCCTCCTCTGACTGCCTTTGGTGTGTGTTTGGGGCGGGAGTTGGGGGGGGGGCAGGCAGGTGAGTTCTGGGCACTGAGCGTCAGGGCCTTTCCTTGAACAGCTATAACTCTCTGAGCACCTGAGTCCTCATTCTAAAGCATCAGTTTTCACTGTAAACGACTGCAGAAGACGGACCTGAGTCCACCCAGAGTCCAAATTCTTTGCAAAATCTTTTTTGGATAAATTTCCCACGGGAGCCTTTTTCATCTCATTTGCCTCGTTCCCCTAGGATCAAATTACAAAAGCAGACTGGCTGAAGGAGTCTCTGCTAGAAAAACAGGTTCTGCTTCAGCACGCTTCCTCTGATCAAAATGTTCACTGGAGTGAGATGGAATGGAAATGCTGTTAAGCCACTTGCAGTGTTTATTCTTAGGGTCACATGTTTAGCTAGCTTTGAAACTCTACCATGTGCTAACCACAGTGCTGGATACTAGCTAATATGCTTCTGCTTTTAAATTTGGCAACAATCTTAGGAAGTAGGTACTAAACCCATTGAAAAAAATAGAAATAAATAGAAACCAGGATGATCTCTATTCTACATTGGTAGTTCTCAAACTATATACAATAAAACACCAGTTTTTTTGTTTTTGTTTTAAATTTTCCACTCTGTTATTATGACTTACAGAACACACTAAAAATAAAGTCCTAGAAATATGAAATGAAAGAACGTGTAACATACAAGCCTGACTTTTTAAATTAGATTCAACAGACATAAAATTACTATCATGGAAGTTTTGAAGTGCTGATTCTTAAATTTTGTGTTTATATTGCCATATAATGGTAACAAACACAATTGGTGGAAGTGCACGGACCACACTTTGAGTAGTGCTCTCTACATCACAAAGACCTGAGAACAGTGTTTTACACACCACAGCCCACAAAGAATGTTTCCACTTCTAACTCCATAAGACCTCTCTGTGTCTTATGATTGAGGCAAAATTAATTTAACTCCATGCTAATGTTTATAGGATTTACTGGATCTGAATGTGAGCTGTACCACTCACCACTAGTGCAAATTTAAGCAAGTGTTTCGATTTCTAAGCCTCATTTTCCTTTGGCTACAAAATTGGGATAATGATAGAATCAACTCTATAGTATTATTTTGAGGACTGAATGAGTCAATGCATGTAAAATGCTTAGAATACATTTTAGCACACTGGAAACACTCAGATATATATTGTTGCTACTCAATAATAAATATGACAACAAAAATATTTTTATCCTCATCATTTTCCTCTTGCCATACGTATTGGCAGAAAGTCTCTCAGTGCTTTTAAATGTCAACACTATCTAGTGATCTTTCTCTTTAAACACCCACAATTTGTATTCTTGCTTACATCTTTGTGATTTAAAAAAAAATCCAATAATAAGGGAACATTTATGGAATGTTTAATCTCAGTGACGTTTCCTTCCCACCTCCCTCAGGGCACTTCTGTAGCTCTTGTCTAAGGCAGTACACATTATCTAACTGTCCAGTCCTTTGTACATGAGGCCCGGAAAACCATGACTACATCTTCTTCATCTTAATCAGAAGTATCTAATACAACCTAAACCTAGTAAGAGCTCAATAAATACTTACTGAAGCAAAGTCCCAATAGCTAGTCAAACCATGAACTATTTATAATGGACTACTATATTAGTTTGACAGAACTCATCAACAGCAACAAGTATGTTTGTGTTGGATGAACAGAGTCTTGTTTCTTTTTCTCCAATAAACACTTAGCCTATCCAATCATCATTTGGGAATCAAAGATTTCTTGAAATTTAATCTGAAAATCAACTATTAGAGGAATATTACAATTTTCTTTCTCCTTCAAATAAAAAAGAAGACAGGCTACTTGTCTATAATACTAAAGTATGGTGCTGCCTTGAAACAAGGGGATTAACCAGGCACTCTTTATGAATTCCTTCCAGCTCCAAGGATTTAATGGAGTATGTGAACAAATAGTTTCAAGCCATATTGCCATTAGCTAATCAGCATTCATTTTGACAAGGCAACAGGTGTGGCACAAAGAGGAATCATTTTGACATGTAATAGGTAAAGTAACTATGTTATCACCGTATCAATCTGAAAGGATCCTCACTTCATTGGTCATGTATTTTGTATCTTTGTCATTAATATAAAAATAGTGGCACTTGACCATTTGTTACATGGAAACAAAGAAACATATAAAATGAAAAAAATTTCTGTAGTCCTTGGTATCATATGAAAATATATGTCTTTCTCACTAAATTAACTACCTTAAAGTTTACTTAATAGAGGGGCCATCAATCCTCTTCTGAACCCTTAAATCCTTCTTACAGGTCCTTCACAAAAGCAAAAGGACAGCACGAACAATGAGGAGTGTTCAGTATCACGATCTAAATTTAGTCAGACTTTAGCCAGGGTGGTATGATTCAGGAAAATAGCAATCCCTCAAAGAAAGAAACATATTTTAAAATCTTAACAGCATCAATATCATTTCACAGAGTTTCTAGACACTTAGTGTTGGGGGACATTTTACAACTTCAGTAACTTGAGGCGAGGACTTTAGATATGACATAAATCAGCAGATAAATGAACACACAGACAATAACTTACCAAAAGTATTGAAGAGTTCATGGACTCACAGAACCCCATTTATGACAGATGCCCTTTCCAGCTGCACTGTGAGAGTCTGGGATGTCTGATGGAGCATGGGGGAAAGGGATTATACACGTACACCATACCCACGTGCAAGAGATGCTGCAGGTTGTTCCCATGCAAAAATCTCTCCTTGATAGGAACCAAGCATCTTACTGTCTTTTAGAGTGATCCAGGACTACCAGGGGGAGCAAATACTAACACATAATGTGAATTTATCTGTGAAAAGGGAAGACACACTTCTCCCATGCCTTACAGTTGTCATGGTAACAATGGGACTGAATGTAACATTTTACTCAAGCATTTTCTTTTCTTGGTAGACAGTTCTCTGAGATTAAGAAATACTGAGTAGGGGCCGGCGCAGTCGCGTAGCAGTTAAGTTCGTGCACTCCGCTTCCACCGCCTGGGGTTCGCAGGTTCGGATCCTGGGCGTGGACAGACGCACTGCTTGTCAAGTCATGCTGTGGCGGCATCCCATATAAAGTAGAGGAAGATGGGCACGGATGTTAGCCCAGGGCCAGTCTTCCTCAGCAAAAAGAGGAGGATTGACAACAGATGTTAGCTCAGGGCTAGTCTTCCTTACATATACAAAGAAGAAATACTGAGTAAATATTAAGATATTATCATAAATCAGTAGTAATGCTACTGTAGGTTTAACATGACCAAATGGAATTCACTCCCACGGGAATTTGACAATAGCTTCACATATCAGCTTATTTGTAGAGGCATTTTCTTTAGTCACTGACTGATACAAAAACTAATGCAATAATTGTCAAGAAAGTAAATTTGGTGTGACTCTGAATCAATAAATATTTTACATACTTATTAGAAAGGACCTAGACTTACTAGAAGACTCTTTCTTGTTTTATGATTCTTTTCTGTGACACTTCTTTCTATTCTCAGTGTGAGGAACAGCAGTTTTTATTCTACCTCTTAGACATTGCTCACTCTAACACAAAGACAGTCAGTCATTAGACCATCCCAATAATTGAGGAGAAAACACAAAGGAAGCTGAGTGAGAATGTTTAGAAAGTAGAGGAAAGTGTTTCCTCACCTCTGGATTGGCTAGAGTATTTTTCCTCCTTAATAACAGGGACAGAACCTGGAAGTTTTGTCTGGATGAAACTAGTTGAATCTCTCAGTCTTGAATGTTCCTTGGAGAGGGGTTAAAAGTTATCCCAACAGTGACAGAAAAATGCCACCTATTTCATTTCTATCAACTTTTCTGGCGCTTTCTAAGACTGAAATACTCTAATCCAAAGTGGAAAGATCTTAAAAGCAAGTACCCATGCAAAGAAAAATTGCTCTAAGTGAAAATCAAACAGAAGAAAACTACCATCCCCTGCTAAACTTAACTCAGATGGGACCCTCTAAATGAGTTTTGTTCACTGCAGAATAGGAGGTTGAGTTTTTTAAATGAACACACTTATGACTATTTTCTTATATGGATAAGAAACATTCTGTCTCACCAGAGGATCTAAAATGGAAAACCTTTAGCACTTTTGAAACGGCGAGTCTTGGACAACAATTTAGAAAAGCAAATTAAAGAAAAAACATATAGTTATTTTAGTGACTTTGAACCAATTGACCATTCACACATCAGGGTTTACAGTAGGATTCTTACGAAAAAATATATATGTGTCTGTGTGTGTGTATTTATTTATATATATATTTGTTTAAATACATATGTATATAAATCAGTAGGCCTCTAGGCTTCCATCTATTTGATGTGCAACATTTTCACCAGCTATGACTATATTTCTCAGTTGTTCCACCCCTCAATGATTTGAACTTGAATTCTCACAATACTAAAAAGAAATTATGAGCAACTGAATGTACCAAGATATTCAAAAGCTCTCTCAAGATACAAATTACTGTGGGAAAAGAGAAGGGACAGGGAGAGAAATCAGCTTGATGTCCATTATATTCCCATAGTGACTGGTTTGTTTTTTTTGTTAATTTTTGATGTGGCTATTTCCATCAAACCAAAGGAACAGATCCTACTTGAAAAACAGTTTGTGAAGTACTTACATTGAAATAGTATTTACAAACTACAGAGCATTTTTCTGTAGCTTTTACTATTTAATTAAAATAAATTTACTAACAGCAAATTATTTCAACTTTTAATGTTCATTTGGAATTAACACAAATCTTCATTCCATAAGGAGAAAAGTGTCAAGCATTTGGAGTGTGGATCTGAAAACTACATAGTCTAAAGCAGATTACTTTTCCTTTTCCTCAGCTACCTGGGGAATTCTAAACATAATACAGTTTGGAAACTGTTATTCTGATAATTAACCATTTTATAAAACATTTATTGACCAGCTATTATTTACCAGATGCTGGGTTAGACTTTGAAGATATAAATATATTCTGAAGTGTGAGGAGGTATTCTCTTCCTCTATCTACCATGCATTTCCCTAAAGGAAACTTAGTTCATCTTCCCAAAGGAAAATAACATGGTTAATACATACTGTTTCACCATCAGTATTTATTCCTCTTCTTTCTCTTTGGAAAAGTGAATCATTTCCTTGGTGTGAGTGCAAAGTACCTGGAATCTACTGGGCTAAGTCACCTATAGGGGAAAGTTTGTGTCTCAAAACCAGACACATGGTCCACCATATTGCTCTCATACATTTCAGCTTCTTGAATCCATAAAAGTGTTTTGTTTGAAAACTTCTCCCCCATCTATGAGCTCTTGGCCAGGTTATTAATCACTCTCTGCAGAGATCCACACTGCTGGGGCTATATAAGCAGAACACCAAATTTCCCCGGCCAACATGTGTGGATGTATGGTTCACATAGGGCCAATGAGAAATTTACCTAAAAATCACATATAATCACTGGAAGAAAAACTATCTTTTTACTCAAGTGGCTAAATAGGCATGCTGGATAGTCTCCATTTTCCCCTTCATACTTAACTCCCACCTTGCTCTGTACCCTTGCAAGCTGGCCTCTATGGCCTGCATCAACTGGAATCTCTTACACTCAGTTGGGTTTGGCTAATGGGAGGCACTACAAGATGAGAGAGAATGAAGGAAGAGAGGTTGGAGTATTTGTTCTCCCAGTTCTTTACCTCTGGGCTGCAGTTCGGCAGTGGCTGTGTTTTTCTACTGAAGGCCACTGCTCCAGTTCAGTGACCCTCTCTTATAACTGCAGTACTCACTGGTTCTGGTAACCTGTCCTTCCACTTATTCCTTCAGGGAGGAGTGCAAACGTTCCCCATGCCAGCCCAGAGTGCCTCACTATCCGTCTGTCTCTTAACCTGCCTGAGACTTGCAAATAGCTTCCTTACTAAAGTCTCTTTAATCATCCCACTTGACTACTGTTTCTTTCCTACAACGCATTCCAGACTGATATATATCATGACACCCTGAGAATGAGCCTTAGTCTGAAAATGCCCCCTTAGTTGCCCTGTAGAGAAAGCCCGCATTCAAACTAAAGTCCGTTGAGAAAAGTTGAGCTAAGAGATGAAGTAAAAGAGATGAATACCTAAAAACTATTTTTCAGTCATGGCTACAGGTGTGCCTGAAGCCAGCAAAACCCCCGAGCATTACATTTTATATGATTTAATACATTTTCATTTTCTTTGAGGTAGTTTCGATTGGGTTTTCGACACTTGCAACTGAAAAGAGAGGTATTACCTTCTGTAATGGAATATATGCAGTTCTGAGAACTTCGCATTTTGCAACATCAATAAAAATAATAGGGTTTATGAGAAAAATAGGTTTGAGGGCAGAGCATTCAAAACCTGTACAACAGCTACGCTGTATCTCACCAGCAAAAATAATCCTAATAAAAATATAATCTCATTTTTTTTTAAAGACACACTACATTTCCAATATAAACAAACCACAGTGAGCGGCGTGGCACAAAACACTAGCAACAGAGCAAATGGTAAAAACTGGCCCTCGTAGAAGATCGTGGAGTGCATGGGTATCTTGGACAGTAGAGTACTGCTTCACAGTTTACTACAGTCAGCTGGGTTAGTGTCCTTGGTGTTTAACTGCTGTTACTTGATGGCAAAAAACCTTAATGGGCTGGGGAAAAAAGTGTATAAATCAACGTGACTTCCATATTATGCTGATATCATTATCCTATTTACAAATAACATACGGGTTAACACACTGTAGAAGCACGTGTTGTACCAGAATAGACTGTAGACCTTGCTTAGTTATTCCACCGTGATTCAGAAAGATGCACATGTTGCATTTATTTTATCAGTAATTACCTCTAAATATTTTTAAATACATCTGAATCTGTTTTTCGTTTCCATGCAATCTCCCAGTCTCAGATGGTTTGTCATAAAGACTTCTTGTTTCTGCATCACAGATGCAATATCTTTATACACCGTGAACTAAAAGATATCTAAAATGTTCTCCTCTTTCTTGCAATAACTACATCATAGGGTGGCAGTTGTTCTGAATAGGCTGGGATGTGGGTTAAGTTGCTCCTTTATTTTAACTGAAAGATAATATATTCATAATATATTTATATGATCAATAATAAATTTCCATTTAACAGAGGGGGTATTTGAAGATAATCCAATACTGGAAGTTGAGATATCATGGCACAAACTGGCTGGTTGTTCACCAAACTTTTTTCCTTTCCTTCTAGGCAAACAACTGGACAGTATTCCCTAGGCTTATTTGCAGTCAGGTGTGACCTTACGATTAAATTCTGGCCAATGGACTTTAGACATCTGATAAATTAAGATAATCTCTGATTCAGTAAACCTTGTATACTAAGCCTTAATTAGGTCTTACCTTCCCTTGGATTAGTGATGTGTTACTCTCTAGACCAGTTAGTCTTGGCTGGAGAGGGCTGGGCCACAGACTCATGCATCAGGGAGTATGTTTAAGACAGGTAACAGTGTACATGTTTAGAACAAAATGGCAACCAGGTGAGTTAACATTTCGTCTGTGCTACTTTGTGAAGGGGAAACAGGAAACAAATGCTTCTGTGTTCTTTTCTCAGTGGGGCTTTCTGGTGTGTATCATGGCTCCCCAAAACACGGGTAGGAATCAGATGGTCCCTTGGACAACTATTACTTCTTTCAATTAGAAGTTTTAGTATGGTTCTTCTAGGGACATTGCCAAGCACAAGCTATTCCTCTTACAGAGCTATTCCTCTATGAAGAGGCACAGATAAAATACATACATTGTGAAATTCACTGTCTGACAGAAATTACCCACATTTTTAAGTTTGTTGATGATAACCATCTAATATTGATATAGATTGCCTCCATTTTTGCATAGATTGGTAATTTAAATGAATTTAGATGTGAGAAGAGAGGATTAGACAAGCATGCTGAAAGTCAACATTTAACTGGAATTCTCTGTCGTTCATTGTCATAAAATTGAGTTGATCCGTTATCTAGGTCAGATTTCTTCAAAACGGCGAACACTTCATTTCATTGGCACAATTAAAGGTACTAAATTGCAGAAACAACATTTTACATTTTTTCCTATGTATTCTAAAATTTAGCTTAACGTTGCACATTAAGTACTGCACAGCAGGTACTACACTTCTTGCTTAATTTATTCTGATTCTCTCTTCTTAGAATAAAATCCCCCTTTTTTCTTGGCTTTTCATTTCTTCCTTCATTTGTAGACAGGGGCTCTCAAATTTCATCGCATCTCTACTATCTACCTAGAATGGTCCAGTATTTCCTTCATGTCCATTGAACATATACAATATTTTAAATATTATTAATATAATGTTTTCCCCTGTCCATTAACTACCTACTTCCTGATTCCCATGCCTTTTCTCCCTTGTCTTTTAAGATGCTTGTACAATCCAAGATACTTGGTTCTCACCATGTTAATTTCTGTAAGAGTTTCCATACCAATCTCCTTCCTGGAAGATCCTTCTAGCATGCTGAATAGATGATAACGGGGGTAATCTGCTATTTTGTATTCAAAAAGGCCAAGTTCAAATTCTGGCTCTTATATTTGCTCTTAGTTTGAAAAGAAAGTTACTTAACTTCCTTGAGCTTCAGCTGCCTTGCTTTAAAACTCAATGATAAAAACTATTTTGCTGGGTGCTTTTTGGGAGGAGGGAGTGTTAAATGAAATTGAATTTGCAAAGGGCTCGATGTATTCGTTCTGTTCCTCTCTTTCTCTGTCAAGCCTTGTTTGTCCCATCTAGCACCCGGATCAAATGTCACTATTTCTCATTAAATCTATTCTTTATCATTTTCCTTATTGAGCTGTCTAATTCACGTGTATGCCTAGTTGTTCCAGTGAAGAAAGACTGAGATATAAACCTTTACTCTTTCCTACACAATTCCCAGGTCTTACTTGGGAGGTATTGTAGTGCAGTGGCTAACAATGACCAACTCCAAGTTTGAATACCAGCTTACTATCTGTGGAAACTTAGACAAGCTACTTAATATCTCTGTCCTTCCTTTATTTCTCTGTAAATGAGGGTAATGTTAGTAACCTATCTCATATGTTTTCTATGAGAATAAGTGAGTTAATATATGTTATGAACTTTGAACAGTATCTGACACATAGTAAAGGCTCAAAAAATGCTGGCCAGTATTATTGTTATTTAGGAATATTATTTTTGCCATGTTTTACAACCAACAGTCACTCTGCAAGTACCTAAGAACAATTCAAGCAATATAAAATGAATGCATCCATATTATGTTGAATTTTCATGCACAGCCTTATGAAATTTACCTTGCATACCCCAAATCCTAACATGAGAGATATGATTTCCAGGACTCTGCCTCACATATAAATCTTAATATTTTTATGAAAGCACATCACAAAATATCTGTACTAACATGACAGTGAATTCCAAATAAAGCTTAAAGGGCATTATATTACATTCACAGAAATAGCTTGGGAGAAGGCTTATGGCTTCAATAGCAATGTGTCCTATAAATCAGTCACCCAGTACAACAGTAGGCACTGTGAAAGAGGATGATACATCTCACATGAGATGGGAAAATTGCTTGAGAGATGAACAATGATATACCTTATAAATATAAACATATGCTTCAAAGACACTACCTTTATCTTTCCTCATAACATTTTTCTTTCCTAGTTTTCACAATAAAAATAAGGCTATTTCTTCATTTATAGACACAGGGAAACATATCTAGACAGTAAAAGGATTAAAAGCATATTATTTTTGTTTGACATGATTAATACAAAAAGCCATTTGAATCACTGTAATGTTGATGGCTGTTATCAAATAAACACCCAAACTGGAGTGGCTTAACATAACAAAGGTTTATTTATCATTCTTGTAACAATTCATCAAGGATATTCCTGATTCGTGGACAGCTCTGTTCTCCAAAATGATTCTTTCAACTGTGTAGATTGGTGACTCTTGTGGCCACAGATTACTCTGTACCCTAGTCAACAAAGAGAGAAAGTGAAAGGTAGAGAAAGATAGAGAAGACATGTCTGTTTCGCACCATTTTATCCCTACAATGATCCTTTCTGTTCGTATTCAGCTGGTGGAAACTAGTCACATAGTCCCACCCACATGCAAGGATGCTGTGATGGTAGTGGCGGCATCTGTAAAGTTACTACCCTGCTGGACAACCATTGCTGATGGCTTTATACCAAACCACAGCAGAGGGAGACTGCCACACTTACATCAACTAAATACACTGAAGGAGATACTCGTAATTATGAACCTAAGGGTCTTGCCAATTATTTAAAGGCATTAACTCTAAAGGACAGAAATAAAGTCCAAGTAGAAGGGAGAAACCCCCTAAGAAACTTTGATCCATCTTCTTAGAAACTGCCTTTCCTCCTTCTCTTCTCCTCAAATAATTGCAGGATACAGGGAGGGAACTATGGCTGGATTTCTCCAAGGATGTGTACTCTCTAATCCCTTCTAAGAATGGAAGTTGTAGGTTACCTTTCAAGAACTCTTACAATCTTCTTTGGAAGATTTAGTATTAGCAATGATCAACATAGCTAATATAGACAGATTTCTTAATCTTTAGAGATGTCATTTCCCTTATTGTAGTGAAAAGATTGAATAGAAACTTTTCTAAAGACCTTGCCACTTGTAATAATCTGTGAATTAAACAATGGTGGGGAATGAAGGAGAAGGACGGATAGTGTAAAAAGAGGTAGAATATAGTGTTTTTTAGATCTGGTTCATTGATATGAAAACTTTTGCTTTGGAACATTAAAAAACTAAACCTCAGTCTCTCAGTCCTGTATGGATTCACTTTGTTCTACTTAAAATATTTATATTACTGAAACACTAACAAATTAAGATAAACTCTAACCAAATAAATGATGACATTACCAACAATCAAAACTTCAGTGCCATCAGCAGCTAGAAGCATAAAGACATGAACAACAGAAAACTCAGTGGAACAAAACTGAGCCAACTGTTCTCAGACCTAAACATTTAATATTAATCAATATGATTTCTAAATCAACTAGTTAATATGGCAGAGAGAGCTTTAATATAATGTTTGTGTTGAACAATTTTAATTGTAAAATGCATAGAATAAAAATCTGTGAATAGAAAATTATTTAGTTGACACTTTCTAGAGCTAGTTTATAGATTTTTATAGAGCCAGTTACCTAGAAATATAGGTAGCCTAAAGAAAGAAAATTTAATATGGTCAATCATCTCACAAAGGCCAAAAATCTCAGTTTCTGGATTTCAATAAAAGGGCATCTGAATTTACAAAATGTGAAATGTTTCATGTTTATACTCATAGAAGTTTAGGTCTGAGTGATTCACTCTAATTCAAATGAGACTATCAAAATATCCTCAGGAAATTTAATTAGGTCACAGAGGGGGAACTGACCAAACACTAATAGAATACCTAGGAACAGAAAGCCACATATACAAAACATAGCTTATCTAGAAACTTGATGAATCCATGGCCTTACTATGTATTATTCATTTGCCTGACCAGGTCAATCAACTAACAAGAAATTAAGCAATAGAGATAGAATGTGCAGTAGAGATGGAGGTCATCCTAACATATGAGGAAGTGATAAATCATGACATAGTGAAGCATTAAACTACACTGCTCATCCCAAAATCTTGTTGAACCTCACTTTCTCCAGCTGGAAAATTCAAATTGGAAAAGATTTTAGAGATCAGTTCGTCTAACTCAAACATTCTAGTATTCTAAAGCAGATATGTTGTAGGTCGTACATTCTCTAGACATATCATAATATTTATTCTATGCAAAATGCAATCACTTACCACAATTCAACTATGAAAAAGAAAATGTTTGATTTGTTAGAAAGGAAGCTCTTGGGCATTTCTATCTGCAATGTGGATGAGATTAATTGTTTAGGGAAAAAGTTATTAAATGTATAAAAAAATAGTAAAATAACATCTAAAGAAGAAAATTTAGGTCACCCATATTCCTACTACCTAGAGATAACTTCTTCATTACTTTGTACTACACTAATTTAGAATAGATTACTTGAAATGAAGGATCATTTATAAAACCAAAGATATTTATAAATACAGGAGTAAACATATTTCAGAGGTGATCTCGCAACTCTTATAATTAAATGAACTTTTCAAACGTTCCCTTAAGTGCTTGAGAAACCTTTATTGGTGTAGAAACAACCCATATGTTAATTGAAAATCATTCCAATCTACTAATTCAAACAAGTTTCCTAGGGATCCATCACAGACAACACTTATATTGTCAGCCTAGCTTTTTACACCAATTGTCTTAAAATTAAGTTAATTGAATTACTTTTAATATTTTCATTAATTCACACCATACTTATACATACTTCCCCTACAAAGTCCAAATTGGTATGTTTAATTGTACTGCAGAATGATTTAGAAAATTAAATCAGATAAGAAAAAGGAAATGACATTTTCAAAATCTTATAACTAATAAGAACATCTATGAGGTCCATAGTAAAATTAAGCACTAAATTATAATATTAATGTAATGTAACAATGCATGTAATATAACAATTCAAATTAAAGTTAATGATGTGATGAAATATTGTACTAATTTTAGAAGGAAAATAATTAAGATTTTTTCTCTTTGTTATCCCACTATTTGAAAAGAAGCACAAGATTTTAAGTAAATGTGGATGGTATACCTAGTAAGTGTCTCTGTGGAGACCCCATAATGATGGAGTTGAGGTGAGACATCAAAGAAATAAGCAGTCATCTTCCAGGGCAGCTTCAAAAGCTGATATACTCCTGAGCTGCTTCTCACTTGAACAACTGGACGTATTTATTCCAAGATGAGTAGCAGTCGGGCTTTATTTAACAAAGTCTAATGATTCTCCTCATCAACAATGAGGGGACCATGACTGCGTGTGAATGCAGCATATATATATATTTAAGTTCTTGATTTTAATGCATAAGAGAGATCATTAGCATCAATTCAACAAAATGGTCCTTCACCTATAAAAGAAATTATTTGAACAAGGATGCACCCAGCTTGGTTGGCAACCTAAGAGTAGTTATTGGTATTAAAAACAGTTTTGAGAAGTAGCTAACGACAAGCAACAACCCTCCCTAGAAGAAGGAAAGAAGGAAGGAAGGAAGGAAGATAATCCCAACGTATTATATGGTATACTAACTAGAACCCTAGAGAATGAATTAAAACATCATACAGAAGATTTGTATTTGGTCTAAGCAAAAAACAGCAAAAGGCAAAAAAATGATTAATACAAAAACCAATAAATGAACTTCTACTTTGGGATCGTGATAGGATAACAGAGACCAGATTTACACTTTATACACCCACCTTAAACAACAGGAAAACTGGTATATATTCATATAATTCATATGAATATATATATTAATATACAGCCATGCATCACTTAACCACGGGGATACATTCTGAGAAACGCATTGTTAGGCGATTTTGTCATTATGTAAACATCACAGAGTGTACTTACCCAAATCTAGATGGTATAACCTGCTACACACCTAGGCTATATGGTACTAGCCTTATGGGACCACGGTCCTATAAGCGGTCCATCGTTAACCCAAATGTCGTTATGCAGCGAATGACTGTATATGAAAATGTACGTGCATGTATATAACATATGTACATATATATTAATATAGAAATGTTTCAGACACTGGATAACAGGCAGGAAGAGAACAGTGATTCCTGAGAGCTAAATAAGAAATTAGATGAGTGCTATAATCACCCCAGCGTATTGCCTAGAGAGAGATTCTAGGATACAGCACAGGAGGAGGAACCTAAACAGAGTCCAGTGGGCTTCTTGAGTTGAAGAGTCAGAATTTGGGCCTCAGGGAGCCCAAGATGGCTAGAAATTTAAAGACAGAAAAGAGAAGAGTTGGCAGGAAGAGGAGGGAGATGCACAGAGAGAGAGTTGAAAACCATGAAGGAGTCTCTTAGAGTCTTTGGCCAAATAATGATCTGTCCATGTACATTTGGAAACTAGCAGGGCTGTGGAAAGTATCACAGGGAAGGAGTAGATGGGAAAATATTCAAAGCTTATAATAGAACTGAGGATAATTTGTGTTTCCACCTGCACAGGGCATCAAGTAGCATCCTCAGAAAGGTAATGCTTTAGCAGAGAGGCCAAATTAGCTCTAAACCAAGGGGTACACAGGACCTGATCTAATAAAGCTTAAAAGTAAACCTCAGAAGAATCAAACTGCTTTCAAGTAACTTAACTGTGCACCAGAACAAAATCCTACACTAATGAATACAACAATAAATCCAGCAACCAACAATGTAAAATACACAATGTCCAACATCCAATCAAAATTTAAATATAAAATAAAACAAAACAAGGAAAGTTGACCAAAAACTAAGAGGAAAAATTAACAGAAACAAATTCAGAAATGATGGATCTAGAAGACAGGCAGGGACCTGTTTTAAAGACAAGGAAAGAGAAGGAGAATATAAATACTCTCCATATAGTCAAGAAGGTAGAGGAAAGCATGCCTGTGAGATGAAAGAAATGAAATAGTTAGAAAAACATCCAGATGAAACTTCTATAGATAAAAAATATAATATCTAAAATGAAAAATACACTGGATGGAATTAAAAGCATATGAAGAGATTAATGAAAATGAACACATAGCAACAGAAACTATCCAAAATTAAATGGTGAGAAAAAAAAGGATTTGAAAAAAGCAAACAGAGTATTAGTGAGCAGTCGGAAAACATCACGCAGTCTAACATGTTGGCAATTGGACTCTCATAAGGAGAGATGGGGGGGCAGAAAAAAAATTGAAAAAACAATCAAATATTTTTTGATATAAACTATAAAATAGAGATCCAAGAAACTCAATGAATGCAAAGCAGAATAAACAAAAAGAAATAAAAGGCATATCATCAGGAAATTGCTGAAAACTGTTGATAAAAGGAAAATTTTTCAAGTAGCAATAAGAAAAAAGTGCATTATGTACAGAAAAACAAAAATAATAATGACAGTAGATTTCTCTTCAGGAACAATGCAAACCAGGTGGTTACGGAGTTAAATCTTTAAAAGAATAAATTGAGGGACAGGGCAGATTTTACACCCAGTAAAAATATCTTTCAAAACTAATGGCAAAACAAAGAATTTTCCAGACATATTAAATTTGAGAGATTTCATTCCTCGGGGCTGAACTTCAAAATATGTTAAAGTCAGTCCTCCAGACAGAATAAAAATGATACCAAATGGAAATTTGGTTATACACTAAGGAATAAAGAACGCTAGAAATGCTAAATGTAAGAGGAAATATAAAAGATTTGCTTTTTATTGTTTAACCTTCTTCAAAAGGTAATTGAAAATTTAATGCAAAATGACAAGTCTCAATATATTTGAAAAGACTGAAGTCATACAAAGTATGTACCGTGAAGACACAAATTAGAACAAAAAACAAAGAGATAACTAGAAAATACTCAAATCTTTGGAAAACAGCCTACTTCTACAAAGATATTAAGGCCAACCAAGATCTCAGAAGGGGAATTATAAAATCCCTTAAACTAAATGAAAATAAAAACACTGTATTTACAAATTTATGGGCTGCATGCTAATAAATGAATGACTTGAGGGAAAATTTATAGCATTAAACACTTGTATTAGAAAAGAAGAAAAGTATTAAATACAGCATCTAAGTTTCCATCTGGGAAAACTAGAAACAAGAAAACACAGTCACCTTTCCCCCTCAAAAAAAGTAGGAAGAAAACAATGAAATAAGAGCAGAAATCAATGAATTTAAACAGAGAAAATTAATGAAATTAAGGCTTGTTCTTTGAGAATATCGATACAATTGATAAGCCTAGAGCCAGACTGAACAGGGGAAAAGAAAGAAGACAGAAATTACCAATATTAAGATAACACAGAGGTAGTCAGTATAGATTCTACAGACATTAAAAGAGTAAGGAGATATACAAAAAACCCACTGAATTATAAACTTTAAGAGTGAATTTTATGCTTTATGAATTATATCTCAATAAAATAAGTATAAGAAGGACATGTGAACAACTTTATGCCAATAGCTCAGAAAACTTAGATTAAATGGACAAATTCCTTAAAGGATTCAAACTACCAAAATTCACTCAAGAAGAAGAAGACAACCTGAATATCCCTGCAGCTGGGAAAAAAACCCACCCTCAGCCAGCTTCCTGTTCCATATGTACGGAGCTTAGAAGTCACTACTCCATCCTAACAAGTAAAAATCTGAACAGATTGAAAAATCAATAATTCTTCTTGGATTTGTAAGAAAGGGGAGGACACAGGCAAACCACTGTCCCCTAGACTGGAACGACGGACAGGCAAATACAGGTAGTCATGATTTACCGGAGCAGAAACTCATGAGAGGAAACCACCATAGACACCAGCGCCAGGGTAGGAAAACCTAAACTATAATTGATGAATTGCTGCAGGATCACTGTAAACAACTCTGAGAGTTAAAAACTCTAGGGGACCCAGTGATGGGAGGGAGCCCACAGTATTGTGAGATTTACCTCCAGGAGCTTCACCAGTCCCACAGTAAATAGCAGAGAAAACTCTCCTGGTAATTCTGGCAGAGTGAACGGGGAAAGGAACCATTTCAAAATATACCACGGCACTCTGTTCTTAACAAGGCCTGCACTGAGGGGAAACTAATTAACTAGAACCTAATCTGCTGGGTATTATCAGAGCCTAACTCACCTGGGGGTAGAGAAATAACCAAATCCAGCCACTCGAGCCATGCTGTCGCACCTAAGGAGAGAGGAACGGATTGAGAAATTTTTGTGAAATTCACAGTCCAGAGACAGAGGATCACTAAAATAATGAGATCTAATCATGGGACTATCGAATGCTCCCTCTCCCCATATACTTCACCACCACATTACTAAAGGCCTATTTACAGTAGTTCCTTCTACCCACTACATCATGTCCAGCAATCAAGAAAAACATTACAGGGCATACCAAAAAGGAAAAAACACAGTTTGAAGAGACAGAGCAAGCATCAGAACCAGACATGGCAGTGATGTTGGAATTATCAGATCAGGAATTTCAAACAACTATGATTAATATACCAAGGGCTCTCTTGAACACAGAAAAATCCTCAACAAAATATTAGCAAACTGAATTCAACAATATATTAAAAAGATCATATACCATGACCAAGCAGGATTTATTCCAGGAATGCAAGAATGGTTTAACATTCACAAATTAATCAATGCCAAATACCACATTAACAAAATGAAGGATAAAAATCATATGATCATCTCAATAGATACAGAAAAAGCATTTGACAAAATTCAACATCCATTCCTGATAAAAACTCTCAAAAGACTGAGTATAGAGACAACATACCTCAATTTAATAAAGGCCATATATTACAAGCCCACAACTAACATCATACTCAATGATGAAAAGCTGAAAGCTTTTCCTCTAAGATCAGGAACAAGATAAGGATGCCCACTCCCACCACTTTTATTCAACATAGTATTGAATGTCCTAACCAGAGCAATTAGGTAAGAAAAAGAAATAAATGGCATTCAAATCATAAAGAAAGAACTAAAACTATCTCTCTTTGTAGATGACAGGATACTCTATATAGAAAACCCTAATGACTCCACTAAAAAACTGATAGAACTAAAAACAAATTCAGAAAATTTGCAGGATACAATATCAATACAAAATATCAGTTGCATTTCTATGCACTAATGAACTATCAGAAAGATAAATGAAGAAAATAATCTCACTTAAAATTACATCAAAAAGAATAAAATACCTAGGAATAAATTTCACCAAGGATGTGAAAGATCTGTACACTGAAAACTATATGACATTGATGAAAGAAATTGAAGAAGTAACAAATAAATGGAAAGATATTCCATGCTCATGGATTGCAAGAAATAATATTGTTAAAATGTCCATACTACCCAAAGCAATGGGACTACATCAAACTAAAAAGGTTCTGCACAGCAAAGGAAACCATCAACAAAATAAAAAGACAACCTACAGAATGGGAGAAAATATTTATAAATCACATACCTGTGGGGCTAATATCCAAAATATGTAAAGAACTCATACAGCTCAATAACAACAGCAACAAAAACCCCCAATTAATTAACATAAAAAATGGACGGAGGAACTGAATAGACATTTTTTCAAAGCCATCCAAATGGCCATCAGCTATATGAAAAGGTGCTCAGCATCACTAATCATCAGGGAAATGCAAATCAAAACCACAGTGAGATATCACTCACAGTTGTCACAATGGCTATCATCAAAAAGAAAAACAATAACAAGTGTTGAGGATGTGAAGAAAAGGGAAGCCTGCTGAACTTTTGGTGCGAATGCAAATTGGTGCAGCCACCATGGACAACAGTATGGAGGTTCCTCTGAAAATTAAAAATAGAACTACCATTAGAACTAACATATGATTAGCAATTCCACTTCTGGGTATATATCCAAAAGAAATGAAAACAGGATATTGAAGAGATATCTGCACTCTCACGTTCATTACAGCATTATTCACAATAGCCAAGATATAGATACAACCTAAGTTGTTTCCGTCAATGGATGAATGGATAAAGAAGATGTGAATCATATACCACTACACACCTACTAGTGTGTGACCAAAATCTGGAACACTGACAACACCAAATGCTGGCAAGGATATGGAGCAACAGAAACTCTCATTCATTGCTAATAGGAGTGCAAAATGGTAGCAGCCCTTTGGAAGGCGTTTGAGTTTCTTACCAAACCAAACATACCCTTACCATATGATCCAGGGATTGCACTCCTTGCTATTTACCCAAAGAAGTTGAAAATTTGTCCACATGAAAACCTGCACAAAAATGTTTATAGCAGCTTTATTCATAATTGCCAAAACTTGGAAGCAACTAAGATGTAGGTGAATGGATAAATAGTAGGTGAATGGGTAAATAAATTATGATACATCCAGACAATAGAATACTATCCAAGGCTAAAAAGAAATGAGCTATCAGGCCATGATAAGATATGGAGGAAACTTAAATGCATATTACTAAGTGAAAGAAGCCAATCTGAAAAGGCTACATACTATGTAATTCCAACTGTCTGATTCTGGAAAAGGTAACACTATGGAGACAGTAAAAAGATACAGTAGTCTCCCCTTATCCATGGTTTCCATTACCTGCCATCAACCATGGTCTGAAAATATTAAACAGAAAATCTCAGAAATAAACAATTCCTAAATTTTAAATTGCAGGTCATTCTGAGTAGCACAATGAAATCTCATGCCATCCTGCTCTATCTTGCCCAGGATATGAATCATCCATTTGTCCAGCGTATCCATGCTGTGTACCCTACCCTGCATTAGTCACTTAGTGGCCATCTCAGTTATCAGATTGACTGTCAGAGTATCACAGTGCTTGTGTTCAAGTAACCCTTATTTTACTTTATAATGGCCCCGAAGTGCAAGAGTAGTGATGCTGCAATTTGTATATGACAAAGAGAAGCCATAAAGAGCTTCCTTTAAGTGGAAGGTGCAAGTTCTCGATCTAATAAGAAAGGAAAAAGAAATCATATGCTGAGGTTGCTAAGATCTACAATAAGAATGAATCTTATATCCATGAAATTGTGAAGAAGGAAAAAGAATTTCATCCTAGTTTTGCTGTTGCACCTCCAATATATATGTATAGAAAACACATAGTATGTGCAGGGTTTGGTACTATCCACAGTTTCAGACATCCACTGGGGGTCTTGGAATGTATGCTCCAGTAGTAAGAGAGGACTATTGTATATGAATGACAAATAAGCACATGAAAAATTCTTAACATATTAAACCTTAGGAAAATACAAATTAAAAATACAATGGTATACCACTACACACCAACTAGAATGACTAAAATTAAAAAGAAAAAAGCAAGTGCCATTGAGGATGTGGAGCAAATTGGTACTCTTATATAATGCTGGTTGGAATACAAAATGATACAGCCACTTTGGAAAACAATTTAGCAGTTTCTTATAAAGTTAAGCACACACATCATAAAATCCAGCAAAATACTGCTAGGTATTTACCCAAAAGAAATTAAGACATATGTCCACTGAAAGACTTGTTCAGAAGTGTTTATAACAGCTTTATTCTTAATAGCCCCCAACTGGAAAGAACCCAAATGCCCATCAACTAGGGAATACACGAACTGTGGTACGTGTAAGCAATGCAATGCTACTCAGTGATTCAGAGACACAATCTTCCGATACTTGCAATAACATGGATGGATATCCAAAGTATTAAACTGAATGAAAGAAATCCAACACAAGGATTACATACTGTTTGATTTCACTTATGGAGGCAAAACTGTAGCAATAGAAAGCAGACCAGTGGTTGCTAGGATCTGTGGGTGGGAGAGGGGACTGAATTCAAACCAAATACAACACAGAGAAATTTTGGGGAATGATGTAGAAGTATATTTTGATTGTGGTGGTGACTTCGATTTTCAAACTTTATAGAACTGTATACTTAAATTGGTGAATTTTGTATGTAAATTATACTTCAATTAGACTAATAAAAATAGAAGAAAAAAATCAATGTGTAAAAGTTAATTGCTCTTAAATGCTTAAATTTGGGCAATTCTCAAAAAGTCCAACAAATAAATTATTATATGAAACTTTTTTTTGGTAAATTGAGCAGGATAGATAAATAGTTTTGACTTCGTGGTATCTTATAGGTAATGAAGTTCCCAGATTAAAAATCAAGGTAATCAAACTCAAAGGGAAACAATCATTCATCATAAACACACTTTTGGTCCAAATAGCATGTTACTTCTTTGTAATTTGGAAACTCCAAAATTAGACCCCTGGAGCAAAGTATAAGAAAAAAGAGAATTTCTAAAGCAATGAGGTAATTTTCCCCTAACATGATTTATTAATTTATTAGGTTAAGACTCTGACTGTGCTTCTGTGAAGGAGGGGGAAGCATCATCTCACCCTCTGGCACAAAGAATTAAAAATTAATTCTCATAAATATCTTTTACAGCTAAGCAAGTTTATTAGATTAGATTTGTTTAGTTTCTAAACTATTAAATAAAGTTGCCCATTGATGTAGAGATTATAGGTTGATCTGGCAGATCAGCCTCTCTTCCTGTTTTCATTATCTGTGCTGAACCCTTCTGAAAATATGGTTCTGGTTGAAATCAATAGGAACTATTGCAGAATACAAGAAATGCTCTTGCACCTTAACAGGCATTTTAAATTGCTAACTTCATTTGACTCTCTAAAAAACTGAAACCAGTCTTTTATATTATGGGCATAGGAGGTGGGAAAAAACGAGAAAGCTTCATGGTTGCCTAATTCGTTTGGACACTTTACAGTCAAGTGGGATTGGACCAACTCTTTCAAAGGATTTCATTCAGCAGTAGTTTCAGTTAAAAGGAAAAACTTGTCCAAGACTCGATTGCTTGTATGTTCAGCAGCTAAACTGTCAGACTGGAGAAATGCTACCTGAGGGACAGGACGGAAACTAAGGTTCTTATAGGTTGCCATTTGAATTCAGCATCACAATTATTTGCCCTTACAATTCATTGGGAAGTCCATTATCCTGTCCAGCTGAGCAGGAATTTATATTCCTCTACTCACTGGAGATGAATTACCCTTAAATTCAGGCCATTCATTATTTTCAATTGACTGATCAATCTCACAGGGTTGGGGTGAAGATCAAATGAGAAAAGAGTTTTGAGTATTTTTGTAGAGTTTAAAGGACCTTTTATTACAAACTTTCTCTACAAGATGAACCCTTAGATTCTAGAGACCTTGTATTCTCAACCCCATGTTTCCTCAGTTGCAAATACCCATCAGATTTTTACCTTAAATTAAAGCAGTGATATCCAAACTCTAAGAAATCATGTGTCTGTGTATGTATGCATATATGTAGGAATGTATGTATTTTATATGTATACGTGAAATTTCTTAAACAGGGCAAAATAAAGTTCTACTACTTTTATCCACACTTTCCTGGGGAGCTTTCGCACGTGAACACATTTAGCCATATATAAGACAAATAGAATTCTGATTTCTAAACAACTGAAAGTCTCTTTCAACTGGCATCTAATTGGTGATGAATCAAATATTGTGGAGAAGGGAGGAGGCATTGATAAGTTGAATCCTACTGTCACAACAAATGATTCTCAATATAGCTGCGTCACTTAATGACAGGGATACATTCTGAGAAATGCGTCATTAGGCAATTTTGTCATTGTGCGAACATCATAGAGTGTACTTACACAAATGTAGATGATATAGCCTACTACACAGCTAGGCTGTATGGTATTAACCTTACGGGACCACCATCATATATGCAGTCCATTGTTGATCGAAACATTGTTACGCAGTGCATGACTATATATGCAATTCCAAATCTTGGCAGATGACCACATAAGCAATAGTCAATACAAAAAAGTTTCTATACAAATTACCTGGATAGTAAACTGGAATGAACTTTTTTGTCACTTTCCCCCCTGCAGTTGTACAGGTTATGATTTAATTTGCCTCTGAGTTTTAGCTATAGCTCTGAAAAGAAATACATGGATTTATTTTCCAGAACTTCATTAGATTTTATTAAATAATCTACTTGGTCATTGATCCCTATTAAAATATTTATATTAAGACAGGATTCTGAGGTGACTATACTGGATAAAATATGGGTTGAGAGTTGAACTATCACGGATTTAAATTCTGTCCCCATGCTAAGAAGCTGTGTGACTTTGAGAGCCACTTAAGCTTTGTACAGCTTGATTTCTTCATGAGTAGAATGGGATTCCCTTATAATATATTTGTGAGGTTGACATTGAACAGTTTGATGCATGTTAGAGGTTTTTGGTTCAGAGGAGACTTTCATATTAGTTTTCTTTCTCCTTGATTAACAGAAGAGTCTTATATTTCACAAAAGGTCACACAGGTAAGGTCCATGGAAAATTTCCTAGTTGTGAAAGTGTGGAGCATGAAGAGACATTCCATTGTACATATCACTTGACATAGATCTCCCCATGGCCTTGTATCCTTCCAGTCCTACCCCTGCTCCAATTCATTACCACCCAGCAGCAGGAGTGGTATTTTCAAATCTCAAATAGAGTCATGTTACTTCCCTAATCAGACTCTTCAATGGCTGTGCTCTTGGAGTAAAGATCAAACTCTTCAGTATGTTGTGATCTCTACTTTCTGCGTCAACTTCCTCTTATACTGAGCTAGGTTGGTGTTTTTCATTTGTTGAGCAAACCATGGTCCCTCCCTCTCCATGACAGAATCTTTGTACAGGCAGCTCAGTTTGCATGGGGCACACCCTCACTCTGTCTTCCACCCACCCTTAATTAACTCTTTGCTTATTAGTTAGTTCTCAGCTCAAATAAACTCTGAAAACAGGAAGAGACCTTAAATCCCCAGTCTATGTCAGGTTTCCCCTGCATAATTTTTCATAGAACCATGATCCCTTCCTCTATAACACATTTTTCAGGATGTAATTCTACTTTTGTTTTGGGGAATTATTTTATTAATAGCTGCCTCCCTCATTATATATATTTCATGCTACATGAGAGCAACAATAGTGTGTGGTTTGGCTCACCATTTATTTCAAGTGCCTAACAGAGGCCAGGAACATATGAACTCCCAACAAACCCTTGTTTAATGAACAAGTGTGGGAAGAACAAATGGACATGGATGAGCATGATTCTTCATTTCAAGATTTTAACGTTTATTTAATCCCTGAGTAATAACACTATGACATTTCACTTCTTTAACTTACAAAAATGCCCATTCTTTTATCTAACTGAGGAATAGAATTCTTAAGGGAAAAAAATTGTGTGTAAAGCATGGGGGCAGTAAAGCTTGTTTTTCTAAACCTATAAATCTCGTTTACTTCTAATCAAGCTAATATACCCCAGTGTTTCTTCTTCTTCTTTTGTTTTTTCCCTTTAAACATGATAACCTGTACCTTCTTTGGTCATGACAAAAAAATACAAACATCAATTTAGTATAAATTTCAATTAACTATTATTTAACTTGAACACTTCAGACACTGATTTTAATAACAAAGTATGGATTTTATGTGTACACCTCGGTAAAGACAAAACCACAACAAACAAGAATGAAAAATTTATTCAGTTTTCTCGTGTCAGATGCTAACCCAACTCTGAGTTACGTGCTCTGACATATAACAAGGCAATGACTCAGTTATGCTTGGATCATGAGGGAGAAAACTTTCAATGCAATCTGTTACTTCACTTATCTCTTATGCTTGACAATGTAAGTCAGAGATAATTAAAAATATAGGAAATCAAACTTTTGTGGAGGACTTTAATATTCCAAGAACTCGCACAAATTTGGCTGTGTTCCATTTCCTTGTAATGTTGAACTCAGAATAAGGATCATTAATTATGCTCACGTCAGAGGAAGTTATTTAACATCAGAATCTTCACATTGCCAATACTTATCATCAAGAAAGTGCAGCTGAAATGAAGTATAACTAAGTACCAAGGATCTGAGTTTTATTGGTAGAATTGGGAATTTGAGGTCTCATAGAAATTTCCAGAATAAAGATAGAGATTTTTGAGAGCAAAATCATCGTTGGAATCAATAAAGATACTCTGAAAGATCACTCAAGTTTTCTGATAATGCTGACCCAAAGCCCCTGCAAGGATCTTCATTAAACAACGAGTCTGCCTTATAGTGAGGTCTGTTATTACTAAGGATTAAACTGTCTTTGAGTAGAATCCAGGAGCTCTGAACATAGCACTCCACTATGCAACAGCTCCCCAACTGAAAGGGATTCGTGTCAAATTGTAAACAAAAGGGACCACTTATCCATTCATAGAGTAAGTGTTCTTTATCAACTTCTAGAAACAGTACTGGATGGAGACATGCAAATATAACCAAAGAATATAGATACATTAGAAACTCTTAGCAGTCTGCTTGAACATGTGCAAAACAGTAAGGCCAACCAAAAAAGGCTCCTTTCCTGTGGTCAAATCCAGCTAGATGCTCACTGAGTCTTCTTTCTTCCTCAGTGCCTTAAAGAAAGGAGTTCCAGCCTCTCTTCTGTGTAAGGCGGGACCTTGAAATTTGACAGTCCTTGTATTCTGTCTTTGCTTATTGCCCAGGTAAATGCAGAGAATTCCACAAGAAGTCCCATAAAATGCCAATACCACAAAGTAGAAGGAACTTCACATGGAAGGCTGTCTGCCAAACACCTGATTAGACTGTATATGCTTTGATAATATATCATAGAGATTTTATGCAATTTATTACAGATGGTATTAACAGCCCGAACATAATTTATGAAATTCAACCTAATAACATTTCACAGTCATGAACAAGGGCAGGAAACCCATCAAAAGCGTACCACCTTTACCCACACTAACACATAGGATTAGTGATCACAATCACGCTTGTGAATAGCTTTTAAGAAATTTCCCCTCTTTGTATGTAGTTGAGCTTCTACACTAAAAACAAGAAAGAGAAAGAAAAGTAGGCCTTTGTGACAATGACTCCAATAAATATCAACAGAATGGAAATAAAATGCTTCAACTGATTTCATCTCAAAAATTTTTGTCAAGAAATAATAATAGTAATAATAATAATTAACAACTTACAAATTGGACTGAGCAAAATAAATATCAATGCATGCTCAGTGAAGAGATGGGAAGAAATCAGGACCTTCATGAACATGGATGACCTTAACCAGATGAGATCCACTCTGGTCAGTTTCAGCTATTGCAACTTAAGTATTATATATATATATATATATATATATTTCTCATATTATAAAAATATATTCTCATGGGAAAAATACTCAATGAGAATAAATATAAAAAAATAAACATCACATCTCATCCCACTGCCAGGAGAAAATTACCATTAGAAATTTTGTTGAATCCACATTTTTATGCCTTAAAACACAAAGTGCTTCTGAATATGGTTAAGGCTTTGGGTAAAGACTCAAGATATCTCTATAAACAAACACAAATTGAATAGTCATACAGTAGGTGGATTGGTGATTTAGTTAAATGACTATATGCAAAATATTGATTAATGGATCAATGTCAGTCTGGATGAAGAACTCAGAGGAATGTCCCTTGCACCAGTCTGCTCAATATTTTTATCAGTGGCTTAGATGATGATATGAATTTGTTACTCATCATATTTTCAGACATCATGGAATTGGAAGTAATTTCTAAATTAAGATGATGGCATATTTATTCAAAAGGTATTGACTGCTTGGATTTACGGACTAAAGCAAATGAGATGAGAACTAACCAATATATAAAATGCGAAAGTTTATACTTGTATTCTAACAAACAACTGTAGGACTACTGAAAGTGGTGATGTGGCAAAGGCCTAGGGATCATGCCAGAAGAACACCAACGCATTATCTAGGGATGTTTAGCCTAAAGAAGAAAAGGTCCAGGGAGGGCAGGAGAGACGTCACCTGGAAGATCAGTGATTCTCAAATTTTAAAATGCATGATTTCTGTTTCTGGGCAAGATGGAGTAAAAGACACTGGATTATGCTAGTTTCACTTTCACCTGAAACGTTTAAAAGCTGGAAAAGATATCTGAAAAGGACTTTTTTCAAGACTTTGGACATAAGGCAATGAAGGACAGTGAACTCTGAAAGATAGGAAGGAAATGAGGTGAGTCCTGTGATTGCCCCAGCTTACTGGAAGAAAAGAGTTTCTAAGCTGTGACACAGGAGAAATGCAAACAGAGCCCAGAAGACTACATGAAGTGAGGAGGTGGAGCTGAGAGTCCAGGGGGACAAAGGCTCCTAGAGTCCCCAGGACAGAGTACCATAGAGGAAAGAGGAAGCCCAGAGAGAAGACTCTGAAGATCTTCTCAGCGTTCCCCAGTGTGATCACTTCTTGAGGCCAAAAAAAGAACCACTTGAAAGTATTTGAGAGAGTAATAGCAGGTCTCACAAAGCTAGAACTGGTTCCTGTCCCCACTAGCCAAATGGGAAAACCTCACAGTTCATGGGCATCAGATGGAGTACTCAGAAGAGGGTTTCCTCAGCAATGGAGCAAAAATTAACTCTTTACTTAACACCAATCTGGTTCCACCTGTCAAAGCTTAAAAGAAAGATGAGAAAGGATCAAACTGGCTTCAAGTAACTTAAGTACATCCCATAACAAAGCTCAAGACTATTTGTAAAAACATCCAGCACTAAACAAGATAAATTCACAATTTTTGATAGCCAATCAAAAATTACCAGATAAAGTAGGGAGGCAGGTAAAGGTCATATACGACAATCCCAAAGCTAACATCAAACTCAACAGTGAAAAGCTGAAAGTTGTTCCTCTAAGATCAGGAATAAGATAAAGATGCCCACTCTCACCACTTTTATTTAACATAGTACTGGAAGTCCTAAGCAGAGCAATTAGGCAAGAAAAAGAAATAAAAGTCATCCAAATTGGAAGAAAGAAGTAGAACTCTCTCCATTTGTAGATGGCATAAAATTATGTATAGAAAACTCTAAAGTCTCTACCAAAAAACTGTTAGAACTAATAAACAAATTAAGTAAAGTTGCAGGATACAAAATCAACATAGAAAAAACAGTTAAGTTTCTATACACTAATAATAAATTACCAGAAGGAGAAATTAGGAAAACAGTCCCATTTACAATTCCATCAAAAAAAAAAAAAAACAAACCTAGGAATAAATATATCCAAGGAGGTAGAAGACCTATACACTGAAAACTACAAGACATTGATGAACAAAATTGAAGACATAAATAAATAGAAAGATATTCCATGCTCATAGATTGGAAGAATTAATATTGTTAAAATGTCCATACTACCAAAGCAATCTAAAGATTCAATGCCGTCTCTATCAAAATTCTAATGGCATTTTTCACAGACTAGAACAAACAATTCTAAAATTTGTATGGAACCAAAAAAGACCCCAAAGAGCCAAAACAATCTTGAGAAAGAAGAACAAAGCTGGAGGCATCACATTTCCTGATTTCAAACTGTATTACAAATCTATACTAATTAAAACAGTATGATATTGACATAAAAAGAGAAACACAGATTAATAGAACAGAATAGAGAGCCCAGAAATAAAACCATACATATATGGTCAATTAATTTAGGACAAAGGAGCCAAAACTACACAATGGGGAAAGGGTAGTCTCTTCCATAAATGGTGTTGGGGTAACTGGACAGCCACATGCAAAAGAGTGAAACTGGACCCCTCTCTTATAATATACACAATATATATAATATAATATATAATTTGAGAGAGTAATAGCAGGTCTCACAAAGGTAGAACTAGTTCCTGCCCCTACTAGCCAAATGGGAAAATCTCACAATTCATAATAATATAATATACATAATTACACAAAATATACATAAAAATCAACTCAAAATGGATTAAAGACTTGAACGTAAAACCTGGAACCATGAAACTTCTAGAAGAAGACATGGGGGTAAGCTCCTTAACATCAGTCTTGGCAATGATGTTTTGGATTTGACACCAAAGCAAAGGCAACAAAACCAAAAATAAACAAGTGGGACAAAAATTACCAGACATGCAAAATAAGGAAAAGATGACTTATAGCGAGGAGGAAAATCAATCAATTGAAATCAACCAAGGAATGACACAAACGACAGAAATAATAGAGAAGGACATTAAACAGTTATTATAATTTGTGAAAAGTATTATTTGTTTTGTGACAGGTATTATTTGGATCAAGAAATTCCATTTATGTCTTTATTTTTCTAATGAAGTGCACAGGTATATAATTATATAATTAAAATAAACTATATTTCATATGTTTAAGAACCTAGAAGAAAGATTGTATGTGTTAATTAGAGACTTGGAAGATTGGGAAAAAAAGACACAAATAGAACTTCTAGAGATGAAAACCATAATGTTTAAGATGAAAAATACTCTGGATAGAATTAAAAGTAGGTTAGAGTTCACAGAAGAGAATATTTCACGAAATTGGTGATTTTTGAAGTGATGATTCTGAGTCAGTGGTTTGGAACATTCCTGAGAGTCAGGATTTCTAACATACTGCCGGGTGAGAAGCATGCTGCTGATCCCAAGACAACCCTTTAATTAGCAAGGGACCAGGATCATCCTTGGGACCCTAGACAACAGAACTAAGCCATATGGTTAAAATTTTAGGGAGGCAGAAAAGAAGGTCAAATCGTGAAACATACCTCACCAAGGAACAGTGAGGTTTCTCGTAGAAGTGTTGAAAGAGTCATCAGTATCCAGCCATGTTGTAAAGAGGCCAGAACTAGAACATTTCTGAGCTTCCTCCCAATGCTAAAATTAGATGATTCACTAAACTCGAACTTCAAGCAAATAACTTTTATAAACTAGAAATCTTGGAACGTGGCCATGGAAAGGGTACACTGGCCTCTTGAGGACACAAGGGCAGTGAGCTAGAGAAAAACTTCGCTCATGAGGGAAGCATCATCCACTCATCCAATAGACATTTATTAAGCAATTGCTCTGTGCCTGGTACCGGGGATACAGTAAATGAACAAGACTGGCATTCCCGAACTTGGTGAAATCATTTTAAAAATGCCACAAACAGGACCAGAGAAAATGAATATGCTTTCCTTCTCATAAACATTCCAATACACTGAATAACACAAGAAATAACCAGTTTACATATTGACAAGAGCCACTTAGCTATGAAAGATAGATTAGCAACAACAGATCAAATCCATAGTCAGTGGAACAGATTCTAGTTTATCTAGGAATTCTCAAGATTTTTCTCGGTTATTCTGCCAGAATACTACAAGAATGACATTTCCTGTGAACTGAATTTCAACTTTGTCATGATTGACACTTCCTAGGTGGAAACTATGTGCCTTTTGCTTTCTCCTATCACGGCACATCCAATATTATACATGTAACATGCAGTTGCTATATTGTCATCTTTGCAAGCAAAATTATGTCACTATAGATTTATTAGCATATGCATTGCTCTAATCCCTTGAAAGGGAAGAAGCTGTCACAAATGCTCAGGATAAAGAAGGTTACTTTTTACTTTGGTGCACTTCATTAGAGAAATAAAGACATAAATGGAATTTCTTAATCCAAATAATACTTGTCACAAAACATAAAAAAACACTTTCTCATTTAAGACTAAGCCAATTTTCTCCACATCATCTGCCTTCCTATATGGTTAGGATCATAAGTAGCATGGGACAGCATGACAGGAATTTAGAAAATTTGGAAGTCTTGGGTTTTCCCCAAGTTTTTCTTGATGACTTGTTCTTTCTTCAAAGTAACCATGCAAACTCCACAATCACAGGCTTACAAGAAACCTAGCAAAATTTAGCTGGGTTTATGAGGTCATTTTTCTGATACTTGAACTAAAAGAAAAAACAATTTTTTTTTTGCATGAGGCAATGTAGCATAAAGAAGTTGTTCTCAAACTTTAGCGTGCATCAGAATCACCTGGAGAACTTGTTGAGCCACAGAAGGCTGGGTCCCACCCCCCCTGAGTTTCTAATTCAGCAAGTTGGGAATGGAGCCTGAGAATTTGCATTTCTATTTCCCAGGAAATGCCGTTGCAGCCCTCTGGGGACCCCACTTTGAGAACCACGAGCATAAAGAACATGGGGGTTGGTATTAAAAACAAAGGGTTTGGGTCTTTATTAATTACCTTATGATCTATCTACAACCCCCTTGAGCAAGTTATTAAAATTCCCTCAGCCTCAGCTTCCTCATCAGTAAAAAAATAATAATTGTATCAATGTCTTTTTACTGATGAAAGAATTATATAGAGTAATGTGCTTGTAACAAATTTATCATTGCATGGCAGGCTCTAGGCATAAATAAACATTAGCCGACTCATCACCATTAATAGTAGTTAATCATATAGGCAGGTAGCCTTTTGGGAAGAGTATCCTAGGTGAGTATTTTCCCAGCTCTTCATTCTATAAAGCTTCTCCCCTCCTATCTGTGAGCTCTGGCGCTCAAAGCTAAGGATTTTCTTGGGCAGCAGCTAAGTCCCTGAGCTTTGCTTCTGTTTTCTCTCATTTCCCTCCATGTTGATAACATCTGTTTTGAGTTCAGTGCCAAAAGAAAAAGAAAGGGAAATTGGGCAAATCTGTTAATAATTTGCAGGATAGCAAGGATTTGTGGGTAGAGGGAGGATACAGATTCTTAAGAAGACTGGCCTATCAGGTCGTGTGCTAATGAATACCTTGGAGCCTCCCTTCTTGGCTGATTATAGAGTGGAAGCTACTCAAGCAAAGATCTTTCCTAAATATGATCCAAGAGAGTTTAAGGTTTTAAAAAAAATAATACACCCTCACCTATGTAGTAGGGGCACCAAGCATCAGACAGCCTGAGGGGCGATGGTGAAGCTGCAGCACATTAACCCATCTTTAGTTAACAGAGGGGTTTCTATACATGAAAAGAAAACTTTTCTTAGTTTGAATGCCTTTTTTATTGACCGAAATGACACTATTAATTACAAATCATCATAGAAGAAAAGAGTGGTGAGCTGATAAAAAAAAGTGGCTATATTTTTAACATGGAAAGCAATTAGACTAGTTAAATTAGTATAGGAAAGCTTGAGTACTTTATGTTTAGAATACATTTCCATGTTTATGAGGTCTCAGTTTATTATGTAATAACTAGAGACTTGGAAACCTGTTTACTGTATAAGTTCCCCTTTGTGGTTTCTATGACTACTCTCCCTTTCTTTTGTGAACTCATTGTAGTCAGATGTGCAGCTGTTGCTGCAGTAACAGGTTCTGTTTCTTGAGGAAATTAAAATATCTGTACCAAATATATTTTACCTGTTCCTACAGGCATTTAGCACAATATCAAATACATCACATGCTCATTGGTTCCTTCACTCAATCAGACATGGTATGTTTAAAGTTTGTTTCAGTTCTTCAAGAGGTGTGGAAAAATATTTTATCTCTGTGGAAAGGCATCTCAATTCCAATTAAGGTAAGAAAAGTAAAACAGAGCTAATGATTGTCTAGTACTTCCTGTGTGCCAGGCACTATTCTAAAACCTGTATGTACATTAAACCTACTTACTTCTTAAAACAAGCCCAGGACATAGGACCATTATTCCTGTTTCTAAGATGAGGAAACTGAGACATGAGCAGGTTAAGTAATTTGTCCAAAGATATACTGCTAGGAAGTGACAAAGCCAAGTTCTAAACCCATGCAGTCTGGCATCCCAATTCCTTCATAACTTTACAACATATAGAATATGTTACTTCCAACCTGATAAGCATACCTTTGTTCTAAATGAAGGCAATGGAAAGCCCATTGGCAGCCCACCAATTGAGTCAGCTAGTAAACTACAAGTAAAACATTTATATCTTTCCTTCTGGTTTGGAACAAACTCATACAGCTATTTAAATATTTCTAGGAATTCACCAGAGGCCAAAGGTACTCCTAGGTACTTGGTGAAGCATCACTAGAAACATTAATAAACATTCCAACACGCTCTGACATTCATCTACTGACTACCCACGCTGCCCTGCCATCTTGATGTCAGATAATTGAGGGGGCATGGTGCTTAGACTATTCATAGATGGAGAAATCTGAGACTCAAGGCAGACCACTCATTCTGTCATGCCCTCCTCATTTCATAAACTTGAGGAACCATTGTGGCCAGACCCATTTGTAGATGGAGCAATTTGAAACACAGGATAGTTCATGACTTGCCTGAATCTTATTCCAAATTTGTGACCGAGTCTATAACTGCTATTCAGTATACTGAAAAGCAATAAAGACATTCCCAAGTCTTTGGAAGAACAGTGATTTAAACTGCAAAATTCTGGGACACTAACAAAGAAAATGGAGTTTGATGTAATTTCTGTATTAAATAAGTAACCCTTTTTAGTCATTCAGTGAAATTTAAGTATATAAGATTTTAAAGGAAAAAAATTACCCAGATAAAATGTCTATTTTAGAGTTCAATTAGCTCTTCATTAGACTCTAATTGGATTATACTCCACCTTCTCTGCTCTCCCAGAAGATATTTTTAATGAATTAGATGTACAAGTTAGAGATTCCACAATCATCTCTGAGCTTGGTTGTCTGTATGCTATTCCAAAGGTTATGACCACCAGAGCTCTTTTCATTTTTTTTTTTTTTTTTTTGTGAGGAAGACCAGACCTGAGCTAACATCCATTGCTAATCCTCCTCTTTTTGCTGAGGAAGACTGGCCCTGGGCTAACATCCATGCCCATCTTCCTCCACTTTATATGGGACGCCGCCACAGCATGGCTGACAAGCAGTGCGTTGGCAGGTGCCCGGGATTCGAACCCACGAACCCCGGGCTGCCAAGTATGAACTAAACCGCTGCGCCACCGGGCTGGCCCCTCTTTTCATTTTCAAAATTATCATTCAGGCCATGGTCAAGCAACGTGAGGCACATTGTCACCCCACAAAGCAAGTAAAGTAAATTTGGTCCCATAAATAAAATTAGCCATGGAAATTAATTTTAATGTCATTATGTGTAGTATGTTTCTTACTCTTTCCCTTTCTTCTCAACCCTACTCCAAGCCAATGGCCACAACTCAGTTTTCAGCCTCTTCTTTATCTCCCCTTTTCAGGGATATTTATTACACAACTCACAAATCATAACACAATACCCTCTATAGCACAGGCTATCCAAACAACTGGTTTGGAGTTTGACAGACCTAGACTTATGTCCCAGTTCTGTTTTTCTCCGGCTCCCTGACCTTAGACAAGTTAATTCATCTCTCTCAGTCTCAGTCTCCTCATTTGTAAAAAGGGAGGAATAAAAACACTATCATTTGTTGTCAAGAGTAAGCAAAATGATGCAAGTTGAAGAGTAGCAGAAAATGCCACCCTAAAATATGTCACTTTGGTATATTGATTATTTTGAGCTGTAGGCACTTAAAAAACAGCAAAAGCAGGGAAAGCTTTCTTTGAACTCCCATTAGCGCCTAAACATAAATCCTTCAAAAGGAAATCGATCGTCATAAATCCTCTCTCCAAGGATTTCATCAACCAGGGAGGATTGACTCTTATCACAGGAGAGACTAGAAGTGAACACCACACCCAGACAAACTGTGTCACAAACTGTCATACTTCCCATCTATTCTTCTAAGGGCTCTATCATCTTTCCTAAAGATCATTTGCCCTCCCCAAGAGGCCCGCATTTCCCTCCCCTTTCTCTATTAAGATGGCATTTAATCCTGAATTCTAAAGCCACCTCTTTGGAAGTTACCCATTTTTCCTGAATATTTCCCATGTGTACAGGAGGGATGAATGTTAACAAACTTCTGTTTGGTTTTCTTCTTGTTAATCTGTCTTTTATTACAGGAGTCTCAGCTAAGAACGCAGAAGGGTAGAGGGAAAAATTATTTTTCCTCCCCTACAAAGTCATAACTTTAGCAACAGAGCCTGGCATGTAGTATATGCTCAATAAAATATTAGGAAACAGAAAATACTAATGCATGCTTCAGTTACATTTGTGTCTGAGGTGCGCTAAAAGAACTCGTGAATATTTCCAAGACAAGGGGGCTGAGAAGGTGGCTGTGGGACTGGTCTCTAGAATGTCCCCATATCCTTGACACTTCCTCACTTTCACATGTCTCTAGGCTCATGGGAAGGCAGATCATTGTTATGGTCTGATATCTCCTTTTAAACTATATCTAAAAGGAAAAATGCCACTCAGGTTGTTTCTTGCAGGTAGCAGCCTTCTTATGCAACTCTTTGTACAGGCCTTGAAACAGCATTTTCTATTCTATATTTCCCTCTGTGCCTTTCATATTTTCCCTACCCTTAATGTGACTACATTTCATTTCAACAGGGATTCTTTCTATGTTGCTGGCTAAAGTACCTGAAATGTCCTCTTTCCTAATTGAACAGGAAGGGACCCTAACAAGGCTTTTGTGCTTCCATTTTGTTCTACAGCCATTTCAGTAGTCCTGAGCTTTGGGGTCTCAGAAACTCCACATCTCTGATATCAAAGAGGAATCTTCTGTCAATAAGTAACCCTCCCTCTCCTGCCACAGGGCAAACCCACCGTCCCACAGAGGGTGCAGCTGCTCAGTCCCAAAGAGGTAGTCAGTGTTAAGAACCACACCTTCACCTGCTCTTCCAGTCCCGACCAGCCCCATACTCACAGGCCTCACCAAGAACCTAGCAAAGATCAACCCCCATGAAGCCATGTTCTCTGTACAAGCTGAACTCATCGAGGCCTCTATCCTCTGGCTCCTTTCCTTTTCTCCAGGGTCTTATCTTTTCTGAAAGTCTGAGATCTCCCTTCAAACTGCCACATTATCCCTCAGCCACCACCACAACCCTTTCCCTCCTGAGCTAGGAGAGGAAAGGGAATCAACCCAGACTTCATCTGTGTCTGTTGAAATGGACTGGGCCAGTCACCCTCTAACTGCCTTGGTTACTGTACACAAATCATTTGACTCCTTATTGCCCTTCATCACAAACATCTGTTCCCGGGCCCTGAGTTTATACTTGTCGAAGCTGAGAAAAGAGCATAATTTGTAATGGAGTTACAGTCCTCAAATTACATGGCTACTAAAGTCTGGAAGGAAGCCATAATATTCAGGTTTTATTATTATTTTTATGCTCTATTCTAGAGTGCCTGTAAATCAAGTAGTGATGCTTCTATTCGTGAGAGTTATTTGCCCAGTCAATGCTTTTTTGATCATTCAAATATACGCCAAATATTTCAGTGGTTTAATTGTTCGTCCCAAAATTGGTTGATTATCAGAATCACCTGGGGTAGCTTTTGATAAACACAGATTTCTAATCCCCAACAGAGACCTAGTAAACTTCTAGAGATGGGGTCAGATAATCTTTTTTTCCAAAATATTGCCCAAGTGATTTGGGTAATGAGCCTAATTTAGGAACAAATGGGCAATGATGGAATGGGATCCTTCAAGGAACCTGGTATAATCTTATCCAGAATAAAATTTTCCCCTTAGCCTACCCTGGGCCAGTTCCTATGTCTTGTTGCATAGTTCTTTGGCTTAAGGGGGAACAAGATGTGGATAATCAAATTAAACACGACTATTATATGAAAGATTCAAACCACACATCCTGTGAATGGTGCCTAGGCATGGCCACAGTATATTTCTGGCTGACCTTCTCCTAAGCGTGAGAGTAACGATAATAATGAACATTAATTGAGCACTGACTAGGTTTCACTCTCTTAAGTGCTTTGTGTCTATTGTCTCCTTCATCCTCATACAACCTTATGAAATTGAAATGAATTATTATAGAGTTGCCTACCTGTACTACTCATATCTAACCAAATAACTCACAGGATAAATTCCAAGGCACATCAGCACAGTTTGGGCTGAAAGCCACATTTTCCCACAGCTTACTTAATCAGTCATGCATTTGAGGATGAAGTATGGATTCTACATTCCTCTCCAGCAGAAGGCCTACATACATTTTAGAAAGGAAAATCATCATTTAAAGTATAAGAACATATTGTTCCACAAGCTGGCTTACCAAATTAACTCCCATATCGGCTGACATCTATGTGAGATGTCTTTTACATATTTTAGGAGATCAGATGCTTCAAATGTAATATTCATTTGCAAATCCTTCCCCGAGACATAGAAGCATTGATTACCGTTTCCCGCAACACCTGATCAATGTTAGAGGCTAGGGAGGTTAATGGAGAGGGCACAGGTCAGAAGATTGTGTTAGTATCCTCAGCTGAGTCTCTCTGGCCACATCACTAACTTCTCTATAACTCAGTTTCATTGATTTGTTTATTTTTACCATATAGTACTAAATGCCTATTTGTGCTAGGCCTTTCGCTACATATTAGAGATAGGTTAGTGAACAAAATGGAAACAGAGCATACAGTCTACTGGGGAGACAGAAATTAAATAAAGTCATATATTAATACATTAATATTAACACATTAATGCATAATTAACACACAATATTAGCAACGTATAAAGAAAAAGTATTTGGAATAACATTCTAAAAGAGGGTTCAGATTTCAGTGGAATTTGAGGAAGGTCACTCTAAGGACATGAAAGTAACATGCAAACGAAGTCAAGAGAAAAGCATCCTAGGAGTCTTAGGTGGGAAGAAACGTAGCATTTTAAGGGAAGCTAAAGAAGGCAAGCATGCCAGAGTGTAAAACATGAGGAGAGAGGCACTGGATGAAGTGATTGATTTTTTTATCCTGAGTTTAATGGGCAAATATTAAAATTTTTATATCTATAAAATGAGGACATTGGTATATATTTCACATTTTTTTTCTACCTAAGGAATAAAGTGATAGTGTTTATGAATATGCCTTATACAAGTGTCATAGAAAATAAGGTATTTCTTACTAAAAGAGTATTTTTTCAATAAGTATAACAAAGTCTATTCTTTCTTCTGTTTTAAGAATTGTCAAGAGGCCCAAGAGAGGAGGAGGATGCTTTAACATTACACTTCAAGAGAGCTATAGTTTTTGGTAAACCTGATTCTGAATCATTTACTTTTAAATAATAGATGCTAGACAATTTTATGACAGACATATTAATTATTCATTTGGATAACTTAAATTGATTTCAAATTACACTATATCATTTTCTATTAAATTTCAATAAGACTGCAAGGAATCCATTAAATTCCAAATCATTATCATTAATTTTCATTAAGATGCATGGACACCAAATACATTCCATCGCTTAAAGTCAATGATTTCCAAGATCCATTTGATCAAATTACTGTGAATATGAGCCAGGTCTTGGCTTGTGCCCTTCATAAATAACAATGGCTTTTGGATCAGAAGGCTAGCCTATACATGTAGATATTGTTAAATTACTATTGTGTTAGACTTACTGTTTTTAACACCTTTTATAAAGGTATAACTGAAATACAACGAACTTCACATAAAGTGTTCAATTTGATGAGTTTTGACACGTCCATATCTATTAGAAAATCACCAGAAGAATCAAGATAATGAACATATCCATCACCTCCATAAGTTTCCTACTGGCTCTTTGGAATCCCTCCACCCCACCCTGTCTTGCTGTCACTGTCACTCCCCCCCAACACACACACACACAAACACACAGAAATCCATAGGCCATCATTGATCTGCTTTCTGTCACTTTAGATTAGATTGCATTTTCTAAATTTTTATATAAATGGCATCCTTGAGTGTATACCTGACTTCTTTCATGCAGCATAATTATTTTAATATTCATCAGTGTTGGTGTGTGCCTTAACAGTTCATTCATTTTTATTGCTAAGCATTATTTTAATGTATAAATATACCACAATTGCTTATGCATTTACCTGTTGATGGATATTTGGATTATCCCTAGTATTCGGCTATTACAAGTAAAACTGCCATGAACATTCATATACAAATCTTTGTATAGATGTATACTTTGTTTTCTCTTGAGTAAAAACCTAGGAGTGGAATGGCTGGGTCACATTGTAAGTAAATATCTAACTTTATTTTATTGTGATAAAATATGCATAAAATAAAATTTACCATTTTAACCATTTTTAAGTGTACTGTTTAGTGGCATCACGTACACTTTTGTTTTGCAACCCACCACCATCTATCTCCAGAACTTTTTCATCTTCTCAAACTGAAATTCTGTACCCATTAAAAATACCTCCCATTCCCTCCCTCCAGTACCTGGCAAGCACCATTCCACTTTCTTTCTCTATGAATTTGACTACTCTAGGTACCTCATATAACTAGAATCATACAATATTTGTCCTTTTGTGTCTGGTTTATTTCACTTAACATAATGCTTCAAGGTTCATCCATGTTGTAGGATGTCAGAATTTCATATACCACAAATTGTTTATCCACTCATCTGTCAATGGACATTTATATTGTTTCCACTTTGGGCTATTATGAATAGTGCCGCTGTCAACACTGGTGTACAAATATCTGAGTCCTGGATTTTAATTCTTTAGGGTATATACCCAGAAGTGGAACTGATGAATCATGTAGTAATTCTATGTTGAATTTTTGGAGGAACCACCATACTGTTTTCCACAGGGGCTGTACCTTTTACATTCCCACCAGCAATGTACAAGAGTTCCAATTTCCCCTGCATGACTAACTTTTTAAGAAACTGCCAAATTGTTTCCTGAAGTGATTGCATTGTTATACATTCTGCCTAGCACTTCCTATTTCTCTGTATCAATGCAAACACTTGGTATGGTCAGTCTTTTTCATGTTAACAATTCTAATAGGTGTGTAGTCGTATTTCATGGTAGTTTCAATTTGCATTTCCTAATAACTAATTGTTTGATCATCTTTTCATGCATTTATTCATGCAGTAAGCTGACACAATCACAGGTAACACACCTTGCTTGTTTCCCATCCCTCAGGAATCTCTGTCCTTAGTTGCCTGATTTTCAGTGTCTTAAAAAGCATTATTTCATATATTTTGTCTATATATTTGTCTAAATATAAAAACATATTTTCATATATTTTTAAAAACTGGTTGTTTCAGGCAAGAGGATAAATCTGGAACCTATTACTTCATCTTGGCCAGAAGCGGAAGTCTGGATTTACTGTTTTTGAGCCAAGGTGGTTATTATCTGAAAGTTTTAAAACTAACATAATGAACACATTTCCTCATCCTGGCTTTTTAAATCCACTCTTGAATCAATCTATAAACATATTGTCAAATATCTACTAAACATCTATGAAGAGCTAACAACTCCTTTGTACTTTTAGTGTTTTAAAAAAACTAGCCAAGACAGGTGTCCACTTACCAGATGCTCACAAACTCATTGGGCAAAAAAGGTACAAATATGTATCATATGACATTATAAGCCAGGAGTCAGGGAGGTACAAATACTTACTAAGCTGACTTTGTAGTTGTTGTTCACCCATGTTTGCTCTGCTCTGTGCTAGACACAGGACAAACAGCAGTGCACAAGTCAGATGTGGTTTCTGCCCTCCTGGAGCTTACATGTTAGCAGAAGGAAATAGGGAAAACAAGGATTCAAATAAATAGGATTGTACTAGATAAACAGTAGAAGAAAAAGATAGGATATTGAGGCAAATATGATTTGGGAGGAAGAATGAGGGTGACATGATAATGAGGTAGTCAAATAAGTCCAAAGACCTAAAAAATGAGAAGGAATGAGCCATGCAAAGATTTGGAAGAAAAGCCTCAAGATCACTAATCATTAGGAAAATGCAAATTAAAACCACAATGAGATATCACCTCATGCCTGTTAGAACGGTCATCAGCAAAAAGACAAGAGATAACAAATGCTGTCAAGGTTGTGGAGAAAAGTAAACCCATGTGCACTGTCGGTGGGAATGTAAATTGATGCAGCCACTATGGAAAACAGGGTGGAGGTTCCTCAAAAAATTAAAAATAGAACTACCATATGATCCAGCAATTCCACTTCTGGGTATATATTGAATGGAAATGAAATCACTATTCAAAGAGATATCTGCAAACCCATTTTCATTGCAGCATTGTTTACAATAGCCAAGACACTTAGAAACAACCTAAGTGTCCATCAACAGATGAGTGGATAAAGAAAATGTGGTGCATATATACATGTATACATACAGACTATAAATGGAATATTATTCAGCCATAAAAAAGAAGAACATCCTGCCATTTGCAACAACATTGATGGACCTTGAGGGCATTATGCTAAGTGAAATAAGTCAGACCGAGAATAACAAATACTACATGATCTCACTTATATATGGAATCTAAAAACAAACAAACAAGCCGCCAAAAAAACTCAGAAAAAGAGATCAGACTTGTGGTTACCAGGGCAGAGGTTGGGGGTTGGAGGGGGAATTGGATGAAGGTGGTCAAAAGTCACAAAATTCCAGTTATACGATAAATAAGAACTGGGGGTGTAATGTACAACATGATGATTATAGTTAACACTGCTGTATGGTATATTTGAAAGTTAGAGTAGATCCTAAAAGTTCTCATCACAAGGAAAAAATATTTTTTTTCTTTTGTATCTATATGACATGATGGATGTTAACTAAACTTATTGTGGCAATCATTTCACAATATATGTAATTCAAGTCATTATGCCATACATCTTAACCTTTTACAGTGCCGTATGTCAATTATATCTCAATAAAATTGAAAGAAAAAGATTTGGAAGAAAAGCAAATGTGTAAGGAGTGAACAACTTGGTGTGTTCCTGGAAGAGGAACAATGTGGCTGTCATATAACAGGTAACTGGGAGAGGGGTCTCAGGTGAGGGAGGCTATCCTAGGAATACGCAATTTCTCTAAATTTAGTGGAAAATCATTGGGGACAGGGGACTAGCTAATGGAGTGATGATAACCTCTTATGTACTTTTTACCATTCTTTTTTTTTTTTTTTTCCTTTTCTAAAAGATCATTCCAGCTTCTGTGTGGAGAGTGAACAGTAGGGAGACAGAATAATAAATAAAAGAAAAACAAAAAGGATAAAGGCCAGTTTGTGGACCATTGTGGAGTCTTTGGAGAGGTAATAACAAAAGAACATAAATGAGTAAAGCTGACTTGATATCATTAAAAGGGAATGATGTGATCTTTAGCAAACTGAAGACTAAATTCCTATGTACAGAAGGTAGCTGCCACTCAGTTGAGCCAATTGTTGCCACTTTAAAAATAGGCCCAAGTTGTCAGGTGTTGTAACTTTTCAAGAGTCCAGACATCCAGATTTTTAAGATATCCTAATTCTAAAATATTGTATGGATGTCTCAAAATATCTGTGGGATAGGTTAATACTGTGGACGAACAGTTTGTAGTACCTGATATCAACTGATAAAAGGCAGGATGTGGGTACCTGGGAAAAGAGAGTGAACATTCAGTGTTGTGATTTCCTCAGAGTAAAATCTCACCCACGAGATAGATGATGTGGGTCAGGAATAGCTTCGTGGAAGAGGTGGGATTTGTGCTGGTCCTTGAAGGCTAAGGGGGCAGAAGAAAATGGGAAGGGCCTTTTAGAGAGAAGGCATAGTATGAGCCAAGGCAGGGAGTTTGAAAGCCCAAGAGGTGTTGGGGGAGGATGAGTATACTCGCCAGCACTAGGAGTTTGATAATGGAGCAGAAGTCAAGCTGGAAAAGTAGATTGCGGTCAAATACATTAATTTGGGCAGCTTTGGAATTGAATCCAGAAATGTTGCATGAAATCCCACATTCTCTGGTGACATATGGTCAAGGAGTAGTGACTCCACAATTATGCCTTATTAGCAACCATTGCACTAGATGTTTAAACTAGCTGAATGAAGAGTAAGAGAGAACTTACTGGAGAAAAATCGAGTTGTATCATCAGTGATTATTCTTACATGAGCATTTCTGGGTGTGCATTTTCACAAATGAGTATCTTTTTCTCCCCTCTCATGAGTCCCAGGAGGATGATTCTTTCTTATATAGGTACCATGGTGATAAATATTCCAAAGTGCTTTATTAAAGGCAAATTTAATCTGCTCTTCAAAAACATAGCAGAGAAAACTCCCAGGGTTAGAAAAGCCCTTGAGGTTTTGCTGCCATGAATCCTCTTGTCCCAGTAGCATTTATAAGCAGGAGTAAGGGATGGGGACCTAAAACAGGCATGTTATTCAGGATTCAGCCATCCTCCTTTGACTGTGAAGACTAAAGCCATTCATGTGATGGCATTTCTTCTAAACAGCGTAGATCTGTCAAGCACAGAGTCATCACTCCTGGTCCTACTGGCCACAAGGTGCTTGGCAACTTGGAGGTGGCCCTGATAAGTAGCTGCTGCCTACAGTGCAAACCAGCTTGTCTTAGACAACAAGGCTGCATGAGTCATGTTCCCCAACTCACTGGGTTATGTCAAGTCCCATCATGCTCTCTGATATGACTGATATATCACTGCCATAATCCATTCCCTCTACCTCCACCTCCTTTTGCTTAGGGTATAAAGTAGATGATCAGTCCTAAGAAGCTGCAATTTAGTCACTGTCAGGGGGTGGGGGGATGATAAATAGTCACAGGTAGTCACCTAGCTGCATTCTCTTAGCCATGTAAGGCTTTGCAAGGTAGGTGTCATGAGATATAAGGGATATAAATACATCAGTGCATTAATTCTTATGCTGGAGAGTCCTACTACTTGTAACTAAAAGGTGGATCCCTGGTGCAGAGTGGGATTTGCCTTTTAAAAGAAGATATTGCAAATGCCATTCTCAGTCATGGTCAGTTGCTAATCTCCTCTAACTAGATCTTTGGGTAATGAGGCTTCTAAAAGAGCATAGGATGCTGATGTTAAAATAAGAAGTAGGCAGAGCACAACACACATGTAAGAAGGCCACAAATGGGAAAACCAGGGAAGACATAAGAGAGAGAGAGTGTATCAATAATTCAATTCTTAAAACATATGCACGTGCTCATAGGCATGACTCAGGAGCTTGGTGTCCCAGCCCTTACAGAGATGATTGAGAGGAGTTGTGGGGATGCTGGAACATTATATTTTAAGACACTTCTCAAGATCTACCCCCCAGCTCTGTATAAACAGGGAACTTCTACTGTCACCCACTCCTGCTATATATTAAATCCTAAAATGAACTACCCTTTAACTTCTTCACATGGCAGAGATGTGTTGGCCTTAAGTCTCTATTTTACTATCTCCTTGTGGTAGGCACAATAATGCCCCTTTCCCAAAGGTGTTCATGCCCTAATCTCTGGAAACTGTGGATATGTCTATTACACGGGGGAATCAAGATTGTAGATGGAATTAAAGTTGCTAATCAGCTGACCTTGAGATGAGAAGATTATCCTAAATGATCCTGGCCAGCTCAGTGTAATCACAAGGGCCCTCCTAAGTGGAAAAGGGAGGCAGAAGAGAGAGTCTTGAGTGATGCAATGTGAGGAAGTCTGGACTGGCCATTGCTGGCTTTGAAGATGGAAGGGGAAACATGATCCAAGGAATAGGGGCAGCCTCTAGAATTTGGAAAAGGCAAGAAAACTGATTCTTCTCTTGAGCCTCCAGAAAGGATCACAGCCTTGCCAACATCCTGATTTAGCTAAATGGGATTAATTCAACTTTTGACCTCCAGAACCATAAAATGAAATTTATGTTGTTCTAAGCTAGTAAGTTTGTGATAGTTAGTTACAACAGTCATGGAAAACTAAGACACTCCTACTTCTACTTATGAACATCTGCATTATAATATCGATTTCACATGGTGAGGTTCCTGGGTCAGAGGTGATATGATGGAGAGATTTTCAATAACTCCCCCATTTAGAATCACAGTAAAATGATGCCTAACAAACAGTTAGTCCTTTCCAGGCTCAACTCTTGTTCTCCCCCAACACACACTCCAGATGTGTAGCCACATCGGACTGCTACTTTGTGAACATGTCACACTCTGGGTCTCTATTCATGCTGTGATCTCTGCCTGGAATGCTCTCCCTGCCCACTGGTCCCAATAGTTATCTCTCTCTGTCCAGTAATCTCTTATTTGTCCATGAAGGCTCACTTCAAACACCACCTCCTCTATGAGGCCTTCTATGTTCCCCATCTTCCCTCTTAGGAAAAATGAACTTTCCCCTCTCTGTGGCATGATGCTTATGTCATGATATACATGATTGGCTTGTTTTACTTTGGAAACACAGTGATTGCATTTGGTTTGGTTGGTTTGGGTCAGTTTCTTTTACTTTGCTACATACCAGGATGGTGCATATCAACCCTCCCTCCTGGGGAAGGTTTAAACATTAAGCCTTTCCTGACCTTGATAAGAGGAAACAACTTTTTCCATTACTAAAGTTGCTGACTTTAAGTTAAATAGGTCTGTTGTAAGTAAGACAAAAGAGAGATTTGAGGAGAGATCACCCCTGAAAGAAAGAAGAGGAGGCAGTAAGATTTACCCAGAACTAAAAAGAGACTGGAGGAGAGAGGTTATCATGGTTATTTGAACAAATTGTCCAGCAGGAAGTAGGCCTGCTGACCTAGGAAAACGTCCTGTTCTGCGGTCTCCATTGCTGGAAGATCACAGATCCTGCCGGGAGAGAATGGGCTAGGCCTCCATCATCAACAACACCTATGAAGACTTTATAATCAGCATCTGGCCTGTCTGTCCTCAGGAGTGATACCACCAATTTTGTTTGGTCCCCTTCTGATTACTCCATGTAAATGATGTGTTATGAGTTGAGTTGTGTCCTGCCAAAAAATATGTTGAAGTCCCAACCCCCAGTAGCTGTGAACATGATCTTATTTGGAAAGAGGATCTTTGCAGATTTTATCAAGTTAAGATGAGCTCATTAAGGTGGGCTCTAATTCAATATGACTGGTGTCCTTATACAAAGAAGGAAGTTTGGACAGAGACCCAGAAGGAGAAGGCCATGTGATAATAGAGACAGAGATTGAAGCGATGCAGCTGCAAGCCAAGGAACAACAGGGATTACTGGTCATCACTAGAAGCTAGGAGAGTCAGTGAACAGATTCTCCCTCAGAAGGAATCACTCTGCCGACACCTTGATTTCAGACTTCTAACCTGCAGAACTGTGAGAGAACAAGTTTCTGTTGTTTTGAGTCCCCCAGTTTGTGGTACTTTGTTAGAGAAGTCCTAGGGCATTAACACACAATCCTTCAGAGGAAGTCTTAAGGCAGAAAAGAAGAGGAGAGCCTTGGACACCCAATGGGGTAGGGATGGGGAAACCCCCTGCTTCTGCTGCCATGGCTGCATTATTACCTTCATGGGCTCAAGGCACTTTTGCTTTCTGGGGCCTCTTCTTCCATAAAAAAATATTAAGAATTATATTTTAATGACATCATCATGGTGGAATAAGTTGTTCCCTCAGTTTCTCCCCTTTAAGTTACAACTAAATGGACATTCATTAACCAGCAAAGGACTACCTGTACAGCACAATGGGACTTTTGAGAGACCCACACAGCTATACATCTGAAGGTGGGTGGACTGGATTCCCAGGAGGTGGTGGAACTAAGTAAGCACCCCCTCCCCACTGGCAGCAGCAAGCCAGTTCACTGATCCTCACACAGCTGTTGTGCATGACTGTAAGAGGAGGCAGGGACAGCATGGCCTGCATGAACACTTTCAGACTTGCAGCCCTGCCCACAGGAGCACCCAATGTGCTGCAGTGGCCTGGCCCATGGGAATCCTCTACACCAAGTTGTGGTGGCTCAGCCATTGCATGAGTGCCCCTCCCCTCTAGCACAGCACAGGAGAGAAGGTGCCCCATCCATTCAGAAGGCACCCCTGCCCTCAGAGCACAGCAGCCCAAGGGATTCATTGAGTGGCAGCTCAGCCCCTGTATAGGCACCCCTCCTGCCTAGTGCTCAGTAGCTCAGCCTATCCCCTGCCCATCACAGAGGCCCTGCCTATGTTGCCCGACCCACCCACCCAGTGTAGAGACCCCATCTATGTTAGCGCAACCTGCAGAGCAGCTGTGGCCAGCCCAGGTAAATGCAGGGTAGCCCTACCCACACAACTTCCAGCAAATGGGATGGGATCAGAAAACACAGCTCCTGCCTGCCCATCAGCAGTGTCAAGTGGAAACTGTGACCTGATACTACCACAAATGCACCGGCAAAAGATCACTTCATCAAACACCATGAAGAACTATATTAACACTTCAGAGCCGAAGGAAATGACAAGTCTCCAGAAACCAGTCCTGAACTCACAGAAATTAACAACGTAAATGACAGAGAATTCAAAATAGCTATCATAAAGAAACTCAATGAGTTACAAAAAAAAAAAAAAACCCTCAGAAACACAGTTTAATGAGCTCAGGAATGAAATTTATGAGAAGAAGGAATATTTCACCAAAGAGATTGAAACTCAAAAAAAAAGAAATAAAACAAACAGAAATTATGGATATGAAGAACACAATCAATGAGATTTAAAAAAATCTAGATTCCTTAAAAAATAGAGCTGACATGGAGGACAGGATTAGTGATTTAGAGGATAGAAATGTAGAAATGCTTCACATGGAAGAGGAGAGAGTAGTAAGATTTAAAAAAAAATATGAAGAAATTCTGCAAAAAATATCTGACTCAATTAGGAAAAGCAACATAAGGATTATAAGTATTCCAGGGAGAGAAAAGAGAGAGGAAGGACCAGAGAGATTGTTCACAGAAATAATAGCTGAGAACTTCCCAAATCTGGGGAAGGAACTAGACTTATAAGTACATGAAGCAAATAGAACTCCTAATTATATCAATGCAAAAACACCTTCTCCAAGGCATATAATATTAAAACTGGCAAAAGTCAATAACAAAGAAAAGATTTTAAGGGCAGCAAGGCAGAAGAAAATAACCTACAAAGGAACCCTATCAGGCTGTCAGTAGATTTTTCAGCAGAAACCTTACAGGTTAGGAGAGAATGGAATGATATATTCAAAACACTGAAATATAAAAAATTTCCACCAAGAATATTTTATCCAGCAAAACTATCTTTGAGATATGATAGAGAAATAAATGCTTTCCCAGATAAAGAAAAGCTGAGGGAGTCATCATCACTAGACCACCTTTACAAGAAATGATGAAGGAAGCCCTCCTACCTGTAACAAGAAGGCAAAGATTTAGAAAAACCTTGAGCAAGGATATAAATAGACAGGTAGAATCAGAAAATTGTAGCTGTATATCAGAATAGGTCAGTAAACACTTAATTATAACATAAAAGACAAAGGGAAGGAAAGCATCAAAAATAACACTTCAGGTTAGACACAAACTCACAACATAGAAAAGAACAATTTGTGGGCCACCTGGTGGCGCAGCGGTTTAGTCCGCGCTTGGCAGCCCGGGGTTCGTGAGTTCGGATCCCAGGTGCCCGCGGACGCACTGCCTGTTAGCCATGCTGTGGCAGCGTCCCATATAAAGTGGAGGGAGATGGGCACAGATGTTAGCCTAGGGCCAGTCTTCCTCAGCAAAAAGGGGAGGATTGGCAACAGATGTTAGCTCAGGGCTGGTCTTCCCTGCAAAAAAAAAAAAAAAAAAAGAAAAGAAAAGAACAATTTGTGACAACAATAACTCAGAAGGGGAAGAGGTAAGGGGTGGAAGCTGCTTAGGTTAATGGAGATAAGAGGCTATCAAAAATGGACTATCTCATCTATGAGATCTTTTATACAAACCTCATGGTAATCACTAAACAAAAAATCAGAGCCGAGCTACAAATCATAAACAAAGGAGAAAACCACCAAACTGAAATGGCAGTCAGAAATACAAGGGAAAAGAAACAATGGAAATATAGAACAACCAGAAAACAAGAGGTAAAATGGCAGTACCAAGCCCTTATATATCAATAAACATTCTAAATGTAAATGGATAGAATTCTCCAATCAAAAGACACAGAGTGGCTGGATGGATTAAAAAACAAGACCCAACAACATGCTGCCTCCAGGAAACACATTTCAGCACTAAAGACAAACATAGGCTCAGAGTGAAGGGATGGAAGACAATACTCCAAGAAAATGGCAAGCAAAAGAAAACAGGTGTAGCCATACTTACATCAGACAAAGCAGACTTCAAGGTAAAAAAGACAATGATAGAGAAAGAGGGGCAGTATATAATGATAAAAGAGACATTCCATCAAGAAGACATAACACTTATGAACATACATGCATCTAACACAGGAGCACCAAAGTACATAAAGCAACTATTAACAGACCTAAAAGGAGAAATTAACAGCAACACAATTAATAGTAGGTGACCTTACCCCACTTACATCAATGGATAGATCATCCAGACAGAAAGTCAACAAAGAAACGATGAATTTAAATGAAATACTAGATCAGATGGACTTAATAGATATATATAGAACATTCCATCCAAAAACAGCAGAATACATATTCTTCTGAAATGCACATGGAACATTCTAAATGATAGACCATATATTGGGAAACAAGGCAAGCCTCAATATATTTAACAAGATTGAAATCACATCAAGCATCTTTTCCAACAACAATGCTACAAAACTAGAAATCAACTACAAGAAAAAGGCTAGGAAAGTCACAAATATGTGGAGACAAAAAACATGCTACTGAACAACCAATCATTGGATCAATGAAGAAATCAAAAAATACCTGGAGACAAATGAAAATGGAAACACTACAGGGGCCGGCCCAGTGGTGCAGCAGTTTAGTCCGCGCTTGGCAGCCCGAGGTCCGCCGGTTCGGATCCCGGGCGCCCGCCGATGCACCGCTTGTCAGCCATGCTGTGGTGGCGTCCCATATAAAGTAGAGGAGGATGGGCACAGATGTTAGCCCAGAGCCAGTCCTCCTCAGCAAAAAGAGGAGGATTAGCTACGGATGTTAGCTCAGGGCTGGTCTTCCTCACAAAAAAAAAAAAAAAGAAAGAAAACACTACATACCAAAACTTATGGGATTCAGCAAAAGTGGCACTAAGAGGGAAATTTAGAGCAATACAGGCCTAACTCAAGAAAGAAGAAACTCTCAACTAAGTAATCAAACTACACCTAACAGAATTAGACAAAGAAGAACAAACAAAGCCCAAATTCAGCACAAGGAGGGAAATAATAAGAGCAGAAATAAATGAAATGGAGACTGAAAAACAATAGAAAGATCAATGAAACTAAGAGCTTGTTCTCTGAGAAGATAAACAAAATTGACAAACACTTAGCTAGAGTCACTAAGAAAAAAAGCGAGAAGGCTCAAATAAATACATTAGAAATGAAAGAGGAGAAATTACAATGGATACCACAGAAATACAAAGGATTATAAGAGAATACTATGAAAAACTGTATGCCAACAAAACCTAGAAGTGGATAAATTCTTAAACTCATACAGACTCCCAAAACACCGTCAAGAAGAAACAGAGATTCTGAATATAGCAATCACAAGTAAAGAGATTGAAAAAGTAATCAAAGACCTCCCCAAAAACAAAAGTCCAGGGACAGGTGGCTTCTCTGGAGAATTCTACCAAACATTCAAAGAAGATTTAATACCTATCCTTCTCAAACTAGTCCAAAAAATTGAGAAAGACAGAACACTTCCTAAATTATTCTATGAGGCCAACATTGCCCTGATATCGAAACCAGACAAGGACAACACAAAGAAGGAAAATTACAGGCCAATATTGCTGATGAACATAGATGCAAAATATATATATATCAACAAAATATTGGCAAATTGAATACAGCAATCCATTAAAAGGATCATACAGCCTGATAAAGTGGGATTTATACCAGAGACACAGGGATGGTTCAACATGTGCAAATCAATCAATGTGATACACCACATTAACAAAATGAGGAATAAAAATCACATGATCATCTCAATAGATGCAGAGAAGGCATTTGACAAGATCCAACATCCATTTGTGATAAAAACTCTCAATAAAATCAGTATAGAAGGAAAGCATTCAACATAATAAAGGCCATATATGACAAACCCACAGCCAACATCATACTTAACAGTGAAAAACTAAAGCCATCCCTCTGATAACAGGAATAGGACAAGTGTGCCCACTCTCACCACTCTTATTCAACATAGTATTGGAGGTTTTGGCCAGAGCAATTAGCCAAGAAAAAGAAATAAAAGGTATCCAAATTGGAAAGGAAGAAATAAAACTCTTACTGTTGGTGGACAACATGATTATATACATAGAAAACCCTAAAGAATCCACCAGAAAGCTGTTAGAGATGATCAACAACCACAGCAAAATCAACTTATAAAAATCAGTTACATTTCTATGCACTAATAACGAACTAGCAGAAAGAGAAGTCAAGAATACAATCTCATTTACAACCACAAAAAAAAAGAATAAAATATCTAGGAATAAATTTAACCAAGGAAGTGAAAGACCTATCCACTGAAAAATATAAGACATTATTGGAAGAAATCAAAGAAGACATAAAGAAATGGAAAAATATTCCATGCTCATGGATTGCAAGAATAAACATCGTTAAAATGTCCATGTTACACGGGGTCGGCCCCATTGCAGAGCAGTTAAGTTTGCACGCTCTGCTTTTGTGGCCCTCGGTTTTGCAGGTTTGGATTCCTGGCATGCACAGATGCACCGCTTATCAAGCCATGCTGTGGCAGCATCCCATATACAGTAGAGGAAGATGGGTGCAGATGTTAGCCCAGGGCCAGTCTTCTTCAGCAAAAAAGAGGAGGATTGGCAACGGATGTTAGCTTAGGGCTAGTCTTCCTCACACACACACACACACACACAAGTCCATATTACCTAAAGAAATCTTCAGATTCAATGCAATCCTAATCAGAATCCCAGTGACACTCATCATGGAAATAAAACAAAGAATCCTAAAATTTATATGGAATAACAAAAGACCCCAAATAGCCAAAGCAATCCTGAGAAAAAGAACAAAGCAGGAGGCTTCACAATCCCTGACATCAAAATACACTACAAAGCTATAGGAATCAAAACAGCATGGTACTGGCACAAAAACAGACACACAGATCAATGGAACAGAACTAAAAGCCCAAAAATAAAACCACATATCTTTGGGCAGCTAATCTTCAACAAAGGAGCTGAGAACAATTCAATGGAGAAAGAAAAGTCTCTTCAATAAATGGTGTTGGGAAAACTGGACAGGCACATACAAAAGAATGAAAGTAGACCATTATCTTACACCATACACAAAAAATAACTCAAAAATGGATTAAAGACTTAAATGTAAGACCTGAAACCATAAAACTCCTAGAAGAAACATAAGCAGTACACTCTTTGACATTGGTCTTAGCAGCATCTTTTTGTATACCATGTCTACTCAGGCAAGGGAAACAAAAGAAAAAATAAACAAACAGGACTACATCAGACTGAAAAGCTTCTGCAAGGCAAAGGGAATCATGAACAAAATGAAAAGATAACCCACCAACTGGGAGAAAATATTTACAAATCATTTATCTGACAAGGGGTTAACTCCAAAATATATGAAGAACTCATACAACTCAATAACAAAAAGACAAACAACCCAGTCAAAAAATGGGTAGAGGATATGAACATACACTTTTCTAAAGAAGTCATACAGATGGCCACAAGGAATAATAAGTGTTGGAGAGGATATGGAGGAAAGGGAATCCTCATACACTGCTGGTAGGAATGCAAACTGGTGCAGCCACTATGGAAAACAGTACGGAGATTACTCAAAAAATTAGAAATAGAAATACCATATGATCCAGCTATCCCACTACTGGATATTTATCCAAAGAACATGAAATCAACAATACAAAGTGATCTATGCACCCCTATGTTCATTGCACCATTATTCACAATAGCCAAGATGTGGAAGCAACCCAGAGGCCCATCAACTGATGAACGGATAAAGAAGACATGATAAATATATACAATGGAATACTACTCAGCCATAAGAAAAGAAAAAATCATCCCATTTGCAACAATATGCATGGGCCTGGAGGGTATTATGTTACGCAAAATAAGCCAGACAAAGACAGACAAACACCAAAGGATTTCACTCATATGTGGAAGATAAACACATGGACAAAGCAAACAGATTAGTAGTTACCAAAGACAAGGGGGCAGGGAGTTGGATGAAAGGGGTAAATGGGCACATATGTATGGTGACAGACAAAAACTAGACTATTGGTGGTCAGCATGATGCAGTCTATACAGAAACTGATGTATAATAATGTACACTTGAAATTACACAATGTTATAAACCAATATGACCTCAATAAAATAAAATGGACCAAATAAAAATCATATTTTATAACTGCATTAGTATAAAGATTAAAGTACTAATATTATATATTCAAACATTTTCTTTAGTTCAGTTTTTGCCTTGTGATTTTAAAAGAAATTAAAACATTTTCTTGGGCCCCTAGAAATATTGTGGACCTTCGGCATGTGCCATCATGTTTGTTGAATAAGTCAGTACTGGCTACTGCAGAACCCAACAATACTGAAGCTCTCTGAGCAGGGACAGTGGTCAATGACATCTCCAGATAGTACATTTTGTATGTCTTTTTTATAGTTTTATTTTAGATCATATTATATTTGGTTGACTATGTAGTTAGTATGGTGTGTAATTTCTTTCTATATGAAAGTTCCTTGTATTGCAATACACTGAGCAGCAGTGAGGTCACACCTAGTGCCACACAGTGCTAAGTGCTACAGAAACAATATATGCAGAATTGTAGACATTCCACATGTATTTGTTGACCACATTCGTAAGTAAAAAAAAAAAAAAGTTAAGAAATTGGAACAAACGTTGTCTCAACATCTTTTAAGCCAAATTTTGCTCTAAGATTTCCTAGACAGGGTTTACCTCTTTAATTCAGTCATCAGAAATTCTTCCTCCTGAGTAATACTGATGCAGAACTGAGATGCAAAATGATGCCCCACAGTGTTTCTGGATGTTCAGCTTCTCGATCCTCTAGCAATTACCACATAAGTGACCTTTTCTTGGTAAAAAAGGCACTTCAATCACTCAAAGTTGAGTATAACTTAAAGTTCATTCATTTAAGGTTCTTTCTGAGGCACTAAGTGGACAATTATGAGTAGGTTACACCTATTCCCACCCCAGGAAAAAAAAAAGAATCAGGTCAAATCGATGGTTTCTCCATTAAGATGGAAGTGCTGCACTGCATATTAAAGGAACATTTTTTTTTTTTTTTTGAGGAAGGTTAGCCCTTAGCTAACATCCACTGCAAATCCCTCTCTTTTTTTGCTGAGGAAGATTGGCCCTGAGCTAACGTCCATGCCCATCTTCCTCCATTTTATGTGGGATGCCTGCCACAGCATGGCTTGGTAACTGGTGCGTAGGTCTGTTCCCAGGATCCAAACCTGGGAACCCCGGGCTGCCACAGTGGAGTGTGTGAACTTAACCCCTACTCCACCAGACAAGACCCAGGAACATATTCTTGAGTCAGTTGGACAACATGTGCATTTATATACATTGCCTAAGTGGCACTGAGAACATATAAGGGAAATAGAGAATTCATCAACTTAAGCACCATGTATTTGTTTGGGAAAAGAAAGAAAATGCACATATTTAACAGCCTGAAAAATAATGATTTGGTCATTATTTTCATATTCATATTATCAATGAGTCATTAAAAATATTGTGTCTAGGAAACACAATCTGGCAGAGTTTATTATGGTGATCTGATCTAACTACTTTGTATGTACCATTTTCTGGGGGGTGAGGAAGATTGGCCCTGAGCTAACATCTGTTTCCTGTCTTCCTCTTTTTTCTTGAGAAAGATTGACACTAAGCTAATATCTGTGCCAATCTTCCTCTATTTTGTATGTGGGATGCCGCCACAGCGGCTTGATGAGGGGTGTGTAGGTCTGTGCTGGGGTTCCCAACCCATGAACCCTGGGCTACTGGAGTGGAGTGTGCAAACTTAACCCCTATGCCACCAGGCCAGCCCCTATCATTTAAAAAATAATCCAGTCTGGGCCAGCCCGGTGGCGCAGCGGTTTAGTTCGTGCTTGGCAGCTCGGGGTTCACCGGTTCGGATCCCGTGCGCCCGCCGACGCACTGCCTGTCAGCCATGCCATGGCGGCGTCCCATATAAAGTAGAGGAAGATGGGCACGGATGTTAGCCCAGGGCCAGTCTTCCTCAGCAAAAAGAGGAGGATTAGCTACGGATGTTAGCTCAGGGCTGGTCTTCCTCACAAAAAAAAAAATAAATAAATAATCCAGTCTCATCTTCCCAAAAAAGCCCACCCATAGTCATAGCTGGGGATGTCCTCTTCTTGGCTCTCAGAACCTATAACACGTTACGTAACTTGACCCTCATCAAGCTGAATGATAATCTACTTTCTGTCAACCAGACTTAGTACTTTTTGACAAGAGTTAGTATCTTATTTTAGTATCTTATTTTATCATGAATTGCCCAGCATCTAAGCAGAATCTTGCCCATAGCAGGCATTCAAAAAGATTATATAAGCAAACAAATGCATAAATGAAGCATGAAAAAACTAAAATTCCACATTTACATACAAGATCATCGGGATGACATTTATAGTGTTGTATTCAGCCTATAAAAGGAGGCTCTATGCAATAGATTTCACAATTGCATCCTTTTGAATTGTGGTTCTCAAACTTTAATGAGTGTAAGAATCATGTAGGTAGCTTTTTAAAATTCAGGCTCCTGGAACTTAGCCTCAGAAATTATGATTTTTGTAAGTATGAGGTGTGCCCCAGGAGTCTGCATTTGAACAATGAAGGCCAATGTCTGATAAATAATTTGAGAAATATTGTTCTAAATAGTGAGATCTCCCATGGTGCATTTGATTGAACATCCAGGTGATGATTCACTTTTTAGAAATATACCTATCTTATACAGTGAAATAATGATCATGAAAGCATCTTAAACAAACAATTTAATTGAGTAAATCATTGTGCAGGGCAGTGCTTTTGAAACTTCAGTGTGCAGATGAATCACTAGGGAGCTTGTGAAAATACAGATTCTCACTCAGTGGGTCTGAGGTGGACCTGAGATTCTGCTTTCTAAACAGCTTCCAGCTATGGCCCTTATATTGATGAATACTCTATCTCCCTTGTCTGTTCCCAGTGGCATTTAGGTAATGTATATAAATGTATGCTGAGCCTGCTGATCCATGGAACACACTTTGAGTAGCAGAGATGTATAGCATTTCTTCATAAAATGTGATACATGATACACTAGTCTTACAACATACACCTCACCAAAAGTGTTCCTTGGACAAATAAACATTTTCAATGCTGCATGCTATAGTTCACTCTTAAAAATCTCACTATACACTATAGGATGATATATTAGAAGTTGTGACAAGTCAGGTAACACATTGCCACAATTTTTTTGTGAGGAAGACCAGCCCTGAGCTAACATCCACTGCCAATCCTCCTGTTTTTTTTTTTGCTGAGGAAGATTGGCCCAGGCCTAACATCTGTGCCCATCTTCCTCAACTTTATATGGGACACAACCACAGCATAGTCTGACAAGTGGTACGTCAGTCCGCACCTGGGATTCAAACCTGAGAACCCCAGGCCGCTGAAGCAGAGCATGCGAACTTAACCACTACACCACCAGGCTGGTCCCTGGCACAATTTTAAATTCAGAAAATTTATTTTTTAAACAACACCTTAACTTCTCAGGGAATTGGCATCACCTAGTATGGGACATCTCTTGTGCCATTCAGAGCCTCTCAGTCCTACCCCTACTCCAATCACTGCTACAGTAACTATTTCCCCTCAGCTCTGACTAGCTGCCCTCAGGTGTGCCCTGATAGCACCTAGCCTTGGGCCTTACCACACCCCCACTCACTTCCTGCCCAAAGCAAGTGGTACAGCCTCAAGATATTGCTGTAACAGACCCCAGTGGAACCTGCTTGGCCCACAGGCATGGGTAACCCAGAGGTGAGGGGCAGTTAATGCAATGGGGCCACCCTTGTCCAAAGAGTGATGGATAAAACTTTTTTCCTTTCACCCCCAGGTATACAGATCTCAGATGTATTTAAATAAGACTTCTCAGAAGGTTCCATGGAGTCAAACGTGACATACCTGTAGGGGTGGCCAACTTGGTAATGCATCTTTGCCCCCTTCTCTGTAATTCTACCCTTTCCCTTATTCCAACTTTCTGGAATCATTTCCCAAATGAACTGGCATGAAATGTGGCTGGTATGAATTTAGTTGTGCTGTAAATATAGAATATACACCTGATTTCAAAGGCTTTGTATACAAAAAACAATGTAAATAAGTTAATAATATATTATATTGATTACATGTTGAAACAATATTTTGGAAATATTTGGTTGTGATATTCTGATTTTTAATAAGAAATATGTATTTGGTTTTCATCTCCATTCCTGGCACAGAGCTCCTAAAACCCTTCGAATTTCCTAAGTGATAAGAGTGATAAAGGCAAAAAGCCTGTCTTTGGTCATTCATAATAAGCCCCTATCAACCACACCTCAGTTTAAGTTAAGGAGGTGGCTCCTAGATAGCCTCCAATGAGGGCTGATTTCCAGGGGAACCAACCATGTAATTAGAGGCTGGAAATTTCAGTCTCCCAGTGCCCCCATTCCCTGGGAGGGGAGAGGGGCTGGACGTTGAGTTCAGTCACTAATGGCCAATGATTTCACCAATCATGCCTATGTAATGCAGCCTTCATTGGAAATTCCTGAACTACAGAGTTTGGAGAGCATCTGGATTGTTGAGCACAGGATGGTACTGGGAGGGTGGTACATCTGGAGACGGCATGGAAGTTCCACACTCCTCACTCATTCCTTATCGTATACATCTTTTCCATCTCACTGTTCCTGGGTTCTATGCCTTTATAATAAACTGGTAATCTAGTAAACTCTTTTCTTGAGTTCTGCGAGCCACTCTAGCAAATTATCAAACCTGAGGAGGGGGTCCTGGGAATCTCTGATTTATAGCCAGTTAGTTAGAAGCACGGGTGACAACCTGGACTTGAGATTGGTGTCTGAAGTGGGGGAGAGGAAGACACAGCAGTCTTGTGGGACTGAGGCCTTAACCTGCGGAGTCTGCACTAACTCCAAGTAGTGCTCTCATAGACTGTCGAGAGATCCCCACTGGGAAGCGATGATGGACTGTTTCAGGGGTGTGGTAAACAACCAAGAGAGCCAGAAAGGAAGCCCCTGGGTCAGGCAGGTGAAAAAGAGAACCCCTCCCCCAACATGCCCCATGCTTCAGCACAATCCCTCCTGGACTACAGTGGGCTCAGAGCTCACCACTCATGACCTCCACCCAGTGGCAGCAAGTGGAAACTGCAGGACCATCTTCAAGATGAAGAATAGCAAAGGTAAATCTGCAGGCTCTATGCAAAAGTATCTTAAGGCTACAGACCAAGAGGAAAATGAGAAACACCCAGAAACCAACCCTGAAGGCACAGAAATCTATAACCTGAATGACAGAGAATTAAAAATAGCTATCATAAACAAACTCAATGAAATACAAGAGAACACAGAGAAACAAATCAACGAATTCAGGGATTTCTTCACAAAAGAGATTGAAACCATAAAGAAAAACCAATCAGAAATATTGGAGATGAAAAACACAATGGATGACATAATGGAAAACCTGGAGACTTTAAAGAGCAGAACTAACAATATGGAGGAAAGAATTAGCATTATGGAGGATAGCCACACAGAAACGCTCCAGATAGAGGAGGAGAGAGAGAGATAAGTCTAAAAAGAAATGAAGAAATTCTTCGAGAAATATCTGACTCAATGAGGAAAAGTAACATAAGGATAATATGTATTCCAGAAGGAGAAGAAAGAGAAAAAGGAGCAGAGAGTTTGTTCAAAGAAATAATAGCTGAGAATTTCCCAAACCTAGGGAAAGAGATGGAAATAATAGTGTATGAAATCAATAGATCACCTACATATATAAACAGGAATAGACAAATGCCATGCCACATAATAGCTAAATTAACAAGAGTCAGTGACAAGGAAAAATATTAAGGGCAACTAAACAAAAAAAACACAAAATAACATACAAAGGAAACCCCATCAGGCTCTCAGCTGATTTCTCAACAGAAATTCTATAGGCTAGGAGAGATTGGAATGATATATTCAAAATCCTGAAAAACAAAAACCTTCAGCCGAGAATACTTTATCCAGCAAAAATATCCTTCAAATATGATGGAGAAATAAAAACTCTCCCTGATAAACAAAAGCTAAGGGAGTTTATTACCACAAGACCCCCACTACAAGAAATAATCAAGAAGGCCCTTAGGCCTGAACAAAAACAAACAGAAAGGGGATATAAAGTTTTGAACAAGGAGAAAAACAAGGAGACTAAATGAGAAAAACTACAGTTGGAAAACATCAAAAATGAATTTAAGTTAATCACTGTAAATACACACTCACAACACAATATGGAACAAGTAGTGACAACAACAAATAAGAAGGGGAAGTGGAAAGGGATTGAATTGTCATAGTCTAAGGAAACAAGAGGCATCTGAAAATGTACTATATTATCCAGGAGATCTTTTATATAAACCTCACGGTAACCTCTAAACAAATAATCAGAAGAGAACCACATATGGCAAACAAAGAGAAAACTAAGAGAATCATAATGGAGAACTACCAAACTGAATTGGCAGTCCAAAACACATGGGACAAGAAATGAAGGAAATGCAAAAGAACCAGAAATTGAACAATAAAATAGCAACATTAAACCCTCATATATCAATAATCACTCTAAATGAAAACAGATTGAATTCTCTGATGCAAAGACACAGAGTGGCAGGATGGATTAAAAACCAAGATCCAACAATCTGCTGCCTCCAGGAAACACATCTCAGCTCTAAAGACAAACACAGACTCAAAATAAAAGGATGGAAAATGATAATCCAAGCTAATGGCAAAGAAAAGAAAGCAGGAGTTGCCATACTTATATCAGACAAAGTAGACTTCAAGATAAAAAAGGTAATGGAGACAAAGAAGAACAATATGTAATGATAAAAGGGACATATCGCCAAGAAGACATATCACTTATAAGTATCTATGCACCCAACACAGGAGCACCAAAGTACATAAAACAACTGCTAGAAAATCTAAAGGAGATAGTAACAATAACACAATAATAGTAGGGGATATTAACACCCCCCTTACATCAATGGCTAGATCATCCAGACAAAAAATCAATGGGGAATTAATGGACTTAAATGAAAAACTAGATGTGATGGACTTAATAGATATATACAGAGCACTCCACACCAAAACAGCACATTACACATTCTTCTCAAGCATGCATGGAACATTCTCAAGGACAGACCATATATTAGGAAACAAGGCAAAACTCTATAAATTTAAGAAGATTGAAATCATTACATGCATCTTTTCTGATCATAATGCCATGAAGCTAGAAATCAACTGCAAGGAAAAAACTGGGAAAGGGACAAAGATGTGGAGACTAAATAACATGCTAATGAACAACCAATGGATCATTGACAAAATTAAAGGAGAAATCAAAAGCTATCTGGAGACAAATGAAAAGGAAAACACACCATGCCCACTCATATGGGATGCAGCAAACGTGGTCCTGAGAGGGAAATTCATAGCAATACAAGCCCACCTTAACAAACAAGAAAAATCCTAAATAAATAATCATAAACTGCACATAGCAGAATTAGAAAAAGAAGAACAGACAAAGCCCAGAATCAGCAGAAGGAGGGAAATAATAAAAATCAGAACAGAAATAAATGAAATTGAAACCAAAAAAAAAAAAAAAAACAAAACAGTAGAAAGGATTAATGAAACAAAGAACTGGTTCTTTGAGAAGATAAATAAAATTGACAAACACTTAGCCAGACTCACTAAGAAAATAAGGGAGAAGACTCAAATAAATAAAATTAGAACTGAAAGAGGAGAAATTACAATGGATACCACAGAAACACAAGGGATTATTAGAGAATACTATGAAAAACCTTATGCCAACAAATTGGACAACCTAGAGGAAATGGACAAATTCTTGGATGTGTACAACCTCCTGAAACTGAATCAAGAAGAAATAGAGTATCTGAACAGACCAATCACAAGTAAGGAGATTGAAACAGTAATCAAAAGCCTCCCCAAAAATAAATGCCCAGGACCAGATGGCTTCCTTGGAGAATTTTACCAACCATTGAAAGCAGATTTAACACCTATTCTTCTCAAACTCTTCCAAAAAATTAGAGGAAGATGGAACACCTCCTAAAACATTCTACGAGGCCAACATCACCCTGATACCAAAGCCAGACAAGGACAATACAAAGAAGGAAAACTACAGGCAAATATCACTGATGAACATAGACGCAAAAACCCTCAACAAAGTATTGGCAAACCGAATACACCAATACATCAAAGAGATCATACACCATGATCAAGTGGGATTTATACCAGAGACACAGGGATGGTTCAACATCCGCAAATCAATCAACATGATACACCACATTAACATAATGAAGAATAAAAACTACGTGATCTTCTCAATCATTGCAGAGAAGGCATTCGACAAGATCCAGCATCCATTTATGGTAATAACTCTCAACAAAATGGGTATAGAAGGAAAGGACCTCAACATAATAAGGTCCATATATGACAAACCTACAGCTAACATCCTACTCAATGGGGAAAAACTGAAAGCCATTCCTTTGAGGACAGGAACAAGACAAGTGTGCCCACTCTCATTGCTCTTATTCAACATAGTACTGGAAGTTCTGGCCAGAGCAATTAGGCAAGAAAAAGGAATAAAAGGACTCCAAATAGGCAGTGAAGAAGTGAAACTCTCACTATTTGCAGATGACATGATCTTATACATAGAAAACCCCCAAAAAATCCATTGGAAAACTACCAGAAATAATCAACAACTACAGCAAAGTGGCAGGGTATAACATCAACTTACAAAAATCAGTTGCATTTCTATATGCTATGGATGAACTAACAGAGAGAGAAGTCAAAAAGACAATTACATTTACAATCACAACAAAAAGAATAAAATATCTGGGAATAAATTTAACCAAGGAGGTTGAAGACCTATAGAATGAAAACTATAAGACATTATTGAAAGAAATCGAGGAAGACATAAAGAAATGGAAAAATATTCCATGCACATGGATTGGAAGAATAAACATAGTTAAAACATCCATACTACTTAAAGCAATCTACAAATTCAAGGCAAGCCCAATCAGAATCCCAATGTCATGCTTCATGGAAATAGAACAAAAAATACTGTAATTCATATGGGGCAACAACAGAACCTGAATAGCTAAAGCAATCCTGAAAATAAAGAACAAAGCTGGAGGCATCACAATCCCAGATTTCAAAACATAGTATAGAGCTATAGTAAGCAAAACAGCATAGTACTGGTACAAATAGAGTCACACAGATCAATGGAACAGAATTGAAAGCCCAGAAATAAAACCACACACCTATGGACAGCTAATCTTCGACAAACGAGCAAAGAACATACAATGGAGAAAGGGAAGTCTCTTCAATAAATGGTGCTGGGGAAATTGGACAGACATACGCAAAAGAATGAAAGTGGACCATCTTCTATCGCCATACACAAAAAAACAACTCAAAATGGATTAAGGACCTGAAAGTGAGACCTGAAATTATAAAACTCCTGGAATAACATATAGGCAGTACACTAATTGACATTGGTCATAAAGGGATCCTTTCAGATTCCATGTCTACTCAGACAAGTGAAACAAAGAAAAAATAAACTAGTGGAACTTCCTCAGACTACAGAGCTTCTACATGGCAAATGAAACCAGGATCAAAATGAATAGACAACCCACCAGCTGGGAGAAAATATTCGCAAATCCTTTATCTGACAAGGGATTGATCTCCATACTATATAAAGAACTCACACAACTGAGCAACAAAAAAGCAAACAACCCAATTAAAAAATGGGCAGAGGATATGAACAGACATTTTTCCAAGCAAGATATACAGATGGCCAATATTCACATGAAAAGATGTTCAACATCACTAATCATCAGGGAAATGGCAATCAAAAGTATGCTAAGATATCACCTTTCACCCGCTAGAATGGCTATAATCACCAAGACAAAAAACAACAAATGTTGGAGAGGTTGTGGAGAAATGGGAACTTTCATTCACTGCTGGTGGGAATGCAAACTGGTGCAGCCTCTATGGAAAATAGTATGGAGATTCCTCAAAAACTTAAAAATAGAAATACCTTATGATCCAGCAATCCCACTCTTGGGCATCTACCCAATGGACATGAAATCAACCATCACAAGAGGCTTATGCACCCCTATGTTCATTGCAGCATTATTCACTATAGCCAAGAAGTGGAAGCAACGCAAATGTCCCTCGACTGATGATTGGATAAAGAAGATGTGGTGTATATGTATATACAATGGAATACTAGTCAGCCATAAAAAAAGACAGAATTGTCCCATTTGCAACAACCTGGATGGACCTAGAGGGTATTATGTTAAGTGAAATAAGCCAGAGAGAGAAGGACAAACACCACATGATTTCACTCATGTGTGGAATATAAGCACACACACGGACAGAGAGAACTGATTGGTGGTTACCAAGGGGAAGGGGGGTGAGGGATGGGCACCAGGGGTGAAGAGATGCATCCACATGGTGAGGGACAAAAAATAATGTACAGCTAAAACCCCACAATGTTATAAACTATTAAGACATCAATAAAAATGAAAATTAATAAAAAGTATTGAGTAGAGTACAGAAAAAGAGGAGTTTGTCCTTTCATTAGTTAAATAAAATATATTATCAAAATTAAAACCTCACCTGTTCGTTTTTACTTCTTTTTTTTTAACATGGCTACAAGAAATTTAAAATTTAAATTAGGTTCACATTTATGTTAGACAGCACTGTCATCAACATTGTGGATTACCCCACAACCTTCCAGAAAATTGCGCCTCCTTTTATTTAACTTACACGCAGTTAGGGTGCTTGGAACCAAAGGACCTAATGAATAAATCTACTAGGACAATAGATAAGAGGTGATTATGCAACTTTTCATTTTATCTCCACTTACACTTATTCAACCAGCATTAACTGAGCAGTAGGGAAGTACAAAGACAAATCACAGCTCACAGTAATTCTCTAGGTCAATGGTTCTCAACTCGGTTGCAAATTAAACCAAATGGGCAGCTTTAAAAAAAAAAACAATGGAGGCTCACTGAAGACCAAGTAAGTCAGGATCTCTGGGAGGCCCAGGCATCAGTACTTTTAGGAACTTCCCATGTGATTGTAATGCGCTGGAGGTGGAGAATCACTAGCAAAGCCTGTCTAGACAGCACATCTTATCCACACCAGATTAGGGGAAATAAGACCATTAATGACAGATGTGAGAGTATCATTACTTTCCACAGAGTTACTTCTGTGCATCTAAGGCTATGACATTTTCTTAATTCCTGTATGATTCTGCTCAATATCAATTAGCAAAACTGACTTGCCGCTCACAGGTGTTGATATTCAGTGGACTTAATACACTTCATTCTCTCCTGGGTGTGGAAAGAACTTTCTCAAACCCCCCTATTAATTATTTGTTATTATAAATAATATATATATCAAATTGTTCCCTCTTCATATAGTCTGAATGGTTCTTAATTTCGTTGAAAATTGTCAGGAAAGGAGAGGTGTGGAAACACCAACAATCTCACCATAGTAATACATCAGAAGTTTAATTTTCTTTTATGTACATATCTTTCCCATGGTTATCAAATATAGAGAATTTAGAATTATATTTATGACTGGAAGTTTCTTTAGAGACATCAATAACATAGTCCTTTAGAAAAGTGCTTCTCAAATTCTAATGTGCATATGAATGAGTTGGGGCTTTTGTTAAAGTGCAGATTCTGCTTCAGGAGATCTAGAATGTGGCCTGAAATTCTACTTTTCCAACAAGCTCCCAGGTAATGCTGAAGCTACCGGGTCACAAACAACAAATTGAGGAGCAAGATTTAAAGCCCAGGGTATAAGTTGAAATTGAAACTGCCAGAGTCTGAATTCTGTCACCACCAGTGGATGGCCTTGGACAAGTCACTCAGTCTCTCCATGCCCCATTTCCTCATCTCTAAAAAAAACCACAGTAGCTACCACGAGGATTGAAAGCGGTACTTCATGTATTGCATTTAGAATGTTGGTGATATAGTATGTACCCAATATAGCTTACTTTGTTTTATCATTATTATTGTTATAGTCAAGTTCAATTCCATACTTTTTCAGCTGTCAAAAGCGTGACCCAAACAATGAAAATGATTCGCCTAAAGTCACAAGCCAGGATTTCAACCCAGATTTCAAAACCCTTAATTCACTCTTTATTCCTCTGCAGTAGCATTCTGCTCACTTCTAGATCACTTTGGACATCTCTCTACTATAGCCTTTGTTGTAATGATTATAATCACTTCATGGTGATTATTACTTGTGGTGGATTAAAATATGCCCTGAGATCCTTTGAAACTTTTCAAAAGGTGTAGCCTAATCATTGTATATGGGCTGGAATTAGTGACTCATTTCTAATGAATAGAGTAAGACAGAAGTGACAGTTTGTGACATCTGAGACTAAGTCATAAAAGGCACTATGGCCTCCTTCTTGCTTTCTCTTAGATGACTCACTTTGGGAGAAGTCAGCGGCCATGTTGGAAGGATAGTCAAGCAGCTACATGGAGATGTCCATATGTCAAGGTATTGAGGCCTCCTCCCCTCCCGAGCAGGGAAATGAGGCTTTCTGCCAACAGCTAAAGGAGGGAGCTGCATTAGAAGTGTATCCTCTAGCTCCAGCCAAGCCTTCAGATGACTATGGCCCCAGCCAACATCTTAATTACCACCTCCTGAGAGACCCTAAGCCAGAACCACGCAGTTAAGCTTCTCCTGAATTCCTGACCCATAGAAACTGTGAGATAATACTTTTGTTGTTTTAAGCTGCTAAGTTTTTGTGTTAATTTGTTGTGCAGAAAAAGATAACTGATACGTTATTTACTTTTCTGTGGTCTCTAATAGACTGAAAGCACAGTATTGGACTAACACAGACTGGACGAGCATCATTAATCCATTTATTCATTGAATCACTCATTCACGATCACATCCATCCATCCACCCATCAAATATTTATTGAGAATCTACAATGTTTCAGACGTCACTTCTAGATGTTGGGGATACAATGGTTGAATGTGATACAGATCCTCTCCTTAAGGAGCTTACAGTAAAGGTAAGGAAAGAGATAAGTATTCAATGAATATCTGATAAGTGACTTGAGGTAGAACATAGTAAATAAAGTAGAATCTTAGCTAATACTAAGTGTTTTAAAGATGTGATAGGGGTTAAGCTCAGCATGCTCCACTTCACTGGCCCGGGTTTGGCTCCTGGGCGCAGACCTACACCACTTGTTGTCGGCCATGCTGTGACGGTGACCCATATACAAAATAGAGGAAGAGTGGCACAGATGTTAGCTCAGGGCAAATCTTTCTCAAGCAAAAAGATTGGCAACAGATGTTAGCTCAGGGTGAATCTTCCTCAGAATAACAAAAAAAAAGATATGCTAATTTCTCTGATTTAATCACACTGAGCCAAACTGTGTCTACTCCCTCTCCAAGTTCAAGGCAAGCAAGAAAGTCTAGAGCAGACTCATTAGCTGGTGATGATTTTGTTTGTTTGTTTGCTTGTTTTAATCCCCTAGTAAATTAATAGATTAAGGCAATGATTACAGGGATGTAATATTTCTAAAGGACAGGCATCCAGAACTCATATGCATCCAAATGGAAGTACACAAAATCACAATGGTTGTACACACATTCTTCAAAAATTAAGAAAAAAAAAAACTACTAGAATTTGATTAAACTTTTATATATAATTATCAATATACTGAAAATTCAAGGGAGAGAGAAACATGTTAACACCACAAGGAGCAAAACCCAAAGTGTGGGAAAATATACAGGAAAAACAATGCAGGTTTCTTCAACACATTCAATACAAGAAAAATAAATAAATAAGAAAAGGAAGTCTATTAGATTAAAAAATAAAAGACTTCAAACTCATAGCAACCAATTACAATGTATTGCTTTTATTTAGCTCTCAGTTAAATTCCTAAAAGAGAGGAAAGAAAGAAAAACAGATACATGTTTAAAACATTAAAGAAAATTATGAAAATATTAGCAAAATTTGAACACTGACTACATATTGGATGATGTTTAGGGATTATGACGTTTTGATTGTGTTTTCTTAAAATAGTCCCTAGCATTTAGAGAAATCTACAGAATTTATTACAGATGAAGTAACACAATATCTAGAGTTTGCTTCGAAGTTTGCTTCTAGAGAGGGACAAGTACGACCATGAACTGATAAATTCTGAAGCTCAGTGACGGGTATACGGAGTTTCATTAAATACCACCTTCTGCTTTTATATATGTTTGAAATGATAATGGACTGTTTTTTTAAATTAGGAGATTTCAGATAAAACTCCAGGTTTTCAAATCCTCTTAAAATCCAAGCATCTGGCAATAAGGAATTGCAGCTGAGAGCTGAGAGCTCTCCTTTAGACAGCCCGTGCTGTCTCAAGCTGACCACGGCCCTCACTATTTCCTATTGTCTTTGCTTGACCAGTTTCAGTCATGTACACTATTTTCCTGAGCACTCAATGCACTTGACCTTTAGGGAAACTAAACTTTTCTGCAGCCCCATTTGGAAACCAAGATGGTGCCAAGGTACTCTAGTGACAGGGAAAGAAAATGAAGCCAAGAAACAACTTAGAGGCAGGGTTAATCTGATTCAGCCATTTAACCTCTTTCCGAGGTTAATTCAAAAGCTTTAAGTTATAAGAAACCTCTCTTCTAGGAACTCTCATTTGCCAGACAAAAGACAGAATAAAAATGAGCCATGTACACCCAAACGGCTGATCTGCTATTTCCTAAGGCTTTTGTAGAAGCTCAAATATAAAATGATACCTTTCCTACTGTTTCTATTACAAATTCACTTAACATTTTAAAATCTCTTTTTAATTCTTCGAGACTGAAGAAAAGAGACTCCCATTATCATACACATGGCTCTCAGTGTAGGTAACTCTGTCTTTTCTGTTTCTAGGTTTGCTTTCAATTGTTAGTCAATTATAGGAATAAGTTCTTGGTGTTATTAAATGGATTCCATTTTAGATAAAGCAGATTTTGCACTGCTAAAACCACTGGCATTGAGTGATAGCTATGTAAATGAAAAATAGGAGATAATTACCCTGGATCTGTTCTCTGCATTAAAGTGGGAAAAAATGCAGGCAAAGATTAAAAATGGCCAAAAAAACACCTCATGGTGGCCACATACTACAAAAGAAAAATAAAATGCTCATTTAAAAATTAAGGTGTTTAATGGAACAACTTACAAATACTTTTAAAAAGAAAATGTGGCACCAAGAATGTCAGAGCAGACATTTACCAAATAACTAATGGTAATAAAGTTTATTTTCTTGTATTTATGGATAGCTCTTTTATATATGGGGTTTCAATTATGTCCACATTAATAAAAATAAGTATTATTATTGCTAACATTAATATATGTGCTGGGTACCATTCTAGGAATGTATATAAATCATCTCATTTAATTCACAAAACAATCCTACAAATTAGCTATAGTTATTACCCTCTCTCACTCAACATTTTTGTCAGAGAGGAGAAACAAGGTGATGGGAGGTTAAAACCTTCTTAAATCATAGAGTTAACCAGGAGGGGAAACAGGACACCAACCTAAGCATTATGCCTCTAAAGTTCTGGCCCATATCCACTGCATTATTTTTCTTTAACCTGGTATCAACCATGTGATTTGAGGGTCTGGAAGACTCTTCTCGCCGTGACACTGCTTTTGCAATCATTTTCCTGACTGTCCACTGTCATAGGGAAAATTTTAGTTTTTTTTCATTTTTTCTGGCAGTTCCAGGGTCTCAAAAATCCATAATCTGGCCCAGTAAATTCCCTGCAAAGGAGAATGAGCCTTGGAAGATGGTTGCTGCCCTCTCGGTCTCCACCCAGTGCTGCAGGTCTGGCTTTGCAAGTGTAGCTGGAAAGACAGTTGTTTTCAATGCTGAGTCTGGGGAAAGGGTTTCCTTTGATAAAGATCAAAGTTCTTACATGTAATTTGGAGTATCGTCTTAAGCCCTAGCATTTTGGAGTCCAATTTGAGAATCTGTAAGCTACTCACCTACTACAACATGTTACATTCAATTCCAGAGATTTCTCAGATTCCCAAAGCCCACCCAAAGGATGTCCTAGAAGTCCATGGACCCTAGTTTAAGATCTCTTTCTCTTATGACTAAGCCATACACCGTGTCAAAAAGATGACGATCATTTCTAAAAACTGAAAACAAGGCAGTGTGTACAGCATCAGGCAAAAAGAATTGGATATGAACCTGGCTCTACCACTTACCAGCTGTATAAACTTGGTCAAGTTCTTCCTCCAACTCTAATTTCCTCATTTCTAAAGTGGTTTTATTTATAGTTCCTACATCATAGTTGTTGGAGGAAGTAATTATATTATGTAGTTCAATACTTAACACATAGTAAATACTCAATATATGTTATCGAAATGGTAAAGATATGGTGACACAGATATTAATATCACTATGACACGATAAACCTTAATAAAACCAAGGAAAGGATGAGGAGGAGTTTAGGCACCAGTTGGCTTTATTTCTGAGGACAGAATGGTAGGAAACTGGCTTAACTGAATAAAGCAGAATCTATTTGCCTTGGGATAAACAAAGGCCTTCATGACAGCAAGAATTAATGAATACTGAAATTATTTCTTTAAAGAATTCACTAGATACAAATGATAAAGACTCATAGTTTTGGAGAAGGTCCTTTTATTTGTTATTTCATCTAATTCTCACACAAAATTTCTGAGATAGTCATTATTATCACCTGCATTTTTCAGATAAGAAAACTTGAGTTTGAAATGAATTGTGTTTTATTTAAATCCAAGCTATTACTATGTAGCACAGAAGAATTTGAATCTTATTCATTGGTTCCAAGCTCATTCCAAGAAATAAAGGAAGAAAGGAAGGAAGGAAGGAAGGGAGGAGAAGGAGAGGAAGGGAAGACTAGCACCATAGATTAGAGGGTGTGTCTACGCAAGCTCTGAAGGCCACTACTAGCCTTAAAATGAGGTAAAAACAACTGAGTACTTCATTTAAAATTGTAGATATAAACTTGTATTTGAGGGAAACACAAAATCATCATCCAGTAGTTTTTTTCTTTCTTTGCAAAACATTTCACTTTAACAAGATGGTAATTCAATTTTGGTTCCTTTTGATTGTCTGTTCGAAGGGATGCAAATTTCCGAACAATCGAGTTTCTCACTCAGCAACCTTCTCCTGGTTGAGAATTTTCTTAATTAAATGTAAACACATTTGGCAAGCCATTGTAGTAAGTGTCTAAAGGCCTCCCATGATGATGTGAGTTGTCATCAGAGTCCCCATCAGTTATGAGTGTTTGCTTTGAATACCAAGTGATTTCCTTAAGGACCAGGCCCTAGACAAAAGACAAACTTGAATCTTCAGCAACAATCTAAGTAGGCCATTCTTGACAAAAACAATAGACAATTGGAAAGACAATTTCCACTGATGCACCAAGATATTTCATAGATGCTTCAGAGCCAATTAGCTCTATAACTCCTTCTGGATCAGAGCGATACCTTGTCACAGGAAGAAAATCCATCCATTGTAAGTGATCCTGATCAAAAGGCCAAAGGATAGCTATAGATAAGGATGCTTATTTTAAAAAATTTGCATTCTCACTGTTATTTACAGACATCATCCAAATGAACATGGTACCATCTTGCTACAACAGGAAGCACATTTGTATGACCTTTCATTTCCTTGTTACATGTTAGGATTTTTGGCTTTGAAAAAGATTATGATTTACCTTAATTTCAATGCGGGGCAGGAAAAGAGGGAGTATTTTGAACATTTCTTGTATTCCTAATTCTTCAGGGACAGTTGGGCCAAGCTCCAAATGTCCTTGGTGTCAACAGTTAGTTAACACGGGTGAATGGCCTATTTCTCAATACTGAAGTCTGTCAAACTTATATGCAGTTTCAGTTTGATTTAATTTGAAGCTACCGCTACCTACTGTACGTCACATACTTAGTGTTTTCTGCCTCAAGAAAGTAACACCTAAGGGTGAACTTGAACTTTTCTTGTGGCATCAGATGATGTAAAATTCTTTCATAAATAATATATATTAGCAAGAGGAAAATACAAGCCATATTTTCCAGGGCAGAGCAAACTCAGACAGGAGTTGGTAATTCAGAACTTTTCATTTTAGGCCATGAGGCTACTTCCAGGCTCAGGTCAGTGGCTGAGAATTGGGAAAATAAAGAGCGTGTGAGATAATTTGTGCTTAGAGACTTTGAACTAGTCCAAATATTGAGAGAGATTTGCTAATAGCCTTCTCTGAATCTCTGTGAGTTAGCAAGATAACAAATATTATCTCTATTTTGGGGATATAATACCTACTATAGAAGAGTTAAAGTAACAAGGAGGATCTCTAAGGCTGATAATATCAATAACTAATATTTGCATTGATGCTCTCACTGTTTCATATAAACTGTTCCATTTCATCTTTACAACCATCCTACAGGTTAGGTGTAGCTATCATTTCCATTTGATTGATGGGGAAACAGAAGCTCAAAGGGACTAAGGAACTTGCTAAGGGACACACAGCAGCTGTTCAGTGGCAGGGCCAAAAGTCAAGAGAAGTTCACCTGCCCCAGTTCTGAGCCTTCTCTTCATTAGCCACACTGTCACTAATCATTTGAGAAATCTAATTTAAGCTGGAGACCCAAGTAGAAATACCTCTGACCAGTACATTGGATCTATCCAAAAATAATAGCCGAATTAGCTCTATCAAGTTGTCAAGTTTTATTGTTACTCTTAATAAACAGACACTCTTACACTCCTCGAGATATTCCATATTGTTTGAAGTTATTTACGTATTTATTGATTATCAGTACTATTTGTCAACTATTTTGAAGGACAGTCACCTCTTTTATATATGTGTGTGTATATATAATATATTTTATATATATATATATAAAATATATAATATGCCACCTCTATTTCAAATACCAGCAGGGCCACCCAGGGTGGAAAGGTCTCAGTGGAGCTTCCAGACTCAGAAAGACTAGGAAGAAGGACTTGGCCACCCACTTTTGAAAAATTAGGGCCATGAAAAGTCTACGAATAGCAGCAGAGCACTGTCTCATATAGCGCCGGAAGGTGAGAGGATGGCACCAAAAGACCAGGCAGGGTTCCCCTCTTCTGTACACAGGGTCTCTAGGAGTTGGAGGTGACTCCAAGGCACTAACAACAAATACATACATTTATGTATACATACAAATACATATATTTACACATGCACACATATATGGCTATATGTAATGTGATATTTTTACAAATTATTTTTCTAATCATGAAAATTAATTTAATGAAAATTTTCTAATTTCTCCTCCCAATATGATTTAGTGTGGCTCACATTATTATTGTAAAATTAGACAATGAATAACAAAGTCATGAAGAAGGAGAGAAAAGATATAATAGTCACAAAGACTACTATTATTACCATGGCAAAACAATAACTATTCCTTCGAGTTTCCTTGCATCCAGAGTAAAAAGGCAAAGATAATTGGATAAGCAATCTCCATGATCTCACAGAAAGAAGCACATCAACTCATCAAGAAATGATATGAACAGGAACTTTTCCAGTGGACATTCATGGTGAATGACACTATGGATTTCTTAGACTACAGTTCACAGCAAATCGAAACATGTTCTTAACACAATTTCTGGTGATCTAATTGGTGTGAACTTGAAGCTCAGGATATCTACTGAGTTTCATTAAGGATTAGTGATCCAATTAGTTTTCTGTTATCCTAGCTATCTAGAAATGATAAAGGCTATGACATACAGTAGACGAGTGTTCCTAAACTCCTGGGGAACTTTTTCAAAATAAAGATTCAAAGCCCTACTCCTTTGAAATTCAGGTTAGCAGATATAATGGATTTGGGGATGGGGAGAGTAGGAGGGTTGCCAGTTATCTATCTCCCCTTCTGATTATAGCATCCCATTTTTCCTTCGAGGAGTCATGCCTCTCCTGTATCCAGCGGTGTGGTTTGAATGGAATTGGCTCTATACCCTTTACTGCATGAGTAGGCACGTGACACAGTTCTGGCCAGTGAGAGCATTCCTCTCCACTGACCACATTGCCTGGCTCAGCAACAGGGCAATGAGACTCAATACTGAGCCCTTGGATGGAGCTGTTAGGAAAGACACACTCTCTATATGCTAAGCACAGTGTGAAGATGGGAAGTAACTCTGCTGCTGCCTACAAATAGAGCCAGCAGACAGAAATGCAGAGTGACAGTGAACACTCTGATGCCATTTTTGGTGCTCCTGGATACTCCTATATCTGAAGTGATCCTGGATTTATAATTTATATTGAATTATTAATACTTGCTATTACAAAAGTCATAACTAACAATGCCTACTGAATCATCAGTATTTTTAAATCATACAAACAAACCTTCCTGGATGAGTTTCATGATCAGCCAAGTTAGAAAACCATTGCATAAATGTTCTCAAGAAGCATATCTTAATATATTAGCAAACATTCAAATTAGCATAAATCACTATTAAATATAAGTTCATTCCTAAAATGCAGTAAGTATTACTGAAAAGTTTGAGATGCTTTCTGAATTTTAAAAATGCTGGGGTTAGATTATAGGATGAAATTCTTTTATCACACTCTTAAAATATGTTACTCGTGTGCTATGAATGAGCTGTAGGTTTGGCAAGAAACAGGGATCCCATCTGGTTGGGAGTGGAAATGGAGCCAACTGATGCCTACTCAGACAGAGTCACTGGGATGGTCACCTCCACTTGTAAGCAGAGTCTTTAGGCTGTTGTAGAAGGTAGTCCTGAGAGGAACTACTGAGTGAAATTGTAAAGCCCACGGTCCTTACTGGCAGTGAAAATGGAGAAAAATATCTAGCATCTGTTGCTCCACCATGATGTGTTGACTTGGCCAAGGACATGAACTACCACCTGGGCCTCTACCTCAGCAGCTGGCTGGCTGCAGAATGTGGGCATCCTCATATGGACAAGGTGCCCTATCAAGCTTCTCACGGAGCCTGGTACAAAGCCAAAGCGCAGTCTGTAGAGGGGCTCCTGATGTCCACAACTCCAGCCAGTAGCTTGAACTCTGAGTGCTCTTATATATTGATTTGTCTCTCCATTGTCTGATGTGATTTTTAGAGGCATTTGTCTGATTTTTTTACAAGAATCTGAGCTTGTTGTAGGATCCCTAATCCAACAATGCAGTGCATTTTGTAAATTAGAATTTCATTATTTTGAAGCACTTGACGTGGAAAAATTTGATTGGATTTTAAATCCATTCACATGATCCCAATAAACTGAAAAGAAAGGTGTTGAAATTTTTAAACATAACAATATAATTTTTAAATGGGTATAAAATTGTTTTAATTCCTTTCTTATCCATTTATGTGAATGAAGTTTCTGGTTAAAGATGCTTATCAAGAATTTGAAGATATCATCATAAAAAAGTCTTGATCAGAAATTTCATGTAACCATTTCAATTATAGAACTAGTTCTTAAAAATAGTTTTGTCCTCAAAGGAAAGTTCAAGTTTCTCATTAATGATAACTTAAACAAATTTTATTTAAAAGTTCCACCTAATTCAATATTTCATATTTGTCCTACTGCTTTTATAATTCTAACCAGTTATATAATATATAAAAAACTATTTTCACCAATCCTCATTTGTTTACTTTGAAATCCTTCCAGTTCATCTCAGTGCACTATACACATGTAATTCTTATTTTTATTTTATTTTATTTTTTTGTGACGAAGACTAGCCCTGAGCTAACCTGTTGTCAATCCTCCTCTTTTTGCTGAGCAAGAGTAGCCCTGGGCTAACATCTGTGCCCATCTTCCTCCACTTTATATGGGATGCCACCACAGCATGGCTTGACAAGCGGTGCCTTGGTCTGTGGCCAGGATCTGAACCCACGAACCCCGGGCCTCCAGAAGTGGAGTGCGCAAACTTAACCACTATGCCACCGGGCTGGCCCCTCTTATTTTTATTTTTACTATCATAGCCTATAAGATGGGCCCAATTATCCTCACCTCCTTTTATTAATTCTCATATTTAGTCACATCCTACATTGCTTATGGCTGACCTGTATAACCATGAGGTATTCACAAATGATGGAGTATGACTTCTAAGGTTAAGTCATAAAAGTCTACATGGCTTCTACCTTAAGCCCTTAGGGATTATTTATTGTGGGGAAATACCAAGATGTAAAAACACTCAAGCTTCCCTACAGGGTGGTCCACATAACAAGGAATTAAGGCCTCTCTCCTCTAACCAGGGCTAACTTGCTAGACATGTGGATGCACCATCTAAGAAGTGGATCTTCCAGTTCCAGTCGAGCCTTCAGCCCTGGTTGACATCTTGACTCAAATCGCATGAGAGACCTTGAGTCAGCTAAACAGCTCTAATTTTTCCCGACTCACAGAAACTGTACGAAATAATATTAATAATAAATGTTTACTGTTGCTTTAAGCTGCTACATTTAAGGGGAAAATTGTTACACAGGAATAGATACATGTATCATTGTATTATATCATTACTATAGTACTACTTTGCATTAATTACTACTGCTGTAGCAATCACCCAGCACTTACCTAAAATTGCAAAATAAAGGAGAATTGAAGCATGTGCTTGACATAAACCTAGACTCATTCACTAGCTCAGTGACTCATTTCCAGATGAGTCTTAGAGTGAGTAAAATTCATAGTAGTTTCCTAGCAATATCTCAGAGTTTTATGTGGTATGATCCTCTGAGGACCACCCCAAAATGTTAAATCGTTGTACTGCAATGGTCTATGGTATGCGTTTATTGCAGAGCGCTGTAACTCTTGATGCCTCTACCATTAAGCTAGGGACCATTCCTGTTTCTGCACGTCTCTACATTCCCAGTGGCTAGCAGAGTGCTCGGGATAAAGTAGGTATTCAATAATACTTTCATTTATGTATTCAAAATATATTTAAGCATCTTACATACGTATATTAGTGATTCTTTGTCAGTCACCTATACGTTTGAATATCGTGTAATCTGTTAAATGGTGCGTAATATAAAAGCTATGCTTTAATGAGTAATGCTATCTGCCAGGCACATTAATTCTAATTTAATCATCAGAGCAACCCTATCATTACCCTATTTTGCAAATGAGGAACCCGAGTCTAGTGAAAACTATGCAAACTTCCGCAAACACAAATAAGAGAAAACTGTGGCATGAGATTAGAAATGAGGCAGCTCTGTCTGATTCAGGGCTCATGTTCATAATCACTGTACCCTCAAGGTATTAGCCTTCTTTCAGAATTCTTAATGACTCAGTCTTCAAATAGAATTAATTGTTTGTCTTTTCATACTTCTGACATTTTTTTTGAAACTAAAACAATAGATATGTAAGGAAGTCTTTCAAATTGTCTGGAATGTTTCCCATTAATGAAAGTGGAATATTGAGGTTATAACTTAAGATTATTTCTACCATTAATCAAAAGTCTAGAATTAAAGATTAAAATGAATTAAATATCTCAGATAAGTAATTGGCGTAGAGGACTTAATGACTACTGCAGTAAGAGTCCATGCAATGTGAATCAACATGCAGATGGAACGTCCACCTGCAAGTGGTGTATAATTCATGTTTATTGCAGAGAAAAGTTTGATGCGGGGCTATAAATGTGAAAATAAAGTTTTAAAATGACTTTGTTTCTCAGTCAAAAGAGTCAGTCCAAAGACAAATTGATAAACAAAACTTACATTGAGCACATTTTGTTCAAAAATAAATTAATTTCAAAGCCCTTAATTCAGTTTTAAAAAGTGAAACCATTCTAGTAACTCAATTTATCTGTAACTTACTCTTTTTTCAACTCAATTTAAAAGTTAATCTTATTATATTTTAAATTCTAAAATAAGCTGTTCTTTATATGTGGGAAGAGCCTATTTTCCAGTTTACAAATAGGTATATTTTTCATTTGATCATAATAGATATACAAATAAGTTCATAATTAACTAGCTCATCTATAAATTACACATACATAAAATTAATATATGTATGCCCCCCAAACTATACCATATTCATATGCACACAAAAATAGCCTTTCTAAAGCTTTGCATGAATATAAACTCTCCAATAGTTTTTTTTTTAATTTTTATTACTATAATTTCTTTACTTCATTTTGGGTTATGTTGGAAGGCTGGAGTATCAGTTACCCCAGCACCTGACTTTAGAACTTGCTGAAAAATGCCATTACTTCACTGAATATCCCCCAATTGGTAATACCATTGAGATATATTACGTTATTTCTAATCATTGTTTCCTCTTTCCCTCTCCACTGATATATTGAAGTATGTCTTGAAGGACCCTGTAGTCAGAGTACACGTCCCTGCACCACTCTTAGGCTCTATCATGCATCCTGCTTTGGCCAACGGAATGTGAGCAGGGGTGCCATAGGCCATGTTCAAGCAGAAGTTTGGTCTGTTTCTTGCTTTTCCCATTCCATGAGAATGGCTGTTCCAAACAGTGGCCAACTCTTAAGCCTGAGTTCCAGACAGAGAAGAGACATGGAAATGTATCAGTCAGTCCACAACTGCTGATGCATTTCGCATATGTCTGTGGTTGTAATCCACTAAGATTTGAGGATTGTTTGTTAAAGCATTTGATTGAAACAATCATCTTCCAATGGGACTGTTGTGTAATTTAAATGAGATAAAATCTTCGAAAGAGAAGAGACATCACAATTTATTGATTGCCTACTATCCCACTTAATTCAGACAATACTATGTGAGGTAGGAATTTGTACCCATTATACAGATAAGGAAACTGAGGTTCATAGAAATTAAGTTACTCCAAATCACAGAGCAAACAAGTGGTAGAGATAGAAATTACACTTAGTTCTAACAGCCTCTATTTCTAGTCCGTGCTTTTCCTATTACACTTGGAAATCTCAGAATATGCTTTATAAAATGTTAAACCCTATATCATTATTGTTGCAGCTGCATTCATGTTGATGAAAAAATTGTAATAAAAAACTTTAACATAAGAGAGAACAAATCTTGAAAAACTTGTAACCCACTCTACTATGTTCATATAGCACATAATGAAACCAATGTAGTTTATTATTGGAAGTACATATTATGTTCTGAAGTTTAATTTAAAAAACTTAATACACCTTTTATTTCAGATATAGTAATCATATCCACTTAAGCTATTAACACATTAAGCCAAAGTTTCTATTAAAAGAAGATAAAATAACTTATCCCTATAGAAAGGCAACCTCAGTCATGGCAACTGATGATGAAAATATTGTCCAAGATAGCTAATAAAATCAGTTTTAAAGTGGAAAAAAAAATGAAACAAGTAAACAAAAGAGCTACAGAAGAATGAATTAAGCATATGCATATTCAATTTTTACTCTCACATACAGTGAGCTAAAAATAATAATTAAAAACAAGATTCTAAAAGTATTAACATATCTGTTTTTGTTTTGTAATCATAACTTCTTACTATGTTGCAGGTACATGACAATTTTTTCATTCTGAAGTATTTCATCTGGATTCAGATTGTTTGTAGGTCAGGGTACTGGTGGATAGTCCTCCTTTCAGACTGCTTCTGTGTTCTCCTCTTCCCCGGATTTGTTTGCCAGAGACTTGGTTCTGGTGAATAAGACTCTCTCAGCTCCCATAAAGAATCCTTGGCTCAAGCTTCTGTTTGCATGAAGCAGGAAATCAGCCACATGAACACAGATGGGAGATAAGACATAAAGGTTGAAGGGAAGGAAGACACCCTCTGCCTTTGAGACAGAAAATGTGAGGGTTGTAGTAACTCTGACTGAGACTGCCCTCACTGTTTACGGGAGAACATTTGGTGCATTTTCTCACCAAAGAGATTTCTGATAGTTGCAAAATTTACTAAGAGAAGCACTTTTTTAGGCCATAAGGGAGTTCAGGAGCCAACTCACAAATACGGCATTGCCCAGAGAGCCACTGACTACTTCATAGAAAGCTGAAGTTAACTGACATGACAATCACACTTTACAAATGGCTCTTAAAACCTGATTGTGCCTTTATTATATAACACTTCAGAAATGATTTCCCTCACTTTAGTTCTATTGGGGCTCAGGGCAGGCTGCCCCAAAATACACCACGTTGGCATACTGATTATCTTGAATTAGAGTTACTTAAGAAATAGCCGGTACAAAAAGGACACTCCGACCATCCTTTGTCTCCCTGAAAGCAGGAAATAAATCTTTCATATGAAAGGTACCCTCCCTGCACCAAGAGGCAGAGGGACATCCTTACCTCCAGAGATACGGAATTCAGGGGTGAGAAGGCTGTGTAAACAAACTCTGCTTAGTGTCTTTGCAAATTAGTACCCAAGTCTAAGTTTCTCTGTCTTGTCAATTCCTCACAATTTCATTGTTTCTTTGTTTCAAAAGTATAAAAACTGCCTGCTTTGGGTCACATATCTATGGGACCTCTGTATGCACAAATCAAATTTGTTTTTTTCTCTTATTAAACTGTCTTGTGTCATTTTAACTATTAGGCCAGCCAAAAGAACCAAGAAGGGTAGGGGGAAATCTTCCCCCTCTCCGACAATTCTTTAAAAAATTAGTTTAAAAAACTCTTTATTGAAGTATAACATACACAGAGAAAAGGACACACGTTGCAGATATACAGCTGGATGCATTTTTACAAAGTGAGCACATCTATGCATCTGGCACCTAATTAAAGAAATAGAAAATTACTAATGTTCCAGAAGCTTACATTTGCATCTTTCTAAAGCTCAATAATTATAATTTAAACTCAATTTTCATCTGTATTAGGGTTTAAGTGATATGGAAGAAGTCAGAAAACCTCTTCCCATGGATTCTTGATTAGACATAACCTCTTCTCTGGGTACTATTTCTTTGGCCATCACTATAGCCTCTTTTTTTTTTTTTTTTTTTTTGTGGGGAAGACCAGCCCTGAGCTAACATCCGTCGCCAATCCTCCCCTTTTTGCTGAGGAAGACTGGCCCTGGGCTAACATCGTGCCCATCTTCCTCCACTTTATATGGGACGCCGCCACGGCATGGCTGACAGGCAGTGCGTCGGCGGGCGCCCGGGATCCGAACTCGTGAACCCTGGGCTGCCAAGTGCGGACTAAACCGCTGCGCCACCGGGCGGCCCCACTATAGCCTCTTAAAGAGGCTTTCTTTCAGTGTTTTTTCCTGCATGCTCACTTTTGAGAAAAATCTTTAAATGTTTGGCCCACTTTTTCTTAAATAGCTGTCCTAAGTAGATTTTATGTCCTTATTCCTTTGATTTCTGATATGATTCCATCAGATTAAATAAAGATTTGAACCTAAATCAATTTTACATGGTCCAATTTTAACAAACATTCCATAGAGAAGGACAAATTGCCATTGCATCTCTTCAGCTTTCAAACAATTCCCTTTGTAAAGTGTAGTAGTGGTTATATCAGACAGTATAGGCTAGGTTATGCTGCCATAACAACCTCAACAACTCTGTGGCTTAAAGCAAGTGTCAATAAAATATGGCCCATGGGCTGAATCTGGCTGCTGCCTGCTTTTATAAATAAAATTCTATTGGAACACAGCCATGTTCATTCATTTACTTATTGTCTATGACTGCTTTTGCACTACAATGGCAGAGTTGAGTAGCTGTGACAGAGACCATATGACCCGCGAGGACAAAAATATTTACTATCCTGTCCTTTTCAGAAAACGTTTGTGGATCTCTGAGTATAGCAACAAATTTTATTTCCACACATATATCATGAAAAACATAGGTTGGCTGAGAGAGACTACACTCATTGGGGCCATGTAGAATTCCAGGATAAACGAATCTCTGTCCTTTTATAATGCCAACAAGGATTTACCAGAGGAGGAGAAGAGGGCATGCAGAACTGTACTCCAACTCTTAAGTGCATTACTTCTACTTACTTTTTATTAGCCAAAGAAAGTCATGTGACCCTCTCTAACATCATGATGATGGGGAGTGTAACCTGTCTGCTCTGGGTGGGGAGAACCAGAAATAGCAATAGCACACCCTTAAATAAAATCTCCTTTTAAACACAGAAATACAAAACCCAACTTAATCTAGCTATCTGGATACACAAGTTCACCATGGAAGACTTCAGAAAAACACTAAAAATTATTTTTAATCACTCATCATATAATTAGAGGATATGATTATCCAAAAGATAGCAAAAAATATTTTATGTTACTATCACTGGCCAAGGTCCACAAAAGTAAAAATCATAACAGCAATAGTAAATTGTTTTTAAAAAGAACCAAAAAACTGTGATATTTTAGATTAAAGAATTAACATGTCCAGGATAAACGTTCTACTAGTATTCTTCAAAATGTTTCTTTTAAAAATTTTAACAGAAAAAAAAAGTGTTATATCTTTCTGCTTAAAGTATTGGGATATTATAGCAATTTAATTACTCATTGGGTCATTTTTAGAAAGTAGTGTCTCTGGACTCTTAACATATTGTTACCAATTTTTTTTTAAGGACAACAAATACTGTTTCATTTATACAAAACCAGGCAGAAAATGTGAGAATAGGAGAATTACTTCTCCTCTCCCTGAAAACATGCTCAGGTTTCCTCCATCAGAGAAAAAAATCCACATTCCTCCCCTGCCACCTCCCTGCAAACAATCTCCGCTCATGCTGCTGCTCCTTGACCATCAAAGTCTGTGGAAGAGTAATTCACGTAACTACAATCCAACAGTCTTTTCTTGGTCCTGATTCTCTTTCTAAATATTTTACCTTAAAAATGCCCTTTTCCATGGACTCCAGTAGTGCTGTATTTTCTCCCTTTCTTCCCTTACCTCAAAATATCCCTTTCCACATCTTGTATTAAACTCTTTATATAATCACATCTAAGATGTTATTCATCAAATTTCCACTAATAAACCTATTATTATTTTCTATTCTTGGCAACCCTATTCACTCTTAGGCAGCTACCATCTCCATGCAGTTGACTCTTAAATCTACAACTTCAATCCATAACCCATTCCCAAGTTCTCACCCCCCCCCCACACAACACATGTAACTGAAAATGAATTCATCACTTCCTCTCTTAGTTCTACTTCTTACTGACCTCCTTCCTTGTGCTATGGAAGGAATAGCACACATATGGAACAAAGATTACCCAGTTTCAAAGCCTTTATTCTTACATCTCTTTCCATATCTAATCCATTGCTAAATACAGTAGCCTCTAGAACCATAATTTCCTGTTTTCTCCCCACTGCCAACATTCTTTTCAGGACAACATAATTGCTTACCTTGACCACTGCAATATGCTCCTGACTGGTTTCTCTACATAGTTTCTACACCTCCAAAGTATCCTTTCTGAGATTAGTTTACTTGTTCTGACATGCTACTCTTTTTGAGTCAAAACCATTTGACTACCAACCACGATACAAACCACCCAGCTAAGCATCTAAGGCTTTCTTCCATCTCCCCCTCGAGATCACTTTCCTGATACATGCCATATATTTTATGGAATGTATTAGCCATATCAGTCAATCTGAATTTTTGTCTTTTTCTACTTCCTTGCCTCTTCTCAATCTGTCCACACACCTGAGAATGCCCTCCCTGATATTAACAATGTCATTTATGCTCTGAGGCTTGTATCATTGTGATCTGCTCCTTTTTGATACCTCTGACAAGAGATTTCTGTTTGCTTCCTCATCCTCAGATCTCTCTTCTGTCTTTCCCTGTGTCCCAGGAGGCTGACTCCATTGACTGCATTATCTGGCCTCACATTAGTTGACTTCGAGTTTGATTTGGCCTAGGGGAAGCAGCCGCAAGAAATAAGAGGGTGGGAAGAGAGAGAGTTGGAGGTATTTCTTCCTAACTCTCTCCTTGTTCGAGGCCATGTTTTCTGGCAGTGGTTGCTTTTCTTGATGACTACAGCTCCTGTGGGCAGATCTTCTCCATGCTTCCACCCCTTACTGGGCTTCAGTAAACTATTTTCTCTCCTGGCTGCTTTAGGGCTAAGAGCTTCCCATGATTACTAGCCTCTGCAACCTTAACATCCCTTGTTAGTTCCCTTAAACCTATCCACACCTTTATAAATAGTTCCTTCATTAAAGTTTTTGAATCATCTGAATTGGATTCTGTTCCCTGTTGGCAGCTTTATTGACATGAAGGGATGGCGTTACCCACTTATGAGTCCCCAAAGGCAATTTGTTCTGTTTTTGTGACCCATATCCAATTCTGCAATGCGTTTCAGTTATTTGTATATGCATAGCATCTCTTCCACTTGACTGTAAGTGGAAGTGGTTTCAGGTAAACTATTTACCTTTGCAGACTCCAGATAATCAACACATGGTCTGGCATATGTAGAGACTCAATAAATACTTGTTGAATTGAGTTTACCGAATTGTAGTAAATCATGTCAAAGAGCACATAACACAACAGACAGGGCAGGGGAGGAATACTAAGAGCAAGTTTTCTTGCCAATGCCCATTTTCAAAACTATTGTACCTCTCAGTCTGTGGCTGCACCCCTCTCCTCCCATAACTTCTGTTTTTCCACTTCTGCTTTTGTTTCTGTTTCCAACTCTGTTTTCAATTCAAAGATAGAAAATGTGGTACTACACCTCCTCTCTACCTTTCTATTTCCTTATCTCTGAACCCTCTTCCAATTTCCCCTTAAATGGCAAAATAATGGAAACGAAATGTTTATTAACATGTCTATGTTCCCCATTAGTAACTTCGAAAACAGAGATAACAGTAGTAACTTTTAAATGTCTTAGATGCTGGTGTTTCACTAAGGAAACAAATGAACAAAAAACGTTTGATTTTTAATTATACATAATTTTTTAATTAGAGTCTTCCAATCCAGAATTAATGGGCCTTGAAAAGTAAAATGATACCCATTTTTTGGACCCCCTGAAACAGTCCATGAAGTTGTAGCATTAGATTTGTCTGTTGCTTGCTTGCTTTTAATTTATTTTATTCTCATGGATCGTTTAAATATTAAGGAAGCAATGGACTAAAATATATGGCTACAGGACCAGTATCATTCCAAGATTTTGGCCAAATAACTACTGTATCCAGAATCCCACCACCCGTCTTCAGTCTTCATGGAATTCAAGATAAAAGGGGAAGTTGGGAAGGCTGTCTTTATCTACCAGCCAGGAAGTCCACAGGAAGCCCCGACTGACATAAACAATTGGTACGAATAGCTCTGTTAGACACAGCCTTTTAGGAATGGAGGAATATAGGTAATTCAGAGAAGAAATGGAGGGTCAGCGGGCACCCTGTGCTCTTGGAAGTCACAGAATCAGAGCAACTTACGGAAGAGGAGTTCTGAAGACAAATGGAAGCAATTACTGTTAACATTTCTGAATGTTTCGCCAACGTTCCAGGAGAAGACTCGTTAGCACACATGAGTTTTCCTCTTTTATTCTGGAAACTATATTTCTGGTCATGGATTCCAAGAAAACATTAGCTCTTTTCACAGCTCTGTGACACTGATGATTCGTATTGAGTGAGTGATCAATTAAGACTCCTACATTCTTCTAACCAACAACATTCCTGAAGTCTTATAAGCTATCAACCTTTCAAACCCAAAAGTTGGAACTTTCCTTTACCCACATTCATTCTTGGCTCCTTAGGTTTAAGTCATTTTCTCTTACAATACTTTTTGGTTCTAGATTTACATATCTTATATACTTGCCATCATGGTTATTCGTGGTTGTATAGCCCAGAATGAGAAATGGAAAAAGGAAGAGGGGTCTTGAGAGGAGGAAAGAAGTCTGGGATGGAGTAGGTTTTCCACTCATCTATGGTAGCCATGAAGATATCAATTACAAATGTAAGAATAAGAGATAGAATACTGGATTCCCTCCCCTAACCAGCTAAGCCCCCATAGGCAATTCACCTAATCCTAATTGCTCTGAGGTTTCTCACTTACAAGCTGAGAGTAGCCTTTAAAAAATTCCAGCTTTCATAGATTTATTATTCTATGTTGATCTAAGTAGTGCTAATAGCATTAGCCAATGTGTTAAAATACATGAAGTATATGAAAGAATAAAAGCATATTATTTCTTTTGGACCAAAGAACAACCTTCCAAACTGCTTTTTAAACATAGAAATACCTTCAAATGGGATCTCTTAATGTGTATTCTGCAGACCACTACTTCTAGAACCTTTGTGTAAAAGGGTTCTCTTGTCAATTTGCTCTAAGAAATGTGGCACATTCCTCCTCCCTCCTCCCCCTCCTCCTCTCCTGCCCACTTAGGGAGCACATTTACATTGTAAAAAACTTAAGAAATTCCATCCTAAAGAAAATGGATTTTGTTTAAACTACCATTAAAAGTGATAGGAAATCAGGAGCTTTATTTGACAATAATACCTATTAATATCTCAAGAATCAACTTGAGCCTTAGGAAACATTGCCTTAGGAAGATTTATTTACACGGCCTAAGAATAATCCTACCTTTGGTGTGTATGGAGTGAATAAATTGCCAACTTTCATGATGGTTTGCAATTCAAAGATAGAAAATATAAATGATTTGGAACTTATAGTCCAAATGAAAAATTTGGCACAGGATGAGTACATGCTGTTTGGAAGATTTGCAAATAAAAATTAAATTTTAAGACTTTAATCTCTAGTGCTGTCATGTGAAATGGGATAAAAAAGATATGAAATATCATGAAGTTCTGGCATGGAAAAAAATCCAGTAAGCATATTTCACAGTGTATATCTAAGCTAGCGTTGAGAAGTGTTAATTCTCTAAGCTTTTAGAGTTAATAATTACAAAGATAACATTAAGACCTATCATGAGACTCAGCCAGTAGGAAAATAAATGTAGTGCTTTAAGAAAGGTAATTCCTATGGGCTAGCCCTGGTGGCCTAGTGGTTAAGTTCAGCATGCACTGCTTCAGCAGCCCAGGGTTTGATTCCCAGGTGCAGACCTACACCACTTATCTATCAGTGGCCATGCTGTAGTGGCAGCTCACATACAAAAAGATTAAGATTGGCAACAGATATTAGCTCAGGGCAAATCTTCCTCGGTAAAAAAAACAAAGATAATTCTTAGTGATTGAACAGCATTCTTGAAGAACATTGGGTCCATCTGGTGCCTGATGGAACGCCTGATGGCCACCGAACAGGTCCAGCTGTTAATTCCTGCAAGAGTGGTCCATGATGACCCGAGAAAGCTGGAGTTGTTGCAGCTTCCCTAAATGCCAGACTGTTTCTCAGGGACAATTCATGCAGGAAGTGAGTCTAGCTCTGTGGGCCTGAGTTTTTCCTTTAAGGATACATTGTTCTTTTGGAAAGGAGCAACAGTATCGAAGAGATGATCTCCACCTCCATCACTACCAACCTGGTCCAAACCACTGTCAGGTCTCCCCTGGATCATGTCCATAGCCACCCTCTGTTTCCCTGCTTCCAGAATCTTCCAGCATTGGACCTTAATACTCCATTCTTCCTAGAGCTGCCATGTGATCTTTTAAATATGATAATCTGAACATGTCACTTTCCTGTCAAAATCTCTCTACTGGCTTCTCATTGCACTTATAACATAGTGGCTGCAAGTAACTAGAATGATCTTGCCAGGAACAGCTCTCAAACTTCACCTCAATAGACTTCCACTCCCCTCCGGTATGCTCCTTGAACACCTCAAGCTCACTCCTGACTCAACTCACTCAAGTCTCAACTCAAATGGCTCTGTCTTAAAGGAGTCTTCCCTGATTTTCCATAAATGTATCACAGTTTGTTTTCTTTGTAGCACAAACAAGTTCTAAAACTATATTATTTCCTACCCATTTCTTGTCTGTCCCCCCCACCACTAGAATGTTAGTGCTCTGAATGTAGGGAAATTGTCTGCATTTTTCACCATTTTGCTCTTGGAACTCATATCTGTCCCCACCACGCAGTGAGTGCCCAGGAAACACTTGTCCATAAGGCAAAATAAAAGGCTAGAAGGGAGGAGGGCAAATAGGGAGGGAGATAAAAGGGAAGAGAATTGAAATGAAAGGAAGCTAAGAAACATAAGGGGAAAAAAAAAACAGAAAAAAAATTTTCAGAGAGAAGGGCAGGTACAGAACTATTATTGAATGGGTGAAGAATTAACTGGGTAACAGAGGCCAGGATCAAATTTTGGAAAAATACATAATTTATTCACTCATTCAGTTAGCACTTATTAAATGCTTACTAAGTAACAGGAACTATGGTAAGAATTGAAGGTATGGAGATGAAGGGCATAGCACTTCCAATCCAGAATCCCATTCACTCACGGGAGAGAAGAAAGAGTGAATGACAGAGGGCTGAAGAATGCTAAGATGGAAATATGCAAAGAATGGCCATGGAATTCAGAAAGAAGTCAGTACTCTCATACATAGGTGAAGCCATGACAGGTTTCCTGGAAAAATGGCATTCTAATGAACAAGCAGAAGTTAGCCAAGTGAAAAACAACAAGAGTCTATTCCAGACAGAGGGCTCAGAAAGGAAGAGATACAGAGAGCTTAGAAAATCACCATGGTTAATTCTAAGGTCATGAAATAACAAGTCCGGCTATGAGGCAGAAGCCAGGTATGACCCTCAAGAGGGTGATCATAGTAAGTTAGGAAAACAATGAATACAGTTCAGGAACTAAATTAGTGCCTCTGGCAGAATTACTGGGAGTTTTGAAAGCCTCCAAATGGTGAATTTGAGTCTGGTTTACATTATTGGGCAAGGTCTTCTTACATATTATTCTAGAAAAATATTAAGGTACCATCTATAACTTTATAATTTACCTCCTTTGTAGTCAAGCCCATTCCCAGAGTTAACAACGTGCCCTTGCTACATATAGACCAAACTGCCTCTGTCAGTACCTGCACCCCTTTCTTACCACTTCAGCACCAGCAGCTACGGAATAGTGGAAAGAGAAGTGGAATTCAGTCAGAAAACAGAGATTCACATCCAGCGTCTACCTCATATTAGCCATGTGACACTGGGAAAGTCATTCAACCCCTTGGAGCATCAGTTTCTTTAGCTATAACATGGGATCTATAAAGCATACCTACAAGCGTGTTGTGGGGATTAAATAACATAATGCTTGTGAAAATGATTTGGAAAGGATACATTTAAAACATGATGAATGACAGAAAGACAGGGAGGTGTGAGCCTTGCCTACACCAGTGGCTCCAGCCTCTGTGATCTGTCTGAAGCTGAAGAAAAAGGTGAGGAACTGAAATGGACCGTTTTTCCACCCTAAGCATATACACAAACTGTTTTTGCACATGCACACCCATCATAATGAAATACATTAAGTCAGCAGCCTACTTTCTCCATCTCAATGGGCAAAGGTTTTATTCTACTCCAGGAACAGCTTCTCAACAGTCTATGACCTCACTTTTCTTGGACTTCCTTTTCTGGCAAACTCTGACCTCATAACCGTCATTAGGATGTGACAGCATACCTGAAGGGTGGTCAGACAATTTCCCTCCCTAAAGTCTACAGAAAACATTCAGGGTGACTGCAATAGCCAGAAGAACATTTGTTTCACCAAAAGACAGATGCAGATATAAGTCATGTTAAAACAAATTCTACAATGTTCATAGCAGGCGGTTGGGGGATGGGGAGAGGGTGGATAAAAGATTCATGAAGAAAGAATGAATTAATTTCTGCAGCATAGATATGGCATCTTTTGCCAGGATTAGTATGAAATACCTGGCAATCAATCATTAATGAAAAAACAGGTTACTAATGAGTCCAATAAACGTTGATGGAATGAAATCTATGTAATCCTTACTAAGGACTGTCATTGTAATGCATCAGCTTTCAAAAGAGTTGGGGGATACATATTAGACAGCAGGATTATCAATGAAAGACACTTCAGCTGCACTGATGAAATATTATTCCTTCTTCCCCACTCTTTTGTGCTCTGCTTTTGGTCACAAGATAGGTACTAATTGGTGAAATGATAAGGATAATAATAATGATATAGTTACATTCATTTAGATCTTGACTTTACAGTTTACCTTCTTAAGGTGAGGCTCTACTGTCTCCACAATGATGTGCTAAGGAATTTATGTATATTTTAGCAGGGACTAACCAGAGACCATGTCTTAATGCAGAGAATGTCTAAAAGTCCCCAACTACGAAATGTGGTAGAGCAGGGGGAGAAATATTTCTCAGCAGGTGAGCTCTGATTTGTCCTTCAGGTAATTCCATGGAAGTGGCCATCTGTCAGTGTCCTAAGCCTGGTAAAGCTCTTTGTCTTATGATGACAGAAGAAAACAAATCATGCAAGGGTTATTTTGGTTGTTTTATGGATTAAATGGGATGATCATTTTAGTGAAATCCATCAATTTTTTGGCACTCAGAAAACTAAAAAGTAAATAAAAAAGAAATAAAAGGTCATTTGGGAGTAGGATGGTAGAAAAAAGTTTAATGTACTTAAGTCTATAAATAGGAATTTTGTTAACAGTGGGGTTCTTCAATGTTTAACTTGTAGATGAACTGCATTGTTCAATATCAAGCCAGAAAAAATAAATATCCCACAATAATTTACAAGTTTGTAATGCTCTGGCAAAACATGAATCTTTGTCTTTTTAACAAACCTTGAGGTTGCTTTATGTATGAGAATTATGATAAACAATAAAGAGACCTTCAGTAAACATCTAATTCACAAGTGTCATTGATGTATCCTTTATTACTGTTTAAAAAAATCAACTTCCTAAAACAATTAAGTAGAGTAAGACTTCCTTCTACCCAACACCTAAAGAGTCCTAATCCAGAAACCCTAGAAATTTTCCTCAGTGGGTTTACGACTGTTCCTTCTCTTCCACAGGCTGAAAATATCAGACTTAATTTTTTCTTGAAAATAAAATTATTTACCATGTTTTTGAAAATGCAGTATTTACCATTCATTATTATTGTTCCTTTTTTATTGATCCCTTCCTGCAGTAATTAACTTGGCAAATTTTCTTCCCAAATATTCTTGGATAGTCAGATATATGTGACATTTTAGTGGTTTGTGATTGTGCCTAAATTTTACAGCCTATCTTGTTTTTGCAATCTTTCATTTTTGCATATTGAACACAAAGATAAAAATCAATAAAAATAGAATTTCTAAAGGGAAAGTGGAGAGGATTTGATAGTTAGAGATACTTGGAGAATATCTTTGCCCATTACATTTTTCCTTAAAAGCCAAGTGAACAATTCCATCCCTGGGTATTTCCTCTAGAAAAATGAAAATTTACATTCATACAACATCCTGTACATGAGTGTTCCTAATAGTTGTATTTGTAACATTCCAAAACTGGAAACCACCCAAATGCCCTTTACTGGGTGAATGAGTAAACAAACTGTGGTATATCCTTACAATGGAATACTACTCAGCAATAATAAAGAACGAGCTATAAATACACACAACAATTTGGAGAATTCTCAAATCATGCTGAGTGAAAAATGCCAGTTTCTTCCCGTATGGTTCCATTTATATAACACCCTCAAAAGGACCAGACTAGAGTGATGGAGAACAGATCAGTGGTTGCCAGAGGTTAGCAGTTGGGTGAGAATCTGACTACAAAAGGAATAACATGAAGGAGTTTTTTGAGGGGGAGGTAACGGAACTGCTCTGTATCCTGATTGTGGTGACGTCTGCATGGATCTAGACGTGTTGAAATTCATAGAACTGTACACCAAAACCAGTTTTATTGTGTGATAATTTAAAAAGTAAAATTAGAGAAAAAAGTCATAGGTGTCTTATGGTTGGTTTTGATATTCTGTGTTCTATTTTCTGTGCACTGACTTTGTTGTATCCGAACATGATTTCGATAGAAACTGAGCAGTCCTCTCCTACAAGCTAGAAAACCCAGTTTCAGAGGCTATCAGTTTGAGAGTGATCAAGTGGCCAGAGAATCCCCTATGAGGGAGATGACTTCCCCCCATTAAGGGAATGGCAGGACACTAAGTAATTATCCTGCAACGCAATTTGTACACTCAAGGTGAACGGGCCTGAGCCAACACCAGCCTCTGGATATAGACAATTATTTATAAGAAGAACCAAGGACACTTCTGGAGCCTCATTTAAATAATTTTGAGCAAGGATGGGGAGATTCCATTGTCTTCTTCCAAGTCCCTTGTTCCACTACTGGAGAAAAACACCCACAGCAAAGAAAGCCCAGAAGTTGTGGTGAATTACATAACATGCCTAAATTTAGACCGTGCATGCAAACTATATTAGAGTTCTTAAAGCCAAGATATTTTTCCCTTAAAAGAACACATCTGAATTATAAATGAATCAAACATTTATAATTTAAATATCAAAAATATGCAATCCAGTAGTCAGTTGGGTCTCAAGATCCTTCAGAGTTTTGGTGAAACTTTAACTGAATTCCATGGCCTCCACACACTTCTATAAATTCTTGCCAAGACTCCGTTTTTACCTCTGTATCCATTCTTTCTAACTTCGATCTTCCCCAAGACAAGCCAGAGACAAAATTTAGCTCCTTCAAGGCTTTGCATCAGGGAGAAATCCTGTCCTAATTTAGCATTTTGTAACTTCAATAATTTCACCAGTTTACATTGGATAGATCGTGGAGAGGGGTCATTTCCCCCAGTCTATAGCCTTTTCCTATCTCTTCAGCTTCACACTTTCTCTCCATGTTCTCTCATTTCTTCTTTGGAGTAATGAGTCAGTTTTTTTGTCATTCTCCAGCAGGGAAATTCACTCAGGCCCTGGTGAGTAAGTTTCCCTAACTTGTCTCTCTAACAGGAACTTATATATGAGTGACAAGGAGAATTTTGAGCACGTCATTACATGTATATTGGGTGTGTGTTTGCTTACCACACATGGTATTTAAAGTATTTACTTACACATGCGTGTGAGAGAGATACATATATATGTCACTTAATGCATATCTTTATAATCAAACAATGGAAGTTCTCACATATGGAAAACTGATCTCTTTTATAAACCAGTTAGTTGGATCCCACTGAGGTAGAGACACAGATCCTGAGTACGGAATAGGCAAGAAGAATTGCCACTCAATTTTTTCTTTCATTATAAGGATTTCTTGGGAAGACAAAGAAGAACTGATTAGTGCCACAAACAGGTAGGGATATAAGACTGACACTTGTCTTGGTCTAGAAGAATACAACTAGAAAGGATGCCAAAGATTATTTAGCCCAGGAGTTCCTAATCCGAACTCACGAAACTGATTTTTGATGGGCTTCAAACAGTTCATGTACACCACCTTCTCCCCAAAATTGTATACAAAATTTCATGTATGTGCATTTTTCTTGAGAGAAGATCTATAGTTTTCATCAAATTCTCTAAGGTCTGTGACCCCAAAAGTACAAAGTATAATTGAATAAATTATTAATACTATGATCTGATTATTCAGGTAAGAGTTTTATTTGCTTTTCCTTCCCAAGACTTCAGTAGAACTCAAATAAATAAATAAATAACATGTTATGAAGTTGAGGTTAGCAAAATATATTCCCTTTTAACATTGGCCCTACAGAGCATTAAATCCAAAATACTAGAAGCTGGATGGTAAACAAAAGAAGCCTTGCTGAGATTCAGGATTGTTTCAACAAGAATTGATAATCGTATGTCTCATTTCCACGTCATTATGAAGTGGCACATGTTACCTCTCACAGAGCCACACGCACATCGTTAAATATTGGACGAAAGGAAATAAGTGGCAATCACTCAAAATTGGCCAGACTGATAACACATACTCTAGAATCTAACTTTCTAGTCTATTTTCTGTGCATGCCTATTTTTAAACGACAATGAGATGATGCAGTAAACAATGCTTTGCAATCTGCCCTTTCAACATCTCAATTAGTATAGATCTTTGTAATCTTTTAAAATTGCTGTTGAGTATTCTGTGATCTTGGTGGGTAATTACTTAATTTCTATATTGAGATGTTAAATTATTTGACTTTTTAGCTATTAATAAATATCACTGACATGAACATCCTTGTAGATAAATCTGCATGCATCCCCATGATAACCATTAGTCCTGGAAATGTGGTTGTTGGATCATAAAGTTGGCCAAGCATGTGGTTGTTGATATGTTTGCCTCTACGTTTCTGAGGCTTACAGAGAACATCAGAGACACCAAGTGTCCTCCGCTACCCATCGGCAGGAAAAGCTTGGCTCTCAGGATAATCCACACGGTTCTTTTTCTCTTGAAGGTCTTACTGAATATAGCGCAACTTGAGATGATGATTATTGACATGTCCTCTGTAGAAATTACTTCCCTGCTAATGCTTAGATTTATTCCCTTATTTATTACCATTATTTATGTGTATCATTTATATATATCATATTATTTATATGTATCATTTATTATCATTAACAAGAAACATTAGGAAATTTTCTGTTAGGAAATCTTATGTCAAATGGTAGATCTTCTTGGTTGATTTTACTGGGGGATATTTTAGTGCAGATACTGACTGATCAATTAAATGTGTTTTTCAAAAATGCAGTAGTTATGGTAAAATAATCTCTTTTTATCTCCTCACTTACTACTTGGCTGAGAGGCTACTCTGAAACAAGTATATATTCTCCCAGCAACTTCCTAAAAGAACTTGGGCAGAATAAAAAAGATTTGTGTGAATGTCCATATCTCTTCTCTCTAGGGTCGCCTTTATTTTCAGCCACTACAAAGGATGAATAATTATTCTGGAAGTATTTGGAAGTCTGCCTTTCCAACTTGCAAGAACAACACTAAATGAATGCATAAGAGTTGCATGAACTCTGGGTTGATAAGTTTCCATTTGTTAACAAAGTCTTTCCCATTATTTTTAATACGGAAAAGTGTTCTAAGAGGTCTTTTCATTTTCTGCCATGCTACTCTGTTCTCCTCGAATAGAAATGATGTAGATAAGTCATCTTCTCCCCAAATCACCCCCATCAGGGAAAGAAGTAGATAAAACAGCCTCATTTTGCAGTTTTACCTAACCCAGCATTCATCTGACTAAATAACATCTCTGCTTGCAGAAAATTATTCTGGAAAACAATGGAGATCAGTGCCCAATAACAATTTAACTGTTGGATCAAGTAGGGGAGAAAAGTACTAAAACAACAATTTTCATTGCCCTTGCTGTATTAGTTTCTGACTGTTGCAGCCATAAAAAAACAAAACAAAACAAAACAAACCTTAGTGCCTTAAGATGACAGAAATTTATTCTCTCACAGTTCTGAAGTCCAGAAGTCCAAAATCAAGGTGTTGGCAGGGCCGCATTTTTTCCAGTGCCTCTAAGGAGGAATCTTTCCTTGACTCCTCCAGCTTCTGGTGGCTCCAGGAGGTCCTTAGCTTGTGGCTGCATTGCTCCATCTCTGCCTCCATCTTCACCTGACCTCCTCTTCTCTGTGTGTCTCCTCTGCTGGCTGTGTCAAACCTCTCTCTGCCTTTCTCTTATAAATATACTTGTCATTGGATTTAGGGCCCACCCAGATAATGGAAGATGATTTCATCTCAAGTTCCTTAATTATGACTGTAAAGATCTGTTTTCCAAATAAGCTCACATTCACAGGTTCTGGGGGTTAGGACATGGACATATCTTTGGGGGAACCACCATTCAGCCCACTACTCTTGCTCACCTGGGCCTTTAAACTAAAACCTAATAAGTACAATAACATAGGATGAGAGCAGAATTTTATTTTCTCAGTTTACTTTTAGAGAAAAATATTTTATCTTCCTGGAATCACTCAATCATTGGCCAAAATACTATCAGGTAGGACTGTGTTAAAAGACACTTTTCCAAGAATTTATAATAACTCTCTGACTCACCAAAGTTGTATTTGAGCCCAGCATTTGGCAATGTTCATATATTTCGGTGAAGTCAATATCTCCTCTGTCAGTCTATACCTTGGCTCATTCTAGTAAAATCTCCCAAGGTACTCACCCACAAATAGAGAATAAACATTTCATTGTCTTTTTATTAATATTTATGGTTGGTTTGTTGGTTCTTTTGCTTGATTTTGCTTTTGTTTGTGGTTTGGTTGTTTCCCCCCACTTAATGGTGGGTTGGTATTGCTGAATCTAAACTCAGATGCCTCATCTTTCTGGGACCCCCAATATTGAAGAGAAGAACAGATTAGGAAGTTGTAGTAATGCATTACAGAATAGAAAGATCTTAAAGATCTATTTCAATCTTTCATCGCATAGGAGACAATACACACACACACACACACACACACACACACACACACACTCCAGCTTAGCATCTGCCATTATAGGTATGGGAGAAGTATTTCAATACAAAATAAGGAATAAGGATAAATTGTAGACTAAAAGCACTCTTGTTTTTGGTAAAGTTAACCTCTAATCTCCCTTGCTTGCTTGTGATGCTAGCTAAAATAGCAAATGACAGCACCTAACTCCCGACCTTCCCTGTAGCCTCCTGTTCGGCCAACAGTTGGTTTCACCATTTCTTTCTGGCTTGTCAACAATGAGAGGAGGAAATGTATCATGTTGCTTGGATAGATCAATGAATAAATGGCCAGGAGTCATTCTGATTAGCCATTGCCCAGTCAGTCACTATAAATTTGTTCATAGTCAATCCACAGCATAGCCCCAGCCTCTGCACGGAATTCTAGGGGCTAGATTAACTACTTTTGAAAGGGACAAAGAGGAAGTATGAGGTAAAAGAACTGATCCTTGAGAGCCTAAGGATATCCCATGCTGGAATTTATTCCTGCTATTATCAACATCTTTTAAAATAGTATTATAACTCATCTCACCTATGTATATGGTGATTTTGTTTCAGTACACTTGTAAGAGGAAAAGTGAACCCAAGGGATATGAGGATGAGAATGTCAGTAAATTAATGAACTTAGGACCCCAAATTTTTAGAAATTGGGACATAAACTGATGGTGATCACGAGGGAAGTTCCTTTGGCCAACTGCCCCAGAGGGACCCAACCCACGACTACTGATTTTAGATTTGGTGCCTCAAAACCCAAACAAAAATATTAATCTATAGTTACAATGACCATATAAATTGTTGTCCAAATCAGGACTTTTAAGAGTGAAAAGGGTGTTACTACTAACAATTACACTTGAACAGTAAGTGCAAACTGAGAACGTCCCTGGAAAAGTGAGATGTGTGGCCTCCCCAATCAGAGTCATTTTTTTTTTTCTGGCATCTGACTTTCAATTGGGTGCCTGATTTCTAGTTTATCTATGAGAAGTCTATGCTTTTATTAAAATATTTTAAGCAGATTGTAATCTCCTTGAAGGAATTTACTTAAAATTCCTCTTTTCTATACAACTTCTAGCATAATTACCTGGGCATATTTTCAGTGCTTAATAAACATTTACTTACTGAAATTTAGTTAAAGAGACGCCTCAGTAGGTATTGTTCTTAAACTAGAGCAGGGGTTACAAACTCACATGTCTGTGTATTAAGGATAGTGCCCTAAATGAAGGAAGTGAGTCAAGTGTGGGGACAAAACTCAGGGAAAGACTAAGGATAGGCACACCAATTCTTCTGGTTTTTCTAATTTAGATTTAGAAATCTAAATGGTAGAATTACCCCCTTTCAAAATCTTGGTAACTAATTTTTTTTTAAACAAATCAGCCTATCATCCAGTTCTAGCTTCTGACCACATATTCTTCATGTGCTTGCTGTGATCAAGATTACTCTATCCCTCACATCCTCTCTAAAAGTTCACAGAATCTCATAATTAAAGATTGGGAGGCACCTAAGGGAGTGTCTTTTAAAACTGTACTTTTCAAACTGTAGATTATGACCCATTAATGGGTTGTGAAACTTATTTCACTGCCAGACTAGCCAGCCAGGCTTAAGAATAAACAAACAAACAAAAAACTAAACTAAAACACATAGGACAAAATAGTTTAGCACAGAATAGAAAATATCAGACAGCATCATATATAGGGAAGCTAAACACAGCTTTTTAAACTTTTGTTTTCCAAATACTTGTGTGTGTACATCAGCATGCGTCCTTTAGAGGGTCATGAGAGAAAATGTCTTATGGAGAGTTGTGGTCAAAGAAATATGAAAGCCTTGATTTTGTCTAATTCCTACATGTTATAGACAAGGAAACGGAGGCCTAAAGAGGTGAAGTCATTTTCCAAATCTTACATAGCTAGAAAATGAGAGAATTGGAAATCAAGTTGAAATTCATGTCCACCTCCTTGAAAATCTCTTGGAAAACCTCTTTCTTTCAAAGAGGAACTATAATCAGAGCTGTTGCCTCTAGATCTTTCAGGCTAGGATTTCAGATCTTCTAGTAGATTTTATTTGGACCATTTCTCTTTTCTTTTCAAATCTCAAGTACCTCTTCAACCACCCCATTCTCTGCTCATGAATTTTTACTTCAGAAAACAAAAGAAATCAAGAGATTCATCACACATTTTCTCATTGTAGCTACTCAGCTCCATGGATTTATACCTCAAAAGATGTACTCCCTTTGCCCCTAAAGCCAACACTTTTTTGTGTGTCATGTCCTTCCCCCTTGCTTATTCAAGAATTTCCTTACTAAAACTGTCCCCATTCTCTCCTGCATCATGACATCAGCCTCTACTGGATCAAACACATCAATATAGAAGCACACTCTAATATTTCCTAATATGTTCCCAAAGCACAATCTATGCCACCTCTTCCTCCACCGTGACCTCATTCCCTCCTCCCCTTTCCAGCAAAACTCCCTACACAATTTCTAATTCTTCTCCTCTCCTTTTCTAAAAAAAAAACATCGTTCAATCAGGTTTCTCTCCCTATCTTCCACTTTTGTGAGCCCTGTGATGGTCACAAAATAACTTCACTATGATACAGCTGATGAGCCCTTCCCGGTCCCAGTCTTGCTTGGTGAGGCAGCTGCTCTTAACACAATTGATCACTCCCTCTTCCTTGAAATACCTCTTTTAGTTGCTTTCCAGGACACCACCTTCTCTCTGTTCTCTTTCTACTTCAGAGGAGGCTCCTTTTCAGTATCCTTCACTGATTCCTCCTCATCTTACAGACTGCTAAATGTTGAGATTCAGGGCTCTATTTTCAAGCCAGGCTCACTCCCTTGATAATCTCAACAGGCGTTCTCCAGGCATTAAATACCGTCTTTAGCCTGGCGGCTCCCAAACTGATATCCTCAGCCCTTTCACTCAATTGCCTGTTCAACATTTCTGCTAGAATGACTAACAGAACATTTCGAATTCTGTCCCAAACTGAGCTCCTCATCTTTCCCCAGACACTGCCCTCAGTGGTTCTTCAAACATGCTATTCATATCGTCTTTTCTATCTGTGCAAATGGCTATTCTTCCTGTTGTTCAGGGTTAACACTTCATGGAGTTGCCCTTGCTCCTCTTTTGCTTTCATGGTTGACATCCCCTCCATCAGTAAACACTGCTGACTTTACATTAAACACACGGCCAGAACCCAATCATTTCATTCCAAATTTAAAGTTTATGCTCTGGTCTGAGCTACCAGCATCTCTTTCCTGAATTATTGTAGGGGCCATGTAACTGGTCTCCCTGTTCAGTTCTTCCCCTCACATAATCTAGTCTTAATACATCGGCCTATGGAATCACACTCAACTCTGCTCAGATTCCTGTAATGGCTTCCCCTCTTATCAATCAAAACCCAAGTCCTTACCATGGTTGCTAAGGCTCCATCTAATCTGCAACTTCACTGCCTCTCTGACTTCATCTCCCCCATAATCCCTCTGCTCATTCACTCCAACATTTGACTCCTTGCTGTTCCTTGAACATTCTAGGCACATTCCCACCTCGGGGCCTTTGCACCTGCTGTTCTCTCTGCCTAATGGTTCCTTTCCCAAATAGTCTCATGACTCACTTTCACTTTCTTCCTACCTGGCTCAAATACCACAGAATCAGTAAGCTCTGCCTTGACCACCATATATAATATGAAACCCTCATGCCTCCCCCCTTATCTTGCTTTGTTTCTCCCCAGGCACTTATCACCTGATATGTTATATATTTAAAATGTTTATGGACTATTTTTTTCCCACTGGCAAGCCAGCCCCTGGTGAACAGGGACTTTGTCTGATTATTTCACTGGTATGATCTCAGTACTAAAAAGGAGCATATTGCATAGTAGGTACACAATTAAGAGTTGTTCAATGAATGAATGAGTGTTGTTTGGAAATAATAATAACAAAACAACCATAAAATTCAAAGCACTTGTATATCCCACAATATATCTGCAGACTAATTACCTCATTTTTTTTCTTACCAGCCCTCTTTAGAACTGATACACATTACGTTCCCATGTTACAGAGGAAGATAAGGCTCAAAGTGCCATAGCCAGTATACAGAGAAACCAAAACCAACTACCATACTATTTGGCTATACTTCCAGTTCTCATCCCCCCTGAAATGTTCCATAAATACATCATCCTGTTGCAGACACAGAAACTCGACACTGAGGTTTCCCCACAAGAAATGACTTGCTGCCTCACTGCAAGGAGTGTGATTTGCTGACAGCCTTGCTGTTAGCTTCATCAGGATCCCCCTCAGCTTTTGAGCTGAGGTCAAGCTATTTTGGGGCCAATGACGGAGCAAGGTGGTGCTCAAGGGCCAAACTATTTCTGCTGGATACAAGATGCTTCTAGCGGGACCACCTTTGGTCCAGAGCTTCCCATTGGCCTGGCAGGGACTTCCTTAGACCTAACCCAAAGTTTAATGTCTCTCTCTGTCCAATCCTGTTTCCTCACTTTTCCTCTCACAGGCTCCGCTACAATAAAGCTTTTGCACTGTCTTCACCTCAGCCTCCACGTTCCAGAGAATCCAAACCAGCTCCCACCAACCGATGGTAGCCAGGGCACACTAGGGATGGCACTGTACCGAAAGTAAGTGGAGGTGAGGGACCTCACCAGGTGTGCTTTATAATATATTTCTGGCCAACCCTGCAAGAAGGACGTTTTTTTCTCCTTCCTCACGTTCATCTTCTGCTTTCTATCAGAAGACATAAGGACACGGAAAATCAGAACTCTCTCAATATGGGAAATGCCAGGACCGTGGAATTTTGAGGAAGGGTCTGCATATTCAAAGTCTAGTTCAGAGAAAAGTCACAGAAGTCTTTTTATAAATTGAGTGTCTTCCTGCCCTGGGATGCCAGACACTTCAAAAGGGATGACACTGCGTGTTCTGACATCAGTGAGGTGAAAAAACACCATTTAATACAACTCTCACAGCTCTCTGAAATTTGTGCTGATGCTACAGATCTCCCTTTTACAAATTTAGCTGGAGATGATGATAGATAGACACTCAGATATCTCTGCTGTAAGACAGAGATAACAACAATAATGCCTACTGGTTAGGCTGTGTGAGGATTAAATGAGATAATATGTAATAATAATTACATGAGATAAAGAGCTTAGTACAATGCTCAATAAATATTACTTGCTAATGTTATTTGTACATTAAAATAAATGCAATAAAAGACTGTCATTTAAAATTATATGTAGTTCTATGTTTCACTTTTACTTTTAGTAAAATACCTGTGATGAATGCTGTAGAAAATTATGTATGTGCCGCTGCTTTTATTTTATTCAATGTAACATTTTCCCTTCATCGCTTTAAGGGGTTTCGTAACTTCCTTTATATCAATGAAGTGAATGAGTGAATGAATAAGTTGATGTGCAGCAAGAAAAAAAGTAGAATTTGGGGCGAAATACACACCCATGCAAACATGTACAGTAGCTGCTCTTCTGGCTAACGTGTATCCAAGTTAAACATTTGCAACGCATGATCCTGACCTAGATTTTTTCCTATAAAGGACATCTTCGGAACAATGATGAAATTTGAATTGGGGCTGAGATTAGACAGCAGTAATGCAGCAGTGTCAATCTCTTGATTTTGATGGTTGTATTGAGGTTTTATAGGAGGAATGTCTTGTTTATAAGAAATGCACACAAAAATCTTCAGGGATGATGGGCATCAGGTAGGAAAACTCATTCTCAAATTGTTCAGGAAGAAAAGTTCTTCTTGTGAACTTCTTCTGTAAGTTTGTAATTTTTTCAAAATGATAAAAAAGTTAAAATATCAATGAATTTTTTTACTTTAGGGGTCGGCCCGGTGGCACAGCAGTTAAAGTTTGCGCACTCTACTTCGGCGGTCTGGGGTTCGCAGGTCCGGATCCCAGGTGCCCGCCGATGCCCTGCTTCTCAGCCATGCTGCAGCGGCGTCCCATATAAAGTAGAGGAAGATGGGCACAGATGTTAGCCCAGGGCCAGTCTTCCTCAGCAAAAAGAGGAGGATTGGTCAAGGATGTTAGCTCAGTGCTGGTCTTCCTCACACACACACAAAAATTTTTGACTTTACTTTTGTTTGATACTTATGGTTTTTTAGCTAATGTTTTTTAAATATGCAATTTGATAGGACCAATTAACTAAATGTTTTATTGTTAGTTTTGATGTTTGTTTATTTTAATCCCAAGCAATTAACTCTGAAGAAGAAATAGTGAGTTTGAACCCAGTGATATAGCTGGGAGGTCTAGCAAATTCTGGTTTGATGGGTTAATATAGTCATTTAGACATTAGTTCTAACCTGCAGATCAGAAGGGAAAGTCTTGGAGCTAGTTTCAGAGGGGGAGATTGGCTTTCTGAGCTCAAAGATGTCCTGAGTCATTGTTGGCTAGGAACTAGGTAGAACAGAGGAAATTTCTCTTTGGAAGATCTATCTAGAATTGTAATTTTACAAAAGGAAGTACCTTCCAGCATAGTTCTATTCTCAGGGTGGAGGGAGGTAGGGGGAGTGTCTGTTGTGCTCCCTCACACCTCAGGCAAGAGAAAATTGCTTCCACTTCTTAGGAAAGGACACCAGCCTTTCTCCTTTACATGTTCTGAAGGTGGCACTGAGGAAACAAGAGTTGACAATTGCAGTCGTATCCAGTACTCAAAGTAACAGCAATTGTTTCCTGGTGAATGCATAGAATGTGTAGTAGGATTAAGCTTTCTGTTCTGGGACACTGTTCATGATGCCTCAAAACAGGGAAGAGAACTGTCTTCAGTCAGCTTCTACTTCTTGTCCCTGTAATAAAAACCTCCCCTGAGCCAAAGGAACCCCATATTCATGGCTATTTCCTTAAATAGGAAAGATTTTAAAAAAGAAGGACAAAATAAATAATAATGAGAACAAAATATCACAATAAATGATCCTGACACACAGGATCATACACACGAATTGCTTACTTTTAGCTGGATATTGTGTCAAGCATTCTAATGATCCCCCTTCATTCTCTCAACAACACAAATGAAAAAGGTGTGGTTATTTTCTACATTTTCCAAACGTATATACTAAGTGTTAAGTGTTATGGGTTGAACTGTATCCCTCTAAAAGGATATTTGAAGTCCTGACCCCCAAAATGTCAGAATGTGACCTTATTTAGAAATAGGATTTTTACAGAGGTAATCAGGATAAAATGAGGTCATTGGGGTGGACAAATCCAACTTGACTGGCATCCTTATAAGACAGGGAAATTTGGACACAGAGACAGACATGCACAGAAGGAAGAGTGGCCATCTAAAAGCTATAGCTCCCAGAAGCCAGGAGAGCAGCATGGAACAGATTTTTCCCTAGAGCCTTCAGAGGGAGCACGGCCCTGCCTGCCAACACCTTGATTTCAGAGTTCTGGCCTCCAGAACGTGAGACAATACATTTCTGGTATTCTAATCTACCCAGTGTGTGGTGCTTTGTTACACTAAGTGTCAGAGAGGATGAATAAATGACTCTAATTCAAATAGCTATTAAATTCTCAACTTGGCTGCCATGAATTTGTTTTTGTTTTTTAACAAACATCAATGCCCAGATCTCCTTACCGTCCCTGCTTCCCTGCTCAGATACTGATTTAACTGGCCCGGGGTGGGATACTAACAGGGGATTCTGATGGGCAGCCAGGTTTGAGAACCACTGTATGAAGTGTCAGAATAGGGATCCCAATCCATGTCTGCCTAGCCCCCAAACCTGGCATTGAGATAAGCACTGACATCCCACATTTTACATAGGACATAGAGTTTTTCTTTTACATATGTTCTACATCAGTATGTAACATTGTCCATCTTAACTGATTATGAATATACCTCCCAAAATTGTATTCCTTTCAATGAAGACTGAAAAAAACAATAATTTATAATGTATAGTTACATAAACTCATTTCAACTTCTGTAAATGAAGTGAGAAGACATTTGTAACAATAGAGTTACTTAATTATAGGAAATCAGGGAGAGCTTATTAAGGTTTTATTATAGTTTAGCAACTGAAAACAATGCCTATAGTGGTTACTAATACTGGCTTAGAGCCAATAAAATTCCCCAGCCACTGTGCTACAAGACACTGATACTCAATAGCATTTAATCAACTCTAATTCTCATCATAATTTTGTAAGGTATTTTTATTATTCCTTCTTACGGATGAGACATCTGAAGATGAAAGAGGTTAAGCCTCCTGGCCAAGGGTCACACAAATTATAAATGGCAAGGCCAAAATTTACACCTCCACACCTCTACTCCAAAACTCCTGTTCTCACCACAACATCTCGACTCCATCTATTTTGTTTCTTAGCAATTACAGAAACTCTCTCGCTTTAGTGATCAGTTACTGCCACAGTTTCCATATCTGACTTATACATGTCACCCTTCTCTTTGATCCATTTCTCATTATGGCAATGTTTGAAACTTTCTAATAGATGCACTGATTTATCACATATATTGAACTTAAACAGGGGTTTCAATATTTAAAAGTGTCTTTGCAAGGTGAGGATAAGAAGATAGGGAAATAGTTGTACACACTCTTGACTGAACCAAAGCTAATGAGCAATCTTTGTAAAGTTCACCAGTTAGTAAAATCTGGCTCTGCTCTCTAAGAACCTGTATTCATCGCAAAAAATGCAAACTGCAAACATATGACACCTTCTGTTTATAGCTGGGGCCCCCAGAAAATCCCCAGCTTAGAAGGTCTCCATGTTACTAATCCAACCTTGCATCCTTACATCTTTCTCCTCCTATTTAAGGCTATTCTATTTTGATCTGCAAAAGAGAACAACCAATTATGAAAGAGGATTATATTGTCACAACCCTTTTACCTCCTGCCTACTCTAATTATGTGGTCTGAAAGAGAAGGAGATTAAAATGATGCCATCAAAATACATAAAATAAATTCTAGAACTACAAACAATTCCCTGAATCTAGCATGTACTGGTGGAATCACAGTAAATTCTCATTTCAGTACAAGAACCTGGGTTGGAGGAGAATCTAAAGAGCATTTAGTACAACCACCAATGATATTTGCATTCCCTCTAAAACCTTCTTGCAAAATAATTCTCCTCCCAGGTTTGAAAATCTTTCAGATTACCTTGGTGCAAATGATAGGGTGTGGTGACACGGCTAATCAAAACACTATTTCTTTTCAGTATGGACGGTGTTTCTCAACTCGAGTGTGACCTATTTGTGGATATGCTGAAAAGTTGCTTAATCCCTTCTCCTGCCTGTCCATCATCGGCAGACCCTTCCACCGACGCAAGCAGAACACAGCTCAGTTATTCCCCAGAAAGCACAGAAAAGTGCTTGCTCACAGGCAGAAATTGGATTGGGGAGAATTAAGAGCAGCCTAAGATTTTTAGTTTGAAAGGAATCTCCTTAGAGTGCCTATTGAGCTATCAGGTGCAGGTAGAAAGTGAAGGCAGAGGTGCTGCTAATAAAATTAAAGGTGAGAAGGTGCTGTCTATAAGCCAAAGTGATCATAACAAAGAGAACCAGGATTGTTCTCAAGCAACTTTCTCTTGTCCTCTCTGTGCGTCAGCCATATTGGCTTTCAATCAATCTCTCTAGAGTGGCAAGTGGAGTGCTCCCTCCCACCCAGAGTCTTTGTACATGGGTTTCCCACTTTGGGAATAGTCTTCCTCTATCTCTCCACCAATCAACGCCTACTCATATCCCTCTTATCTCAGCCAAATATGCCCCTTGGTTAATGAAGCCTTCCTTAAACAAACACATCCCACCCCCATATTTCAGAGCTATAAATAGAAGCTCTTACATTTCCCTTATAGCTTTTACTGTTTGTGCTTGTACATTGCACAACAATTTGATTTATATTGGTTTCCTCGATTAAACAATGGGGTAGAAACAGGGTCTGTTTGCTCAGCATTTATTTCTCCATTTCCTAGCACAGCACCCAGCATATGGCAGATGCTCAATAAATACCAGCTGAATAAATAAATTAATCATTGGGATCTATTAAAATAGGTAAAATCTCTCCCTCCAAATATTTCCTATGCCTTCCTGTCTTCATGTATGAAATCTCTTCCCTCATTAGTGAAATATAGCTTTCTGATAATACATGGCATTTAACTTAAATATTGACTTCGACTATTACATGAAAATCTGAAAATTCAGAGGAAAAAATAGTAATTAAAACTAATTTGATCATTTTACATAATATTAATATGTTTATGCAAATCTTTTTAGATAAACACAAGCACATATACACAGACAACACAATGATCATATTATATAAACAACTTATGGATTTAATAATATTCACAAACATCTTTCCAAGTCAAAGTAGATATGCATAATGTAGATATATCATAATTTCTACTGACTAAATAGTATTCCATTATAAGGAATTCATTTAATACATTGCCTTTAAACAAACAGAAATGTTTATGGGAATATATCTCTTGGGGGATCATGTTGGCAGTCATCCAATGATGTTGAATGTGAATTAATTTATCAGCTCACTTAACTCAATGCCACTTAGAGTTAGTTCATAACTGAATTGGAATTTTTATGAAGCCAAAGGTAAAGGGATATTGGAAATATTTTTGGAAGAGAGAGGAGGGGAGAACTTTACAATCATTGGGAGGGATGGTGATTTAAAGAAAATATGTCAACATAGTGTGTTTTCATGTGGGTCTTGAAGAACAGGTAAAAAAATGAACAACAAATTGTTCAATAAACAATAAACAATTTCTCTGCTTCACAATTCTCATAGGACAGGGCTCTGAATTAGAAAAAGTGAACCTAGAAATCAGATTCATGGTTTTACATATATTAACTGAGAAAATCTTTACAGCAACCTTACAAAGTAGGTATGGCATTCTTTATCATCCCCATTTTAAAGATCAATTAAATGAGCTTGACAAAATATGTTAAAGTATACATACAATGGAATATTATTCAGTCTTAAAAAAAGAAGAAAATCCTGCCATTTGCAACAACATGGATGAACTTGGAGGACATTATGCCAGGTGAAATAAGAAAGGCACAGAAGGAAAAATACTGCATGATCTCACTTATATTTGGAATCTAAAATAGTCAAACTCATAGAAACAGAAGTTAGAATGGTCATTACCAGAGGCTGAGGGATGGGGGAAATGGGAAGACATTCGTCAAAGGGTACAAACTTTCAGTTATAAGCTGAATAAGTTCTGGAGACCTAATATACAGCATGGTGGCTATAGCTAATGGTAATACTTGAAATTTGCAGAGAGTAGATCTTCAGTATTCTTACCATAAAAAAAAGGTAACTATGTGAGGTGATGGATGTGTTAATTAGCTTGATTGTAGTAATCACTTCAAAATGTTTATGTATATCAAAACATCATGTTGTACACCTTAAATATATACAATTTTTATTTGTCAATTATATCTCAATAAAGCTGGAAAAAAATTAAATGAGGCTCAGTAGAAATAACGTTAAAAATGTAGCTTGTGACTGACAGTGAAACCTCAGATATTTGACTACAAATATAGAGTTTTTTCATAAACTTGTCTCAAAACTTCTTTAAAGTTGTCTGAAAACCTGAAAGGGCTTGCAGCAGAAACACACAGAGATTTTAAACAATCACATTGGGCATCTAGAAATTTAAAAAGAAGTGGTTTTAGCAGAGCTGAGAAAGCAAGAGAAGGGGGTGAATTTCTTGCCGAGTTTAGGGTCCGATCTTTCTGACTCAAGACCATTGTCTGATTACCATTTGCACATGTTTTTTCCTGCTTTCATCTGCACCTAAAACCAAACTCATCCTGGTTCTTTCACACCAGCTCACCCTTCAGACTTCTTGGTATCTGACAGCAATACCAACACCCTTCTCCCTGTCTCCCAGGTGTCCTCACTCTGTGGGCTGTCATGACACAATTCAATTCAATTAGACAAATGGTATTGAGTGACTCATGCCCAGCATGGAGCTCTGACCTCAAGGAGTGCACAGACCAGCCAGTAAAGGTCAAGGGTGCGGAACTCCATGTTGTTTCTCTGGTGCTCAAATTTCGCTCAACGAGGAATTGGTCAGAAGCATGGATTTGGGCCAGAGTGGTGGCAATGAGAGCAGAAAATGAAATCCAGATAAAATAGACATTTGGAAGAAAGCATCCATGGCATTCAGTGAATAATCTGACATAAGATCAAAGGAAAGGAAAAAAGGACAATCAAAATTGACACTGAGGCATTGAACATAGCTATGAGACAGGAAAAATGATGATAGTGTTGCTGTCAGATACCAAGAAGCTGGTGTGAAAGAAGCATAAGGAGTTTGATTTTTAGCTCATGTAAAAGTGAAAATGGTTATTAGACAGAGACCAGGGCTCAGGAGAGGGAATTGATAGAAACGAATCTTTTAAGATTGTTTGCATAGACAATACAGGTGAAGATGGGAAGTTTCTTGATTTTGGGGGGAAGAGCAGAGAGTTGAAGACTGAATCTTAAGACACATCTATATTTTGGAGGCATGTGGAAGAAGTAGAGTCAGCAAAGAAGGGACCAGATATGTTGGAAAAGTTGGACAAGTCACCATGGGAGGCAGGAGAAAGTTTGAAGAGGAGGGGGATGCTTAATAGAGTCAAAAGCTATCAAAAAGCTTTTAAATTTGGTGATTAAAAAGCTACTGCTGACCTTGAAAAGAGCAGTTTCACTTAAGCACTGCATAAGGAAGCGCAGGCAGGGCTGGTGAGTCAGTGGTGAGAAAGAACATGGAGGCAGCAAATATAGATGGTCTTGTACAGAAATTAAGCAGTAAAATGAAGGTGGTTGCTTGGAGGCACCGAAGTGTTAAAAACAAACATTTGTAAAGAAGAGAAAACTTCAATAGAACTCCAGCTTGGCAAATCGGATGTGCACAATGAATTTGAAAAAAATAAGCTTACATTTTCTTATTCATACTCAGAATACTCTTAATATTAGTGTTTATTTCATTGAAATTAGGATGCCACCCATTCTTTTAGGTAGGAAAGGCAAAAACACTACCAATTATACTATGACCCACATCAATTATAAAGCTATACTGATTTCAGAAACACTAAAATGTGTGTGAGGATGAAATTTAGTATTGGGACCACCACTTTTATTCTCCACTTTATGTTGATTTAAATCATTAGCAGGGATATATTTTGTATGTAGTAGTCTACCCATACATCTTTGTGCATGACATAGCTCCAGAAATATCTGGATTCTGACAGCACTATTACACAGATGTTGTTTTTAATTATAAAGTAGGTATCAGGTGTTGCTGAGCTCAAGAAAGTGGTAATATCAGTCAATAAAAGTTCTTAAGAGCCTTCAACGTCTGAGTTTTCTCATGGCCCTATTTTGGCAAATGCTTTACTTCTCTCCTGGCAAAATTGCAAGGCTTTATGTTTATGCTGAAGCAGCAGCTATATCCACTTTGGAGAACACTGGCCACCTGAAAAACATCCCCAAAGAAAATAAGGGCTCCCATAGACTATCAAGGCTCTTTTTAATCTTATTTATAAAAGCTGCAATTACATACTGCAGAGGAATGAAATGAACGTGGGTCCTTTGGCAGTTTTCCAGACATTAAGGCAGTTTTCCCCCTGCATTTAACCTTGAAGTATACTTCCTCACAATCACTTTGTGATTGATAATAGCTGGAGACAAGTAAGCAGCTTAAATTTAAAAAGTAAAATGATTACACCGTTCATTCCTTTTTTTTTTCTTCCAAGGAAGAAATTCTCTTCACTTTGTTCTCTTATGGTGTTGTTAGTCTTGATGAAACCTGTAACTGTCCCCCTCCACTACTTCGGGAATGTAATTCATGCTGCAGTATGGGATTGTGGGTGAGAGCAAGAATTCTGGTCAGTTCTGGTTTGAATCCCAGTCTTGACGCTACTAATTGTGTGACCCTAGTCAAATTACTTGTGCTAACTGAACCTTGTCATGTTTAACCTCTTCTCACCTGCATTAAGTGTGTCAATTGGATGAGTAAAAATATGTCATCATTGCCAGTCAATTTAATATTATTTTTGTCCTTATTGACTATTGAAGGATGTTGTAATATATTCATGTTCTTAAGGATTTATCTTTGTAGTTCTAGCTATTTTTCCTTTTCATTATCTATTTAAGCCCTTTTTCATCTTTTTTGACCAATTCTAATATACTGTTCTCTTCACTTTTTTTCATGTTCTCTTATCCCTTGATTCTTGTAATTTTTACAGATATCACTAACCAACAGGAGAACTCTTTTTATTTTGTCATGCATTTAGTCAATGAAAATTTATTCAGTATCTACTGCATACCAAGATTGTGCAAGACTATGCAGATGCAGAAACAAATATGATACAGTCTTACTGTCCCCATAGTTCAGTGGGAGTTGACAAATAATAATAATACAGCAAAATAAATGCTAAGGGGGACTTAGCTTGGAGAGTGTTAAGAGGATGCATAAGATGGTGAATGAGAATTGACTGTCAAATGTTGGCAAATTGAAGACATGGAGATGAAAGCTCAATTGGAATGAGGTGAGGAAAGACTGGGAGTTGAAGGAGTTTGGACACATTTTTCAAGGAGTTTTTGCTATAAAGGGAAAAAGCGATATGGGACTCTAGTTATATGAAGTTTGTAGTTAGTTAGGTTTTTGTTTGTTTCTTTTTTTCAGATGGGATATATTGTACAGCATGTTTATATTCCAATGGGGACAATCCAGTAGAGACTGATAAGTTGAGCAGGGACAACTCAATTATCAGTAGACTGATAGTGAGAGATGGGAAATAACTGCACAAAGCAAAGTGCTGACGTGGGACAGAGGGGAAAGACTGCAGTACACAGTGGATGGTTGGTCCTAGTTAGGAACAAGGAGATACCATCCATGGTAAAATGCAGGTGTGTTAGAAGATTTAGTAGTAGGAAGATAAAACAGTTATTTTCTGATTGTGTCTATATTATTTTTCAGTGAAATAAGAAGTAGAATCACTGAGAGTAAAGAAAAGATGGATGGGTGGGCTGGACATTTAAGTTGAAAGGAGAAGGTGTGATTGATGGAGGGTATGGAGTAGGATTTCTGGTCCGTGTGGAGGTCTATTGAGACACTAATGCGAGACCAGTCAGAACTTGCACATTTTTCTCAAGCCACATTCTACTGTTGAGGTTCAGGGGTCTAATAGGTGGATAGTTAGAATGGGGTTGCCAGGTGAGTGGAACAGATGGAAAGGGGGCAAAGGAGTGGAAGATATGAGCAAAGAAGTGATTATGACAAGGATTGTAGCAATTAAACTGGGTAAGGAGGAATTGACTTGAATGGGGGTTATTGGAGATCTGAAAGTGGTCAAGCAAATTGTAGGAGTGAGACTATTTGTATGATATGGAAAGATGGAAGGTAGCTGTAAGAACATGAAATGCTAGCAACCGAGATTTGGGAAATGGCACTCTTATCAATAATGACGAGTTCTAGGATACGTCCAAAGGAATGAGTGGCTGAAGTTGGATGGAAGAGAAGATCATCAAATGTACAGAGGCCAAGGAACAGAGAGAATGGGATCTGGGGCAGATGATCCATTGACTTTTGAAATCTCCAAAAATAATGACAAGAACAGTGACAGAAAGAGAGAAGGCTACAAGCAAAAACACTCATGAAATGAGGAGAAATGAATGAGATTTAATAGATGATTGTGACAACCAGGATAGTACAGTTTGTTGGCATGTACTTCAAACAAGCTGAGTTTTCTTTTTTTAATTAGGAGAAATGTCTTGGAAACATCAACGAGGGAGAAAGAGAATGTCAATCTAGTCTCTAAGCTCCACCATAGGTAGGATGGAGGAGGAAAAGGTGTTCTTTTCTTAGGGGACTATAAGGAAGGCTATGTCATCAGGAGAAATCAGTTTATTATTCAAGCCAGAAGATGAAGGAAACATTAAGAGACAATATTGAAGATTTGAATTTTGGTAATGACAGACTATATACTCCTATATACAATGCTTGGTGGGCTTCCAAAGTGCTCAAGGTGAGGTCATGGCTGGGGAAGAGGAATTCTATACCTGGACCACAGAGAATTCTTTAGACCTTTCTTAAATCCAGGAGAGTGAAAGATATCAAAAAAGGGGCCAGCCTGTGGCATAGTGGTTAAGTTCGTGTGCTCAGCTTTGGCGGCCCAGGGTTTGCAGGTTCAGATCCCAGATGTGGACCTATGCATCACTCATCAAGCCATGCTGTGGCAGTGTCCCACATACAAAATAGAGGAAGATTGGCACAGATGTTAGTTCAGGGCTGATCTTCCTCAGCAAAAAGAGGAAGATTGGCAATGGATGTTAACTCAGGGACAAACTTCCTCACCAAAAAAAAAAGAGGGGAGATTGAGAGTTAGCCAGCATGAAGAGGTCAGGGAGAGCAGAGGAATGGATTCGGGGTGGGCTGACCTTGAGTCATTGTCTGGAGCTAGCACTCCTTAAAAGAGAGAACTGGGGAATAGATGTTTGCCTAATGCAATACTAGAATTAATTACTTCAAGCAAAATGTGTTTAGGAAAGTAGGAGTCTATCACTCTCAAGTGTGAAAAAAAATTAATCTCCTAGTAGAGACACCACATTTTAAACTTGCCATAAGGAAGATGAGCATTGATGGGGTCTGTATGATCATGGGCTGATGATCCATAACACATATAGTCATAAAGATAAATTGATTCTAAATGGATCTGGTGATAGATTCTACTTACACTTCTGGTACTTCTTATTAAAAAAGACTACGGACTCATTTGAGGGATATATGTTCTTTGCAATTAAGGATGATAACTGGACCCCTTAATAAGCCCATATGGGGTAACACATTGTCTAGTATTAGCATCACACTCTTGCCACTTTTTAGGAAGCACTGTTTGCTAGTCTTTTCATAGTCACACAGATAATCATGAAATGTAATCATTGGAAAGCATTTACAGAAAAACTTCATTTATTTGATGTGATTGAAAAATAAATGTTTCTACCTTAAGCACAATTTTAGACAATTCACACATCCTCCTAGAGAATCCAAAATTTAAAGGAAAAAATCTATTTTTGATTAACTTCTTTTAAAATTTGCTGTTTCTTTAAACAAAGTAAAAGAACATAATTTAATCTTTTCTTGATTGCTTAGACTAAGCAAACTAGAGTCATGACTAAAAGCTATGTAACCAAGAGCAAGATATTTAACTTCTCTTAGCTTTCCTTTCCTTCTCTGTATAATATATCAACACCTATTTTGTAGAGTCATTACAAGAATTTAATGAGATAATGCATAGAAAGAGCTTAGCTTCGATTCTGGCACATAGAACACAATCAATAGTACCTATCATTATCAGTGGCCTCATCAGATCAGCATTTTAATTAGTAACATCAAAACTTGCCTCTACTTTAATAAAATGATGCCATCAGGTCATATGACCCTGGACAAAATGGCCCTAGACTAGTGAAGTATGGAATTATAATTTCATATTTTCAATATCTGCACTCTGCTGTGGTGTGTGTGCCTACACATATCTACGTTAATTCTTGTCTTCTACTGTTGGATTTTCTGCTTCTAATATACTCTGGTATAAGAAACCTGGCACCTGAATTTACTAGGACTGTATAAAATAAGTATAAAATAGATCTTGAATGAGAGCTGGAGGGCCTCTCTTATCAGCAAAGTCATGGATCTTAGTGTATGAAATTGGTGATATCCATTTTGGTTATTGGGAAACCTTTCTTGAATTTAATTTATCTCAGCTTCTCTTCTGAAATATTTGTCAGGTATCTGTTATATAAGGTCTCGATCACTGCATTGCCATTTATTCAATGATTAAACGTTAGAGGACTTACTATGTTCAAGGTGTGCTGCTGTACTAAGTATTAGGGAAGCAATGGTAATGAGTTAGGCCCTGCCTTTAATAGGGTGGCCAACCAGAATCTTGGCCATCATGATAGCTTAAGATCGGTATAGAGTGCCAGGCTGAAAAAGTTATTTTACCTAGACGTGAGCTTATCAGGGAAAATGATATTTATGTTGGTTAAGTAAGAGTTAGACAGCCCTGGGAGTCTAGTGGTTAAGATTCGGGTCTCTCACTACCATAGCCCATGTTCATTTCCCTGTCAAGGAACCACACCACCTATCTGTTGGTTGTCATACTGTGGCAGCTGTGTGTTGCTGTGATGCTGAAAGCTATGCCACCAGTATTTCAAATACCAGCAAAATCACCCACGGTGGAAAGGTTTCAGCAGAGCTTCCAGACTGAGACAAACTAGGAAGAAGGACCTGGCTACTCACTTTCAAAAAAATTGGCCATGGAAACCTTATGAATAGCAGTTGAGCATTGTCTGTAGCTGGAAGGTAAGAGGATGGCCCAACAAGACTGGGCAGGGCTCCTTCCACTCTGCCGTACACAGGGTCTCTAGGAGTCGGAATTGACTTGACGGCACTAACAACTAAACAAGAAAGTAAGAGTTAAACAAATAAATGGGAAGAAAGACAGGGTCGTTGAGAGTGCAAAGTTCCAGAGATAAGAAAGAACTTAGAAAATTTGATGACTTGAATAAAGCTCATTACAGGTGAAACATAAAATGGAACAGGATGATAAAACAATATTGAGTCATAATGCCAGAGTGCACATTAAACAGGGACATGGATATGCAGATTGCGTAAACCATGGTTAAGATTTTGGGCTTTATTCCAATATTGGGGGGGGGGGCATGAAAAGGTATAATCTGTGGAGTAATACACTCAGACTTGCACTTTTGAAGGTCATTTTGTCTTAACTGCAGATAATGGATGGAGAGTGCAGGTGAAGGGATGGAGGACCAGTGAGGATGCTACCCAAGTGGTCCAGGGGGGCAGATCACAGTAACCTACACTAGGGCATTGGCAGTGCAAAGGTAGAGAATTTCATGGGGAAAACTGTAGGACTTGAAGACAAATAAAATAAAGGAGTTGAAAAAGGGGCAGGTGTCCAGTCCAGCTTTAGGTTTTGCCCAACCATGCAGATGGTGGTACTGTTTACTGAACTAAGGAATACTGACTGGAGACCACATTTGAAAGAGAAGATCAAGAACTGAGACTCAAAGCTTGCTAAAGTTGAGGTATACTTTTGAGATATATATATATAGCTTTGCAGTTGGGAAGGGACCACCAGATGTGCCAACTCTCCTTCAAAGATCCGTTTCTCTGCCTGCTTCAACTTCTTGCCTCAATCAAAAGTCCTGATGTCATGTCCCAGCAATTCCATTCCTACATATTTATCCAGGAAAAATGAAAGTATAATGTCCACACAAAGACTTGTTGACAAGTATTCATAGCAGCTTTATTTATAATAGACAAGGCTGGACACAACACAAATGCCCATAAGCAGGTAAACAGATGAACAAATTGTGGTATGTTCTTACAGTGGAATATTATTCAGCAATAAATAAATAAGTAAATAAATGGAGCAAACAATTGATAGATGAAACAACATGGATGGATCTCGAAATCACTATGCCAAGTAAAATAAGCCAGACCAAAAACGCATGATGCCATTTTTATAAAATTCTAGAAAATGTTAACTAATATAACAGTGAATCAGACAGACAGAGAAGGAAGGATTGCAAAGGGGCATGAGAAAACATCGGGGGTGATAACATATTTGATATTTTGATGTGATAATGGTTTTGTGGGTATATACATATGTCAAAATTCATACTATTTTGTATATTTTAAATATGTATAATGTATGTAAATTCTATCTTGATAAAGTTACAAGAAAAAGTCCATCTGTTGTCCCCTGATCACTTGGTTCTAAACCAGGTGAGCTCCTTCATTCTCTGTTCTATGTCCCATCATAACAACGTACCCTTGGCCTTTATAAAATACATCCAATTATGCCCTATAACTGGTGGCATACCTATTTGTTTAATGTCCTTCTTCCGCTCTGGATTGTAAACTGCATGCAGACAGAGATGACGCCCCTCTTGTTCATTGTGTTTTCTCAATGCCTACTACATTGAATGAGTGGATGAAGCATTGATGGTCTCGCTTGTGTGGTAAATATCTGGACATGAATCTTCTTTTCTGTCAAATCAGGTCCTCTGAGGACAGGGCAACAGGGGTCAATGGTGGATACAAGGAAATGTGTCTGCTTACTGTGCTCTGGTATGCAAGTCAGAGATGGGAGGGTAAACAGGAGCAGGCAACAGATAGGCTGGAAACAGTGCTTGAGACACACACAGAAACCAGTAAAAATAATCTACACGGAGGTACGATACAATTTAAAAATATCCTATGGAGGATGTGCTGCCTATGGGACACCAAAGAACAATGCTTACATTTGGAAATGCAAGTACAGAGGGAGACTTTTCTGCATATGTTAGATGCAGCCCTCAGGGAACACCCATTTTGGAATGAAGCAATGTCATGCATCACATTAGGCTTCCACTGACATCCAGCTATGTTCTGAGCTCGCTGCCCTCAGCAAGCTGGCAGGTTAGATACCCTAATCGAGAATGGAAACCTCTGAGGCCTGGAAGACATTCCTGCAGCCGAGAGATTAATTTTAACTAAATGGAAACAGCTTGAAATAAAAGCAAGAATGAGCCTTTATGGAAAATTTTAGGATTGCATATGATGGCAGTCCCAAGATGTAACAGCAGGGTCCAAAGGTAATCTTAACAAGATGCTCATAGGGCCACTTAAGGAATCCGAAATGACCTACTACGGAAAATATAATTTTAGTGGGCAAACCCTTGCACTATATCTATACATATAAATAGTCTTCTGGCTATTTTTAGATATTCAGTTTGACGTATTCTCAACAGCATCTTTGTAAAGCCATCACTGCATGTCATTTTAATTGAATTTATATTCACTTAGCCAATGTGTTCAGTACCACAGGGTTGCAAATTGTAATTTAAGATATAATCAATGCCTGCCTTCAAGGATTAGCCTCTCCCTTCAGATAAGGTTCCCTGGCCCCTGTGCTGCTTGAACAAGACATAGTAACATATTTAAATAGCATGAAAGAAATTCTGTGATTTAATAGTCAACTGAAAGATATGAACATCGTTTCAAGGGGTTCAGAGAGAAGAGAGATCTATGTAAGCAGTACTGAACAGGTAACTTTGCATAGAAGAGATGGACTTTGAGGTTACCTTTGAAGAATTCTTAGAATTAAGGGAGTGACATAAGAGAGGAAGGGCATCCACCTAGGAGAACAGGAGAAAGTATGAGATGCCACAGAAAGCTCTCAGATTTTCCTCCTTGTTAAAAAAAAAAGTCTTACAGTGCTTGAGCCTGTCCAAAGCCTCAGAGAGAAGTATCTGAGAGTAGCAGGGCTTCTCCATAGTTACATAATTGTCTGATCTGAATTAGAAACTGCGTCAGAACAGAGCAAGGGTCAACAGGGAGCACTCGTGCCTTCCCCCACTGATACTCACTGCAGACGTTATTGATTGACTGAAATCCTTTTGACTGTGGACCTCGACTTGGCCTGCCTGGGAATATGGTGTTCAATGGCATAGGCTAGCTTTAACTGTTTCTGAATTTATTTTTGTGTTTTTTAAAACTTTTGTAGTAAAAGATCCTCTAGCAGGGTACTAAATTTCCGAATGGAATTAGTCTTTACTAATGATCTTAAAATTGACCTGGGGTAGGGCTTATAAAATCATAGGCATTAATATGTCCCTACTTTGCAATGAAAGCAATCCATGCCATATCATGTGGTTCAGAAATGTCGCCACACAAATCCAGCGATGGTCTCCCTTCATAATCCCAGTGGTCAAATCCTTCGGGAAAAAGATGTCCTTCTATTCTTAAATAATAATGATATATAAAATGCTATTTTTTACAGTTCCTTGAAGTTCCTTTTTTTTTAATATTAACTATAACAAGCCAAGTAGAAGGCATACTTGATGTGGGAGGAAGATCCACAGATACCGCAAATGAAAGGATAGAATTTCAACATGCATTTAGCATTTTTAAAGGTTCTAAATATTTTCGCAGACCTTATAAACATTATATCAACACTGTGAGGAGAATATTATTAGCCCCACTGAATAGATGAGGAGACTGAAACTCAGCAAGTTTAAAAGTAACAAAGCATGGATGTAAATATAAGTCATCCAACTCCAATCCCAATATTCTGTCCACTAAATTATACTGCCTCTTCTTTATGATTGCATTGATTATAACATTTATTAGGCACTTATTATATACCTTGTCTTCTGCTAAGTGGTTTATATATATTATCTCATTCCCACCAGAATGTCACTATGAAGGAATATCACAGGCTCAATTTCACAGATTCGAAAAAAGAGGTTGCTCAAGGTCACACAGTTGGTAAGTAATGGAGCTAGGCTTTGAACTCTGAGTTTAGAACAAAAGCTCTTTATTAGTGTACTTTCCTGTCTCTTACAGGGTGGTAAAATCCTCAAAATGGATTCAGTTACAGGTATTCAGACCTTATTCAGGTGTTATCTATGTGATAAAGTGAGGAGGAAATCTATTCTCTTAAGGACTCAGACAGCAAGCACACATTGAAACCTCATTAGAAGCTAGTTGCAGAGGGTCTGGCCCAGTGGCATAGTGGTTAAGTTCATGCGCTCCACTTTGGCGGCCTGGGGTTCACAGGCCTGGATCCCGGGCATGGACCTACACACACGGCTCGTCAAGCCTTGCTGTGGTGGGATCCCACATAGAAAATAGAGGAGGATTGGCATAGATGTTAGCTCAGGGCCAATCTTCCTCAGCGAAAAAAAAAGAAGTTGTTTGCAGAAAACAATACAAGTTTTAATTTTTTCAATATATTATTGCCCTCCACAAGAAGGATACTTCAATTTTTGCTTAATATCCTATCCTTAATATATAATTACAAGAGCTTCAATTATGGATTGCTTTCTATATGTGCCTGAGACCATGCTTAGCACTTTACATAAAATATCTCATTTAATCCTCACAACCAGTCTATTCAGTCTACGATTTCTTCATGTGAATCAAGGGGGCAGTCTACAAGGCCTGAAGAACTCCAGCAGGAACTAACCTACCTGGTTAAAGGGAACAGAGCAGTTCTGTCCCACAGACACCTTGGAAGCTAATCATCTTATACTTTCACATGAATATCACAGTTTTGAGATTACTCAGCAGTCACCTGGTGAGATGTAATACATGGTTTTGATCCAAATGGGAGAAATGTGCTATAAAAAGAAACCTAGTGTGCTGCGCTTGTTGTGCAAAAGAAGAAGGCTCCTTTGACAGCGTTAGTGGATGAAACATTAAAGAAATATTTAGGCTGCTGCCCATGATCAGAGCTGGAGGGATGGGCAAAAAAATGAAGCATACATTTTAAAAGGAGGGTATAGGCCATAAATTTCCTTATGTTTGTCAAGAGATTGTGAAGAATTCAGCAAAGAGTATATTTGCCTTCCTTCGTGTAAAGGTGTTATCAGATGTTGGCTTGCCAGGGCTGCACGTCCCAGCACCTCCTGCATCCAGATCTTGCCAATGGAATGTGAGCAGAAGTAATGAACGTCACTTCTGGGTTGAGGTGATTAAGAACAGAGCCTTCTACCCTCTTGTCTCCTCTGTCTTCCAGCTATATTCCAAAGGCTTTGAGGTCTTAGGAAATGGTAGAGTTGGGACATAGAAAAAGCCAGGTCCTTAGTTCATTTCATGAAGAAAAGCCCTCAGCAAATCAGAAACACCGTGTTGGATTATCATGTAAACAAGAAATGTGCTTTTTATGTTAAGTCACTAACAAATAGAGATTTGTTGTTATACCAGCTCGTATTACTCTAATATGATGTAGAAATGGAATCTTCTTTATTTCATTAAGAACAGATGTTGCATTGTGCAGCCAATTAGTCATTGTCATTGGAATTTTGCACCATGACTACATTGGGGAAATCCACAGGGAACCATGAAACTTCATTTTAACCATGAGGATATTGGTAACTAAGTAATATAGGAAGAAAAATCATATAGTACCATTAATCCAATTTTATATGCTAACATACTCTTGATTCAAGCTAAGACAGAAAAATAAGAACTGGATTCCCCCTCCTACCTGAAACACTGAAAAAAAGAAAAAATGTATGAAGCAAATTTTCAAGAAACTGGGTATCAGACAATGAAGATCAGTGATCCTAAGAGATAGAAAACAAATGAGGTGACCCCTACGATTGCCTACACTTGCTGCATTGATAGAGTGCAGGCCACAATGCAGGGAGGGGAAACAAGGCAGAAGCTGGCAGACTCCTTGAGTTGAGGAGACAGAGCTGAGAGCCTGGAGAGATCAAGGCTGCTAGAGTTGACGGGACAGAAAGCTAGATAGGAGAGAGCTACACACAAGGAGAACTCCAGAGATCTGCAAAGGGCTCTCCTTCAGCGTTCAGCAGAGTACTGATTAGTGCAGGCACGTGAAGAAACCATCAGGAAGCACGAAAAGAACAGTTCAAAAGGATTAGAGGTAACAGAGCCTGGTGCACACAGGGCCTGGAATAGTGCCAATTCCCACAACCCAGACAAGAAAACCTCATAATTCGCGGGACATTGTGTAGAGGACTCACAAGGGTCTTGTCTCAGTTGTGTGGAATAATTAGCCCTACACTAAAAATGACTGGGGTCCTTCCTAATAACACCTAAAAGCAAGACCAGAAAGAATAAAACTGTTTCATGTAACATAACTTCATCCCAGAACAAAGTTCAAGAATGTTGGAAATCTAAGATAAAGAACAGAGTTGAGCAATAGAAAACATACAGTGAGATGATAGGTTCAAATCTAATGATATCAATAATCACAGGTAAAAGAGAGCTAAGGGGTTATATTAAGCCCAGCCAAAGTGGATTTCAGAGCACACAATATTACTAGGGATAAAAAAGATCATTTCATAATGCCAAAGGGATCCATTCACCAACAGGACATAATAGTCCTAAATGTCTATGCAAAAGAACAACAATAAAACAGAGCTACAGAAAACATGAAGGAAAATAACTGAAAGAATAAGTAGATTAAAAAATCAGTAAGGATATATTCGACTTTTACAACACTATCAACTAACTTGACCTAGTTGACATTTATAGAACTCTATTCAACAATGGGGGAACACACACACACATTCACACACACACATATATGTGCACTTGGAACATTTATCAATATAGGTCATATTCTGGACCATAAAACAAGCCTCAAGAAATTTAAAAGGACTCAAGTTCTACAAGTTAGATAACAATAACAGAAAGGTCTCTCAAAAAAATCTCCACATATTTGTAAACTTTAACATACTTCTAAATAACCCATGGGTCAAAGAAGAAATCAAAATGGAAATTCAAAACTGTTTTGAACTAAATGTCAATGAAAGCACAACCCATCAGTATTTGAGGAATGCCACTAAAGCAGTACTTTAGAGGAAATTTATAGCAGTAGATGCCTATATTGGAAAAAGAAGAAAGATCTCAAATCAATGACCTCAGGTTCCACATTAAGAGGCTAGAAAAAAAAAAGAGAAAATTATGTCCCAAGTCAACTGAAGAAAGAAATAATAAAGATCAGACAGAACCAGTAATACAGAAAACAAAAACAGTACATAAAATCCATCAGACTAAAATTTGATTTTCTGAAACAAATCAATGAAATTGATAAACTTCTAATCAGCCCAATCAGGAAAAAAAGAGAGAAGACACAAATTACCAATACTAGAAATGAGAGAGGTATATAACTACAGATTCTACAGATATTAAAAGGATAATAAGGGAATATTATGAATACATCTTTGTCAATAAATTGACACCTTAGATGAAAGACACAAGTTGCCAAAGCTCATTTAAGAACTAGAAAATCTGAATGGGCATATATTGGTTAAATATTTCAAATCTGTGGTGAAAATCTTTTCACAGTAAAAACTCCATGCCAGATGACTTCATTGGTAAATTCTACTAAGTATTTAAGACAGAGTTAATACCAATTCTACACATAGTCCAGAAAATTGAGGAGGAGGAAATATCTCCCATCCCATTCTATGAAACCAGCATTATTCTGATATCAAAAGCAGAAAAAAAGTCATTACAAAAAAAGATAACTACAGGTTACTGTCTCTCATGAATACAGATACAAAAATTCTAAAAATGTTTTAAGAAATAAAATCTAACAATATATAAAAAGCATCATATATCATGACCAAGTAAGTTTATCCTGAGAATACAAGGCTGATTTAACAATCAATCAATGTAATTCAATATATTAACAGACTAAAAGATAAAAGCCATATTGTCATCTAAACAGACTCAGAAAAATCAGTTAAGAAAACCAACATCCAATCCTGATCAGTTTTCTGAGAAAACTGAAAATAGGAGGGACCTTTTCCCAACCTGATAACAGGCATCTATGAAAAACTTGCAGCAAACTTCACACTTGATGACAGACTGAATGCCTTTCTCCCAAGATCAGGAAAACTCCCCACAAGTCTAGGGCAGCCTCCAAGGTAATGATAACGCCTTTTCCACCTTTCTAGCCCAGCACCTAGATCAATACCAGGGATACAGTCCACACTAACAAATACTTTGTGAATAAGGAATACATGTGTCAATGGGGGAATACATGAATACAAGTGTGAATAAATGAATGGAGAGACTGGAGTCCACACAGAATGAACCCATTATTTCCATGTTAGGACCACTCAAAATACTCTCCATTTGACTTAAGAATGCCTTTTTGAGCTTATATTGAAATGTGAGTGCATCTAAATCAGTTCAAAATCATTCAAATAATAGAATTAAGTCAAACAATTAGAGGTTAGAAAAAAAACCTTGTCTATTTTGCTCATCTTCCTCAATATCTCTCCATGAACATCTCTGACTGAGGCAAAACACCAACCTAACTCAAATTGCCCTTTTTTGTTCAAAGTGTGTTACCTTCCTACTGATTGTCTTAAATGAAAGACAAAGAAAAAATGCATATTTTCCATATGAAAAGTCTATGTTTGCAGCTCCGGTGAGGCTGCAGGTTTGGTCTGGATAAAGAAAAGGTAAAACAGACAAGTTTGCCATTTTTGACATTACTTTAAAAATTCTTCAAGGCTATTTTAAGTGACATACCTAAAGCAGAGGGCCCCAACCAGTCTGCTTAGGTATAGTCGTGAATCCAATGTTTATAAGTGGGACATGAGATAATGATCCCCTCAACACTTGGGACTGCCAGGCGAAGCCTGGGTTACCAAGAACCCTGGAGCTATTCACATTCAGCCATGAGGAGCCTCTCTGGGGTCTCCCAGGAAGGTGACCCCAGAGAGGTCAAGTCTGATAAAGGGTCAAAAGTGGTCGCAGGTGGCAGGTACAATGAAAAACACTGCACCCATGGGTCCATCGCAGTTTGTTCACCACTCAACCACATGGGCATCCACTTCTGCAACAGCCAACTGCAGAGTATGCCAATACTCAGAGTGAACAAGAGATTGCTAGGATTGCTAGCAGAACTCATGTTCCAGGGCACAGGTACAGCAGGTCAGGAGTGGAAGTCCCGGGAAAATGGGTCAGCAGAGTTTTATGTAGTTTCCCCATATTTCTGTCTTCATGTAAAGATGATATGACTGCTGAGTAGATGTGGGGGCTCTAACAGCCTGTGTCTTCCACCATCATTATTGTGACATCCTTATAAAAGTAACAACAAACTTGGGTTGAGTTCAATCTCACACATATTGTCAGAAGGTACTTCAATGACTTTTTGTGTGTGAAAAAAAGAAGAGAGAAATTCGATTTTTTTAAAAAAAATCAACTTGTAAATTTTTGAATGGTTGTAAAAATGAAAAATTTCTTGTCGAATGTGACTATCAAAAATTGGAAAATACCATTAAAACATCTTGATTAGAATTGTAGTTACCACTTAAAAGCATAAGATCTGATAGAAAAACTTACATTTGTGGAAGCAAGCACAAATTTCTCATTAAAAAACATGAAAAACATTATTTGAAAATTTTATGTAAATTATGTATTTAATATCTTCCCAAATACTTTATATTTTTATTATAGTTGTCTATTTATATTATAGTTCTTTTATTTTTATTACCATTGTTTAATATAAAGAAGGATATATAATTTTTACCAAGCTCCATTCAGATCCCCTCCAGTTTACCCCAGTGTGGCCTGTAAATATCATTGTGTGAGTGTGCCATGATGTGAAAACCATAAGCAGGAGTACCCTAGGATATGAGCAACATATTAATATTCACAACTAAATACTTTGTTCTAGATTTGAAGGGGGCAGAAACCAGAAGCCACTCTCAGCCTGTTGATTAGGTAAATATTCAATTTAAGATTACATATTCTCTAGACCACACAAACAAAAAATAAATACTAGGATAATGATGGGATTTGAGATCTGTAATTTCATCTGGCAATGCAGCCCTTAGGGCAGCAATTGCTGGTGTTTTATGCATTAATTGCCTATCACGGAGCTTTTTGACACAGAATAGAAATTAATTTCATACAGCTCACTATTGTAAGACTTACATTTTTCATGATGCATGCAGAATCTAAAGATTTATAATTATTGAATAGATATACTTTCCATTTAAAAGTGGTATTAATTTATTGCTCGGAGCCCAAAATAACAATTGAATAACTCTGGTTAAAAAAAAAATCCCAGGGGCTGCCCGGTGGCGCAGTGGTTAAGTTCGCACTTGGCAGCCCGGGGTTCGCGGGTTCGGATCCCGGGCGCCTGCCAACTCACTGCCCATCAGCCCTGCCGTGGTGGCATTCCATATAAAGTAGAGGAAGATGGGCACGGATGTTAGCCCAGGGCCAGTCTTCCTCAGCAAAAAGAGGAGGATCGGCAGTGGATGTTAGCTCAGGGCTGGTCTTCTTCACAAAAAAAAAAAATCCCAGATTTTTTAAATTTTTGTTTCTATTTGTTTCTTCTCAGTTTTTTTTTTTTTTTTTAATCTTACCCTATGAAGCCAAACCAAAATTTTCTGTATTTGAAGAATCAGATTTATTAATTGATGGTGACGTGAATGAATCACAAAATTAGGAGGTAGGACAAGTGCATATTTCTGATTACAACTCCTTTCCAGGTTTTTTGGTTGAATATGGATCAAGTCACTTTTCTTATTTGAGCTGGAGTTTCCTCATCTCTAGAATGAAGGTGTATGTTAAATATTTACTGGATTCCCTTGAGCATCATGTGATTTTATGATCCTGTGTAACTTACTGCAGAAAAAAAAAATTTAAAATGTGTAGCATCCTAGTCGTAGTTATTTTAGTTATAAATTCAAACACGGGGTGGGAGAGTTTAGTTTACACACTGAGTTATTTTGATTTTATGCGAAGCTGCCTACTGATAAACAAACAGCAAGCGCCCTGATAAGGATTCTCTAGTATTATGGGACATCAATAGACTTTGGGACTGAGAGGTTGCATTGGCCTCCCCTATTTATTAGACAAAACTTTATGATTTGCTACTTGTTCTATTTCCAATTACTTAACAGTTCCATTGATTGCTTTGTCAGACTTTTTAAAACTGAATAAAACCTTCATGGTACAGAATTTCCCAGAAGAGGCCTAAATTTGAACAGTAGAATCCCAATTAAGAAACTTGAGAATGGACCACGCTCAGCTGTCCCTGCTGACATGTTCCTCTGCCCACTTCCCTCCTTTCTTCACTTCCTTGTCATTGAAGTGATTTTTGTCAATGGTGTTAATGCCTGTCTCTCCTAGGCTGTCTTATTGTTTTTAAATCCTCTACAAGCCTACCACAGTGATCCAACTCTTTGCGTATTATAGGTGCTCAAGATAGATCTGTCAAGCCAGGGCATGTTTCTCAATTTCTCTGGACTGTAGGTCCTTAACTGCAGACCCTGGGGCACAAAAGAATGGAGTTACAGCTGGCCTGGAAGAAACTGTGCAAAAACTACAGACTTTTACTTATGCAGCTTTGCATATTAATTCTGGATAAGCACGTGATAGAATGTCATACATGTGAATTTTATTTGTCAAGTGAGGTGATAGCGGGAAAGATGTTGATGATATCTATGCTAGACCACACTGCACTATAAAGCAACGGATAAATCCAAGCAATTCAATTCAAAATGGTCAATTAAGGGGAAAAATGCAGTTATTTAACTTGACAACATTACATGATACATTAAGTCTCTCAAAGACTTCATTGAAATGAAAGATGAAAAGAGTTGAATGAGGTGGAGGAAGAGCCTCTTTAAAGTCCACTATTCAATTTCTTTTAGCTCCTAAATATGTAGGAAGCAGTTAAGCACAGTGCTGAGGCCACTGTACTCACCTGATGCTGAAGTCAGACAGCCTAATTTTTGCACTGGCTGAACAGATGGATAACTGTGTAATCATAGGCAAATTCTTAACTTTTCTCTTCCTCAGCGTCTTTATCTATAAAATGGGGATATTATCGGTAGTTACTTCTTAAGAGCTTTGTGAAGATTAACTAAACTAATTCATGAACAAGAGGCATGTTGTCCACAGTAGGTGCTCAATAAGTGATTATGTTTGCTTTGTTGATGATAATGACCATGACAACAATGATGCCATGTGTATGTCTATTTTTATAATTATATTGTGATTATACATAATATGTTACATCTCCTCATTCTGAAATTAGCACAGCCTTACTCTCAAACCACCAAATGGCTCTCCAAGTACTAGCATTTCCACCAGCTCATTCAGAAAACATCTGAGCAAATCAGAAGAAAACTTTGATTAGGAAGACTATCAGATGCAGTCTCTGAAGCATGTCTGGTTCTAGAAGGGATTGCCCCCACGTACTTCCTGGTGGGAGAGAATGTTCAATGATTGCCAAATAGGATCATTCCCTTGTTGGTTCAAAAAACCTGAAAGATTCTCAGCGGTTCAGGTACGTTTAGCTCAATATCTGAGATTGTTTGTATTTAGAATGTAGTCAAGTCATGATAACAACCACTGAGCCAGCGCTTCCAGCTGAAGCTACAGGGGTTCTTTTCTGTAAGCACAGGAAATCAGCCAAGCCTAATTTGTTTAAGACATTCAGGTTAACACCTTGCTTTCTCAAAGCAATCCCTTCCAAGAACAACCAAGATATTCTGAATAATTTACTCCTTTCCCACTTACCATTCCTTGGATGAGGTGGATTCCCCAATTGTAGAACACAAGGAAAACATTTAATCAGAGAAGCAGCTAGAAGTGATTTATGATAATTGATATTTAATGGCTCAATCTCAAATCTAGTTTCAGTTCTTGTGTTACATGAGAGATTTTTTTCAGAATCCTGCTAAGAAAGTTTGGCAGCAGATTCTCTGATTTTTTTCTGATGTCTTATTATACCACTAAATAATATGTTTAATATTCCCCCTGGAAATACATAAAGCACTTTATGAGGTGTGTTCATCAGTTGCCTCTGACTAAAATGCCTAAGTGACTAAGAGTTAATTGTAAGGAAATCATTATGGATGTGAGCAAAGGATGTGTACAAAGATGTTCATCAGAGCATTGTTTACAATTTTGAAAAGCAAAAACAGTATATACATCTAACAGTAGGGGATGGTAGAAAAAAATGGTGATGTATCTGCTACTATACAGACTACTATGCAACCATTAAAACAATGATGTAGAAACTCAGAGAATGTTGTGAAAAAAGGGCTTCATGATGCTTTTAAAAATTAAAACAATAATGCAAAGACCAATATTAAATTAGGGAACTTATCAGTTATTATTTGGGGCCCAACCAGGAGAGAAAAACCACATAATAATTTGAGCATGGAAAGTTTAAGGAAAAAATTATTAACTATGACAGAGCATTAGAGAAATGAGGGGATGGTTAGTGACAAGTAAAGAGAACTCTAAAATATAAAGAAATAGCAGAACTAAGGAATAGCCACTAACCCTCCAGCTGAGAAAGAAGCCCCCCCCCTTCCCACAGGACTGAGGTCCAAACCTGGTTGGAGAGAGCAGGACCATGGATCAGTGGATGGTAGAGAAGTTGCTGGGGTGCCTCATGGTGGAACTTTTTGGAAATATGCCACCCCTGTAACTTTCTGGAAATCCACTTTTCAGGGTTCCAGGGAAAGCTATCCATGGGAGGTTTCTCACTGGAGGCACTTCACTACAAAAACTTCTTGGTAGGAGATGCTGGGGGAAGCTGTTGGCTGCCATGTACTGCTGATGCCAGCTATGAGAGAAGTCACGTGCATACGGGAGCAGGACATTGAGGAAACCCTCAAGGCTGCAGGAGCTGGGTGCTGGAGAAACCTTGACTGCTAGAGAAATTGCATGCATTGCAGAGCTGGGCACTGGGAATGTCGCAAGTACTGCAGGAGCCTTCCAAGCAGGCACATCTGCACCAGGAAGAAAAACCTTTCCTTTTGTAATGTCCCTCCAGTGCCATCTATTAGTAAAGCCTAACATCACACTAGCACCAGTGGATAAAGGGAAATCTATATAAAGGACCCATTTATATTTTCACAATGCAGGTGAAAAAGGGTGAATTTAGAGCTGAGAGGCAATAAATAAAAACCTGGCACCAAGAGTATATATTAAAATGCTAATAATAGATCTCTTTGGGTGGGAGCTTACAAGTTAATTTCACATTTTCGTTGGAGCATTGCCATATTTCTACAATGTAAGTGTAAATAAATAGATTTCCTTTGTAAAAAAAAGATAAAACTATCAACTCAGCTACCCAATAAACTTAATATTCATTCGATAACTGTTACTTTATATTTAATTACAGCATAAAGTATAAGCACAGCACGATGTGGATGCTGCACATTTAAGGGCATAATCAGTCTTACTTTGTGGAATCAAGAAAAAAGGATCATTCAACTGTCTCTATCAATTTCTCTCCCATTCTACTACCAAAAACATTCCCTCTAACTGGAAGAATAATGTGGATTAAGTTCTAGTTCTCTAAATCAGCTATGTTAAATGTATGTTCTAGCGTTATCAGTTAGTGCTTTGGCAGGGGAGTGCATACAAGGTGAAATAAGTTTGGGAAATGATCAGTGAACCAAAGGGGAACAGGTTTACATATTACTGAGCTTCTCAGAATTTTTCAAATACTGATGTGCACTGAGAACCTTGAAGAAGGGTGATTAGCCTTTTGACATTTTCAATTTAATTCTACTTGGGGGCAAGAATGTCACAGGTAAGTGTTTTTTAAGGAGTGATGCTCTAAATCAGTGAAGGAAACATAAAAGAAAATGCCATAAAGCAATGGGCTAAATTAATTGACACTATTCTTTTACTATATTTCAAATAGAAGGTATAGAGAAAGGGTGGGCATGGATTCTTTTATATGATATGTTCAAAGAGGTTGGATAAGGACATGTGTAAGAGATAGGGGTGGGCAAACTTTTAAGCCCTAGTAGATGGACAAGAACATAGAAAAGAAACCTGCTTATAGTATTGCCAACTTTGTGATGGGAAGTCTATCTATGAATATTATATATGGTATAGAAAAAATATACAAGGGATATAAAGCCTCTATGATCAATATCATATTCATCTATGAGCAGTTCAGAGAACAAACTATTTTGATTAAGAAAATTTGACTATAGATGTCTCTGGAACGTATCTTCCACATTCCTTATAGTTTCAGGCTGGAGTTTCTCTACACATGGGGAAAAGGTAATTCAGAGCCCAAATTCCAGATTAGTGCCACGTGTTTGAAACAGATGTGGCAGAATTGGAGGTTTTAAGAATGTGTATGATATCTGAAGGTGGTGGATAATCACTAAAACCAGGACTTTTCCTCCAGAGCAATGATTCCTAAATTTTAGTGTGAATTAACACCCATCCAAGGAACTTGTTAGAAGTGAGGATTCCAGGGCTCCACTTGGAGAGGTTCTGGTAGAGTAGATCTGGAATAAGACACTGATATCTGTCATTTTTGGAAAGCACACCCAGTAATTCTGATGCAATGGGCCTTTGAAACAAATTTTGAAAAGTTCTTCACCACAGTAGGCAAATATAGACATGTCTACCTGACAGCCCTTTACCAGACCTGACTCTCCCCTTCCTCTATCCATATGGTTATGGTGGGCACAGCCACGCTTGTGCCATCCCCACTAGCTGCAGGTAATTGGGTCCGACCTAGCTGAGCCAAAGATAACGAGCCCTGGGGAACGCAGAAGTAGGGCTGAGAGCTTCCAGCATCAGTCTGGTTGTTCTTCTGAAAGGAGGTGTAAACTTGTACGTGACAGCAGTTTCTACTTGCTATCTTGTGCACAAAGAAATTCAGTGTAGGAATGAAGGAGATATGCAGAGAAAGTATTAAGGAAATGGAGACAGGATTTCCTGGTCTCTAAGTATGCTCCTCTCCCTGGATCCTGTAAGTGCCTGAGTTGTGGCTGCATCCTTGCCCTTGGATTTTTGAGACACTTTCTGTATCCTTATTTTTAAATTTCTCTTTTGATCAAAGATAAAACAATAAGAATCCTAACTAATACAAAGAACGTTCCTCCTCTCTATTTACTGACTCCCTTTACTTACTACCCACTCACTTCTCCATTCACTCTATCTGACTTCTAGACTTATTACTGAATCAAACAGCTATCACTAAGGTTTAAATGATCCCCAATCCAATAGGCATTTTACCTCATCTACTTGACCTCTTACATGTGTGTCATATTGCTGACATCTCCCTCTTTCAAGAAACACACTTTCCTCTTGGTATCTTTCACACCACATCCTTCCAGTTTTTCTTCTATTTCTCAGTTATGCTCTCTAAAAGATTCATTTGCAAGCTTAATTTCTGTAGCTCAGCTATTAATTGTTGGTGCCCATCAAATTGCAGCCCTTGGCCCTTTTGTTTTTTCCTTAGTAATCTTATCCATGACCACAACTTTAGTTTCATCTATATATCAAAGACTCAATTTTTATCTTCAGAGGACTCTCAGATCTATACCCACAATATATCCAATTACCTACTGAGTATCTTCAAAGTTTGAGGTATCCCAAACACACATCAAACTCAACATGTCTAAGATAAAACCAATGATATCAACCCATCCACTCTAAAAAAGTTGGTCATCTTTCGATATTCCTTTTTCTCAGAGCATGATACAAACATCACGTGAGGCAGAAATCTAGGAGTCCTTGAAAACCTGCCGCTAAATCCAAACTTCACCAAATCTTATTGATCTTTCCCTCCTAAATATATCTCTAATCTGTGTATCTCTCACCATCCTCATCTAGACTAGATTATCTCTCACCTGCATTGCAACCTCTACATCTACTCTGTCCTCCTCCATATCTGTTCTTAACAACTACAGTCACTCAAATCTCTTCCAAAGATATACCCAGCCATACCCCCTGCAGAGACCTACAAATATTCACATACACTTTCTCAAAATCCTTCAACATCTTCATATTAATTTTAAGATAAGTACCACAATCTTTAATATGGACTAAACTTAGATTGTAATCATATATTTGCTAGTTTTCTCTTTCAATATTGGTTTCTCACAATACAATTAAATTCCAAGAGGGCAGGGGACAGTTGCTGTTGCAGCACAGTCCTGACATAGAAGTGATATTCAAAAAAATACTAGTTGAATGATAAATGAAAAAAAATGAACAAATATCACTGCATGTCTCTTAGTAAATAGACCTTCTTATGGTTTATTCATTCATTCAACAAATATTTGAGTGCTTCTTATATCCTAGACACCATTCTAGAAGCTTTAGGATCTTGCATATTAGTGAACGAATGAATAATAAATTGCAATCAGGCTAGGACATAATCAGTGGTCAATCCTATCCTGGCTTTTATAGGATGGTCCATGGTGCCTACTGGCAGACAGGAAGAATGATCCTTCCCATACATAGACAGCGAGTTTGCCAGTCACTCACTGGCACTGGTGTAGCTCTGAAAACTCCTTACTTTGCCCCATTTAGCTGCAAACTTGGGCTTGTTTAACTTTTCACCCTGATCCAATTGGCTCTTTCTCTATATAATCACTTAGTTAAAAAAAAAAAAAAAGTCTGCAAGTCAATGTTTCCTGTCATTTATATTTTAATGAATAAAATAGTTACTATTCTGGCTTAATCTTTTCTGGATAACAGTATCAAGCCCTGAGTATGACTTTGGCACAGTTTGATACCTGAGTTTGAGAATGACTAACAAAGCTTTTGTTTGTTGCCATTTGTTCCTAAAAAGACACGTTTGGTAAAATGTGGTCTGTTTGGTCACAAAACAGGTATAGACATAGAACTGATCTCTATTCTTTCAAGAAGGGGACTAATACTTCCGGTTTGATCTTGCAGGCCACGGCTGCAGTTACTCTGTTTCCCCTTGCTCCTGTTTTAGTTTGATCTTAAGCAAGTTGTAAGCTGCATTTTATATCAACAGTCTTCTGTACTCCAAGTAAAATGGGGGCTGAAGATGGCACTGACTTTGCATAAATTCTTCCACTGTAATTTCAAATTTATTGGCTAGCTTTCATCTTAAATTAAGCAGCATCCATTTGATTTAAACACTATTTCTGCTTCTGTCTGTACATGACATACAAGTTCACATGGAACTGCAATAGTGTTGGATCTAGTTAGAGCCTGGATATGATCCTCCTTTACCAACCCAATGAGGAAACTCTTCTCTGCACATGATTGAGTCAAGGTGAAGGAACATGTTTTAGGGAAATTTTTGAGGCCCGCGCAAAGCACTACAGCTCTCTCAAGTGCTGTAATATAGTTATAAAAGCCTTTTTTTCTTTAATGACTGCTGCCTTTCAGCCTTTCCTACTGTATTTTATAAAACTCCACCTTATTTTAAATATGATTTAAGAATATGTTTTGTCTCATGCTTTCTTAATTCATCCCTTCCTTCCTCTTTACTTTATAAAAAAATAAACGATCAAGCCAAAAAACTCCAGCTTATTTCTAAAAAGGCTTCAACTGCAAAGGGACACATTACCTCCTGCTACAATCTGTATAACACCTAACAATTTACCACTGAAACTGTAAGAAAGTTAGCGGTGTGCCTAAAACTATCTTTTATTTTAAATATCCCTTGCTGTACTAGTAATGATTTTTCCTTTATTATCCCCAAGTCATATATTTAAATTTAAAAAGACAAACGCAATCTCAATCCTCAAAATTATTCCACTATAACCACATGTCCCCTAACTGTTGGAGATGCTTGAGCCATTTTCTGATTAAAATTCCGGAAAAGTCATGCTCACATAGTCCCCACTGACCCTTTTGCAAAGGGACAAAGAGCTTCCATCAAGGCCACTGGGTCAGAACAATGAGCAGATATATCAAGTAAAAAGCAGGATAACAGGTTAATGCCAAGAATATCCTTGAGGGAAAAGCCTAATTTTGTGCCCTCTGTAGGCAAGATATCCATCATATTTCTTTTAAAATGCTTTTAGGGTAATACTATAGGTATATGTTACCATATCTGGCATTTGATTTAAAAAATAAAACTTTAATGGTGGAACATATCATTCAAATAGATGGTGCAAATTACATTGTTTAACTTTTCTTAATTAGCAATTTTATTGAGGTCCATTTTTACTCTTATTCTTCAAAACTCAATCTTAACATCACCTTCGCCAACACCTATTCCCTCAACCCAGGCAGTGACATTCCCTTACAACTGTATTTCTTTTATCACATTGCATCATAATCATTTACTTAATCAACTTTCTCCTTCACTAGAAAATGAGTTCTGTGAAGCCAGGATCCCTGTTTTATTAAGTTTGAGTCTCTGAAGTTTAGTGCATTCATTGTTTCAACAAATATGTATTCGATGTCTACTCTCTCCAAGATGTACGTGCTCGGTACAAGGTGGCTGGTCAAAAAGAGAGATATGATTCTTGAGTGCATAGAGTTTAAAGCTCAGTGAGGGAAAGAATAAATACACAAGTAAACATTCCAATGAATAACTACAAATTCATATAAGTTCTATAGCATAAAAGAGAAGGATGTTGCAACATGTAATAACCTGGGGGAATTTCTTAGGATAAACAGGAGGCCACCCTGCAGAGGCCACTTTGGAGTAGGGGATGCTCAGCAGAAAATCCAGGCTGAGCAAATAGAGTGTGTGAAGTCTGAGTCAGGGAAGACTAAGAGGGAATAAGTGGAAGATTGAAGGAATAAATGAATGGTTTGGAAATGAACTGTGCAGCAACATGATGGAAGGTGAAAACATTATCCTTTTCTCCAAGAAGGTTATAAAGAGCAAGGAAATTAAGTGAGCCTGAGAATCACCATCCTTCCAGTCCTCTATGTCACTCATCCTATTTCTATTCTTTCTTCTTTCATCCAAGACAGACATTGCTAATCAATCATGGCATTCTTCCCCACTAAGCCTAGACAGAGTTTTGAAATTTTTCTTAACTCAGTGCTTCTAGTAGCCACCACCAATCATTCAAAATTGGCACTCAAGATAATACTGTTTTGCCCTTCCTGATTTAAGTGGTTAATATCATTTTTATCTAATGAATAAAGGATTTGATATCTGAGGGAGAAAAGAGCTAGAAAATTGAGCTTATACATATATATATATATATAAAGCAGTGAGCATTGTACATGGATATGAAGCCTGGCTCATTATAGGTGCTGAATTGATAGGAGTGATTATAATGATGATGGTGGTGAAGATAATGATGGTGGGAAAACATAGGGCATCCCAATAACTGATGGGAATTAGCATTTGAGGTCACTCTTGAGGGTAAGAGAAATGACCCTGTGGGAAGCACTGAGTGCCCTTTATCAACTTCATAGTTTTTACTTGGGACGGCTGAGCTAACATATTCTCATAAGTACAGATGAAGAAATATCCTTACATACAAACAAAAAAGACCATCTGACTCGGTATACGCAGTTGGAAATTAGCATCTTGATCTAATCCTAGTACATTTAGAAATGACCAACCCATCAGCTGTACTGACTCCACCACTTAATCTGTGTACTGAGACCAAAACCCCAGCAAGCCAGAGTCAGCCAGTCTAAAATGTTTATTTTTTCCCCACCTGCATTGAGTGAACTATGCATCTTAGGTATAAGATGACAGCATTTATACTTTAGTAAGAGCTAAACTCAGAAGTACTCTAATGCATTATTAAGGTTGAAAAATCAAACACTCGGAAACCAAAGAATTACAAAGGTTTAGTTCTTATGGTGACATTAATTGGAGATAAGGCATCTACACTACGTGTTGAGAACCTCCTTAGATATGAACTGATGTATTGAGACCTCACCACAGGATATAGTCATGCAATCAGTGGAACCCTTGCCTACTTATAAGTTCTTCTGAATAAGTTTTTATTACATATTCTTTTGCTTTAGAACTGCCTACATTGGACAGAGTATTTTTCGTGAGTTATAGTAATAGTCACTATTTTGAGTATCTGCTTTATGTCAGTACTGTGCTAGGCCTTTTACATATATTGTTTAAATGCATACAATAACCCAGCAAGGACTGACCCTATTTCCACCTTACAGACAAGGCAAGTGCAGTTCACAGAATTTAAGGAACTTGTTCAATTTACATAACTAAGTGAATGGTAGGGTTGGGATTTTAATGCAGTTCTGTCTCACTTCAGAACTCATGTCATTTTCATGAGTTCATGAACTCACTCCAGCTCATGTCATTTTCACTACCCTTTGTTTGCCTGCACATTAGCTTTCTTTCTTTCCACAGCTACACTAGGGTTGGGGAAAATTAGATGATCACTCCAGACATCACATCTGTAGGGGCCTGCCTTTTAGAAGGGGTAAGAGTGGGTTATCTTTAGGGGAGAAAGTTGTTCCCATCTGATGCTAGGGCTCATATACCCTCCATCAGCCCCTGACTCACTCTGACAGCACCTGAACACCTGAACAACGTGTGTAATCAGCACCTTCCACCTTCCCTATGGCTACTTATGATGCTAATCAATATTTATCTTCTTATAGATGCTCATTTTAACAACTCTCTCTTTGTAAACAGGGCCAGGTGTGGGGTCCATTTTCTGTTCCATCCATCCTATTGATTCCAAATACTCCATTGCTGTCCCCCCCTAGTTTTATCTCACAATTACGGACAGTGTGCATTGTGAGTCCCACGCATGACTGGATTGACATAAATCTATTCTCTCTTCCCTGGGGGGGAAAAAAAGAGCACACCTGCTGGGTGATAATGTGGCAGGAAGTCTGCTGTACCATCTTTATAAACAGGATACCATGGTATAATTATTCAATTTTAGCTCATATACCCTTTCACTAGTTTCCTGACTCCCATTTGATTTTGTGTGGCTCATAAGAGACTGATTCATTTCTGCAGAGATCAGGCCCTGTGCTCAGTGCTGTCTCCAGTAGATATTTCAAAGCAAGTACACAGATGAGCAGCTGTCAAGATGGGGGAGGTGGTCAGGAAGGCATGGAGACCTAAACAGATTACTAAAGGGGAGAAGGAAGGAGAATGGAAGCTCTGTGCATTATTAAAGATGACTATGGGCCCTCTTGCCAGCCAGATGCACCATCTTCATATAACTGAAATGACCCCTTTCCCACACCTCCCTAAACTACACTGAATGCTTTGACTCCGCTTTTTATTGACAACTCAGCATGTGCTATAATAACAATATCACATTGAATAGAACAGATTGATGGTGCTGCCGATATCAGCATCTCTTTCCAATGTTTTCTCAGCTTTCCGAGTAGGCCGTGGGTGTCCTGTGCAGCTCTTTCATTTTCTAGCAGAGGCTAAGTGGTGCAAGACATTAACTAAACACCTAAACAAGGCTTCTAACAGGAAAGGCAGATAGAAAAATCACTTTAAAATACTATAACTGGCATTTTATGTGCCAGTTCAAATATGGGGGAAACTAATTATTGTGAATGACAAACAAGTGCTAACAAACCCACTACTTATTAGCACAGCATGATCCATTTAAAAGGAAATTTTCTAATGGTAAATATAGCAGAAGGCTACAATTACAACTTTTCAATGATTTCAATCCATGGAAAAGCCATTTACTGATAAATTGGAGGGCAAGAGATTATCACCTGCTTAACTAAGCTTCCATTGATTCCATCAAGTTGTTTGCTTAGCAATATCTGGGCTATGATGAAAGAGTTGAGAAAAACTCATTTTTTCCCTATCTAAATATTACTAATTACAAGCATTCATTTTGAAAGGTATGTAGCACTTTGGCAGAAAAGGATCTGCTTGACAACTATTAATTATACTTAATAATAAATAATATTTATCATTTACATAATTATTTTCATATCTACATCCTTTCACAGATTTTGCTTCTTCATATCCTGTGATGCATATAGGGAATATCAATGCAACTTCACTTGCAAGTAGTGTTATGATATTCCAGTGAAACCAGCCCCAAATAGTAAACTCTCATAGGAAAATGGTGGGGCTTAATCTATATTAACAAATGTTAACAAATCAATAGAATTGCATTTTTCAGTGCCTGAGGAGGGGGGCAGTATTGAGCAACAATCTGAAGACATGCCCAGTTAATGCCAAAACTGCAAAAGTATTCAGAGGAGGCAGAGATGTGAGACAACAAGATCAATGAGGGACGTATTATATTAAAATTTCTATCTATCTATCAACAGGGTAAAAATAAAAGAGCAAAACAAATAAAATAAATATAATTGATATAATTTTCAAAGCGAAGGTCTGAATTTAGGCTTTTTAAAAAATTGTCTGTATGTGTACAAGTTGGATTTTTGATCTAGTGAGTACATATTAGAAATGTATTCTAAGGATATAATTACAAGAAGTCATAGAAATCTGTGTTCACTGGCCTTAACTGGAGCATTATTTGTAAATAGAAAAACTTAGAAACAATTTGTGTCCAAAAATAGGGGGTTATTTAAATAAGTGACCCCATGTGTTGGAATATTAAGGAACTTGTCAATTATCCAATGAAGAATATTAGATCATATGAGCAATATCATGATATGATGTTAGGTGAAAATGTAATAGATATATAAATTAGATAAACAGTATATCTTACCATTATTATATGTGTGTATAAAATATCAGCATATATAAATATGTATGTGTATATAAATATATAAGCATTTGTAAGTGGGGAAAATGCAAAAATTGAAAAGATAATAATTATCTCCAAGTTCCGGAAATATGTTGATTTTTTCCTTTACATTTTTCTACAGTGAAATACTAATTTAATTACCATATATTTTTGAACAATTCTATTTTTTAATTTGTTTTTACATGTACAGTGGTCAAGTTATTGCTTAACACAATGCAAATGAAAAATATAGGTTGTTTTTGTGGGCCCGATGATGTTTAAAAGACTAAAACAAGTTCTAAAACCTCTAAGGCTACCTTGGCCCAACAATTCCACATCTAGAATAGGAGTCCATTATCAGATTATCAAGCAACTGGGTGAATACGCTGTACAAAGACGTTTGCTACGATACTATTTACAACAGGAGAAACATGGAACCAACATTTTGTCCAACAAAAGGGGATTTATGAAATGAATTGTGGTACACCCATTGCATATCGTTCTACAGCTATTAAAATGATGATGTTCAGGGAACGCAAACTCAGTCCTAGAGGGGCTGTTTTTACAGGCGTTTTGTAAACAACAGGCAACGCACTGATGACTACTAAGCCCACTGAGGAGCAAATGCCCAGTGTAAAGGAAGCACATGCCATTCAGCTTCACCGCATACACGTAAGGCTATACACCCATATTACCAGATTGTTCGAGAGAAGCTGCAAAATATCCAGGCTTTTCAAATGTCAGACAGGCCCAGGGGGGAAAAATGTCTGTGGGATGAATTTACCCATCAGCCAAAAGTTTGCAAACTTTGATATAGAACTAAATTTATAGCCATGTACTAATGTGCAATACTTGTATTTTAAAACACAGGTTTAAAATACTCTATTTTTATTTAGGTAAAACTGTGTGTGTTTGCGTGATGTTCACACAAATGAACACAGATATGATATAGGGAGAGAAAAAGCAAACAGATGGATGGACTTGAAAAAATCTGAAAGGGCTTTTCTTTGGGTAATGAGTTAGTTTGAATGATTTTGGTATTCTTTTTTATACTACTCTATATCTATATTCAAACATATGTAACATTTATGTTTTTATACTATTCTATATTTTTAGTTTTGAAATAAGTATATGTAGATTTTATGATATAAGAATTATACTTAATAGAAATATAGGTTTCCTTTTGTGTGTGTTTGTTGTTTCATTGTCTCAAATGGGCCATGTCAGGAGCACTAGATCCAGTTCCGAGCACTACCTTTTTGGAGTAATTTTTAAAAACAAAAGCAAGTGCAAACATTGGCAAACAAGATGGTGAAGGGCCTAGATATGCTTTCAAGAATTAATAGAAAAAAATACTGGATGTTTGTCCTGAAGAAAAGAAGACTTCAATGGTGTGATAATGGCCTACAAATATCTGAAGTGCCAACATCCTTATTTGAAACTGAAATATTTTTCTCTATAGTTCCATCAGGTCAAGCTAAGACTAATGGGTGGGATGCTTCAGGGAGAGAGATATGGGGAAGCACCTTGTAGAAATTACAGCTGTTCATATATAGGATGACTTAACTCACCAGTGGAACATTCAAGTCACTAGAAGTGATCAAACTGAGGCTAGCTGACCAGTACCTGGTTTTATAGAGTAAATTCTTACATTGGGTGAGATGATAAAACAGATGACCTCAACTTCTAAAATCGAGATCATATTTCCCTTTGAGACCTAACAATATGACAATACAATCTCCTCAGTTTTGGTATAAAGCAGGTAACTGATTTGAGAAGAGTAATGAGTTTGAAGTTATATTCATTGATTGATTGATTATTCATTCATTCAAATACTTACTGGGGGAATGTGCTAAGTTCCTGGGATCTCATGGAACGAAATACCAGTGGAAGTGAATCTATTTAACGGAATTTAAAGTATGTGGAAGGCAAATCATTAAATGCTGACATATAGCAAAGCATGCAATGTATCCTGAAATAGGAAATATAGATGATCATATGTCTAGGGCTTGCCCCTAGAACAAGTCTTCTATAAATGGATTACTTTTGCTTTTCTCTTTCCTTACTCTGTCTTCCCCACTTACACCTCTATTTCCCACTTGAATGAAAGACATTTGTCTTTTCCACTGCTAGCTGCAAAGAAGTCTCAGATGTCAATTTCCTATATAACTGTGGGTCCCTCCCAACATTACAAAACAAGACCCAGGGGCCAATGAGTCCTGATATCATGACCCCCAAAAGGGTAACAAGGGTTCTCTGAAAATTTCAATAGTTTTGGGGTCTTCCTTGTATCTCTCCCAATGATCCAGGTATGGCGGTTTCCATATCACAGGCCCAGAATCCCTTCTACTGAGTAGTGTGTTGGAAATGAATTTTAATGCCAACATACTAGAAGGTCCTTTAATTAGTGTCTTGTAGCCTCCCGGAGTGTTTACATATATATGATTGGCCACCATTTAAAAAGAAAAGAAATGCACATTGCTACTCATCCTCATAGAGTTGCCCATATAAGAAGCAGAACTACCCTGTCAGAGCATCCATGTTTGTGATACCTCAGCCACAGTTTTTTTTAACATTTATAGCAGTTCTTAAGCTCCACTGTGTATTGGAATCATCCTGAATATTAGTCAGGGTTCTCCAGAGAAACAGAACCAATAGGAGATATATATATATTTTATCTACCTACCTACCTATCTATCTATAATGTAATATATGCAATTACTTTGATATATGTAATTAATATTAAATATATCTATGTATATTAAATATAAGCTGGAGACCCAGGCAAGCCGGTGGAGTAGTTCTGAGAATGAGAGGGCCGATGGTGTAACTCACAGTCTGAGAGCAGGAGAACAGAGAGTGAATTATCCTTTCCTCTGCCTTTTTATTCTATTCAGGCCCTCAATGGATTAAATGAGGCCCACCTATACTGGGGAGGCCTTTATTCCATCTACAGATTCAAATGCTAATCTCATCCAGAAACACCCTCACAGACCCACTCAGAAATAATGTTTAGCCAAATATCTGGGGAGCCCATGATCCAGTCAAGGTGACACACATAATTAACCATCACATTCTGCAAACCTTAAAATATACCAATACCTCAGTCCAACTCTCAGAAATTCACATTTAGTTGGTGTAAATTACAGCCTGGGCTTTAAGATTTTTAAAAGCTCCCCAAGAGATTTTAATGTACAGTCAAAGTTAAGAAACACTAACAGCATAGATCATTTCTCTCCTGATGAAAAGTCAAAATGCTTCTTACTTTATTTGTCAATGCTCTGGGAGATATTTCTCTACCTCCCTGAGGTGCCTTCAGAGTGTCCCACTGTATACCGTGTAGTCAATATTCTCGAACAGACCATGGCAAACATGTGCCTCCAAATCTGGTGAAAATCAATCCAATTATTTTCCCCAACATGGTAGCAGATGGGAAGAATTTGTTTACCATGTTGTGTGCTGGGCATAATTATTCTCATATAGAAGGTGAACTGAGATTCAGAGAAAATAAGGGAGTTGCACGTTGCCATGAAGCTAGTAAATTTTAAAAGTTGGAAAAGGTCAAGTTTTCTGACTCCAATTTAAATAAGCACCAGGTGTCATTCTTTTATTTACCCCACAGACACTACTGTCATGGGTGAACGGCAAAAAAGCAAATGAATGAAAATGTAGTAGGCCTATGAATAGGAAGACAGCGAGTATCCTTCACACAAAAGACCTGATGATGTGTTCAGTCAGTAGAGTGGTTTAATCAGCTGTATTTACAGACCTATAAATGGGAAGAAACATCATGACAAAAGGAAATCCAGGGAAAAACACATCAAATTAAATAAATAATTTATAGGCAGAGCAAAGATCACAGAGTTGGCTCTGATAACAAAGTATCTAAAACAAATGTTGATGTATTTCTCCAACCACCCGGCCTGCCAGTCCAGGTGCAGGGGGAAAAAAAAACTATTATAGATCCAGTAAAACTTAAACAGACAATAAAAACCAACAGTGGAGATGAATTCTAAATTGTGATTCTTTGAAAAATTCTCAAGAGATTTCATTTGCTATGTTAATGCAATGTCAAGGCCATTTTAGAAATAAAAGAACATTTTTCTTCTGCTAGAGTTTAGGCATAAATCCTCAAATTGAATTAAATCAAGATACTTCTAGAATCATAGAACTAAAAATCATCAAGGATTATTAAAGAACTATAGTCATTCACTCATTTTATAGGTGAGAAAACCAAGGCAGTAAATGATTGTGTGATGGGCTTAAAGTCAACACTATTCCTGTCAGTGGCCAAGAGAAGATAAGAATGCAGGTCTCCTGTTTCCTCTTCAGTTAATTATTCAGCATTCTTTACCCATTTAAGCACATGTAATGCACCACTGTTTGAAATCCAACCATTCCAATGGCAGTCAAAATACTATACTTCAACAGTCTTTCCATCATCTTTGAACAGAATATTAAATAACTGGCAATCATGCTCTGAGCTTCTTTCCAAATGAATTACGTGTTAAGCTCTATTTCAGTATTGATTTGTAACTTACTTTCTAGCATGTTAGTCTTCCCCTAGTGTCTTCTTACAGTTATGGGCTACGTGCACGCTAGAGTTCCTAAAATTTGTCATTTTCTGAAGGATATGGATGTTTCTACCATGTCCAACAACTCAACAATAGTCACTGCTTGTAGCTAGGAAAAGCTGATAAATTTACAGAGCAAAGCCCTGTATTCATCTCCTTTATGAAAAACAGAAACCTATTTAATTTAGAATCTAGACTCTAGAAGCATAGATAGGCCTTAAAGAAATATATGATTCTTCCATGGAATATTATACTTGGAGAATTCTTGTCTACTTAATCAATCAAAGCACATCACTAGTTACTCATGGCCACTAAAAAGGTGGAAGACTTGGGGGCGCCCTGGAGGCATGGTGGTTAAGTTTGTGCACTCTGCTTTGGCGGCCTAGCGTTTGCAGGTTTGGATCCCCAGCATGGACCTACACATCACTGATCAAGCCATGCTGTGGCAGGCGTCCCACATATAAAGTAGAGGAAAATGGGCACAGATGTTAGCTCAGGGCCAATCTTCCTCAGCAAAAAGAGGAGGATTGGCAACAGATGTTGGCTCAGGGCTAATCTTCCTCACCAAAAAAGAAAAAAGGTGGAAGACTTCACTTAAAAGAAACAAGTGACTATCTTAGCTAATGGAAATATAAGTGCATTTCAAGCTTATTTATGGTTGTTCATTTCTATCCTGAATTGTGGTCCATTTCTCAGGACAGCATAAACGGCAAATTGGTAGGTGAGGAAGGAGAAGCAAATAATAGAGAAGTTAAAAGCAGAGGCAAGGTGACATGGACAAGTTACTCAGCCTCTCCAATCTTCTGTTTGCACATCTATAAAACCAGGAATAAAATATGGTACAAAGAGATATGCTTCTCCCCTGACCATGCTTCATCTTCTCATGTTTGGGAGGGAATAGGAGATCTGATGCCTTCCCCCTCCCTCCTAGTCCTAGAAGAGGAATTGCTAATGCTATTGGTCAATAACCAAAACATCTATTGAGCAGTGAGTACAGTTATTGCATTGGAAAGTGACAAATATGTCACACAGTCTGTTCCAGTATCTCAGACTATGATTTAGAGACTAAAGCATGTTAGCTTAGGCTTGCCCTGTGATCTGGGCCTCTGTGATTTGGGGGCAAGGGAGAGTGAGAAGGCAAAGGGCCTCATTTAGAATTCTAAAAGGAGGTAACAGGGCAAGCTCACTATTAATAAATCATACTTCAGTCTTTTCTGACTGTTGTTCTTTGCATACAGGGAGTCTTTGGCAGGAACCTTAAACACTCACTTCAGAGGTCTGTTATTAAATAAGATACAGTATATAAAGCGCACAGTGCAAAGCCTGGTACACAAGAAGTTGTCAACAAATATTAGTTAGATGGCCTTGGATTTGTATTTAAACATCAGTTTCTGAGGGACTGGGCATCCTGATCCTCACCATAAAATAAATACATGTGTTCTAAGAAATGCAAAGCTCTTTGAAATTCTAGATGGCAGGTCATGCTAATTCAGGTAAGTAGAAGCTGTTGATTGGTCATTCCTTCAGGACACAGGTATTGACTGAATGAGGACTCAGGGTGTAGAAACCAGCTTGGCAGTGGTGGTAAACCATTGCCCAGGCACATGCTGCCTCCTCTTAAGCAGAAGGCTCTCATGCAGATTGCCTTCTGAATCATTAGCTGTCATCTACCCCATCTCTCCTCCTGCAGATGCTCTTTCTGATTCCACCTGCAAACTTTTCGCATTGGGCAGGATCCCAAGCCAAACAAGTTGCCTCTCGGCAGCCTTTGTTTCTGCTGGGAGCTAGAATTGAACCACTCAGATAAGCCCAAGTAAGGACGCAGCATGGGCTAACACACTTGCTGAAGGAACAGACTCTACGCTAAGGTGATGGATGCCCTTCGAAGTAATTTTCATGCTGGTTGACATGAGAAAGTCAGCCAGTCTCCAGAAGTTATATGCTGCTATTTTAAAATTATCTGCCTCTTTAGACTTTTCTAAAGCTTCCATCAGCTAAGAAGTATCTTTAGATTATGTTCTTTCTATTGGCTAGAAACATGCTGATGATGTTCTTGGGAATGTGTGATTCTGAGACCATGTCTGGGTCCAATTAGGCAAAATGAGATATGAAATCCAAGAAGCTTATGTGGAAGCCTGTTCTCAGGAAAAGGGCAGCCTGTACCAGCAGCACAGGAAAGACAACTCAACCAGGTCTGGGAACCCAAAGGGAGAAGTAGACCCAGGCCCAAATGATGGGAATCACGGGTATTAGAGTGAATGAAACCAAGCTGGCCATTAAACTCCACAACTCATGAAAGGCTACAGTAAATCAGTTTGATTTGATCTGCAGAGTCATTATCCTACAAATTTGTGAGGAAAGTCATCATCTCTGTTTTTCTTGATTTGAGAATTGATAAAAATTTATTATTGCTATGTCACTAATTATGATTTAGCAATTTCACATATCTTCTCTAAATAATTAAGAGTATGAATACATTTAAAATAAAGCAAACAACTATGCTTTACATTTATATCATGCTCTATAGTTTTTAGTGGTTATATATTATATATTAATTGGTAGAGCCAAGGAATAGAGCAAAACTTTGTCTATCTGACTCTTACCTACTATATATACTCCCTTCTATAAAAAGTGCAGGATATGAAAAGGCAAGGAGGGAACTTAAATGCATATTAGTAAGAGGAAGAAGCCAATTTGAAAAAGCTACATACAGTATAATTCCAACAATATGACATCAGGGAAAAGGCAAAATCATGGAGATAGTAAAAAGATCAGTGGTTGTAACAGGGGTTAGTGGGGAGGGAGGGATGAATAGGCAGAACACAGAGGATTCTTAGGGCAGTGAAACTACTCTGTATGATACTATAATATTGGATACATGTCATTATAAATTTGTCCAACCCCATAGAATGTACAACACCAAGAGTAAACCCTAATGTAAACTATGGATTCTGGGTGATAATGATGTAACAACGTAAGTTTACTGATTGTAACAAATACACAACTCTGGTGGGGGATGTTGATTATAGGGGAGGCATGTGTGAGGGCAGGGGGTGTAGGGGAAATCTCTGAACCTTCTGCTCAATTTTACTGTGAACCTAAAACTGCTCCAAGTAAATAAACACATACATATGTTAAAATTCCTAGCAGCATGAGCAAATAAAATCATGTATTTTTTTAAATCTCTTTTTTGAAAAGGCATGGTATACATTTGCTGAATAATCACAATTCAATAGGGTAGACTAAGTCAGCAGAAACTAAGCTTCACTTCTGATTTTAGCAACTCAACTGGTTGAGAAGCTCAAGGTGGAACAGCCACAGGTCCTCTGTGAACAAGTTAAGGTACAAGAAGAGGAAGGAGGGATATTTTAGTAAAATCCTTATTTCTTATTATGGCTAAATATAATTATCAAGAATTAAAAAATAATTTGGAATCTTCTAAAAATTACCTTCATCTGTAGTATCCCCCTAAAGTTGAAAGTTAGCATACATCTAAATCCAAAAGGGAGAGACTCCTTTTATAGATGAAATTAAATTTTAAAATGTTTTCTTCAGAATCTCTTTCACCTGAGTGCACAGGAAAAAGTAGCTGATCAGTGCATCCAAAGGTAAAAATGACAAATAATAAAAGAATGGTTTTTTACATTTTTGAATTAAAAATCGGAAATATATTTCTTTAAGATTCCCTCTATTTATGCCCACATCTCGAAAAAACCAAAATTGAAATTAAATTACATTACAGCAGAGAAGCAAGAATTTCCAACCAATTGAAAGGGTAAGGGATGCCCGATATGCTGGCTGAATAAAGTTATGAGCCCATGTCCAGACTTAGCTAAAAAATTAGAGAGTGCTGTGATCACTTGGTATGGAGAGCGGTCATGGAGATTGATTTTATTTATACACACACTCATATATAATAAATTAAATTCTTATGACACTTTCCATGCTTAGTTAATCCTTATTTAATCCTTACCAAATGAACTCTGTGAGGCATGTTTGATAATTATTCCCATTTTCAAGATGTGGAAACTGAAGCTAAAAGTATGGTACATCCAAAGTCACAACATATTGTCACTTCAAATGTCTCCAGGCCTACCTCTATGACCTGTGTAATAGTCCTTTCTCCTTTTCCTGTCATCTGAGCCTTTCATCTTCTCCTAAGGTCAACTGAAGTCTCAACTCTAACCTGACCTCTGCTATCCACTGAAAGATGCCTTCTGGCCTCCTAGAGAAGTTTAACCATTCTTAGCAGAGTACTTGATATGTAGAAGGAGCTCTGTTGAGTGAATGAATGAATAAACATATAAGACACTATCAAAATTACCATTTAATGAAAGAAGAAACAGGCTCCAAGAAGTTAAGCAATTTCTCTCAAGTAAGGGATGGAGTTAGAATTCAAATTCTAAAGCCCGTGTGATCAGCCATGAGAACAGTTTGAGTTATCTTCATCAGGGTGTACACGTCCAGCCTAAATCACTCACTAGACCCCAAGTAACATGAGGGAGGTATGAGGTACCTAATGCACTCCATTATGCATAAATGAAAAATTTACACCAAAAAATACTTGTGTAAAGATGGACTGAAGGCTTACTCTTTCCCTGCTGAACTTTGAGTATTCCTGTGATGAAATCCTGTCTAACTCACTGAATGACCTTGAGTCAGCAGCTTTCCTTTACAGCCTCCATTTCCTCTTCTGAAAAGTACTATTGACAGGACTTGTTCTACCTGTCTCATGGAGATGCATATATAAAGCACCTTGGAAAGTATGAAGCTTTCTTCAAAAGCAAGCACATATTTTACATGCCATTGCTATAGGACTCTTTAAAAGGGGTCTTTTTATAGTGAAAAGAAACCTCAGCTTATCAGTTGTGCAGCTAAATCATAAAACATTGAAGGCGGGCTTTCTTGATACAATAATAATTCCAAATAAATCCCTCTAATGGCTAAGCAAAGAATAGTCAACAATCTTTTCTGGACTAGTCTGACTTAATATGAAGGACATCCCTTAAGAAGTTATGGAAGTTTAGATATAGAGCCTCAACCTCTAGACTGCAATGTGACATTTTCTTCTGAACTTCTGCTGCCAGTCTAGCTATCAGTTCAGTTGCAGTGTAATATATTACTGCATTTCATTTCTAGGCAAGAGCATTATTTACCCACAGGAGAAATGCTTTCGTGAGGAAAGATTGTCTTTGGGAACTTTCAAGGACATCTGAGAAATGCTTCAGCCCAAGCCACGAAACCAGGAGCATTTGTTTGTGCCTCTGTGTTCCCAGGGAATCATTTAAAAAAAATCTTTCATTCAAGTTTATTGCAAACATCCATCTTCTCTTTCCAAAAAATAGCAATTAACAAGACTTCATTGATTTCCAGTTTTCCTAGGTGTTATTTTATAATGCAAACATTTTAATCCATTTGTGTCATCGTTTTTGCCTCTTTCAACATTTTCCTTGTCTCCCTATCTCAATTTTGACCTTGTATGGAAATTTTTACTTATCGCTTGCAATTTACACTGAATAAACCTGATGTGAACATTCACCATTATTTAATTACATTAAATTTCTTCAATTTACTTCTAATTTTGCAAACTATAGACAAAAAATATAACTACAATAGCTAACAATTATGTAAAGACTGTGGGCTGGACATATCCTGAACTCTTATTAAATCCTCACCAAACCACATAAGGTAGGTAGTGTCAACCTTATCACTTGACAGATGAGAAAACTGAAGCATGAAGAGGTTAGATAACCTGCCTGAGTTCACATAACTAATGATTGGCATAGCTGGGATTCTTCTGAATAGAGTCACTGGGAGTATCTGCAAACTCCCTTCCCAGTCAAAAAGAGACAACTATGTCTGAATAGGGAAAAATCCTATGGGCTGCTTACAGTGATTATCTTGAATCAGCTTCATTTTGCAACATTCCCTGTCTCTACCCAGCTGCCACTTCATCTTTTTGGAATCATTCTTTTTTTTTTCTCTTACATCTCAGGGCTGAGAATAGTATAGACACATAGTAGGTTCTGAATGAAAAAATAAATTAATTAATAAAGTTTCATCTCCCTGTACTGCTCATTTCTCTGACCTTCCCCATCACTGCCATTGTTGAGTTAATGCATCCCTCTGATCTCAGTTCAAATGGCAGTGCCACAAGGGAGTCTTTCTGGGACCTCCTGAAAATATTGGGTCTCCTTTTACCTGCTCTCATACATCATATGTTTATTATTAATTTTACATATATTTGTGTGATTATTTAATTAATATATGAACCCTTTCCTCCAATGGGTACTTCTGGTCCCGTCGTGCTTTCTAAAGTGTAAGATCCATGACTACATGGGCTATGTCTGTCTTGCTCATCACTGCAGCTTCAGTATTTGGCACATGGAAAGGATGCAGGAAATGTGCTGAATGAATGAAAACAGGACTTTGTAAGAACAAATAAATGAATGACCGGGTCAATAAATTTTATTGATCATAACATAAACAACACTGCCATGTTAAAACTTTACTCTGGGTCTATATCCAAAACTCTTCTCACCTGGGTTCCTGTTTGCTGTCTATACCACTTTTTGGAACAGAGAAAAACCAGTCAAGGTCTGACTTTGCCATTATGCATATAAGCTGAAGCTGATGGGCTGAGTTGAAAGACAGGATGCTTTAGGAATAATTCTGCTGCTGGCTGAACTATATATAGAACTGAGTCTTAGGTAAAAAAACTACTTTTAATATGTTTGGGTGAAGAATGAAATAGGAACATCAAGCCCATTAGTTATGATATTTAATTCTATTGTCCCATTTTCACTTTCATTTCCTTGAATTTAGATGCCTTTAGGTCAAGTTCACCCAAGCATTTATACCACCTTGATGAATACTGAAGTATCAATGGATACACAGAAAGAAATTCCCCAAATTTAGCAGAGAACACATTAGCATGAACTTGTAAATTTAACATTCAAGTTCATTGGCATGCAAAGAACCAAGTGACTTTTGTTAAAGCAGGAGACTTGATGACTGTGTGAGGAGGTGAACATTGAGAAAGTGCTTCCTATTTTAAAGTCAGGAAATTAGAAATATTTTAACGAATCACATTTCTTCATATCTGCCATCCAGGTGATGGTAAAATTCAATACTTATACATGAGATTTTTAAAGCATTGTGCATATATACTGCTATAGAATATAAGTAAAATTTTCCCCAATATCACTAAGATACAATATGGAATAAAAAAAAAATAAACAGAACAAAAAACCAACTGTCATATTTTGGCTCCTCTTAATTGTGAAATAATTGTTATATTCAGGGGAACAAAAAATAAAACTTTGAAAAGAATTGCACTGTGAAGAGTTATTAAAAAATATTGATGACTATTTTACATGTGATTCATCACAAAAATCATAAAAGTAAAATTCCCCACTGTATGTTTAAGAATATAGTCATAATGCTGAATAAGGACTGCATAGGACTGTGAATATTGGTTGAGGTCTTGAAACATGTAGAATTTTTTCTTGCATTTCTGTCAAACACATCTGCCCAGCTGCTATAAATGAATAATGTTGTGCAAAGAAAGACTACCCACACTTGCCTTGAATAAAGATGGGTAGAATCCAGGGAAGTTTCCTTCATTCTCTAAAATGTCCAAGTCAAATTTATTGAACACCCACTAAGTGTAAAACAAGGCAGGATACTAAGGGATTGAAAAAATGGATAATGTATACTTTGAGGCTTCAAGGAGCTGATACTGTTATATATTGAAAATATATGTGAAATACCCAACACAATGAGGAATATTAGACTATCATTTTAGATCTCACTAAGTCAAATAAGTGAGTTAAAAATACAGATCTAAGAGAGCAATATAGCTATTATTAATCAAGATTAACTTTATTTGGATTGAGAGGGAAAACTTCGCTGAAGCAACTATGAACCTATTAATGGTTTCTTGATTGATTGACTTAATGATCCTGGAAAGGATAACATTTTCTTAAGGCCAAGAAGTAAAGGTAGTAAAGTAAAGGCCAAGGAGGATTTATGAAGAATTTGAAGAGACTTTCTAGACAGAGGAAACAGGAACACACCGGAACACAAGAGAAGAAAAAGAACTTGTACTCCAGGTAACTGAATGTAGTCCAGGTTGAGAAGTAAATTGCTAGCCATAGTTATGGACTCAGTAATTCAGTCCGGTTGTCTGTCTTTCTATTGTAGGAAGTTAATCAGAAGAAGGGTTGGGTGGAAGACTGTACTGGTTGAGGACAAACCATCCTTACCCTTACTACTGAAACTTTAACCCCTGAATGAAACAACCTTGACTTGACTAGAATCACCACTTCACAAATAAAGGATGAAACCAAAAGCTTCATCAAACTTGAACTTAGAAATGGGGAGGTGGTAGGGAGGGAGGCCTGCAAATAGTTAAGAATTCAGTATTGACTAGAGAATTAAGGACTCCAGAACTAAGGACTGGAGGAAAGTGAGAACAGAGAAGATAAGATGTGGGGAGTTTATTATACCTATTTTCACATGACAGGGGTTTCTTGTCATCCAAGTATACATTATGTACATCCTCATGATTTTAAGTTGCCCATAGAATCCATACCTTCTAAATTGATAAGCTACCCATCTTGTTTTAGTCAATTACTCACTGATGGATGTATGATATAAACATAATACCATATAAACCATGTATTTAATAGAAACAAAATTCAAATAAACTGCAAAGTGAAATCCTAAATCTTGCAGATAGAATATCATAAGGCTTTTGTAAATAATACCAGAGATCTGCTCGAATAAACATACAAAGCCACTGATAAATGAGGATCTGGCAAATTAACAATTAAAAGAGAGAAAGGGACAATAAGGGCTATAAAATAAATTTATTTGGGTATCAAATAATTAAGAGAAGGCCTTAGGAAAATTGATGAATGCTTTGGAGCAAGTTTTACCAGAATTACCCTGTTTGACTGAGTTGCTAACATTTAACATGCAGTGAAGGGCAGGGTACTGTGCTATAATCCACTTTTGTTGGAATAATCACTCAAAGCAACAGGCAATGCTTTTTTCATTCAGGCAATTGTGCATAATTACAATTTAGCCTAAATTTTATCAGATATAAGAGAAATTTTACTGGTTTTATTTATTTAATGACAACCTATTTCAACACAAATTTCACACCAAAATTATTTTTTAAATTATTTTCAATTAATCTTTGGTCAGTATTTTTTTTCCAGTTTTATTGAGATATAATTGACATATAACTGGTCAATATTTATAGATGATTTTTGTTTCTGTTTTTGTTTTCAGGTGCAAATTGCCCTTGAAAAGTAAAGATTGTTTTACATGAGTAGGATTTGTCTTAATCCAGAGATCAGATCTAGTCCAGTAGAAAAATTTTAAAAGTTAAAATTTTCTAATAGTAAAAGGCACTTAAAAAGTTAAAACTTCCTAACAGAAGAGCATTCCAAATCAGCAGATTTATGGGTAGTGAGCATTTTGTCATCAAAATATTCATCCACAGCCAAATGAGCCTATAGCAAAGATATAGTGTATATTTCTGTATTGGAAATTGGATGAGCTTGTCTGTGGGCCTCCTTCCAAATGCTAAGATTTCAACGGCATAACTGAGACTACAACAGCATTTTTCAAAGTTGCAAGAAACCAGAGTCCTTTAAAATGTTCTACCGACAAAGGGTTATGTAGCCAAATGAAGTTTAAAGACACTTCACACCAAATTCTACTTAAGATGGAAATTCACAGGGCACATTATAGCTCATTCCACATCTTAAAAGTCCTCCAGTCAAGAAACATGTTTAATTTTATCAAATCCAGCACTTCTCAAATTTATTTTACTCCAAAAACTTTTTTTCTTTCACTTAACATCAAGTAGTGTCCCATGGAAGCATAGGCGATATTCAAAGTAGTTAACAACCTTAGAGTGAAGGCATTAAATACTCGGATGGCTGTCTGACTAACTAGAATGATCATGAAAACTGTATTCTTCAGAATATATTTCACGAAAAAATCTGGTTTAAAACTGAGGTCTTATTCAACAATCTAGTGCCAGCAATCTGCAAAGTTGCCATCATTGTCAGAATTTTTTTACTCATAGTTTCTGGACTTCAATATAGCTAACATAATGCAAATCATTTCAAAAAGGTTGTATGCATGACTGTCACATGCTCCCTCGCATCATATCCATTTCACTAAATCTAAAATAATCTCCCTTTTAAAAAAGGCATTTTTTTTAAACTTTGGAAGGCTTAGTTTTAACCTTAAAAAACTTAAAGATGATTCTCAAAACTAAACTAAAATTTAAAAAATAAATAAAGAGTAGAAATAGGCAAGAGCTAACATATGAGAAGTTTTCATTAGCCATAAAAATCTCTCAAATCTGATTCAAAAAATAAATAGCAAAGATTGGTTATCAGGTTATTTTCTCTGGTAACTACCACCAGTTTGGGGTGGTACAAACATTTACTTAGATAACTGAGATACTGTTATAAGAAATATATGTTTGATCTTTGTCCCCATTTCTGGCAAATAGCTCCTAAAACACATAAATCGTTACCTCAATGGGGAAAAAAAAAAACCTTGGGATTTTCTAAGTGATGACAGCATCATGTCTTTTGTTATGTTAATAAGGAGACCTTTGGACCACACCTAAAAATGGGATCAGGTTTCTAGTGGAGCCAACCCTGTGATTAGAGGGTTGGAATTTTCAGTCCCACTCCCTGACCGCAGGGGAGGGGAGAGGGGCTGAAGATTGAGTTCAATCACCAATGACCAATGAGTTAATCAATTGTGCCTTTGTAATAGAGCTTCCATAAAAACACAAAAGGACAGGGTTTGGAGAGCTTTCTGATTGGAGAACACATGGAGATTGGGGAGAGTTGACACCTGGAGAGAGCAGGGAAGCTCGGTGCCCTCTCCCCATACCTTGCCCTATGTATCTCTTCCATCTGGCTATTCCTGAGCTATATCCTTTTATAATAAACTGATTAATCTAGTAAGTAAAATGTTTCTGTGAGTTCTGTAAGCAGCTCTAGCAAATTAATTAAACTCAAGGAGAGAGTTGTTGGAACCTCTGATCTATAGCTGATGAGTCAGAACCACAGTGACAACCTGGACTTGGCAACTGGCATCTGAAGCGGGGCGGTGTACAGTCTTGTGGGACTGAGCCCTCAACCTGTAGAATCTGATGCTATCTCCAGGTAGGTAATGTCAGAATTGAGTTGAATTGTAGGATATCCAGGTGGTGTCAGAGCATTGCTTGGCGATGTGAGGAAACTCTCACACTTTCCTCATTGCAATTAGGATGCTCAAGATCCCTTAATAAGTTTTTCCAGTTTCCTGCTTCTTTGAGTTCATGATTCAATAACCTTTGAAACATACATATGTGCATTGGCCTATGTCCACAGAAAACTTCTGATGGCTATGTAAGAAGTTAATAAAAGTTGTTAAGAAAGAGGGTTAGGTTCTAAAATTAGTTGGATGAGCAGACAACAATTCCAGAAGGAATTTGCACTATTGATCTTTTTATGTTATGTGATTTTTGAATATGTGACCTCATTAGAGAAATCATCCAAGGCCCAGGAAGGAAATAGTGGTAGGTTGCAGTTGCCAGCACTGTGCTTGGTAGATGTAAATATTTGTTGGTTTATGAAATAAATGATAAAACTATAATTCCTGCTATTGAGCACACAAACTAGATTGATAGTTTTCAATGGATGATTTATTTTATTACTATTCAGAACTTGGTTAGATGGGATAGTGCTCCTCAATGATTAAGAAATCAACCTTGAGGCCGGCCCCATGGCCTAGTGGTTAAGTTCGGCACCCTCAACTTCAGCAGCCTGGGTTCGGTTCCCGGGTGCGGACCTACACCACTTGTAGGTGGCCATGCTCTGCCAGTGACCCACATACAAAATAGAGGAAGACTGGCACAGATGATAGCTCAGGGTGAATCTTCTTCAGCAAAAAAATAAAAAAGAAATCAATCTTCATGCATCACCATCTGCAAATGTTGCTCTCTGTCACAGATTACATGCCTTCAACGGTGCCTGAGACAGTGAGATGGATTTTATTTTCCTCTTCCAGGACATACAAAACAATTACCTTTTCCAGCCTCCCTCGTAGCTAGGTAGAGGTCATGATTTGCATTCTGGCTAAAAGGTATGGGTCTACCACTTCCAGGCCTGGCCAGCAGACCTTATGCATTACTGCCCACATTCCCTTCTTCTGTAATTTAGGAGGTCATGTATTTAAGACAACATCACAAGATGGAAAGGGCATGGGTTCCTGTTTCACTACTTCAAGGCAATCTGCTAAGAAAGAACTACCTGATCCACATTGGTCTCTGACATGAGAAATAAACATTTATTAAGTTAAGGCACATGGATTTAAGCAGTTTGTTATAGTATCTAGCATTGATCACTCTGACTAATTCATTGCTAAATTGGTACACTGGAAATAATCATAGACTAGTGATAAGTCTACTCAATACCAACCCTCTCCATTTCTCATTGTCCATTTACTCTACCCATCAGAAATTATTTTTCACATACTACTTCTTCACGACTATGTCAGCCGAGAATTATCCATTGTACCTCTCTGTCTATCTCTTCCTTTAGCCTAACTTCCTAATAAGGAAGCTGACATTATCCCTCTACATAGATATAATCCTGGAGGATCAGGCCATGAAGAGATCGTAACTAGAAGGGGTCTGTTCTTCAAGTGTTATAGCTTGTTTTGCTATTCCTTGGCTCCAAGTGTTGGTTTAAAATCAAAATTAATAATGACTTTTGAGGGAGGAAGCAGAGTGACTACACCAAATTTCTATGATCAATTAGACACACATTTTCTCCCTGAAGTCTGTACTAGGTCACTTCTTGAAAACTATTTTTTCTATTCTGCAAATTTATACTTTTACATAAAAATGAGATATTTTCCCAATGTCTACATCATGGTTGAAAAACAGGACTCTTCCTGTGTCCCAACTCCAATCAAATAGTAAAGGATGGTTTATCCTGTACACAAGGATTCCGAGGTCATGAATAGACACAAAGGGAAAGAATGTCATGATAGATTAGCAAGTACTATAAGGAACATGGGAGGGAAAAGTGGTGGCATATGTGCTAGGCATTTATTTCTCTGATCTGGGTCATTTCCTTCTTATATACAGTAAAAATCACAATATTAGTTTAGTTGTCCACGTGTGCAAGACATTGACAATCCATCCACCCATCTAAGTAACATTTCTGAGCACTTAATGTGTACCAAGGACTGTGCTATCTACCTGAAAGGCAGTGAAAAATAAGACCTCAGGTCTTTCCTGAAGGAACTCACAGAGGAAGACTTAACTTATCCTTGAATAGCATTTGACAGAAGATGGTGGGCCAAATGGGTGGTTTGCTTTATCAAGTACTTGAGGGATAGAAAACACAGAGAAAAATATCTCCAAAGAGTTGGACAGTTTTGATTTGGGAGTAACCACCAATCAAAGGGCAGGCTTAGCAAGCCAGAAATGAGGACCTCATTAGTTGACTGCAAGAGCCAGATGCTTTCAAAAGTTTTCCCTGACCTCTCAGTTCCATTTTCATTTCATGAAGAGATAGCTTGGTAAGTCAGAGGTCATGTTCTTGTATGTCCATAACAGGAATGATTTAATGTACCTAATAAGCTACCTGCTGGGCTGCCATCTAAGGTCATAAGATTTTGAATCATGGGAGGATTAATGACTTGGGCAACTTTCTTTCCTCCAAATAAGTGCAAGATGGATGATGAATAATACTAAAGTATAATATATGGTGCTGATCGTGCACTTAAATTCTCTAAGAAATGGAAGAGAAACAATTAGCAAAGGGCATTCTTAACTTACCTGAGCAGCAATGCATCTCTGACTCCCGAGGCACTCATTTTAGCAGTCAGGGCACAAGATGTATCTTTAATTTCTGCAAAATCTAGTTCTAGCTAGAACTAATGGGAACACGATCTTAATGGATGTCTCATGTTCCTCATGCAGTATGGCTGTGGAATTTTATGGGACAGAGTCAACAAAAAGACTTGTCCTTTTTTACAGCATTTTGTGTCTGGTCAGCCTTGTCATTGTCTTAGTGTCCTAATAAAAGGACATTTCAGGGACTGTGTGAGGACAGGTACAGTGCATTTTTGAAGTCACAGTGGACCAGTGGATAGAGAATCACATGAGAGAGGACAAGATGATAGGGGTGCTATTCCTGGCTCTGGCATCACCTTAAACAATGACCTTGGCTGAATCATTTAACCTCTTCTAACCTCAGTTTTCTCATCTGTGAAATGAGAGAAAGAACATCTGCCCCTTTGTTCCCTCTCAGGATTGTTGGAGAATTAAACAGTTCAAGGCTATAAACTGAAGTGCCTTGAGCCCATGAGTAAAAAAGAAGACATCACCTAAGTACATTATATTCTTTTCATCATTACTAATTTCCAATTAGCAAAGATAATCTTGTAAAAGAACCGTATAAGCTGATGGTTTTTTTGGAAACAAAATAAAGACTCAAGTAGCATCCCTGAATTAAAAAGGAGAGCTTTGAATTTGCTTTACAAGTTTACTTTAAAACAGAAAGGACCAAAAAGTTGCTTCCATGTTCCTAACATTCTGCTGCTGTAATATTCTTAGTTATTGTCTTCTTCAGAAAATATTAGTTATATTTTGAGGTATTATTGTTGCATAGTTCAGTATATGTAAGGAGTATGTTGCATAGTTTAGCATATGTAAGGTATTTTTTTTTCCAATTTACTAATAGAAAGGGGATAAGGGAGAGAAGGAGAAAGAGAGGGATAAAAAGAGAACAAACCCACATGGCTAAAAGAAACTGACCTGAGAAGACAAAATGATTTCATAATTTAGAATACTATGTAACACAAATGAAGTTAAAGATGCATTTACCCAGAAAAGGTTGACTGGAAGTGGATTGATGTTACTTTCTAGATAATGTCCTGTACTTCCGTCTGTTAATGAGACATCCAGTCCTAGAAGAACTCTGTCTAACAGGAAATAATAAAAGGAATAACCTTCATCTCTTCACGATCCCTTAAAACAAAAATGGCCTTATTCTTTCTCAGTCCTCTAACTCCATTCTTCGTCATCGTCAAAAAAGGGGAAAATAGATTCTGGAATTACCTACAAGTAATTGGAGATCCTTCAATGATTTATGATTTTCAGTTTCCTCATATGAAAAATGTGAAATTGGACTCGATGATCCTAACTTTTTCTTTAGTTCTAACTATAGTTCTTTGATTTGAGACCATGTTGTTAGAGCACTACTTCCACTTCTTGCCAATAACTTTTGAATTGCAGATCAAACTTATTTACCTACTCTTCAACATAACCCTTCAATGGTCAAATGTCTCCAAGGACTTTTTAGAATCATTTTCATCTTGTAAATATTTTAAAATTGATATCTTAACTTTATAGTAGTTTTCTCTGTGAGGGTGGGAGACTAAGGTGATGGAGAGTTTTCCCTTCTTACTTTGTCTATATTTTTCTTTTTTCAAGTATATACTACTTTTTTAACTAAACAAAAACCTCAGCACAAGAAGTATGCACCTCTTAGTCCACTTTTAGTAGCTACTGACTATAAAAAATAAATCAAAGTAAAAATTTAATATATATTAGGAGAAACTTTTTTTTTTAACCCTAAAGATACTTTTTAATGAATTTCAGTTTCTTGTACAGTATCTGAAAACATAGGAGAAAGTGCTAGCAAGGAATAAATGAGATGTACTGTGTATTATGTCCCTTGAAAATGCTTGGTGCACATAGGGGTTTAAGAGTCCACTGTGAGACCAGAGCCTTCTGAACTTCCTCAGTGCATGGTGGAAACCATCTGTCTAAGACTATGTGATTTAAGACTCAACACTCATTTCTACTCCCATCAATCCATTTAAGTACCCCAAGCTAGAATGATGGGGTTGGAGTGGAAGAAAAGCATCATACTAAATAGGGGCAATATTAAAAAAAAAAATTGTAGTCAAATCTCCCTTATAAAATAGAAGCCAAAAATTTGAATATATTATTTCATAGAGCTTTCAAGTTTACTAAAAATATTGTGATAGGATGTTATAAAAATGATGGCATAATTCCCTTCTTGCATTCTTGTTCCTAGGTCACCAATTTCATCACTGACTCTGGGCTTTGGCATATAATTTGAACTAGATAACGAGACAATTGCAAAAAATGTTTGACCTCTCAGTTGCCATGGACTAGCCTACTAAGTTCTGAAGACAAGTGGACCAGGTGCTCCCATTACCCAAGCCAACCACTAAACATGTGAGTGAGGCTTTCTTTGACCAGTTCTCACCCAGCTGATTCATCAACAGACTGAAGCTGTATGAATGAGCACAGTTGAAACTAGAAGAAATAAACTGCAGGGATGAATTTAGTCCCAACTTGCCAAGTAATCGCTATTTTAAGCCACTAAGTTTTAAGGTGGTTTGTACTGCAACAAAAGCTAACTTACACAATAATACAATTCTCTTACAGAGAATGTAAGATCGGTTAAATATTAGAAAATCAATCAATATGATTCACCATATTAAATAAAGGAAGAAAATTGTATGATCATTTTATTAAATGTAGGGTATAAAAAGCATCTGATGAAGTTCAAAACCTAATTGATGGAGTAAATTTTATGAAACTAGACCCAGATAAGAACTATTTTTCCTTGAAAAGGTTATATATGAAAAATACATGGCTCATGTATACACTAATAAAATGATCATAGTAATAATTTTTTAAAACATTAGCATTTCCCTTAAGGAGAGAATCAACATCAAGATTTCCAACATTACTGCTTCCACTTAACATGATCTGTTGGAAATGGCCAAAATAAAAAGATGTGTATTGAGAGAGACAGAAAGAGAGAGAGAAGGTTTAGAAGAGTATAGATAAAAATGTCATATTTATAGATTGTTTTGATCGTTTATTTATTTGGGAACCTAGGAAAACCAATGAGCTATTAAATATAAGAAAAGAGTTTAACAAAATGGCTAGAAAAAAACCAATACACCAAAATCAACTGTATTCCCCTATAGCATCAATAACCAAATAGAATATGATATCTTTGCAATAGCAACAAAAAATATAGAGAGTATAGGGCTTCACCGAATAAATAATGCAGAAAATCTTCATAGGGAAAACTTCAACTCTCTATTAGAGGTGACATGAGTAAAAGAAATATATACCACAGCTATTGAGGAGATGACTTAATATTCTAATAACATGAGTACCTTATATTCATCTATAAATTAAATACAATTCCAATAAAATTCTAAGCTTTTTTTTTTGAGGAACAGTATGAAAAAGTGATTCTAAAATTTATCTGGAAGAATAAAGTTCTCCATACAGCTAAGGCAGTTTTGGAAAAGGAGACCAAGATGGAGAAGTTGCCCTACCAGATATTAAGATATATTGGGAAGTCATAATGGAGAAACACAGTGCAATGCTGTTGGAAAAAATGGCAAATAAGAAAACACAACCAAACAGGCAGCCTAGAAACAGAGCCATATATAGATGGGAAGTTGGCACACAAAATGGCATCAAAGTCCTGGGGGGAAAGTTGAACTATAGCTTTTGGGGAAACAGTCTCGTTATGTAAAGAGATATAAGACTGGAGCCTAACCTAATGATATCACTTGTATTGTGCTCAGTCCTATATAGCTGACTTAATCTTCACAAAAAATCCTATGAGGCATAAACTATTATCCTCACTTTACAGGTCAGAAAACTGAGGCATGAGTGATAAACTTGAGTAGCCTACAAAGTACGTGTCAGAGCTGGAACTTAAACCCACATGATCTGTCCTCAGAACTCATTCTACTAACCATTATATTATGCAATCCCCAATATATAAAACTAAAATTCAATAGGTTTAAGAACTAAATTAGAAGGGTAAAATCTATATAGAATAAAAGAAACTACAAGAGAATATCTTTGTGATTTCAGGGCAAGGAATGAACTAGATCTTTGGGGAAAAAAACTAGCAGCATATATTGTATAAAGCAAAACTGATGAATTTGAATATAGTAAAATGAGAGATTTATGTACAATAAAGTACACCAAAGTCAGAGTTAAAAACAAATGATGGCTAGAAGATATATAAAATATCTAAAACTCAATAACGGATTCTTATCTGAATACAAAAGAACTCCTACAAATCTAAATAAAGAAACAGGACATTCAATAGAAAAATGGACAAAGATCATGCAAAGCAATTCACAGAATGGGAAACATGAATAGCAAAAAAGCCTATGAAGACAACCTTGCTAGAATCAGAAAAAAATGTAGAATTAAAACAAATATTACATATGGACGTACACATGCCAGATTTCCAAAAGTTAAAATGCAAATTATTATCATGTGGAGGCAAAGGATATGATGAGAGAAAAATTTCAAGTCCTGCTGGTGAGAGGTAAATGGTGCAGCTATTCTGGGGAGTAATCTGTGAAATAATGTATGTATACAACTTCTACCTAAGCCATTCCATTTCTGAGGGTAAATCCTAGAGAAACTCTGCCCTGTTCCTCAAGCAGTCATGTAGAACAAGTTTATTAATGCTTCATGGGGGACATAAAGTGTTGACAGCAACCTAAATAGTCATCACTAGGGTAATGGATAAGCAAAACATGGTATTAACATATGGTGAAGTATTAGACAGCGGCCAGAAGCAATACATTAATTTATATGGAGCAACATAGATAAATTTTAAAACTATCATTCTCTAGGGAAAAAATTAGGACATACATACAATGTGATTTGTAATCAATACTATTTTTGCAAAAATTAGTAAACACAAAACAATCAGTTTTTCAAAAATATATGTTTAAAGTATGCATGAAAGATGCATTAGGAGATTACAGATTAAATGACCTAAGTGGTGCTATGTAGAGAAGAAGAAAGGAATTAAATCTGGCAAGGACTGTCAGGACTAAAAAAATCATAAAATATTAGAAAATAAAGGGACTATATGCATTGATGATGAAGTCACATGAACTGAAATATGTGGTCCATTTTCTCTAAGTGCCTTAAAAACAAACTAAATAAAGTAATATTGCAAGATTTATAAGCATTATAAAAACATTTAGCACTACTGTAGGACATAGCAGACACATATAACTTTTCAACTTAAACAAGAACAAGATTTATGAAATATCATCATTGTCCCTATGTCATCCATGCTAAGGAAGCAATAAGAAATCAGTTTTTAAGATAGAAATTTTTAAGATAGAAATCAGTTTTAAGATAGAGATAAAAACCAACAAAAAACCCCAACTGTTTATACCTACAAAGGGAGAAAAATCAATTTGAAAAGTCAGAGTAGAACCCCTTTGGGATAATATTTAACATCATTTCTTTAAAACAGAATTTTAAGAGGCTGGTTTTGAATTGTTTACAGAGTTTCTAATTAGCATGCCAAGTAAATACATGGTCCATCTTAAGATGCACATAAAAAGTTCTAACTCTTAAAATTCTGGGCTCCAGAGTAGCTGTGTACTGGTGTGTGTGTGTGTGTCTGTGTTCAATAAACTCGAGTACTTTCTGTGTACCTTACTATATTCTAACAATTCTCGAATAAGTCAAACTGAAGGTCAGCAGTAAACAGGTAGACGCCGCTTGTGTGGCTCTCCACACTCTTAGGTAATCTGCAGACCTGGCTGGCAATCATGTTATGCTTTTAGACATAATATATTTTTCTTTTCTTAGTGGCATTGAAAGACTAACTCGAGCATTTTGCAACTAATACAATGGATACGACAGCAGTAACCAAGAGTTTACAACACAAGATTACCCAAGAATTTGGGGCAGTGAAATTTTAGTTCTATATTTTGAGTTAATTTAACTTGAGTTTTCGACTACTCAAATTTTTATCTATAAACTAGCGGTATATACTACAATAACCCAAAAAACCTATGCATTTGGGCTCTGGGGTCTAAGCTTTCTCTCTAAGTGACCAAAAGGTATAACCAGATATTGGATCTGCCTAAAAATTTTCCTTTTCTATCCTTATATACAAGTGTTCATCTTGCTTTTTGGATAGCTGTCATTTAAAAAAAGTGTGCAGGGGCTGGCCCAGTGGTGTAGTGGTTGTTTCCACTCTCTGCTTTGGCGGCCCAGGGTTCGAGAGTTTGGATCCTGGGCACAGACCTACACACTGCTCATCAAGCCATGATGTGACAGCATCCCACCTACAAAATAGAGGAAGATTGGCACAGATGTTAGGTCAGGGCCAATCTTCCTCAAGCAAAAAGAGGAAGAGGGCCAATCTTCCTCACACACAAACACACACAAATGTGCAAAAAGCTAATACCTTTTGCTAGAAGACAAAGCAATACCATCTAGATGTGCAGTAATGCAAGGCAATGATACATATTGAAACTATGTGCTTTGTGGTAAATGTTACTCTGGAAGTTAAGAGCTGGGTGGTCTGGCTGAAGTGCATACTTTATTTCAAACATACATATAATGTTAACTCATTTTATAACAAAGCCTTTACCTTCTCATATAAAAATTAGTTTTTATTTCTAGTTAAGCTCAAGGAAATCCGCATAAATCTTGTCTCTAAGGGGCACATATAAAGAGTTCTTTAGATGGAAAAGTTCTTATCAAATGTATAGAGAATTAGAAATGTACTAACTAGACAAAAATGTAGAAGTAGTCTAAGGAAAAGTCTAATAAATAGAAACTTAAGAGGATTTCACTGAGATTGTAATACTGAAAAAATACATTATTTCTAAATGAAAAAGTAAATGGAGATTGTAAAGATTAAAGCTGGAAGAAAAAATTAAAAACAATGAAACTACGAGTCAATACAAAGTTAAAAACCCATTAATTTTGGCGTATTACCAAAGGCTTCACAAAAGGTCTCATAAAATCATAAATTAAAACAAAATTTTTTTAAAAAGCCAAAATCCTCCCCCCCCCCCAAACTGTCCTACTATTGCTTATTGCTAAAGTAGTAGGAAGAAAAATTCTCTTCAAACAATTGAATTGTATATCTACTTATATTTTTGGCTCTTAGGTGGATCTTGTTATACAATATATATGATTTTAAAAGAAAAATTGTTTGCTGATCATTTATCTATTTATTTTGGTATCTGTCATGCAACTCAAGTTTAATTACATAAATCACCTTAGATAACTCCTAAATAAAAATAAATGCAAACATAGTATGTTTCATACAATTAATTTTAGAGCTCTAAGAGTCAGACAAGCTCAACCTGGAGAATAAACATTAGTTTTGTTGAATGAAGAAAACTACTTTCCAGTTTAGGAGATGAGGGATTATCCAGTTCCAGTAGAGGAGGTAATCATGAAGATACAAACAGAATGAGCCCTGCCTAGTGCTAACTCCAGAAATACTGTGAACGTTGCACTGGATCGTGTGAAAATAGCCACTGTGCTGGCACTCACAGGTCTGGGTCGAGGTGTGTTAAACAATAATACCTTGCCCTGATGGAACTCCTTTGGGCCAAAAAGCTTTCACCTGCATTATTCCATTAATCTCACTGCATTGTTATGGGAAATGTGTTTATTTTTTGAAATGACATTGAAATAATACCCTTAAAAGAACATTTTAGGTCTCTACAAGTTTCTCTTCTCTTTCAGCCAACACATTACCTTTGAAAAATCAGTAGTCGACTTCTCTTTCTTTAAATCATCACATTTCAAAACCATAGCAGCTAACAAATGTTCATATAATTTTTCCAAAAATGCTATCTCACCAAATTTCTATGCCCTCACCTTTACCCTACCTTCTCAGGCCAAAGGTTATCTTTCCATTCTTTATAGTAGTATCAGGGTTATGGACTTTATTCATTTTTAAGTGGTATTTATCTACATAAATTAAGGTAAATGCAAAATTACCTCATATTATTCACCAGCTGGTTGAATTAAGTCATGTGCTTTTAAAACAACTGCTTTAGTGCTCTCCAATCAGTTCAAATATATAAAAATATAAGTTTAGACTGATGTAGCTTTTCTGAAATGCTTTCTTTCTAGGCTGCTGTCCACATGTCAGCCTCATATTTAATTCTTAACTTGTTGCTGTTGTTTATATACAATCTCTCTTGCAGGCCCTCAAATAGCTTGTAATTTAAACTTTTACTTTTGGTGATTCATCATTTTCAAATTGCCATCCCTGACCATATTCCTCCTTCCATTTGAATTTGTGCATTCTTTTAACCAATAATTGCTTTACTTTTTTACCTCTATTTTTAGATTCTTAAATTAGCTGTTACATCAGTTACCTTATTGCTCAACTTACTTTTTCTTAGGCATTTTTCCTGGAAGTAAGTTTATGCTTTTTTCGACATGCAAACATTTGACTTCTAAGAGAATATTGACCTGATGATCTCACAAATGGGTTTAGGTCCCAAATGCACCGCAAATAACTGTGTGACCCTGCAGCAAAGCCCCTTAACGTTTTAGGTGCTCTCTTTGCTCAAGTCCAAAGAGGGTTGATTAAAAACATGAGCATATTGCTGTTTATGCTCTTTAGTGTCAGTTTGGTCAATGAAACTCTCAAAAGTCCATCAGATTGTCATTATTTTCATCATTAGCCAGTTTGTCTAAAATAAATGACCATTTATGAAGCCAGCGTTTGCCTTTTTTTCGGACATCGAATCATTGTAAATATTTCTCATGGACCCATTCTAAAAGGCCTGTGAGTAACCTGGCTTCTGACTGATTTTGCCTTTTGGGTCTTAGCAACTTGGCTTCCCCAATAGGTTTCAGGGAGAGCTTTTCACCCTTTCCTGGCATTCTTTTTGACCTCCAGAGGCCACAGAAGTTTTGAAAAAGACATCACATCAATACTAATATCGTCACATACCCTCCTCAAATCCCCAACCTGTTTTTGCCTCTTCATTAAGTTAACACTTTATCAAAAGTTGTCCAGTTGAGTATTTTATGCCCAGGTCTTTGTCAGACATTTTACAGGCCCTGTGTTATAAGGCTGATGGGTTCATTAAGAATTAACTTTCTGGTACATGTTCTCTCTGATACTGCCCTCATGACTGAGTCATCAACTGGCGCTTGCCCATAGAAAGAGGTAAAGCTAAGTGAGAAAAGATATGTGAAAGAACTAGCACAGTATCAGGCACATAACAAGTGTTCAGTAGACGGTGTCTCTTATTCTTATCAGCATCGTCATCACATTAGTTTATGTGTTTTACGAACTCATTACTGGACTCAATCCTTACTTCCATTTCTCATTAGGTACCTACAGCAACACTTGAGGAGCTACATTTTATCCCCGTTTCACAGACTGGTAGACTGAAGACTGGAGAGTACTTTGAGTCATATAGTTAATATGAGTCATATCGTCAAGAACTAAGCCTGTATTTGTGTCCAAACCACTTGCCCATCCTTTGCTGTGAACACACCAAAGCTTCACCAAAGTATTACTAAATTTTCTGCTCTTATTCTCCTCTCTGTTCTTTACAATGCCATTGCCCTCACCCCAGTCGAGTTCACTTTTACTCTCCCAGCCTTGATGATGCGAGTAGAAAGTGGAAATTGACGTTAAAGGAAGGAACTCTAATGTTATTCAAATATCGCCTTCTTAACTTCCAGCCTTCACCTACCCATTCTCTGTTCCATTCACACACAGAATATTTGCTGTTTCTACCACACATCTTGGCTTTTTTTGTCTTTATGCCATTGCTTTTTCTTCATTTGGAATGAATCTCTCTTCATCAGTTGTTACTCCATACTCTCCATTAGAATCCAAATTTTCTTTTAAAGCCAAACTCAAATACCAGTTCTGCCCTGAAGCCTCTGGGATCTGCCAAGTCAGAACTAACCACTTGTTTCTCCAGGCTTCTACAATGGTAATTATGTTAAAATGATGAATGATTTTACAGCTTGCTCACTACATGTAGTAAATATATCCTGTTTGCCCTTCCAGGTCCTTTCTCCATCCAACTATCTTCTATGATGGCTTGCATGGCCTGCCTTAATGGGTGTCCTTGCTCTGGCTTCTCTTTGGGTTCACCAATGGAGAGCACAATAGGAGATGCTAGGGAACGAAGGAGGAGAGTGAGGTCAGGGTCTTTATTTCTCTGGCTCCCTCTCTGCCAAGTTGCCGAAGGTTGGCTACACCTTTCAACTAATGTACAGCTTCTATGAGGGGGTTCATAGCTACTATGGGGAGGCCCTCTCTCTCCAGCAATGCTGTCCTTCTCCTTCCCCTCCTAGGCCTAGAGTGATAAGGTAGCCAAGCTTTTACTGAACCCAGGGTGCTGCACTGTCTTTTATTTCCCTATGTTCTGTTCAAATTATTCTTTTTGGTGTACCCCTGATCTCCTGCTGAGACCCTGTGTGATGAACTTCTTAAAATGCTTCTTCTAAGCCACTGATTTTATAATTCACATTATTGCATTTATTAAAGGAGTGTCTTGAGGATGAGTCAATAATCTCTGAACGATGATAATGGTAATGGCTAGAACTTATTGAAGACATACTATGTTTTAGTCACTCTCCTGAATGCATTGTATGCATTAATCTAATTTAATTATCACTATTAGCTAAGCAAGCAAGGCACAAAGATGGCAAGAAGATACCAGAAGTAACTTGCTTACGCTCACTCTAGTGGCTTAGTTGAGCTTTAGACTCAGATCTGTCCAAAGCCTAAACCTTAAGCTCTAAGTTTAAGCCAGTGGTTCTCAAACTTGAGTGTGCATCAGTATCATGTGAAGGGTGTTAAAACACAGATACTGGGCTCCACCCAGAGTGTGTCTGATTCTGTACGTCTGGAGCAGGGACCAAGGATTTACATTTCTAACAAATTCCCAGGTGATGCTGATATGTTCGTCTGAGTACCACCCTTTGAGAGCCACTAGTCCAGGCAATACTGCTTCTCATACACAATCACTTAAGAAGCTGTTTAACAGTATGAAGTACAAAAATTTGGGGGCTAGTTTTCACCTGAATTCCTAGCCAGAAGTCAGAAGAACAAAGGGATATTATTGTCTCTATCATCAACACAACGTGATCCAATTCAACCAGCATTTTACAAGCACCTAGTAAGTGTTAGAGTAATATTCTGGTGACAAATGTCAAAAAGAAATGCACCACACTCGAGAATTAATTCTGATCAAGCAAATCTTAAGTAAACAAATAAGTATGATGCAATATGATAAGTGTTGTAATAGAGCATATACATACATTTATAAATATCACAGTGGAGCACAGTTGAAGGAAAAATTAATTCTCTTTGTGGGGAGATAATAAATTCCATCTAAAGGAGTCAATAATGGGATTAAGTATTTAAAGAAGAGGAGATGGGCATTCTAAGGACAGGAAATGTCCTTCCAGGAAACTCGCAAAGGAAACTGAAGAACATCGTAGCAAGATTCTGGTATCCAATGTTCACAGAACACGTGCGGATACTTTGCCTCTCTAAGGGGGGAAGCCAACCTTTGCTCAGCATGAGCATACTGAACATCTCCTAAACACTAGACACTGAGCTCAGCATCAGGGTTACATCAATGATGCAGATATGGTGCTTCCCTCAAGGAGCTTGCATTTTAGAATATGCATATCAGCTAGATCCACAGCATTATGGATAATACATTGGGTTCAAACTTGGTCTCAAGCAAAATATATGCACGAAAGTCATCCAGAAGTCAAACAGCAAAAGACCTCACCTCAGAATCAGTGTTCATTTTATTAAATAGTAGGTAAAATTATTTTATATGCCAAGATAGGCTTTGCTTAGAAGACATAAATTCTTCCATATGTATTATATGAGCCAGCTTAAAAATGTGACTTTTTCTAGAAGAAATTTATCCTTCTTTTCCAAAAAGCTAGAAGTAGGGGTCAGAGGGGGGCTACTTTCATCAAAGGCAAAATCTCATTCTAACTGCTCAGCACAGCTCCAATTTACATCCTTCTGAGTAGTTTCCAAACTAAGTAATTTAACAAAGTGACGATGAAAAAATGGCCCATTAATCTTATGCTGTGTGTTATAATTTAACTCTGGGTTTAGCATAGGAAAAATATTATTTGCATTGATTAGAAATATGCTTTATGGCTGCATATATTATCAACTCTGAACATTTAAAAATTATTAGCTGGGCTGACATGATGAACTACACAGGAGCACTTCTAGATGGCACCTCAATGTCATCTGTTCCTCATATCATATTGCTCTAGGAATAAATATATATTTTACTCAGTGTGAGATCTTATTCCAAAGAGCAAAATATGTCCATTTGTATTCAATGGGTATAATCATGACGCCATCAGCTAAACATTATTTAGATAATCCAATGCAAGTAAATTCATGAATTAACTGCCCAACTATTATTATGCCATTTCCCCACTTTGCTGAATCTAATGTAATGACCTGGTCAGTCTGACTATGAGGATTTATTTAAACTCATTCAAATGTTCTGAGGTATATATATAATTTTTTTTTTTTTTGTAAGGAAGATTGTCCCTGAGCTAACATCTGTGCCAATCTTGCTCTATTTTGCCTGTGGGACACTGCCACAGCATGGCTTGATGAGCAGTGTGTAGGTCCGTGCCTGGGATCCAAACCCCATGAACCCCCAGCTGCTGAAGTTGAGAGCACGAACTCAACCACTACACCATGGGACCAGCCCCCTTGAGGTATATTCTGCAAGACTTAAATTGTGGTCTGTAGGATCTGACAGAAAGGGTGCAGATTTCTCTCTTACCAGCTGTGTGACCTTGGCCAAATGACTTAGCATATCTGAACCTCACTTTCCTAATATGTAAAATGGAAATAATGATAGAACCTAAGTTGTAAGGCTGAAAAAAAATAAATATGGTAATGTATTTTGGCACAAAAGAGCAGTTATTCTGATGGTTGTTATTATGAGTATGGTTGTTAAGATTATTGAAAATTTGTTTGTTAGGCCCTCTTCAAGGAACTAGAATTTTAAGACTCTTTTATATCCTTATCCCAGTTTTAACTCTAAAGTTCTGTCACACACTGAAAATAAAATACTGGCATTTCTAGGGAAAGGGCCCAGTGAAGTGACATCTTTGTTGCACTGGGTATGTAAGGTACACAAAACTTGTAGCATATCTTTGGAGTTCTTCTTTGGACTTCTAGTTACTTTTCACTAGAATGAGTCTTGACATTCCCCCATAGGTACCTGTGACAAGGTCGGTGATGTTGGCACCCTCTCTGGCTCATAAGCAGAGGGCAGAAACACAGGAAGAGAGGCCTTTCATTTCTACTTCTGTTACTAAGAACTCTCGTAGATAAAGACAGTCTTAAACAGATTACTACGTTGTTGCATGTTACAGAATCAAAGCAGCATGCAAAGCAAAGAGGATTGACCTCTGTTTGTTATACTAGTATTTCATTTGAGATTGGCCTTTCTAGACCATGAAGAAAGCAGATGTTTCAATGCTTTCCAGGTACTGGAATATTACAATCTGGCCATTTCCACCATGGCAAGTTTGATCATACTATTCCCTCCAGACAGAATGCTGTTCCATCAAGGTCAGACTGACCAGTTGAAATGCCTGATTTTACCCTACAGTCAAAACCAAATAAACTTACTGAAATCCCATCCAGCCCACATCCTACCTTCTCTGTGAAACCTACTGTATGCACCCAAGTTGAAAACAACTTTACTTTCTTTGGAAGACACTGTGTACTATGCAAATTGTATTTTATGTATAAACACATGTGTGTGTATTTCTTTGTACATTAGATTATAACTCTGTGTTTTCTCTTCCTAACTAAATTGGACTCCCTTATAAATTGCAGTGCTTTTGTACATCATTGTATCCTCCAAAAAATCCAGAATAATATCTTTGATTCAGGATATAGTTGCTTAATAGAAAGGAATCATCTAACCATTACAGAATCCTAGTGTCTCCCAAAGTGTGTTCAATGGATCACAAATCCTATGCAAAAGTCCATGAAGGAAAGAATCTGTTTCAAACAAATTTGAGAATTGCTGTCCACCACAACTCCTTCTCAGAGACTCACAATTCACGACACTCTTTAAGAGGCTCTGTAGCAAAGAAACAGTTTGACTTAGTTTGATTCAGTACTTCTCTTACAATAACATCAGTTCTGGAGGACAAGGACATTTTCCGTCTCTAATGCAAAATCTCTACTGCTTGGTGCAGTACCTGGCACTTAGTAGACACAATAAATACTTGAATGAATTCGAACATACAGTCCCTTTTTAAGCCATGGAAGATGAACATAGTATATAATACATTTTGACTTATTTAAGGAGAATAATAAGATGAATAGATACATTTATAAAAATCATTTTTAAATAAAATATATATATTTGATAATACATTATTTTTTTTATCTACACAATAGCATATTAGTGGTGATGATAAGCAAACTACATATGCTTCAGAAAACTTAAACTAAGAAGGATGGCTACTAAAATCTACAACTTGTATCCAAAACAATTAATTCAGTTCATTTGTCCCCACTTCTTAGCATTTTTAGGATAGAGTAGACGTAAAAATTTCTTTCCTGCCATAATATAACACCACCTAAGGAATGATATTTTATTAGCTAGAAATAAGATTTGCCTTTGTTATTTTAGTACATTGATAAAATAGGAATATTTCTAGATTCTTTTTTTTCCTCATGTGACTTTCATGGCACCCTCATCTAAAATTTACTTTGGGGATTGAGATCAAATGTCATATCAATTTCCTAGACTGCTTACTATGTGATCCCACTACAGATTTTAATGTCAATGTAGCAAGGGGAAAAAAAGAAACAGAGAAAAATGAAAAAGGTGTACTCAGCACTCTCTATTAATGGAATTTCCCAGAATTTTGTGGGAAGTTATATCTATAAGTGGAAAGATTTTCACCATGGAAATGGTGGTTGAACTTTTTGAGAAGAATTTTTTGTTGTTGTTACAGAAAAAAATTGATTTTACCATTACCTAAAAGTTTTCAATTTTTGCTCTTCTAGTTTTGCCTTCAAACCTGCTACTTGTCCCAATGGAAGTCACTCCTATGTACCAAGAAAAGAGTGAATAATTTAACAAGAAATGCTAAAGGAGTGATGTTAAGGTTGGCTCCTCATTCCACCAACGAAAAGATATATGTAGATTTTCCACTCTCCACCTTATTTTCCACCTTATTTTCCTGATTTTAGAATGAAAGTAAATGAAAATGAAATGTCTGTCAATAGTCTATAATTATTAGTGTTATTATAATAGAATCAATTAACAAGCCATATGTAAAAATGCTTTGTGAATGAAATTGCTATACAAAAAAATACAAATTAGTGATGTTAGTAAATGCTAAGAGGGATTAACAATATAAAGAGTATAAAAGATGATGACTATATTTCATATGCTGAGAGATTTATTCCTGTGTCTTTTTTCTCTCTCACTCTTACTCAGCCCTCAAATAACTAAGGGAATATATTCACAAGACAGCGGGCAGGTTTTGGATGTTCAATTTGTGTGTGTGGGAGAGAACAAAGATAATTGCCTTGAGTAGGTCAAATATTATATAAGAGATGAGTGAGATTAGAGATCGGATTAGGATTCTTGTTTGTGATTTACTAGTAGCTAACCAATCATGGATATGACAGTGTAGTGCAACGTGCCAATATAGTTTAAAACAACTTCCCTTATGTTATCTATTGTCTATAAAGACATCTTAGTTCAACCACTCAGGTGGTCTGCACATAACCGCAGCGCTTCTGAGTTAGAATCTGTCAGAAGGAGGTACACGTTTCCTTGCTTTGGCAACATTTAAATGGCTCTGCATCATGCGATATAATTATTAAGATCACAGGCTAGGAATTCAGGCAGAACTGGTGTCCGGTCCTGGTTTTACCATCCAATTGTTTTCTAGGGTAAATTCCTTAACTTTTTGAACTTTGAAGATACTAGAACAATGATATTGCCAACTTCACAGGGTCGTGATAGGGATAAAAGTTCACTAGGATAATGTGTGTTTCACTGAGGAAACATCAATAAATGTTACTGATACCATGAGCATGATCATCATCATCATCACAATTATGATAGATCAAGGACATATTGCCACATGGAAGTTCAGTATTCCCTGAGTCATACACACTTTTCCTCTCTAGGACTTATATGTTGGGGTCCTAACACTGTCAAATGACAGGAAATATAAGTCTTCATGGTTTTTTTCTGTAGCTAATTTTGGCATCTTTCACCTCTGTCCATTTATGTCTTGGTTAAGAATATTCTTGTCACACACAGAAGAAGCTGCTCCCCAAAGAAAGAAACAATGTAGTGTCAAGTGACAAAGACATTGAGTGAAGTCTTTCATATCGTAGGCTGTTCATGGTATACCTCAGTGGGCCTCTGGGATGGCAGCCCTGGGTTTATCTTGCCTGTCTGTAATAGGTGAAGGGACATGCTGCTTAGCGTGTGGTCTGTGAAACAGAGGCAGCTGCAGATAAAAACCACAACACAAGCAGAATTGGCTTTGATTCTTCCTTCTTAGGTCTTTTTCTCCACATTCAGATGTTTGGGGAACTTTCTTGCCCTCTGCCCCTGACATCTGCCTAGATAAGTAGGTCACCATTGTATATCAGGAAAGTTCTTATTTACGAGCAACAAAAACCAGATATGGCTGATTTGAGCAGAAAAGAAAATTTTTGAGAGGTTATTGGTTAGGCCTCAGTAACTAAAAGCAGACTAAACAACCAGAAGCCAAGGCTATGCTACTGAAATTACAGAATCGTGCTAAAGTGATGTTATATGTCACAGCTTGCCTTGCTGGCCTGGCAGGAATAGGACACAGGAGGCCCACCCAGGCACTGCTGTCCTTGATTCTTCACATTATTTATTTCCAACTCAAAATCTGGGACATGGGTGTAATTGGCCAACGCTAGGTCACCTGACTGTCTTCCAGCTGTAATGGAGACTGAAAAAGGGAGTAAACAATGTATCTGGTATTTTCAGCTTGTATAGTGGGAGGAAGTCTCTGTTTCTCACCAAAACTCACAATGGAAAATTCCGCAAATAAAGAAAGGAATTTCAGGTCAGATGCTTGGAAGTTAAAAACAACAACAACAAACAAATTCAGATGTGGAATTATAGGCATGGAGTCCTTAAGAACAAATATTTGGAGTGACGGAGACCTGAGTTCATATCATGAGCAAACTACTCAATCTTGCTCAGCTTTAATTTCCTCTGAAGAAAAAAATATCTGAATAGTAATTTGTGTTACAGATTAAGAAACATAATATATGAAAAGTGCTTGGCACATCCTAGGCATTTTACAAAATTATTATTAGTTTTATTACTTATTACATAATTTATTGTAAAAATTAAGAGGGGATGTAATAGTACAGGCATACCCTGGAGAGGTTGCAGGTTCGGTACCAGATCACTGCAACAAAGTGAATATTGCAAAATAGTGAGTCACACAAATTTTTTGGTTTCTCTTTTTAGAGAAGGAAAAAAAATCCTGAGGCTTAGAAAGTGTAAACAATGTACCAAAAGTCACTCAGTTAAGAGGTAATTGAATATTATTCAGCCCTAAAAAAAAGGAAATCCTGGCATTTGCAACAACATAGATGAACCCGGAGGGCACCATGCTAAGCAAATAGCCCAGACATATAAAGACAAAAACGGCACGGTATCATTTATATGTGGAATATAGAAAAAAAAAAAAAGAAGTCAAACTCTTAGAAACAGAGTAGAAAAGCGGTTGCCAGGGGGTGGGAGGTGGGGAAAATAGGGAGAGGTTGGTAAAAGGGTACAAACTTTCAGCTGTTTAAGATGAACAAGGTTTGTGAGTCTCATGTATAACATGGTGACTGTAGTTGATAACACTGTATTGTATAACTGCGATTTACTAAGAGTAGAACTTAAGTGTTCTCACCAAAAAGAAAAAAAAAAGGTAAATACGTGAGGTGTTGAATGTGTTAAATAACTTAATGGGGGGAATCCTTTCACAATATGTATGTATCAAATCATGAGAATATACATTTTAAACACCTTACAGTTTTATTTGTCAATTATACCTCAATAAAATTGAAAAAACATTAAAAAGAGGTAATGGAGGTAATATTTCAACCCAGGATTACCTAGCTCAAGAAAACTATACTCTTAACCATTACACTATAGTACCCCATGAATATACTATGATTGTAAAATGCTTAACACAAAGGAAATATTAAATAAGTGGTATTTATTTTAACTATCATTAGATATTAGTTATATGGCATAATTTACTTCTAACTACAAAGGTATAAGGTGGGAATTCCTGCTGCAGAACTTAAAAGGCCCTGTGGAGAGCTCTGGGGTAAACACAACAGGAAAGGAGTGCTCTCATCTCCCAACCCAGAGTTCCCTCAAGTTGCTTGTTCTTCATACCATCTCCTTATAATGTGGGAATAATGTCTTTCCCATGTTTGCACAGTGCATGGAAATCCATCATATTTCCAGGTGTATATTGAAATTTCACTTAGTTTCTCATCAACTGGGAGTCATCATATCAAGCATCATTTATTACATTAATATAAATGACCTGGGAACAGAAGTGAGGTATATATGTAGCGTATTGAAGGAGCCCAAATAGCTTTCTGAGTTGCCAAAGTCCTCCACTCTCGAAACAAGTTTTAGAGTCCCAGATATAAAGAATAATGTCTGGAAATAAAATTAAAAATAAAACTGACAACATCTATAATTATCCAAGGAGCTATGATGGGCCAGGCCATACACTAGGCACTTTACAAACATTACCACTCATCTTTCTGCACTCCTTCAAAGCATATAATATTGTTTCCATTTTATAGAGAAGAAAATTATGTCTAAATAGGTTAGAGACTTGCCCATGATCACACAGCTAGGTGACAAGAGAGAATAAGGGCATGTTTTAATGGCCAAAATGGTGATGCATGTTATAACTAGAAGATGATGGTTAATCAAATAAAAATATTGAAAACTAACCTAATATATTGTTAGGATTTCTTTGGAACAACTTGGATGCCCTAGTGAAAACAACAGTTGTAGAAACTATAGTCTCTTTAATTTGCTGATCACACAAATCTAATTTAATATTCTTGGTAACAAGGAGCTAACTACCTGATGAGGCAGCTTCTTCAATTTTTGGACAGCTCCAGGGGTGACATGCGGTAACATCTTACTGCCTGCAATGTCATCTAGTTCTACCTGGGGGAACAAAGCAGAACAAGTAGCTAGTGTTCTTGACAAATGGATACAATTTCAGTTTTTCAAAATGTGAGTGTCAGATTCATTCATTGTACCAGATAGATCTGTCAAATGACTTTGCCCATTTACCAATGGACGGAACACGGCAAAAACATGTTGCGTCATTTAAAGAACTAAACGTCACCTCACTGATACTGTCATCAATATAATTTATGTTGGCATTTTGTCTTGCACTGACTGTAAGGACAACAGGGGGAGTTCCAAGTCTCCAGACCACCTCTGCTCGACACAGTACTCTGCTCGTTTCCAGAGGGCACCAAGGATGAACTCTTGAACTTCCCAATCTACTCACTGTACCCGACAACATGTACTAGCTAGGCTGATTGGATCAAGACATCCCAAGCAGGAGTCCCAGAATTTAAAGTCCTAGCTGTTTTGGAGGGGACAGAGGTTATCTCCCATGCCCATTACCCCTCACTTCTTACTGCCAGGCCATCCTAGGCTGTTCTTGCTAATATTAGCATTTTCTACTAAAATTAATGTTGCTTATCTGATTGCAAGCATACCACCTCAAATGCCATTTTTATAAATAAAGCAACTACCAATGGAATGTGATTTCTGGCCTTTTCTTCTGTACACCCCATCTACCCTATAAACTCTCCCTTTCGTGAATCATGGAAGCTATAATCTCTTCCAGAGGGGATAGATCCTTTCCAAACATAATGTGAAATAAGGATTTATATTCCCATACTTCCCCAAAGAGAATAAATTGATTATAAAATCCAAGACAGTGACTAATGATTTTCCACATGTCTGGATTCATTAAGGTTTTCTGAATAGACTTGACAATATTAAAGAAGTTCTACACACATAAAATAAAAATTAGTAAATTAAAAGAAACTTCACCTGTAACAATATGACAAAATAAACACATTAATATATAAAAAGTTGTTATAAATCAATGAGAAAAATGGGTAAAGGTCATAAAGTCACAAAAGAACTGTAAACAGACAATAAATATATGAAAACATGTTCAACATCATTAATATTAATCAAAGAAATGCAATTTAAATAATTTAAGTGTCACATTTTACTTATCAGAATGAAAAAGACTAAAATAATTGATAATACTGGTATTGGTGAGAGTGTTGGGAACCACACAGAATGTTAAACTGGGCTAGAAAAGCAGAGCAGTGTAACTTTTCTGGAATACAATATATCAGTATGTATTCAAATTGACAAGCAGCCATTTGACCTGTAGAAATTCATTCTAAGGAAATAAACCAACAAATGCTCAAAGACATATGAACAAGGATGTTTCTCTCATTGTTTAGAGCAGCAAAACAGGGGAAAAGGATAATCTGAACGTTGAGCAGTAAGGGACTGGTTAAATAAATAACGGAAAGCTGTTCAACCATTAAAAATTATGATACAGATTTTTATTAGGTGATATGGAATCACGCTCATAATAGAATATGTTACGAAAACATTTTATAGTTTGATCTAACAATTAAAGATATTTTACACTTGCATTGTGTTTGTGTGCACCACTCTCACATAAAAGTCTCGAAAAATGCCCCCAAAAATGTTAGAGATCTTTTTTCAGAAATGAGATTTTGAGTTCTTTTTACTTATTTTCCTTATATCTTTTCAATTTTGGGAGTTTCTGCAATGAGTTTGTGTTACTTTTACAATTAAAAATATTTTCATTTTCAGCAAGATTTAGATTCCTCTAATTTTCCATTTACATTGCACCATGGCTCAGAGTACTTGTAGAAGAGAAAAAGCAACATGTTTGTTTTGGATTGATCTAAATTAATTTCCATAAATTCACCATTGGAAATTGGTAAAAGTGGCACAGAATAAAAGTGTTAAGAGTTTGAGTATTCTATTACTATTCAAAGCACTGGAGACTTTGGAATAATTTCTTTCACAGTTTTCAACAAACCGATACTGAGGTAGGGGTGAGATAGCCAGATGAAGGGAAATAGTCGGAAAGAGAGCAATAGGAAACTGGGACTAGAAAAGCAATAGGAAACTAGAACTAGGAAAGAGAGCAATAAGAGGCAATATGATCTATATCTTTTTTGTGTGTGTGTGAGGAAGACCAGCCCTGATCTAACATCCGTCGCCAATCCTCCTCTTTTTGCTGAGGGAGACTGGCCCTGGGCTAACATCGTGCCCATCTTCCTCCACTTTATATAGGACGCCGCCACGGCGTGGCTGACGAGCAGTGTGTCGGCGGGCGCCCGGGATCCGAACCCGCAAACCCTGGGCTGCCAAGCATGGACTAAACCGCTGCGCCACCGGGCGGCCCCTGATCTATATCTTTTTACACAGGAGAATCCACCAAGTGCCAGTTCATACTAAAGTGTGTGTGTATACACACACACTATATATGTATATATACACATATTCTCTCTCTCTCTCTATATATATACACAAACACACACACATATATACACACACACACACACACTTGTTTCATTGCCTTAGGCTAATCACTCATTGTGGCAGAAATGACCAGCGTTGACTAAAGACTTTAACTAGCTCCTCCAGATTGCAGAGGCATTACTAGAACCAAGCCAAGGACAACATTCTCCATCTCCACTTGCATCTGGGTGTGGTCACATCACTGGTTCTTTCCCGAAGAACATGACCAGAAGAGATATGAAGAGTTTCTCTTTGAAGGATAATGAGTTGATAATTTGCAACTTCTTCCATTCTTTCCTTTTGGGACAAAGGAAGAGCCACATGATGAAGGTGGTGGGTTCCTGAATCACTGAGCAGAAAACTGACCCCTAAACCATCAGAGTCCATACTGAACTCCTCTGTGAGTGAGAAATGAAATTCCAATGTGGCCTACTACTGAGACTTAAGATTTATTGCTCAGTGTTTCTTTAACTAATGGTTTTTCTTTAGACCTCAGTTGCCTTTTATGTAAAATGACATATCTGAATGGAGTCAACTCTAAGTTTCTCTAGTGTGTATATTTTTTAATTCTCAGAAATATTCCACATATTGCTTACCTTTTAAGTTAATCAGTAACTTTACTTTTTTTCACAAAAGTAGGTTCTTCAAGTTATGGCGAAATCATGGCAGACTGTTCCTTCAGTTTGAGATATGAGTCCAAATAGGAGATGAGCATGGGGGTGAAGACCCAGAGAAATGCTTTTGATAAAGAGGAGTGAGAGATAGCATGCCAAATGATGTTTGGTAATGAAGAATTCAGACAGGAGAAATGGATAGGTGATACCTAACGATTTGTCCAAAGGCATCTTGGAAAGGAAATTTTGTGAAAATGTAGAGAGAAGAAAAACAGAGCAATGACATGAAATGTCTTTTGGTCCCTAAATGGATTTTATTTTGAAGAAATTCGTATTGTTTATATATGTACCACACAACTTCTCTGTCCACTTCTTCCAGAATTTTCTAAAGCCTGACAGAACATCTGCAGAGAGAGGATGTCATTCCAGGATAATCAACTGCAAGTTACTAAATTAAGATCAAAATGTCCTCAAACTTGAACAGTTTTCAAAGAGTTTTTAGAAGAAAGAAGCTCTCTAGGGGGTTGTATAATTATATAATTGTACCCTTTCTAACAGGCTATTTACAGATAAGTTATGTTTCCCTACCATTCTTTAAAGTAAAATATATGAAATAAAATAGATTTGGGGAGTACTTGTTTGGGATAGTGGGGAGGAAATCTGTGCAGGCACTGCTAGCTGCATAATCCACAACCACTCTCTCCTTACTCCTTACCACCAGAGCCCGGTTTAGGAGGCCCCGAGATCCTGGAGACTAAGGCGGCCAGTGCATAGCCCTAACGGTTGAGATCGAAGTGGAAGTCTGCCGACGATTTGTGGCAAATGATTTGCTCCCTGATTTAAACACTGCCTTTTCTTTTCTTACTGTCTCTTTTTTTCTTTTTTTCCTGCCTAAACAGTTAGAACACTGTTAGAGATTCAGCAGTCACCTTGCAACTCTGGGGATCACGGCGAAACGTGAGAGATGTGGGAGCTGGAAGATAGAAGGGACCTAGTCCCTGCTGACATTCTTCAGCAGCTGAATTAACTCTAGAGGAACTATCTCCAGACTTCTTGTGACATGTGAAAAGTAAGGTAAGTCACTCTTATTCACCTTCTATTAGTTCCGGCAAGCTCACTACTAATAGATATGGAATTCTAACCTCAGGTTTTTAGAACTCTTCTCAGCATTCCATAGTCATACTCCTGTTCCAGACCCCTGATAATCAGACTTGCTTAGGGTAGATGTGTGGGGAGGGCTGCTTTCTCTGGAAGCTCTGTTACTCTTCTCAAAAAATAAAAAATATATTTACGTCCACTCATCATTCTATCTACACTCAGAGGCCAGTTCCTCTAGGAGGCCTTCGCTAACAACCTTTTACTCCTCTCTACGAGCAGAATAGTTAAGAGTGTGGATTCTGTATCAGACTTCCTAGATTTGAATTCTTCATCTGCTACTTACCAGTTTAAGGCTTGGGCTATATAATTAACTAACTTCTCTGGACTCCCATGTAAAATGGGGACACTAAGTAGCACCGACACACGTTATTGAAAGGATTAAATGAGTGAAGGCAGGTAGAGTTCTTATAATCTTTCTTGGGTCAATCAATTCTAGCTACTATAGCTACCTTTAGCCAGTTTACGGTAGAGCCCCTTTGCCCTCTTACGGTTGTCTGTTCATGTCTCGTTCATGACACACACTATCCCATACTGCAGAGTTTCAGAAGGTGTTTTCTGTAAACAAGTGGTTCTCAAAGTGTGGTCCCTGGGCCAGCAATGTCAGCAACACCTGGAGACTGGTAAAAACTGTAAACCTAGCAATCCAGAAACTCTGGGGGTGGAACCCAGCAATCTGTGTTTTAATGACTCTCAGGCAAATCTGATGCACACTAAAGGTTGAGGACAACTGAAAACAGCCATCTCAGACTCTCCTAGGGGTGTTCACCAAAAAGAGAGTTTCCAGGACCTTACATCAGTGCAACCGGAGAAGGGGTCCAGGGATTGGCCTGAGTAGCAGGCCTGCCATGTGATTCTTCAGCACATTAATGTTTGAGAATCACTGATATTTTTAATGTATGCTTCACTTGCCTGTTTTCCCAGTAGACTTTACATCCTTTCAAGGAAGGTCTGTAAAGATCTGTTGTTGTTGTTTGTATTATTATCGTTAGCATTATTATGCTAATCTCCAGAGTTTCTAGTGCATGGTGCAGTCCCAGGCACAAAGTAGCTGCTCATTAAACAGGTGTGCCAAAAGTCTTAGCAGAGCTTCAAGATTAATGCCTTCAGAAGAAATACTGCATGCTCACAAAAAAGCACCCTTTGAAAGCTTAAGTCTCTGAATTTCTTAGCCATTTACTTAGTTTTGATCATTTTGAATAATATATTTTTAACTTTAACTGTATTTCAGTCAGTGTTTTCCATCTTCAGTGAGAGAGAAAGAAACAGATAAATAGAATTAAATATTTATTTCTCAAAAATTCACAAAAGTAAATAGGTGTAAGGGAAATTTAAATAATTAAACTTCCAAGTGATTTTTTTTTTTTGGTATGTTTGTAACTCCATACTTCTGATGCTATTAAAGATTAAAACTGTACTAAGACATTTGGCACATGCTGTCTTGGTGTTAAATGAATTTAATTTTGTGTAAAGTGGTAGAAATATTTTCTTCAGCAAATATACCTGCAGATATAAAATCAAAACCACAAATCTACAAAAAAGATTAATTTAATCTATTGAATTAAATCTGATCGGCTCTTTCTTGGCCGTGTGTGTGTATCTGTATGTCTGTGTGTGTGTGTATCTGTTAATAATTTCATTTGTTACCTGCTAGCAGAAGCCAAATGTTAAATATACATATATATTTCCTCAATTTTAAATTGTTTACATTATGTATGAACTAATAAACATAAAAATTATTCATATATATATGATCAATTTTAAATTGAGGAAAGTATATCTGGTGGCCTATTTTTTTCCCCATGAATTGTAAAGGAACACCATTTTCTAATCTTAGCAGTGGAATGTCAATCTACCTCAAGGGTCATTTAATGAGCATATTTGAAAAACCATTTGGTTAGCC